>CM070539.1:39414215-41814215 GCA_036346415.1 Raddia guianensis
GATTTTTTCGTGGTTAGCGAAATTCCTGCGAACCGATAACATAGCCGAGCAACATTCCAGATCAAACACCAAAGGTACACTTCTTTGGATTTAATTTAATTCTATGCCTGGTGAGATTTCGAAAAGTCTCGGCCATGTCTTTTACTTGATTTGGAGCATACTTGCTCTTTACAACTATGTCGTCGACATAGACCTTTAGGTTCCTTCCGCACTGTTCAGGGAAAGTCTTCTCCATTAAGCGCTGGAACGTGGCACCAGCATTGCGCAGACCGAAAGACATGGTCGTATAGCAGAAAGTGTCGAAGGGGGTGATGAAGGCAGTCTTCTCTTCATCCTCGGGGGAGATGCTTATTTGGTGATAACCGGAGTAAGCATCCAAAAAACTCAAGAGCTGGGCATCCGCAGTCGCGTCGACCAGCTGGTCTATGCGAGGCAGCGGGAAATCGTCCTTGGGACAAGCAGCGTTCAAATCTGCGTGATCGACACACATCCTCCACTTGCCGCCTTTCTTCTTTACGATTACAGGGTTGGCCAGCCACTCGGTGTGATCAACCTCTCGAATGAAACCAGCAGCGATCAACTTGCCAAGCTGATCCTTGATGATCCCCTGCTTGAAATCAGAAAAGCGACGAAGCTTCTGGCGAACAGGCTTTTTGTCCGGCCGAACTACCAGTTTGTGCTCAATAACCTCCCTTGGGACCCCGGGCATGTCAGACGGCTCCCAGGCAAACACGTCTGCATTAGCTCGGAGAAAGACAATGAGCTCGCTTTCCTATTTGGGATCCAGATTGGCCCTCAAATGAACTGTCTTGGAAGAGTCATAAAGAGACAGCGGAACTTCCTTGGTCTCTCCCCCTGGCTGGACAGAAACCTTGGGACGGGCAGACTTGGTCTGCGGAACCTCGGGACCACGCGGTGGAAGCTTGTCGACCAGGGCAAGGGATTGCTCGTCGCAATCTAGAGCAGCCTTGTAGTTTCCCTTGACCGTGATCACGCCGCTAGGGCCCGGTATCTTCACGCAATGGTATGCATGGTGGGACACGGCCATGAACTTGCCAAGATATGGCCGGCCCAAGATAGCGTTGTAAGCAGATGGGAAGTCGACCACGTCAAACGTGATCAACTCTGTCCGGAAGTTGCTTGGGCTGCCGAAGGTAACGGCAGGACGATCTGCCCCAACGGCTAAACGGCTTCTCCCGGCACAATCTCATAGAAGGGCATCGCGACCTCCTTGAGCTTGGAACGAGGGATCTGCATCTCGTCCAAGACTTTGGCAGAAAGCAAGTCCAAAGCACTCCCGCCGTCGATCAGGACACGCCCGACCCTGGCGTTGCTGATGGTCGGAGAGACCACCAGCGGGAGCCGCTGAGGCTTGGTCATCCCAGTGGGGCAATCCTCCTTAGAGAAGGAGATAGGGACCTTGGTCCACTTCATTGTTTCGGGCTGTGGTTTGCCCTTCTCAACGTTGTGGACCTCCCGAGCAACTTCCTTGAGGCTACGCTGAGAGGGATAAGCCGAGGAGCCGCCAAAGATAACGGCTATGTGGTTCACGGGCTGAGGATAGTCATCCTCATCGTCCCGATCACCACCATCGGCTTGGCGCTTGTCCTTGCCGGCATCACCTTTTTCGGGCAGGGTGGGCATTGGGCTCGTGCCATTGTAGAAATCCTCGAGCTTTGCAGCCCAGGTCCTGCAATGGCGGATATCGTGCCCGTAGTGCTAGTGGAACTGGCAGTATCGGTCACTCGGACCTTTCTTGCCTTGGTTGCTTCCCTGGGCGGGCTTCTTGCCCTTGTAATTATTGTTGGGCTTCTTCTGCCCGTCTTTGGGAGGAGGTGCGCGATCTATACCGGCGACGGTGTTGTTCGCATCACCTTTGTTCTTCTTCTTCTGGGACTTCTTGTCACCAGGATTGTTGCTGCTCTTCTTCTTCTTCTTCTCATCCACACCAGGCTGGGTGGACTGCTTACCCTTGTCAAACGCCTTCTTATACTGAACGTGTTCTGCCGCATTGGCATAGCGATCAGCTGCCTTGAACAGGTCGTTGGCGGTCCAGGTCTCGTTGATCTCTAGATCCTGGGTGAGCCGCTCGTCGCGGACTCCGTTTTTGAAAGCGCGGACAACAGATTCATTCGAGATGTTCGGGATCGTGTTGCGGATCTTGATGAAACGCTTCACGAAGTTGCGAAGGGTCTCCCCGTTCATCTGGATCATCTGGTGCAGATCATTCTCCTTCTTGTGACGCACGCAATGACTCTCGAAATTGGCGATCGAGCGTCGAAAGTGGGTCCCAAGAGCTGATGGAACCTTCTTGCCGATTGAGCGACCACGTTGAAAGCGGTGCCCTCAGGACGATCGGAGGTAGTTCGCCATTACTAGCTCGTCACCCCCGGCTGCCATGATGGCGGTAGCGTAGATGGAAAGGAACTTCTCTTGGTTCAGGGTCCCATTGTACCTCTCCACGTGGCGAGTTTGAACTTGGAAGGCCACCGACAACATGAGCTCATCGTGAAGGCCTTGCAGCCCAAGTTTGTCGATCGACCACCTTCTCCCTTGAGAACCTAGTCTTGAAAAGACATTGGTCGTGTTGCGCGGAGGAACTCTTGTTGAACGGGAGGACTCAGCCTGGAGAAATTCTCTCCGAGACAGCCCTCCGCGCTCCTTCCTCGTGGTCGCTACGATGCACTCCTCCCAAGGGGATCGTCCGTGATCGTCGCGCGCCCGCTTGCCCCTGTGATCGCGGCGATCACGGGGACTTGGCGAACGTTGGCGACCACGAGTAGCTTGCTCATGGACAGTGATCCTTTGACGGTGACGGGGGCCATGCGATCGATCGGAGCTGTCCGAGCCATTCCGGGTAGGTTGACTGCGCTGCCTAGAGGAATTGTTGATTTCGCCTAAGGACTTGAGGCCTTCAGCCAGTCGCTCTAGGTGACAAGCAACAGCGTCGCCCATACGGGCGAGGTCGGCCTGGATGGTGGATCTGAGCACCGTTGCCATGGCCTGGAGTCGTTCCCACTCTGATCTAGGGGTCCAGGGATCCCCGAAGCTTCCGCGTTTTGTCCGACCGGAGTCTGATCACGCAGGGATTCAACCCGAACAGGCGAAACTTCTACCGGGGGACTTGGCGTAGGAACGCGAGGCGGGTCGCGACGCTGTCGCTTGCGCTGGTCGCGGATCTGCGCCAAGGTCTGATTGATGGAAGTGTCAAGATTGCAGCGAACAACATCTTGCTCGCGAGCAGCCAGCGCGGCCCCATCTTGATGCCGAGCAGGATTGGACTGCCCGATCTCGTCGGCTGCCGCGACCTACGCAGGATTTTCTGAAGTTTCCACACCGGCATGTTGATGCTGCGGTGGCCATGTGTTGGCACGCTAGACGGCGTCATCACTGTGTCTCCACAGGAAGAATTGACCGACATAGCCTTGGAATCCGATAGATCTAAACCAGCGTAAAGATCGTCGGTTCCATAATCATCGTTAATGACGGGAGCCTGATCTAAGACCATCTCTGGAGCATGGCCGCAGATCTCTGTCTCGGAACTGGAAAGCGATCAAGATCGAACGGATCGATCCGATCTGACAGGGGAATTGACATCCTATCCTTCTGAGTCGTACCCTTCAGGAAGATTTTCCTGGTCGCTGAACGAATTCGACATGTTCGAACAGGATTAATCTGCTATCCCCACGGACGGCGCGAACTCTCGACGATTGCGATATCGGACCCAAGTCAACTAAGGTTCTTGAGAAAGGGAGATAGAAGACCCGCCAACGAGGCTAACGAAGAATCAACGGCGAGCGAGGGAGACATGGGTTTTTATCCCGTTCAGCCTCTCGGGAGATAATAGCCCTCGTCCAAATTCTTTCTTTATATCAAAGAGGATTACAAGAGGAAGGCTCGACGAGACAAACAGGCATCGGCGAGATTACGGGAGTACAGGAGGTAATATGCGATAATGCGAAATCTCTTGGCCCCTCTACACGCCATAGGGGCCCCATTTATATAGTATAGAGCAACCGACCTATCGAGGGATAATCGGGCCGGGCTGACTACGAGATCGTCACGAACTCATACATGCCAAATATATCCCGAGGTAGATAAGGCAAACTCCAAGTCTTGGGGATCACGACGTCTGCTACAATCCGGAAAACCAACGTCCGGGTCTTCACGTAGCCGTGCAGAACTCTTGTTCGAGTCGGACTCAAACACGATTCCTAGGCCATTACGCACCGTGCCAGTTAGGAAGCTGTTCGGCAGGATGCACATGGGCCTGATAGAATCTTCTAGGAGCTAGGCCCTGGTAGGCTGTTCGATTGGGCCGTCAGGGAGTGGGCCATACCAATGGGCCGTGTTTTTTTCCCCGACAAGTAGGGAGGTGTGGTTTCATGAATGATACCACATTCTTCACAATAATGGGCGAATTCCTTGAAGATATATTCACCCCCACGATAAGACCTTAACCGTTTAATAGTCTTTTCTATTTGGTTTTCCACTTCAGCTTTATAGATTTTAAAATGATCTAGAGCTTCATCTTTGGTTCTAAGCAGATAGACATAAGCATATTTTGTGCAATCATCTATGAGAGTAAAGAAATAGTGTTTACCACCTTTAGTATAAATTCCATTCATTTCACAAAGATCAGAATGGACCAGCTCCAAAGGAGAAGTGTTACACCCTTTGACCATGTGAAAAGGCTTTCAAGGCTGCTTATCTTGCACACACACTTCACTTTTTGTGCCCTTATCATAATCATATTCTAGAATCAAATTCATTTTGCTCAATCGCACAATAGCCTCAAAATTCACATGATATAAACAAGAATGCCATGAATCATGCACTATATTACAAATAACATTGTAGATGGAAATGTCATTACTACTCAAGACAGAGAGGCAAAACATGACGCCACTCTCATACCCTTCACCAATAAAACTACCAAATTTTGTCAACACAACCTTGTTGGACTCAAATACTAACTTGAAACCCTGTCTGCAGAGTGCAGATCCGCTAAGTAAATTACGTCTCATGGTCGGCACGAATAGCACATCTCGAAGAATCAACGTCTTGCCAAAAGTAAGCTTCAAGCACACCTGGACAATCCCTCGTATAAGTGTTGTGGCTCCATTTCCTATCAAGACGGAGCCACCAGCTTGGCCCTGAAATGATGAAAAGAAGGATCGATCAACAGAAATGTGACGAGTATCACCAGAATCGATCCACCAATTAAGTGATGAATCAGCCATAAAGGCTCTTGGCACATACCCATCAACTGAGCCGAAGGGTGCCTCTGCAGTGTGCACCTCAGCCTTATGGTCGCTCTGCTGACCCGGAGCTAGTCCCTTGCCCTTACGATTGCGGCATGTCGGCATCTGGGAAGTGCGCCCCTGAAGGGCAGCGGGTCCACGGACTGGCAGACGAATTTGTAGTTGGTGTGAGGCCCAACGACCACCCTTCTCAGCAGCCCAGGGCGGCGGCCGAGCCTGCGGGGGCTCAGGCCACGCGGTCTTCCCGGACTAAGCCTGGTGCGATTTGGCGATCCGGGTGCAGATCCGTCATACGGTAAGGAAGAGGGAGAGAGAGGGAAGAGAGAAAGCAATACAAACCGTGAAGACACAAGTGATTTACCTTGGTTCGAGCCCCCACTGCCGGGTAATAGCTCTACTCCAGCCTTGGTTGATTATGTGGTGGAAAACAGTACAAGGGGTGCCGAGACCGGGCTTGAAGGCACCGATCCCGAGCTTACAAGGGAGTTTCGGACACTCTGATGGCTAAGGACTACGGCTACTGCTTGGAAAGCTTCGGATGCGTGTGCTGAGTGTTACACTTGCCGATCGGAGACTGCCTGGCCTCGACTGGTCCGGGGCCTTTCCTTTTATGGGCACGGCGGGTCTCCCGGAGCCGATACGGCGGGCCCCGCGCCCATCTCTGCTTTAGTAGTGGTGCCCTTGTCTCATTCCGGGGCTTTGTCTGGTCCGGAGCCTGCAGGGAGAAGCTCGTCAGGTTAGTACTGAACACGTGTTCGTCTAGGAGCGCCTATACGGGGGAGAACCATGCTTTAGGGAGAAAACACTTTCCCTTTATCCCCAATATAGCATTGACTGGACCGAGCCAGCCTCGCGCCACCCGTTGGGGGCGTCGCGTAGCGTAACAACCATCGTCGCCTGCCAAAGGGGCAAACGACAAACCAAGTTGTCCGCGTGCTTCTCCCCGGGCTGCGGATCCCCGGGGAGACACAGTTCCTCCTAGTGAAGGCCAGGAGTGCGGTGGGACAAGACAGTTGTCGCCACCTGCCCACAGACAGGCGGACTATCCGCGGGACCCTCTCCCGAGCTAAGGATATCCCGGGAGGCGCCTGACGCCACTGGGGGTGTGGATTTGACTTTGTCAAGCCCGGGGGAGACCTTGGTGGGCTAGACGTTTCCTTCGGTACGGCCGAGGGCGGCCTTTTGGACCTTCTGTACGCATGTTGGGCCGGTACGAGATCGGCCCAAGGCCCGTCTCGGGATGGGCCGCTTATCAATCACCAACACGGCACCTACGGGCAGTGTGCCCAGGGTAGCCACAAACGTAGCAGATCAACTCCTCCTTCTTCATGTTTATGCCCTTAGCACCAGTTTGGTTATTGGATTTCTTGTTCTTCTTCTTTCCACCACCAGCATTGGAGAGCTTGGCATCCGCCAGGTGAGCCTGGACATGAGAGACAGGTTGCTTGGAACCTCCACTAGCACGTGCCCTCTCCTTAACATTTATAGCAGCCTGGATGTCATGAGCGGTCACAAAGTCATGCCACGAGGGTGGTAGCTTAGCCAAGAGCACATTGACCTGGAAACTCTTAGGTAAGGGACAGTCATACTGGTTGAGATCCCTCACGTGTAGCTCGAGCTCCTGGACCTGCTCTAGAATAGACCGGTTCTCCACCATCTTGTACTGCAGATAGTTCTTAGCTATGAAGCTCTCATTCCCATTGTCTCCTTCAGTGAACTATTTCCAGGTCATCCCATACCTCCATTGTCGTCCTGTAGTTGGCATAGATATCAAACAGCCTATCTGAGACCACGGCTAGCAATCGGGCTAGAACAGCTTGGTTTCCATCGTCCCAGCACTTATGCACCTCTTCCTCGAGAGGAAGAACAACAGGGGAATTAGCAATCACCCAATAGACCTCAAGGTCTGTCAGCCATGTCAGTGCAACACGCACCGGGGTTTGATCCCTCCATTTAATCAGTGGTGGCTCGTCACACGGCGGGTAAGCCAGGCCCTAGGCGCCGCGGGCGAGAACGCCAAGCAGCGGCTCGGTGCACGGTGGGCGAGCAAGGCCCCAGGCGCCGCGAGTGAGCACGACACGCGGCGAATCGACGTTGACATGGCAATCCCGGTGGGTGGCGCCCTGCCAATGGGTGGGCTTCGGGCCCCACTTGGCTGGTGTGCCCGAGGGAAGGAGGAAGCTTGTCATAGACGACCCCTCTCCACTTAGCGTATCGGAGGCATTAAATGCGATGATTCGGCGTGGGAGGCAGAAGATGATGATTGCAGTCACTATGGTTCTGGCCGAAACACTGTAGCGATCATTCCATCACTGGGCTGCCACAGGTTTGGCCGGCGCCAGTGTCAGGCGGCTCTTCCATCCCGTCCACAATCGGCGATAGGCGAGAGCAGACGAAGCAACCGACGTCAGCAGCGGAGGAAAATGGGATGCATAGTGATAGGACCCAATTAATGTACTCTTTCTCTCCCGTCCTAGATAGTATAAAAAGGGGATCCGGGTGAGAGAGAGAGGAGGTTGGATCCTTGATACACACACATGCTTTGTATGTTCTCCAGCGAGAGCACACACACCTTCCAATCCTAGAAATCAAGCACAAGCAGGAATAGGACTATTACCCACCTTGGGGGTCTAAACCTGGGTAAATCTAGTATCTCCCTGGGCGTGCTTGATCAAACAATCTAGTTAACAAACCCCCTCTAGACGAACACAATTCACAAAATCTGTCAGGTGAAAAACCATCGACAGTGGCGCACTAGGTAGCGGAGTAGCGCTAGTTTGTTTGTCTGTTCTTTCTTCTAGGCTCTTGGCCAGCTTCATCTCCTCGGCAACAGAGGGATGACGAATGTTCCACCAACAGCGAGGGGAGCGGCTGACGAAGTGCGTTCCGCGCCACCGCAAGGCGGCAGGGATTCCCAGTTGGCGGGCGGCGAGGCCGTCAAGGCTGGTGAGCCCAGTGGCGTGAGGCATCGTCTCGCCATGGAGGATTACTCGCCCGCTCAGAACCTCTACGTGGCGAGAGCGCTATTGGATCATCCCCCGATCCTGGTGATGTCGGAATGACCAGCGGCCCCATGCATGGCTGCACAACCTCGCTTGGTACGTAGAAGAGGCCACGGTGGCCGGGGAAGCGTCTGATACCTGGGGTGCAGCCTCATCGCAGTTGCATGCCTCGCCACCCCCTCGCCGTCTCCGCAAGAGTCGCCTTAGCGAAGACGACGAGAACGGGGGCAAAAGCTGTCATGTCGGTCCCGCATTCGCCTCCCATTCATCATGGAGGGCGGGGAAGCCGCGGGGACCTCAGGTCGTATTTGGAGGACCGGCAGCAGCGACTCAGAGAGGATCTATGCGAAAAGCTGCAGCGCCGCAACCTTCGGGAGCAGGACCGGGCCGCAGGCGAGGATCTTGCGGATCAGGATGGCAGACCCCGGAAGCCATGACGACGGTGGCTACTACAACCGCAGCGATGGAGGTGCCGCCTCCTTGGCGCCACAACAGTACCGGAGTCAAAGCGTTGGAGAGCCGGAGGAGGATCAGGGGGCGTACGATGTGGGGTGTCGCTCCTTCACGAAGGGACTGCGCCGCGTTGGGTGGCCCGAGAAGTTTCGCCCGGTCCCCATCGAGAAGTATGATGGCACCACCAACCCTGACGAGTTCCTGCAGATCTATTTCTGATTTTCCCAAATTTTTGAGTAATTGTTTAGGGAGCATCCAATCTCCAAATTGGATGATTCTAAATCCATTAAATCCCATAAATAGGATAAAATTTTATATATTTTATTGAGCTATATGTTTTGTTGAATTTTTTTCTGTTCTCATGCATTTGCATTTATATGTAGATCGCACCTGTGTGCACTGTTCGGGGGTTTTCCAAAAGCAATTTGGAGGAGGAACGCAAGACCCGGAGTACTACTAAGGCAAGATAGATTGAATCTTGCTCTCCTATTTTGTAAAACTCACCAATTTATTGTTTTTATTTATTTTTCTCATGCATGAAATGATGGGAGAGGGGTATAAACCTATTTTATTCACACCGAGTCATTGACCCTGTGAATTTAGCTATTTATTGCTGCCTTAGTATTTCCTAGCCTATCCTTGTGCATATTAGCTAGTGCTCTTGGGTTGGTAGTTGTTTATGTTATTCATTAATTAATTATTCCTGTGACTTGGTATAATTGGAGGTGCTGAGTTAATTTTAATAATCTAATCAAATAAAACCTATGTGGCGTGTGTTGACTAAAGGTAGCAAGTCGGGTGATTTTGTGGATTGAGGATTGTGGTAGAGGTACTCAACTTGGTCTAAGGACCCTTGATGTGTGCTTATCCTGCCAAACCATACAAGCGCAACCATAAGTGCTAGCTCTAGCATGTCGGCCAACATGTGCTGGTCCTGCCTTAGTAGTTAGGAAAAACTGTTAGCACACGATACTTTGAAAAGATCGGGCCGCGGTCCGTTGGCTCAAGAGAGGGACCTGTAGTGTCGAAACCTTAGAGGGGGTATGGTGTTAACAGAAGAAACTAATGAATCACCTTGTATCGTTACTTGGTCTAGGCTCCTATTGAAGAGGTAAGACATAAAAGTATCACTAGACTTATGGGTAAAATGTGCTACACTCTGCAGAGTTTGAAAACTATTATGATAGCTGTTTCCACGGTCATGGTAGGAGAGGAAGGTCGTATATGATAGTCTCATATGTTAATAATCAATCTGATGGGTTGGTGTAGTTTGAGTTGTTCGAGGTTTGTGCAGTTTTGCAGAGGGGATTTGGAAGCCGAGCTCTTTGTGTTTACTTTGAGAATCTTATCATTAATAATTGCTCTAAAAATTGTTTTACAACACTTTAAATAATCTGTTTAGGATAGGTGTCTCGGGGATAAAATCACGGCCCATTGCCATGGCCCACTCCCTGACGGCCCAATCGAACTGCCTACCAGGGCCCAGCTCTCTGGAAGGTTCTATCAGGCCCATATGCATCCTGTTGAACAGCTTCCTGGCTGGCGTGATGCGTAACGGCCAAGGAATCGTGTTTGAGTCCGTCTCGAACAGGAGTTCTGCACGGCTACGTGAAGACCCGGACGTTGGTTTCCGGATTGGATTAGGAGTCGTGATCCCTAAGACTAGGGTATGCCTTATCTCCCTCGATATATTTGGCACGTTGAGTTCGTTATTTATCTCGTAGTTAGCCCGCCCGATATTCCCTCGGTAGGTCGGTTTGCTCAGTACTATATAAACAAGGCCCTACGGCGTGTAGAGGGACGAGTTTTACGACTTGATCGGCTTTTTGTATTTGCTAGACACCGATCTTGCTTGCACCCATAATCTCGCCGAGACTTGTTCGCCTCGTCGAGCCACCTCTTGTATTCATCTCTCGATATATAAGAAAGGCCGGGCGTAGGGCTATTATCTCTCCGAGAGGCCCGAACCAGTGATAAAACCCTTGTCTCCTCGCTTGCTATTCGTGGTTGTTCGGCGTGTCTCCTATCTCACTTCTAAAGAACCTTAGCGACTTGAGATCGTTATCTCAACCGTCGACAGTTGGCGCCGTCCGTGGGGATACGCAGATCGATCAAGTCGAACTCTATCAGCGACCAGGAGATTCTCCCTGAGGACTATGACTCAGAAGGGCAAGATGTCTCTCCCTTGCCAGATCGGATCGATCCCTTCCAGATCTGGTTCCCAGCTCCGCCGGGATCGGATCTCTCGCCGGCAGCTCTTCTCTCGAGCGCTGCCTGTCCCCGCGACGAGCTCCGTGCTTGGGGGCTGGATCAACTTCGCGCCGGGCAGCACTTCGCCCGAGCGCGTCTCGTCCCGCGATGAGCTCGTGCTCGGGATCGGATCAAAACTCCTTCCGGATTCCGGGCTGTTACGCTGGCGGTGGATGACGGAGAGAGCCGACCAACATTTGGAACATCGACCAGCTTCGTAAGTTCCTCGTGTAGGTCTTTCGTTTTCTAGCTTCGCGCTTTTTCTCAAATTTCGCGCCTTAGTTCATCCAAGTCTCTCGGGCTGCCATGTAAAGTTCAACCCATTGAACGGTGAATGTTCGCGGCCCCCTGCGGCCCTTCTCACCACTTGTCTTCTCAGACTACCTTACTCTCTGGTAACACTTGATGGCTGCCCGGTCTTGCGAGCTCTTGGCTCCGCAATCTTAAGGTTTTCCCTGCCCGTATCTAGCTTCAACAAGTTCCTAAACTCAGAGTTGCGTAACACGGCATCCAGCCTCGTGGCTAAGCCTGCTCTCGTAAGCCCTCCGCGGCAGAGGCACTTACCGCTCACGGCACAACCACTTGGCAAAGCCTGCTCTCGTAAGCCCTCCGCGGCAGAGGCACTTTCCTTGTTCGGTTACCTTCGGAATCGCTTAACTTACGTTAACGAGCAGTTCCTGGAACGAGTCGATCAGGATACGGGTGTCGCTCTAACTCTCTACGCACGTGCTTGAAGTCGCAAGTTCAGGTCTTCATGCATCGTCCGTACCGGGGGCTAGGGCGTCGCTCTTTCTCTTGTGCACCTGTTCGAGTTCGCAAACTTAGGTCCTCGAGCAGCTGCACAATGGGGGCTGGGAGTTAGGCTGCGTGCGTTCTACCGTTTTCTTAAAACTTTCTAGCGCTGTTCGCCTTTGCTCTTGGTTTCTGTTCGTCCTTGTCTTTTTTGCTCTTTTTTGCAGAAAAGCTGCTCGATCGACTCTCGCTCTAATTCAAAGCGCCGCCGGGGTCTTGAGTCGCTTTCGGCCAGCTCCCGAGGATCGCCTCTCCTCGGTCAGTTGGGACTCGAGCTGAATTTCGGCAACCCCGGTACGTTTTAAGTTTTGCAGTTCCTTTCCTTAGCGTTGGTTTTCCAAAACCTCGTTGGTCTTTCGCTCCCGTAGCGCTCCCCGCGCGCGAGCATGTCTTTTTATCTGGCAACGATTTGTACAGCTCCGGTTAACCGAAGCGGTGCACCACCGAAGGAGTTCTGCCCACCGTAAACCGATTCTCATCGCAACGGGCATGCCCACCATAAGCCGATTATCATCGCAACGGGCACTCCTGGCGCTGGTTCCGCACCCGCCGAGGCGACACCAACGCTGCACGGGTCCATGTCCGGATATGATTTCGCCTCGCACGTCTTGCTTGCGGCTAAGGTCCCGATCGCCTTCCACGTTAGCGGTCTTAGCCACGCTGGCTGCACTTGCCCGCACACGCCTTTCTTTATCCATGCTCGTCCTTCCCGCACAAGAATCCGGAGCAATGCACCACCAACGGAGTCCCGCCCACCGTGGTGATTCTCATCGCAACGGGCACTCTAGCGTCGGTTCGGATTCGCCGAGGTGACACTAACGCTATCAAGGAACGCATCGGAAAAAAATATGTCTTGTACGGGTAGGTCGTCTTTGCGTGTTTTCCAAAACTCGCTTTGCTCTTCTTAGAGCTCGTTCTTGCTCTCTTTCCCTTGCTTTCGCTTTCTTGTTTGTCTTCTGCAGAAAATACAGAACGGGAACGCCGAACTCCGTGATGGTCGCGGCGAGGTTCCAGGCTTCCCCACCAAAATCGATGTCTGCATCCCTCTCTTCCCGGGTTTGCTCCGCACATGCCCAGGGACTGATTCACTTCGCCCGTGTATGATTTCTTGTCTTTGCCCGGCGCTGACCTTCACAGTACGGCTAAGTCAAGGTATTGCGCCACCAACGGAGTCCTGCCCACCGTAAGCCGATTCTCATCGCAACGGGCACTCCAAGCGTCGGTTCTGCACTTGCCAAGACAACGCTTACACTGTCGCAAGGAATACGTCATGAGTAAAGCATTGATTTCACACGTTCTCTTGCGGCTCTGACTGCATCGGGTTGTGATTCACCTCGCGACCGGCAGTTCTTTGCCGAGCGCGATCCGTCCCCGCGATGAGCTCCGTGCTCGGGGGCTGGATCACCTCGCACCGGGCAGCTCTTCGCCCGGAGCGCGGGCTCCTATCGGGTACGTCTTCGCCTGGTCGCACTTTCTGGTTCCTTTAACGAGCTCCGTGCTCGGGGACGACCTCCTTACTTGGTTCCTTTGGCGAGCTCTACGCTCGGGGACTGGGTCACCTTCCCCCTCGTATGCATTGTCTGCTCCTGGCACACGATCTACGTCTGGGGGCACATCACCTTCGCTCCTGAGCGTGACATTCGCTCGAGAGCGCAATCTCTGTTTTTTCGGGCAAGCTCTAGCCCGAGAGGTGGTTCCCCTATCTTTTCCTAGGCATCTGAATGCCTGGATGCAGCAGCACGAGTCCGTCTCGCGACTTGAATGTTCATTCTCCCGAAAGATCTGATCTTACCGGATGCGGTGGTACGCTCTTCACTACTAAGAATCCAATCCTTCCTTGATGACGTTCAGCCTCAAGGAGATGATTCACCTCACTTCTTCGATTTACAGATCGAGGGTCGGGTACTCGCTTCGGACGATGTTGTTCCTCGCTCGACACAACAGAGTTGCTCGGCACTGATCGGGTTTGTTCGATCCCGGACAAGTCCTATTCGGTTGAAACATAACCTGTTCGGTCGCCTGTTGCACATCTTTGTAGCAGCAAAATTTCTCTCTTCGTGACTTGGAGTCTCAAGAGGAAGGCCCCACTCTAGTGAGTCCTTCCACTTGAGTCTCGGGGGCTAGCTGTCGGGGATAAAATCACGGCCCATTGTCATGGCCCACTCCGTGACGGCCCAATCGAACTGCCTATCAGGGCCCAGCTCTCTGGAAGGTTCTATCAGGCCCATATGCATCCTGCCGAACAGCTTCCTGGCTGGCGTGATGCGTAACGGCCAAGGAATCGTGATTGAGTCCGTCTCAAACAGGAGTTCTGCACGGCTACGTGAAGACCCGGACGTTGGTTTCCCGGATTGGATTAGGAGTCGTGATCCCCAAGACTAGGAGTATGCCTTATCTGCCTCGGGATATATTTGGCACGTTGAGTTCGTTACAATCTCGTAGTTAGCCCGGCCCGATATTCCCTCGGTAGGTCGGTTTGCTCTGCACTATATAAACAAGGCCCCTACGGCGTGTAGAGGGACGAGTTTTACGACTTGATCTAACTTTTTGTATTTGCTAGACACCTGATCTTCGCTTGTACACCCATAATCTCGCCAAGACTTGTTCGTCTCGTCGAGCCACCTCTTGTATTCATCTCTGATATATAAGAAAGGCTGGACGTAGGGCTATTATCTCTCCTGAGAGGCCTGAACCAGGATAAAACCCCTTGTCTCCTGTTCGTTGCTGTTCGTAGTTGTTCGGCATGTCTCCTATCTCACTTCTAAAGAACCTTAGCGACTTGAGATCGTTATCTCAACCGTCGACAAGGTGTTTATGCAAAATAGCCACCATGTTCATGTTATATCCTTGCATCATTATAAGGATTCTTACTGGGTAGCCGTGTACTCACTATACAAATCATGTATATATTTGTATTCAGGAGAAGAATCGGGTCAGGTTTATCCGCAGGATCAGGAGGATTATATGCCGGATTTTTATCAAGACTAGCTATCTTTTAAGGGTTGGATTAGAGCATCGTTATATTTTATTTCTACTACTTTATTTGGATTTCCGCACTCTAAACTATATTATGTTGTCTTAATCAAAATATTGTAATAAGTGGTTGTGCAACAGTTGCTTTTGCATATTATATTATTTTTTTTAGTTAATTATGATTGTGTGATGATGTTCGACAATTGTCGCTCATGAGTTGCTAGTATTGATCTCTAGGACTAGCAATCGATCGTAACTGGATCCTGGTGAAGCATAGTGTCTAACACTGCGGGGGAGTGTGTATTTGCTTTGTATCATTTAAACAGCTTAGTGCCGTTCAGACTAAAGGGGAGTGTTAGAGTATATTGGGCCCTTTGAAGAGACCCATTACCTGTACTTTATATACTCCACTCTATAGCAATACAATCCATCTATTCTGCCATAACCTTTCTTCCAACATTAGCTATATTAATTTTTTTTTATGCCAACAGGAATGTATACTTAATTTCCTTTATACACCACACCTCAGGCTGTCAATAAACCATATCTGTAGACAGCATCAACATCTCCTGTTTCGTCCTCTCTGCTAGCTTGCCGGACCAAAAGTATACCTCCGCTCATGCCTGAATGCTCCTTGTCAGCTAGAAGCCAGCCAAAGCAACCTTCCGTTCATCTCTTCTTATTAGCCAGCACGCTACACAGCTAAAGCTCCTTCGGTTTCAGCATCTTTGCTCGATCGCCCGCTCGCCGGCCGGGCAGCTGCCATCGCCTGCCATCGCCTTCACCGGTATAGCGAAGCAGGACAAAAAAGCTACAGCGATTGGGTTGCATCTTGCCCTGCTAGTTGCTCTGGACAAAAGCGACCCGTCAGTTCACCCTCGTTGCCAAGTATGCTCGGCAGAAGCGAACCGACGTCACGGTTCACCAAACCATCTGGGCTAGCCTTATAAAAAACTAATGGCCAAATCGCTCCTCGTCAGTCGGCTAAAAGTAAAAAAATTTCAACCGACTTCTTTACATTAGTTAATAAACTAAATATATTATTATATTAAAGTATGGTTAAGCATTAGCATCATGTTAATTCTAAAAAATTGATATTTTCATATTAATCAAAGAGGAAAAAAAAGAAATATCTACACCCTTGATTTTAGTTATTCTGAATTATAACGGTATATAAACTATAATAAAAATAAATATAAATAAAAGTCCATATTGACTAAAAAATAGAAAAGAAGTATGAATCAACTATAATAGAGAATTTCCATATCGAATACGATGAATAAATACGTACAAATTCAGAATAAAAGAGAGTTTGTATCAATTACTAAACTAGCCTCACAAATGTGCCGGAGGTCTTGCAACAATCAACTAGGTGATATATTTTTTAGTTGTGCAAGTTAATTAACAAGAATAAAATACACAAAAGGCTACCTATAAAACTGAAGGTACGTGCTAAAATAATATGTAATCTTTTGCAGTTCTAAATCTAATTATTTTATAGTGTAAATATGTCGACTGAGATTTCCTCTATTTTAGATAGGGATCAATTCTGAATCATGGTTAATTCGAAGAACAGGTAGACCGGTTTATGGCAAACAATTTACTGCGCAGGTAGCCGGCGCGAGCGGCGTTTGAATCCATGACATCCATTGTTTCCGTTCACCTTCTCTGCGAGTCTAAAAATTAACCGTGAGCATGCCTGCTTGACAGCATGGTCTCAACAAAACACAGCATCACTGCCCATGCCGTCCCACGGAACGAAAGCGACGAAATCAGAATTAGCAGAACCCAGGGCACACATATATATATAGCAGCCAAAACAGTCCACAGAAGCTAGCTTTCCCTATCCCTACTGCTTTAACTGACGTATAATTGAGATCAATTCCACACTCTAAACTAAAACAGCAGATGAAAAAGATGGGCCATGAAAAGCGAGCAGCTCGGTGTGTACTGGCTGGGGCCCCGGCGTGCCAAAGCACGCAGCTCTTGCAGTCACACGTGTCGATCGGGCAGCGAATGCAGAGGCCAGGGCGCACCGAGTCTGGCCGATAAACCGGCGGAGGCGAGCAGCGAAACCCCCCACACAACCCCCTCTTAGCTTGGGATTAGCTTGCGGCTAATGGCAATTAACCAATACCATGCACTGTACATCATCGATCGTCGCCTTCCTCCCCACCTATATATACTCCTTTAACCCCTTGCCTTCTCTTCATCATCGATCCCACACAGGACGGCACGCAGTTAGAACTAGGAGTGCTGCTGCTGCTTAGTTTAATTGCGTGGCTGCCGGTGAGATTGATTGGTCGACGGCGACGGCGACGAGGTCCTTGAGGGCGGGCATGGCGGCGCACGTGGACCCGCTGGTGGTGGGGAGGGTCATTGGCGACGTGGTGGACCTGTTCGTGCCCACGGTGGCCATGTCGGTGCGCTACGGCACCAAGGACCTCACCAATGGCTCCGAGATCAAGCCGTCCGCCGCCGCCGCCGCCCCCGCCGTCCACATCGCCGGCAGGACCACCGATTTCTTCACTCTGGTGAGCTGCTTTTTCCCGACTGTCCATGCATGCGTATTAATATAGCCGGGTGCGTGCCTGGCTGATGACGTAGAGGCACTAATTTTCTTCTATTATCTTGAAAAATGATAAACTTTTCTAAGCTAGCAGGTCAGTTCTTGATGGCATGGTTGCTTTGATCTGCCATGTGTGTAGGTTATGACTGATCCGGACGCTCCGAGCCCCAGCGAGCCTACCATGAGGGAGTGGCTTCACTGGTAATTCGACAGCTCACTAATTTCTTCAGAAATGCTTGCTTTGTTCTTTGATCCTTAGCATGAATACACATTTTGCTACCTTGCACTGACAGTTTTCTAATTAATTAACTGCTGTATATGTTCCTTCTGTTGATGTTAATTATATGTGTTGTTTTGCTTGTGAGCTAATCGATCGATTTTTTATATGTTCCTTTTGGGCCACGATTCCTTGGAGGAGCAGGCTGGTGGTGAACATACCAGGTGGTACAGATACTTCTCAAGGTAATAACTATCTCAATTCATTCATGCAAGCTGCCTAGTGCTGGATGCCTAGCTAGCTAGCTTTACATGCTATATCCATACGCACTTTCACTGCAGACATCACACACCTGGTAATTAATCAGAACATTCCCAGAGCAGGTCTCCCCAAAGGCACAATCAAACCTATGATTGCTACTTTTTTTTTTTCAAAAAACATAAATATGTTTATTCTTCCTTCGATAAATATATGCCATGTACATTAATCAGAAAAATATGGTGGTAGATTTTTTTTTTTTAAAAAATATTTTACGTAAACTTTTTTTGAGCATCCCAAACAACTCGTCTATATTTTTTCCCTAAAATACTATTGGCGTACTCTCTATTCATTCTCTAAACTCATCCATAATTTATACTCCGTTATAAAATATTTTTTCCCCTTCATATCTGCAAGAGTATTAAAAATAGCCTGCTGTGATGGTCTTAACTTCAGCGAGCAAGGCACAGTGGCACACCAAACATAGCACTGATCCGCAGCTAGCTGCTAGCTGCTGCTCTGCGCGTGCTCGCGATCCAGCGTCGGTCGTCAGCTCAGACGCAGCACTTTGCCCTACGGCCCGCCCCGGCAAGCGCGCGATACCTGTCGTGCGCCGCGGCGCAACACGTGGCGGCCCCACGGGCGGCGGCGGGCCCCTCCGGGGGCACACGTACCCGGCCGCCGTCCCCACCGTGCGCGCGGCGCCGCGTGTCGGCCGGAGCAGCGCCCCCGTCGCCGTCGCCGGAACAGACGCACGACACGACGTGGCTCGTTCGATCCGTAGCGTTTTGCCTTTTGCTTTTGCTCTCACGGACACAGTCTCGTTGATCTGCACTATGGCCGGTGGATTAGGGCCTCATCCTGGCGGCGGCCGGCGTGCGCCCGCGCGCGCCCGCTCTGCGGTGGTTTGCCCGTGCCTCCGATTCCAACCCAAGCGCATGCACTGGGTTGGTTCGGTTGCTTAATTTGCAAGTAAAAAGCTAAGGAACGATGGGTCACAGAAATATTAAGAAACCTATATAGGTTTGGATATCCAGACCACTTATTTAGGTTAAAAATCCTAATCGAAATTAATAATTTCACATGGTTTTTACAAAAATAGACGTAGACGTTTTGCCATAATTCTATATATGTTAAAATAGTTTAACCCTCGTGTGTGTGAGTCATGTTTGGTATCAAGTAGCTGGCTGCATGGCATCAAGCCAGGTTGTTACCAGGCAAACCCACAAAGTTCTATTTACGTTTCCGATGAAGCCTAACATGGTGAGCGAGTCAATTACGAGCCAATGGGCCTACTAGAGCACCAAGCTAACAACCAAACAATATGCATGTCGAAGACTAGTTTGAAACTAAACCTTTCTACAAAACATGTTTCTTTCTTTAGTTATGAAATCGCTTCCAGCCTTTACGTCTCCTAGCAAAGCCCTTAAACACATCCATTGAACTATTGCGTTCTAAACATAAACATGCCACCGCACGTGTGTAGTGTTTGAATTGATCCCAATATGGACGATGGGCATGCATGCCAAAAGATTGCATATATTGTCTTGATGTGCTTTTGAGGACTCTGGGATGAGCTTAACAACACAATTTTCCGTCCCCTCATGATGTCTTCATCACCAGTGACAAAAATGAGCTTCGCTCGTTGATTTCCACTAGATACAATCCTTATTTTGTAATTTAACCCTGTGTAAGCCTTTTTTTTTTGTTTTGCTTTCTTCTATGTTCTTTCTTTATTGATTTGTACGTCAAGTGGTCATGGTATCTCGATGATTTATATGTTGTTTCTTCTGTTTAATGAATTAAACAATATATGGTATAATGTCTTTCGTTTAAAAAGATTGCATATAGGTGTTCTACTGTAATATATAGAGATCTGAGCGTAACTCAGCTGGTAGCATCTCAACTAATGTCCGGGTTTAATTCTCGGTTTTTACTGTTTTTGAAATTTTCAAAGAATTATTAGAAGTGGGTACAAGCAGGTTTGTCTATTTTTTATGTTTCCAGCGTATGTTTAGGTGAGTGCCTGTGCGTTTGTACGGTGAAGTAGGTTTGTGCGAACCTTTATCGTACCATTTTAAAAAAAAGTGCCAGTATACTGTCCGCAACGGTATGCTGCACATCCGTGGGTGCCAAAAGCTGCATGCCTGCAATCGACACGTGTCCGTCTCCCCTCCACAACCGCTCTGGAATTCCAACGACAACGACTGTTCATTAAACTCCACGACGCATGCGATGACTAATGATGGCTCGTGCTTTAACTCGCTCGCGCATAATATAATTATTTAATTAATAGCTATGAACGAACTGTGCAGGTG
This sequence comes from Raddia guianensis, assembly GCA_036346415.1. Taxonomy (NCBI): domain Eukaryota; kingdom Viridiplantae; phylum Streptophyta; class Magnoliopsida; order Poales; family Poaceae; genus Raddia; species Raddia guianensis. Next base: position 39,434,312 of record CM070539.1, read on the forward strand.
AGGTGGTGGTGCCGTACATGGGGCCGCGGCCGCCGGTGGGCATCCACCGCTACGTGCTGGTGGCGTTCCAGCAGAATGCGCGCGTGGCGGCGCCGGCGCCCGGCGCCGAGGCGGTGCGCGCGCGCTTCAGCACCCGCGCCTTCGCCGCCCGCCACGACCTCGGCCTACCCGTCGCCGCCATCTACTTCAACGCCCAGAAGGAGCCCGCCAACCGCCGCCGCCACTACTAGGCACTAGCTACCTCGCCGCCGGCCGGGACCGTGCGCTTCATTGAATAATATACACCATAAAACTATCAAAGCATCGCTGCCGCTGTAGTGGGATGCCGGTTGCGAGATCGAGCTCCTAGATCTCTCTCTCACTCTATCTCGATCTTGCGGATGTGTCTTTGAATCTTTGATGTTTAATTAATTTTTGAATTAAATTGATGTACCGACTGCCGAGTGCCTACATATGTTGTCGTGAATGAATGGCTTCGAGCTGCTGGGTAGCGAAGGATGGTTTATCGGATATTCGGATGTGGACACTAAAGTCCGCAGTGTTCAGTGCCGAAACTTATATCGAGGGCTAAGTAAAAACCGTCGACACATAGTATGTACTCTCGACGGTCCGAACCATATCGTCGATATTAACTGTGCAGGGTTCTTACTCTCGACCGCTACATGATGAACCGTCGAGTGTCCTACGCCGTTTGCCAGGCCCAATGGACGGCGTAACTTTGTTGCGACGGTCAACCGTTAGCCGTCAAGAGAGTGGAATTTTAATATTTACTTCCCTTCCTATAAATTAGACTATAATGGATGTTTATTCATTTAGAAGTGGAAAAATGTATTTAATGAATTTGTTTTTTCACATCTGTATTGAAATTTTAAATGTTATTTGAAATTAAAAAAATTTCATTGAAATATTTTGTGTAGTAACTAACGAAACATACGATAACCTATAACTTATCTAGAAAACACCCCATTTAGTAACATTTGTCGCATTAGATGCTCTGAAAATTTTTATATTTTCACCTATGATATTATTTGATACATAAAAGTCAACGAAATGTATACGAAGAACAACATTTTTTTTGCCTTTTTAAAAATAAAATATATTGGGTTGACTGTCGAGTGCTACAAAGGGTAAAACTCTCCAGGCAGGAAACTCTCTCGACGGCTTTAAAGGAAACCGTCAAGACAGAGCGGTTGTCTCGAGCGTAGTCAAACGAAATTGCCTAAGTCCCAGCGCGGTTCCCTTATATTCAATATTCTCGATGGCCGTCGGCCGTCGAAAATACTGACACCCGTCACGGCCCAGTCAAAGCACTCCACGTGTCACCAAGCGAAAGGCCGTCAGCGCTCTCGACGGCTAGAGGCCTTCGAGAAAACTAGCCTACCCCATGCTACCGTTGGGGAGTGCACTTTCTCGACGGCCTACGTCCGTCGAGATAGCCTCATGAAGCGTGTTCCACGTTGCAGGATATGAAGCGTCGCGACCAATCTCGACGGCCAGCGGCCGTCGAGAAAACATGCCTACACCACTTGACCACTGGGGGAGCACCATTCTCGACAGCAAAGGACCGTCGATACAAACTCACAAAGGCACTGTGCCTTGGGCCCGCATTGTCTCGACGATTTACACTTCAAGAACACGTGACGTCTAGCGGCCCAAATTGTCTCGACGGCCTTAGATAGCCCCCTATTCGTCGAGTGCTGGCTGCCCCTATCTCGACGGCTAATTAGCCCTGGCCGTCGAGAAAGAACTGTCGCGACGGTTTGCGTTGACTACCGTCGTAAATAATAGCCTGTCTCAACGGCCTTGTGTTATGTCGTCGACACAAGGCCGTCGAGACTGGCATCTATCTCAACGGCTCATGCAGCACACCCCCTTCGGTGGTCAACAGAGCTTATTTAATTTTTAAAATAATTTTAAAAAAAATTTTGGTGCTGCATAATGGCTAATATTGTTTACGGCAGGAAAATTTACCACCATGAAAATTCGTATGCTCAAATTATATACGCAAAAGGAGTTACATATTTAAGGGGTTATATCAGACAGAGTATTAGTTAGTGTTCTATATAGTTTTATGAAATACAAGTGACAGGGATAATATAATTTTTACATTTTCACCATTTAATTGGAACACTGTTGTACATAAATCATTGCATTGGAATGTAACAAATTATACCATTTTAAAAAATTTATATACAATTTATTAGTTTTAAATATATATATTATATGTAACATTATTTATAAATAAAAAATATTTTAAAAATAGTATGCAACATGATAACATCTTGTACCATTATCTATTTTTCCAAAAAATTAACACTATTCCATATTTTGTTTTTAAGTTACGTACATTTTTAACTAAATTGGTAAATAAACATCTCTGCAAATTATGAAATATTTTTTAAAAAAGTGAAAAATATATGGACCAGCCCACTAATTGAGCAGATGAAATATTGTCGACGGCCAACACCCAGCTGTCGAGATTGAGACATGAACAGCTACTACTGATGGGTCGGCCCATACACCATTCTCAACGGCCTGTGCGTAGCCATCGAGAAAGATGTTTCCCGCCTTCGTGAAAACCAGGAAAATGCGCAGGCGTGGGTTTGGAAGACCATATCTCGACGGCTTTGTAGTGGCCGTCGAGACTAACTTCCTATAACGACGGCTATTACGCGGTCGTCGAGATTACGTGACTTATATCGACGGCTTTATTGTGGCCGTTGAGACTAATTTTGGCCGTTGAGATTTTGCACGATTCCTGTAGTTGCCCTACGAAAGCCGTCGAGACATGTGAACAGACATACTCTCGATGGCTACAAAGACGCCGTCGAGAGATGTCACCCGGGTTCAGGCGGGCCGTTTTGTTGTGTGGGGCCCGCATCTCAGATATCTCCACGGTTTGCTTGTGCCCGTCGAGAGTATGGTGTTTAAACGGAAACAACGTCTGTTGCACTTAGCTGGCCTATCTCGACGGCTAGACTGTCGAGAATTGGTACCTCTCTCGACGGAGCTCACTTGACTGCTGGCCGTCGAGACAAGTCTTTCCCGTCGACTTCTGTGTTGTTGTCGACAGTTTCGACACTCGACACTAAGGTCGATTCCTGTAACGGGATATATAGATGATGGAGCTCGTACGGTCGTAGAGCTGTGGCACTTGCTGTAGATATATTATATTGGCGGAGAATTTATTGTTCGATAGCGCATGGAGGAACGGAATCAAGGATACTAATTTTTTGTTCTGAAACCATACTCTAAATTATTGTAACTAGCAAATATGTCCGTGCGTTGCAATGGAAAAAATAAAAATTCCCACACACCCCCTCTTAATCGGAACCGACAACTAAATATCTCTTAGTAATATGGTCGATTAATCTACGAATGCATTAACCTTGGGTTTAATTATGAACAATCTCATATTTAAAATGATCTATTCGGCTAAAAGTAATTAGCTAATTCATCTTTCTTTTAATTAGAAGACGCAAGAAATTAACTAATAATAATATAACTTAGAATAATGTTTTTTGAATTTTATTTCGGATAAAAATGAAAAATTAAACCATAATCATAAATTATCATAAGATCCATGGGAAAAGCTACTAAAACCATGGAATGAGTTAGACAATAGAACACATAGAAGTACAAAACTATTTGAAAAATAGAGACCTAGCTTATCATCTGGCATGGCCCTAACATAAGGGATGTCACTACTGCGGATCGGGGTAGGCCAAGCGGCTCGTAAGGCCTGTGCAAGCGGTTTTAGAACCGCTTGCAGGCAACCGCGACTGATGCCCGAGGGGCATCACAAGCGGCTCCTAGAGCCGCTAGTGAAGCCCCTCTGCAAGCGGTTCGCGGGGCGATGGCGCGGGCGGGCCTAGAAGCCACGTGGGGCTCTCTGCAAGCGGTTGGAGCCACGAACCGCTTGCAGAGAGCATCTCCGCAAGCGGTTGAGTAACGCTTGCATAAACGTCTGATTTAATTGCCACTGGTTAATTTATTTACAGGCGCAAATAGATATTTAAATATATATTTCAAGCAGAGATTTTTTATTTGTCGTTTAAATTTAAATACATATAGGATGAGCATATAATTAGCGATCAAACAAGCTTAAATATATTAGATAATACATGTAATAATGTACACTTTATATGCACCGGCCAAATTTACAAAGTTTATAATTAATATACATTGTGCAAAATGGACAAAACAATTCATTTTTTTCTTGCAGTACTCTTCTTGACGCTCTTTGACGACGTAGAAGTCGTCCCTAGTTCGTTCGTGTTGAAATATGGTTCTCAATAATGGAACTCGCCCTGGGGGTTAATGACCTCATCGAGAATGAAGCGAATAGTTGTTCTCGTAATGCAAGCACCGATGATGTGGTAACACTTCAAGATGTTTATCCATGTCGGTTGCCAATTCAACTAAAGTGAAAAATAAATAAATCGTGCACCCATAATGTAAATTAATGGAGCACATAAGAACGTTATTAAGTTGTTGCTAGATGCATGGTTGCGTGCATATATATCTGAACCTCTTGAGAGTTTGAGGCTCAAGCTCGCCGTGGCACATCATTTGGATATAGTGGAACACATAGTAGCCACATAGGTTGTTTTCCGCAGATTGTTGTTTTTCCTATGGTCGATACGGGGCAATTACAGATCAGTAATAACAAAAAATATTAATTGACAAAGGGCAATTACGTCGTTTTAGCGTACCCAGTCGCTTAGCTTGACATCGAATTCCTTCTTAAAACGTCCTTTCTAAATCTCTTGAAAGCTCAGGAACGCCTTGTTAAGGAGGTTAATTATCCACTAGTATTCCTTTTGCGGTTTTCTCCGTGAGTCTTGAACGATGATCATGCTTTGGTCAAGCTTCATGATTATAAGGATCCAGTGGAACCTATTTATATATTGCAACAGTTATGAGATGTAATTAAACAATATATAGTGTGCCATCAGGTGCCTTAAGCAATATAAGAACGAGACAGCACGTACTTAAAGTTGAATGGCAGAAGTATGTATGGCTTGTAGTGCTGTTGTACTAGTGCATGTACAACGTAGTCGTGGATTTCCTTTGGTTTTTCAAGGTATTGCCAGACTTCCTCGTTGACCAATCAAGGGTCAAGGAAGCCAATCGAGTTTGGCTTCTGCATTCTAAGACTTTGTATCTCCATTCTACAGAAAATGGGTTAATTGAGTTAATTAATTAGGGTTCTCGGCAAGCAGCATGTATAGATATATATACATCTTGTGGAGTCGACACTCACAGGCACCAGCAGGTCATGAAGGACATGTTGACGGCGTCTGCATGGTACACATTGTACCAGTCTTCAAATTCAAGATTTATCAATTGATCATTCCCTCGAAACAAATGTTCTTCTTGAAACGAGACGCTGCAATGAGCATATCCCCTGGCGGACCTGTGTTCGTACCATTCATGCGCGTGTCGCATCTTGACCGGTAGTTTCCTTGTGTCCTTAGGATCTACCAACGGTTGGCCTAGCTTAAATGGCCGCCTGACATGTGCCGTTGGAAGATCATCAGTTAATCCACGGGCGGCTTCTATGTTATCAAGGCCAGCTTCCCTCACGAAGTCATACTCCATCTGTAGACGTTTTGCCTCCTCCTGTTCTTCGTTGCTCATGTATGTGCCCTGAGGTTGTTTACTCTTGAAGACGTGATTTCTGATAGTTCTTTGGTAGTCGGTACAGAGAGGCGGTTGGTGCTGAACGGTTGTCGCGAAGAAGTCCGCGATCTTTGGATCAATTAGTTCCTTTGGCGGTGGATTTGTTTTAACTTTATACCCCTGTATCCATGCGTCCACAGCTTTCTGCGACTCGCTCTTCAGCTCCTCAGGCGTCATCTCATAAGGTGTTTTTTCGGGTTCCTTCATTCTTTGTCTGAATGGAAAACCGCCGCCTATTGCTTGGTGTCGTTCTAGCTGCAGAATGCTCCTTTGCTAGCAAGCTTCTTCTTGGGGAGATGCTGGCTCGTTGTTTCCCTGAGGCTGCTTCCTTTGCTTTGAGGGGTTTGAGGCGGTGTTGGGCTTCTGCGCATAGCGCTAGCGGGTGGTGGAGTGCTTTGTCTCACCAGCGAGGCGTTGCGTGGTGGCGTGGCCTGTCTTGGTGGAGGAGGTGAGCTCCGTCTTGGTGGAGTGTTCTGCCTCGGTATAGAAGTCACCTCCGCACCATCAGGAAACACGATGTACTTCTTCCGCTAGAGGATAATGTTATGGACGGCCTCTCCAAGCTTGGTCACATCGTCTCCTCCAGCAATATCGAGCTCCATATCCTCAAATCCGGCCACCACCTCGTCCACCGTGACATTGGAGTATCCCGCGGGTATAGGGTTACAGTGGAATGTCTGGCCAGACTCCACTGGGAAGGCCAAAGCGTAAGCCACCTTGACGGTGAGGTTGTGCAGTTGAACGCGTAGCTCACATTGGCGGGGCACGGTGATGTCGTCCACGGGATAACGGGCCTGCAATTCATCGGTCGGCACGTTGTTTGACGCGTAGCTGCTTTGCCGACCAGAGCCCGGGGGACTAACCACGTTGTCCGGAGCCTGGTCTTTGAAGACTGGCGATTGCAGCATACACTTCCCGCTTTAGCATTTCTGCCATGTTTTCCTTATGCTCCTTGAGCTCCGTTCGATTTTGCTGACTCTGTTGTGTTCTCTTACTTTCCTTCTTTCCCGGCTCCGGTATGTGGCTTGATCATTTGAGAAGCCAGCCATCCACGACACCTGCTTGCCAAGTCCTCGTGTCTTTCCTGGATGCTCTGCGTTCCCGAGTGCGTACGTAAGCTCGTCATTCTCCCTGTCTACCACCAAGGATCCTGCACGTTGCTTCTCGATGGCTTCCACAATCCTTTCTTTCACGGGTTGCACTTGTGGTGCCATCTCCACTTTGCCATCATCCTTGACCTCCTCCGTGGCCCAAGGTCCAGCTATGGGCGGAGCTTCCATCTTCTTTTGGTACTATACCCTTTTTCTAAGCTCTTCTTCCCGCTTCTCCCATTTTGGCATAGTTTTCTCAGTAACCACCGGACCGAGATGGTGGTGGTATTTTTCTTCGTGCATTGGCCTTGTTACGCTTCACTCATGGCCTTGCCTTCAGCCGATAACTTGTACTCCTCGAATGCTTGCCAGTGATCCGCTAGCTTCCGATACTTATTCCAGTGATCCACGTACTTTTTACTGAGCTCGCTCTTCCACGACTGAAAGCATAACGCCATCTTGCTCAGAGTAAATTTCTTGCACTTGTTTTCGTGAGCCGTCGGAATCGTGAAGTTTTCCTTTATATCCTTCCGAGCGGCTCTTTCAGTGGCCGTGGGAACCTTGGGCCATGTCTTGATGCTAATAGGGCGTGATCCTCACAATGACTCATGCGTTGTTGAAGGGGCAAGTCTTGACATAGGGCTTCGGCTTCCCGATGGCTGAAACTTGAGTAATCACGTACTTTGTCGACGGCTTTTTGTTAGGCCCTCGTATTTGCTTGGATTGGCTGTTGGACGTTGCCGGCTTGAAAAAAGAATAGGAACTCGTATCAGAGGTTTATTGCTGTGAAGTAATATGATAAGAAACGGTCATTTTAGTGGCCAGGCTATATATACCTCACAGCCGTCGACATTAGTTTCATCGACTTCAGCCTGAATGGCGTGATCACCAGCTTCAGCCTGGCCGGTTGGATCACCGGCTTGAGCCGGGGCGGCCTGATCACCGGTTTGAGCCGGGGCGGCCAGATCAACGGCTTGAGCCGGGACGGCCGGATCCACTGGGTTGGCCTCTACGTAGCTTATCAAGGTGCCCATCGCGATTTCGTTTAGTAGAAACTCATCTCCCTCTTCGAAATCAAGGTCACGTCCGGAGTGCGCCATCTATCACTGTGCATGAACGCGAAATACTAGAGCATTTAATGCATTCGTCGACATGAAAAAATACAATATTTGAATTTGTTTTGCAATATTTGAATACAAAAATAATTCATACAAACGATACAAAAATAATTCATACAAACGATACAAAAATAATTCATACAAACGATACAAAAAACTGATTCGATACAAAACGATACAAAATATACAATTCCAGATTATCTTCAAATGGGGAATATACAATTCTGTCCCCCCAATTCTGAATATCAGGGATGGTAGCTTTGGGAGCTGGAAGCATCTGGGGCCAAGCGGTTCTTAATTGCCGTTAACTTTTGTACGCGCATTTGACCATTCGTCTTATTCAAAATAGTTATATAAATATTATTTATTTTTTTATGATTTGATTTATTATTAAATGTATTTTAAGTATGACTTATATTTTTACATATTTGAACTAAATTTTTGAATAAGACGAATGATTAAAGGCGTGTACAAAAGTTAATGGCGACTTCTTTTTGTGACCGGAGGTAGTATATCGTTTGCGTTGTACAAAAATGACAAATTTTCAGTGTTACCTTTTGATTTTAATTTAAAATATAAAAATGATCAGGTGCAAATTAGATTAAGATGTACAACTTAAATTTTTTATTTCTTGTTACAAAGGGACATGATGTAGCATTTTGTAATTATTTTTAAAAGTGCTACCCAAGGCCCCAAGCCCATGCCCCTGAACATCTTCTGATGGCCATGGCGAGATTTCAGTGCTACCCAAGGCCCCAAGCCCAAGCCCCTGAACATCTTCTGATGGCCATGGCGAGATTTCCTTGAGCTAGTCACATTCCTTGGTGCAATGCATTGCTGCTTCTAGATGCTCCGTTCTTGAGCGTGAAGACGTCATCAAGGCACAAATGTCACGCGCACGATGGCTCGCTGCTTCGCAACCTAGCTCACTAGCTGCTGAATCGGACCGGCGGCGAACCACGGCTGGGCCGGGAGGGTCATTTGGACCGGAGCCTACGCCGGCGGGGGCGGCACCAGGGCCATGGCCATGGACGCTGCCGCGGCCTAGCCTCTCTTCCTCCGCTTCGGCATTCCGTCGAACACTATAAGTGCATCACAGAGCAATGGGGCAAGGGAAGGAGGGGGCTCGATATCTCGGCCCTTCGTCTTCAAAGTGGTGGGGAGGAGGTCCAGGAGGCGGCCGCCGTGCGGTGCTCGACGACGGCGAGGTACGGCCGTGTGGTTCTAGACGGCGGCGAGGGTGGTGGCGGTGGGGCGCGGCGAGAAAGGTTGAGGGAGACAGGGGCAAAGGACTTAGAGAAAATTTCGGCCGCGAACCCTACTTATATAAGAAAGGCCTCTACAAGCGGTTGGTATTACAAACCGCTTGTGAAAATACCTCTACAAGCGGTTCGTAGTTTTAACCGTCTGTAGAGAATACTTTCACAAGCGGTTCGTAGAACGAACCGCTTGTAGAAGCCGGGTAGAGCGACATTAAATTTCAGAATTTCACCCGCGCGCGAAACAGGAGAGGCCTCTTCAAGCGGTTGGTGATACAAACCGCTTGTAGAGCTTACTTTTACAAGCGGTTGATAGCACGAACCGCTTGTAGAAGTGGGACCATCACACGTAGCGAGGCTTGGGGCGTATCACTCTGGCGGTAATGTTTAAGAAGGTATTGCGCCCTCTCAAGTTGAAATGAAACTTCCTCTCACTTCGCTAGCGCGTGGCGTTTAGTCTGGGCTCCCGTCTTTGGTCGCAGTTCGAGCCCGCTTGCCCCCCCTTTTATTTTTTAGAAATATTCTTGAGCTCATTATTTTGTTCCAAAATACTAAAAAATATTTTTGTTATTACTTTCTTTTCTAAATATGTGCTTAACCCATTATTCTTTACAAAAATACTAAAAATCTTTTTCTCATTACTTTCATTTCTAAATATGTACTTAGCCCATTATTTTTTCCAAAAAACTAAAAAAATCTTTTTTTACATTATTTTCATTTCTAATATGTACTTAGGCCATTATTCTTTTCAAAAATATTTTTTGGCATTACTTTCATTTCTAAATATATGCTAGCCTAATATTCTTTTCAAAAATTGCTGTTACATGATAACATAGTTCATACAACCACATAATATATTTAATATGACCACCAGCTTCAGGGTCATCCTAATCATTTACATTTTTTGTCTTTATAATTATTCCTTCATCGTGATCGCGGCGTATGTGCGGAGCATCCATGCATGTGTCATCCAGGATGCTTATGTCGACATCTACTGCAAATGGAGGGATCTCATCGAACTGATCGTACTCTTCCTCGTCAGTAACGTCCTCTACTCCGACAATCCATCGTTTGCCTTGGAGAACCACATGTCGCTTTGACTGTTCATTCTTCTTGTCTTTGATTTGATTCTTCTTTGGTCTGCTTGACATGTCCAATACGTAGAAGACCTGTCTCACCTCGTTCGTGAGAACAAATGGTTCTCTCAAGTAGCCGACTTCTTGGAGGTCGACGATAGTCATGCCATATTTGTCGACATTCACGCCGTCTGCGTTTAGTTTTACCCATTGGCACTTAAACAATGAGACCTTCAAAGGCCCATAGTCGAGCTCCCATATCTCTTCTATGAATCCATAATATGTGCCCACGCTGCCTCTATTGTCGACGGCTTCTATACGGACACCGCTGTTCTAGTTTGTGCTATTATTATCTCGTGATCTCGTGTAGAATGTGTAACCATTTATCTCGTACCCCTGCCATCTCACAATTTCAACGGATGGTCCCCGAGCCAGGCGTTGCAACTGTTCATTGTTGGGCTTTCTCTTAAGGATATGGTTTTGTAACCATGCGCCGAAAGAATCCATGTGTCTCAGTGTTATCCACGTATCGGTCTTCTCTGGGAACTGGCGAAGTAGAGCATTCTTGTGTTGGAGGACATACGGGGCGGCCACTGCCGATTGCTTCAACACAGTGAAATGTGCTTGCTTAAATGTCTGAAGATCGTTGCATGCAACTACTTTTCTTCCAAGTATACCTTTACCTCGTAGCTTGCCCTCATGGCGTGATATAGGGACGCCGATGGAGTCTAGATCATCAATGTAGTCCACACAGAACTCGACCACCTCCTCTGTCACATAACCCTCGGCAATGCATGCTTCTGGCCGAGAATGGTTACATACATACTTCTTTAGTACGCTCATGTACCTCTCGAAAGGGAACATGCTGTGGAGATAAACGGGCCCAAGAATACCTATCTCTTTGCTTAGATGAACAGTGAGATGAACCATGATATCAAAAAAGGCAGGAGGAAAGATCATCTCGAGGCTAAGCACACTTTGTACCACGTCAGCCTACATCTCACCCAGTTTTTTTGGATCGATGACCTTCTGGGAAACAGCGTGGAAAAACGAACACAGCTTTGTGATTGTCCCCCTTAGCCACTCGGGCAGTACACCTCTCAAAACCACCGGGAGCAACTGTGTCATCAGCACAAGACAGTCATGAGATTTTAGATGTACAATTTTGTTCTCTTTCATATTTACGAATCTCTTTACGTTCGACGAGTATCCGGAAGGGACCTTCATACTGCTAAGATACTCTATCACGCTTTTTTTTTCTTCTTTGCTTAGAGTATGACTCGCTGGCCGTAGGTACAGTTGTTCCGTACCTCTTTTTTTAGGGTGTAGGTCCTTCCTGATACCCAGGACTTCAAGGTCGTTCTGAGCACTCACTGTATCTTTCGATTTCCCGTACAGATCTATATAGCCTAGGAAGCTCACACAGACGTTCTTGGTGATGTGCATGAAGTCCAGTGAGTGGCGAACATCCAAATCTTCCCAGTAAGGCAAGTCCCAAAATATTGACTTCTTCTTCCATATGGGTGCATGGCCATCCTCATCATTCGGCACAGATTTGCTTCCCGGACCCTTTCCAAAAACTACCTTTAGATCCTTCACCATAGCAAACACCTGCTTGCCACTTCAATGCATCAGCTGGGAACGATGTTCTTCCTCCTCGTTAAATTTCATGCGTTTCTTCCGCAACGCGTGGCTCCGAACAAGAAACCTGCGATGCCCCATGTACACCATCTTCCGAGAGCCTTTCATGTACGTGCCATCGGTTTGATCCAAACACTGCACGCACGCTTTGAAGCCTTTGCCAGTTAGGCCAGACAGGTTACCAAGCGCTGGCCAGTCGTTGATTGTTACAAATAACATTGCACGCAGGTTGAAATACTTTCTTTTGTATTCGTCCCAGACCTTTACACCGTTCCATAACGTTTGAAGATCTTCGACCAAAGGTTTCAGGTAGACATCGATATCATTTCCGGGTTGCTTGGGGCCTTGGATCAACAACGGCATCATTATGTACTTTCTCTTCATGCACAACCATGGAGAAATATTATACACACATAGTGTGACTAGCCAGGTGCTATGGCTGCTGCTCATGTCTCCGAAAGGATTCATCCCATCGGTACTAAAACCGAACCTTATATTTCTGACATCGTCTGCGAAGTCTTTGTACTTCCGATCGACCATCCTCCACTGCGAGCCATCTGTCGGATGCCTAAGCATTCCGTCGACCTTACCCTCTTCTTTGTGCCAGCACATCATATTCGCATGCGCTTTATTTGCAAATATACGCTCCAGCCTTGGAATCAGAGAAAAATACCACAACGCTTTTGCCGGTGCTCTCTTCTTCACACGCACCCCATCTATTTCACCTGGATCGTCACGCTTCGTCTTATACCGGGGTTCCTTGCACACTGGACAGGCATCCAAGTCGGCATATTCACCGCGATATAGGACACAGTCGTTGCGACATGCATATATCTTCCGTACTTTCCATCCTAAGGGACACATGACCAGTTTGGCTTGATACGTGGATTCTGGCAGGGTGTTATCTTCCGGGAGCAACTTCTTTATGAGCGACAGCAACTCATCGAAACTCTTATCTAACACACCATTCACAGCCTTCCATTGCATGAGCTCCAGTGTAGTGCGTAGCTTCTTGTGCCCCTGACCACAATTTGGGTACAAAAGAGTTCTCTGGTCCTCCAACAATCCCTGATACTTCTTATATTGTTTGTCCTCTGTGATATCTCCCTCTGCGTCACGCAGCATCTGGTCCAGGTCATCATCCACACCAAACTGATCGCCTTGTGTATCTTCTACGTCCTCGTATGTCGTCGCGTCCGGCATACCATCATATGTCACTTCCTCTTCATCGGCTTCTTCTTCGTCTTCTATGCTGGTATGCTCTACTTCGTCGTGGTGAGTCCAACATATATAGTGAAACCTCTCATCAACAAGTGGCCCTGTATCCGTCCTCGCATTGAGTGCTCTTTCTCGTTCCTGCAATCTACGCACGGACACCGTATGAAGCTTCCTAGAGGCAAGTCTCGAAATACGACATCGAGAAAAGCATTCACGCCATCGATGAACTCTCTTGTCCGACGATCCGGATACATCCATGGCCGGTTCATCTACACCAATTAAATTAATAAGAACACTTATTATATTTTTCAAATTAAAATATTTAACTCGAAATAACTAATTATTATATTTTTTAATTACCTCTAAACTTTCTTGATTTTTATAGCTAAACCTCACAAATTTAAAAACTTTTTTTAAAAATATTTTTATTTACTTTTCAGACACAAAAAAAAAATTTATTACCAACCTAGCAAAAAAACCTAGATCTATTTAGCTCTAAAGCAAATGAAATAATCACCCTACCTACTATTTTAAACTAATGTGAAACTAAAAACCATCTAATAGATCATCACATTGCCTCAAAAGATTTAGAAGGGAGAGATAGCTGAGGCACCATGCTAGATCTAGCTCTCTAAAACAAATAATCACCCCTACCAACTAATTTCAATATCTTATACATCATCAAAAAAGATACAAAACTAATATGAGACTTAAAACCCCCAATAGATCTACATCTTGTCTCAAATTATCTAGAGAGAGAGAGAGCTATAGCAAAACAAACACCGTTCAATTCGAACAAGATTATTTAATATTTCTCCACATCCAATGCAAAAAGATAAGTAACATCGACATGAAAATAATGTTTAGACCATGTTTACTTACCTTGGAAACCTTAATTTGGATCTATTAGCCTCAATTAAAAATTTTGGCAGCACCTCCCCTGCATGAACAGCTCGGCCCGTCAGTGCTACACTGCTCGAGCTGCTCGGGGAGGAAGAAGGGGTTAAATGCACTGGGCGGGAAGGGAAATGGCATATGCAAGCGGTTACAAACCGCTTGCAGAGACAGCACACTGTAAGCGGTTCTTATCACGAACCGCTTACAGATTATTTCAAGCGGTTGATTATACGAACCGCTTACAGTGTGCTATCTTTGCAAGCGGTTTGTATAACCAACCACTTGCATATGCCCTTTCCCGTCACCCTCCCACCCGTTGGCCACGAACCGCTTGTGGCGATCGGGTCGCAAGCGGGTTCAAGCGAACCGCTTGTGATGAGCCGTTTGGGAAGTCCCGATCCGTAGTAGTGTGTGCTACGAGTTGTAAACCAAGGATGCAACAGAATTTCAAAACCATATGTTGAAGCAACAATTAGGCATTGCAGTTTAACGATTAGACCCAACAAATTCATCGAGTGCTAGGAGCAAGAACATGAATTCCGAGTTCTGACCCTTTTCCAATAAGCTTTCGCATACCACAAGTTTGGAAGCCCTTGCTTCTTCTGCAGAAAATAGATCAAGGACTAAGTTGAGTTCCTGCATAACAGATAGCATAACGATTAAACCTGATTATAGAGAACTTACAGAAAGTTTCTTTTCTAAGAAGTTTTTCGAACACAAACAGTTGCTGCTATTTATTTTAACATAATTATGGTTCTCTTCTCTTGTAATACGTGTAAGACCAAGGACCCCATGGCCTGGCGATTGATGACACGTGTCCAGACGCCACAAGACTAAGAACGTTATTTCCTAGTTCTTCTATTTTACTTGTGTGCGTGTTGGCGTGATCAAGACGCCTGTGCAGGTCGTTTCTCTGGCAGTTGGGTCCCACTGAGCACTCCGAGTCCGTCGATCTTATCCCTTCTGAGTGTTCGAGAGTGGACAGGTGTCCAAGGATCGAGTGGGTTCTGGAGTGGTACAACTGTCCAGGGTTTCGTAGTCGCAAAGCCTTCAAAGCCAGATATTTTCGCTCGGCGCGAAAATTCCCGTCTAAAAATTCCCACCGAGCCCACAAGTCGACAAAAGTGGCCCAAGACCCTAGGTGAGGCGTCGAGAGGGGTTGAGAGAGTCTAAGTCCGAAGGGCTGCAGTTTCCTGCCTTGTCGGACGGCGTCCAATGATCGGCAGATGGCGTCCGATGACTGCGACCAAGTCCAAAATTTTGTCCTAGCATCTAACTCCCAAACTTGGAACCTCCCGTAGGATGGCGTCCGATGATCATCGGACGGCGTCTGATGGGCACTACAAACCCTAGGATCAGCCTGTAGCCCGACCATGTTGAACTCCATCGGATAGCGTCTGACGACCATCGGACGGTGTCCGACCAGGGTTGAAAACCCTAGCTTTTTCCATTGGACGGGTCCAGTGGTCATCGAACTGTGTCGGACAGATAAATCTAATACTTGAAAAATCGAATCTGAGTTGTAGACTAGAGGGTCCCGGCTTTCCTGTGTGGAAAGCTTCCTGAACGGAGACGTAAGTGCTCATGTGTTGAGCACCGAACTTCGGTAAACAACTCGTTTTGTGTCTCCTTGACTCACTTATCTACTTTCCCACAAAACTGCATTGTGCTTGTGTGTGCATCCCTTCGTGGTTGCCTATTGTGCCTGTGCCCGTGTTGTGCCATCGTGCAAATCGTTGCTTCCGCGTGATTGCTTCTGCCTTGTCGCTCTGTGTAGTGTAGGACTTGCTCGGTAGCTTGGGTAATTTAACTGGCCTAAATCCGAAAAAAATACAAAAAGATTTTAAATTTGACGCTAATTCACCCCTCTTAGCCATATATCCTTTCAATGTGTCTTTTGTTCTTTTACTGAGAGTTGATAGATTTAACCTTTGAGACCTCGATTTAAACATAAACATTTAACAGAATATTGCTGCAATTAGGGCTGGACGAAAAGCTCGTTTTCTGAATTTTGGGCTCGATTTTAAATTACATCCGATTGAATTCTAGATTGTTCTAACATTAAAATTAGTTGATTTTAGACAACCTTCAAATACATTTGGGCTCGCCTCGAAATCGGTCGAAAGCTCGATTATAAAGTTACCCCTCGAAAAATAAGTACAAATCATAAAAAATCGATCTGTGTTAATTTTAGAAAGAGCTCGAAAAAAGCTCGAGCTCGGCTCGAATCCACCCCTAGCTGCAATAGGACAGTTCCATTGTGATATATTTATTTGAAATGAATTTTCTGACCTGTAGGCAATAGAACCTTGAATATTGAAATAATTCAAATGATATATCATACGGTAACTCAAAGTATTGTTTACAAAAATCACAGATAATGAGATGGACACATTAGCAGAGGGATTACTTCAGCACAACCACTGAAAGGAATAAGCTGACGTCCTTCAATAGTTAAGCAGCTTGCCTTAGTAAGTTCCATGTTTCTGTTCTCTAGATCAGCTAGTTCCTGCTTCAGACGGATGTTATGCATTAGTTCATATACAAGTCTTTCTTGTACATGGTTCTTCTCACCCTTGGATGTCTGCACCAAGATTTTTCTAGTGTCTCCACCCTTGTTATTCTAAAAAATGAAAAAGCATACGTTGTGAATAAACAGGCCTTAATTAGGTGCCATCAAGACTGTGCCAACCAACCTAATAAGAAAGAATGGATCCAGATCTTACTTTTCATCTTGAAGTTCTTCAATTTCAAATATGACCCCTCTGCTACAATTTGTCGCCACAGATGAGGGCTATACCATTTGTCTCAGGTTCATTGATTTGTTGAGATGGCAAACTTGGTCTGAGATGTAGCTTGAGAGTAAACCTAGAGACAAAACATTCAGTTAAATACATAGATGTGGATCAGAAAACCAAATTGATGATGGAGAAATATGCCTCGTTACTGTAACGTCCACTGTACCCTTCAAATGCGCGGGCGAGGGTTCGGGTGTGGCGGCACAGTAGGGGAGGGAGGGGGCGGTGGTGGTGGTGGGAAGAGGGTGGGGCGGCGGTGAGGCGAGGGAGAGGCATGGCGAGGGAGAAGAGAGAAGTACTAGGGCGGGGGTGGGGGACGGACGGACGGGCAGGGCGGCCGAGAGGGACCGGGTGGGCTAGGTTTCGGGCACCATCTGTGAGCGTTGACGGAGAGATGGACGACCGAGATCGGAGCGGTGGCATTGGTGGATAATTTTAGCGAAGTAACCGACGAAGAATATTTCTGATTTTTATTGAATGTTTTGAATTTTTTCACAATGCGAAACAAAAAAACCAATTTTTGGCTCAAGATCTAACGCTGGCTGTTGGATGGAGCGCAGGCATCAGATGGGAGGCGCGTCCGACGAGCATAAGACGCCTCCCGTGTCACTCGGGTCGTCCATGACTTCGTCTTCATCCATGCCAATCCATAATCATTATGCAGGTACAAACATTCACATGACAAATCATTGCCAAACAGTAATTTACTACATCCATACAATGGCCAGAAGACCAAAAGTAGATAGTACATTATTACACCAACGGAAGAATAACAAAAGTAGCAAATAACTCTTATCAGAAACTCAAAAAGAGACTCCACGGGTGCAGACCGAAAGATCGTTTCCTAAGCATTTTCATAGTCATCCACAAATCCTACCTCCTGGTTCAGTGGTGCTTCTCCGTCTTCGTAGCTTCCTGGTGGTTTAGGCAGTCCACATAAGTGTGTGCGAATGTGAGTACAAAACACTCAACAAGTCTAATGATTATGCAATATGAGATCTGGTCAAGTAAGGTGGGTGGGGGGATTGCATAAAGCCAGTTTTATCCTACTTAAAGTGGAGCATTTAAGGAAAAGTAAGCATTGATGAGTATTTATAATCTTTATCAAAGTCCTGGCTTCCATGGCCAAAAATCATTTCTTGCCTTCGCTTCCCCAGCAAAGTCATCTAAAGCGCCGTTGCCCATGCCAAATCATTTGATTGGACAAATTAATTTAAATCATAGGAGAGAAGTCTACCGTGTGCAAGTGCCCTTTGCTCGCCCTTGACCGTGGGCACAACTATCCGATAGTTTTGCCTTTGTAGAGTTTGTATGTATTCACCTCAAGCAAAATCTAATCTTTGCATCAATACAATTCTTGGTGCGACCGGTGAACGACATTACATGACCATTTGATAAGAGTCCGCTGACAAGGTTCCCACCCACTAAGTTTGACCGCTGAAGGTCCGTGGACCAAATCACAAGCCGCCACTTGAGCTGCGTGCTGTTACTATCCCTCAGGATAAATTCCACGTTCCTCGTTTGAAAGGATATGAAGCTAGCAAAACCTAACTATTCGGTCATGGACATCCTAATCTAAACATCATGATGATATATACATTATGTCATTGTTTTGTTGCACCAGAATGTGATCCTTAGGTTATAGTATCTTGAAAAAAGTCTAATTCACCCCCTGAAGCATTGAGTCGGGCGCACATAGCCTCCTGACTTCGAAAACCAGATATTCTAGCCCCTGTATTTTTAAAATCGGAACACATAACCGTCGTCCTGGTTTCTTAGGGTGGTTTTGCCACATGAATTGGACACGTGGGTTGATTTTTCCCGCATGGCTCATGATGTGTGCTCAAAATACAAAAATGTCAATAAAATAGTGGACCCATGTGTCAGCCGATACTACCCTTCTAATTCTGTCTCCTCACCTCTCTCTCTCTCTCTCTCTCTCTCTCTCCCCCTGCTTATCCTTCCCCACCACCTCTCTCCTCTTCCTCCCCACCCTATGTCTCCCTCCTCCTCCTTCCTTCGAACCCCGGGTAGCCCTCCTGCTCCCTCCCCTCTCCTAGCCACCCTCCTCCTCTCTCTCTCTCTCTCTCTCTCCCCCCTAGCGGAGGGCGAAGACGGCGATGTAGCGGAGGGCGAAGTGGAGGTTGCGGCAGGTGGAGCAAGGAGACGGTGGCGGTTGGGAGGAGGGGTGGAGAGAGAGAGAGGAGGAGTTTGGTGGAGGAAGCAAATGAGGGTGGGCCCGTGCTAAAAATAGGTTAAAGAAAAAATAAATATCACATGGACTTCTTAGGTGGCAAAATCACCCATGTGGAGTGTTGAAGTGGCGAAACCACCTGTAAAACCACTTGCGGGGAGTTATTTGCACCGGTTTGAATCTTTCGGAGGACAGAATAGCTAATTTTCGAAGTCAGGGGTTATGTGCGTCCGACTCAATACTTCGGGAGGCAAGTAGACTTTTTTCTAATATTTTTCATCGGCTCCGGTTACAACCTCAGACCCAATAACCCACCCATCATGGAATGTCCCAACCTTAAATTAGCTACACACGTATGTTCCTCCCCGGAACTTGAAACCAACCCAGGACACCATCCCGTTTGTCCTCGTCATTTTCCCAAAATTCCCATTTTGCCCATCAAACAAGGTATAATAATAATAATAATAATAATAATAATAATAATAATAATAATAATAAGGGCAGATCATGGCAAATCTCTTTTTTTTTTTTTTTGAGAAAGCATGGCAAATCTCTTATTATGGCAGCAGCAGCAGTAGTAGTAGTAATGAGCATTCATCCTACACAAGAAGGGCTATTGAAAATTATGCTTAGTGCCTTGTCCCAGGGTAGGTTTAAATTGAAGATAATATAATAATGTTGGGTTACTAAATAATCTACTAACTCCGGTCACAAAAAGAAGTCACCGTTGACTTTTGGACACGTCTTTAGCCATTCGTCTTATTAATATAAATGTATTAATAAGACGAATGGTTAAAGACGTGTCCAAAAGTCAACGACGACTTCTTACTGTGACCGGAGGGAGTAATAAACTAGATTTGCTTTTATTTCAATAAATTAGCATGAAAGATGGATATGAAATTCTAAAAAAACAGTAGGTCAGAAATGCTTCAAAGAGATTTGCCATGATCTGCCGGTCCTTCCTGGAACTGCTTTGGATAATCGCCTCCTCCCCTTAAATTCCTCGATTCTACCGCAAAGAGAAACGATCAATAAACACAGATAAAAATAATATCCAAAACTAAACATCATTAAAATTAACTGTACAGAAATATATAATTTTACTGACCCTATAAAACTTGGTTTGGCGAGGCATAAATCAAAAGTTATGTGACTAACTAATTAATTTTGAATTAAATAAACATTCAGGCAGACCAACCGAAGGGCTAGTGAAGCGTACACGCTCACATGCGAGAAGAGGTCTCCAGCTGGTCACCTGCGGCACCACAAGTCCACGACGGCACGACTAGTCCTGCGAATTGGGCCGTGCCGTCACGGCACGGCACGGGCCCATCGTGCTTCGGGCTGCCGTGTAACTGGTTGGCATGGCCCGGTCAACAGTTTGGGCCGTGCCGGACTGGCAAGGACTGCCTGACAGGCCGCGATCGCCCGGGCCGGCCTGAACACGGCACATTTGACAAAACAGAGAGATAAATGATTTTTTATAGATCTGTGTATTGCTCAAATAAAAAGTTGTCTATACGAAAAATATGCATCTTGAAATTCTCTACAACTTTGATGTAGAACAAAGATTCATCTGAGTAGTGGAATATCTCGAAAAATGTGAATTACCAAAATGAGTGATGTGTGTTATAAAACAGCCAGCACATTAAATAGTTTTTATAAATTCATGTATTGCTCAAATGAAATATTTGTCTACATGAAAGAGATGCGTCATGAAATTCTCTAGAACTTTCATGTAGAACCCAAATTCATCCGAGTAGCAAAAGGCCACCTTAGTTCGGGCCATGCTGGGCGGCCCGTCGTGTGCCGTCTTCTTAGGCCCGACGGAGCACACCATTCAGGCCGGGCCAGCACGGCCCAAATTATTTTGTGCCGTGCCATGCTTTGATCTTCTAAAATCAGGTCGTGCTCGGACCGAACAAAAAAAGCATGGCCCAATTTCCACAACTAAGGCACGACCCACTAGAGCGTGCACATTCCCGGCATGACCAGCCCGTGCTCACGTGCCATTGACCAGAATGGCACCATGCTGTCGTGCAGGGCCCGCCCGACAGTGAGCCACCAGTAGGGAAGGGCAACATCGGTGGCTGTGGGGCGGGGCTCGCTGGAGCTCCAGCGCCTGAGGGATGGCGACATGCCGAGGAGGGATCCATGTGGACGAGGGGGCAGCCGAAATTTTGAAAGGGGTGGCTACGAAATTTTGATTTTGTCTGAGAGTGGATGGGAGCAATGAAGAACAGTAGGTGCAATCCTCCGAGGTTTGACGTGTTTGGAGCTGGCGTCAACGCGGCGTGGTCATCTGGACGCGTGCGTCCAAGTGCAGCTTGGGTTTGGCGCCAACGAGGAAAGGAAAGGAGAGGGGGGAGGATGAAAGGAAAGAGGAGGAGAGGAGTGGGATGACAAGTGGGGTCGGCGCGTGGGTGAGAGACGAGAGGTGGAGCGGGTGGCAGGTGGGTTGGCTGGGAAATGGGATCACTGCCTTGCTTGAACCTCTTGACCGTTGTATGTTCTTGTGTGCATAAGCTCAGTGATTACATTTATGTATAGTTGTTTATGTCTAATTATTAGTTCTAGTGGTACAGGGTTTGGTTGGTTGCTAGGTGGTTGTATAGGAGGGTTTGTTAGGTCCGTTGCGGTGACAGTGACTGAGTCATCCGTGCCCATACCAACTGTTATTAGTTGTAATTGTTGTGATTGGTGTGGCAGCGTGGGTTGCCGATATTTTAATGGTGGTCGCATGCCCGACATAGGAATGGAGGTTCATCGTGATGACAAGGAGGAGCGACCTCCCCCTCCGAAATTTATGGATCCACCATCACAAATATCTCCACCATGTTTTGAGAGCTCTTTATCATCTTAGATGGAGATGAGTGTGTCTCGCGGGTGGAGAGTGGACAAACATGAACCTATCTACAATTATGTTTCATTTTTGTATTTGTTGTGTTGTTCATTTAAATTTCTCATCTATCATTGTTTAATTATGATGTTGGGGACGAGTCAGGATTGTGATGCATGAATGAAGTACATAGCACTTTCATTGCTTACTCAGGGTCCAAAACAACCTAACAATGATATAGATGTTTATTTAAAACCTTTGGTGGAAGATCTTCTAGTAATATGGAATGAGGGTGTGCAAGTATGGGATGAGTACATACATGAGTACTTTACTTTACATGCCATGTTGCAGGCTCAACCGGATGTTATTTTAACTAGCCCCTCTATGCGTCAGAGCAGTTGTGCTTCAATGTAGCTTAAGAGGGAGGACTTAGGCAACTACCATGTGGATGACATATAAGAGCCAAGACCCCTGCTAGTTCATCGCGCCTGTCGTGAACATCTCAATCAAGGTTGCTACATGCACTGCTTACCCAACTGTTGAAGGGGGTACCTTGCACAACTCTTTGATAGCACCGGGATTTTGAAAGGTACATGTTCATAGGGTGTTCCTCCAATGCATTGACATGGTGCTTGAAATGCCCCCTAATAATGAAGTTAAAACCTTGGCCTCATAGAGCAAACTTTCATTCAGTGGTGCAAAGAATGACATTATGTAACAGTGAAGAGTCGATTCCTATGAACCTTTGTCAGTCTAAGGGAGGAAAGAGATCAAAATGTTATTTTGTCTGCTCAGAGGGTATTTCATCGATTTGTCGCAAAGCTGGTGATATCTGCACAAAAAGGATTGAATGCCAGCAAAAAATTAGAGACAAGAAGGGTAAATTAGATGAGCATTCCAGATGATTATGATGTTCGGCTGAAATATGTCATGGGGAAACCATTGGTCATAGAAAATAGGTTGAAATCTATGGCATTCAAATTGTTATGTTTACATCGGTTGTACATGAAGTGCTCATTCCAGGATATTCGCCTAAAAGTAATTGTCGACTGGTGGCTAATCGGGGGTCACCGTCGGCAATGAATTTGTTACGGGATTATGCGCTACAACCAAACTAGATGGTAACACAATACAGGGATTTATACAAGTTCGAACCCTCAACTCGGAGTTAATACCCTAGTCCTGTGCTCTGGGATTATATTTCTGCGTGAGCTTGCAGATGATGGAGATGTTTATGTTGATGTAGCTATTCAATGATTCTATGCCCCTACCCCTCCCTTTATATAGTGCAGGGGGGATAAGGTTACATGGTTCTATCCAGTAGATGATACTAAATTCGGTTACACCAGCACATGATATGCAAATATGAATCTCCTAATTACGTGGAGCTCGATTCTATCCTCGGGAGCATCCTTGGTGATCAAGTTATGCGTAACCTGAGTGGTCTCTATCCCGATCCAGCCAGCTTGAGTCGCCCCCCATCTGCCTCCTCATGGGCCTTCTAGAGGATACCCGGGGCCCATGTAGTCCATAGTAGCCCCCGAGTGCTTTACGATCGAGTCAGATGTCCAACAGACTGGTCTTGTCAATGTCTCTTGTAATCTGAAAAGAGATAGTAAAGAACTCAAGAAATCTCAAGTCTTTTATGTTGAAAGCAACGCCTAGCTCGGCGATACCGAAATTCTAGCTTTTCGGCCTATTTGGCACATCACTTCAATAGATCAATTCGGCTACTTGACACCCACTCTCGCATTGCGAAAGCAGCAATCGGCTCATCATGGAGCGTGCCTTAAGCCATTCAATCACAGCTTCCATCTTGCGGCATGCTATGAGTTATGCATTTAAAGAATGGGGCACGTCTTTCAGCCGAGTGGTACCTATCCCAACCGGAGATGGGATCAGCTATTGACCCTCTTAAGGGCGTACCGATTAGATACAGTTTAGCCGAGAGGTATTTGTATCCGGGTAGCAGTATAGAATTAGCGACCTTTTAAAAAGACATACCTTCGAAACAGTATCAAAATTTCATCAACACCCAACCTTGAACATGCAAAGTCGGCTAGTGACCCAACATGGGGTATGCCGTGAAACATTTTTTCAATGTGGCACCTCCGGTCATATGCCCTCAAGAGTGTACCGAGGCCGAATTAGGCTTGATGTTAACACGTCACCACCGGTGGAGCGTTGTTAAGAAAGCCTGTTATGGGGGTTGCCCTTTGCTTGTTAGCCCAAGCCCATTTTAGGGAAGGCGAAAGGTTTTCGCGCTCTTCTCACCCAGCCGAAGCGTCATGCGCTTCCGCCAGGAAAAGCAACCGTACCCACTCTCATCCCATGGCCATGATGGTTTTACTGTGTTCAGAACGGATAGCGAGGCGCGTCTCTTGAGCTTCTTCTTATATAAAAAGGCCTAGATGCAGCGCATTGCTCCACATCCAGTGTTCAAGCTTTTTCCTCTCCTTCGGCAAGACTCCTGATCTCTTCTCCTCTTTCTCCACAACACAATGGAAGGACAGGGAGAGCCAATGGATGAGTGGATCGCGGCCGCTGCCGAAGACGCCGCCGCTCATGCCGCCGCCAAGGCTGACTTGGGCGCTCTTTGGAGGCAGTTCCATGAAGCTACTGCGGAAATCCGCGCTGAAGAATCCAATAGGGTTATGTTTCACGGATTCCCACAGTTGTACCAAGTGCGTATCCAACTTAGGGACGCACTAGTCGCTGCTCTGCTGGCAGAAGGATGGTATTAGTGGTGCCTTCAACAAGCGACTCACCCTCCTCATCAGGAAAAATGGTTTTTTTCTTCCTCTTTTTTCTTTTGCTTTTCTGTGAGCCAGCAAAAAGCCCTAGCTCACTATGTTGCGCCGCAGAGTATCTATAATCTAGCCTAAGAGCCATAATGAAAAAACCTTTTGGGCAAACAGTGTGATTCCTCGCCTTGATCATCTCAGCCAATTGTCTATCATCGAATCTCCGACTAATGTCGTCTTCGTCCTAGTAGTTAGAACCATGCATTTCCTGAACTAGCATCCGACGTCTCAGCGAACCTTTCGAGGAATATCACTCGGCAATCCGAGTGGTTAGCCAAGCTCCTTAAAAAGGCCGCATTCCAACGTCAAATAAAGCCCAGCCCGAAATGCGCAACGTGGCCCTTTATATTAGGGAATAGGGAAATGAATTGACTCACCTCGCCCATTTCTCGCGCCAACAGTTTCGTCCGCTCCAGCGAACTCCGCCGCTAGGGTTTACGTTCTTCGCATTCTCCGCCGCCACCGACGCCAATCCAGCAATGGCTCCTCCATCTCCCGCCGCCCCGAAAGCGACCAAGAGCGCTAAGGAGTGGATGAAGTCCATCATAACAGACCGTCGGCTGCAATGGCTTGTATCCATTGACGTGCTCCCCTCGGAGGAGATGATTTCTTGGCGCGCCACCGCCAGTGAGTCTTCCCCCGCCCCTCGGCCTGACGAGGTGGTGGCCTTTGTGTTCTTCTTTCTTCGTGGCTTCGGCCTTCCTTGCTCTTCCTTCTTCAAGTGGTTACTGCATTTCTATGGAATGGAATTGACTCATCTCAACCCCAATTCTATCTTTCAAATCGCTGTCTTTATCCACATTTGTGAGGCGTATCTCGGGATCGCGCCTCATTTCGATCTTTTTAGATCCCTTTTTCTTCTCAAGCCTTTTCCCAACAAAACTTCCCCAGGGCTGCAGGCGGCGCTGGCTTTCAGCTGCGGGAACGATCCAAGAAGTTCTATTTTGATCTTCCCATGAGAACTTCAAACAAGGGATGGCATTCCGAGTGGTCTTATTGCGCCAACCTTCCTCCAATCCTTCCGTCATTCACAGGAGAATGTCCCACAGTTCGCACCACCTAGTCCTCCCCCTCGCCGAGAGCGAAGAGAGCCATGTTAAAGAAATGCTTTCCCTTCTTGGGGAACTGAAGATCAAAGGGCTAACCGGCATCGGTGTAGTCATAAACTACAGCTTCGGCTGTGTCTAGCCCATCAAAGAAAGAGTGCATCTCGGGTTTGAATATTCGGAGTCCAAAGACGCCACCCGGGAGAGTGAAGACCAAATCTCTCATAAATCTCTGATCAACCGAGTGGCCGATCTTTTTGCTCCTGGCTCTCTTATAGAAAATGAAAACTGCCCGGGCCCATATCGTTTGTCAAACCCTCCACCAGCGGTAAGCAGAGAATTCCCTTCAACTTTGTTGTCATTAAGAAATCCCATCATAACTAACCCAGCTTGACCCCTGTGTAGGAACGTGCCACATTCTTCTCTACCCATCTAGTCCTAGAAGCCGCAAGCCACAAGGAGGCACCGTTCAAGCGTTCTGCAGAGGACTCGACTGATGCTCCTCCAGCCAAGAAAGGTAAGGGCATTGTCTTAAAAGACTCGGACGAGGTCGAAGACGAAGACGAAGATGAAGATGATGTCTCGCTCCTATGCCGACGTTGTCAAGACTCAAGGTCTAGCCCTACTCTCGCTGAGCGAGCTTCAAGCCCTCCATCTCCCCCAATTGTTAGCCCAGAGGACACATCAAAGGCGAGAAGGCCCTTAGGTTCCGCCCCGAGCAGTCAAACTACTCAGAGAGGAGCGGGAGTCGAGTTCACCATGTTGTAAAGGTTTCCCATCACAACTGTATCATTTGATTATTTGTAAGGAAATCATCGTCTTAAAATCTTTAACCGCCCGCATCACCAGGACTATGACTCCTGCTCCTCCTGCTCCTTCGCCTTCTGGCTCCCAAGCGGAGCCCGCTCCAAACAAGGAGTCGGCACGGCACACGGCGCCTCAATCTACTGCTCCGCCACCTCCAGCCGCTCATCAACCTTCGTCGACCAAGGGAAAAATTCCAACCCTAGCTCCAGAGAGCTCGGACCTAGAAATCGAGGACACTCGTCACCCAACTGCCAACGCCAACACTCCTCCGTTCTGAGTGAAGTGAAGAAAAAAGATGGCAGGCTATGAGGTTGACGAAGAAAAAGAAATTGACGATTAGGAGACGCTGCAGAACGTAGCAAAGTTCAGCGTCAATATGCTTGAGGTAAACTTCTCTTCATATCTTGAATTCCTATCTCAATCAGAAATGTGCCTGATCCTTCCTCCCGCCCTCCCACAGCGCATGAGCAAGAAGGCCGCACAAAAGACTCGGTGCCTCTAGAAGGCCGTTAGCCAGCTGAAGTCTAGAGATGAGTTCGACAATGCGCTGTATGCGCAAAAGTTGCAATTCCGTGGTGAAATCGAGGAGCTCCGAAAGGAAGTTACCAAACTTAAGCTCGGCCACGTAGAAGAGGCTAACACCATCCAAGGTAAAGATCCACTGAGTGATGTTATACTCGATAACTTGTACGAGCCAGGCTCTGGCCATCATGAAATCCCATTACCTTGATGTAGACTTCGACGCCGTGCGGGAGGGCTTTGCCTGTTCCGAGAAAGAAGCCTCTACCCTTATGGAGGAAGCCCGAGAGACCTCCGCCACGTTGGTAGAAAAGTTATTTGTAAATGATTTAATCTCTGCATGTTTAATTGATCATCGATACTACTGATCTCTTTTACCCGAGTACTTGATTTATCCGTCTTTTCGTGTAACGCTTTTGCCGATTGGCCTAGCCCCCTGAGTGCTAAGAACTAGCGCTTGGCCTTTTCCCTATGCACATGCCGAGTAACTAAGCACTGTCTATGACATATATTAGAGCCACTACTCTGGAATTTCATGATACCCGAATTCGACCATCATATGTAAAGAGAAAGCAATTTTATTGATAAGATAGGGTGCAGTGAATCCGCACACTATTTAGTGTAGCCCCCGACTTATTACTTAGTCGTGTACGGCTGAGTAGCAAGTCAAACGAGCAACTAATTTACAAAATTTTAATACAGGACTCACGAATAAAAACGATGTAGCTACTCAATGTTCCAGGTGTTAGACACATCCAATCCGTCTTCACGTTTCAGCCGATAAGCCTCCGGGCGAACCACTTCGTCAATCACATAGGGGCCTTCCTAGAGTGGGGAGAGTTTATGCTCATGCTTCTGATTCCTTCGGAAGGCCAGATCTCCCTTGGAGAACGCACGGGCCCGTACGTTGTGCTGATGATAGGATCATTGCTGCTTCCCTGGCCTCCTCAAGGCGGTCGAGGTCTTTTAACCTCCCTTCATCCGACTGATTGTCGTTGTAGCTACATACCCGTGGGGACCGTAACCTCAATTCAGTCGGAAGAACCGCTTCCGAGCCATAAACCAGGAAAAAGCTTGTCTGACCGGTCGCTCGACTTGGGGTTGTTCTAAGCCCCTAGAGAACCGAAAGCAACTCCTTGACCCAGCGCGTGGCATATGGCTTTAGGCGATCGAGAATACTCTCTTTGAGTCCTTGTATAATCAATCCATTGGCGCGTTCTACCTGCCCATTGCTTCTTGGGTGAGCCACCGAAGCGTAGCAAATCTTGATGCCTAGCTCCTAGCCCTAATCTTGAAACTCACTGCTCTTGAACTGCACGCCATTGTCGGTGATGATTTGGTTAGGTACGCCAAAGCGTAAGACAATGTCTCGGAATAACTCGCGTGCTTTAGCGGCCGTGATGTCAACGACTGGTTTGGCTTCAATCCACTTTGTGAATTTGTCAATGGCGACGAAGAGATGAGTAAATCTGCCTTGTGATCGTTTGAGAGGCCCTACCATGTCTAGATTCCAAACAGCAAAAGGCCAGGAGATCGGAATTGTCTGTAAATCTTGGGCTGGCATATGAATCTGCCGTGCAAAAAATTGACACCCGTCGCACCTACGTACTATATCTTCCGCATCCGTTATGGCAGTCGGCCAGAAGAATCCCTGTCGATAGGCTTTTCCGAAGAGAGCACTTGCCGCTGCGTGATGTCCGCATTCCCCCGAGTGGATATCGTTCAGTAGATCCCTGCTTTCTTGCTCAGATATGCAACGCCTTAATTCCCTAGAAATGCTCTTACGAAAAAGCTCGTCCCGGACTATCTTATAATTCTTGCTTCGGCATGTAATGCACTCGGCGAGGCTGCGATCATCTGGTAGCTCGTCACGAAGAAGATAGTCCAAGTATGGTTGTGTCCACCCAGGATTAATTGATAATACCTCCGATTTCGCTTGTTCTTCTTGCTACTCCTCCGGTGTAGCTTGATAGAGGGCTTGCGCAATTCTTCGTCGAAAACTCCAGTCGGAACTTGCGCCCGATTGGATCTCATGCGCGCTAGCTCGTCTGTTGCTTCATTGTCTCGTCGGAGCACATGTGTTAGCTCCAAACTGTCGAATTTGTCCTCCAACTTTCGAACCTTCTGATAGTAGGGTGTCATGCTGTCGCCGATACAAGACCACTCATTCTGTGCTTGATTGACCACGAGATGGGAATCCCCTCGTACCATTAACCACCATATGCCAAGTGATATGGCGACGCGTAGGCCATGGATGAGTGCCTCGTACTCAGCGGCGTTGTTGCTGACTGGAAATAGAATCTGAAGGATGTAACATAGGTTCTTGCCGGTTGGAGATATGAGCAAAATCCCAACCCCCGTGCCGCTGAACATGAGGGAACCATCAAAGTGCATTGTTCAGTATTCAAGATTCTCCTTTGCTGCTGGGGTCTGGGCCTCTGTTCATTGCACAATGAAATTGGCGAGTGCCTGAGATTTAATGGCTAGCCGAGGCTTGAACTTTATCTCGAAGGGTCCAAACTCGACTGTCCACTTCGAAATTCTCTCGGTTGCTTCCTGATTATGAATTATGTCTCCAAGTGGGAAGGAAGTGACCCTCAAAATATCGTGATCTTGGAAGTAATGCTTGAGTTTCCGCGACGTGATGAGTACGGCATACAAAAGCTTTTGAATGTAAGGGTGCCTTGTTTTCGAGTCGCCCAATACTTCCCTGATGAAGTAGACCGGGCGTTGCATCTTCTAGTGGGAGCCTTGCTCATCCCTATCTACTATCAATGCGCTACTGACTACATGAGTCGTGGCGCCGATGTAGAGTAGGAGGGCTCCTAGGGCATGGGCGGGACCAACACCAGTGACGTAGTAAGGAATCTTTTAAAGTCTTCGAAGGCTTCTTGTGCTTTTGCTATCCACTGAAAACCATCTTGTCCGCGTAGGAGCTTAAAGAAGGGCATGCCACGTTCCCCGAGTCAGAAAACGAATCGGCTAAGTGCCACGATTCATCCAGTGAGCTTCTGTACATCCTTCTGACTGGTCGGAGGCTTCATCTTCATGATTTTGCTGATCTTCTCTGGGTTAGCCTCAATCCCTCAATGAGATACGATGAATCCGAGTAATTTATCGGATGGAACCCTAAAAATACACTTCTCAGGATTTATTTTCATCCGATATGCCCTTAGGCTTTCGAATGTTTCGGACAAATCTGTTATTAAGATCTGGTTTGGTTTGTGTATTCACGACAACGTCCTCGACGTAAGCCTCCACGTTGCGGCCGAACTGAGTGTGAAAACACCGCTGTATGGTGCGCTGATAGGTTGCGCCAGCGTTTTTTAGTCCGAACGGCATTGTGATATAGCAGAAAGCACCAAAAGGCGTAATAAATGATGTTTTGATACAGTCTTCCTCCTTTAAACTGATCTGGTGATAGCCTGAGTAAGCATCCAGAAAACCTAGGAGCTCGCACCCGGCGGTGTAATCCACCACTTGGTCGATGCGGAGGAGCCCGAAAGGATCCTTGGGACAAGCTTTATTGAGGTCGGTGTAGTCAACGCACATACGCCATGTCTTGTTCTTCTTCTGCACCAGGACCGGATTTGCTAGCCGCTTGGGGTGGTATACCTTCTTGATGAACCGTGCTGCCAACAACTTGGTAATTTCCTCCCGGATGGCATCGTTCCTATCCGGTGCGAATCTTCACAAACGTTGCTTGATTGGCCTTGCCTTGTCATCAACGTGCAAAGAATTCTCAATCACCTCCCTCGGAACGCCATGCATATCCGAAAGCTTCCAAGTGAACACATCCTGAATTGCCTGGAGGAAAGTGACTAGCGCGACTTCCTATTTGCTATCAAACCCTGTCCCAATCACGGTTGTTTTAGCCAAATCGGACAGGTCCAACGCTATCTTCTTAGTTTCTTCGGTTGCCTGGCTTGGAGAACTCGGCATGTGATTTCGGCAATGAGTTTGTTACGGGGTTAAGCGCTAGAACCAAACTAGATGGTAACACAAGACAGGGATTTATACAGATTTGGGTCCTCAACTCGGAGGTAATACCCTAGTCCTGTGCTCTGGGATTATATTTCTGCGTGTGCATGCAGATGACGGAGATGTTTATGCTGATGTAGCTATTCAATGATTCTATGCCCCTACCCTTCCCTTTATATAGTGCATGGGGGATACATGTTTCTATCGACTAGATGATACTAAATTCGGTTACACTGGCTCATGATATGCAAATATGAATCTCCTAATTACATGGAGCTCGACTCTATCCTTGGGAGCATCCTTGGTGATCAAATTATGCGTAACCTGATTGGTCTCTATCCCGATCCAGCCAGCTTGAGTCGCCCCCCATCTGCCTCCTCATGGGCCTTCTAGTGGATACCCGGGGCCCATGTAGTCCACAGTAATCATGGTTAGTCACAATGAGAAAGATCTCAACCACATGGGGGTGGCATTTTCCTATTAGATTTAGTTGATTTGCACTTTATGTACGACCTAGACTCTCTCAATACTTAATTCTTGGAGTGTTGGATACTGAAAGTATCTATTTTCTTGAAACCTCTTATATGCTATCCACCTTTTAATTTTAATCTAAGCCTTTCGCTAATGCACACTACAGGAATCGGGACCTGTGTCCATGGCTTATATCATCGACACAAGCCAGAAAACCGACGACAAAAGTCTGTGTGGTCCGCCAGCCGACGACAAAGGTCTGCTGATAGAGGTTCAACGACACAAAGATCTGTGTCGACGGCTTTAGAGAGACCCGACGACAAACTCAACTCCGAGGCCAGTTCTCCTGGTGAGGACCTATGTCGGCGGTCGTGTCAGCCGCCGTCACAAGCCCTCCTTAACGGCACGGCTGCGAAGATGGCGTTATGACATGTGGGCCCCATGGACCAATAGTGGGCAGCCGCATGGCAAATGTATGTTGGCAGCCTAGTCTACGGCCGACGACACAGGTCCTACCTGGTGACTGCTATCTGACCACCTACTGGCTACCGGCCATGGACAAGACCACCGACACACACCCAGATCTGTGTCAGCGGCTATGGACTAGGCCGCCGACCCAAACTGTTGGCCATCAAAAAAATTGCTAAAAATTCAATTAAAATATCAATTTCAACATGCAATAAAACACTATTCCCAGTACAATTCCCCAATTCCCCTCAACATTTCAACACATAATTAGGTGCTCGTCACCACAATTCTGAGCACATACACATTCACATAGCTTCAAAACCACAAAATGACCGATAATAAACCAAAACATTGTTCTAAGTCACAAGAGTTCTAAGTGACAGAAACTTAAGTAAAAACTACACTAATGGTTCTGCAAACCATCAAAATGGTCAGCGAAGAAACCCTCCACGATCTGCTCTGCTGCCGTTTGTGTGGCACTGGAATCAGCACCCTATGGAGCATTCGTCGCATCCGCGGGCACAACTGAGCCACACACCTGCACGATTGGATGAAATCACAATTTTAAAATACACGTGCATTTGTAAACTTGTATAAAAAATGTTGTGAAAACAGGAAAATTGAATTACCCTAGGAGAAGGCGTCGGTGCAGGGGGATAGTGTAACCAGGGGATCGAGGCCAGCGGCAATGGGCAGGGACCGGTGTGTGTCGCTGGGGCTCCCGAGGTCTATGTGAAGACGTAATTCGGTGGAGGTGGCAGATGGTGCTGGCTAGCTAGATGATCCATCCCCCTTAAATCTCTGTGGATAAGATATATGTTAGCAAGTCAAACATGTAAGTACAAATATGTAGCTACGTTTATTTACCTGATACATGAATTGGTACATCATGTAGTTCTGATCCTGGTTTGCCTACAGCCGTTTCAAATCCTCCTCTCCCTCTCTCTCCGCCCACCTCTGCTGCCCTTCTGCCTCATGTTGTGCCTTCCATCTTTGCTCTTCCGCCTACCATCGCTCCTCGTCTGCTTGCCTCTGTGCTTGTAGCTCCTCGATCAACTTCTTTTAGGTTTCCACCTGGGCACATGAGGAAGACGCTGCCTGTTGTTGACTGCCCTGGCTGCCCTCTCAAAGTGTCGTGGAGCAGTAAGGAGTCCATGAAACATGCCCGGTCGTGACTAAGCCTACCGAACTCGTTGTAGATGAGCTGTGTGTCTAATTCCATGTTCATTGGATCGCACTCTGCACCGTGTTTCTCCTTCATGGCTGCACAATATGTATCCTTACAAACAAAATAGATATATAGTGGATTATATAGATTGAACCAGCGATAGTAGATTAGAAAAGCGAAAAGAGCAAGTCACTTACAATCTTCTCCTGGGTTGCGGAGAGCATCGGTGGCTGTGTGCCATCCGGTAGGACACGATGCGTGTGTGCACGACTCCACACGGTGAACTCATCGGGCTCAAGTCCCGTATCCACTTCCTAAGTTTCAAATTGAAACGAACAATGATTTGGTCAAACAACGAAAAATTTGGAACATGAAGATAGAAAAGATACACTGATTAATCCTAACATAGTATTGTACTTACTATGTCGCGCGCGACATGCCTCATGCCTCGCCCTCCAAGGTAGGTGGTGTAGATCTCGGGGTTGTAGGTGGTGCAGATCATAGGGTTAGCACCTCGATTGCTCCTGTTACGATTCGATCTCTCGATCCAGACCTTAGATGCACACATCTTGCAGAGCATCTTCCATGCACTTGAACAATTGTCCATCCACTCAGGATGAAATGGACGGTACTGCTTCGCTTTCAGGTACTCCCAGGCTATCATTGTCCTCGACATCGTTCTAATTCCCTTCCCCTTGTGGTGCTTGATCACCGTATCCAAGCAGGCTATCCAAATGGCGTCTCTAACCGTCTTTGCCGCCATTGCATTGAGCACACGACGGCAACCATCGTAATCCTCCTCGGTAGCCTTAGGGTGAAGCTGATACCTCTCCTAAAATGAAACAAACAAATGAGAATACATAAGATCATATAAACAAAAAATCATTAATTACAAATAAATTTTAGCATCTAACCCAAACTCCTCGATGCACCGATCGGCGACAGTTACTACCTCGTCATCAACCACGAGCGAGTAGTCGCTCTACCACACCACCGGGGATTGAGCATCGCCCTTGCCCACTAGCTCGGAGTAGAGATTCTTCAATAGGATCCCTAGCAAGGGTCCCGGCTCCTGCGGACCCTTGTTGATGCAAATCAATCCGCTGTACGTAGAATTCGTAACAAATGGTTAGCAAGTTTTTGTTACTAATAAAAGACAACAAAAAGTTTTAGCATATACCCCTGCCCGTTGGAAACCTGTGCGAAATGCCTCCGAGCTGGATCAGCGACGAGTGTTGGCAATTTATGCCGCCCCCGAGTATTGGAGCTCGAGGACTCTACTCCAGACAACTGAACCTCCGAATCCTCATCCCCCAACTCCTCAGAGTCGGCATCCTCCAGTGCCTGAAGAAACCAACCAGAAGGTAGCACATCCCCAACCTCGTCCCACCCCTTCCTCGTCGGTCTCCGCCTCAAAATCAGGCTCTTGCCCTCCTCCGGCTACTCCTAGTCGACCCCCCCCCCCCCGTGGGCCACCAGCATCTCCGCTTCCTGATAGTCGGTCGCCACCACCTCCTCACCATCCTGGGAGTCGGTGGCCACCACCACCACCTCCTCCTCATGGGATGCGCTAGACTCTCCTACACTCCTCTTGCCCCCTCTTTCCCAGACCTTCTTTCTCTTCTTAACTGCCTTCTTAATAGCACTGTACATCCTGCTTAAATGAAATGAATGGACGCAAATTAGATGTGTATCAATTGAATCAAATTACATGTATATGAACATAAATGGTTACGAAAGTAAATGACAAAAATATAAATATATGTGACATTAAACCTATTAGATTGAATGCTCAAAAATCCTCTGCTTCCTCTTCGTCTTCGTCTTCATCTTCCTCTTCATCTTCCTCTTCCTCTTGCTCTTCCTATTCGTTTTCATCTTGTCCTTCTTCCTCTTGTTGAAGCACATCATCAATATCGACGTGCAGCTCTCCTAATAACTCTTCTTCTTGAAATGGCCACTCTGGCGAGGCTCGTAGTCTTCATCCATGAGGACGGGCAATCCACCAACTAGATGACATTTATATGCTATCCACCAATTTTTGTAATCCGGGTGAGTGTAAGGGAGTTAGAACACCAACTTGATTTGTTTGGGCAAAATGAACACGTCTGGCCATTGATGCAGCTTTTTATGATTAATTTCAACTAGTCCAAGTTCTGAAGTACGCTGCAATGCCCTAGTTGGATTGAACCATCTGGGCCGAAACAGCACAAGCGAGAGATCGTTTTTACCTTCATAAGATATTTCTACAATCTCCTTAATTATCCTATAATACTCTATGTCTGGTCCACCAAGGATGTCTGTGACATAACTCACAATGCTAATATGAAGTGAGGGTAAAGAGACCCATATATCTACAAATTCTACTTGTTCAATAGATCTTTGTCAATGGAAATACAATGGTAAGAAAACAAATTAAATATAAAAAGTAAATAAAATAGGGGCTTATGTTGGATTGGCACGACATAAATTCAGTCAAAACAAAAATAGGACTAAGAAAGAGGCAAGTTGTATGTAAATAAGTCAAGAAATTCTCATCGAAACATCGAGAAATTGTGCATATAGAAAACTCTAAAGAAAGAAAAAAAGGAGACCCATGCCATGATTTTCAAATCTTTTCTGCTATTCATCGTACTTGAATTGGGCCGAGCAAACTCAACTGCTTCGGATTGAAATCGATATCCATGGCAATCATGATATCCATGGACCTTAATTCTACGGCTGCATCCACGCGACATTTGTCGGAGATCGTTGTGTATGCTGGAATGTATTTGACACTGCACAAGCATGCGCGACAAAATTTATTAAGGAACTTGTGTGGTAGTAGAATAGTATGTTGTATAGTAGGAAGAAACTTACGCAGTAATTGAACCAGGTTCGAATGTTTGGACGGTTACGTCCGAAGGTTCACCTGGTTTTCCCTACTCTTCTGGAACAATTTGACTACAAGATTTGTTATTTAAAGCATTATTGACTACAAAATATTGTATTTATGATTTAATTGAGACATTTATTGACTTACTCGATATATACCTTCATTTCATCCATGTTGTCATACACGTACAACTGGATGGTAATTTTTCCGTTTCAGACAAGTCACGTGTTATGCTTTTGCCAATATTGCATCCAACTTGGTCATGAAACACACCAAGGTTGGAAATTCTTATACGGCGTTCCTTTTTATATCTCGATTGTGTCACATGCACCTTATTACTTGTCGCAAAATATTTGTCTGTGAAGTAAGCAATCTCCCAAGTCAGCCACGGTTTAGCAATACTTGCTTCGACTCGTGCTTTGTTCTTTACCTTCTCATCATCTGTTCAACAGAATACATCCACATGAACTGTGCCGGACCAGCAATCTTTGCTTTCTATGTCAAATGAACCAATAGATGTTGCATGCAACTGAAAAACTCAGGAACATAAATCTTCTCAAGCTTTGTCACAACCACAACAATCTCATTCTCCGATTCCTCCATCCTCGATGTGTATATCTCTTTTGCACACAGATCTTGATAGAAAATGCTTAGCTATTACAATGTTATCAAAATATCGTCGTCAACATATCCACGCCATATGACGGGAAATAGACGCTCTATAAAGACTTTGTAATCGTGGGCCTTCATTCCATTTAACTTACATTACTCCATACTAACGGCATGACGAAGGCTTGTTGCATAACCATCTGTGAATTTCACCTTTTACTTAATCCAGACTAGAATACCTTACTTGTGCACGTGTGAGGCAGTACATTACCCAAGATTTCAACCCATTCTCATCAATTTTCATCTCTGGTCGATCACATAACAAAGCGCAATCCTCTCGAGCTTTGCTGTTATCTCCAATCTTTTGTAGGATATCCTAGTTTGTGTTTATGACTGCCTCGCACATATTTTTCTCTTGGTGCATCAAATCGAGGTTGTGAGGCTGCTTCCGGACTTTTGCATACGGAAGATTTTATATTCTGCACTTATGAGTCCAATAATGCCCCTTACCATAGTCTGTGGTGTACCCTTCTCCGCTAAAACTTCGTGCCAGTCGATGATATGCTACACTTAAAACCGTTCCGGTGGCCCTTTCTTCACTGTCTTGCCCTTACGATATGCATTTCATTGCTTCCTAAAGGGGTGGTTCGACTCTAGGAAACAACAGTGACAGTCGAATCAACAAACCTTCCCCCCATTTTCAATGTGACTGCATCAATGTCAGACTGGCATTTAGGGCACGAGAACTTTCCATGCGTACTCCACCCATAATACATGCCATACACCGAAAAATCGTGGATGGACCACAGGTATGCGACGCGCATACTAAAGTTATGGCCCTTGTACCTATCATGTGTCAATACTCCTTTGGTCCACAGGTCGTTCAGCTCTTCTACAAGTGTAGCTAACATGTACTCTTTTTTCATGCAAATTTGGGGCGGAAAGATATACATGATAGCAAATACCGGCCAGCACAAGTACGGATGCGTGGTCATATTGAATGGCGTGAACCCGTCGGTGGAAAGCCCGATGCACACATTTATGAGCTCAGTAGAGAATTCAGGGTGTTGTTGGTCAAAGTTCCTCCAATATTCAGCATCTGAAGGATTAGTCATCAAGCCCTCCTTTCTACGATTGCTCTCTTTATGCCACCGAATGTGTCTGGCCGTGGACTTGGACATGTACAGACATTGCAGGCGTTGAGTGATTGGAAAGAAGCGATAGGTTTTATTTGCCACCTTCGTCTATCTCAGATACCATCTCGTCCATGAACTTCCACGTACCAACTCTCATCGCAATGCTTACAATGAGTCAACCCAGAATCATTCTTCTAGTAAAGCATGGAGAACTTTGGGTAATAGTTTATTCTCTCGCACGACATGCCTAACACGATAAGAAGCTTCTTCGACTCGTAAAGATTCAGATTCATCTTGTGCCCACTCGAAAGCAGGCTATCTAGAAGTTTGCAAAGGTCGTTGAAGCAATTTGCTGATAGGTTATACTTGGTCTTCACCGCCATTAGACGTGCCACTACGGAGATCACGGTCACATCGGTATGGTCATGCAGCGGTAATTTGGCAGAATAAAGGAGCTTATCAAATTGTTGGGCAAGTGGCTCGGACTCTTCCTCGAGGGAGAGATAGTATGCTCGAGCCACATCCTCCGTGAGCTCGTCCAATCTGTCGATTTCTACTTCATTGTAGCCATTCCCGAAATGCACAGGACTACACACCGATGCGAGACGCTTCCTCTCGCCATGATATACCCATACAAAGTAATTTGGTTTGAAGCTATACTTCAAAAGGTGTTTGCTAATGTCCCTTATGCTACTTTTCTCTATGTTCGAGCACAAAGCAAAGGGGCACCACACAACCTTTTCGTTATGGTCAGGGAATTTTCGAAAAGCATCTTGTACAAATGACATAGCCTTCTCCATCCACTCATCCATGTGACGTCCAGACTTCATCTGGCCATCGTATATCTACCAGTGGTCTTCCATCGCCTACTTTATAACATGGATGAAAACAATGAAATTACAGGTTTAGACGGTTCAAGTCTAGCTAAATAGGAGAGCTTACCTACCAACAGATGTGCGTTTCAGTACGGTGGCTGACATGGGGGTTTACGGGTTGGAATTCCGGCAGCATAACCCTGCAGTTCCCCTAGTGCAATGACGGGTACGGCGTACCACTTATGTTCTGAACTAGCAGAATGACAGGGTCATGCCGCCGGAATTCCGACACATACACCCCTGTGTTGCAGCCACTATTACTCAAACGTACATCCGTGGGCTGTCCAAAATGTGGACAGCTCGGAAACACACCATCTTTCATAATGGAACCCAATGAATCACCGTCCAAGCTCCTTATGAAAATGTGCAGGTGTGCCCCAAACGGGTCTGACTATGGCTCGGTTCATGTTAGAAATGCATTGCAAGCACTCGAAATCGTGCATAATCTCACTAACTACAATGTCACTAATTAATTTATACTAATCCCGCCCGGTAACCAAAATACCGACGACGCTGTTCTCACTAATTGCAATGTCACTAATTAATTACATCTAGTAATATCGTCGGTTACAAAAACACCGATGACACAGCTTCAACATTTTATAAAAAGCATACCTGCGGCCGGGGCTGGGGCACGCCTCAGGGGAGGGTGGGGACGTCGACGCGAGGAAGGGGAAGGAGGTGGCTAGGGGTGGCCCGGGCTCGACGCGGCGGATGGCGGTGGCTCGGGGTGGCGGTGGGCAGCGACGGCTCGGTGTGGCTGTGGGCGGCACATTGGGGGGAGGCAGCTACGGCTCGGGGTGGCCGGCGGCGGCTTGGGGCAGCGGGGTGGAGGCGCGAGGTGGGAGGTGGCGTACAGCGTGCAGCGGCGGCTAATGGTAGTGGCGGTGGCGATGGCGACTTCGGGACGGTGGCGGCGGGCCTAGGGCTGTCTTGGTCGGTGGTGAGCGGCGCGCGCGCGGCGGAGCGACAGGTGGATCTGACGGTAGCGGCGGCTCATGGTAGTGGCGGTGGCGGCTCGAGACGGTGGCGACAGGTGGGAGGTGGCGGCCGGCAGCGACTTGGGGCGGCATGGCGGAGGCGCGAGGCGGGAGGCAGCGGCTTGGGGCGGAGTGTGCAGACAGTTTGAACCCGTGCACTAGGTCGTGAGGACATAGTGCACGGGCCACATTCTTTCAAAACAAGGATTTGTGTCGGTGGCCACATACCGACGACATAGGTCTTCAACCCGCCGACACTACCTGCTTTAACGGTCACTCTAGTCTTTCGGGCCACATGTCTGTGGCACACATCTATGTCGGTGGCCATTCTAAAGCTGTTGACACAAAGTATCCTGTGTCGGCGGTGCATATGTGGCCGCTGACACAGATTATCTGTGTCGACGGCCACTTGGAAAGCCGCCGACAGAGAGCTCGTTCCCCCTAGACATTGACTTTTCGGCCCACCCTCGGCTCCACCGGCACTTTTCTTTGTGCAATGTAAGTTTCTCGGACATGAAATAGACATAGCAACTCATTCCACGGGGGCGTATTGCTCTGCGTTGGACCTAGGCTACAAGTTCGTTTGAAATACGTAACGTCGTTGTGGCTTGAAAGCTGATACAACGTTACATATTCAAATAAACATGTAGCCAAGTTCAAATGCAGAGTAATACGCACCCATGGAATGAATTGTGATGTCTATTGCGTATCCTATAACCTTATATTGCACAAAGCAAAGTGTCGGTGGAGCCAAGGGTGGGCTGGAAAGTCGGCGGCTAGGGGGGAGGAGGTCTATGTCGGCAGCTCATTATATGGTCGCCGACACAGAGAGGTTTGTGTCGGTTGCTTTAAAAAGACCGATGAGGGCTTAGATGTGTCGTCAGGGTTTTTTTGGACTGCCGATATAGCTTGCTTTGGAGGACACATATTATGGATTTTGTTTCGCGGCTAGGAGAGGGGCTAAAGTTGTGTCGTTGGCTTTTTGATAGCCACCGATACAGGTCTTCTGTGTCGGCGGCTTTCCTTGGTCACCGACATTAGTCTGTCGTCGTCTTTTTGGCGACCGACACAGCATTTTTGCCCGCCGACACTGAGGCAGATTCCTGTAGTGGCACACACGATGCTTATATGTAGGAAGCCCCATGAGAATGATGTCGGATTCTTTAAACCTATGATGGTCTATGCTGACGATATCTCCGAGAAACTAGATGAAATAGCGGACTATATGTATAAATGCCTAATGGAAATGCAAGGCAAGGATATAATATTGTTACCCTACTTGTACGGGTAAGAAATTAAGTTTTGGAAGTATCCATATCCTTTGTACAAAATATCTTGGTACTAAACTTTCCATATATTGTGTAGATTCCATTGAATTCAAATAGCAATTGAGCCCGAACTCAGCAAGATGGTCATCCTGGATCCGCTCGACTGGGAAATCAATGAATATAAGGAGATAGTGGATCTATTAAGGTCGGTCTTCCAGAAATACTACAAAAATAATGGGATCCACCTCCCCTTTCACAAGACCCTGGCTGACAGGCATAAATTTCCTATACGTACTCTAATCCACCACTTATATCATCCTTTATAAACAAATAGCCATGTTGACACCGGTCATTTATTTCAATGTGCCAAGCAGCACCGAGATACCAATTTGTGTGGGTCATGCTTGTTAAACGATACAACATATATGTCTCTCTACGATTCCAAACATGGACACAGAGGTTCGTGTGCCAACTTGTATTTGCTCTAGCATACCTTTCTCCAATTTGATTCTAACTTACTTTGCCTTCGTAATAGAGAATGAGAATTCTAACCGAAAGCCTCTCTACTGACCTGCTACAGACCATTCAAGAACAACTAGCAACATTCATCTTTGATAATATGTGTCATCAATTGCAAAGGCTCATTCTATAATCAAGAAAGTAACAACACGGTGTTCCATTTACAATTACTTATTCTAGAATGTTCTAGCCAAAAGAGCGGGAGTGTTTAATTTGTCCGTGTAATGTAAAAGCCAGATATGGGATCCACTACTACGGATCGGGACTTCCCAAGCGGCTCATCACAAGCGGTTCGCTTTAACCCGCTTGCAACCCGATCGCCACAAGCGGTTCGTGGCCAACGGGTGGGAGGGTGGCGGGAAAGGGCATATGCAAGCGGTTCGTATCAGTGCCCTTTCCCTTCCCGTCCAGTGCATTTAACCCCTTCTTCCTCCCCGAGCAGTTCGAGCAGTAGCACTGACGGGCCGAGCTGTTCATACAGGGGAGGTGCTGCCAAAATTTTTAATTGAGCCTAATAGCTCCAAATTAAGATTTCCAAGGTAAGTAAACATGATCTCAACATCATTTTCATGTGGATGTTGCTTATCTTTTTGCATTGGATGTGGAGAAATATTAAATAATCTTGTTTGAATTGAAGGGTGTTTGTTTTGGTATAGCTCTCTCTCTCTCTCTCTAGATAATTTGAGGCAAGATGTAGATCTATTGGGGGTTTTAAGTCTCATATTAGTTTTGTATCTTTTTTGATGATGTATAAGATGTTGAAATTAGTTGGTAGGGGTGATTATTTGTTTTAGAGAGCTAGATCTAGCTTGGTGCCTTAGCTAGCTCTCCCTTCTAGATCTTTTGAGGCAATGTGGTGATCTATTAGATGGTTTTAGTTTCACATTAGTTTAAAATAGTAGGTAGGGTGATTATTTCATTTGCTATAGAGCTAAATAGATCTAGGTTTTTTGCTAGGTTGGTAATATATTTTTTTTGTGTCTGAAATGTAATTAAAAATATTTTTGAAAAAAGTTTTTAAATTTGTGAGATTTAGTTGGTTTAGCTATAAAAATCAAGAAAGTTTAGAGGTAATTAAAAAATATAACAATTAGTTATTTCGAGTTAAATATTTCAATTTGAAAAATATAATAAGTGTTCTTGTTAATTTAATTGGTGCAGATGAACCGGCAATGGATGTATGCGGATCGTTGGACAAGAGAGTTCATCGATGGCGTGAATGCTTTTCTCGATGTCGTATTTCGGGACTTGCCTCCAGGAAGCTTCATACGGTGTCCGTGCGTAGATTGCAGGAACGAGAAAGAGCACTCAATGCGAGGACGGATCTGAGGCCACTTGTTGATGAGAGGTTTCACGCCGAACTATACATGTTGGACTCACCACGGCAAGTAGAGCATACCAAAGATAGAAGACGAAGATGAAGCCGATGAAGAGGAAGTGACATATGATGGTATGCGGACGCTTACGACATACGAGGACGTAGAAGATACATAAAGCGATCAGTTTGGTGTGGATGATGACTGGACGGATCTTTGCGTGGACGCAGAGGAGATATCACAGAGGACAAACAATATAGCAAGTATCAGGGATTGTTGGAGGACCAGAGAACTCTTTTGTACCCAAATTGTGGTCAGGGGCACAAGAAGCTACGCACTACACTGGAGCTCATGCAATGGAAGGCTATGAATGGTGTGTCAGATAAGGGTTTCGATGAGTTGCTGTCGCTCATAAAGAAGTTGCTCCCGGAAGATAACACCCTGCTAGAATCCACGTATCAAGCCAAACTGGTCCTGTGTCCCTTAGGATTGAAAGTACGGAAGATACATGCATGTCGCAACGACTGTGTCCTATATCGCGGT
The DNA here is from genome assembly GCA_036346415.1 of Raddia guianensis. Classification (NCBI taxonomy): domain Eukaryota; kingdom Viridiplantae; phylum Streptophyta; class Magnoliopsida; order Poales; family Poaceae; genus Raddia; species Raddia guianensis. The sequence continues at coordinate 39,477,513 of CM070539.1, forward strand.
GAATATGCCGATTTGGATGCATGTCCAGTGTGCAAGGAACCCCGATATAAGACGAAGCGTGACGATCCAGGTGAAGTAGATGGGGTGCGTGTGAAGAAGAGAGCACCGGCAAAAGCGTTGTGGTATTTTCCTCTGATTCCAAGGCTGGAGCGTATATTTGCAAACAAAGCGCATGCGCAGATGATGCGTTGGCACAAAGAAGAGCATAAGGTCGATGGAATGTTTAGGCATCCGGCAGATGGCTCGCAGTGGAGGATGGTCGATCGGAAGTACAAAGACTTCGTAGACGAGGTCAGAAACATAAGGTTCGGTTTGAGTACCGGTGGGATGAATCCTTTCGAAAACATGAGCAGCAGCCATAGCACCTGGCCAGTCACACTATGTGTGTATAATATTCCTCCATGGTTGTGCATGAAGAGAAAGTACATAATGATGTCGTTGTTGATCCAAGGCCCCAAGCAACCCGGAAATGATATCGATGTCTACCTGAAACCTTTGGTAGAAGATTTTCAAACGTTATGGAACGGTGTAAAGGTCTGAGACGAATACAAAAGGGAGTATTTCAACCTGCGTGCAATGTTATTTGTAAGAATCAACGACTGGCCAGTGGCCAGCGTTTGGTAACCTGTCTGGCCTAACTAGCAAAGGCTTCAAAGCGTGTGTGCAGTGTTTGGAGCAAACCGATGGCACGTACATGAAAGGCTCTCGGAAGATGGTGTACATGGGGCATCGCAGGTTTCTTGTTCGGAGCCACGCGTTGCGGAAGAAACGCAGGGAATTTAACGGGGAGGAAGAACATCTTTCCCAGCCGAGGCATCGAAGTGGCAAGCAGGTGTTTGTTATGGTGAAGGATCTGAAGGTAGTTTTTGAAAAGGGTTCGGGAAGCAGATCTGTGCCGAATGATGAGGATGGCCATGCACCCATATGGAAGAAGAAGTCAATATTTTGGGACTTGCCTTACTGGGGAGATTTGGATGTTCGCCACTCACTGGACTTCATGCACATCACCAAGAACGTCTGTGTGAGCTTCCTAGGCTATATAGATCTGTACGGGAAATCGAAAGATATAGTGAGTGCTCGGAACGACCTTGAAGACCTGGGTATCAGGAAGGACCTACACCCTGAAAAAAGAGGTACGGAACAACTGTACCTACGGCCACGAGTTATACTCTAAGCAAAGAAGAGAAAAAAAGCGTGATAGAGTGTCTTAGCAGTGTGAAGGTCCCTTCCGGATACTCGTCGAACGTAAAGAGATTCGTAAATATGAAAGAGAACAAAATTGTACATCTAAAATCCCATGGTCGTCTTGTCTTGATGACACGCTTGCTCCGGTGGTTTTAAGAGGTGTACTGCCCGAGTGGGTAAGGGGGACAATCACAAAACTGTGTTCGTTTTTCAACGTTGTTTCCCAGAAGGTCATCGATCCAAAAAAACTGGGTGAGCTGCAGGCTGACGTGGTGCAAAGTGTGGTTAGCCTCGAGATGATCTTTCCTCCTGCCTTTTTTTATATCATGGTTCATCTCACTATTCATCTAAGCAAAGAGATATGTATTCTTGGGCCCGTTTATCTCCACAGCATGTTTCCTTTCGAGAGGTACATGAGCGTACTAAAGAAGTATGTACGTAACCATTCTCGGCCAGAAGCATGCATTACCGAGGGTTATGTGACAGAGGAGGTGGTCGAGTTCTGTGTGGACTACAGTGATGATCTAGACCCCATCGGCGTCCCTATATCACGCCCTGAGGGCAGGCTACGAGGTAAAGTGACACTTGGAAGAAAAGTAGTTGCATGCAACAATCTTCAGACATTTAAGCAAGCACATTTCACTGTGTTGAAGCAATCGGCAGTGGCCGCCCCGTATGTCCTCCAACACAAGAATGCTCTACGTCGCCAGTTCCTAGATAAGACTGATACGTGGATAACACTGAGACACATAGATTCTTTCGGCCCATGGTTACAAAACCATATCCTTAAGAGCAAGCCCAACAATGAACAGTTGCAACGCACCATCCGTTGAAATTGTGAGATGGCAGGGGTACGAGATAAATGGTTACACATTCTACACGAGATCACAAGATAACAACAAAGCACAAACGAGCAATGATGGTGTCCGTATAGAAGCCGCCGACAATAGAGGCAGGGTGGACACATATTATGGATTCATAGAAGAGATATGGGAGCTCGACTATGAGCCTTTGAAGGTCCCATTGTTTAAGTGCCAATGGGTAAAACTAAACGCAGACAGCGTGAATGTCGACAAATACGGCATGACTACCGTCGACCTCCAAGAAGTCGGCTACTTGAGAGAACCATTTGTTCTCGCAAACGAGGTGAGACAAGTCTTCTACGTATTGGACATGTCAAGCAGACCAAAGAAGAATCAAATCAAAGACAAGAAGAAGGAACAGCCAAAGCGACATGTGGTTCTCCAAGGCAAACGAAGGATTGTCGGAGTAGAGGACGTAACTGACTAGGAAGAGTACGATCAGTTCGATGAGATCCCTACATTTGCAGTAGATGTCGACATAAGCATCCTGGATGACACAGGCATGCATGCTCCGCACATACGCCGCGATCACGATGAAGGAAGAATTGTAAAGACAAAAAATGTAAATGATTAGGATGACCCTTATTATGTGGTCATATTAAATATATTATGTTGTTGTATGAACTATATTATCATGTAATAGCATTTTTAAGAATTTATAAGGTGGAAGCCATATTTTTGGAAAGAATAATGGCCACATATTTAGAAATAAAAGTAATGCCAAAAAATATTTTTTAGTATTTTCGAAAAGAATAATGGGCTAAGTACATATTGAGAAATGAAAGTAAAGCCAAAAAATAATTTTTAGTATTTTTGAAAAGAATAATGGCCACATATTTCGAAATGAAAGTAATGCCAAAAAATATTTTTTTACTATTTTTGAAAAGAATAATGGGTTAAGCACATATTTTGAAAAGAAAGTAATAACAAAAAATATTTTTTAGTATTTTTGGAACAAAATAATGGGCTCAGTAAATATTTCTAAAAAAATATAAGGCAAGGCAAGCGGGCTCGAACCATGGCCAAAGACGGGAGTCCGCACTTAAACGCCATGCGCTAGCCAAGTGAGAGAAAGTTTCATTTCAACATGAGAAGGGCGCAATACCTTCTCAAACGTTATCGATAGAGTGGTACGTCCCAGCCTCGCCACGTGTGATGGCCCCACTTCTACAAGCGGTTCGTCCTACCAACCGCTTGTAGAAGTGACCTCTACAAGCGGTTTGTATCACCAACCGCTTGAAGAGGCCTTTACTGTTTCGCGGGCGAGCGAAATTTCAAAATTTTAATGTCGCACTACCCGGCTTCTACAAGCGGTTCGTTCTACAAACTGCTTGTAAAAGTATTCTCTACAGGCGGTTGATATTACGAACCGCTTGTAGAAGGTGTCTCTACAAGCGGTTTGTACTACCAACCGCTTGTAGAGGCCTTTCCTATATAAGGTAGAGGGTTCGCAGCCGAAATTTTCTCTAAGTCCTTTGCCCCTGTCTCCCTCAACCGTTCCGTCGCAATCTCGCCGCGCCACACCGCCACCACCCTCGCCGCCGTTTAGTACCGCACGGCCTTACCTCGCCGTCGTCGAGCACCGCACGGCGGCCACCTCCTGGACACTCCACCTCGCCGTCGTCGAGCACCTGCGCAGGAGCCTCCACCACTGTGCGCAGGCGACCAGCCTCCGCCACCCTACCGGCGAGCACCTTCGCCGGTGAGCCCCCTCGCTCCCGTTCGCCGTGGACCTCCTCCCCGCCACTTTGAAGACGAAGGGCCGAGGTATCGAGCCCCCCTCCTTCCCTTGCCCCCATTGCTCTGTGATGCACTTGTAGTGTTCGACGGAATGCGTGCGCGGTGGAGATTCTCCTATTGCTCCCCTCTGTCATGCTCCCATTGCTCCCCTCTCCTTTCCCTCTCCTAATTTGCTCTGTGATGTTATTTTGATTGAGGCATATGTGGGTATAATATTGTTGATCTGTAACTATTTCATTTAGTAGATGCACTGTGTAAGAATATAAATTCGTCCCAATTTAGACATTAATCTGTTGGTGTGCAGATCACTTGATGGCTAATCACTTTACTGGGTAGTACTTGTGTTGTTCAAGTTGCACTTGTAGTTTGCTATTTGTTGGTGACACCAAATTTTTGCACTTTTGTGCTGTTTCGGTTGGTTCAGTGTGGTTTGCTTTGTATACAGTGGTTAGTAACTTTATTTACTTGTAAATCAGCAGAGTAGTTTGCTAAATTGGGATGTTTATGAGCTAAATTATATTCTGAAACAGTGCAGAATTAATTGTTTAGTCCTTGATAGTGATCTCAATATTTATTTTGCCTGTGATATCTTTCTATTTGTTAACTTGGACGGCTGTTTAACACAACCAGTTAACAAAATTAATCTGAGAGCAATATAATCATTTCAATGGTGATTTGGTCACTAGTTTTCTGGCTGCCATGTTCTCTAATCGGTTTATCATGTCACTTGGTACTTTGGAGTCCAATTTTGTAGAGTACATCATAATTTCAATTTTTCATGGCAATGTTTTGTGTTTGCTCATTCTATTTATATTCTGTTTATTTGGTCAATTTATTATGCTTATATCGTACTATGTTCAACACGTTAATCCACCCACTTGCCTTTGATGGCATGAACCCGCTACGGACCATTAAGCACTTCACACTTCATCATGCACACTCTCGGTAGATTTTCTCAACCCTGATCACCTCAATTGAGCAAATTGCTTGATGATGATGTTCTTGTATTATGGCGGTGGCCGATTGGGCATCTGGGGATCTATTCTTTGAATGGAGGCCGATCCCATTCTGGGTATTTGCACTGTGGTTTTGTGGGCTATATATTTATACTGTTCGATGATGATTGCACTGTTTGAGGCTTGTTTAATCTGTTAATTAAAGAAGTTTGTTGAATCTGGACCAGTACTGCTCTTAGCATTCACTCTGGAGACTCAATGTCCCTGCTGCACTGCTTATACATTTAACTTTGAAGAATTAGTTGTATTGGCTTACCTTGCTATTAGTTTCATCAGTGAGTTGTATGCAGCTCTTCGGCTCTGTTCTGAGCTTGTTTGTGTACTAGCCGAACTCATTTATAGCTCTATTATTCTTCTGGAGCATTGAGTAAACTTTTGTGCAAGAGCAGTGCTGTCCTAGTTTAGAAACCTTTAATTTCAGATTAATTCAACCTATGATATTTAGCCCAAATTGGAGTTGGATGGCTAATTAAGTTTAGCAACCCTTTAATTGCATCTGAGAGCAATTTATAATCTTTCTAATCTGAGCTTTAAGCTGATTTGGTTGGATTAGTGGCTGCCATGTTTTTCAAGTAAGCCCGTGATCATGAATTTATATGCATGCATCTAACAACTTGCTACCTTTTGAGAGTGCAATTAAGAACCGCTTGGCCCCAGATGCTTCCAGCTCCCAAAGCTGCCATGCCTGATGTTGAATTGGGGGGGATGTAATTGTATATTCCCCATTTGAAGATAATCTGGAATTGGTTCCCATGGCTCAGACGATCGAATCATTTTTTTGTATCGTTTGTATGAATTATTTTGTATCGTTTTGTATCGAATCAGTTTTTTGTATCGTTTGTATGAATTATTTTGTATCGTTTTGTATCGAATCAGTTTTTTGTATCGTTTGTATGAATTATTTTTTATCGTTTTGTATCGAATCAGTTTTTTGTATCGTTTGTATCAATTAATCTGGAATGTAAGTTGTTGGATAGGAAATCATGGTTTCTTGTCAAATCTTTCTTTGGATTTTCGGTTCCAATTATTAAGTTCGTAATGTTGTATTCAAATATTGCAAAAAAAATTCAAATATTGTATTTTTTCATGTGGACGAATGCATTAAATGCTCTATTATTTCACGTTCATGCACAGTGATAGATGGCGCACTCCGGATGTGACCTTGATTTCGAAGCGGGAGATGAGTTTCAACTAAACGAAATCACGATGGGCACCTTTATAAGCTACGTTGAGGCCAACCCAGTGGATCCGGCCGTCCCGGCTCAAGCCGTTAATCAGGCCGCCCTGGCTCAAGACGGTGATTAGGCCGCCCCGGCTCAAGCCGGTGATCCAACCGGCCAGGCTGAAGCTGGTGATCACGCCATTCAGGCTGAAGCCGACGAAACTAATGTCGACGGCTGTGAGGTATATATATATAGCCTGGACACTAAAATGACCGTTTCTTATCATGTTACTTCGTAGCAATAAACCTCTGACACGTGTTCCTCTTCTTTTTACAAGCCGGCAACGTCCAACAGCCAATCCAAGCAAATACGAGGGCCTAACAAAAAGCCGTCGACAAAGTACATGATTACTCAAGTTTCAACCACTGGGAAGCCAGAAGCCCCTATGTCGGCACTTGCCCCCTTCAACAATGCTTGCGGAGTCATTGTGAGGGATCACGTCCCTATTAGTATCAAGACATGGTCCAAGGTTCCTCTGACTCTGAAAGAGCTGCTCGAAGGATATAAAGGAAAACTTCACGATTCCGACGGCCACGAAAACAAGTGCAAGAAATTTACTCGAGCAAGATGGCGTTATGCTTTCGATCGTGGAAGAGCGAGCTCAAGAAAAGTACGTGGAGACCGGAACAACCCCAGACTTCAATAAGTATTCGAAGTTAGCGGATCACTGGAAAGCATTCGAGGAGTATAAGCTGTCGGCTGAAGGCAAGGCCGCGAGTGAGCAGAACAAGGCCAATGCACAGAAGAAAAAATACCACCACCATCGCGAATCCGGTAGTTACATCAAGGCTATGCCAAAATGGGAGCAGCAGGAAGATGAGCTTAGAAAAAAGGGTATAGTACCAGAAACAGAAGACTGGGAGCTCCGCCCACGCAACTGGACCTTGGGCCATAGAGGGAGGCTGAAAGATGATGGCAAGCTGGAGGTGGCACCACAAGTGCAACCGTGAAAGAAAGGATTGTGGAAGCCATTGAGAAACAACGTGCAGGATCCTTGATGGTAGACAGGGAGAATGACGAGCTTACCTACGCACTCGGGAACACAGAGCATCCAGGAAGGACACGAGGACTTGGCAAGTAGGTGCCGTGGATGGCTGGCTTCTCAAATGATCAAGCCACATACCGGAGCTGGGAAAGAAGGAAAGTAAGAGAACACAATAGAGTCAGCAAAATCGAACGGGAGCTCAAGGAGCATAAGGAAAACATGGCAAAAATGCTAAAGCGGGAAGTGCATGCAGCAATCGCCAGTCTTCAAAGACCAGGTGGGGTTGTCGTCATGCCTCCGGACAACGTGGTTCGTCCCCCGGCCTTCTGTCGGCGAAGCAGCTACGCATCAAACAACGTATCGACCGACGAATTGCAGGCCCGTTATCCCGTGGACGACATCACCGTGTCCCACCAATGTGAGCTACGCGTCCAACTGCACAACCTCACCCTCAAGGTGGCTTACGCTGTGGCCTTCCCGGCGGAGTCGGGCCAGACATTCCACTGTAACCCTATACCCGCGGGATACTCCAAGGTCACGGTGGACGAGGTGGTGGCCGAATTTGAGGATATGGAACTCGATATGGCTGGAGGAGACGATGTGACCAAGCTTGGAGAGGCCGTCCATAACATCATCCTCTGGCGGAAGAAGTACATCGTGTTTTCTGATGGTGTGGAGGTGACATTTATACCGAGACAGAACACTCCACCGAGACGGAGCTCACCTTCTCCACCAAGACAGGCCACACCACCACGCAACGCCTCGCCGGTGAGACAAAGCACTCCACCACCCGCTAGCGCTATGCGCAGAAGCCCAACACCGCCGCCAGCCCCTCAAAGCAAAAGGAAGCAGCAGCCTCCGAGTAAGAAGCTTGCTAGCAAAAGGAGCATTCCTGCAGCTAGAACGACACCAAGCAGCAGGACGGCCGGTTTCCCATTCAGACAGAGAATGAAGGAACCCAAAAAAACACCTTATGAGATGACGCCTGAGGAGCTAAAGAGAGAGTCGAAGAAAGCTGTGGACGCATGGATACAGGGGTATAAAGATAAAACAAATCCACCGTCAAAGAAACGAATTGATCCAAAGATCGCGGACTTCTTCGCGACAACTGTTCAGCACCGACCGCCTCTCTGTACCGACTACCAAAGAACTATCAGAAAGCACGTCTTCAAGAGTAAACAACCTCCGGGCACATACATGAGCAAGGAAGAACAGGAGAAGGCAAAACGTCTACAGATGGAGTATGACTTCATGAGGGAAGCTGGCTTTGATAACATAGAAGCCGCCCATGGATTAACTGATGATCTTCCAACGGCACAAGTCAGGTGGCCATTTAAGCTGGGCCAGCCGTTGCTAGACCCTAAGGACATACGGAAACTACCGGTCAAATTGCGACGCGCGCATGAATGGTACGAACACATGTCCGCCAGGGGATATGCTTACTGTTGCGTCTCGTTTCAAGAAGAACATTTGTTTTGAGGGAATGATCAATTGATAAATCTTGATTTTGAAGACTGGTACAATGTGTACCATGCAAACGCCGTCAACGTGTCCTTCATGACCTGTTGGTGCCTGTGAGTGTCGACTCCATAAGATGTATATATATATCTATACATGCTGCTTGCCGAGAACCCTAATTAATTAACTCAATTAACCCATTTTCTATAGAATGGAGATACAAAGACTTAGAAAGCAGAAGCCGAACTCGATTGGCTTCCTTGACCCTTGGTTGGTCAACGAGGAAGTCGGGCAATACCCTGGAAAACCAAAGGAAACCCACGACTACGTTGTACATGCACTAGTACAACAACACTACAAGCCATACATACTTCTGCCATTCAACTTTAAGTACGTGCTGATGTCCTCACTAACATCTCGTTCTTATATTGCTTAAGGCACCTGATGGCACACTATATATTGTTTAATTACATGTCATAACTGTTGCAATATATAAATAGGTTCCACTGGATCCTTATAATCATAAAGCTTGACCAAAGCACGATCATCGTCCAAGACTCACGGAGAAAAACACAAAAAGAATACCAGTGAATAATTGACCTCCTTAACAAGGCGTTCCTGAGCTTTCAAGAGATTCAGAAAGGATGTTTTAAGAAGGAATTCGATGTCAAGATAAGCGACTGGGTAAGCTAAAACGACGTAATTGCCCTTTGTCAATTAATATTTCTTGTTATTACTAATCTGTAATTGCCCCGTATCGACCATAGGTAAAACAACAATCTGCGGAAAACAACTTATGTGGCTACTATGTGTTCCACTATATCCAAATGATGTGCCACGGCGAGCTTGAGCCTCAAACTCCTGAAGAGGTTCGTATATATATGCACGCAACCATGCATCTAGCAACAACTTAATAACGTTCTAATGTACTCCATTAATTTACATGGGTGCACGTATTTATTTATTTTTCAGTTTAATTGAATTGATAGCCCGACATGGATAAACATACTGAAGTGTTACCACATCATCGGGTGCTCGCATTACGAGAACAACTATTCGGCTTCATTCTCGATGAGGTCATTAACTCCCAGGGCGAGTTCCATTATCGAGAATCATATATATTCCAACACGAACAAACTAGGGACGACTTCTACGTCGTCAAAGAGCATCAAGAAGAGTACTGCAAGAAAACAATGAACTGTTTTGTCCATTTTGCACAATGTATATTAATTATAAACTTTGTAAATTTGGCCGGTGCATATAAAGTGTACATTATTACATGTATTATCTAATATATTTAAGCTTGTTTGATCGCTAATTATATGCTCATCCTATATGTATTTAAATTTAAACGACAAATAAAAAAATCTCCTGCCGAAATATATATTTAAATATCTATTTGCGCCGCCCCGAAATGAACCAGGTGGTAAACGTACTGCACGTCTGCGCAAGCGGTTTTTGAACCGCTTGCGGAGATGCCTCTCTACAAGCGGTTCGTGCCTCCAACCGCTTGCAGGGAGAACCCACGTGGCCTGCCAGCCCGCCCGCGCCATCGCCCTGCGAACCGCTTGCAGAGGGGCATCACTAGCGGCTCTGGGAGCCGCTTGTGATGCCCCTCGGGCATCAGTCACGGTTGCCTCTTGCACAGGCCTTACGAGCCGCTTGGGAAGTCCCGATCCGTAGTAGTGATCGACAATGTGAGGTGAACGGTGACGACCCTGTAATGTGACTTATTATGTCATGTTGACATATGATGTGACTTATATATGCTAATGCCTTATTATTTAACGTATTATGTGATAATTCTTGATAATGTGAATTATAACAACCAATGCGTTATTCAGTGTTATTCTGACAGGATATAAGAAGCATCAAGTTTCGAAGATAATTTATTTGGACAACTTTGTTAACAGTCAAATGACTTAAGGGTAAGAGCTTGACATATTTTTATATGCTCCCTAAATCAACTCCATAAATTGGGTGCATATTTTTAGTTTAGTTATTATATTGATGTTTCAGGTTACTATCATTGATCAGGGAAATACATTACCATGATTTTTTTGTATATACAATACCATAATTTCTCTTGTATAAGTTTAGTGCCTTTGTTTTTCAGGTGAATAAACAATTAAGTGGGGATTAAAAAAGACAATGCATGGGCAAAGGTACTTTATCTAGACTCTTAGAAGGTTGGAGCAATTTCATAGTTGTGGTCATAACTAATGCAACATAAGAGCTTGGTTTGAAAATTACAATTCCTCTATAAATTAGTGTTAGAAATGGATTATGTAGACTTGGGCTTGTGAAGATTTGGACTAAGCAAATCTACAAGTTCCCTCTTTTTTGTTGGAACTAAGCATGATAATCACATATTCTGAGGTAAATGATTCCATCTACTATCAATTTATTATTGTAGGACCGCTCTTTTTGATTTTTATGCCTTATGGTCTCTTTATGCAATCGCCGGTAGTTATTAACTACTCTCTCTTGATGTCAAAATGTGAACACAATGGATCACATTGTTGAATGTGTTTTTTTATTGTGGATTTGTATATCTTTATATGTCTAGTGGCTCTTGGCATGCCGTGATTCTAATGTCGAAGCTGTGATGTACGAGAGAGTGTGATGTTGTGGTTATTTGCAAATTTTGTTTGATTAATTGTAATGTTGTGCGGTTGTGCCTATTTGAGCCTCTGGTGGTAATATGCTGGCTACTCATACCATTGTTCTAGTCACAAACACACATATGCCCTCGTTATCTGTGTTGGTATTTTTACCTGACACAGGTGACGACCATCATCTGTGCCACATAGTGTGAACCGACACATATGCACTTTTGTGCAGTAGGAAGGCACTCACTAGGTTTAGTGGCCATTACTTCCCTAGAGCTCTTTGTCATTTACCTAACATCATCTGCACGCCAAACAAATTAAGATCGATTCAGGCCCTCTTTGATAGCTTGTTTTAGTTTAGGCTGTGTTTCTTTCGGCGGTTAGATTATAATCTGAAAAGGTTGTGATGTTTTTATAGAAGATTTAAAGAGGTTAAAAAATTATGAAAAAAATATTTTTGAGATCTTTGAGACAAATTGTGCAAAGTTTCAAAAAAATAACTATAAAATATTTCAAAATATAACCGGTACAAAAATGACAAATTTTAAGCTATAGCTTATAATATGATTATTATGCTGAAAGAAACACAGCCTTAGTTTTTGTTGGGATTGTAACTTTTGTTATTTTTATATACACCATTCACTTTATTTTTTGAAAATAATTTTTTTATAACTTTGTAGGGTTTTTCTTAAAGATCTCAAAAATATTTTTTTAATAATTTATTTAGCCTTTTCATACCACTTTCAAAAGTGGTCAAAATTTTTCAACAAAAACTAAACTAAAACTAAACAAGCTATCAAAGAGGGCCTCAATCAAGAATGCCACCGACCGTCTGCTATTTTTGTACGTAATTGGCATTCAGCCTGAGGGATTAATTACAAGGCAAGAGAAGTGCTTCTTTTTTAAAGAAAAGGAAGAATGAAAGTGATGAGGTGTACGTACAATAGTGAGCGTTGGAGTATTGGATGCTCGGTTAATTTATGCTCGTTGATTGTTTTTGTTCCTGATCGTGAGGTATGCGTCGTTAATTCTCGCAAGAATCTTGCATGGGTTCTTCGTCTCCCACTCTGGTGGCTAAGTTCGGTTTGCTTCTTCTTTTTTTAATCGTTGGCGGTGCCAACAAAAGTAACCAAAAGTAAAATAGAAAAGCGGAACATTTTTATATAGCTTTGCATTATGTGCTGGGTACGGCCGACGCTTTTAGGAGACTGAAGTTGCTCCCTCAATATTGAAGGAAAACAATAGCTATAAGTAGTCAAAGTTGCATTTTCAAAGATTCTTATCGATGTCCAACACATCAAATTTACTTATAAAATCCAATTAAATTGGAGTATGATATTATGAAATAGCATTAAGAGATGACTTTATACGATGTTAAGTATGTTTTTATAGATAAAGTTTTAAAACTACAACCTACACACTATATCTCAAATGTTAAGTTTGTAATATCAAAGGGAGTTAAGGCATTTGTTCTTGATAATACTCCCGTCATTTTAAAATATAAGGCATATAAATTTTTGACACGGTATTTAATGTAAAACTTTGACCACTATTTTCTCGCATAATATATTATCATTAATTATAAAATTAATATCATATGAAAGTATTTTTAAATATGAATCCAACTATATGTCATGCATAACACTAAACATATATTTTTTAACTTAATTATTAGTCAAAAGTTACGAACATTGATTTTTTCGAATACATGCATATCTTATATTTTAAAACGGAGGGAGTAATTGCATGTAGAGTTTGATTCATCTTTGATGATCACATACACGTTGTCGAATCATGCCTAAAACGTACGCTGTTAGAGACGCTTAATAAAAACATTTATTTGAGAGGATCTATTAAGAAAGAAAATTTTGTTTAGAACCTTTAATTAGTGTTATAAAAATGGAATTACATATTTTTCACCAGAAACTAGGTACATGGACAACATATTCGAATACAAAGAGAAAATGGCCTAAACAGATCTGAAAACTTCGAGGCAGTTTTAAAACCCCAAATAGCATTTTTTTGGGCGTGTCATAATTTTTTGAAGCCTCACAAAGTAGACACGAAGAAGAAGAAGTAAATCACTGCAAGAGTAGAGCTTCGGGTGGGCAACATTATTTAGCGTACACAAAAATAATAATTCTTCAACGATAACTTTTTGTTTAACCTATAAAAAATAAGGCCAAAATCATAGAGCCAGAATTAGGGGTGAAAACAGGTCAAATAATGCTTGGACCGGACAGATCAAATCCGGATTCGGATTCGGATATCTTCGGATTGATTATTTTTCAGATATGGATCGGAACTCGGATATTTTTAGTTAGATACGGATTCGGATACGGGTCGGACTTGGATTCAGACTCGGGTATCCGAGCCTATCCCACTAGCATCAGGCCACCAACCGAAGGCCCCAAGCCCAAAGTGGAATTTCCCTTTTTGATTTCGTATTTAATATTATCATAAAGTGGTAAAAAAAGTAGAAAATAGTATATGGCTCAAGAAAATGTGAAATAAATTTTTTAAAATCCAAAAAAATGAGTAGAATTCAAATATGGAATAATACTTTATATGTGATAGGATAAGTTTCCTTAAAAAATATATTAGCTTTTCCCTAGAAAGAACAAAATAGGAATGGGGTTTTAAAAATTCTCAAAAATAAAGAAAGACTTTGGAAAATTAAAATATAACTTTTTCGCGAGACATGAACTATGTCAATGTTCATTCGTATTTGGTAATGCAAATGATTATGTGTTAATGAGCTTATGTGTTGTATCACTTGTATGCTTACTGCATGAATGCATGATTGCATGAATCATATGATGGCATGGTGAATTGGTGATAACTGATATGCTGATGTGATATGACCTATTTGTTGATTACTTTAATTGAACTCAGACGTATAGTTTGAGGGGTTATATATTTCGATAAATATCCGTTATCGTATTCGATTCGACCCAAATTCGCTCCGTACTCGTGTCCGGCATTTCCTGTATACGTATCCGTAACCGTGCTATCCGTATCCGTATCCGGTTCCGGGGAAAATTCTAGGATAAGGATATGGTTTAGCCATTATCCGATCCGATCCGACCAGTTTTCACCCCTAGCCAGAATAGCACATATGTATCTCGAAAAATTAATTATTTTTCCGGCAGCAGGGCTGTGTACGTACGTGGTGTGTGGGGGTAACCGGTTTAACTTGCATGCGTGTGCACGCATGCATGATGGTAGTGTTAGAGCTACCGCACGTACGCCGCACCATCGTGCCCTCATTAGCAAGGGTGACGGGCGGCATCAGCCTTGACTGGATAGGGATCAGGCACATGCATCATCAGCTAGCTCAATTTCTTTATTTTGTGCTGGCTATCCAGGAGCTGCCAAGTCCTATGGCACCAACAAACTTTAGCTCCATCGACGAGGGATGCCTGGACACCTCATCGTCATATAGGATCCCTTTGGCCGGAAAGTCAGATCGTCGTCCACGAACCAAATCTCTTGTGCCCTGTCTCGAATATATGATTGTATTCGATTGGACTCATCAGTGATCTTCGTTCACCAAGAAGAGGCCGCGGTGTGTGATTTGGTTCGGTTGGACATAGATTTTTTTTTGTTCTTTTTTCTTTAAATAATGTGGGGTTTCTAGCAATTTAGAGCGTGCTGCTGTGTTGCACTGGACCATGGAAAAATATTAAATGGAAAATTAGATTAATATTTTCTAAATCTTTTGCCGGCATGCTAATGTGAAAATCATGTACATCCATTGCTCTAAGTCCCATCAAGAAAAATCAATCAAAAACCGTTCGATAGGTGGGGTTGCCGATAGGTGGGACCACCCTATCAGTCCCACCATGTTCCTTGACAAAGTACACTTCGAACTCTTGATTAAGTCGTCCTATGTGGCGGAGAAGGGGCACAAGGTACATGGTGCCATTCTTCAGGATCAGGAGGGAAACATAGCAAACGAGAGGTTCATGACGTGATATGAGAAATCCTTATATGGGATACCATCCAAGTGCTAGTCATTTAAAGGTCTCGTTAATATATCTGTCGGTGTAATAAATACCGGGGTACAAAGAGTCCTGGCCAAGAGGGCCCCACGCGTCAAAGCGGGCGAAAGCAAGCCCCCACACATGGCGAGCCCCTCAGAGGCCAAGAGGGCCCCACGCGTCAGCGGGCGAAAGCAAGCCCCAGGCCATGGCGAGCCCCTCTGGAGGCGAGGCGAGGGCCCCACGCGCCAAAGGGGTGCGTGGGCGAGCCCCTCTCGAGACGAGGCGAGGGCTCCACGCGTCAAAGCGGCGAAAGCAAGCCCAGCCACAGGCGAGCCCCTCAGAGGCCAAGAGGGCCCCACGCGCCAGCGGGTGCGTGGGCGAGCCCTCCGGAGACAAGGCGAGGGCCCCACGCCAAAGCGGGTGCGTGGGCGAGCCCCTCTCGAGGCGAGGCGAGGGCCCCACGCGCTAGGCGGGTGCGGGGGCGAGGCCCTCAGAGATGAGGCGAGGGCCCCACGTCGGGAGGGCCAGCGCGCAGGGAGCATTGCGTAGGAGTCTTGGGACGAAGGCTCCCTTGCCGCTGGGCGACGGCGATTTAATGAGACATCACGCGCGGATAGACAGCTGAAGAAATGATTACCGCTACCGTGGCCCTTGCAGATCTGAGCGGCTGTCACTGTGGCGCAGAAGATTTGACCGGCAGAGAGAAGATTTGCTTGAGGAGGCCGCCCGCGTCAGGAGGAGCAGGCAGGGCCCCATCCGCAGACTCACCGGTGGATCAGGCGGTCGAGGCCACTTGCGAACCACGCGAGGCGCGCGCATGCGGCATGGGCAATGCACGCTGCCTCTTCGCCGTGTCTTGTCAGCAGGCCGAGAGTATCAGACGCTTACCCCTCGGCTCTCCGCCAGCCCAAAGCTTGTATAAAAGGAGAGAAGAGAGAGGGGAGAGGGGACAAGCACTAGCATTCGTGCATTCGAAGCACTCTGTAAACACATTCCCATTCAACCACAATCAGAAAAGAGCTAAGGCTCAGCAGGAGTAGGACTATTACCCTCGAGGGGGTCCGAACTCAGGTAAATCTGCGAAGTCTCCTCGTTGTGCCCGACGCCAAATCGAACCGAGCTTGATCGAGTTGGCTAGCGCTTAAAAATCTGACCAGGTGTGATCCGCAGCGGTTGAGCGGAGAACACGCCGCCGCTGGCGCCGCTGTAGGGGAGCGCTAGCATCGGTTCAAGTTCTTCAACCCTTCTTCAGCGGCGATGGCGAGCAAAGGCGATCCGCGATGGAGCGAAGCGGCCGCTAGAGCCGCGGCCACGAGTCGGCCGGCGATGGCGGTGATCACCCGGCGGTGGCCGCCCGCCTAGGGTCGAACCTCGGCGAAAGCGGCCGCCTCGTTGTTAAGCGGCGCTGGCCTTGGAGGAGTGCACTCAAAGACAGAACCTCCATGCGGCGTGGCCTTGTTGAGAACCCACGGTTCCGTGACTCCGGACTGCCGGCGGCGCGCCGTGGTTGGCTGGTTTGGCCCGCTCGCCGACGCCGCCAAGGCGGTGGTGCAAGTTTCGGGGCGGGGAACCGTGTTTCCGCGTCCTCCGTTTTTGTTGCCCTCGCACTCTCTCGCAGATCTCCCGTGAGGGGGGGCTAAGACGACAAGAGCGCGACCCTCACGGGCTCGGCGGGCGGCGTCGCAGTGGCGCGATCTCCGGTCCCATCTCGAGGACCGCCACTTGTCTGCATGGAGAAGACCTGCGTGACAAGCTCCGCAGGGTCGCGACCGAAGCCGCGATCACATTGCTGCCGCCGCGACGCTGGGACCAAAGAAGAGGGCTCCCGCAGAGCTGCCCGGCCAGCGAGGGTGGCGCTTCGGCGCCGCCAAGGCGACGGGGCGGCGGGCGAGACCGCGCCCAGAGCAGGAGGCTCCGACGCCGGTGCCGCACCTTTTCTAAGGAGTCACGCCCGCGCCCAAAGGGGCGGAACGGTTTCGTCCGCCCCCATCGAAAAGTATGACGGCTCCACCAACCCCGATGAGTTTTTGCAGATCTACACGACGGTGATGCGTACCGACAGAGGGTCGGGAAGGTTCTCGCGAACTACTTCCCCGCTGTCTCACCGGCGAGCCCGCCAGGCTCATGAACCTGCCTCGAGTCCGTGGGTCGTGGAAAGAGTTTCGAGCTCTTCGTCACCAACTTCCGTGGCACCTTCGAGCAGCCCGGTAGAAGACGACCTCGTAACGTGGAAGCGAAGAAAGGAGAGCGCCGCGACTATATTCGGGCGCTCACCAGTCCGCAACACCATCCCCGACATCTCCATCGACGCCGTGGTCACGGCATTCGGAGAGGCGCCGAGACCCCAAGGTCAAAGAGAAGATGGCCACCCGCAAGATCAAAACGACGGAGGAGTTTTCACCTTGGCGACAAGCGCGCCCTTCAGCGGAGGCTCTAGTCCGCTTTGGCTGCTGGCGGGACAGCCGCTGGTGGCGAGGCCGGACCTCGAGGAACCCCGCAGAAGGACAAGAAGAAGCGCAAAGCGGCCGAGACCGACAGGTCATGGCCGCCGAAAGCGACGACGACGACGACGACGACGACGCCAGCCAGCAATGGGCGCGGCGGGCGAAAAGAGGAGGAGGTCGCGGTGCCGGGCGGCACGGTCCCGTATGGGCGGCCGAGGCGGCGGTTATGGCGACGCTGTGGCGCGACGGCCTCACAAGCCGCGACGAGGGCGAGACCATCGCCCGTGAGTGGGACGGAAGGCCTTATCGTCCCATTCACCGCAACAACTCCCACGACTTGGCGAATTGCCATGTCGCCGGCAAGATGGTGGACAAGCGAGTCCACGAGCAAAGCAGCAGCAGCAGCGCAGCGTCCGGCAGCGGCAAGGGCAAGGAGACGGCCGCTTGGTTTTCAGCAGCGGAGCGCCGGTTGCCGCCATCCACGGGCGGTTCGCCACATATCCGCCCCACGCTAGCTTTAAGCGCGCCATGAGGGAAGTGTGCGCCGCGTTCGGCTTTGGGTCGCAAGGCACCGCCCGGTCGGAGCAGACGATCGCGTTCGGCCAAAGCCGATCACCCGCCAAGCATCGCCCGCCTCGACATCTCCCGATCGTGGTTGCGCCCACGGTCCGGAATGTAAAGCTAGGGCGGTGCCGGTAGACGGAGGGAGCTCCTCAACCTCCCCGTCTGCTGGTCGCCAGGCGCCCAGATTCAGCAGCAGAGCTTCGCCCAACACTCCCTGCTTCTTGACATCACGCCGGGCCGAGTCCGCCCCGCTAGGGCGCGTCGATCTCCCGTGACGCTTGAGGTTCGACAACTTCCGCACCGAGATGCTCGAGTTCGAGGTGGCGGACTTCGACCTCCCCTACAACGCCATACTGGGTCGGCCGGCGCTGACCAAATTCATGGCGGTTTGCCACTATGCGTACATGGTGGTGAAGATCCCGGGACCTGCTGGCCCCATCGTCTTGAAAGTGGACCGCCCGGAGGCGCTCCGCTGCGACAAGGACGCTCTCGCTTTGGCGGGGGCGATCGGTGCTCAGAAGGTCGAGGCTTCGACTCTGGGAGCTCCTCCGGCGAAGACCTGCGGCTCCCGGTTCCCTAAGCGAAGTCGACCGCGAAGACCGTTCGGGGGCACCTCTCGCCGCCAAATAGGAAGGCGCTGCCTCCTTCCTCCGTCTAACGCAGACGTGTTTGCGTGGCAACCGTCCGACATGGCTGGGGTCCCCAAGGAGGTGATTGAGCACAAATTGGCGACGTTCCCGGGCGCGCGACCGGTCATGCAGAAGGTCCGGAAGCAGTCGGTGGAGCGCCAGGAAGTTATCCGCCAGGAGGTGGACAAACTCTTAAGGGCGGGGGTCGTCCGCAGTGTCGCGCATCCTAGGTGGCTCGCGAACCCCGCCTCGCTAAGAAATCCAACGGGCGTTGAGGATGTGCGTGGACTTCACCGACCTCAACAAGGCGTGTCGGCGATCCATATTCACGCCCCGCGATCGATCTCATCGCCGACTCGATCGCGGGTGCGAGAAGTCAGTTTACGGATGCGCATCGGGTACCACCAGATTAGCATGGCCAAGAAGATGAAGACAAGATCGCCGTGACACCCATGGGCGCTTCATCGCTACACAAGGATGGCGTCGATCAAGAATGCGGCCCAACCTATCGAGGGCCACGATATAGCTCACCGCCCCAAATAGGGCGAAACCGGAGGTGTATGTCGATGACCAGTGGTGAAGTCCAAGAAGGCAGAGGAGTTGATCGGCGACCGGAAGAAACCTTCACCAACCCGAGGAAGTATCGCATCAAGCTTAACCCAGAGAATGCGTGTTCGCCGTTCCGTCGGCAACCGCCGATTCCTCGACTCCCAGAGGGGGATAGAGGCGAACCCTGACAAGATCGCAGCGATCGAGAACATGAAGCCCCCGACGCGACTTCGGCAGATGCAGTGCTTGGTGGGTTGCTTGACCTCCCTGGGCCGCTTTATAGCTCGCCTGGGGGATAAAAGTCTCCCACTGCTCAAGCTCCTAAAGAAGACCAACCAGTTCGAGTGGACGGCGGAGGCACAGGAGGCGTTCGACGGTCTGAAGAAGTATCTCACCTCCCCGCCCGTCCTGGTCGCCCCAGACCCGGGCGAGCCGCTGATCCTCTACGTCGCGGCAAACCCCCAGGCGGTCAGTGCGGTGCTGGTGACGGAAAGAGAAGGCGTTTAGCGCCCCATTTATTGCATCAGCAAAGTCCTCCACGACGCCGAAACAAGGTATTCGCAGCACCAGAAGATGCTCTACGCCGTGCTGACGGCGTCCGAAAGTCGCGCCACTACTTCCGGGGCGAAGTCACGTGTTGACTAAGTATCCCTTGCGGAGATTCATTTCAACCGCGAGGCGACGGGTCGACGCTGCCGGGCCATGGAGCCGCGAATTCGATCTCAAATTCGCTCCCGAACGGCCATCAAAGGGCAAGCTCGCGGAGTTCGCAACAATGGACTCCGCGACACGGAAGCCGAAGGCACCCAAAGACCTCGCCAGGACTCTCTTCTTCGACGGCTCATTCCGGTACCGGAGAGGGGGGGTCGTCTGCCCCGTGTTTCCACCGTGGATGTCGTCCGCACCGTGGTGCTGGACTTCGCGCCACCAACAACGCCGTGGAATATGAAGGATCGCCACCGGCTCGTGGTGGCTTTCACCCTTGGCATCCGACGGCTACAAGTAAAGGCGACTCTCTCCGGTCATCAACCAGCGAGGAAGGATTTCTCCCGCCGATCCCGCATGGCGGCCTACTCGGCGGAGGTGCGCCGTTGAGCGGCACTTCGAGGGTTTGGGCCGTGCACGCCCTCGCCGCGACAACTACATGGCGGATGAACTGCCCCAGATTGCCTCATCAAGGGCACTGCTCCGCCGGGTCTTTGAAGAAAGACTTACGCGCCGTCTGTCGCAGCCCAATCCCGCGGGACGACGCTTTCGACGCAGCCCCACTCTCGGAGGAGATGTCACCAATCTCGCCGCAGCCCCGGCTGGAGGGAGGAGGCGAAGAACTGCCGAGGCGGTTGAGGCGGAAACGCCAAAGCCAAAGCGAGTACGCCGCGACAATGTACGTAACGCCGCCACACTCGTCCGGAAGGTCGCGGATGGATCCGATCCTAGCCTACCGCGGGAAGGAGGATCCCGACGATGACGCTGTCGGCCGAGAAGATAGCGCGCAAGGCCAAGCGCCACGCCCGTAGGTGGGGACCAGACGCCAGTGCGCAAACGGAGTTCTACCGGCGCGCCACTCGGAAGCGGGAGTGAAATTCTCTCCGAGATCCATGGAGGCACGCGGGAGCCATTCAGTGAGCCGTCGTTGGTTGGGAAAGCTTTCGCCACGGCTTTATTGGCCTACCGCCTCCGTGATGCCTTCGAGCCGGTGAGGAGATGCGGCGTGCCAATTTCATGCTAAGCAGATCCACCGACCGCCCAGCGCCGCAGACTATTCCGCTTCTTGGCCGCTCGCGTCCGGGGCCGATATTCGGCCCGTTCTCGCGGCAACCGGAGGTTATACTCATCTGCTCGCTACCATCGACAAGTTCACTAAGTGGGTTGAAGCCTCGCGGTCCCGGCGATCACATCCGCAGCGGCTATCAAGTTTATGAAGAGCATCTTCGTCCGGTTCGGTGTCGCCAATGTAATCATCATCGACAATGGCGCCGCCAAAAGCGCTGATTTTCAAGATCGGTGCGAAGAGTTGGGTACTGTTGCGTAACCGCCTCGCCGCGATCCGAAGAGCAATGGGCAAATGGAGCGGGCGAACGCGAAGTGCTGAAAGGGCTCAAGACAAGGGCGCTCGATCGCTCGAGAAGCGCGCAAGCGCTGGTCAAGAAGTCCCCACGGTGTTGTGGGCGCCGGACAACTTCCAACAGAGCCACCGCGAGACCCCTTCTTCCCGTGTATGGCTCGAGGCGGTGTTCCATTAGAGCTCGCCGCTCCCCAAGGGTGGCGGCGCGAGCGAAGAACAAGACTCGACCGACGTCAGACGGGTGAATCTCCGGAGGAGATCCGAGACAGGCGGCGATCCGGCCGCCAAGTACCAGCGGCGCGCCGTTATCAAGCAAGGCGGTGTGTGTGAGAACACCGGCAAGTTGGCGACTCGCTCGCAAAAATCCAAGCGCAGCGGGCGCAACAAACCGCTCTCCCACAGGGAGGCCCTTCAAGGTGGTCTCGATCTCCGCTTAGGCTCGGTCAGCTCGCATTCGAGGATGGTCGCAATTGGCGAACACTTGAACGCCGAGCGGTGAGGAAGTTCTACCCGTAGGTAGCGCCCTTTTTTTTGGCCTTCCTTTGGAGCCGAAGCGAGATCTTCTTCCTTCACCGCCGCCTCGGGCTACGTTGTACAAAGCCGCCTTAAATAAGAGATAAGTTCTGTCTCCTTGTGGGCATCTGCTTCCTTTTCGCCAAGTCCATTAGAAAGCATTCGCTGAAAGTCGGTAGCGAGAAAAGTACTCAAGGCGATGGCCCTTAGTTGCAAAGGCAAACGCTATAACTTACGTTGGTGCGAGGCAAGACGGACGGAAGGCGGGTTCTAGCCCTGTGTCGGCTCGGTTCAGGCAATGCGCCAACAATGCACCGCGACTAGACCACTTCCTAAGTCGAGCTCGACACGTAATGTTTAAGTCGGGTTGCGAGAGGCCATAAGGGTTGAAGTAACCAGATGCTCGAGGAAAAAGCGCCACTTTCAACAGAAAGCTCGCTAAAAGCTTTTTGGCGATCGCTGGCTTAGCCTTAAAAAGGTCTGTTAGAAAACATTCTCGCGAAAGTCGGTAGCGAAGGTACTTATGGCTAATGGCCCTTAGTTGCAAAGGCAAACGCTTATAACTTACGCCGTTGCGAGGCGAGACGGACGGAAGGCGGTTCTAGCCCTGTGTGTCGGCTCGGTTCAGGCAATGCGCCAACAATGCACCGCGACTAGACCACTTCCGAAGTGGCGCCGCCACGTAATGTTTAAGTCGGGTTGCGAGAGGCCATAAGGGTTGAAGTAACCAGATGCTCGAGAAAAAGCGCCACTTTCAACGTAAAGCTCGCTAAAGCTTTTTGGCGATCGCTGGCTTAGCCTTAAAAAGGTCTCATAGAAAACATTCTCGCCGAAAGTCGGTAGCGAAGGTACTTATGGCTAATGGCCCTTAGTTGCAAAGGCAAACGCTTATAACTTACGCCGGTGCGAGGCGAGACGGACGGAAGGCGGTTCTAGCCCGGTGTGTCGGCTCGGTCAGGCAATGCGCCAACAATGCACCGCGACTAGACCACTTCCTAAGTCGAGCGCCGCCACGTAATGTTTAAGTCGGGTTGCGAGAGACCATAAGGGTTGAAGTAACCAGATGCCTAAGGAAATAGCGCCACTTACGGCGAACGCTCGATCTAAAGCCTTTACGCCAGTGCCCCAGCTCAATTCCGCAGTTAAAATTGTGCGAAGTTCAAATGAGACTCACAACAAAAGAGCAAAAGTTTGTTTGCATTGATAGGCAACATTTACAAGGCAAAAAGACGGAGGAGTCTCGCTACTCCTCCTCGTCTCGCTCTTCATTGGAGCGAGCGGCGCCGCCCATCATGGATACGCGGCGTGGCGGTGTCAACCGCTACCGCTCAAACCGTCCACCGACGCCAAGGCTCCCGGTGGCGGCCGAGATCAAACGCGCGCTCGAGCAAGACAGCTGCTCAAGATGAATCTGGCTGCTTCGAGCGCGCTTTGGCGACCGCTTCGATCGCTTCGCGTCCGCGCGCCACCGAAGACCGCGCAGGCTTCGCGGCTCGCCCCACGGCACCAAAGATATCAAGGCCGTCTCTCCAATGGGGATGCAAGGTAACACCCAGTGGATGCGAGGCGCCCGGAAGCCGCGCAGAGGCGGTCGAGCATGTCGGCAAGGGTTCGAGGCGCCGAAGTGTTCCAGCGGAGGTCTTCGACCGCTTGCGGCGGCGCGGCGGCGGCGCTGCGCATGCACCTCGCTGGTCATCGCCTTCGCGGCGGTCTCTTGGCCAAGGCCCGCCGCGGCTTCGCCAGCCGATCGCCCGCCAAGGCAAGGGCTTCCTCCCGCCGCCCAGTGCGGGAGAGGGCGGTTACCGCCTCGAGCGCCCTCGCCGGCGCGTCACGGCCGAGATGGCGGCGGCGCCGCGACGCGCGATGGCGAGGGTTCTCCGCCGCGCGCGGCGAACTCTCCGCCGCCGCGAAGCGACCTCCATCGAAGGAGCGGCGGCGGTGAAATTCGGCGAAGTCGCGTGGCGGAGCTCGATGCCCCAAAGATCCGCCTGCTCCAAGAAGGACAAGCGGGGTTCAGTATGCAAAAGCGTAGCATGCTAACCCTAATGAGAAATATGCGAAGCGCAGGAAAGCCAACTGAAGCGGTGCGCCTCAAGGCGAAGCCGGGGGGAGCTCAAGTCGCTTGTTTGCGGCGGCGGTGGCGGCACGGCCGCAGCTACCACCGCCGGCAGCGGCGCGGCGCCGCGCGAGTGGTGCCGGCAGAAAGCACCAGCAGCAGCAGAGAGGCCGACGCCCAAGAAGCGCCAATAAGCAGAGGCGCCGGCGTGACGGAGCGGAAGAAACCGGCGCAGCGGCGCCAGCTCAGAAAAATCGCCGCGCTCTCGCCCGTGGCGAGCGGCGGCGGAAGCGGCAGGCCCCCACGGAGGGGCCGGGCGGCGGCGAAGCTTCAGATCGGAGGGGCGAGCCCTCTTGACTCGCTCTCCCTCCTCGCCGCCATCGCCCACGGCAAGGATGAGGCGGCGCTTCCCAAGGCGCGGTCGAGTCGGCCGCCACGGCAGAGGTAGCGGCGGCCGCGAAGCTTGGGCGGTCGCCGGAGGCGGGCGCGCTCGCGGCAAAGACGAAGAGCCGGCGCCAGAGCGGAGGCTTGCATCGCCCCCACGAACATCTCGCAGAGGTGGACGAAGATGGCCAGCGAATGACGGAATTGGGGAAGGTGCACCGCCGATCTCGTGTGAAAAGAGCACCCCCAAGAAAAATTCAGAGTACGGCGGATGAGCCCGCCACGCCGCCTGCACGAAGGTGACAATCTCCCGTCGCGAGGGTTTGCGCCATGGTGCCGGGCGAACCGGGCGGCGGTTGGCGGCACGAACACTTGAAGCCGCCACCGAAGTCTTCGTCGGCGGCGGTAGGAAAACTTGGCCCAGACGACGGCGCGCCTCGCGGGCGATCCTTGCTGCGTTTGGGCGCCATTGAAAGCAATGGAGAAGTTGGCAAAGAGAAAGAAGGCTCTGTGGTGGCGCGAAGGAGGCGATTGGCGCTTAGAAGACTTAGCGTGCGGAAGGATTATCGCAGCTACCGAGAGAAGTATTTATAGGCGTGGGCGCGAGCACGACGGTTTGATTCCGCCACGCGCGCGGGCGCCATCATTGCCCCAAGACGTTTTGGTTTCCGCGAAAAGCGCGTAGTTTCCAAGGAAGATCGTGTGCGGGCGGAGAATCAGGCGTCTGCCGCCGCGGTGGTGGGCCCCCCACGATTCGTCTCCCGCCGCACAAGAAACGGAAAAGTGTCTGCGCGACGGTTCGCGTATCATGGTGGACCCGGGGGCTACTGTCGGTGTAATAAATACCGGGGTACAAAGAGTCCTGGCCCTCTGGAGGCGAGGCGAGGGCCCCACGCGCCAAAGCGGTGCGCGGGCGAGCCCTCTCGAGACGAGGCGAGGGCCCCACGCGCTAGGCGGGCGAGCAAGCCCAGCCACGGGCGAGCCCTCAGAGGCCAAGAGGGCCCCACGCCCAGCGGGCGCGTGGCGAGCCCTCTGGAGACAAGGCGAGGCCCCACGCCACAAGCGGGCCCATGCTGGGCAGGGAGCATTGCGTAGGAGTCTTGGACGAAAGCTCCCCGCCGAAGGACGGCGATTTAATGAGACATCACGTGCGGATAGACAAATGAAGAAATGATTACCGCTAAAGGCCCTTGCAGTCCGAGCGGCCGCCACCTTTGGGCGCAGAAGATTTGACCGGCAGAGAGAAGGTTTGCTTGAGGAGGCCGCCCGCGTCAGGAGGAGCAGGCAGGGCCCCATCCGCAGACTCACCGTGTGGATCAGGCGGGTCGAGGCCACTTGCGAACCACGCGAGGCGGCGCCGCATGCAACATGGACAATGCACATTTTCGCCTCTTCGTCGTGTGTTGTCGGTGTCCGAGAGTATCAGATCGCTTACCCCTCGGCTCTCCGCCAGCCCAAAGCTTGTATAAAAGGAGAGGAGAGAGAGGGAAGAGGGGACGAGCACTAGCATTCGTGCATTCGAAGCACTCTGTAAACACTTTCCCATTCAACCACAATCAGAAAAGAGCTAAGGCTCAGCAGGAGTAGGACTATTACCCTCGAGGGGGTCCGAACACAGGTAAATCTGCGAAGTCGCTCCTCACAGTGCCCGACGCCAAATCGAACCGAGCTTGATCGAGTTGGCTAGCAGTTTAAAAATCTGACCAGGGGTGTGATCCGCAGTGGTTGAGCGGAGAACACGCCGTCAATATCCTTCAACGGGAGGGCATTGTATCGCATAGTAAAGCGTGCATCGTCCACAGAGTGTACAACTATCATGATAGCCTTGCCCGAGGTCAAGGGTAGTTGACATAGTACTGTCTCACTGGTACTTTTAACATTTGTTTCAAATTGTTTTAAATGAAAACCATGACAATAATTGTGATTTTTAGTTTGTTGCTCATGGGGGCACTATGAGAAGAAGGGTGTTAAGTGCACTATGAAGAACCATGATTAGCCACTTTGGGCAAAGCTGGCGGTTGCCTTAGATTTGTAAATAGATATTTAAAGATTTTTTCAATAAAGGTTTTTCCATATTTAACAAATTTAGGGAAAGTTAACCTAACCATCCTTTGTGAACCTTGGTTGCTTTCAGTCAGCCTTGCTTATTAAATATTCGCGTACTCACCCCACTTTTCACACGAGCTACATATTCCAACAAGCAGGTTACTAGTAGAAGAACCTCTACCCTGATTAAGAGATGTATGAGGATGAAGACTTCGCAAAGACGAAGTCCAATATGAATACTACTTATAAGACATCTAGGAGCGTGTACTTGCTGTTCACTTGTGGGGATTTGAGTCTTTACTTGGTTTTTGATGCACAACGTAATTCTAGAGGCATGCGTGCTTGAAACTCTGTAATGAATGTCTTGTTGGCAGGTACTTTAATATATGAATGTTTTAATTGCACTGTTATGATCGAAGAGTCGTTATCTGTGTGTTCTACCTACTTGATTCAGGGAATAGAACATGTAAAATCACAAAAGGGATTCGACTCCTTTTTTTGGTCCCTACAAAAACCAACCCAATCTCACATTCTAACATCAGTGTCTCGTCTTACAATTATTTGTTCGAACAGTTTAAACTCTGCAGAGGCGTACGTCTTTACCCACACGACATAGTGACCAATGCCAAAGACTCCTAGATGTATATGCTAGTCCATTGGTTCACCTGACAACTGTAGCCCAATGTCTCATGTGTCATGTTGTGGTTGGAAGGAGTTAACCATTGTTTTGGATACTATCTGTAACAGCCCAATTTTGGGGCGTTTTCAAATCTTGGTTGAATTCAAAATTTCGTTTGATTTTAAACCAATTGGATCAATTTAAAACCAAAGATAAAATTTCCAATGCAATAAGAATCGTACTTCTCTCTTCCTTCTCTTATGGGCATTCCATCAAACACCTTGCAGGCAACTTCTCTCTCTCTCTCCCTCCCTCGCGCTCTGTCCTGTCCCTGGGCCCTGTAAACTATTGGCCGTCCATCCGCAGCCTGTTACGCTTTCGGTAGCAAGCCCACCATGCCTGCCAAGGCTTGCCAATCATTGCTATCATTGCCAAGGCCGATGCCATGCCAGTATGCGTCGCCGCCTGTCATGGTCAAGCTCGCCTCCCAGCAGGCGTGCCTCGCGATGTCATGCCCCGGTTGGTCACCCTGGCACGCCGCCGCGTGCCGCCGGAGGACCGGTCCGCCGCCTCGCACCATCGGCAACGCCGAGTCCGTCGGGCCGTCAAAGCCAAGGCACGCGTGACCTCCAGCTACCCCGCCTCCGTCACTTGGCGCCAATAGTCAAAAGGCTAACCCTATAGCCCCTGCCGCCTGCTCTGCACCTCGTTGCGCCGCGCCATGCCCTGTCCCGTCGCCTGCAGCCGCGCCGAGTCCGCGCCGCCTCGTCACACTCAACTGCCCCTCCGCATCCCAAAGCACGCCCCAAGTTCCTCATCTCAGCCCTGCGCCTATAAAAGCCCACGCGGCCTCGCCGGCGTCGAGTTTCCGTTTTTCCCCAAATCCGATCCTCACCGGCGCACTTGGGAACTCGACGAGTCTGTAAGCCATCCGTCAATCCCTCTCGCCCAGAGCTTCACAGAGACCCCCTTGACCTTTCTCCTCTGCCAATTTCAGGCGACGACCTTGGAGCCGGCGTGCCGTCGTTGGCTCTGTTTCGGCCGCCGCCGCGTGCGTCGCCGGCCACCTCCACGCCTCCTCGTACCCTCCCATTAGCTCGGTGAGCATCCACCATCCCTAGGTATGCTCCTGCTCCTCCATATTTGCAAGTACATGCTTGAGCAGTAGATGCCGTGCCTCGCCGAGCCTAGTTCCGCTGCCAGTACGGGCGCAGCCGCGTCACTGCCCGTTTCGCCTCGCCGCTGGCGCCAATAGATGCGGTTCGGAGTAGGGATTCCATTTTTGCTCTTTTCCCACGCCGCCATGGCCCCTGCCGCCGGCTAGCCGAGCTTTGCCGAGCTCCCATGGCCGCCTGTGCGTGCGTCGGGAGGAAGAAGACGAGACTGTAGCGATTTGGTTTAGTGCTAAGCTTGTGAGGCAATGACGAGTGGGACCGAGCTTGGAATGTCCCAGGAGACCGACAGGTGGGCCATGGTCCCACTTGTCAATAAGTGGAAACGTAAAAACAACAATACGTCTTCTGTTAGCCTTTGCGCTCTCAGCTGCAGCCACGTTCGGCCCAATCTCCGCCCAAGGCCAGCCCACAGGCAGACTTGTTATTAAAACCGAAATTCGTTTTTCCTGTGCACGAGCGTGTTGTAGAATTGATTTAAAATAGGAAACGACATCCAAACATTATGAAATTTTGTACAAAAATACCTCAGTGGGTTTACAACCTGGGAAAAATATCAAAATAAATAGTGTAGTGGAGAAATTGGATTAATAAAATCGTATAAAGTCCAATTGCAATCTTTTTCTTAAGTTTACAATATGGTTTCATAATTTATTTAAAACCCGTAGGCACCTCCTAAATTCTTAACAAAATTATTGGTAATTACTAGAGCCCATCACAAAATTTATAGTAATATTAGCTTAAGCACTGTCCATAGAAATTTCCTTGAACAAAGTAAGTAACTAACACCATAGTACCTTCCTATATAATAGGGGACCGAATTGGCTTGCTTGCTATTGAAATTTAGAAATAAATTATTAAAAAGGGGGAATTATATAAGGTATAATATACTCTTACAAACCCAAAGGGAATGAATGAAACACTAAAAAGGATTAATCATTTTAAGTACTGATTTAACCATTTAAATAATTGCAGGCACAACTAAGGATTTAATTAAATTAGCTAGAGGCTCCCAAAAAAATCTAGAAACATTTAGATAAATACTAGATGAGAATTCTGATTTTACAAAAATATAAAATCAACCTCGGTAAAGGGAAATTGGCACGGTTATTTAAAATGTAGATGTTCCGTTATAGAAATGATTAAAGAAATGTTAGGGTATTTGTTGGTTATATTAACTTAAGAAATTGAACCCAAAAATATTGGTTAGAAAATATAATGGCTAGGCAAATGCCTTAATGAGTTTAGAACATTTTAAATTTGCCTTTATTGCCTAAGTGTATGCATAGGATTATTTAATTGCTAAACCCGACGAATAATTAACTCATATCCTATTAAATTATTTAAGGAGCTGAACTTAGAAAAGAAGTTATTAATGGGTATAACTTAAGATTATCTCTAAGCACCTAGCGGATGTCAACTCCGATAATCCTTACCCCTTACGTAGGATTGAATTCCGAAAAAGACGTCATCTTATGTCGCCTAGAAACCCTAATCACCTTATTACAATCTTATCGTACGAAATCGCATTTTGGGGAATAGTAAGCTACTATATTGTTAAACACTACTTAGTAATGCACTCTGACATCCATAGCCTATCATATGAAAAGTAGGTTCGCTAATCGATTAGGGCAATATGCCAAGGGTAAGACCTAGGTCGTGCATGCATCATGTTTTCTGATGCATTGGTAAGTAATGAGTGAACTTGCACAATATTTTCCTATGTAGAAGGCAAACCATAATGATTCGCTTGTTAACAGCAACTAGAACTACGTGGGGATGTATGTAGGAGAATTACGTATAAATTGTCATATACCTAGAATTCATTAATAGCTAGGAACAATTCCCATCGATAAAAATCATGGCTAAAGTATGATACACAGTCTCGTCGGAAATCCATGACAACTATTAAGAAGGATGATAGCGAGCATAGGTAATATAATCCAAATTATAACACGTACACCTATTTACAGACGAAAGATTAAACCTCGGCAAGGAAACTTAACCGGCATACCGCACCATGAGCCCCTATAAAGTTTACCTCCTTATAGAAACACGAGGGAGACTCTTCGTAGGATTAACATAGAGATGCTAGGGTAGCCTACGTAGACTCGCTATTATGCTCGTAGGAGCGATTGCATATCATATACCATGTTTTCACGCAGCATGGTATTTATCTGTGTCATTTGGTTCCTGTCGGTAGACCCCAAGGGTTTAAGGAGGATCTCGAGGCGAATCAAGATTCACGGTTGGGATACAAGTTGTCCAGGTGAGTTAACACTTACTCTCTAGATGTGATCCATATTAGGGAGAGATAGCGACTTTCCTTAGTGCGGATTAACATCGCTAATATCACGTTCATTACCCAGTTTTGCTTAAACTATGTTGTTTAATTATTAAAGATGCATGCTTAGTAGAATGCCCATTTATTAATCATGTTATACTTATACATGCCTGCCTTGAAATGTTTAGCCTTAATGACTGCCTTGATTGTCATTGCCCTTGTTAGCCTAAGATTAGTCTGGTAACCACTTTAACCCTACCTAATGGGTAAAACTTGCTTAGACTGGCTTAGGTTTAACAAATATTCTAGCTAATCGCCACGGAACGGTGAACCGATATTCACCGGACATTCATTATTCTCATTTAATATGATATGACATATGACAGTTAGGGCTGGTAGATGCATGTTGGGCTGATTGTGTTTGTGGGTATGGATATGTGGGAACTTGGTCGGTTTGAGTCGGTTGGTTGGGAAAGTCCAAGAGTGTGGTGTGGTGTGGTCGATGACCGTGGAAGTAGAGAAAGAATGGTGGGTTGCCCCTAGTTGGATTTGGACATCCTGATGGATGATTAAGGCATGAGATGCCTAGTGCTGGGTTTAGCCACGGCTTACCCAGGAGGAGCGCGGACGAACACGCGTAGCGGAAGGGCGCTGCCATCTGCGGGATGGTTCCAACACAACGCGTGGCCATCGCGCGGAGCACGAGATGTGGATCGCCAGTTGGGTGCGCTCTACGGAGGCCCTCTGGGGCCAGTCTCGATAGGGACTGGCATGGGTCTTCACTGGATAGTGAAAAAGGCCACACATCCCCAGGGTGACGGTCGGCTAGTGAGGGTCGGCAACCCTACTAGGCCAGGGTGATCATGCCATGGCATGTGTGGTCCGCAACAGGATTCGCCAAATCCTGGAATGATGGCAGAACTAGGATTGGTTGGGGGCAACCAAGAGAAAGTCTGGTTGGGAGCAACCAGGGGAAAGTCTGGTTGGGAACAACCAGGAGAAAATACTGGAAAGTATTGGCTGGTATGATGATTGTGTTAGCTGGATGAGCTGATGATCGAGGTTGGTCAATTGGTGTGATAATTGTGTATAAGCTGGTATGGATTGTGGTGATCTGTTATGCTGGTTATGGTTTGGACAAGAGTTGGTCGATTGTGGGTTGTGTATCTGGATGAGAGTTGGTCGATTAAGGGTTGGTTGGTGTGCATGGTTGGTTAATTGTGTTTGAGTGCATTGTTAAGATGGAAACCCTTGATTGGTATTAATAAGATCCAATTCTAGTTGATGCTAGTTAGGGTGTTTCCAAAATCTTATAAACTTGGCTTTACGCAAATAAAATAACCTTACCCCCAATTAAAGCCTTCTAAGCACTATATGCATTAAGGGAAGTGTTAACTAGCCAGCGTTTGGATGACGCTGACCTCGCATATTTCCACTCTTTTAGATTATCTTTAAGGAGGATTTGCTCGAGTGTCGCAAAGGAGATGACCTAGCTACGATGGCCATGATGCGGTTTAGGGTTTGCTCCAGTCGCCAGCCGGATTGCATAGCCGTTGGAGGATATTGTGGTTAAACCTATAGGCTCTGTGGACTCTGATGGTTTACCTTTAACCATCGTCAGGCCTTTCGGCTTATTTAATACTAAGCCTGCGTCCTACAATCAGGTATGAAATTCTTCGAATAATGAAACGTATGTCGGCATGATACTCGGCTATGTATGCACGCACTAGAGTACTGATCCAGGGTCTAGTGCATATGTACAGTGGCCCTCTGGTAAGTATAAAAATGAGGGCTAACACTATCCATGGTCGTCTATCCAGCACCATGGACCCTCACGGTAGAAGTTAGCGGTTGTCCTCAACAAAAAAACGTAGGCAAATAAACAATATTAGCCCCAACGGCACAAACATGCACATAAAAATGGCTAACTGTCCACACAAACATGTGTTGTCGTACGTACAATAACTTGAAGTTATGGCACCATCTTCGTACCTTAATTAACCCCAATGGGGCTAATGCTCTAGGATCTTTTCTCCCATCATTGCTGCCCGATCACCCATTCAAATCCAATTCTAGGACACAACGTATCCAAAATGTCATCGATATGCCATCATCGATCAATGATCAAGTATATATATATATAAACAATCGTGTCACACAACCAATGGAGTAGCTCGATCGAATATCGATATCGAGCTTATTACGTACCGACCACTAAGTAAAAATTTTCGGGACCTGGTTTTACTAAACCAAAATCCTATGTGTTACTGGTACGAGTGTGGCGACCCCGGTGATCTCTGAAAATACATATGTCCATAATTTTACTTTTATTCCGAAACAGTACAAGCTATCAAACTTTATTGTATAACTAGGGTTTATTTCATAACATAATTTTATAATTTATAATACACCTCCAAGATATCACTTCTATACCACAAGCATGGCTTGAGTATAAGGTATAACCTAGAAATCTATGCCAAACTCTTCCATGTGTTCAAGTGAACAATCATCTACAATAAAGACAGCTTCTACCCATTGGAAGGGTAGCCTGCATAAAAACAGGTAAGCACATTACATAGGTTTTCAAATGCATGTCTATTTTCTAAAGGAAAAGTGTCGATTTGGTCCCTCAACTATACCCATCGGAGCACTTTGGTCCCTGAACAACAATACCGGACTTGTCAGGTCCTTGAACTCTCAAAACCGGACTTGGCTAGTCCTTTGACCGGTCAAAATGGTGGCTTTAGGCAGAGTGGCAGCTTACGTGGCAGATCTGGCATATTTTTGCTGATGTAGCAGCCATGTGGTAACGATGTGGCAGCACCAAATGGCGTCCACACAGAAGAAATCTGCCACATCAGCAAAAGTGAAAACCTCAAAACTACCGTTTTGACCGGTCAAAGGACTAGCCAAGTCCGGTTTTGAAAGTTCAAGGACATAACAAGTCCGGTATTGTGTTCAGGGACGAAAATGGTTCGATGGGTATAGTTGGGGGACCAAATCGGCACTTTTTCCTTTTCTAAAATGCCATGTTTGGCAAAAATGTATAGACAAATTTAATATTAAACTTAATGCATATTTTAATAATAGTTTGAAAAAACCTATATTTTAATTAATTTTTTCTAAAATATTTAAAATGAAATTTTTATTATTTACCAGATCCAAAAACCTTGATACTAGCACCAATCCTTTAACCACACCTCTAACCTGATTTATGTATTTCTAAGAATAGGCATCACCCCTTTGATACAACTTCATATACCAGAAGTATGATCTATTGACATGATTTATATTTAATGACTCTCATAATCTACCTAGCTTTACCCATAAAGTGATCAGCAATACAGCTTGGAAAAAATTTTGTCATTTCAAATATGACAATGATAAGTTATGAGAAACGGAACAAACCAAACACCAACCCCCAATCAAATGTTCTCTAATCACAACTAGAGCAACCCACCTTTCTATCCGTCTGCCAAATATTTGTTCTTGCTAAACTTTTAAACACTTTCCACGTAGTCTTATACCAAAATCATGACATTAACAACACAAGCTTTTTCCTTTACCTCAATCACAAATTAGTTTATTTACACAACAGTTGTGTTCCTATATGTTATATGAGACTTTGTCATTATTATGACTAGATTATCTTTACTAGGGTTTTCTATGACCTAATATTGGAACAATATTCTAAATGGGAGATAACTACTACTACATGCAATCATAGGTACATTAAAAACATATTGAAAAAATTAATTAACTATAAAATAGGTGTATAATTTAATATTAGGGATTAAGAAACATGCCTGATTCAGCCAGATCATCAGATTTTTTTTCTATCATCTGTATATTCTTGCTCAGATTATCTAGGCGCTACTTATTCGTAATAGGGAGGATATAAAATATATATCAAAATAAAGATGCAAATGGGAATGCATGGAGAATGGATGCATTAAAACCGTTTTAAAAACGATTTTTTTAAAAAAAGGGGTTAGGTTTGACTAAGATGGTGATGGACTATATGATTTTTTGAATATCATCAAAAACTTCCTTGTTAGAGAAAAAGTGATGTGTGATTTTGAAAGAGTTTTAGCAGTACTCTGGATGGTAGGAAATGGTTTATAGTAAGCGAGATATATAATGTGCAGATCAATATTTAGCAGACAATGGGGTTGATGACAAATGCATTGTCGGGTCCTGAAATGAGAAAATATTGGACAAAAAGGTGAAAATTATAAAATTAGGTTTTACATAAATTATTCGCAATAATATAATTTTCAAAGAATTTGTGAATGTTGGAAATTATTTTTGTGAATTAAAAGTATTTTCTTATATATGGGAAAGCAAGAAAAATGATTTTTCTAAATAAATTTATTAATTATCTTTAAGATTTTATATTTTTATAACATACTAAAATTGTTTCTAGAATTTATGAATTTGTTTTAGAAATTTTCGGTGAGTTTATCTATTTGAAATAAATTGGATAGCATGACAAGATAAAAGAAAAGAAAAGAGATTTTAAAGAGGAAGGGGCCAACGGTCCTGGGCTTTGGCCCATGAAGCGCATTGTTGGCGTTCATTTTGCATCGACTTGACTACCAACATTCCGTAAAAAACCATGGTCTTGGAACATCCATAAGAGCATTTTATTTTACGTAACGGAGTTACATGAGTTTTGGAGAATTTTGAATGCAGTGAATCTTTTAGACAAATTTGGGTGAAATTCTCTAAAATAGTGGGACTAGCCCTAGGATGGTTGGCCCCACTTTGTTAGCCTCGAGCCAATTGCTCCCACTTACATGCAAAGAAGTACAAATGGATGAATGTGGAGCATTGGATTAACGTCGGTTGAATCCAAGGATTGGATGGAGGTGTCACTTGGATAAAGGAACCCACCTCCCGCAAGGATGACACATAGACAACAAAGATACTGACTTGGGGAGTCATCCTAGCTGTCCAGGAGCTGAAGATGGTGCATCGGAGAACTGGGGATGAAATCCCTAGGACTGGCGGGGCTCCCTTGGCTGGCCGGCCACACACTGTCAAAAACCGACATATGGAAGACATCCTAGCCATCCAAGGAGTCAAGGTGATGCATCAGAGGGTCGGGGTGCGAAACCCCTTGGCCGGCCGACCCTCCTAGGCCAGCCAACCTACCTCGCATGCAACCGCCTCTAGGATTTATTGTGAGCCGTGGGATGCAACGCTGGTGGATCCTTGGGACCTATTTGGCCTCCCTAGGTCGGTCGGCCCTACCTGCCATGCAACTAGAGATGGCCAAACGGGCAGTACGGCCCGGCACGGCATGGGCCCGTTTAGGCACGGCCCGGTTAGGCATGGCCAGGAAACGGACCGTGTCGCGCTAGCCCATGGGCCGAGGCAACGGCCCAGCCACGGCATGGTGGCCTGCCAAGCCATGTCGGGCTGGCCTGAGGTACGACTGGTCTGATGGGCCATTGGTAGGCCGGTGATACACTAAGGAGGAGGCAAAAAAAAATTCCTGCGCGGTGCTATTCCCAGGGATCAATCCCATGACCTCATGGAGGTGAATCTTAGCGCCTTCACTAGATCACTAATAGGGTGCAACTTCATTTGTGTTTATATTGTCCTAGAGATATATAATAAATTAAAACTAAAAATAATCATGACATGCCCGTGCTGACCCATGGGCTCATGCTTCGGCCCAGGCACGACACGCCTGGACGGATCGTGCCGGCACAATCCCGATCTATACCATGCCGTGTTGTGCTTTGGGTCATGCCAAAATGTCGTGCCTCATGCTGGCCCCTTAGGTTCGGCACATTTGGCCATCTTTACATGCAACCGACTTTCCAAGCGACTCCTCTTGCAAGCCAAATTACCTTCAGGCATCCTAAGCTGTGAACCAATCTTGGAGAGCTATAAAAGGGACCTTGCGACTCATTTTCAAAGCACTGTGGAATGAAGGAGATATAGTGCGAAGCTTTGACACTTGGAATATTGGAAAATAGGGAGAGAGGAAAGGTGAGAATGTCGGAGAGGAGGCAAAGCTATCCGGCCCCTCTCTCACTTGTACCTCGGGGATGGAGCTCGCCTTCGAGTGAAATTCTCGCCTTCTTTTGGATAACACTATGACTCCGCTCTTTTATTATAAAGGTACATTCAATTTTTACTTTACTTATCTTTTGAGTACCTCGTTGATGTTAGAATAAGAATATCCTTCACTTCCGCTGTGCTTTTATCATATTCACCGGCAAAAGTTGTGATTTATAGTGTATACATGTTGGCTAGACTATATATTACCTTCGTATATGCCCAACTCCATGGACCTGTGGTAGGTAGCAGGTGGTGACAACCCGATCTACCCTTTGCAATCCACTAATGTTCAGGTCGGTTTCCATGGAGCCCTTTAGGAGCGATCGTGATCATTCGGGGTTCTTAAGTGATAGCTGGTCTACCCTATTCCTCTATAGATAAATATGGTATAAAACTGGATGTTACTACCCTTAAGTCACGTGAAACATAGAAGACCCTTTCGGCCCTCATACCTCTTATCTTTTCCTTTCCGTCTGGATGACGTAGATTCTTCACTAGTCCATTTCTCATTCCTCGTGGAAATTGATACTCTGGAATACTCGTGGGTGAAAGCTACATCGGTATGCGTGCACTTGCGGATTATACTATTAGGTTAAGGATCGCCAACAAGCTTTTTGACACCATTGTTGAGGAACGTGGTTCTTTTAGTCTCGAACCCTTCTCATCCGTATACCACATGGATTCACAATCCACCAACCCATTAAGACACCAAGCTATGAGCTACACCTAGGTCTCATAGCCATGGTTCAGAAGCAATCTTTTGCTGGAGTTAGAGACGTGAATCCCTAAGTCCACCTACAAGATTTTGAGCAACTTTGCTCTATTATTATTATCATTCCAGGAATGTGCCAATAGACACTAAAATGGAAGTTGTTCCCGTTCTCTTGAACAGGACCGGCAATGAACTGGTACACTCGAAACGTGGGTGGCATAGAAGAAAGTTGCATGCCTTGAAGGACAAATTTTGCTTCACTTTCTTTCCGCTCTTAATTGTGGCTTAACCGTGGCTTGCAAATACGTGCATAGCTTCGTCCACTAGTGCTGCACCACCTGTGAAGCAAGGAGGGTAGTTGTCAAGACCCAAAAATGGAGCCGAATCCCATATGTGCTTTACCTATTCTAGTTCTTGGATCAAGTAGTTTGAATACATATATATATAACTCTTGCATCACATCCATTAAGCAAACAAACTTCATTATGACAGAGTGCATAAGCTAATATGGCTACTATTACAAATCTTAGGCATGAAGCCTTTAATAACGAAAGTCTTAACAAATGATAAAATATAAACAATTCCCACAGGCATGCATCAACAGATACGAGCTCCTAGACGTCAGAGTAGTCGTCGTCTTGTACATCTTCAGCAAATCCATTTCAAGGTACTCCTACCCATAAAGATCGCAACTCTATGACTCAGGATCTATTTGTTGGATTGAGCAGTCCCACGATTAAAATACGAGGGTAAGTTTATTTAAAATACTAGCAAGCCAATTGACTATAAAGCACATAGGATAGGCAAGGGGAAGGCCTTGGCTATTTTGTAGAAATGCTATCTTTTGACTAGTTTTATAAAGCGTTTTATAAATAGTTGAAATCTAAAATGCTGAAACATTTATTTCATAAACCATCCCGTTCACCACTGGTTTCCCAAATCTAGTTGAATGACCAGCTTTCAGCAAATATTCTATTTACACTTAGCAACCTCGCTTTAAATCTCATACAGAAAATACACAACAAGCAATCATGATTTTCATAGATTTAACATAGCATCCACTTTATAAAATCTACACAAAACATTTATACAGAGGGATATGGCAACATAATTATAATTGAACTTGCCTTGATCTTCGAAATCACCACCAGCTTCTGCTGGATCAGTGGCGGCAAGATAATTCAGGTTTAGCGAATGAAAAACAATAAATAAATACAGTGCAAAAAACTAGAAAAATATATAAATGCATATGACTTTAAAATTAATAAAATAGTAGATAACGATTTGATAAACATTTTAAAATTCATTTTATAATTATCTAATTCAATAGAATTAGGTTTGAAAATATAAAGATTAACTACTACTTGAAAATGACTGAATATTAAAGTAATTCTAAAAACTAGATAAAGATTGCTAATACTATGTAAATTTATTTGGGCTGAATTGTGGTACGGTTGAATTTTTTATGGCGATTTGAAATTTGAAATGAAACTGCAGCCAATGCTGGTAAATTGCTCACATGACAGACATTAGTGACTCACGTAGCGGTAGGATAGATGGCCAAATGGGCCGGTACGAGGCCCAGGATTTTGCCTCGGCCCAAGCATGGCACAACACGGTAAAAAACGAACCCGGGTCAGCACGACACGACGTAGTGTACAGTGCTTGGGCCGGATAGGGGGCACGTCGGGCTAGCCCGACACGGTCGGATTAAACATGAGGCCCGGAACCAACCCGCATCCCCCAAATATAAGCGCCCTCCCAGCCAGCCCCCAGGAGAAAACCCTAGCACCCCGGCCTCCACAGTCCCGCACCCCTAAATCCTTAATCCCCATTTCGCTCGCGGCTCTCTCCGCCACCTCCCTCTCCGCCTGTCGCTGACAAGGCAGCGACACCGCATCCCTCGTCGGTCGCCGCCTCTCATCGCCTGGCCTCTCTCTCCCTCTCTGTCTCTGGCTGTTCCTCTCCGTCGTCTTCGCTCTACAGTCTCCCTCTCCGTCTCGCTTCCCACGGTCGAACCGTAGACTCCTAAATCTACCTTTTCCCCGTTCATCTTGTAGTCTTGCAGATTGAACTCTCGCCGTCGGCGTCTCCAGGCTCCGGCTACGCGTAGGTAAGTTTCCCTTCTAAAACTCTAATCCTTCGATCTTCCTGGTGCCTTTAGATCTGATCTCTCCCTCTTTGTTTGTGTCTTGATGAGGTGCTAGATGGTCGGTGCCGACACGCGTCGTTGAGGGGTGGAGCCGCTGTGTGGGGAGTCGAGGACGATGGAGCTCGAACCGACCTCCCTCGACCACGATCTCATGCTATAGGGGGACACTAGAGAAGGGGACTTGGGTTGGGACGACTTGTTCAGAAGAAGTGACGTCGATGCCATCGATGTCGACACTCCAGCCGTGGGGCGGGGATGGTGTGGCCGCGACCTGCGGGTGGTATGAATTTTGAACTATGTCATCTATGTTGTGTCAATGCGTTTTGACTTGTGAAATGTGAACTAAATTGTGAATTGCATTTTGAATACTTGAATTCTGAATTGCATTTTGAATACTTGGTCTTTTGAGCAGTCACTGTCTTCTGGACTATAGGCTCGTTGGGCTTGCTGGGCTCGCGTGCTGGATGGCCGACACGACATGATTAAGTCTCTGTTGTGGTGTGCTTGGGCCGGCATGTCAGCCCGTGGACTGACACGGCACGACACGCTGTGACTTGGCCTGTTCCAACCGTGTCGTGCCACCCGTTTTGCCATCTATAAGAGGTAGGTGCAGTGCCAAAATGATAACATTTGCAACAACGAATAGGGCGGCTGGACGACAACATTCAGTGGCAAAATTACAAAAACAACGACAAGACAGTGAGAGCATGTACAATGGTGTACATCAGCTGTCTAAGCCATCTATAAGGTTTACCAATTAGGATAGATAATGATGTGAAGGAGAGAGATTGCGCATAAAGAGTTGAGCCGTCTCCAATGCAAGAGATGACTCTACACGCGAATTAAGAAATCTTGTGTGTGATTAAGTGACATATAAAATATGCTGCTGTCTGTAAGACATCTCTACCATTATATGAGTTGTATATAAATCATCTTTATAAATGAATGGCAATAGTTAGAGATGGCTGTCGACCACGGTGAAACAGTGTGGCCCAAGATAGCTGGTTGCAGACTTGCAATGCGGCTAGAGTTTAAGGAGACGGCTCAAAACGTGGCTAGTGTACCTAGCAGGCGAGCACACGCACGCACGTGCATTGACAGCGCTGTCGCCCCTCAATTTTAACTTACCTTGAGGGTCGACGATCCCGTGCACTAGTCCCTGGATTAGTACGCTAGCGCGGAAGACCAAGTAGCCGATACAAGCATACATCGATAGAAGAAATTTCTGAATATTACATCACAGTGTTGCGCCCTTAGGCGACTTTAGTAAGGCGGCCCATACAAGCCTTAGGTTACAAAAGAATAGTTCGGAGTATAGCAAACACCAAAATATTCACCCAAAATAATCCCTATCGACTACGGCCCTTCAGCGACCGGAGCGGCCCCTAAGACTCCTCGGGTCCAACATGGTCCTGTCCGTCGTTTTCGAGACACGCATAAGGGTCATCTTCGACTCCATCGTATAAAGAAGGTAAGTAGGCGAGGTCAGCATCATCCAAACGCTGGCTAGTTAACACTCCCCTTAATGCATTTAGTGTAGAAGGCTTCATTTGGAGCAATGGGTTATTTTATTTACGTAAAGCCAAGTTTATAAGACATTTGGAAACAACCTATCTAGCATTATCTAGAACTTAGCTTGTTATAACTAATAATCAGGGTTTCCATCCTAACCATGCATCCCAGACCCAAATATCAGCCAATCACAACAATCCACACACCAATCGACCAACTCTTACCATAACTCAACCCACAATCGACCATAAATCCAACCAGCTTACCCAAATCACCTCAATCCATACTAGCTTATACCCAATTAACACACAAATTGACCAACCCTCAATCATAAACCCAACCAGCTTACACAATCACCATACCAGCTGATACTTTCCAGACATTGTCCTGGTTGCCCCCAACCATTCCTAGTTCTGCCATCATTCCAGAATTTGGCGAATCCTGTTGCGGACCACACATGCCATGGCGTGATCACCCCGGCCTAGTAGGGTTGCCGGCCCTCCCTAGCCGACCGTCACCCTGGGGATGTGTGGCCTTTTTCACCCTCGGTGAAGGCCAATTCCGGTCCCCTATCGAGACTGGTCCCAGAGGGCCTCCGCAGAGTGCCCACACCGAGCGATCCATGTCCCGTGCTCCGCGCGCGTTGTGTTGGAACCATCCCGCAGATGGCAGCGCTCGCTCTTACTGGGTAAGCCCTGGATAAACCCAGCACTTGGCATCTCGTGCCTTAATCATCCCTCGAAATGTCCAAATCCAACTAGGGCAACCCACCAATCCTTCTCTACTTCCACGGTCAATGACCACACCACACACTTGGACTTCCCAACCGACCGTCCAAACCGACCAAGTTCCCACATATCTGTACCCACAAACACAAACAGCCCAACATGCATCTACCAGCTCTAACTGTCATATGTCATGTCACATTAAATGAGAATAATGAATGACCGGTGAATATCGGTTCACTGTTCCGTGGCGATTAGCCAGAAGATTTGTTAAGCCTAAGCCGATCTATGCAAGTTTTACCCATTAGTTAGGTTAAAGTAGTTACCAGACTAATTATAGGCTATGAAGAGCAATGACAATCAAGGTAGTCATTAAGGCTAAACAGCTCAAGGCAGGCATGTATAAGTATAACAAGATTAACAATTATGCAATCCAATAAGCATGCACTTTAATAATTAAACAATATAGTTTCAGAAAAACTGGGTAATGAACATGGTATTAGCGATGTTGATCCGCACTAGGGAAAGTCGCTGTCTCTCCCTAATACGGATCGCATCTAAAGAGTAAGTGTTAACTCGCCTTGATCTGGTAGGTGGTCCTGTTCGGCGTTCCCAAATCTCCCCTCGGATTGCCTACGTCTAATCATACCAACAAACCAATAATTACTTACTAATTCAATGAAAACATGATGCATGTATGATCTAGGTTAAACCCTCAGCATAAATACCAAGCTCGATTAGCGAACCTACTTTGCACATGATATGCTATGCATGGCGTAGTGCATTAATAATTAGTATTATTGGTACATAATAATTTACTAAACCCCAAATTACGATGTTGTACGATAAGTTCGCGAAAGAGTGATTAGGGTTTTTTATGGTGACGTACTCACGACGAATATTCGGAAATCATCCTACGTACGAGATAGGGTTTTTCGGAGTTCACATTATACTAAATGTTTCTGAATAAAGAAATAAACCTAGGTTATAATCATTATTAACCTATTTTCTAAAGCCAGTTCTTAAATAAAGTAATAAGGAATGTGCTAGTTA
Organism: Raddia guianensis; assembly: GCA_036346415.1. NCBI lineage: Eukaryota > Viridiplantae > Streptophyta > Magnoliopsida > Poales > Poaceae > Raddia > Raddia guianensis. The sequence goes on from CM070539.1 coordinate 39,520,135, forward strand.
ATGGTTGGTGTCTAGTAAATGAGTGCATACTTAAATACATATATGCATATAAGTGGAAATGTTATTTTGAAATATTGCTGGATTTATTGAGGCACTTATTTAGCTAATATATTTTCAAAGGAACATTTGGGATCTAAGTCATTAATCAATAAGCAAACAATTACCCTAGAATTAACTTAATCTTTTCTATATAAGAATAATTCTCATTTTCAACTAACAGTGCCAATTTCCTTTATTAGCCTATTTTCTTAAAGTCAACTCATGGATAGATTTATTAAAGAAGAAGCTAGCTATTTAATTAGGATTTATTAATAAAAGTGCCCTTATGATTTTATTTTACTTGAAATGCAAATTTTAAATTAATCTAGCATTATTAGGGCATTTATCCATCTAATGTTTTTCAAAAGGCATTTGGTGTCTAAAATATAATTTAATATAGCCAATAAATACGTCAGAATCAATTTAGCTATTTTTACAAAGAGGGATCTACTACTACCTCTAACAGTGCAAAATTTCCCATTACAGTGACCAAGGTTATATTTTTATAAATTCACATATGGCCTTTAATATTGACCTCAATTTTTCTAGAATTTTAGGGAGTCTCGAGATATTTTACATAAATCAAAAACAATTTCGGTATTTAAGCTAATTGGAAATTGCTGGAAATAATAATATAACCGAAACAGGCCGAGCCAACCGACGGGTGGGCCATGGGGGATATACAGCCCACGGCCCGCTTCACGCGTGCGCTAGCGTGGCTAGGAGCAACGCCGAACGCGCATTTCTAAAATGCGCCACGACACGAAGCAGGCCGGTGGGGCCAGGACTAATGTTGGAGAATAGGCCGGGCTAGGTAGGCTGGCATGGGCACAGCCCGATTTTTCAAGCTCGCAGCCTGGCACGGCACGATTTCTGATGGGCCAGACCGGCAAGGCCCAAAATGGCATGCCGGGCCGGGCTTGGAAACCAGGCACGGAGTGCCGCCCGGCTCGGCCCGACTGTACGGGCCGTGCTTGGGCCGGACCGGCCCGAATAGAGGCATGGGTCAGTTTTTTATATTTTGCGTGGTCTTCCATTGCTCAGATCAATTTCTATTCAATACAAAAATTGTAGATAATGTCGAGACACATCTTTTTCATGTAGACAAGATTTTCATTTGAGCAATGTATGAATTTATAAAAAATATTTTTGTCACTGCCTGCTTTCGGGCCGACGGCACTGTCCTCGGTAATTCACAATGTTCGAGGTCTTATGCTGCTCGAATGAATTTGGGTTGAACACAAAAGTTGTAGATAATTTCGGGACGCATCTTGTTTGTATAAACAACCTTTTCATTTGAGCAACGTATGCATTTCTAAAAAATCATTTTGCCTGCGGTTTTCTTATTCATGCCGTGCTCGGGCCAGCCAGGTCTGAAGCCGGCCAGCCGTGCTTTCGGGCCGCTGACCGGGCTGTGTTGGCCCGTTTTGCACCGGCTCGAGGCACGACGGGCCCGGTCGGGCCGGCACGGCACGGCCCAACTCCCACCACTAGCCAGGACCCACGGGACAGTGACTCAGCACCGGGACGTCGCGCCAACGCATGAAGGGGGTGCCCTGACTGGTGGGACCTGCGTGTCATATACTCGGTGCCCTACAGCCTGCACAGATCTTGGCGCTCGATCCGACGGCTGTGGTTCGTCGTCTTCCTCGCGCTGGAGATTTTGCTCAGCGGTGACGGCGCATGGCTCGGCGGCGCTAGCCCGCCATCAACAGTGTGCGTGTGTGCGTTAGCTTCTACAACTCCCGACCAGCCTAGCGGTGCTCACGGCAAGGCCAGAGGTGACCGGACGCGGCGACGCGGTGGTGGCGGCGGAGTCGAAGGCTCGCCGGCGGCGTATGCATGCGCTGAGCACCTATAGGCCATGAGCTTGGGCGGGGAGCAGGAGAATAGGGCGGGGGGTGCTTACTGGACTTCGAGGTTGACGCGAGGGTGATCGGAGGGGGTCGGCGGTGAGACACCCGGTGACGGCCGAAGGAGGGCATCGTCTGCACGGCGACTCCAGTCTTCACGGCTGCAATTAGATGAGGGGGAAGCTTAGGAAGGGTTTCCCGGGGCCAAGGGCGGAAGGAATCGATGAGGCGCTCACTGGTTCGAAGGAATTGTGTAGGTGCTGGCAAGATGAGGATTTGGGGGAAGAGAGGAAACTGGCGCCGGCGGGGAAGCTTGGTGCTTAAATGGTCACGGGACGAGTTTTGGGCCCGAAGACGCGGTCTGTGATGCATGGAAAAAGGGGCAGAGCGGCGACAGGATGGCGCGGCTGGGCAGAGCTGCAGACAACGGGGTGGCAGGGCATGGCGAAGTGATGCGCGCGGGGCGCGGCCATGATGGAGGAGGTGCAGCGGCATGGCGCAGCGCGGCTGGTAGGATAGGCTGTGGCGATTCACTGTGCAGTGAGGGAGCGCGAGGAAAGGAGGGAGAGAGAAACAGAGGGAAGAAGAGAGAGAGATATACTGGCAGTGGGGCCCACATGTCGGGTTCAACTCAAATTCAACTGAATTTTCGGGTTTTGGAAAATTTTGAAATACTTCCCGAAATGGGATGTTACAGGCGCCTTGACGGAACGGCGCGGCTCGTTGGCGATGGCCGACGGTGGCGCAAGGTTCAAAAGACGCGCATTAACTGCAGTACTACGAGGATAAAAAAAGAGAGAATATACTAGGACGTTCAGGAATTGAGAGAAAAGGGTGAATTCCGGTGAAATTCTCGACGTCAAATTTCTGTTGCTCTGTTGTCTTCTCCTGCGATTTCAAGACAAAATTGGTTGTCGGAGATTATCTAGAACATCCTAGAACAGCACAGGAATCAGATATTTACACAGCTGAAAATTAGAGAGAAGCAAAAGGAGAAAGAAGAGAACTAGGGAAAACGAGGGCCTTGCATAGAGACCATCCATCACTATTATGAATGGCTGAATCAAGAGGTAAAGGTCGTTGAAGAAATTGATAAAGAGGAATTAAGAGGGAGGTGAGGTGGCGCCGGTTCTGGTCGGTGTCAAGGGACGAGACGCTGCGGTGCTCCAAGCAGCAACTGAGGCAGCGCACGGCGATTCTAGACGCCGGTGCCGAGGAGGACATGATGGCGGGGTCGGGGACGGTGTGGGTGCTCTCGGCTTGAACCCGAGGCGGTCGAGATGGCAGGAGATAGGGGACGGCATCGGTGATAACCTCCGGCGAACTACGGCGACGAAGAGCATGGAAATGGGCCTTCCTATAGGAAGTAATGCTAAGGGTATCAGATGGCGGTGATAAATCAACAACGACAACAGGGATGATGTCGACGACGTGTGACGTCCTGATAAAACTTTATTAGGTGTCCCAATATTTTTCCAAAAGAAATCCAAGGTATTACTTTATATTTTACAGCAGATCTCAGTCTAGCCGCTAATGGGCCGAATTAGCGGGTAATTAGGGCCCATAGCACCTTGATTAGCACTTTTATCCCACTCGAAGAAGGCCAAAGGCCCTCCCCTGCGCCCTAGCCCCCACAAACACTCTCCCTCACTGTTCCCCGCCGGCTACCCCACTCCCCACCCCCAAACCCTAAACCTACGGCTCAAGACTCACTTCTCGTGGGACGTTTCTGAGGTAAACATCATTTTCTTGTAGGAAAATCGATGTCTAGATGGAACCATTGGATAGATCTTGTCGAGACGGTCAAAATGCATATGCGGATCGCCCGATTTGGTGCTGTTTTTCGCCGTAGTTAGGGTGATCCATGGTCGCCGGTGATCCTCGGCGTCTGCGCCGCCGGCGGGAGATCCAGAGCCAACCAACGCTTGCCACGTCTCCCCAGCGTCGCGCGCGGCACATGCGCTGCACCAATCGCCGCCCGACGAGCGTCCGCTGGGCCAAGAAGCGTCTGCTCAAGACAAGATCGACCCGGGCGACTTCGCCACAGCATGCGTCGACGCTGTCCCGGGTCCACTGCCTGTCGATTCCGGCAGCCGCATGACCCTCGCTCAATCGCGTAGCGCCATGTGTCCGTGGGACCCGCCGCTGTCGGCCCATCTGCCCGCGTGATCACCGCGACCCAATCACAGCGTGACACCTATCCCCGTGAGACCCGACGCTAACGTCGGTGCCGTTTTGTTTCACCTCGTGCCAGATCCAGCCTCAATCGCCGATGAGAGGGCCTGGTCAAGCCGTGGGCCCCGCTTGTCAGAGGCAGCCGTTTCGCCGATGTCGGTTTCTGGGAAACACGCCTACTGAGGGCAGCGAGTCCACGGACCGGTAGACGAATTTGTAGTTGGAGTGAGGCCCAACGACAACCCTTCCCAGCAGCCCGGGGCGGCGGCAGAGCTTGCGGGGGCTCTGGCCACGCGGTCTTCCCGCACTGTGCCTAGTGCAATCTGGGATCTGGGTACAGATTCATCGTACGGTGAGATTGAGAGGGGGAGAGAGCAGAGGCGAAGGAAATACAAACCGTGGAAGACAAGTGATTTTACCCTGGTTCGAACCCCCACTGCCCGGTAATAGCTCTACTCCAGCACTCGTTGATGATTTGGTGGAAATAGTACAAGGGCGCCGAGACCGGGCTAGGAGGCGTCGATCCCGAGCTTACAAAGAGGTTTCGGACACTGAAGTAACTGGAATCTAATCTGCTACGACTACTGCTAAGGAAGCTTCGGATGCTTGTATTGCTTGCTCTCTTCGACTTGGCTTTTTAGACTTAGTCGTTATGCTGGGCAGGCTTCTCCTTTTATAGGCACGGCGGGTTATTCGGATCTGATACCCTGGTTCGTCCGTGCTTTGTCCATCTTTAGTGGCGGTGCCCTTGGCTCATTCCGGGCGCCGTCCTATCTGTGGCCTACAAAGGGAAGCTTGTCCGGTCAGTACTGGACATGTGTTAGTCTCGGTATGCCAATACGGGGATGCAGCCTGCACAGGGAGAAAGCACTTTCCCTTTAACCCCTATATGGCATTGACTGGTCGGAGCCAGCCTTACGCCACCCGTTGGGGGGCGTCGCGTAGCGTGGAAGCTGTTGCCATCTGCCCAAGGGGCAAAAGACATGGCGAGCTGCCCGCACGGCTCTCCCCGGGCTACGGATACCCCGGGAGGTATATCCTCGGTCGGGGCCGAGGAAGCGTTAATGGGGCATGGCGGTATGCCGCCACCGCCTAGGGATAGGTGGAATGTCCGCGGGGCCCTCTCCCGGGCCAAGGATAGCTCGGGAGGTGCGCGACACTCCTGGTTATGATCGAGGGAGGCGTGGTTGTCTTGGTCAAGCCCGGGGATGGCCCCGGCGGGCTAGACGTCTCTTTTGGTACGGCCAGGGATGGCCTTCTGGGTTCTTTCCACGTGTGGCAGGCCGGTACGGATCCGGCCTAAGGCCCATCTCGGGGTGGGCCGATTATGAATCATCAACAGCTGGCACCTCGTGCGTGGCGCCACGTGCCATGCGCACACGCGGGAATCATTCCGCGGCCACTAACCGATCACTACAAGAAATATGGCCTTCTATGACGTATTTTTTGTGACAACTGAGTAATATGTCATTGATTTATGACGTTTTTCAAAGAAAGCCTCACAAGAAATAATAAGAAGGGTGTAACCCTACTTCTTTGTGACGAAATAGAAGAAACGCCACAAATAACGTCACTAACGATAAGGAAAAAACGTCGTAGACCAATATAACAAATTAATGTGATGAAACACCTTTGTCATAAGAATTTGGCCTTTGACATAAGAGTTTGGTTAGCAACTGTGACAAAGTTATATTGTCATAAAATTATGGAATTCATAAAACAAGTAGGTCTGGCCAGTCAACAAGGGACCCACATATAAATATATGTTTTCTACATCTTTAATAAATATATGATATATAATGATAGTGTAATAAACATAATTTCTTATAAAAATTTTCTTAGTTTTGTAACAAAACAAAAAACAATACAAATAAAATCGAGTTAATTGTATTTTCTACTCCATCCATTTTTTTGTTTGACGCTTTTGACTTTTGAGCATGTCCTTGACCATTCGTCTTATTCAAAAAATTAGTTATACAAAATTATATTTGTACCTAGTATGTTTCTATATGGGTACTAAGGTCCGAAACCTGAACGCAGTCTTTCAATCCAGAGCAGAACGTATCGAGATAGCGAGCTGAGAGCCAACCGGCCCATACCGATTACCCATGACCACCACCACCCTTTCTCGACACCGCTCCGCCACCTGTCGCCCTCCGTGGCCGTCGCTGCCACCGCCCGTCGTCCGTCAGCAGAGCCGCCCGCCGTCCCCAGCGCTGCCCATCAATCCGCCGCCCGTCGCCGACCCGCTGTCCTCCAGGTGCTGAAGTGAGTATATTGGTGCTGAAGTGAGTCCTCCAGGTGAACAACCTTTTGCACCCAACAGCAACCTCAACCACTCTCCAAATGTTGTTATCACCCACTCTCCAAATCGTTTTACAAACATGACATTCTGCACCCAACAACAACCTCAACCAAATTTATGCTTCTAATTAAAAGTAAGCCATTTTACAATGACTTCCTACAGAGACGTAAGCTTTGGTTTGCATGGAAAGGTTTAGCTAAGAACTTCTCCAAGCTTAATCCATGATAGTTGTATACGACAAAACATGGTATCACTGTTTCACTATTACCTTGTCTTGGCCTCTTGCATGTTGCTGAAAGCTTGGTGCTGTGGCTGCTGCCAGATGCACAGTAGTGCATGGGGTAGCATCTGCTACCCGAAAATTTTTGAAACAAATTCACATATAGGTATATATATCCTAGCAGTCAGCAGTCGGCCCATCTAACAATCAGTCTAACACATATCAAGAATGGCCCAATAGCCCACCCACAGCCCACGCACACTCAGCTGCACAGCGCTGTAGCCCAGCCTCCAAGCATCGACTCCGCAGCGCCCCGCATCGATCTCCCGGCGTCTCTCTCAAGCGACACAGGCATGGGCACGAGCACATCTTCCCCTCCCCCAAATGGCCAAATCCCCAATCCTCTCTCCATCCCATCCCTAACCCTAACTCTCCCCTAGCCCTTCCCCAAATCCCCTTCAATACTTAAATGATTGTTTGGTGACTTTCATTGAGCGTGATTTTTTTCAACAAGTTACAAATAATGATGTCATCAAATGCTTTCAAGAAATGGTGAATCGTCGAGTGAAATTGAAAATTTAGTTTTCTATTACTTTGTTAGTATTTTGGACACATCGATATGGTTGTAATGGAATTATTATATATTTTAATTTAAACTATTATATTCGTTGTGTTTTTTCTTCATTGAATTGTGTTGCTAAGGTCGGTGTCCGTCGTCCACTACCCCATCGTTGAATTCCTGGATCCGCCACTGGCTGCTGCTGCTGCTGATTCAAGTCCTTGCTTGTAGTTGTAAACTTGTAATCAATGGAAGGACAAATAATTCTTGGGTGCGTTCTCGAAAAGCAATGGAACTACAATAGTCCATACAACATATTGAGTTCAGAACAAATGGGTTGCAATTGCTTTATACTTTCAAAGTCTCAGCTAGCTTGTTAGTTCTTATTTTAAAACATAAAGCTTGAGTTTGTAGTTTTGAAACAAACGACACTGAGATTCCTCATAAATAGAGATGTTTTTAAGTTGGTTGCCTAGCTGGATAATTGAGGTAGTCCCACAGCATTGTAATTTTGAAATGAAACTAGTATTAGATTATAAAAAGAAAAATTACAGGCCTTTGATAGGAGGGTTGCAGAGTCCTAAAAATTATTAAAAAAATGTATTTAAGGTTTTTGAGAAGAATCACTAAAAGACTCATGAAAGTTATTTTGCTTATTTGAATGTTTGATAGATGGAAAGAAGTTGGATAAATGCTAGACAATTTAGCAAGGAACATACTGATGGGGTCAGCGGTTTCATGAAGTTTGTTAGGGAAAGCTTTGGTGAGAATGAAGAAATGCTTTGCCCATGTCGTAGATGTATGAATCAGATTCATCGACCTCAAGCACATGTGGAGGATCACCTATATATTTATGGGATGGCAAGCACATACAATAGGTGGATCCATCATGGAGAACCATTTGATATTGGAGTTCATGGAAATGCACATCAGGATGAACATATTAGAGGCCAAGAGGATGTCGGTTTCAATTTCGATGAGGATGAAGACTCTGATAATAGAATTCCTGATATGATACAGGAGTTGCACACAGCTGAAGAACATGGTGATGGGCAAGCAACGTTTGCAAGCGTAATAGAATAGTTGAAGCGTGAACTTTACCCTGGATGTACTGGTTTTAGTAGATTTTCATTTGTTGTGAAGTTACATCATATCAAGTCATTCTATCGGATTAGGAATGTAGCGTTTACTGCAATACTGAAGTTGTTATCATCAGCATTCCCAAATTGCTCTCTTCCAACATCTTACGATGAAGCCAAGAACTTTCTTCGATCCATTGGGCTTGGATATGATGCAATACATTTGTGCAAGAATAATTGTGTCTTGTTTCAGTTAGAGTATGCCAAAAATGATCAGTGCCCAGTATGTGATGCATCAAGATGGAAAGATGGAGATGGAAGCAAGCGCATCCCTAAGAAGGTATTGAGACATTTTCCACTGATTCCAAGGCTGAAAAGGATGTTTGCTTGTAAGAAAACAGCAGAGGAGGCTCGATGGCACAAGGTGAGGTGACAACCGGTGGAGAATGAACTCAGCCATCCAGCTGATGGTGAGGCATGGAAAGACTTTGATAGAAAATATGGGTGGTTTGCAGAAGATGCTAGGAACTTGAGACTTGGTCTTGCGACCGATAGTTTCAATCCTTTTGGCAACATGAGCACCTCGTATAGCATGTGGCCGGTATTTGTTGTGCCTTACAACCTTCCTCCACTGGAATGTGTGGAACAATTCAACTTAATGCTGACATTACTCATCCCGGGTCCGAGTTCTCCAGGAAAGGATTTTGATGTGTTCTTGCAGCCTCTCATTGAAGAGTTGCTTGAGCTGTGGAATGGTCTTCGTACGTACGATGCATTTAGTGGTACAATGTTTGCTACATGCTGCAATTATATGGTCCATTCATGATTATCCAGCATTGAGCACATTGTCTGGACGAGTCACAAAGTGTTATTATGCTTGTGTGCGTTGTGACAAAGATCCTTGCTCAATGAAAATAAGGAACAAGATATGTTATGTTGGGCATCGTCGTTTCCTTCCACCAGACCATCCCCGTCGCTGTCGCCGCCGCCACCAAGCCGTCGCCCCCACTTCTTCCTCTTCGTTCCCCCGGCAGATGGGACCTAGGCGGAAGGCACCTGGGCGGAAGGCGCCAGCAACTACACAGATGGCAGGTGATTTTCTTGGGCTTCCGATGGTGGGATGAGGATGGGAGGCAGGTCTGGCTTCTGGTGGCGGTGGGGGGTGGGGGTGGGGGGTGCGAGCTAGGGTGGCGGCCGCAAGCGCGTGTGATGGAGGCGGCGTCAGGATGATGTGGATGGGAGGCTAGGGTTTTGCCTTGGTTTGAGGAGGTGAGGAAGCTGGGGTTTTGGCTTGTTTGAGGCGAAAGGGAACTAGGGTTTTGGCTCGGTTTGTGGTGAGGAAAAAGGGAGCTACGGATTGGGATCTCCATTGATAGGTTTTTTTCATGTATTAATACGGATTGAGATATCCGTTGATAGGTTTTTTTCATGCATGAATTGGAGATAACTACTGCTTGCTTCTATGAAGTGTGAACCCTCTGACCCTGACCATGATAGTTCTTACTGTGTGACATGACATGTGTTGAATGTATATCTTTGTATATGGGTTTGTCATGTATGTCTTACTGTGCGACTTGCCATGTAGTTCTTACTGTGTGAGGCTTATTCATGTGTTATTTTCCTTGTCCTTTATCTAAAGTAATGTATGTATTTGTATCTGGGCTTGTTATGCAACCAAAGTAGTTGTTTAATTTCCAAGAAATTAATCCTGGTTACACTGATGTCATGTTTAGACTGCAAACTTAAAAGTTCAGAACTTTCTGTTCTTCGGTCATAACTCATATTACCTGTTATGTTTACCTTATATTTACCTGTTATGTCTAGCACGCCTTATTTTGTTTATTGTCAGTGATTTAGCACACTTTGTTTGTATTATTAACATTTAGTCTAATTTCCTATCAGTAACTAAGCACACCTTGTATGTATCAATAACATTTAGTCTTACATTTTTTAATTACTGTTTAGAAGCACCACTAACTAAATATGACAAAAGGAGGGCTGAAACTATGATGAGGAACAATCAAGTGTTGCAAAGACTTGGTTGTCGGTGTAATAAATACCGGGGTACGAAGAGTCCTGAGAAGGTCAAGCGGGCCCCACGCGTCAGGCGGGCGACAAGGCCCAGCCATGGTGGCAGCCCCTCAGCTTAGGTGGGCCCCACGCGTCCGGGCGAGCGATAAGGCCCAATGGCTGGCGAGCCCTCAGCTTCAGCGGGCCCCACGCGTCGGCGGGCGAAAGCCTTCCGCGCGCTGGGCGAAGACCAGCGAGGGCCCACACGCCGCGCGGCAACCAGTGCCCCAACAGGCGGGCGAGCCTGCGTCACACGGGCGAGGGCCCCACGGTCGGCGGGCGCTGGGCGAGCCCTCGGCGCGCAGAGGGCCTCCCATCGCTGCGGGGCCCGCGTGGCGTGGAGCGCCCGAAGGAGTCTTCGGGCGAAGGCTTGCCTGCTGCGGAAGGACGAGCGATTCAATGCGACATTACGCGGGATAGATGATGAAGAGATGATTACCGCCACGCGATGACCTCAGAGGCCTCGACCGACCGCCACCGTGGCGCAGCGGGAATTGACCAGCGAGAGAGTTTGCCATCATCAAGCTCGCCACCCGATCGTAAGGAGCAAGTTGGCCCCACCCGCCGTCTCGCCGGAGCGCTCTCGGGTCGAGGCCACTTGCGAGGCACGCAGGCGGCGCCGTCGCGCGAAGAGCAAAGACGCTGCCTCTCCCGCCGTGTTCCTCATGTCATATCGCATTATCTTTATCGAGAGTATCAGATTGTTTACCCCCACGGCCCTCCGCCACCGAGGCCGGTATAAAAGGGGCGAGAGAGGAGGGAAGGGGTTCAAATATTCTCAGAACCACATCTCATACAACGACAACACGGAAAAGAGCTAAGGCTCGGCAGAGTAGGACTATTACCCGCGAGGGGTCCGAACTCGGTAAACCCCGCATTGCTCCTTCTCAGCGCCCCACGCCAAATCGAACTGAGCTCGGCCGATAGGCTAGCAAGATAGAAATCTGACTAGGGGTGTGATCCGCAGTGGTTGAGCGGAGAACACGCCGTCAGTGGCGCGCCAGGTAGGGGAACGCTAGCATCGGTTCAAGTTCTTCGACTTTTCTTCAGGCGGTGATGGCGGATCAACAGTCCGCGATGGACCAGGAGGCGGCCGCTAGAGCCGCGGCCGCGGCATCGGCCGCGGCAATGGCGGTGGATCAGCCGGGCGGCAGCCGTCCTAGTTTGGCTAGGCGGCGCCTGGCCTTGGAGGAGTGCACCCAAAGACGTAACCTCCATGCGCGTGGCCTCGCTGACAACCCACCGGTTTCGGTGACTCCGGACTCTCCGGCGGCGCCGTGGCTGGCCAGTTTGGCCCGCTACGTGGTCGCCGCCGCGGCGGTGGTACAAGTCACGGGGGGCGCGGGAACCGGTGTTTCCGCCTCCTCCCGCTCTTTGGCTTCTCCGCTCCCCTCCCACGGATCTCCTGGCTTGAGGGAGCGGGGCCAGACGATCGAGCTGTGCAACTCCTACGGGTTCACCAGCAGCGTCTGGTGGGCGGGATCTCCGTTCCATTTGGAGGACCGCCATCTGCGACATGAAGAAGACTGCGCGACAAGCCGCAGGGCGGTAAGACCGGCGCGATCGAGCGCCGACGCCGCCACCCGTGGGGACCAGGAGGGTTCCCGCGATGTTGCTCTCCGCCAGATGAAGGAGGCGCCTCTTGGCGCCCCGGACGGCGGGCACGCGGACGGAGGCGCGGCGTCCGAGCAGGAGGCTCCAGGTCGGCCGCCGCGCTTTTCAAGGAGTGCGCCCGCGCCCAATGGCCGGAGAGGTTTCGACCGCCCCATCGAGAAGTACGACGCCCCACCAACCCTGACGAGTTCTTGCAGATCTACACTACGGTGATGCAGCCGACTGGAGGGTCGGGGAAGGTTCTCGCGAACTACTTCCCCGCAGATCCTCACCGGCGGAGCCCGCTCGGCCTCATGAACCTACCCCGAGTCAAGGTCGTGGAAGGAGCTCTCCGAGTTTTCATCACCAACTTCCGTGGCACGCTCGAGCAGCCCGGAGTTGAAGACGATCTCCACAACGCGGAGCAGAAGAAGGGTGAGTCACTGCGCGACTACATCCGTCGCTTCAGTTAGGTTCGCAACACCATCCCTGACATCTCCATCGACGTCGTTGTCACGGCCTTCGTGAGAGGCGCCGAGACCCTGTGGTTAAGGAGAAGATGGCTACCCGCAAGATCAAGACGACGGAAGAACTCTTCACCCGCCCACAGTGTGCCCCGCAGCGAGGCTCGCTTCGCCCGGCAAGCAGAAGGAGGGCACTGGGGCACCAAGGCGTGGACCTCGAAAACCCCGGCGGCAAGGACAAGAAGAAGCGTAAGGCGGCCGAGACCGGACAGGTCTGGCCGCCGAGCGCGACGACAACGACGAAGATGGCGGCCGCGCTGGCGCAGCGCGGGCGGCGAAGAAAGAGGAGGCGCGCGGCGGCGGCAGAATGGCCCGCAGGGCGGCCAGGTGATCGCCCGTGTACGGCGGCTCCCGCGGCCGCGACGACGGGCGAGACCGCCGTCCCCGCGAGTGGAACGGAGGGACTTATTGTCCCATCCACCGCAACAATTCCCACGACTTGGCCGATTGCCATGTCGTCAGCAAGTTGGTGGACAAGCGCGTCCACGAGCAGCAGCAAGCGTCCGGCAGCGGCAAGGGCAAGGAAGCGGCTTCGCTTGGCTTCCAGCAAGTGGAGCGCGAGGTCGCCGTCATCCACGGCGGATCGGCCACCTATCCGTCCCACGCTAGCTTTAAGCGCATGATGAGGAGGTGTGCGCCGCGTTCGGGCGTGGAATCAGCAAGGCACCGGTGTGGTGAGCAACCGATCGCGTTCGGCCAAAGCCGATCACCCCGCCAAAGACCGCCGCCCGGCATCTCCCGATCGTGGTTGCGCCCACGGTCCGGAATGTCAAGTTAGGGCGGGTGCTGGTCGACGGAGGGAGTTCTCTCAACCTCCTATCCGTCCGAGTCGCCAAGGCGCTCAGATCCAAAGAACAGAGCTTCGCCGCGCCCTTTCTTCGCATCATCGCCGGCGGCTGAGTCCGTCCCTCTGGGGCGCGTTAACCTCCCGGTGACGTTCGGGGCTCCGACAACTTCCGCACGGAGATGCTCGAGTTCGAGGTGGCGGACTTCGACCTCCCCTACAAAGCCATACTAGGTCGGCCGGCGCTGACCAAGTTCATGGCGGTCTGCCACTATGCGTACATGGTGGTGAAGATCCTGTGGCTACCGGCCCCATCGTTTTGACAAGGGATCGCCGGAGGCGCCCGCTGCGAAGGACGCTCGCGCGGGGCGAAGCGGGGCCCGTAGGCCGAGATTTCGACTTTGGGAGCTCCTTCGGCGAAGACCCGTGCCTCCCCCGGTTCGTCCGCGGAGGTTAAGGCGGTCTCCCTGAGTGAGTCCGACCCGACGAAGACCGTTCGGGTGGGCGCCTCTCTCAGCGCCAAATAGGAAGGCGCGCTCGTCTCCTTCCTCCAGTCTAACGCAGACGTGTTTGCTTGGCAACCGTCCGACATGGCTGGGGTCCCCAGGGAGGTGATTGAGCACAAGTTGGCGACGTTCCCCGGCGCGCGACCGGTTATGCAGAAGGTCTGGAAGCAGTCAGTGGAGCGTCAGGACGTTATCCGCCAGGAGGTGGACAAGCCTTTAAGGCCTGGGGTCGTTCGGAGCATCGCCCATCCCAGGTGGCTCGCGAACCCCGTCCTCGTCAAGAAATCCAACGGGCGGTGGAGGATGTGCGTGGACTTCACCGACCTCAACAAGGCATGCCCGGCGATCCGTACCCGCTGCCCGCGATCGACCTCATCGCCGACTCCACGGCAGGTGCGGCAACAGAGCTCGGATGCGTACTCGGGTACCACCGTTAGCATGGCGAAGAAGATGAAGACAAGATCGCTTTCGTGACGCCCATAGGCGCTCATCGCTACACAAGGATGGCGTTCGATTAAAGAATGCGGGCCCGACCTACCGAGGGCCATGCATATCGCTTCACCGCCTCAAATTGGGCGGAACTTGGAGGTGTCGCCGACGACCGGTGGTGAAGTCCAAGAAAGCGGAGGAGTTGATCGGCGACCTGGAGGAAACCTTCGCCAACTTGAGGAAGTACTGCATCAAGCTCAACCCTATGAAATGTGTGTTCGCCGTTCCGTCGGGCAAACTGCTAGGTTTCCTCGTTTCCCAGAGGGGGATTGAGACGAACCTTGACAAGATCGCGGCGATCGAGAACATGAAGCCCCCGACGCGACTTCGGTAGATGCAGTGCTTGGTGGGCTGCCTGACTTCCCTAGGCCGCTTTATAGCTCACCTGGGGGATAAGAGTCTCCCTCTACTCAGGCTCCTGAAGAAGACCAACCAATTCGTGTGGACGGCGGAGGCGCAGGAGGCGTTCGACGGGCTAAAGAAGTATCTCACTTCCCCGCCCGTACTGGCCGCCCCGGACCCGGGCGAGCCGCTGATCCTTTATGTCGTGGCAAACCCCTAGGTGGTCAGCGCGGTGCTGGTGGCGAAAAAAGAAGGTGTTCAGCGCCCCATCTACTATGTCAGCAAGGTCCTCCACGACGCCGAGACAAGGTACTCACAGCACCAGAAGATGCTCTACGCCGTTATAACGGCGTCCCGGAAGCTGCGTCACTACTTCCAGGGGCGAGAGATCACTATCTTGACCAAGTACCCCTTGCGGGAGATCCTCTTCAACCGCGAGGCGACGGGCCGCATCGCCAAGTGGGCCATGGAGCTGGCAGAATTCAACCTCAAGTTCGCTCCACGAACGGCCATCAAAGGCAAGTTCTAGCGGAGTTCGCCGTAGTGGACTCCGCGACGGAAGAAGTTGAAGGTACCCAAGACCCTCGCCGTGGACTCTCTTCTTCGACGGCTCGCTCGCTTGAGGGGTCAAATGGGTCATGGTGTCGCCATGGTGTCTCCCACCGCGACATCGTCCGGCACCAGTGGTGCTGGAATTCGCCGCTACCAACAACGTCGCGAGTACGGCGGGCTGCCGCCGCTCGGGGTGGCTTTCGACCCTCGGCATCCGCGGCCGCAAGTCAAAGGCGACTCTCTCCGGTCATCAACCAGCGAGGAAGGAATTCACCGCGCGGATCCCGCCATGGCGGCCTACCTAGCGAGATGCGCCGTTGAGCGGCACTTAGAGGGTTTGGGCTTCACGCACGTCCCTCGCCGCGACAACTATATGGCGGATGAACTATCCCGCATTGCCTCGCCAAGGGCACCCGATCCGCCGGGTTTTTGAAGAAAGACTCACGCGCCGTCGTCGCAGACCCGATTCTGGTGGGGCGACACCTTTCCCGGCGCAGCCCCACTTCGAGGAGGCGCCACCAATCTCGCCATAGCTCCCTACCGGAGGGAGGAGGCGAAGAATCGCCGAGGCGGTTGAGGCGAAATGCCGTGCCGAGCAGAGTACGTCGGCGACAATGCTAACGTTGTCACGCCGTCCGGAAGGTCGCGGATGGATCGATCCTAGCCTACCGCGGACGGAGTGATCCCGACGATGACGCGTCGGTGAGAAGATAGCGCTGCAAGGCCAAGCGCCACGCCTACGTAGGTGGGGACCTGACGCCGTGCCACAAACGGAGTTCTCTTGCGCGCCACTCGGGAAGCGGGAGTGCAATTCTCTCGAGATCCATGGAGGCATGTCGCGGAGCCATTCAGGGAGCCGGGCGTTGGTTGGAAAGGTCTTCCGCCACGGTTTCTATTGGCCTACTGCCCTCTAGGATGCCTTCGAGCTGGTGAGGAGATGCGGCGTGCCAATTTCATGCTAAGCAGATCCACCGACCGGCCCAGCGCCGCAAACCATCCCGCCTCTCGACCATTCGCGGTGCGAAATTTGGACATCTGAGCCCGTTCCATGGGCGACCGGAGGTTACACGCATTTGTTCGTCGCCGTCGACAAGTTCACCAAGTGGGTTGAAGCCACGAAGCCACGCCAGTCCCGGCGATCACGTCTGCTGCTGCCATAAAGTTCATGAAGAGCATCTTCGTCCGGTTCGGTGTCGCCAGCAGAATCATCACCGACAATGGCCTTTCCGCCTAAAAGTGCCGATTTCCAAGACGGTGTGTGAAGAGCTGGGTACCAAGCTGTGCTTCGCCTCCGTCGCACACCCGAAAAGCAATGGGCAAGTGGAGCGGGCAAACGCGGAAGTACTTAGAGGATTCAAGACAAGGGCGTTCGACCGCTGGAGAAGCGTGGGCGTTACCGGGCGGAAGAGGTTCCCATCGTTTGTGGGCGCCGGACAACTCCCAACAAAGCCACCGCGAGACCCCTTCTTCCTGGTGTATGGCTCAAGCGGTGCTCCGTCGGAGCTCACCTTCGCTCCCAAGGGTGGCGGCGTTCAGCGAAGATTTGAGACCACGACCGGCGTCAGATGAAGTAAATCTCCTGGAGGAGATCAGAGACAGGGTGGTGATCCGAGCCGCCAGATATCAGCAGGCATTGCGCCGTTATCAAGCAAGGCGAGTGTGTGAGAGAACACTGGCAGTGGGCGACCTCGTTCTGCGCAAAACTCAGACGCAGGCGGGCCGCAACAAGCTCGTCTCCCCGTGGAGGGCCCTTCAAGGTGGTCTCGATCTCCCGCCAGCTCGGTCAGGCTCGCATTCGAGGATGGTCGCGAATTGGCGAACACTTGGAACGTCGAGCAGCTGAGGAAGTTCTACCCGTAGATAGCTGGTCCAAGAGCTTTTTTGGCCTTCCTTTGGAGCCGAGCGGCGAGGCCTTCTTCCTTCCTCGCTCGCCTCGGGGGCTGCATTGTACAAAGCCATCTGCAATATAAAGATAAGTTCTGTCTCTCTGTGGGCATCTGTTCTTTTTTCGCCTCAAGTCTGTTAGAAAACATTCATTGAAAGTCGGTAGCGAAAAAAGTACTTAAGGCCGATGGCCCTTAGTTGCAAGGGAGCAACGCTTAACTTGCGGTTAGGCGAGGCGAGACGGAAGGCGGGTTCTAGCTGGTGTGTCTGCCGGTTCAGTCTAACAGCGCCAACGACGGCACCAAATGACTAGACCACTTCCCGAAGCTAAGCTCTCGCCACGCAACGTTCAAGGTCGGTTTGCCAAAAGGCCATAAGGATTGAAGTAACCAGATGCCTGAGGAAAAAGCGCTTACTTGCAGCGAATCGCTCTAAAACTTTTAGCGATCACCGCTTAGCATAAAAGGTCTCATTAGAAAGCATTCTGTTGAAAGCTGGTAGCGAAAAAGTACTTAAGGCTGATGGCCCCTTAGTTGCAAGGGCGAACGCTTAACTTGCGGTTGGGCGAGGCGAGGCGGACGGAAGGCGAATTCTAGCCTGGTGTGTCTGCTCGGTCTAGGCAACGCGCCAACGACGGCACCAGCGACTAGACCACTTCCCGAAGCTAAGCTCTCGCCACGTTCAAGGTCGGTTTGCCAAGAGGCCATAAGGGTTGAAGTAACCAGATGCCTAGGCAAAAAAGCGCTCACTTTCAATAGAACGCTTTGTCTAAAGCTTTTTGCGTTCGGGTGCCCCAATTCTTTTCGCAAATAAAGGTTTGCGCAAAAGTTTACTCGAGACTTATAGCAGAGAAGCAAAAAGTTTGCATTGACAGGTTTTATTTACAAGACGAGACAAGCAAGGGAGTTCAGCTACTCCTTGTCGTCATCATCTTCTGCTGGAGCAGCGCCGCCCATCATGGATACGCGGCCGGCGGCAACTTCGACCCGAGATTGCTCGATCGGGTTCAGCTGGCGCGAGGGTTCCCCGGTGGCGGCGTCGAGGTCGAACGCGGCGTTTTGGGCAAGGCAGTTGCCCAAGACGAACCGCGCTGCTTCGAGAGCGCCTTGGCGGCCGTCTTCGATCGCCCGCGCCCGCATCACCATCGGCAGGTCGCACAGGGCCTCGGCGGCGCGCCCCATCACGCCACCGTACTGCGTGGCTGTCTCCTCCAGCGGGGCGTACAGGGTGACGCCCAGCGGGTACAAGACGTCCCGGAAGTTGTGGTAGGCGGTCCGCAGCATGTCGGCGAGGACCCAGAGGCGTTCAGAGTGCTCCGTGCGGAGTTCTTCGGCATCCTTGGTGGCCGAGGCAGCGGCGGCTTGCGCCGCCGCAGCCTGCTGGTCGCCGCCTCCCATGGGCGGTGGCTCGCTCAGCGCCCGCCGCAGCTTCGCCGACGGCCCGCGACGCCGAAGCAGAGCGCCTTCCGTGCGCGCCAGTGCGTCCGCGCCTCGAAGAGCGCCCGACGTCGGCGGCGATAGCAGCCACGCATCGACATCGGCCGCGGCGGCCGGAAGGTCCTCGACCTTAGCTCGGCGCGATCTCCGCGGCGGGAGGTCTCGTCTCCGTTGAAGGAGCCGCGGGCACGCTGGGGGCTGGCGGGTCGCGAGGACCAGAGCCCGAAGCTCCAGAGTCCACCCTAATTCCATAAAGGAAAAACAACAAGGGGTTCAGGTATGCGATAAAAATGTGTAGCATGCTAACCCGAACGCAAAATGTGCATAAGTGCAGAGAAAGTCACCTGAGGCGACGTCCCCCGAAGATGAAGGAGGAAGAGGGCAGCGTCAAGCCGCTTCGATCGCGGGCGGCGGCAAAGGCAATGGCGCAATCGCGGCCGAAATCATCAAGGCAGAGCTGGCACAATGGGCGCCGGCGCCCGTGAGTTAAGCGCGACGGCGGCCGGCGTGGAGAGACGCCGCAGACGAAGGAATTGCGCGGCGGCGCCAGTTCCGGAAGAACCGCCGCGCCCTCGCCAGGTGGCGGAGCGGTGGCGTCAGCAGGAAGGCCCCCACTGGAGGGGGCCGGAGAAGGCAGAAGTGGCCCCGGACTCGAGGGGCGAGCTCTCTTTGGCCTCGCCTCTCCCTCCTCATCGTCATCTTCCGGGGAGAGGACGAGGCAGCGCTTCCCGAGAGCGCGCTCGGAGTCGGCCGCCACAGCAGGAGGAGCAGCGGCCGCAGGAGCTTCGGCGGTCGTTGGCAGAGGATCGCGGATCTGCAAGGGTCCCGGGTCACTTGGACCAAGGGACGAAGACCTCCATGGGAGGCAGCGCCGCAGTATTGGTTGCGCCCCGTGGGTCCCGATTGCGAGAGGGCGGATGCTCGCAGCGAAGAAGTGTCGCCGGACGGCGCGGACGAAGTCCCACCACCATCGCCGAGCACGCCGCCCGACGTTCAGCGGTACCGGGCGAACAAGAAAGGAAATCGCAAGTTGGCAAAGAGACAAAAGTCAAACAAACGGCGTTCAAAAAAGACAAGAGACCCAAAAGAGAATGAAAAAACACTTACCTCCGGGGGCGACGCGGACCCTATCGTCGTCGCCATAGTACAGCCAGGCGGGCCGCGTCCTCATACGGAGCGGGCAGAGGCGGCGCCGCAAAAAATCCGCCGCAACGTGGGTTCCGGTGAGCCCGTTGCGGCGGAGCTCAGCGATGCGCGCCAGCATCACTTCCAGTTCCGCTGAGTCATCGGGCATAGATCCCCAGCTGGCAAGGGATTCCGCAGGACCCTCGGGGAGAGCAAGATCATCGCAGCCGTTGGAATCTTCCGCGTACAGCTAGTAGCGGTGCCAGTCCTTCCAGTTGGACTTGACCACAACCGGGATGAAGGCGGCGGCTTCGCGGAGCGTAAAGTAGCAGCTCCCAATAGCCCGCTTCGCGAAGCTCGCGTCTGGCCAAGAGCCGCGCCAGAGCGGGAGGTTTGGCATCACCCCCACGAACATCTCGCAGAGGTGGGCGAAGATGGCGAGCGACAACGGAGTTGGGGAAGGTGCGTCGCTGGATCTCGTGAAGGCGAGCACCCCAAGAAGAACTTCGGAGTATGGCGGGGCGAGCCCCGCCAAGACCGCCAGTGAATGTCACGATCTCTCCGTCGCGGGCGTGGCGCGATAGTGCCGCAATGAACCGAGGCGGAGGTTGGCAAGACGAACACTTGGAGCAGCGTCACCATGTCTTCGTCGGCGGCGGAGGCGGCGTAGCTGGCGATTGGCGCCACAGAGGAGGCGGCGTCACCATGGCGACCCTTGCTGCGTTTGGGCGCCATGGAAGACGGTGGTGGAGTTGGCGAAAAGGAGAGTGGCAGCGGCGAAGGAGGCGATTGGTAGCAGTTTGAGGACTTAGCGTGCAAAAGATCTCGTCGCAGAGAAGAGAAGCTTTTATAAGAGGTGGAAGCGAGCGCGACGGTTTGATTCCGTCCCACTCAAGGCCATGGCGCGCCAACATTTCCCAGCTCGGTTTTTCATGAAAAGCGGCGCGCTTCCCCAAGGAAGATCGTGCGCAGATGGAGAATCGCGTCTGACGCCGCAGAGGTGGGCCTAACGATTCATCTCCGCCACATGAAAGCGGAAAAAAGTATCAATCGCGATTCGCGTATCATGGTGGACCCGGGCTCTCTGTCGGTTGTAATAAATACCGGGTACGAAGAGTCCCGAGAAGGTCAAGCGGGCCCCATCGTCGAAGCGGCGACAAGGCCCCAGCGTGGCGAAAGCCCTCGGCGCTTCAGCGGCCCCCACGCGCATCGGGGCGACAAAGGCCCAACAGCGTGGCGAGCCCTCAGCGCTTCAAAGGGCCCCACGCGTCGCGGCGACAAGGCCCTAGCGCGGGCGAGCCCTCAGCGCTTCAGCGGGCCCCACGTCGTCGGCGGCGAGCCAGTTCTGGCGCGGGCGAAAAGACCGGCGAGGGCCCCACACGCGGCGGCGACGAGCCCCAGCGTGTGGGCGAGGGCCCCACGTGTTAAGCGAGCGCGTGGCGAGCCCCTCGGCGCGTAGGGCCTCCCACCGCAGCGGGGCCAGCGTGGCGGAGCGTTCGAAGGAGTCTTCGGGCGAATGCTTCCCTGCTTTGTGAAGGACGGCGCATTCAATGCGACATTACGCGCGGATAGACAGATGAAGAGATGATTACCGCCACAGTGACCTCTGTAGGCCTGACCGACTGTCACTGTGGCGCAGTGGAATTGACCAGCAGAGAGAGTTTGCCATCATCAAGCTTGCCGCCCGTATCGTAAGGAGCAAGCTGGGCCCCACCCGTAGTCTCGCTGGAGCGTTCCTGCGGGTCAGAGGCCACTTGCGAGGCACGCAAGGGCAGCGCCGTCTTGCAAATGAGCAAGACGTTTACTCTCTCTGTCGTGTCCCTCATGTCTTATCGATTATCTTGTCTGTGTAGTATCAGATTGCCTACCCCCACGGCCCTCTCCGCCAGCTTGAGGCTGGTATAAAAGGGGCGGAGAGAGGAGGGGGAAGGGGTTCGAAACATTCTGTAACCACATCTCATACAACCACAACACGGAAAAGAGCTAAGGCTCGGCAGGAGTAGGACTATTACCCGCGAGGGGGTCCGAACCTGGGTAAACCCCGTGCGTTGCTCCTTGCTGCGTCCCACGCTCAAATCGAACTGAGCTCGGCCGATAGGCTAGCAAGATAGAAATCTGACTAGGGGTGTGATCCGCAGTGGTTGAGCGGAGAACACGCCGTCATTGGTATCAGTGCATTAGCATCAATAGTGAACAATACATCTGCAAAGAAGAAGGGTGAAGGTACTGAAGCTTCAGGATCTTTATATGATGGTCAGGAGAGTGGCAGCTAAGATCAAGAGGAAGTTAGTAAGGTACCAATTCTTCTTTTGCATTTCAATGTTTGTCCTACGACTATCTTGTATTCTGTTTATTGAGGCCTCTCAGGTTGCCAAGGATGTACGTAAGATGAGTTCCGATAATATTGGCAACGTCTCTGCTACGGGGACAAGAGCATCAAAGAGAGTGATGGCACCTGTGCAACAAGCTGAACCTACTAGAGTCACTAGGCAGAAGACTGCTGCCATGCAACAAGTGCCCTCCCTAAGTCTGACTAGTGCCACAGAAGATGCATTGGTATCTGCTACTTCTCCAACACAGCATGAGGACCAGATCCACATTAATGATGAAGGCAAGTGATTGTATCTTCTTTGTGCAATACAACTTTTCTTTACATTATTGCAAATAGCATGAGGACACTAACTACATGGATGTAATTTTGTTAGGTGCACTAACTACAAGTGTAGAGCATGAGGACCAGATCCACATTGGAGATGGAGGCAAGTGATTGTATCTTCTTTATGCATGCAACTGTTCTTTACATTATTGCAAATAGCATGAGGACACTAACTATATGGATGTAAATTGTTAGGTGCACTAATGGATTGTACCGAGCATAGGCCAAGAGGAAAAAGTATGGGCAGAGATCTGGATAGGATAAGCAGAGGATTATGCACTAAGGTAGCAATCCATATTTCTGAAGGGAAGAGACGGCCAGAGGCACCTATGCAAGCCGCAAAGTTTGCATCAGAGGGTGGGATCATACTTAGGAATCATATACCAATCTGTACACGTTGGACGAAGTGTAAGGAGAATCAGTCTCATATTACAAACTACATTGGCAAAGTTCTTTGTAAGGAGAATCACCAATTCCTATTTTGCTTGTTCAATCAAAGTTCATTGTGTCCTTTGCATTCTCAAATCCTAATCATGCTATTTATTACTAGGGCCATTTTACCATGGACACTAAAAGTAAGGCAGTGACAAATGCATGTATTGATATGCTGAAGGGTGGACAAAGACAAATGAGGTATAGGCTGAAAAAGGAGCACTTCGATGGGATACCAGCAAATCAAGTGACAACCATATCGCGTGTCAAGTGTATGACTAATGAGCAATGGGGAGAATTGGTGGCGATGTGGTCAGACTCAAAGCACAAGTGAAAGGGACCTAAGGCCGAGAGGGGGGGGTGAATCGGACTATTGAAGTTGGTCAATTAGTCAAGTTAAGCACCTAACTAACGAATGAGCCCTACACAAGTCTAGTAGCGGAAGTAATTATAAGTGCAAGTAATAACGGAGACACGAGGGCAAACTGATCTTTTTACCGAGTTCGGTGCAAGCACCTACTCTCGTTGAGGGAGCTCGCCACACAGGAAGGCCCGGGACCCTCTCGTCCCTAATCCTCAATCCACTAGAAGAAGTTCGTTCCCGAACACATCAGAAGGGAACTCCAACTCGTACAAGAATCGGCAGCCTTCACACACGAAGGACCCCGAAACACCCGACTTCATAGGCGATGTCGACCTCGAGCACACCGAGGATTTAGCACATCTCCGACGCAATGGAGAAGAGGATGCACTGGCTACGCCTAGCCGATGACCACCTCGTTGGTGGGTTTGCATGCGGTACACTTGTCGATGACGATGAAGCTTGTGGTGGAGTTGAATCCCGGTGACAAGAAGTCTAAGAGCACAATGCCGGAAACACAACTAGACCACCACCACTCCCACCAAAGAGCTAGGCCAAGAACTCATGGGAAGGCACACGAACTTCGGGGATGATCGGAGGAGGCTTGGGTATGTGCTCTTCTCACTCCCCACTCCTTTTCCCTCTCTCTCTAGATCCTATGAAACCCTAGGTGGAAGGGCAAGCCATGGGAGGAGCTCTCTTGGGTGGCTAGGGCAAGGTGAGGCTGCTAAAAGTGACTCTCTCTAGTTTCCCCCGTGCTGGTGGCTCCTATTTATAGGTACAAGGCGAAACCCTAAAGATGGACGGCTCAGATCAAATTTCCTGAGATTCATATCGATCCGTCAGACCCGGTCCGATAACCGTCGGACCCGGTCCGATGAGGCACTTAGACACTGAGCTAGGTTGGCGGCTAGGTTTTGACACGTCCGTCGGACCCGGTCCGACGGTGGTCGGACCCAGTCCGACAGTGAGGTTGCATTTAGGACTTAGTCGATCTTCAGCTTTTCCTCGTCCATCGGACCCAGTCCGACGGTGATCGGACCCAGTCCGACAGTAAGGTTGTGTTTTCTGGGACTTAGTCTCTGGAGCTCACCCATCCATAGGACCCAGTCTGATGGCGTCGGACCCAGTCCGACAGTACCAAAAATGCTCTCGATTCAGGACTTAGCCACTTACGCAAACCCCGACCACCGGACCCAGTCCGATGACCATCGGACCCAGTCCGACAGGGCATATTTCCACAGTCCAATAGGTTTTGGCTATTTCTCTCTCTCCTCTTAGCTCTAACACCTCAACCTAGGAGTCCTCAGACATGTCCTGGGTACTGAAATGGGATTCTTTGGCCACTAAGTAAAGCTGAACCCAAGGAAAGGCATTATTGGCGAATTGAGCTTGGGCAAATGGCTAGGCTTGGGACAAGTGTGCTCCGGCACATGTGCTCGTTAGAACCTTTGAACCTTGAGGTCGATGAAGCAGGCTTGAACACACGCAAAGAGTATAAGAGAAACTATGAAAAAACACAAGACCTTAACCTTGAAGTCCCTGTTGTCATCAATGCCAAAACTTGATCTTACAACAAGGTATGCCATAACTTGAAATTGCTGAATTATATGTATTGCTTGTAGTCCATGTTAGTTCAGTATAGATAGCAACAAGTGACCTATAGGTATTGCCTAATCTAGTTTAGTTCAGTTCTAGATAGCTAGTTACCATGCGTGCAATAACTCAATTGATGGTTGCTACTTACTAGTAGTCTATGTGTTCTCTACTAGCCCTTTTTGGTGTATTTTCTTTATTTTCCTCTCCCCTTGGGTATTGTATATACTTTTCTGCCTCTGAAATGAATGAGCAGTGCATCTCCTAGCTCTTAAAAACATATGTTTCTTTCTAAAGTAGTAAACATAGCTGAGATAGGTAGCAAATAAAGGCACTATTATTTGGGCAATGACAACACATTTCAACAAAATGTCATCATTTTCAGCCTTTCCCTATTCGGTTCTAATGGCATCCTATAGTGTTTTTAGTATTTACTTTTTCTATTAGTCTTTTACAAATGTGACATCTACAGGACAAGTGTATCAAAAATCAAAAAAATCATGAGAAAATCCGGTTTCAGCAGCGGACAGGCTCTCGTTGCTACATTGCACATGCCCATGCCGTGGTAAGAAACTAAACAAATGTTGTGTGTGATCACTACTCATGAAATCTTGAATATGTTTCAAACTTACGGTTTTAAATTGTTTGCACAACATTTTAGAGGCAAGAAAAATACAAAGATGTAGAGCCCACTGCATTTGACCTTTTCAAGGACATGCATTGCAGCAAGAACAATGGTTTTAGTGAGCCAGTAAAGAAGGTTATTGTAAGTACTTGTTTCCCTTTTTTTAGCCTTTTCTTCAAGAAGTACACTTGAAATAAAATCTGATTAAAACATGCAAGACTGAGTTGTAATCATTATGTTGCTATGCTTAGTTGTTTAATCAACATGTAAGACTAGAAGGAGGCTGGGGCTATTTTGCCTCTACTATCCTTGTTTATCCATCTATATGCTGAATCTCAGATATATACTCATAGCTTCATCATATGCTTAAAGTATAAAACATTCCAGTGACAAACAATTGCACACTTGCACTACACATGAACAGTTTGTCAGAAACAGCTATAGCATAGCAACTTTTATCACTTAATTGAGGTTTTAGGATTGGAATCTATTACAAATTGCAAAACCATCGATGATAAATAGTAATATGTCATAATACTTTAGTTCGAGATGAGCTAGAGTACACGAGCAAACACAACACCAAATATCAACAACCACCAAATATTAAATATTTCAAATTTAGCACAGCATAGGTAATGCAAAAATAGTACTATCAAACACACATGTTTCTTTAGAACAGAGATACAACTAGATAATTTTGATCATAAGCAGTGAAGCTGCTCTAGCTTTAAAACTATACTGAGTTGTAATCATTATGTTGCTAGGCTGATATGGAAGCAATCATGGCTGAGCCGATTCAAGATGGACAACAACCAAAGTCTGCCATTGAAGCTGTTTCTCAAGTTCTCCCTCAATCAAGTTCATTTCTACAAAATGTGGGCCTTCAGTCAGCCTCCAAGAAAAGCTCTAGAGGTGGCGTTTCCTCACAGGTAGAAGAGCTTCAGTCTAAACTCGAGACTGCGAAGCAAGGAGAAGCATAAGTTCGACAACAATTTGATGCTCAGCAGCAAGAGTTGGATATGTTGAAGATGCAGGTGCAAGAATCTGATATAACAGTGGAAAAGTAGTCACAAGAGATTGAGAGTTTGAGGAAGGTAGTTCAAGACACTAATGACCTTATTCGCCAAATGCTAAGCTTCAATCAGGGAGTCAATCGATTTGCTAAAATTTCTGTCTTACTTATCAGCTCGGTGTGTATGGTACTATTGGTGAACTGCTTCATTTTGTGAACTGTTTGTTTTTTGCTTAATTGCTGGAACCTTTGGTTTCTTGCTGGGGCAATTTTGGTGATCTGATGGAACTTGTTGCTGCTGGAGCATTGCTGATCTGCTAGGTGTAACTTGTGGCTGGAGGATTGGTGATCTGTTATAATATGTTGCTGTTGGAGCATTGCTGTTTTTTTTGTGTAACTTGTGGTTGTAGCACAACAAACCAACTTGCATTATTTCAGCTTGTTGTAGCTAAAGTATTGGTGTAAATTGTGAGTTATGCATGTTGGGAGCTTGCTGTAGGTTGAATTGGTGTAATCTGTGTCATTGGCAAGCTGAACCTGTTGGTTAATTGTTGAACTATTTGGTCTTGTGGTTTGTGAACAATTATTGAATTTGTCAACTAATTCATATATGAAAATGTATTGGCAGCAAATATTTTGTGCATATTATTGTTTCATGAAATATTAATATTTTTGTGCATACTATTTGATATATGAAATTGTATGAGCTAGGATCAAAATTGAAGTGGGCTGAAAATGTGTGATGACCAAACTAAATTTGGCCCAAATTGAATTAGGCCCCTAAATAGGCTCGGTCATGTTAGAAATTGGGCCTTAATTTCTGCGAAGCCCACATTACTTAGGCCTGGGCCTGTCACACACACATGGGCCTTTTGAAAAATTATGACGATAAAATTCGTCACAACATTCTGCCATGTCAGCTACCACCTCATCTGTCAGTCATCTACCATGTGGCAACACCCTAGACTCCCGCTTATGACGTTTTCAATTTTAATTGTGACGATTCATGGCGTCAT
Source organism: Raddia guianensis (assembly GCA_036346415.1). Taxonomy (NCBI): domain Eukaryota; kingdom Viridiplantae; phylum Streptophyta; class Magnoliopsida; order Poales; family Poaceae; genus Raddia; species Raddia guianensis. The sequence continues at coordinate 39,547,368 of CM070539.1, forward strand.
AATTATTTATGACGATGTAATCTTCGTCATTGTTTTTGTGACGTTTTTTATTCTTTCGACACAAAAGACTTTTAGAGACGCACCTTCTGTGACATATGAGTTTTCGTCACAGGATCGTCACAGATAGTATACAATGACAAAAAACCCCCTCTTTTCATTACAAAACATTCGTCATAGAAGGCCATATTTCTTGTAGTGGTGGGCCCGTCAGAGTCGCGTTAGCCAGAAGCCACGTGTCATGCCACGTCACCCCCACTGCCACGTGTCATCCGCCATGTGTCATGCCACGTCAGCACCCACACAGCCCCTGAGTGTCATGTGGCATGCCAAGTCAGATGCCACCTGTCACCACGTCACTGCCACATCACTACCTTGTCACTGCCACGCTAGCAACCCCCGTCGCCTCAGTTCCGGGGTCCACACCTGTCAGCCGCTGGGCAACGCTGCCTAGTGGGCCCCACCTATCAGCCGCACCGTCTTTGCGTCGGGCCGGATCTGGCCGAGCGGCTTGCGCATTGAAATAAATTTGTACCGTCGGTTCGGCCCAGTTAGGGGTTAAATGGGCTTTTCTTTTTCCTGGAATTTCCTATTTAGCCCGAAACTTCCCCGAATTGTTTAGGGAGCGCCGTAAATCCAAATTAGATGATTTTGGAGCCAAAAAATTATATTTAAATCCTAGAATTTTTCTGTATATTTAATAATTATTTTCTCTGTATTTATTTTGCTGTTGTATTATTTTCTTGATTTCTGATTAGACGGTGGGTGCGATTGTTGTTCGGAGCGCTGCCCTGAACCGTTGTGGGGCCCACAAAGTGCTGAATTTTTTGAAGGCAGGCATAGTTACATGTTCTCTCCTAGTTTTACAATATAATTTACTGTTTTTTATTTTCCGAACCATCTGCATGCATGTACATTAGGCGTGAGTACCTAGACATGTTAATGATATATTGATGTGCCTTAGCCTCCTTTGCAAAACCATTGTTATTCTGTCAGGTTATCCTTGACTAGTGTGTAGGTTTGCATCAGGATTCACTTTAAAATGTGTTTGTGGGATGTTGCCTCATAATGGTGTTTGTGGACAAAACCTGATCATCTAAAACTAGTGTAGATGGTTTAGGGGAGACCTGGCAGAGATGTTTCCAAAATTGTGGTGGGGATGAGATGGTCTCCTCCAATAAGGACCCAAGCTTGTGTACTACTGGACCGAACCTTACCGTACAGCCACTTGTGCCTTCGGCCTTGGCTTAGTGCACTACGAAACCCACTAACCACTTGCTCGTAGGCTGTCTGGTTACGTTTCGTCACTGTTACCCTAGGGGGAGGCTTGCAATCTCCTCTGAGGGGTAGGTGTGTCCTTGAGACTGAATGGCTTAATTGAGGAACGCCCCCGGGTGGTGTCCAGAAGTAGTAGGCGCCCTACCGCGGCGGGCACCGACGGGGCCGGGGAAACCAAAAAGAGGGCAGGCGAAGTGGTGGGCGTAGTAGGCTGGAAAAGTCTTGTACCGTTTCTCCTAGTGGATGAGACGGGACTTGTGGGGAAACTTGTACACACTCTGCAGAGTTAAAACTATCATGATAGCCGTGTCCACAGTCATGGACGGTTTGGAATGTTTGCATTCGTAGATTCACTTCTTTCCTTAATAAACTTGACTAGAATTGGTTGGGATGGGCCTTGTGCGAGATGCACCTTCTTTTGGAAATCAAGATTCTTTATTGATGATCATGCATTCGCTAAATTAAAACTTGAACAACTAAAATAAGATTAGAAGTAGGATTTGGGTAAAATAACCTAACCCCCCTTTTTTGACCCTGCACTCATATTTAAGGATTGCTTGCTAGGTAGCCGCGTACTCATTAAATTTCTCGCGGACATTTTTATTCAGATTTCAGATAGGACCAGGAAGGCCCTGACGAGGGAGCACAAAGCTAGTTAAGGTGTTCGGGTCAACACCTTGGATTTCATCATAGTTATTTAATTCGAATTCTCTGATGCTTTTACTGCTTATTACTTAATTCCGCATGGACTATTCAACTGGTATGCTAGTTTCTTTTGTAATAAAAATGCTACTGTTTACTCGTATTTCACTTTAACTAAATACACTGTGATAATTCCATCGTATTGTCCATCACGATATACTAAACTGGGATTAGTATCGCCTCGTGGTGTTGGATTCCCATTACAAGTACTGAGGTCGCGACACGATGTCTCTGCCAAAAAAATCCCAATAATCTAGTGACGATCTCTTAGAACTAATGAAAAAAATGGGTTCATGAGGGTTCAATCATCACAACGGTGAAAGAAAAGGGTAGACGAAGCCGTCTACCCAGTCGTTGAATCAAAGAAGCATTAAAGAGAGTGAGAGAGAGAACATGAGCAATTTTAACTAGGAGAGAGGAAAGGTGGAGAGGAAGGCAAAGGCAAGGACATTAATCACTTTACTTGCCAACTAAAATAAAAATTAATTTAGAGGAGTAATTAAGGAGGTTTCCATGTGAAATAAAAGAGGAAAATTCTTCATGCACCATGCAATAGGGATGTTATAGTATATGGTATGACCCGGAAGGATCCGGCTGTTATGGTATGATAGGATATATTTGTATAGGTTGGTTGTAATCTGTTTGATACTATTTCATCTCTCTTTAGGATTGCTTGTGATCCAAGTCTAGGATTGTTTATGATCCAAGCAACTGTGTACTATATAAACGCCTCAATACAAATCATCCCATTGAATCTATTATGCAATTCCTCTTCCTCTTACATGGTATCAGAGCGGTGCCGTTCCTGAGCCACCGCCCAACGCTTTCGTCGTGCCACCCCCTGGGAGATGGTCCTGTCTCCATCTCCATGATCTCTCTCGTGGCCGCGCAATCCCTAGTTAAAGTTGGAGTCTTTTACTGATCACCTTCAAATCGGTTTTCTCTCCACTTTTTCCGATCATTGATCAGATCGCTTACATCGAGCGTCTCGTTGTCGACACCTCTACTCCGTGCTGCTGCTACCATGTTTGCGCCCTTCTTTGTGCCACGTGTCGCTGCCGCTTTGCGCCACTTGTCGCTGCCGCTTTGCGCCACGCGCTGCTGCTATGTCTATGCGCCTTTTTGCACCCCGCATCGCGACTGCCATTTTCTCTCTCTCTGCTACCTTTTTCTGTGCTTCACGTGTGGCTATCTCTACATCGGCCACTTTGACTCGGCTCCCTCCATGGCTACGGCCATTGGCAGCTTGCTCTTGGCTACCTCACCCTTGGCATACTGCCAATTTGAGAAACTCGTTGGCTTCTTCTTCAGTCTTGCATGCGCGTGCTCCCCGCTACGATAGTGGGGGATTGTTGGCTTTCTCTAGTAAATATCCTCTCCAGTTTTGTGTGCGCGTACTACCGCTACGATTGTGGGATAATGTTAGAGTATATGGTATGATCCGAAAGGATCCGACTATTATGGTAGGATAGAATAAATTTGGATAGATTGGTTGTAATATCTCCGATATGATTCCATATCTATCTCTAGGATTGCTTATGATCCAAGTATAGGATTGCTTATAATCCAAGCCATCACGTATTATATAAACACCCTCCAGAAATAATCCCAATGAATCTATTCCGCAATTCCTTTTCCTCTTGCAAAGGAGACATTGAGGGATTGACTAGGGAGAGTGTAGGTCGCGCGGGTTAGAGGGGAGAAGGGAAAGAGAGAAAGGAATGAAAGAAAGAAAAGTGGGTCCCACACACAAAAGAGAAAGAGAATGAGTTAACGGCCAGTTCTTTTCAGCTTAACGACTTATCTACATTTTGAAAGCACATATGTTTTGAGTTTTTTAAGTCTGTTTTTTCGCTGTTTTGAAGGTGGGTTCTAACGCTTTAAAAAGCAAGTCCAACGAAATGTATCCGAATCTCGAGACTACCTCGAGAAGCTCTCGAAGTTCAGTGATTTCAGCCGTTCAGATCAGCTCAAAAGAACAGGGCCTTAAGTTGAAATGAAATAGAAATTGGAAATATACCTACGAACATTAGTGCCGATTGAACAAGTAATAAAAAATGATATGATTCAAAATACATTTTTAAAATATTTATTAATCATAGCATTAAGATGCATGGAAGACTAACTTTTAAAATTAGTATTAAACTACTGCTACCATTCAAGTGCGGTACAAACAGAGTAACTACTTCGGCTATGTGGCTGTGTTGGCATTCTTCTTCGATTGGAGACATTAATTAGCACAAGCTGCAGCTTGCTTAAGATTGAGATGCTCACTCAGATTAGCTCCAGCACAGCATATAATTACAGTAATTAATGAAGTCCCCTGTCTATTCTTTCGACAACTAATCAACATCAAACGTGCACAGGCTGACAGGCATGATCGATCGAATGGAATCAGAAGCGCCGCGGCAGGGAGATGGCCAGGGTGCCGAGCAGGGCGGGGAGGAGGCGGCCTGTGGCGGCGCCGGACGCAGCGGCGGCGCCGTTGATCTCGGACGAAGCGACGGCGAGCGGCAGGCCGTCGACGGGGAGCGAGCAGGTGGCGGGCCGGCCGGTGCCGGCCTCGTCGGCCGCCATCAGGGCCTGGATCACCGCCGTGGCCGCCGCCCGGTGCCGCGTGGCGTTCCGCTGCAGCAACCACGTCAGCCCCATCAGCTGGCAGTCGCCGCCGACGCCACCGTGCTTCGCCGTCGTCGACGCCGCGTTCTTGCCGGTGCTGGCGCCGAGCTGCAACGCCACCACGCAAAAGAGACACATGGTTAGGTACATCAAGAATGATGAAACAAATGATGGTTAGTTAACTGACCCCCCTCGGCTCAGCCTGGTACCATATATTGAGAAACCAAGATCGAAATTTGTCGGACATCAAATGGCGGCAGCAGCAGTGCACATTAAGTTATTAACCAAATAAGATTAAAAACCCTTTGTGTTTTCCGTGCAACTAGCTGTCGATTTGTTCTTGTTCGGGAGTCGGGACAGGATAGATCGAGATTCCAGCTGAAATAAGATGACAAAATGGGGAGGAGGGGGCCCTCACTCACTCTCACAAACAGTTGGCGCGTGCGTGCATGCGACACACACTGACATGATGTCAACACACACTAGCTAGCAAGCTCCCGTTTCTTGGAACTATGGAAACCTCATGTGACGCAATGGTACCTCTCTCTCTCTCTGTGTCCAAAGAGATTTACAAATCATCTTTACTTTACCTGAGGTAAGCTTGACTGTCTCTTTTTACGGTGCTTGCTCTCTGTCTCTCTCTCCCCCTCTCTCTAAAGCAGAGCCATTTAGTTCTCTGGATCAAAGGAGTCTTCAGGGTCGGAAAGCAAATGATTCGGTTTTGGGATACATTACGAGGCTTTCTAGGTGTTAAAAAAGATGAGATGAGACGCATGCCGGCTGCAGGCGGCATGGTGTTCTGATCTGAAGCAAACCAAAGCGAAAGTTGGCCTGAAGGGGACAGAGAAGGCAATCATGCAGTCATGCTCATGCTCCAGGTCCTCGTTTCAGGCCTGGATTTCTCCCTCAAATTCATCGTTTCGATGAAAGCAACGAAAGAAGTTCAGCTTCGGTGCACCAGGTCCGTTGGGTTGGGAACATTTTTCCAGAGACTGCGGAGCTGTTCCATGAGTTACTGCAAACCTCTGCCTTCCGATCTAGAGTGTACGGCTAGGATGATAAATGACATCTAGGAACAAAACAGATTTGTCAAAAAGCCTGATGATAAGATGATATGTATTTGTGTTTGGTGGTAAAATCATTGAAAGGTAGGAGTATTATTTAAGATGAATCCATCCCTTTGGGCTTTCCAGTGTAACTTGGCAGACAAGAGCTAGCATTACTGCTCCACTTAAGAATAGGAAAAGGAGCAAAGGGAGACAACGTGGGAAAGAACTTCTATGGCACCCCTTTCATACACCCTACAACAACCATCCAATGTGCACGATTAATCCTAACTTCTAGTCACCTTAAAAATAGGTAAAACAAATTGAAAACAACTCGGGCAATATTGAAAATATTTATATTCAATCAAATTTGAAACTTCAAAATTTGGACAGGTTTCCAAACTTTTCAAATTTGATTAGTTTCATATTTTAAAATATGGCTAGATTTTAAAAATTAAAATTAGAAATTTTTTGAAATCATCTAAATTTGAAATCTAACTGAATTATGAAATACGTCAAAATTTAAAATTTTTAAAATATGTCCAAACTTTAAAATTTTAAAGTACTTCCAAACTTTGAAATTTGAAATCCTAAGAACTTAAAATTTCAAAGTTTGGTCATATATTAAAAATGTTAAATTTTGTCAAATTTCAAATTTCTGTTAGATTTCAAAATTTGAGTGTTTTCAAAAAATTTCTAATATATTCTTTTAAAAACTGTCCATATTTTAAAATATTAAATTGCTCAGATTTCAAAAGTTTGGAAACCTGTCCAAATTTTTATGTTTGAAATTTGATTGAATAAAAAAAATTAATCCTGCCCGAGTTGATATATCTAACCAAATTTTAAATTTTTATAATCGCACCAAACTTTGAAACTTTAAATCTTCAATTTTTTATCAATTATTTTTTTAGGTGACTTGAAGCTTGGATTAATCATGACCGTTGGATGGTTGTTGTAGAGTGGATAAAAGGGGTGCCATAGAAGTTCTATGGCATAGATGGCATAGAATTTCTTGCCATGGGTACATCAATCACCACTCTATGACAAAGTATGTTCATTCTCTGTTCGTATCAGTTTTCTACTTAAATAACTATTTACTTCCCTCACTGATTATTCTAATTTTGTACCATGTAGCATTTTGTACGTATGCAGATCTTGTGAGCTCTGCATATCATTTTATGAGGCCTTTTGTTGGCTATAATATAAGTACTGGGACCATCATATCCATTTGTCTGTTATAATGAATACATATGACAATATTTTTAAATTCATTGAATTTACTCCACAATAGAAAAAACGTAGTTCACAAACATAGATAGAAACATAGAACAAACACAATGTACATTTGTGATTACCTGTAAGGTTTATGTTTGCAATTTTGTGGATATATAAGACTGAAGATGCAGTCTCGAATATGTGAACATGTTATCCATACATAAGATTTTATTTTCTCGCACATTCTATTGAAGAATGAAATGCAGTGCTCAAAAAATATATATATGGACATGAAACATTGTAATTTCACTCAGAACGGCACCTGAAATAATTTAGGGTAAAAGGCACATATGCCATTGCAAAGTTACTCTTAAACAAAAATGCCACCGCGAAATAGGTTAGGTTGTCGACACCATTATAAAGTGTGGATTTATGCATAAATGTCATTACAGAGTACTTTGGAGATATAAAAGCTCAACAGTCCAATATACGGCCAATACACGGTCTAAAACGTGGGTCCCGTGTCATACTCTCATCTCTTTCCACCAAGTAACCTCCACCTAACTCCGGCAACCAACATACGTGGGTGGTGTGGGATAGACCCCTCCACCAAACTTCAGCGACCTCCGCCACCTAGCTCGGGTGACCTTCGGACGTGGGCGATCGATGCAAAATAGACCCCTCCAACAAAGTTTGACGACCTCCACCTAGCTCCAGTGACCTTCGGACGAGAGCGGCACATGAGAGACCTCTCGACCAAACTCCTGTGACCTCCACCTAGCTCCAGCGACCTTCGTACGTAGGCGGCGTAGGACCCCATGACCAAACTCCGAGGACCTCCATCGAGCTTCATTGATCTTAGGACGTGGGCAGCGCATGGTAGACTAGGAAGCAGCACAGGTGGACTCCATGCCTAATGGGGGTGGCGTAGTGGCTCTGTGGCTGATGCGATGCTAGACAGGGGTGGCCTAGACAGAGGACGGCATGGGACATAGTAGGTTGGACGGCGGCGACGTAGGTGGTGGGCAGCCAGGTGCAGGCCCGACGAGGGCCGGCGTAGGCGAAGGGCATCTTGGAGCCGGCCAGACAAGGTGGCGTAGCCGGGCGTGGAGACGGGGAGGCAGCGGCGCATCTAAAGGGATGGGGAGGCAAAGCTCGGGCCAAGAAGGGAAATGAGGATTGGAGGAGGAAGAAGAAGATAAGTGTACGACATTATGGACCCACGTGTCAAACCTTATATTGGGCTCTTGTATCCCCAAATTGCTTCCTAATGACATCTATGCATTTCATAATGGCGTCTATAACCTAACCTACTTTGCGGTGGTATTTATATTTAAGGATAACTTTGCAATGGCATATATATATATACCTTTTTCCCAATAATTTGTGGCACTACATAAGATTTTCGCGGTATACTAGGTGAATACCAGGACATATGGGCCTATGGCCAAAAATGGTCACTGAAATGCTTGATATGATTTTTCATGTCTACATGGCAGTATGGTACCTAAAGGAAAAAGGAAAAGAAAAGAAAATCCTTTTTTTAAAGAAAAAGGACAGCCATGAACTGAATGCATATGATTTGCAATCAGCAATGCCCACAATGTTCTGTTTACCATTAAAAAATGGTTGTCTATGAAGCGTACACCAAGTCCAGTGCACCCAAGAAAGAAGCTAGTACAGGGCTCCAGGCCAGGGAGTGAAGGCTCACCTTGTTGAGCGCCCGGAGGCACCTGGAGCAGCCGGCGACCCCCGGCCGCGCGCAGTCCCTCTCCAGCTTCCTCGCCACCCTGCCCGCCGGCGCCGGCGCCGCGCAGGCCGGCCGGCGCAGCCTTACTCCGCAGTAGCAGAACGCCACGTCGCACGCACCCGTCCGTTGCCGGCGCCGCTCCCCGGCGGCCGCGGCAGCGACGCCCCGCCGCGCTCAGCGCGCGCTCCGCCGCGCCCGCGCACTCCTCCGCGTCGTCGGGCAGCACCGGCAGGTCCACCACCGCCGCCTCGCCCAACGCCGCCGCCTCGCCCAACGCCGCCGGACGCTCCGGACACCTCGCGCCGCCGGCGCCGGCGGCCGCCAGCGCTGTGGGCGCGTACGCGGCGTACAGCCAGGCGGCCAGAGCGGGGCAGCACCGGATCCGTGGCGGGAGCGCGCCGGCTGTGTTGCAGGATGCGAGGACGGCGGGCAGGAGCGACGGTGACGGGGAGAGCTGGCAGACGGAGGACGCGGCGGCAGCCTCGGACTGCTCCGGGAAGGCCGGGATGGTGGACGCCGAGGCGGGCTGCGCCGGGGAGGAGGCGCCGGCCGACGGGAAGAGCAGCGACGGCTGGAGCGAGGTCGGGTCGGGCAATGCCGGTGACGCACTGGCGAGCAGCAGGAGGCGGCTCGCGGAGAGTAGCAGGAGCATCGAGAAGTGGAGGCAAGGCATCGTTGGCGCGCAGCGGCGCAGGTGCTCACTAGTCACTGCTGTCTGCTGAGGTGGTAGGGCTAGTGTATAAGATCGGTAGGCTTAGACCTTAGCGTGAGCGAGAGCTAGTGCGAGAAATAAATAGGGGAGAAGGGACGGGACGGACGAGGATTGAGATGGTGCACACTCATGACTCATGGTCACTAATATATATGGCCAGATGACATGTTCGACGAGGGGCGATTTTGTCCATTCACTGGCGAGAAAGTTGGCAAAATGGAAGGAGTATGTGATCACAAGGAAACAAGTTCTATGTGGCATGCTTTGTAAATACCAAGCCATGCACTTGTTAGGAGTTCATGATTTGGCATGGCATGTTCTACATGCCAAACATTGTAATACAATGCAAGGTACGACAGCGGTATCCTAATATTGCTCTCAGGCCCTTGCTATGAAAAATGACGGAAGTTTTGAGTGCCAAACAATCCCTCAACAGCCACAAAACAGACGATGAGAACAGTACCTCTCTTGATGGCCTATCCTCGGCCGTCGATGCAGACCTGTTCAATGATATTTTTTAAAAAAACATATATTTCTTTCTCTACTACTTTAAAACACCTAATGGTCGTGGTGGTGGTAATGCCAACTTGCGATCTGGACCATCCAACAAATACGGATCTCTACCCACCGTTCGATCTCCATAACAATCCCATTCTCACCAAGCCACTCCGGGTTTCCCTACTCCCGCCTCCCGCGATCCCCCCGCCCCTCCCGTCGTCCTCCTCCCTCTCCCTCACCCAAGCCTTCTGTCGGGGATAGAATTACGGTCCATTGCCATGGCCCGCTCTCTGACGGCCCAGTTGAACAGCCTACCAGGGCCCAGCTCCCTGGAAGGTTCTATCAGGCCCATGTGCATCCTGCCGAACAGTTTCTTGGTCGGCACGGTGCGTAATGGCCTATGATTCATGTTTGAGTCCGACTCGAACAAGAGTTACTGCACGTGCGTGAAGATCCTGGCGTGGTTTCGGATTGGATTAGGAGTCGTGATCCCCAAGATTATGAGATTATCTTATCTACCGTAGGATGTATTTGGCATGTATGAGTTCGTTACAATCTCGTAGTTAGTCTTACCGATATTTCTCGGTAGGTCGGTTTGCTCGTACTATATAAATGTGGCCCCTACGGCGTTTAGAGGACCCTAGCCAATAGATTTTCAGATACTACTCACCGAGACTCGCCGATCTCGCCGAAGTTCCACCTTGTAATCCTCTTTGATATAAAGAAAGGTTTGGGCGTGGGGCTATTATCTCTCTGAGAGGCTGAACCAGGATAAAACTCCGCTCTCTGCTCATTCTTTGTTCGTGGTTGTTCGGCGTGTCTCTATCTCCTCCTTGAAGAACCTTGGTTGACTTGGGTCAATATCCCAATCGTCGACAATTTGGCGCCGTCCGTGGGGACACGCAGATCGAGCATGTCGAACTCGGTCGGTGTCTGAAGATACTTCACGAGGGCTACGACTCGGAAGACGGATGTTTCATCCTGTCGCTTCAAATCGATCTGTCCGATCTCGAACACTTTCCGTATCTGGGGCGGAGGTCTCGCCTATATGGCGAGAGATAGCCGCGATCGCACTCCGTCATTGACGATGACTACGGAACCGATGATCTTTACGACGGTTTAGATCTATCGGATTCCAAGGCTATGTCGGTAGATTCTACTGTGGAGACACAAATGATGACACCGCCTAGCATACCTTCGCATGGCCCCCGCAGCATTAACATGGCGATGTAGGAACCTCGAGAATCTGCCTGCGGTGTGGGCGGTGGCGGCGAGGTCGGCGGGTTAACTCGCCAACATCAAGACGAGGCTACGCTGGCTGCTCGCGGACAAGAAGTCATTCGCCGCAACCTCGACGATTCCATCAATCAGACCGTGGCACGGTTCCGCGATCGGTACAAGCGACCGCGTCGCGACCCACCTTGCGTGCCCTCGCCAAGTCTGCCGGCAGAAGTTTCTCCTGTCCGGGTTAGTTCCCAGCGAATCGGACTCGGTCGGGCGAGCAGCGGATGCCTCGGGGGCCCCAGAACCCCTAGAGCAGAGTCGGAAACGACTCGCGGCCATGGCTTCGGTGATTAGATCCACCAACCAGGTCGACCTCGCCCGTATGGGCGATGCTGTTGCTTCTAACCTAGAGCGATTGGCTGAAGGCCTAAAGTCTCTAGGAGAAGCCAACAACTCCTCCAGGCAGCGCAGCCAAACTGCCCGGAATGATTCGGACAGCTCTGATCGATCGCGTGACCCTCGTCACCATCGAAGGATCACTGTCCATGAGCAGGCTACCCGTGGTCGCCGTCGCTCGCCGAGTCCTCGTAATCATCGCGACAACAGGAGCAAGCGCGCACGCGACGACCACGGACGGTCCCCTCGTGAGGAGCGCGTCGTCGCGACCACGAGGAAGGAGCGTGGTGGGTTGTCTCGGAGAGAATTCCTCCAGGCCGAATCATCCCGTTCAGCAGGAGTTCCTCCGCGCAACAGGACCAACGTCTTCTTCAGAGTAGGTTCTGCCGGGGAAGGTGTCCGGTCATATGCTTTGGGCTGCAGGGCTTTCTCTGACGAGCTTCGGGCTGTCCGGTGGCCCTCAAAGTTCAAGCCCGGTCACATGGAGAGGTACAATGGGACTAAGAACCCAGAGGAATTCCTTTCCATCTACGCTACGGCCATCATGGCGCCGGGGTGACGAGCTTCGTTATGGCTAATTACCTCCGATCGTCCTTGAGGGTGCCGCTTGGACGTGGGCTGTTCAATCGGCAGGAGGGTTCCATCACTCATGGAACCCGGCTTTGTTACGCTCGATCGCTAATTTCGGAGTCATTACGTGCGTCTGGGCAAGGAGGATGATCTGCACGGATGATTCGGATGAGCGGGAGACCCTCGCAATTTCGTGAAGCGTTTCATTAAGATCGCAACACGATCCGAACATCTCGGACGAATCCGTTGTCGCGCCTTTAAAAACGGAGTCATGACGAGCGGCTCACCCAGATCTTGAGATCAATGAGACCTGGACCGCCAACGACTGTTCAAGGCGGTGGATCATATGCTAACGCTGCAGCGCGCTCAAGACACAAAGGCGTTCGACAAGGGCGGCCGCCCCACTGGTGTGGATGAGAAGAAGAAGAGCAGCAGCAACCCTGGTGACAAGAAGTCCTAGAAGAAAAAGAACAAAGGTGATGCGAACAATACCGTCGTCGGTATAGATCGCGCACCTCCTCCCAAGGATGGGCAGAAGAAGCCCAACAATAACTACAAGGGCAAAAAGCCTGCTCAGGGAGGCGGACAAGGCAAGAAAGGTCCAAGTGACCGATTTTGCAAGTTCCACCAGCACTACGGGCACGATATACGCCATTGCAGAACTTGGGCCTCAAAGCTCGAAGACTTCTACAACGACAAGGGCCCAATGCCCACCCTGCCCGAACAAGGTGATGCCGGTAAAGCCAAGCGCCAAACCGACGACGGTGATCGGGAAGATGATGATGAATATCAAGAGCCCATGAACCATATCGCCGTCATCTTCGGCGGCTCCTCGGCTTACACCTCTCGACGTAGCCTCAAGGAAGCTGCCGAAGTCCTAGCGTTGAAAAGGCAAAACCTCGGCTGAATCGATGAAGTGGACCGAGGTCCCCATCTTCTTCTCTCAGGAGGATTGCCCCACTGGGATGACCAAGCCTTAGCGGCTCCATCGGTGGTCGCCCACCATCGACAACGCAAGAGTTGGCCGTGTTTTAGTAGACGGCGGGGCGCTTTGGACTTGCTTTACGCTAAGGTCTTGGGCGAGATGCGATTCCTCGTTCTAAGTCAAGGAAGTCGCAATGCCCTTCTACGGAATTGTTAGGGAGAAGTCAAGCCGTTAGGCGGAGTTGTCCCGCCGATTACCTTCGCAACCCAAGCAACTTTCGACGAGTTGATCACTTTCGGCGTGGTCGATTTCCCATCCGCGTATAACGCGATCTTGGCGAGCCATCTCTTGGTAAGTTCATGGCGTAACCCACCACGCTTACCATTGCGTGAAGATCACGGCCCTAACGGTGTAATCACGGTCAAGGGCAATTACAAAGCGCTACGGATTGCGACGAGCACCCTCGCCTACTGTCGACCAGGCTTCCGCCACATGTCTCAAGTTCCGCAGACCAAGTCTCACGCCTAGGTCTCCCTTCACCGGGGGAGAAACCAAGGAAGTTCAGCGTCCCTTGATGATACTTCCAAGATAGTTCACTTGGGGCCAATCTGGACCCCAAATAGGAAAGCGAGCTCATTGCCTTCCTCCGAGCTAATGCGGATGTGTTCGCACAGGAGCCATCGACATGCCCGAGTCCCAAGGAGGTCATTGAGCACAAACGGTTGTCCGGTCGGACAAAAAGCATGTTCGCGGAAGCTTTCGTCGCTTTGTGAATTCAAGCAGGGGATCATCAAAGATCGACAGCAAGCCGTTCATTGCGGGTTCATCCGCGAGGTTGATCACACCGAGTGGTTAGCCAACCTGTCATTGTAAAGAAGAAAGGCGGCAAGTGGAGGATGTGTCGATCACACGATCTGAACGCTTGTCCTAAGGACAATTTCCGCGCCTCGTATTGACCAAATGGTCGATGCATTGCGGGACGCCAACTCTTGAGTTTTTAGATGCTTACTCGGTTATCACCAAATAAGCATCTCCCAGAGGATGAAGAGAAGATCGCCTTCATCACCCCTTCGCACTTTCGCTATCGACCATGTCTTTCGGTCTGCGCAATGTTTGGTGCCGCGTCCCAAAGCTTAATGGAGAAGACCTTCCCGAGCAATGCGGAAAAACACGGAGGTCTATGTCGGCGACATAGTTGTAAAAAGCAAGTTTGCTCCAGATCATGTAAAAGACTCGGCCGAGACTTTTCGTAATCTCACCAGCATCGAATAAAATTAAATCCAGAGAAGTGTACCTTTGGTGTTCGATCCGGAATGTTGCTCGGTTATGTTATTGGTTACGCAAGGTATTTCGCCAACCCTGAAAAATCGAGGCCATTGAAAATATCGTGCTCCAACTACCGTAAAGGAGGTAGAATCTCACGGGCGGATGGTCGCTCTAAGCAGATTTATTTCCGTCAAAGCGAACGCTGCTGCCCTTCTTTAAGGCCTGCGCAGAAGCACAATGGTTTCAGTGGGCGATGAGGAAGCCGATAGATCCTTCCAAGGTGCAGGCGATACTGTCCAATCCTCCGTCTTAACTACCCAGCGGCATGGCGGCGAGCTCTGCTGTACCTAGGTTGCACGCCACAAGCGGTGGCGCGGTCTTGACGGTCTAAAGGGAAGGCATACTGACCAATCTATTACGTGGCGAGGTACTTCACGGATCAAAGGAGCGTTACCACGAGGTCCGAAAGCGCTTTTACGCCTTGCTCTTGTCCTCCGTGAAGCTTCGCCACTATTTCGAGCACATCAAATCTGGTCCCACCACGTTCCTCTCGGGAGAAATCCTACTGAACAAGGAATCAAGCGGACGTATAGCTAAGTGGGCAATGGAACTAGCGAGTTTGATCATCTTTTCATTGCCCGAACTGCTATTAAGTCACAAGTCTTAGCTGACTTTGTCGCTGAATGGACTTACCGCCCAAATCGAGAAGCTCCCGAGCAACTTTGATGAGCCTCCTTGGACCATGTTTTTGATGGCTCGCGCCGACACTCGGGGCCGGTTTTGTTCTCATCTCCCTAATGGAGAGCAACTCCATATTCTATCCAACTACACTTGGCGACTCACAGCACGCTGGCGGCGGCGTGTTCTCCGCTCAACCATGCGGATCACACCTGGTCGATTTTTAGGCGCTAGCCAACTCGATCAAGCTCGGTTCGATTTGAGCATCGGGCACAACGAGGAGCGACTCGCAGATCTACCCAGGTTCGGACCCCCTTGACTCCTGCTGAGCCTTAGCTCTTTTCTGATTGTGGTTGAATGGGAATGTGTTTACAGAGTGCTTCGAATGCACGAATGCTAGTTCACGTACCCTCTCCCCTCTCTCTCCTCTCCTTTTATACAAGCTTTGGGCTGGCGGAGAGAGCCGAAAGGGTAAGCGATCTGATACTCTCGATAATCGACAAGACACGACGAAGAGACGTAAAACGTGCGCTGCCCATGCCGCGCTGCGCGCGCCCTCGCGATGCCGCAGTGGCCTCGACCCACAATCACATCGGTGAGTCTGCGGGTGGGGCCCTGCATGCTCCTCCTGACGCGGGCGGCCTCCTCAAGCAAACCTTCTCTCTGCCGGTCAAATCTTCTGCGCCAGAGTGACAGCCGCTCAGACCTGCAAGGGCCACTGTAGCGGTAATCATTTCTTCAGCTGTCTATCCGCGTGTGATGTCTCATTAAATGCGCTTCGTCCTTCGCGCGAGGGGGAGCCTTCGTCCAAGACTCATACGCAATGCTCCCTGGCCCCTCCCTCGGCGTGTGGGACCCTCGCCTCGTCTCGAGAGGGGCTCGCCCGCGCACTCCGCTGGCGTGGGGCCCTCGCCTCGTCTCGAGAGGGGCTCGCCCACGACTGGGCCTGATCGCCCGCTGACGCGGGGGCCCTCTTGGCCTCTGAGGGGCTCGCCCCATGGCTGGGCTGATCGCCCGCTTGTGCGTGGGGCCCTCTTGGCGGTGACTCTTTGTACCCGATATTTATTACACCGACAAGAGCCGGGTCCACCATGATCTGCGAACCGTCAGCGCGGACACTTTTTCCGTTTCTTATGCGGCGGAGACGAATCGTGGAGGGCCCACCACTGCGCGCCGTGTCGCTGATTCTCCGTCGCACACGATCTTCCTTGGGAACTACGCCGCTTTCGAGGAAACCAAAAGCAGCGGGGCAATGATGGCGCCCAGCGTGCGTGTGAGCGGAATCAAACCGTCGGCGCTTCGCGCCGCGCTTATAAATACTTCTCTCAAGCTGCGTAATCCTTCCGCGCGCTAAGTCTTCACAAGCGCCAATTGCCTCCTTCACGCCACCACGAGCCTTCTTTCTCTTTGCCAACTTCTCCGCTTTCAATGGCGCCTAAACGCAGCAAGGATCGCCGTGGAAGCGCGCCGTCGTCTGGGCCAAGTTTTCCTACCTCCGCCGACGAAGACTCGGTGGCGGCTTCAAGTGTTCGTGCCGCCAACCGCCGCCGGTTCGCCCGACACCATGGCGCCGAGCCTCGCGACGGGGAGATTATCACCTTCGTGCAGGCGGCGTGGCGGGCTCATCCCGCCGTACTCTGAATTTTTCTTGGGGTGCTCGCCTTCTCACGAGATCGGTGGTGCACCTTCCCCAATTCCGTCATTCTTGGCCATCTTGGTCCACCTCTGCGAGATGTTTGTGGGAGACGATGCCAAGCCTCCCGCTCTGGCGCCCGACTCTTCGTCTTTGCACACGAGGCCGCGCCCGTCTTGAACCTTCGAGGCTGCTACTTCACGCTCCGCGAAACCGCCGCCTTCATCTGGCGGCGTCCAAGTTCAAGCTGGAAGGGCCACCGAACAATGGTCATGCGTGGAGGACTCCAGTGCTGCGGCGATCTCTCTCTTCTTGAGGCCCCATGAGCCCACCACCAACGGGGGTTTGCCAGACGATTCAGCGGGCTAGGGCGATCTTGGCCGCAAGCATCGCCGATCTTCGCCGCCAGCGGCTCACCGGATCCTCGTCGCGGCGGATTTTTTTGGCGCCGAACTACGCCGCTCCGCGCGAGGACTCGCCCTTTGGATGTACTACTGGCGACAACGATGGAGTCGCGTCGCCCCCGGTGGTGAGCGCTCTTTTAGTCTCTTGGGCCTCTTGTCTTTCTTGGAATCTTTTTGCTTGCCGACCTTATGGCTTCCTTTCTTGCTCGCCCGCCGCGAGGAAACGTCTTGGACGGCGTGCTCGGGGCCGGTGGCGGGGCTCTCGCCCCATCGGCAACGCCGTTACTGCGAGCATCCTCCCCTCTGCGGCCCGGGATCACGGGGCGCAACCAACACTTGCGTGCGCTGCCCCCCATTGAGGTCTCGGGTCCTGCGGTCCAAGTGGCACGGGGGCCACTACAGATCCGCGATCCGCCTCCGGCGACCGCCCAAGCTTCCGTGGCCGCTGCTACCTCTGCCGTGGCGGCCGACTCCGACCGCGCCTCCGGGAAGCACCGCCTCATCCTCGCCGTGGACGATGACGACGAGGAGGGAGAGACGAGTCCAAAGAGGGCTCGCCCTCCGATCTGAAGCTTCGCCACCACCGCGGCCCCTCGGCGAGGAGCCCTGCTTCTGCCGCCGCCGCTCGCCACCGGGCGAGCGCGGCGACTCTCTGGCGCGCGCTGTGCGATTTCTTCCGCTCCACGCCGGCGCCTCTGCGGCGCTTCTTGCGGCAACGACCTCTGTTGTCGCTATGGTGCTTCCCGCCGCACCACTCGCCTGGCGGCGGGCGCCGCTTCGACAGCAGGATCGCGGCCGTGCCGCCACCGCGTCGCAAACAAGCGACTTGAGCTCCCGCCCGCTTCGCCTTGGCGCGCCGCTTCAGTTGGCTTTCCTGCGCTTACGCACATTTCACATTAGGGTTAGCATGCTACACGCTTTTTGCATACCGAACCACCTTGTCCTTCTTGGAGCAGGCGGATCTTTGGGGCATCGAGCTCCGCTCCACGCGACTTCGCCACCCCGGCACCGCCGCGCTCCTTCGACGGAGGTCGCTTCGCGGCGGAGAGTTTGCTTAAGACCGCGTCGAGAACCCTCAGCATCAAGGTCGCCGGCGCCGCCGCCATCTCGGCCGTGACCGCCGGCGTGGGCGCTCGCCGGCGCCAGCACCCTCTCCCGCGCTGGGGCGGCGGGAGAAGCCCTTGCCTTGGCGGGCGATCGGCTGGCGGCTGCGGCGACCTTGCCCAGAGACGCCCGCGAAGGCGATGACCAGCGAGGTCTGCGGCGTAAACCGCCGCTGCCTCTGCCGCCAAGCGGTCGAACCTCCGCTGGAACACTTGGCGCCTCCCAACCCTTGCCGACATGCTCGCGCGCCTCTGCGCGGCTTCCGGGCGCCAGATCCATCTGGTGTTACCTTGCATCCCCGGAGGAGAGACGGCCACCTTGATATCTTTGGCGCCGTGGGACAAGCCGCCCGAAGCCTGCGCGGTCTTCCGGTGGCGTTGCGGGGACGCGGGCGTCGAAGCGGTCGCCAAAGCGCTTTCGGCGGCAGCAGTTCATCTTGAGCAACTGTCTTGCTCGAGACGCGCTTGATCTCGACGCCGCCATCGGGAGCCTTTCGCGCCACCGGACCGGTTTGAGCGGTAGCGGGTTGACACCGCCACCGCCACGTATCCATGATGGGCGCGCGCTCGGTGAAGATTTAAGACGAGGAGGAGTAGCGAGACTCCTCCGTCTTTTTTGCCTTGTAAATGTTGCCTATCAATGCAAACAAATTTTTGCTCTTTTGTTGTGAGTCTCACTTGAACTTCGCGCAATTTTAACTTGCGGAATTGAACTGAGGCACTGCCGCCAATGGCTTTAGATCGAGCGATTCGCCGTAAGTGGCGCTGCTTCCTTAGGCATCTGGTTACTTCAACCCTTATGGCCTCTCGATCGCAACCGACTTAAACATTACGTGGCGGCGCTCGACTTTGGAAGTGGTCTGAGTCGCGGTGCATTGTTGGCGCATTGCCTAGGCCGAGCCGACACCTGGCTAGAACCGCCTTCGTCTGTCTCGCCGCACAACAGTAAGTTATAAGCGTTTGCCTTTGCAACTAAGGGCCATTAGCCATAAGTACTTTCGCTACCGACTTTTCGGCGAGAATGTTCTCTATGAGACCTTTTTAAGGCTAAGCCAGCGATCGACAAAAAGCTTTAGGCGAGCATTACATTGAAAGTGGCGCTTTCCTCGAGCATCTGGTTACTTCAACCCTTATGGCGTCTTTTGAACCGACCCTAGACATCGCGTGGCGAGAACTTAGCTTTGGAGTGGTCTAGTCGCGGTGTCATTGTTGGCATTGCCTAGACCGAGCCGACACACAGGCTAGAACCCGCCTTCCGTCAACCGCCCAACCGCAAGTCATAGGCGTTAGTCCTTGCAACTAAGGGCCATCGCCTTGAGTACTTTTCTCATTGCCGACTTTCAGCAGAATGCTTTCTAACGACTTGAGGCAAAAAGGAAACAGATGCCCACAAGAAGCGAACTTATCTCTTATTGAAGATGGCTTTGTACAATGCACCCCGGCGGCGGTGAAGGAAGAAGATCTCGCCGCTTCGGCTCAAAGGAAGGCCAAAAAGGCTTCGGGCTGCTACCTCGGGTAGAACTTCCTCGGTACTCGGCGTTCAAGTGTTAGCCAATTCGCGACCATCCTCGAATCTGAGCTTTGACCGAGCTGGGCGGAGGCCGAGACCACCTTGAAGGGCCCCCACGGGGAGCAGTTTATTCGCCCGCTGCGCTTAGATTTTGTGCGAGCAGGTGCCCATGCCGGTGTTCTCACACACCCGCTTGCTTGATAATCGGCGCGGCCTTTCTGGTACTTGGCGGCCGGATCGCCGCCATCTCGGATCTCCTCCGGAGATTCACTTGTCTGACGCCGGGTCGTGGTCTTGTTCTTCGCTGAACGCCGCCACCCTTGGGAGCGAAGCGAGCTCGATGGGAACACCGCCTCGAGCCATACACCAGAAGAAGGGGTCTCGCGGTGGCTCTGTTGGAAGTTGTCCGCGGCGCCCACAACACCGTGGGGACTTCTTGACCAGTGCTTGCCGCGCTTCTCCAGCGATCGAGCGCCCTTGTCTTGAGCCCTTCAAGACTTCGCGTTCGCCGCTCCACTTGCCCATTGCTCTTGGATCGGAGGCGGCTACGCACAGGTACCCAACTCTTCGCACGATCTTGAAAATCAGCGCTTTTGAGGCGGCGCCGTTGTCGATGATGATTACATTGGCGACACCGAACCGGACGAAGATGCTCTTCATAAACTTGATAGCAGCTGCGGATGTGATCGCCGGGACGGCGAGGCTTCAACCCACTTAGTGAACTTGCCGATGGCGGCGAGCAGATGAGTATAACCTCCGGTTGCCGCGAAACGGGCCGTAATATCGAAATTTCGCATGCGAATCGGCCAAGAAGCGGAATAGTCTGCGGCGCTGGGCGTCGGTGGATCTGCTTAGCATGAAATTGGCACGCGCATCTCCTCACGGCTCGAAGGCATCCCGAGGCGCGAGGCCAATAAAGCCGTGGCGAAAGCTTTCCCAACCAACGCCTCTCCGAATGGCTCCCGCGCGTGCCTCCATGGATCTCGAGAGAAATTTCCTCCCACTTCGAGTGGCGCGCCGGTAGAACTCCGTTTGCGCCACGGCAATACAGGTCCCCACCAACCAGGCGTGGCGCTTTGCGCTGCGCTATCTTCTCGGCCGACAGCGTCGCGTGGGATCCTCCTTCCAGCAGTAGGCTGAGATCGGATCCATCCATGACCTTCCGGACGAGTGTGACGATGTTACGACATTGTCACGGCGTACTCACTTTGGCTTTGGCGTTTCGCCTCAACCGCCTCGGCGGTTCTTCCGCCTCCTCCCTCAACCGGGGCTGCGGCGAGATTGGTGACGTCTCCTCGAAGTGGGGCTGCGTCGAAGCGTCGTCCCGCCAGATTGAGGCTGCGGCAGACGGCAGCGTAAGTCTTTCTTCAAAGACCCGGCCGGAACAGGTGCCCTTGATGAGGCAATCTGGGACAGTTTATCCGCCATGTAGTTGTCGCGGCGAGGACGTGCACAAAGCCCAAACCCTCGAAGTGCCGCTCCAACCGGCGCACCTCCGCCAGGTAGGCCGCCATGACGGGATCCGAGCAGGAGAAATCCTTCCTCGCCTGGTTGATGACCAGGAGAGAGTCGCCTTTTACTTGTAGCCGCCGGATGCCAAGGGTCGGCCACCACGAGCGTGGCGATCCTTCATATTCGCGATGTTGTTGGTGGCGGAAGTCCAGCCTACCACAGTGCTTGGGACGACATCGCCGATGGGAGACACAAGGACGGCCTTGACCCGGCCCCTCGGCCGGAATGAGCCGTCGAAGAAGAGAGTCCACGGCGAGGGTCTTTGGGGTGCCTTCAGCTTCCGTGTCGCCGAGTCCATTCACGACGAACTCCGCGAGCTTGCCCTTTGATGGCCGTTCGGGAGCGAACTTGAGATCGAATTTTGCCGGCGCCATGGCCCACTTGCGTCGACCCGTCGCCTCGCGGTTGAAGAGAATCTCCGCAAGGGATACTTGGTCAACAAGTGACTTCGCCCCAGAAGTAGTGGCGCTGACTTCGGACGCCGTCGGCCTGGCGTAGACATCTTCTGGTGCTGCGAATACCTTGTTTCGTCGTGGACTACTTTGTCGGCGTAATAAATGGGCGCTGAACGCCTTCTCTTTCCGCCACCAGACTGCTGGCCGACCGCTGGGGTTTGCTGCGACGTAGAGATCGGCGGCTCGCCCGGTGCAGGCGACCGGACGGCGGGGAGGTGAGATACTTCTTCAGACCGTCGAGCGCCTCCTGCGCCTCGCCGTCCACTCGAACTGGTTGGTCTTCTTTAGGAGCTTGGCGGTGGGAGACTTTTATCTCCAAAGCGAGCTATAAGCGACCCGGGGAGGTCAAGCGACCCACCAAGCACTTGCATCTGCGAAGTCGCGTCGGGGCTTCATGTTCTCGATCGCGCGATCTTGTCGGGGTTCGCCTCTATCCCCTACGGGAGACGAGGAATCCCAGCGGTTGCCCGGACGGAACGGCGAACACGCATTTCTCGGGTTAAACTTGATGCAATACTTCCTCGGGTTGGTGAAGGTTTCTTCGGTCGCCGATCAACTCCTCGCCTTCTTGGACTTCACCACGGTGTCATCGACATACACCTCGTGTTTCGCCTTATTTGGGGCGGTGAGCTATATGCATGGCCCTCGATAGGTTGGGCCCGCATTCTTCGATCGAACGCCATCCTTGTGTAGCGATGACGCCCATGGGCGTCCACGACGGGTCTTGTCTTCATCTTCTTGACCATGCTAATCGGTGGTACCGGAGTGCGCATCCGAAGCTTCTAATCTGCCGCACCCGCGGTCGAGTCGGCGATGAGATCGATCGCGGGGCAGCGGGTACGGATCGCCGGGCACACCTTGTTGAGGTCGGTGAAGTCCACACATCCTCCAACGCCTGTTGGATTTCTTGACGAGGACGGGTTCGCGAGCCACAGGATGGGCGACATCGCGACGACCCCCGCTTCTTAAGAGCTTGTCCACCTCCTGGCGGATAACTTCCTGGCGCTCCACCGACTGCTTCCGGACCTTCTGCATGACCGGTCACGCACCGGGGAACGTCGCCAAATTTGTGCTCAATCACTTCCCTGGGGACCCCAGCCATGTTGGACGGTTGCCACGCACACACGTCTGCGTTAGACTGGAGGAAGGAGACGAGCGCGCCTTCCTATTTGGCGCTGAGAGAGGTGCCCACCAACGGTCTTCGCCGGGTCGACTTCGCTTCGAGACGCCTTAACCTCCGCAGACGAACCGGGAGGCACGGTCTTCGCCGAGGAGCTCCCGAGTCGGCCTCGACCTTCGAGCTCGACGCCCCGCCAAAGCGAGAGCGTCCTTGTCGCAGCGGAGCGCCTCCGGGCGGTCCACTTTCAAAACGATGGGGCCAGCGGGCCGGATCTTCACCACCATGTACGCATAGTGGCAAACCGCCATGAACTTGGTCGCGCGCCACCCAAGTATGGCGTTGTAGGAGGTCGATGTCCGCCACCTCGAACTTCGAGCATCTCGGTGCGGAAGTTGTCGAGTTTCAAACGTCACCGGAGATCGACGCGCCGGCGGATCGGACTCGGCCCGGCGCGATGTCAAGAACGGAGTGTTGGGCGAAGCTCCTGCCGCTGAATCTGGGCGCCCTCGTCTACCAAAGACCGCCCTAGCTTTACATTCCGGACCGTGGGCGCAACCACGATCGGAGATGTCGAGTCGGCGATCTGGCTGGGTGGTCGGCTTTGATGAACGCGATCGCTCGCTGCTCCGACCACACCAAACCTCGCTGACCAAAAGCCGCACGGCGGCGCACACTTCCCTCATCGCACGCTTAAAGCTAGCGTGGGGCGGATATGTGGCGAACCGCCCGCGGATGACGGCAACCGGCGCTCGCTGCTGAAAAACCAAGCGGCCGTCTCCTTGCCCTTGCCGCGCGCCGCTGCTTCCTTCTGCTTCTTCTGCTGCTTCTTGCTGCTCGTGGACTCGCTTGTCCACCATCTTGCTTGACGACATGGCAATTCACCAAGTCGTGGGAGTTGTTGCGGTGAATGGGACAATGAGGCCTTCCGTCCCCACTCACGGGCGATGGTCTTGCCCTCGCCGCCCGCCATGGGGCCGTCAGCGACCACAGCGTCGCCATAACCGCCGCCTCGGCCGCCCCTACGAGGACCGTGCCGCCGGTGCCATGACCTGTCGGTCTCGGCCGCCTTGCTTCTTCTTGTCCTTGCCGCCGGGGTTCCTCGAGGTCCCGGCCTCGTCACCCGCGGCTGTCCCCGCCCGCGCAGCCGGGCGGATGCGAGCCTCCGTGTCGGGGATTAGATTACGGCCCATTACCATAGCCCACTCCCTGACGGCCCAATCGAACAGCCTACCAAGGCCTAGCTCCTTGGAAGGTTCTATCAGGCCTATATGCATCACAGTCGAGCGACCTCTGGGAAAAAATTGCCCCCCCCGGGAAAACCCCGGCCCCAAAAATGGGGGTTTTTTCCCCGGGGGGTTTTAAAAAGGGGGGGAAAACCTTCCCCTTTTTTTTTTGGGGGGGGGGGGGGTTTAAAAGGGGGGCCCCAAAAAAAAAATTCCCCCCGGGGGGAATCCCCCAACCCCCCAAAAAAAAAAAATTTTTTTTTTTTGGGGCCCCCTTTCCAATTTCCCCCCAAAAAAACCCCCCTTTAAAAAACCCCCCCGGGGAAAAGGCAAACCCCGGTTTTGGGGGGTTTGTTTAAAATTTTTTGGGGAAAAAACCCCCCCCCCGGGGGGAAAAAAAAAAATTTTTAAGGAAAATTTGGGGCCCCGGAAAAAAAACCTCCCCCTTTTTGGGGGGGGAAAAAAAAAATTTTCCCCGGAAAGGGGGCCGGGGAAGGGGGGAAAAAGGCCAAAATAAAAAAAAAGGGGGGGGGGTTAAAACCCCCAAAAAAAGGGGGGGAATTTTCCGCCCCTTTTTTTTTTCCCCCCCCCCCCCAAAAAAAACCCCCCCCCCCCTTTTTTCCGGGGCCCCCCCGGGTTGGGGGCCCCCCTTGGGAAAAGGGGGGTTTTTTTCCCTTTTTTCCCCCTTTAACCAAAAACCCCCGGGGGGGAAAACCCCCCCCCAAAAAGGGGGGGAAAAAAAAAAAACCCCCTTTTTTTAATTAAACCAAAAAAAGGGGGGGTTTTTTTTAAAAAAATTTTTTTTTTAAAAATTTATTTAAAACAAAAAAGGGGAAAATTTCCCCCCGGGGAAAAAAACCCCCCCGGGGGGGGGGAAAAAAGGGGGTTCTTTAACCCCCCGGGGGGGGAAAAAGGGCCTTTTTGGGGGGGAAAAGGGGTTTTCCCCCCCCTTTTTTTGGGGGGAAAAAAAAAAAAAAGGGGGGTTTTAAATCCCCGGGGGGGCCCCCGGCCCCCCTTTCCCCAAAAAGGGGGAAAACCCCCCCTGGGCCAAAGGTGGGGGGGCCCCCCTTTTTCCCCCGGGGATTCGCCTTTTTCCCCAAGGCGCCCGCCGGGGGTTTTCCCAAAGGGCCCCCCCCCAAAAATTTTCCCCGGGGGGGGGGTTTCCTTTTTTTCCCCCCAAAAAAAAAAACCCCCCCCCCCCTAAACCCTCGGGCCCCCCGGGGGGGGTTTGGGGGCCCCGGGGGGAAAAAACCCCGGAAAAGGGCCGGGGCCCTTGGCCCAAAAAAAGGGGGGGGGGCCCCAAAAAAAAATTTTTCCCCCCAAAACCCCCTTTTTAAAAATTCCCCCCGGCCCCCTTTTTTTATTGGGGGAAACCCCCCTTTGCCAAAGGGTTTTTTCCCAAGGGGGGCCCGCCCCTTAAAAGGGGCCCCCCTTTTTGGGGTTTCCCTTTAAACCCCTTTCCTTTTTTGTTTTTGGGGGGCCCCCCCCCTTTTGGAAACCAAAAAAGGGGGGTTAAAAGGGGGGGCCCCCAAAGGCAAAAAACCCCGGGGACCCCCCCCCCCCCCTTTTTTCCCCCAAGGGAAAACCCCCCTTCCCCCCCTTTTGGGGTTTTTTTTTAAAAACCCTTTAAAAGGGGTTTTTAAAAAGGGCCCCAAAAATTTCCCCCAAAGGGGGGAAGGGGGGCCGTTTTTAAAAAAAAGGGGGGGGCCCCAAAAAACCCCAGGTTTGGGGGGGGGCCCCCAAACCAAAAAGGGGGGGTTCCCCCGGGAATTCCCCTGGGGGGGGGCCCCCCCCCCCTTTGGGGGGGGGCCCCCCCCCAAAAAACTTTGGGGGTTTTTTGGGGTTTTTTTTTGGGGGGCCCCCCCTTTTTTTTTTTCCCCCCCCCGGGGAAAAAGGGTTTCCCCCGGGAAAAAGGCCCCGGGGTTTTTCCCCCTCGGGGGAACAAATTTTTTCCCTTAACCTTTTTTCCCCCCCCTTTTTTTTTAAAATTTTTTAAAAAAAATTTTTTTTTTTTTTTGGTTTTTGGGGTTTTTTTGGGCCCAAAAAAACCCCCCGGGTTCCCCCCCCCGGGGAAAAATTTCCCTCGGCCCTTTGGGGGGTTTTCCCTTTTTTTTTGGCCCCCTTTTTCCAAAAAACCCTTCCCAAAACCCCCGGGAAACCCCCCCCCCCCCCGGGGGGGGGGTTTGAAACCCTTTTCCCCGGGGAAATTTCCGTTCGGGCTTGGGGCCTTTTTCCCCCTTTTGGGGGGGGGGTTTTTTTTCCCCCCCCCGGGGGATTTTTTCCCCGGCCCCTTTTCCCCCCCCCTTTTTTTTTTTTTTGGGGCCCCTTTTTCCTTTTTGGGGTTTTGGGGGGGTTTTTTTTTAAAAAAAAATTTTTTTTCCCCTTTTTTTTTTTTTTTTTAAAAAAGGGAAAAAAATTTTTAAACCCCCTTCAAATTTTTTTAAAGGGTTTCCCGGCCCCCCTTTTTAAAAACCGGGAGACTTTTCGTAATCTCACCGGGCATCGAATAAAATTAAATCCAGAGAAGTGTACCTTTGGTGTTCGTCCGGAATGTTGCTCGGTTATGTTATTGGTTCCAAGGTATTTTCCGCCAACCCAAAAAATCGAGGCCATTGAAAATATCCAGTTCCAACTACCGTAAAAGGTACAGAATCCCACGGGCGGATGGTTGCTCTTAAGCAATTTATTTCCGTCAAGGCAACGGCTGGCCCTTTTTTAAGGCCCTTCCGCACAATGGTTTCGGGAGGGAAGCCGATAGATCCTTCCAAGGTCCGAAGCGAATACGCCCAATCCTCCCGCCTTAACTACCCCGCGGCATGGCGGCGCCTCCTTGTACCTAGGTTCCGCCCGGCGGGGCGGCTTGGCGGTCTAAAGGGAAGGCATTCGACCAATCTATTACGTGGCGGGTACTTCCGGATCAAAGGGCGACCCGAGGTCCGGAAGCCGCTTTACCCTTTGCTTTGTCCTCCGGGAAGCTTCGCCACTATTTCCGGCACATCAAATTTGGTCCCAAACCACGCCCCTGGGAGAAATCCTCTAACAAGGAATCAAGCGGACGGATAGCTAAGGGGCAATGGAACCAGCGAGTTTGATCCGCCTTTAGCCCGAACGCTATTAAGTCACAAGTCTTAGGCGACTTTTGCCGGAATGGACTTTACTTAAAATCCGGGAAGCCCCAACAACCCGATGAGCCTCCTTGGACCATGTTTTTGATGGCTCCGCCGGACACTCGGGGTTTTGGTTTCATCTCCCTAAATGGAAGCAACCCAAAATTCTATCCAACTACACTTGGGCGACTTTAAGTTGCCGGCGGCGTGTTCTCCGCTTCAACCCTCGGATCACACCCTTGATTTTTAGGGCCTAGCCAACTGATCAAGCTCGGTTCGATTTGAGCCCGGGCACAACGGGAGGCGACTTCGCAGATCTACCCGGTTGGACCCCTTGACTCCCGAGCCTTAGCTCTTTTTATTGTGGTTGAATGGGTGTTTTCGAGTTCAATGCACGAATGCTAGTTCACGACCCTCTCCCCTCTCTCTCTCCTTTTTACAAGCTTTGGGGTCGGAGAAGGCCGGGGGTGGCGTTGATTTCAAGTAATTGGACAAGACCACGAAGAGGAAACGCGTTCCCCTTGGCCTTGGGCCCCTGGGCCGAAGTGGCCTCGACCCCGAAATACATCGGTGAGTCTTGGGGGCCTAATGCTCCTCCCGGGCGGCCTCCTCAAGCAAACCTTCTCTCCGGTAAATCTTCCGCCCAGAGTGACCTTTCCGGACCGCAAGGGCCTTTAGCGTAATCATTTCTTTTGCCTATCCGGGATGTCTCATTAAATGCGCCGCCCTTTGCCGGGGGGGCCTTCTCCAAGACTTCGCAATGCCTCCAAGGCCCCTTCCCCGGCGTGGGGACCCTCGCCCGTTTGAGGGGGCAACCCTTTCCCGCTTCGCGGGGGCCCTCGCCCTTCTCCAGGGGGCTCGCCCAGCTGGGGCCACGCCACTTGGCGGGGGCCCTTTGGCCTTCGAGGGCTTCGCCCAGGGCCCCGGGCCCGACGCCCCGGGGGGCCCTTCTTGCCGGACTCTTTGTACCCGGGATATTTATTACCCAACAAGAGCCCGGGTTCCCTGTAACGGAACCTCCACAAGACACTTTTCCGCTTATGCGGCGGAGGCGATCGTGGGCCCCCCCGGGCCGTGGCTGATTCTCCGTGCACCGATCTTCCTTGGGGAACTCGGCCGCTTTAGGGAAAACCAAAAAGCAGGGGGCAATGGGGCCCCAAGGCGTGGGGGCGGAATTCAAACCGCCGCCGGCCCGCTTATAAATTCTTCTCCCGCGCTAATCCTTCCCAAGCTAAGTCTTCCCCGCCAATTGCCTCCTTCCGCCACCACAGGCCTTCTTTTCTCTTTGCCAACTTCCCACCCTTTCCAATGGGCGCCAAACGCCAAGGATCGCCCGGGAAGGCGCCGCCGTTCGGGGCCAAGTTTTTCCTACCTCCGCCGAACGAAACTTCGGAGGGGCCTTCGTCGGCTGCCAAGCCGGGTTTCCGCCCGACACCCATGGCGCCCTTCGCGGCGGGGAGATTACCCCCTGGCGGCGGGCCGGGGCTCATCCCGGAATTGAATTTTTTCTTGGGGTGCTCGCCTTTCACGAGATCCGGGTGCACCTTCCCCAATTCCGCCATTCGGCCAATTCTTGGTCCACCTCTCGGATGTTTGGGGGACGATGAAGCCTCCCCCTGGGCCACTTCTTCGTTTTCGACCAGGCCCGTTCAGGCGGGCCCGAGGGCGCATTTCACGCCCGTAAAGCCGCCTTCATCCGGGCGGCCCAAGTTCAATGGAAGGGCGGCCCGAAAATGGTAAGCGTGGAGGACTCCGGGCCGGCGACTCTTCTTCTTGGGCCCCGGAACCCACCCCAAGGGGGTTTGGCTCGCCGGACTGGGCCGGCCGGGCCTTGCCAAGGCCGGATTTGCCGGCCCAGCTCCACCGGATCCCTCGTCCGGGCGGATTTTTTTCGGGCCAAACCGCCCGCCCGGAGGACTCGCCCGTTTATTACTGGCGAAACGATGGGTCCCGCCGCCCGGTGGTGGGCGCCTTTAATCTCTTGGGCCTCTTGTCTTTCTTGGAATCTTTTTGCTTGCCGATTTATGGCTTCCTTTTTTCCCCAAGGAACGTCGGGCGGCGTGTTCGGGCCGGTGGGGGGATCCCCCACCCAAGAACACTTCCGTTCGAGATCCTCCCCTGCGCCCGGGATCCACGGGGCGAACCAACCTTGCGCCCGCTCCCTTGAGGTCTCGGGTTCCGCGGTCCAAGTGGCCGGGGCCACTACGAATCCCGGATCCCCTCCCCCGCCCCTTCCGTGGCGGCCTTTCCCGGCCGTTGGCCGGCCACCGGCCCGGGAAACGCCTCTCCCAGGGGCGATGGCGGCGGAGGAGGGAGAGGAAGTCCAAAGGGGCTCGCCCTCCGCCTGAAGCTTCCCCACCGGCTGGCCCCTCCGTGGGGGCCTCTTGCTACCCATTCACCCGGGCGAGGCCTTGGCGACTCCGGCCCGACTTTTATTTCCCCCGCCGGACGCCTCCGGCGTTGCCGGCCTGCCCCTTGTTGTCCAATTGGTGCTTCCCTTGCAACCCACTTGCCTTGGGCCCTGCCCGCAACAGGATCGCGCAGGTTTAACCGGCCAAACAAGCGATTTGGAGCTCCCCCCCGGCTTTCGCCTTTTGGAGCCCGCTTAGGTTGGCTTTTCCGGCCACCGCACATTTCACATTAGGTTAGCATGCTACCGCTTTTGCATACCGAACCCCCTTGTCCTTCTTGGAACAGGCGGATTTTGGGGCATCGAGTTCCGCCCAGCGACTTCCAAATTTCCCGGCCACGCCTTTCGGCGGAAGGCTTCCGGCGAGGATTTGCCACCGCTCGGAGAACCCTCCCACCGCTCCGGCCGGGCCGGCCATTTCGGCCGGAGGCCGCGGGGCGCCCTTGGAACCGCAACCCTCTCCCTTTTGGGCGGCGGGGAAGCCGCCCGGCGGGCGATCCCAGGCGGCCGCGGGCGGGCCCTTGCCAAGAAGCCAAAGGCGATGACCGCAGGGCTAAAGCGCCTTGGCCCCTGCCGAAGCGGTCAAACCTCCTTTGGAACACTTGGCGCCCAACCCTTGCCGACATGTTCCCCGCCCCGGCCCGGATCGATCCTTGGGTGTTACCTTGCATCCCCGGGAGGAGGGCCAATTAAGGAAAGGCCGGGGGAAAACCGGGCCGGCGTCTTTGGGGCGTTGGAACGGGGCGTCAAGGCGGTCGTAAAAGGCGCCGGCAAAGCCCGGTTCATCTTGGGAACCGTTTTGCTCGAGCCGCGTTTGATCTCGGCGCCCCGGGAGTTTGCGCCCCGGGACGGTTTAAGCGGGCGGGTTGACCCGCCCCGGCCCGATTCCATGATGGGGCGCGCTGGTGAAAAAGCGAAGGAGGAGGAAGGAGACTCCCCGCTTTTTTCCTTTGTAAATGTTGCCTATCAATGCAAACAAATTTTTGCTCTTTGTTGTGAGTCTCACTTGAACTTGGCAAATTTTAATCGGAATTAATGAGGCACTGGCCAATGGCTTTAAATAACGTTCCCGGTAAGTGGGGCTGTTTCCTTAGGCATCCGGTTACTTTAACCCTTATGGCCTTCTCGCGAACCGACTTAAACATTACGTTGGCGGCCCCGGAAGTGGTCTGTCGCCGGGTTTGTTGGGATTGCCAGGAACCGAAACCGGCTTAGAACCCGGCTTCCGTCTGCCTCGCCCCAACGAAGTTATGGTTTGCCTTTTTGCAACTAAGGGCCATTAGCCATAAGTACTTTTCGCTACCACCTTTTCCGAATGTTCTCTAAGGAACCTTTTTTAAGGCTAAGACCGATCGACAAAAAGCTTTGGAAGGAAAGCATTCAAAAGTGGCGCTTTTTCCTCGGCATCCGGTTACTTCAACCCTTATTGGCCTTTTAACCGACCCTTTAGACATCGGTGGCGAGAACTTAGCTTTGGTGGTCTAGTCCGGAAGGCCATTTGGGCCATTGCCTAGGCCGAGCCACAGGTTAGGCCCTTCCCCGCCTTCCGAACCGCAAGTCATGGCGTTGTCCTTGCAACTAAGGGGCCATCCGCCTTGAGTATTTTTTTGCCCAACTTTTCAAGAATGCTTTCTACCGATTGAGGCAAAAAGGAAACGGTCCCACAAGAAGAAACTTATCTCTTATTGAAGATGGTTTGTACAATGCCCCAAAGGGGCGGTAAGGAAGAAGATCTGGCCGGCTCCAAAGGAAAACCAAAAAGGCTTCGGGCGCTACCACGGGTAGAACTTCCTCACCGGCGTTCCAAGTGTTGCCAATTCGCACCATCCTCGAATCGAGCCTTTGGCCGAGCCAAAGGGAGGCCGAACCACCTTTGAAGGGCCTCCCACGGGGAGGGGCGTTTTCGCCCTTCGCTTGGATTTTGTTAACGAGGTGCCCAACGCCGGTTGTTCTCACACACCCGCCTTGCTTGATAACGGCGCTTCCCTTTTCTTAGGGCCGGATCGCCGCCTGTCCTCGGATCTCCTCCGGGAGATTCACTTCGCCCGACCGGGCCGGTGGTCTTGTTCTTCGCTGAACGCCGCCACCCTTGGGAGCCAAGGCGAAGCTCGATGGGAGCACCGCCTGAGCCATACACCAGGAAGAAGGGGTCTCGCCGGGTGGCTCAAGTTGTCCGCGGCCCCACAACACCGGGGGGACTTTTAAACCCTGCTTGCCGGCGCTTCTCCAGGCGATCGAACGCCCTTGTCTTGAGCCCTTTCAAGACTTCCGTTCCCCGCTTCCACTTGCCCATTGTTTTCGGATGCGCCGAGGAGGCGGCCCGGTACCCAACTCTTCGCACCGCCTTGAAAATCGGCGCTTTGAACCGGGGTTGTCGTGATGATTCTTGGCGACACCGAACCGGACGAAGATGCTCTTCATAAACTTGATAGCATGGGATGTGATCGCCGGGACCGGCGAGGCTTCAACCCACAAGTGAACGCCGATGGCGGGAAACAGATGAAATATAACCTCCGGTTCCGGGAACGGGCCCCGTAATGCCCGGTGCGAACGGCCAAGAAGGGAATGAATGGTTCGGCGGGCCCGATGGTTCTTAGCATAAATTGGCCGGCTTCGGATCTCCTCCCCCAAGGCATCCCGGGGCGGAGGCCAATAAAGCCGGGGCGGAAACTTTCCCAACCAACGCCCTCCCGAATGGCTCCCGCCGTGCCTCCATGGATCTGGAAGAATTTCCCCCCCGAAAGGGGCCGCTTGGAGAACTCCGTTTCGCCCGGCAATCGGTCCCCACCAACGAGGGGCGGCCTTTTGGCGCCATTTTCCCGGAAACCACTCGTTGGGGATCCCCTTCCCGCGGGTAGGCTAGATCGGATCCATCCAGACCTTCCGGACGAGTGTGCGAACCGACATTGTCACGGCGTTACTCCGGCCCGGCGGCTTTCCGCCTCAACCGCCTCGCGGTTCTTCCCCCTCCCTCCCGGGGTCGGGAGATTGGTGGCGCCTCCTCCGGTGGGGCTGGGTCCGGAAAGGGTCCCCCGCCAGATTGGGGGTCTGACGACGGCCGAAGTCTTTTCTTCAAAGGCCCCAAATTTAACAGGTGCCCTTGATGAGGCAATCGGGGCTTTATCCGCCATGTAGTTGTCGCGGCGAGGGGCGGCCGGCCCAAACCCTCGGTGCCGCCCCCGGGCGCCTCCGCCAGGTAGGCCGCCATACGGGATCCGGCGGGAGAAATCCTTCCTCGCTGGTTGATGACCGGAGAAATCGCTTTTACTTTAAGCCCGGAGGCCAAGGGGGAAACCCCCGAGCCCGGCGAAACCCTTCATATTGCGATGTTGTTTGGCGGAATCCAAGCCCCGGTCCGGGGACGACATCGGGGAGACACAAGGAACGGCCTTTAAACCCCCCTGGTGGAATGGCCCGTCGAAGAAGAGTCCACGGCGGGTCTTTGGGTGCCTTCGCCTTTCCGGCGCCGGAGTCCATTCCGGCAACTCCGCCGAGCTTGCCCTTTGATGGCCGTTCGGGGCGAACGAGATCGGTTTGCCCCATTGGCCCCTTGGCGACCCGTTCGCCACGGTTGAAGAAATCTCCCGCAAGGGTACTTGGTCAACCTGACTTCCCCGGAAGTAGTGGCGCGTTTGGGGCCGCGGGGCGTAAAATCCGGTGCGGAATACCTTTGTTTGGCCGTGGACTACTTTGGCGGCGAATAAATGGGGCTGAACGCCTTTCTTTCCGCCACCACCGTGGCCCACCGCTGGGGGTTTGCCGGCGAAGAGGATCGGGGCTTTCGCCCGGTGGGCGAAACCGGGATAAGGAGGTGAGATACTTTTTCCAAATCCGAACGCCTCCTGCCCGCCTGGCCCACTGAACCCGGTTGGTCTTTTTAGGAGCTTGGCGGGGAGACTTTTATCTCCCCGGGAGCTATAAAGCGGCCGGGGGTCAAGCGCCCACCAAGCACTTCAATTCCCAAGTCGCCGGGGCTTCATGTTCTCGATCCGCGATCTTGTCGGGTTGCCTTATCCCCCTGGGACGAGGAATCCGGTTTGCCCAACCGGGCGGCGAACACGCATTTCTCGGGTTAAACTTGATCAAATTTCGGTTGGTGAAGGTTTCTTCCGGTCCGATCAACTCCTCCGCCTTTCTTGGACTTCACCACGGTCATCGACAACCCTCCGGGTTTCGCCTTTATTTGGGGGGCGGTGAGCTATATGCATGGCCCTCGATAGGTTGGGCCGGATTCTTCAAATCAACGCCATCCTTGTGGAAAGAACGCCCATGGGCGCCACGGGCGGTCTTGTCTTCTCTTCTTCTTTGCTCGGTGGTACCCGGTCCGGATCCGAAAATTTTCCCGCCCCCGGTAAGTCGGCGATGAGATCGACAAGGGAAGGGTACGGATCCCGGGCACACCTTGTTGAGGTCGGGAAGTCCACACAATCCTCCAACGCCCGTTGGATTTTTACGAGGGCGGGGTTCCGGAGCCACCGGGATGGGGCGACCTCGGACGACCCCCCTTAAGAAACTTGTCCACCTTGGGCGGATAACTTCCTGGCGCCCACCGGCCGCCCGGGACCTTCGATGACCGGTCACGCCGGGAACGCCGAAATTTGTGCTCAATCACTTCCCCGGGACCCCGACCATGTTGGATTTGCCACCACGCCTGGGAGGTGGAGGAAGGAGGCGGGGCCTTCCTAGGCGCCGAGAGAGGTGCCCACCAACGGGTCTTGGCGGTCCGACTTCGCCAGGAACCGCCTTTAACCTCCATGGACGAACCGGGAGGCCGGTTCGCCGGAGGACTCGAGTGGCCTCACCTTCGAGCCCGACGCCCCGCCAAAGCGAGGCGTCCCTTTCCAGGGAGGCGCCCGGCGGTCCACTTTAAACGATGGGGCCGGGCCGGGATCTTCCCAACCATGTCGATAGTGGCAAACCGCCATGAACTTGGTCCCCCCAAGGATGGCGTTGGGGAAGGTCGATGTCCGCCACCCAACTTCGAAACATCCGGGTTGCGAAGTTTCCAACCCAAGGGTCCAGGCCCGCCGGACGGACTCGGCCCGTGTCGAACGGGAGTGTTGGGCGGCCTCCGCCGCTGAATCTGGGCGCCCCGCCTCCGGACCGCCCTATTTACATTCCGGGACCGTTGGGCCCAATCGGAGAATTCCACGCGATTTGGTGGGGTGGTTTGTTAAGCGTCGTCGCTTCCAACCACACCCTTGACCCAAAAGCGGAGGCGGCGGAACCCCTCGCCAGGCTTAAAGCTAGCGTGGGAAATAAGGGCAAACGGCCGGATACGGAACCGGCCCGCCGAAAACCGCGGCCGCTTCCCTTGCCCTTGCTTGCCGGGGCGCCGCTGCTGCCCTGCTGCCGCTTGCTCGGGACTCGCTTGTCCACCATCTTGCGAACATGGCAATTCACCAAGTCGTGGGAGTTGTTGCGGTGAATGGGACAAGGGCCTTCCGGCCCCCTTCAGGGCGATGGTCTTGCCCTCTCGCCGGCGGCCGGGCCAAGGGTTTCCGGGCCATAACCGCCCGCCTTTCGGCCGCCCCTTTCGGGGACCCGTGCCGCCCGGTGCCAATGACCTCGGTCTCGGCCGCCTTTGGCTTTTCTTGTCCTTTTGCCGGGGTTCCTCGAGGTCCCGCCTCCACCTCCCCCCGCCCGAGCCGGGGGATCGGCCCGTGTCGGGAATTAGATTCGGCCCTTACCATAGCCCACCCCGGCCCAATCAAGACCCTACCAAGGCCTAGCTCCTTGGAAGGTTCTATCAGCCTATATGCATCCCGTCAACAGCCCCGGCGGCACGGTGGTTAACGGCCTAAGATTCGTTTTGAGTCTTATCAACAAGAGTTCTGCAACCTACGTGAAGACCGGGCGTTGGTTTCGGTTGGATTAGGAGTCGTGATCCTCAAGACTAGGAGTATGCCTTATCCCCGGGATATATTTGGCATGTATGAGTTTTTGCGATCTCATAGTTGGCCCCCGATATTCCCTCGATAGGCCGGTTTTTCGACTATATAAACAAGGCCCCCGGTAGAAGGGCCGGGGCACTTGATCTTGGATTTTGCTTCCTGACACCATAATCTGCCGAGACTTGTTCGCCTCCCGAGCCATCTCTTGTATTCATCTTTGATATAAAGAAAGGGGCGTGGGGCTATTATCTCTCCCGGAAGGCTAACCGGGATAAAAACCCCCCTCTCCTGTTCGCTTTCGCATTGTTTGGCGGTCTCCTATCTCAATTTTGAAGAACCTTGGTTCGGGTCGATATCCCAAACCGCCGGCAGGGCCCGTCCGGGGGAACGGGACGAGATGCCGAACTCCCAACTGAGAATACCCGAGGGCCTACTTCGGGGGCGGGATGTCCGCCCCCGCCGGGTTCGGCGTCTGTTCGGTTCGGGAACGCTTTGATCCGGGCGATGTCCGCCATGGGGAGATAGCCTTTAATCGCCTCCTCGCCGGCAACACTCGAACCGGGATCTTTCGACGGTTTAGATTTATCCGGTTCCAAGGCTATGTCGGTAGATTCCACCTGGAACCCAAGGATGACCCGCCTAAGCGCCAAGGGTTCCCCGCATTAACATGGCCGATCTAGGAACCTCCGAGGATCCCGCCGGGCCTGGGCGGGCGGTCGGCATTAACTACGCTGGCATCAAGGCGAGGCGCCTTTGCCGCCGGGGGCGCCTTCGCCCGCCTCGGCATTCCTTCCGGACCTTTACCCGGTTTCCGACCGGTTACGGCCGCGACCCCACCTCGCGTTTGCCCTTAATCTCCAAGGCTTCTCCTGTTGGTCAATTTCCCGGACCGGACCGGTCGGAAACGGATGGTTCGGATCCCGGGACCCATAGACCAAAATGGGAACGGCCAAGCTATGGCAAGGTCCTTAGATCCACTAATCGGCGATCTCGCCCATGGGCGCTTTTGCGATTAACCTAGGCGGGGAGGGCCAAAGTCTCTAGGAGAAGTCAACAACCCTCCAGGTTAAACCAATTTGCCCGGAATGATTGGGACATCCGATCGATCGGGACCCCCACCACCAAGGATCCTTGCCCATGAAGCAAGGCTACCGGGGTGCCATCGCCGCCAAGTCCTCGAGTCATCCACGACCCAGGGGCCAAGGCGCCGGCGACCCCGGCCGGTTCCCCCGTGAGGGCGCTATCGCGACCACGAGGAAGGCGGGTGGGCCGTCCCGGGAAGAGTTTCTCCGGGCCGGGTCCTCCCGTTCAGGGGAGTTCCTCCGCCGAACAGGAAACGCTTCTCAAGATTGGTTCCGGGAAAGGTGGCCGGTCATATGCTCGGTGCAGGGCTTTCTCCAACGAAGGCCGGGCCGTCCGGGGGCCCTCAAAATTCAAGCCCGGCCACATGGAGGGTACAATCTCGGAACCCGGAGGAATTCCTTTCCATTCCGCCCGCCATCATTGGCGGGGGTGGAGCTTGTTATGGCCAATACCTCCCGGCCCTTGAGGGTCCGCCGGGCGGGGCTTCAATCGGAAGAGGGTTCCATCACCATGGAACCAGCTTTTGCGGCCTTGTCGCTAATTTCCGGGAGCAACGGCGTCTGGCAAGGAGGATGATCCGCACGGATGATCCGGATGAACGGGAGACCCCGAATTTCGGAAGCTTTCATTAAGATCCCAAACGATCCCAACATCTTGGATGAATCTGTTTCCGCGCCTTCAAACGGAGTCCCGGACGGCGTTCCCCAGATCTCGAGATTAATGAGACTGGACCGTAACGACCTGTTCAAAGGCGGGGCCACATATGCCGGCGAAGGTTTCGATTAAAAGGCGTTAAACAAAGGGAGGCCCGCCCACCGTGTGGATGAGAAGAAGAAGAAGCGAAAATGTCCCCGGTGACAAGAAGTCCAAGAAGAAGAACAAAGGTGATCCCAATACCGTCGGGTATGGATCCGCCTTCCTCCCAAGGATGGGCGGAAGGCCCAACAATAATTACAAAGGCAAAAAGCCCGCCGGGGGGCGGACAAGGCAAGAAAGGTCCGGCGACCGATTTTGAAGGTTACCCTGGCATGATATCGCCTTTAAGAACTTGGGCGAAAGCTCAAGATTTCTACAACAAGGGCCCAATGCCCACCCCCCGAACATGGGTGATGCCGGTAATAAGCGAAAAGGCGATGGTGATCGGAAGATGATGCCGAATATCAAGGCCCGTGGAACCATATCGCCATTTTCGGGCCTTTCGGCTTACACCCTCCGGCAGCCTCAAAAGAAGCGCCGGGAGGTCCACAACGCCGAAAAAGGCAAACCTCCCGAATCGATGAAGTGGATTGAGGTCTCCATCTCCTTCTTAAGGAGGATTGCCCCACTGGGATGACCAAACCTCGGCCGGCTCCCAGGTGGTCGCCCACCATCGGAACCGGAGTTTGGCCGTGGTCTTAGTAGGCGGGGGGCGCTTCGGACTTGTTCGCCAAAGTCTTGGGCGAGATGCAAATCCCCTAAGGTAAGGAAATCGGAATGCCCTTCTGGAATTGTTGGAGAAGGCTGCCGTTGGCGGGTTGTCCCTGTCACCCGGCAACCCAAGCAACTTCCGAACGAGTTGATCACTTTCGGCGTGGTGGACTTTTCCGGCGGCGACAACGCAATCTTGGGCCATCTCTCGGTAAGTTTATGGCGGTCCCACCCGCTTACCATTGTGAAGATACCAGGACCTAACGGCGTGATCACGGTCAAGGACAATTACAAAGCGCCGGATTGCGAGGGCCCTTGCCCCGGTCGACCAACTTCCGCCCGGTGGTCCAAGTTCCGGAACCAAGTTCCAACGCCCCAAGGGTCTCCCTCCCCGTGGAGAAACCAAGGAAGTTCATTCCCGATGAACTTAAGAAGTTCACTTGGGGGCCAACTGGACCCCAAATAGGAAAGCGAGCTTATTGCCTTCCTCCGAGCTAATCAGATGTATTGCCGGGAGCCATCCGACATGCCCGGAGTCCGGGGAGGAATTCGAGCAAAACCTGGTCCCACGGGACAAAAGCTGTTCGCCCAAGCTTCGCCTTGAATTCAAACAGGATCATCAAAGATCGGCAACCGTTTCATTTTGGGTTCATCCGCGAGGTTGATCACAGGTGGTTAGCCCTGCATTGTAAAGAAGAAAAGGCGGAAGTGGAGGATGTGTGTCGATCCACCGATCTCAACCCTTTGCCCTAAGGACAATTTCCGTCCCGATTGACCCGGTGGTGCGTCATTTGGACCACAAATTCCGAGTTTTTAGATGCTTTCGGGTTACCACCAAATAAGCATCTCCCAGGGATGAAGAAATTCGCCTTCATCACCCCTTGCACATTCCGCTGCCGACCATGTCCTTCGGTTCCGAATTTGGTGGTTCGGTAACAAAT
This sequence comes from Raddia guianensis, assembly GCA_036346415.1. Taxonomy (NCBI): domain Eukaryota; kingdom Viridiplantae; phylum Streptophyta; class Magnoliopsida; order Poales; family Poaceae; genus Raddia; species Raddia guianensis. The sequence continues at coordinate 39,586,049 of CM070539.1, forward strand.
GGAAAAACCTTCCCGACAAATGCGGAAAAAACCGGAGGTCTATGTCGGCGACATAGTTGTAAAAACAAGTATGCTCCGGATTGTAAAAGACCCGCGAAAACTTTTGTAATCTCACCAGCATCGAATAAAATTAAATCCGGAGAAGTGTACCTTTGGTGTTCGATCCGGAATGTTGCTTTGGTTATGTCATTGGCTCGCAAAGGTATTTCGCCAACCCCAAAAATGAGGCCATTGAAAATATCGGGCTCCAACCCCGTAAAGGAAGTACAAAGCCTCAACCTTGGGGATGGGCGTTTTAAGGGGTTTATTTCCGTCAAAAGGCAACGGGCGCCCTTTCTTTAAGGCCTCGAAGCACAATGGTTTAATGGAAGGAGGATAGATCCTTCCAGGATCTAAGCGTTGCCCAATCCTCCGCCTTGACTACCCCGCGGCTTGGCGGCCCCTATTATACCTAGGTTGCACGCCACAAGCGGGGGGGTCTTGGGCCGAAAGGGAAGGCATCTGACCAATCTATTACGGGGAGGTACTTCACGGATCAAAGGGACCACCGAGGTCCGGTTACTTCCGCCTTTGCTCATGTCCTCCGGAAGCTTCGCCACTACTTCCAAAGATCAAATCGGGTCCCCACCACGTTCCCCGGGAGAAATCCCACGGAATAAGGAATCTAGCGGACGATAGCTAAGTGGGCAATGGAACTAGCAGTTCGATCCTTATTTTTCCCAACGCTATCAAGTCCAAGGTCCTAGGTGACTTTGTCCTTGAATGGACTTGCCCCCAAATCCCGGAAGCTCCCGAAACAACCCATTGAACCCTTTGGACCATGTTTTTGATGGCTCCGACCGGAAACTTCGGGGCTGGTTTTGTTCTCATCTCCCCTCAAGGAGAGCAACTCCAATTCTATCCAACTACACTTTGGGCGACTAACAACGGCCGCAGGTCGGGCCCTCCTCGGGGACTAAGGCGTGCAAGTGGCTTCGCCCAACGGCTAACCGGAAGGAGATTCACCTGGTCATCAATCGGTTAACAAGGAGTATCGGCTTTCGATAACTCAATGGCGCGATACCGGTTGAAGGAGGAAGGGGCGGCATTTTCGATTTTTCGGGCTCTTCGTGCCGGGAAGGACAACCGGGCCGACCAGCTATCCAAGTATGGATCCTCACGAAATCGCTTCCGGCGGGTGCTGCCGAGCACCTTCCAAACCCTCAATCCGTCTCCGGGACGAAACAGGAGGGGTGGTCTTGTCCGTTATCGGGGTGCCGGGGACAACGCCATTTGTCCGGACCTTGCGGGTGGGACCCCTGCAGGGCCAAGGGCCCTTGGCCAAAGGCGGGCCGCCCATAAAGCTTATGGGCGGATCCTTCCGCCAAGGTGCTCGGGAGTTCTCCAAATGCATCTCGCAAGAGGGTGTGTTTCTTCAGGGACATACCGAGGGTGCCTCAACCCGCCTTCCTTAAACTCGGGTGGCAAAGCGCCGCATGGGCTTTATTGGCCCTTAAAGATGCCCGGGACATCGTGACTAAGTGCAAAGGCTTGCCAATTTCACGCCGGAAGGCCACAACCCGCCGAGCTCCAAACAATCCCCCATCCCGGCCTTTTTCCACTGGGTCCGGATTCCGCTTGGCCCATTCCCTAAGGGTACAATACACACACCCGTCGCCATAGACACTTTTACAAAGTGGATTGGGCAGCCCGGTGTTCCCTCTTCACGCCAAAACGGTTTGTTTTTCAAAAACAACGTGGTCCGCCCGATTCCCCATGGGATCACGGATAACGGACCAATTCGGCCGGTTTCCGGAATTGCGAATTTGGGTACCGTTGTTTGCCTTCCGTGGCACATCCACGAGCAATGGAAGCAATGGGAAGCTAACGACAGATAGTCCAGGTATCAAACGGCGGGTATTGGCCGCCCGGAAACCACAAGAAGGCCGGGTTGGCGGTTCCCCCTTCCTGGGCGTTCGCTTTCGGACCGGAACCGGAAACTCCCTTCCAATTGGTCTTGGTGGGATCCGCCCGCCGAAATCGACTCGGTTCGCCTCGCGGCTCGGGTCAACCTAGTTGACGGCGAGCAAGGCCTCCTCGATCTCGATCTCCTCAAGGCACCGGCCGGGCACAAGTCGAATGGCGCGCCACGGAAGATCTTCCCACGCCGCCAAAACAATTGACCTAGGGCTTTGAAGGCGGGCGACCTGTTCCTCCGGTCCGGAACTTGTCCAATGCCAACAAGTTAACTCCTCGTTGGGAGGGCCCGTTCACCGGTCGTTTCCCGCCGGGGCGTTCTTTGGCTATGGAGGGCGGAGAGAGTACCAAAACTTGGAACATCGACCCCCGAAGTTCTTTGTGTAGGTCTTTTTGTGTTTGCTTAGCTTTGCGCTTTTTGTAAACCGCCTTTAGTTCGCCCAAGTCTCTGGGCACCATGTAAAGTTCAATCCAATTTCGGTGAATCATCGCGGCCTTCGGTTCCCTTTTCCCGTTGCCTTCTCGACTACTTTTCTCCGGTAACACTTGATGGCTGCCGGCCTTGCAACTCTTGGCCCAAATCTTAAGGATTGTTCCCTACCGGCCGGGTTCCAAAGTTCCTAAACTTCGGGTTGCGAACACGGCCTTTCCACCTTGCGGCTAAATTGCCTCGAAGCCCTCCGCGGCAAGGGCACTTTCCCGGGCGCGACCACTTGGTAAAGCTTGCCTCGAAGCCCCAGGGCGGAAACTTTCCTTGTTCTTACTTTCGGGCGCCTTAACTTACGACAACGGCGGACTACGGAACGAATCGAGAAAATCGGGTGTCGCTTCCTTCCCCACGCCGCGATCGAGTTCCAAAGCTTAGGTTCTCGAGCATCGTCCGCAGGGGCTAGGGTGTCTTTTTTCTCTTGTGCACTGTTGGGTTCGCAAACCTTCGGGTTTAAGCAGATACAAGGGGGAGTTAGGCGAGCGCCCAGGTTTTCTCAAACTCCCTAAGCGCTTTGCTTTTTCTCTTAGTTCTTTTCGTTTTGTCCTTTTTTGCTTCTCTTTGCAGGAAAAAGGTAAGTCTTTAATTAACAAAATTTGCGGTACAAGGTCCACCCGGTTTGCCCTTCTGCCTATTTAGAAGCGAAGGTCCTTGAGCTCCTCGATCACTTCTTTAAAGGCCGGACTTCCCTTGGGCTTTGAACCCTTCTCCGGCCTCCTGGGGATCGGCTTCCTCCTTGCCTTGGCCAGCCTCCTCCAGCGGAGAGCCTCGACCTTCTTGGTCTTGGCCCGGTGGTCGGTCGAGCCTCGCCGCTAACTTCCCTTTCAAGGGTCCCGAGCCGCTGCCCTTTCTTGACCTTCTTTTCTCCATGGTGATTGCCCTCACCGCCATCCCACAAATCTCCTCAATCTCCTCCCGTGAAGCCCAGGGGTTGAGATCCTAACCGAGTCCCGCGGATGTTTGCTCCTCCTTGGCTGGGCTTTAAGCTTTTTGGCTTCCCCAATTTGGTTCCGCCCATGGGGCCTTACAAGCGCTCTTGAGCCACTTCGGCGGCGGCGGCTCCTCCGGCCTGCCTTCACGGGGCTTCCCAAGCTCCTGGCCCTTTAGGAGGCTAGAGGAATGCCCTCCTTGGTCCGGCCTTGAGCTTTTCCTTCCCAAGCCGGCTTTGGGCCAGGAACGCCCGCCGGGATCCCCCAAAGATGTTCCGGAGTGATGCCGGCCCGGCGGCCCGTTCGATGGTGACCCCATCCTCGAGTTCCGCCATGGTGTCCCCAAGACCGAGAGGGAAGAAAAGTTAACTACGGCTATGATGTGGCTAAGTTGAACAAAGCTTGGTTTTGGTGTTTACCTTGCCGTCGGCGTTTATCCGCGGCGAAGCGGTCCTCGAGGCCACGGCCCGGCCCCGCCGGGGAGAAGGCGGGCGTTCTTGCCGCCGCCGCCTTTGCTCGCTTCCTTCTTTTGGGGGAAGCTCCGCTCCCGGAGGGGGAAGCGGCGGGCGGCGCTTTGCTCCGCCCCCTTCTCCTCTTCCTTTTCTTCTTCCGCCCAAAACGCTTTGGCGGGGCCCCCCGGCCGGGCGGCGCCGTTGGTCCCCGGGCGATTTTGACGACCGCCGGGGCTTCTTCTTTCCCCGGACGGTTGGGCCCCACCCCACGGGAGAACCCGCCGCTTAGGGTAAGCCGCCCCGGCGGAACCGGGCAAACCGGCTGCTCGGTCCTGCCTGGGCCCCCGAACCCGCCTTGGTTCCAAGTCCGTGGCGCCACCGCCGCCATTTTTGCCTCCCCGCCCACGGTCTTTGGAGCTGGCCACTGCTTGGTGAACCTGGCGGCAAGGGTTCCACGCCGGCCTTGTCCTTGGGTTTGCCCCCTCCGCCCGGGACGCCTCCGGATGTTCGGGCGAATTCCTCAATCCCCTCGGCGTCCGTCCGGTGGCGGTCCCTTCTTGGGCGGTGATGAACGAGGTTGGATTGTTCCGATGCGGTCAAGGTGGAAAGATCAAAAGATCGATTTCTACATACCGCCGGTGGAGGGCTTGATCCCGATCTTCCTCGCCCAACCCGCCTTCCTGGGGCTCCTTGGCGGTTTCCCGCCCGGCCCTTGGGGCATACTGGCTCCTGGTGGGAAAGGCACCCTTCGCAAGCGCCAAGGAGTTTCTCCTTCCAACCTCCTCCTAGTCTCCTTTGCTCGGCGATTGTTGAACCCCGCAAATGGCCCGGGTGGTCTCGAGAAGCGCCAAGGGTCATGTTCTTTACCTCTTTCGCTTTGGCTCGGGCGAGGAGGGAGGGCTTGGTCTCTTCCTTTGGGTGACCCGGCCTTGTTTGGTTGCTTTGGCGCCCGTCGCCCATTGGTTTCTTCGGGTTTCCGGGCCGCCATGGCCTTGGGAAGCTCAGCGCGGCCCGCCACCTTTGGGCTTTGTCCGCCTTTGGCCTTCCTTTCTTGGCTTTCTCCTTCTCAGACCGGAGAGATCCTCGGAATCCCTCCAAGGATCCCGGGTCCTCCCGCTTGTCGGTGAGCTTTTGCGCTTAAACAACATTGTTCCCTTAGCCCAGGAGAAATAATTTACCTCGCCTCGGGCGAGGACATTCGGTGGACGGGGCCACCTGGTGACCTCCCGCCCTTTTGGCCTTTGGCATCGACCCGCCGGCCACCCATGCGTTTGGTTGGTTTCTTCCCCGGGAAGGGATTTTAGTTCTGTTGGGAGGAAAGAATCAATGAAGAGGTTGAGTCTTAAAGGCACTTACCTGCTTCCCTTGTAATGTCTTCCCATCCCTCTATCTTGTAGAAGGGATAGGATTCCTCCAGGGAGGATCCCGTTATTTGGAAGTCCGGATGATCTCCCCCTGGAGGAGACTCACGAGGGAAGGCGATCTTCCCGGTCCGTACCAATCCTCCGGGGACATCTCCGGCCGAGGCATTGAAATTCCTTTGGCCGCCTTCCCGGTGAAGGCGAAGTTTTGTCGCCCTCCGCTTGCCAGAACCACCTCACCCACCCGCCCCATCTAGTCGGCGGGGTGGGCGAGGATCGGCGTCGTTGGGGGTGGCCCGGAGCTTGAGGTAATGCCCCGCCTTAAGCGGCCGGGCTGCTCCTAAATCCAATAGTAGTGGAGGAACCCCCCTGGATTGATTTCCCGATAGCCTTTCACACAAGTGTGCGAAGGCGGCCATCCTGGAGGATTTTTTGGATTGAGGTTTAACCTCCAATCCGCTAATGTTCAAGAAGGCCTCGGCGAAGTCGCCTTGGAGATCGCCCAACAAAGGCGAACCTTTGGGGTTAAGAACTCTCCCTCCGGTGGCTCCGGAGTATCCTCCTCCGGGCACCTTCCAGCCACCGGGTCAATGGGTTTCTTCCTCCCAAATCCTAAGGTCCTCCTCGGTCAGTTAGTCCGGTGAACGGCCATAGCGTTCCCGGATTGGGCGGGAAAGTTTTGGTGGTGGAATTTGGGTATTTGATTTGGCCGAAAGGGTTGGAGCAAACTTAGAGAGGAAAGGCGTGAAAACAGATGGTTGGCATGAGGCTTGGGTGCTTTTATAGTCCCGTATAAGCACTGCAACCGGTTTAGTCCCAAACGGCAGTTTTTTTTCAGAAGCTAGGTAAAACGGTCTTTGTTTTCCTTCAAGGGCAAAATTTTTTGGAATCCTTAACGGCTATTTTTTCCGGTTCTTGCCTTAAGGTTTGAGTCTTCCGGGGAGATGTCGCCCTGTTCGGCCAACGGGGTTGCTTTGGCCGATCGGGTTTATTGGGCCTCGAACAAGTCCTGTTCGGTTGAACCATAACCTGTTCGGTTGCTTGTTGCCGCCATTGTAGCAAAGAATATTTCCCTCTTCCTTGGAGTCTCGAAGGAAACCCCACCGTGGCCTTCCACTTGAGTCTCGGGCCTGTCGGGATTAGATTACGGCCCATTACCATAGCCCACTCCCGACGGCCCAATCGAAACCCTACCAAGGCCTAGTCCTTGGAAGGTTCTATCAAGCCCATATGCATCCCGTCAAGGGCCTCCTGGGCCGGGCCGTAACGGCCTAAGATTTGGTTTGAGTCTTACTCAACAAGAGTTCTCAGCTTACGGAAGACCCGGACGTTGGTTTCCGGATTGGATTAGGAGTCGTGATCCTCAAGACTAGGGTTATGCCTTATCCCTTCGGGATATATTTGGCATGTATGAGTTTGTTGCGATCTCATAGTTAGTTGGCCCGATATTCCCTCGATAGGGCGGTTTGTTTCAAACTATATAAACAAGGCCCCAAGGCGGTAGAAGGGCCCGGGGCATTGATCTTCGGGTTATTGCTTCCCAGACAAATAATCTCGCCGAGACTTGTTCGCCTCCGAGCCATCTCTTGTATTCATCTTTGATATAAAAAGAAAGGGGCGTAGGGCTATTATCTCCCCGAGGGCCTAAGGGGATAAAACCCCTTCTCCTTGTTTTGTTCGCATTGTTTTGGCGTGGTTCCTATCTCAATTTTGAAGAACCTTGGTTGACTTGGGTCGATATCCCAACCGTTTACACCTCAAATTTTAGGCGCCCGGGTGAAAACTCCTCCGCGTTTTGATCTTGGGGTGGCCATCTTCTCCTTGACCTTGGGGTCTTCGCCCCCGAATGCCGTGACCCGGCCGATGGAGATGTGGGGATGGTGTTTGCCACTGGGAAAGCGCCCGAATATAGTGGCCGCTCTCCCTTTCTTCGCCCCGGGGAAGGTCCCTTTCTACCCCTTTCAAGGTGCCCCGGAAGTTGGTGGAAAACTCCAAAGCTCCTTCCATGACCCCAGACCAAGGGGGTTCATAAGCCCGGGCTGCCGGTGAGGACCGGGGAAGTAGTTCGCGGAACCCCCGACCCTCCAAATGGGTGCATCACCGCTGTAGATCTCAAAAACTCCCGGGTTTGGTGGAGCCTATATTTTTTCGATGGGGGGACGAAACCGTTCCCCGGGCCGGCGCCTCCTTAGAAAAACCTGACGCCCGGAGCCTCTGCCTCGGCGGTCTCGGGCCGGCCCTTGCCCTTTGGGGCGGCCAACAGCGCCACCCCCTGGCCGGGCAGTCGGGAAACCCTCTTTTGGTCCCTTCGGCGGCCGGCAAATGGATGGCGGCCTTGGCCGCGCCCTGGGAACTTTCCACGAGGTCTTCCCAGCAAGTGGCGGTCCTCCGGATGGGATCGGAGATCGCGGCCACACTACGCCTTACCCGGCCCGAGCCCGGGGGTCGCCTCTTGTCGTTTTGGCCCCCCTCACCGGGAGATTGCGAGGAAGGCGAGGGCAACAAAAACGGGAGGGCGCGAAACACCGGCCCCCGCCCGAAACTTGCACCACCGCGGCGGCGAAGGGGCCCGGGGCCAACCCGGCCCCGGGTCCGATCCCGGAACCGGTGGGTTTCTTCCAACAAGGCCCGCCGCATGGAGGTTTCCGGGAGTGCACTCCTCCAAGGCCGGCGCCGCTTCTTGGGCGGGTGCTTTCCTCCGGGTTCCGACCCTAGGCGGGCGGCCACCGCCCGGGTGATTCCACCGCCATCGCCCGCCGGCCGACCGTGGCCGCGGCCTGGCGGCCGCCTTCCCCCATCGCGGATTGCGGCCCGCCATCGCCCTAAGAAGGGTCAAGAGCTTGAACCGATGCTAGCGCCCCCTACCTACCCACGGGCGGTTCTCCGCCAACCACCGCGGATCACACCCCGGTCGATTTTTTGGCGCAGCCAACTTCGAGCTCGGCCGATTTGGGCGCCGGACCGAGGGCGACTTGGCGGATCTACCCGGTTCGGACCCCTCGCGGGTAATAGTCCTACTCCCGCCGAGCCTTAGCTCTTTTCCGTCTGAGCCCTCCTCGCGGGACTAAGCGTGCAAGTCGCTTGGCGTCCAACGGCTAAGCTGTGAAGGAGATTCACGGTGGTCATCAATCGAGTTAACAAGGAGTATCGGTCTTTGCGATAACTCAATGGCGCGATACTGGTTGAAGTGAGGAAGTTGGGCGGCATTTTCGATTTTTCGAAGTGCTCTTCGTGCCGGGAAGGACAACTTCGGCCGACCAGCTATCAAGTATGGATCCTCACGAGAATCTGCTCCGGCGGTGCTCGTCGAGCACCTTCACAAGCCCTCAATCCGTCTCCGGACGAAACAACGAGGCGGTGGTGCTGTCTCCGTTATCGAGCAGGCTGCGGACTGGACAACGCCATTTGTCCGGTACCTTGCAGGTGGGACCCTGCCCGACGACGAAGCCGAGCGTTCCCGGCTTACAAGGCGTGCCGCTCCATACAAGCTTATGGGCGGTATCCTTTACCGTCAAGGTGCTCTGGGAGTTCTCTCAAATGCATCTCATAGCGGAGGTGTGTTTCTTCTTAGGGACATACGAGGGTGCACATAACCACGCCTCCTTCCGAACTACGGTCGGCAAAGCGTTTCGCATGGGCTATTATTGGCCCATCGTTACAAGATGCCCGGACATCGTGACTAAGTGCAAGGCTTGCCAATTTCACGCCGGAAGGCACACAAGCCCGCCCAAGAGCTCCAAACAATCCCCCATCTGGCCTTTTTCCACATGGGGTGCGATCCTTTCGGCCCATTCCTAAGGGGTACAAGGGCTACACACACCGCTCGTCGCCATAGACACTTTTACAAAGTGGATTGGCCGAGCCCGTGTCGCCTCTTCACGCCAAAACGGTGTTCGCTTTTCAAAAGCAACGTGGTCACGCGGCCGGATTCCCCATAAGTCGATCACGGATAACGGTACCGATTCGGCGGCTGTTCGAGAATCTGCGAGCATTTGGGTACCAAATCTGTTCGCCTCCAGGCACATCCACGAGCAATGGAAGCGATCGGCGAGCTAACAGACGAGATAGTCCAGGGTATCAAGCGGCGGGTATTCGCTGCTCTCGTGAGCACAAGAAGGCACAGGTTGGCGAAGTTCCTTCCGTCCTCAGGCGATTCGCTTTCTGACGGTACCGCAACAGAAACTCCTTCAATTGGTCTATAGTGCGAAGCCATCACGCCCGCGAAATCGTACTCGGTTAGCCTCGCCGAGCTCGGTCAACCTAGTTGACGGCGAGCAAGCGCCTCCTCGATCTCGATCTCCTCGAAGGCACACGCGACCGGGGCACAAGTCGAATGGCGCTACCGGCAAGATCTTCGCCCGGCGCGCTGCCAAAACAGTTCGACCTAGGGCTTTGAAGGCGGGCGACCTCGTTCTGCCCGTGTCCAGAACTTGTCCAATGCCAACAAGTTAACTCCTCGTTGGGAGGGCCTGTTCACGGTCGTTTCTCTTCCCTTTCGCCCGAGGTCGTTACTTTGGCTATGGAGGACGGGAGAGAGTGACCAACACTTGGAACATCGACCCGACCGTAAGTTCTTTGTGTAGGTCTTTTTGTGTTTGCTTAGCTTTGCGCTTTTTGTAAACTTCGCGCTTTAGTTCGTCCAAGTCTCTCGGGCACCATGTAAAGTTCAATCCAATCCTCGGTGAATCATCGCGGCCTCTGTGCCCTTTTCCTTTTTCGTCTTCTCGAGACTACTTTCTCTCTGGTAACACTTGATGGCTGCCGGTCTTGCGAACTCTTGGCCGCAATCTTAAGGATTGTTCCCTACCGTGTCTGGTTCCGACAAGTTCCTAAACTCGGGGTTGCGTAACACGGCCTTTCCACCTTGCGGCTAAATGCGCTCTCGTAAGCCCTCCGCGGCAGAGGCACTTATCGCTCGGCGCGACCACTTGGTAAAGCTCGCTCGTAAGCCCCATGCGAGGCACTTTCCTTGTTCGGTTACTCTCGGGCGCCTAACTTACGACAACGGCGCGACTACGGAACGAATCGAGCAAAATGCACGGTGTCGCTCCTTCTCCCTACGCCTGCGTACTCGAGTTCGCAAGCTTAGGTTCTCGAGCATCGTCCGTGCACGGGGCTAGGGTGTCGCTCTTTCTCTTGTGCACTGTTCGGGTTCGCAAACTCGGGTTTAAGCGAGATGCACAACGGAAAGCTGGGAGTTAGGCGAGCGCTCTAGGTTTTCTCAAACTCCCTAGCGCTTTCGCTTTTCTCTTAGTTACATTCGTTCTTGTCCTTTTTGCTCTCTCTTTGCGAGGAAAAAGGTAAGTCTTCAATTAACAAAATTTGCGGTACAAGAGTCCACCCGGGTTCTGACCCTCTGACTACTTAGAAGCGAGTTGCTCCTTGAGCTCCTCGATCACTTCTTTAAAGCCAGGACTTCCCTTGGGCTTTGAACCCTTCTCTCGGCCTCGGCTCGAGGCGATCGGCTTCCTCCTTGCTGCTCTGGCCAGCTCCGTCGCCAGACGGAGAGCCTCGACCTCTTCGGTCTTGGCCCGCAGTGGTCGGTCGAGCCTCGCTACAGCTAACTTCAGCTTTCAGCGGTCTGGAGCTGCTCGTCCCAGCTCTTGACCTTCTTCTCCGCGGTGATTGCCCTCACGCCATCCCACAGATCTCCTCAATCTCCTCTGTGAAGCCCACAGGTTGAGATCCTAGCACGGAGTCCGCGGATGTTTGCTCCTCCTTGGCGGTGGGCTTTAAGCTTTTGGCTTCCCCGAGCTGGTTCCGCCTGGGGGCCTTGACAAGCCGCTCTTGAGCCACTTCAGGCGGCCGGCAGCTCCTCATGCACTTTTCGCCTTCACGGCTTCTTGTAGCTCCTCGGCTTCCTTTAGGAGAGCACGAGAGAATGCCTCTCCTTGGTCACTTTGGCCTTGAGCTTCTTCGCTTCGCCTTGACGGCTCGGCTTTGGGCCAGCGAACGCTCGCCGGATCCCCGCTTTGAAGATGTTCCGGAGTGATGCGGCCGGCGGCCCGTTCGATGGTGACCCCATCCTCGAGTTCCGCCATGGTGTCCCTGAAGACCTGAGAGGGAAGAACAAGTTAACTACGTTGCTATGATGTGGCTAAGTTGAACAAAGCTTGGTTTTGGTGTTTACCTTGCCAAGTCGGCGTTTCAATCCGCGACGCAGGCGGTCCTCGAGGCCATGCGTCACGAAGCCCCGCCCGTGCGGGATGAGGCGGGCGCGTTCTTGCCGTCGCCGCCTTGCTCGCTCCTTCTTCTTGCGGGAGCGCGTCTGCTCGGGAGCGGGAGCGACGGGCGAAGCGCTTTCGTCTCCGCCCTCCTTCTCCTCTTCCTTTTCTTCTTCCGCCCGAACGTCTTCGGGCGAGGCCGGAGCCACTCCGCTCGGCGGCGCCGTTGTGTCCACCGGCAGGACGACTTGCACGACCGCCGGGGCTTCTTCTTGTCCCCGGACAGTGGGCTCCCACCGCCGCCGAGAACCCGTCGCTTCAGGGGTAAGCTGCCCTGCGGCGAAGCGCTGGCGATGCGGCTGCTCGGTCCGCTCAGGCGGCTTCGAGAGCCGCCGCCTTGGCTCAAGTCCGTGGCGCCACCCGCGCTACCTTTGCCTCGGCCGCTTCACGCGTCTTTGAGCGCCGTCGACACCTTCGGCTGGAGTTGGCGGCGAGAGCTCCACGCCGCCGGCTTGTCCTTGAGGCTCGCCCGGCCTCCACCGCCGCGACGCTACCGTGCGAGATGTTCGGCGCGAATACCTCTCAACTGCCTCCTCGGCGTCGTCCGTGACGGTCCCTTCTTGGGCAGCTGATGAACGAGAGTTGGTCATTAAGTCTGATGCGGTCAGAAGGTGGAAAGATCAAAAGATCGATTTCTACATACCTGCCGTGGAGGGCTTGATCCTGATCTTCCTCGCCAGAACTTTTCGCCTCTTCCTCGGGGGCTCCTTGGCGGCTTCCCCGCTTCGGCCCTTGGACGTTCGCGGCGATGAGCTCAGCTCTCTGGTGAGCTGAGCACTCCTCTCGCGCAACGCAAGGAGTTTCTCCTTGCGCGCAACCTCCTCCTCGAGTCTCCTTTGCTCGGCGACCTGTTCGAGCCGCGCCAAATGGCCCGGGTGAGTCTGCGAGTAACGCCTAAGCCAGAGGGTCATGTTCTTTACCTCTTCGTCGCTTTGCTCGGCGAGGAGGAGAACTTGGTCTCTTCCTCATTGGGCTGACCGCGCCTTTGCTTGGTCTTTCGGTCGCTCGTCGCCCTTGCCTGGTTTCTTCGTCGGTTCGCGGCCGCCATGGCGCGGCGAGCTCCGCGTCGGCGCGGCCGCCACCTTGGGCTTTGTGGCCGCCTTGGCCTTGCCTTTCTTCGGCTTCTCCTTCTCAGACCCGGAGAGATCCTCGACGATCCCTCCAAGGATCAGCTGGTCCTCCTGCGCGTTGTCAGAAGTGAGCTTTTGCGCTAAACAACATTGCAAGTCTAGCAACGCAGACTGGGAGTAAGTAATTTACCTCGTCTGTGCGGACGAGCACATTGCGCGGACAGGTGTGCGCCACCTCGCCGGTGACCTCCCCGTCCTTCTTCGCCGCCTTTAGCATGGCATCGACCCGCTCGGTCACCCATGCGTCGGTTGGTTTCTCTGCCCGAGCAGAAGGGATTGTTAGTTCCTGTTCGGAGGAAAGAATCAATGAAGAGGTTGAGTCTTAAAGGCACTTACCCGTGCTCTCCCTTGTAATGTCTTCCCATCCCTCTATCTTGTAGAAGGGATAGGACCTTCTCCGCAATGATGATCCGAGATCTGTTATTTGTGAAGTCCCGGATGATCTCCCTGCCCGTGAGCCCGAGACTCACGAGGGAGGCGATCTTCCTGGTCAGGTACCAATCCTCGGCGGACATCTCCGGCCGAGGCATTGAGGTTCCTTTGCCGGCGCCTTCCCGGTGAAGACGAAGTTCTTGTCGCCGCTCCGCTTGTCAGAGAACCACCTCACCCACCACGCACCCATCTAGTCGAGCAATGGGGCGAGGATACGGCGGCGTCGTCGTGATGGCCGGAGCTTGAGGTAGTAGCACCCAGTCAAGCCAAGCGCGGAGCTGCTCGTCATCAGATAGTAGTGGAGGAACAGCCCCACCGGTGGATTGATTCGAGATAGCCTTCACACAAGTGTGCGAAGACGGCCATCCGGAGGATCTTTGTTCGGATTGAGGTTCGCCACCTCCAATCCGCTAATGTTCAAGAAGGCCTCGGCGAAGTCGCCTCGGAGATCGCAACCCGAGCAGTCGAATCGCCGAAGTTAACGAACTCTCCCTCCGGCGACTCAGGAGTATCCTCCTCTCCGGCGACCTCCAGCCACTGCCATCAATGTGGCCCTCTTCCTCCCAAATCCTAAGGTCCTCCTCGGTCAGGCTAGTGCCGGTGAACTTGGCCATAGCAGTTCCCAGGATTGGACGAGCAGGTTTGGTGGTGGAATTTGGGTATTTGATGCTGAGCGCGCGGTTGGAGCTAAGGCTTAGAGAGGAAAGGCGTGAGAACAGAAGTGGCTGGCCGCGGGCGGCTTGGGTGCTTTTATAGTCCCGTATAAGCAGCTCAGAACGGTTTAGTCCCAAAGCGGCTAGTTTTTATTTGCAACAGCTAGGTAAAACGGTCGCTTTGTTTTCATTCTAGCAATGACAGAAGTTACCGTTGGAATCGCTAACGGCTATTTTTTCGATGTAGGTTCGAAAGGCTGAGTGCTCTGCTTGGACAGATGTCGTTCCCTGTTCGACGCAACGGGGTTGCTCGGCACTGATCGGGTTTATTCAGTCTCGAACAAGTCCTGTTCGGTTGAACCATAACCTGTTCGGTCGCTTGTTGCACGTCATTGTAGCAGCAATATTTCCCTCTTCCTGACTTGGAGTCTCAAGAGGAAGACCCCACTCTGGTGAGTCCTTCCACTTGAGTCTCGGGGGCTAGCTGTCGGGGATTAGATTACGGCCCATTACCATGGCCCACTCCCTGACGGCCCAATCGAATGTTCCTACCAAGGCCTAGCTCCTTGGAAGGTTCTATCGAGCCTATATGCATCTGTCGAGCGGCCTCTGGGCCGCACGGTGCGTGAACGGCCTAAGATTAATGTTTGAGTCTTACTCGAACAAGAGTTCTCTGCACTACGTGAAGACCCGGACGTTGGTTTCCCGGATTGGATTAGGAGTCGTGATCCTCAAGACTAGGAGTATGCCTTATCTGCCTCGGGATATATTTGGCATGTATGAGTTTGTTGCGATCTCATAGTTAGCCCGGCCCGATATTCCCTCGATAGGTCGGTTTGCTCTGCACTATATAAACAAGGCCCCTACGGCGTGTAGAAGGGCTCCGGGGCACTTGATCTTCGTGATTATTGCTTCACAGACACCATAATCTCGCCGAGACTTGTTCGTCTCGCCGAGCCATCTCTTGTATTCATCTTTGATATAAAGAAAGGCTGGACGTAGGGCTATTATCTCTCCCGAGAGGCCTGAAGCAGGATAAAAACCCCTGTCTCCTGTTCGTTGCTGTTCGCATTGTTTGGCGTGTCTCCTATCTCAATTTTGAAGAACCTTGGTTGACTTGGGTCGATATCCCAACCGTCGACACTCCGCCTGAAGGGCGCACTTGTGCGCCAAGGTGAAGAGCTCCTCCGTCGTTTTGATCTTGCGGGTGGCCATCTTCTCCTTGACCTTGGGGTCTTGGCGCCTCTCACGAATGCCGTGACCACGGCGTCGATGGAGATGTCGGGGATGGTGTTGCGGACTGGTGAGCGCCGAATATAGTCGCGCGACTCTCCTTTCTTCGCTCCCGTTGTGGAGGTCGTCTTCTACCGGGGCTGCTCGAAGGTGCCGGAAGTTGGTGACGAAAGAGCTCAAGAGTCCTTCCATGACCCCACGGACTCGGGCGGGTTCATGAGCCACGCGGGCTCTGCCGTGAGACAGCGGGGAAGTAGTTCGCGAGAACCTTCCCGACCCTCGATCGGCTGCATCACCGTCGTGTAGATCTACAAAAACTCATCGGGGTTGGTGGAGCCGTCATACTTTTCGATGGGGCGGACGAAACCGTTCCGCCCCTTGGGCGCGGCGCAGCTCCTTAGAAAAACCACGGCACCGGCGTCGGGAGCCTCCTGCTCTGAGCGCGTCTCGCCCGCCGCCCCGTCGCCTGGCGGCGCCGAACAAGCGCCACCCTCACTGGCGGGCAGCTCTGCGAGCCCTCTTGTTGTCCCGTGTGCGGCGGCGGCAATGTGATCGCAAGGCTTCGGTCGCGGCCCTGCGGAGCTTGTCACGCAGGTCTTCTCCATGCAGACAAGTGGCGGTCCTCCGGATGGGATCGGAGATCGCGGCCACTACTGACGCCTACCCGGCCGAGCCCCGTGAGGGGTCGCCTCGCTCTTGTCGTCTTAGCCCGCCCCTCACCAGAGATCTGCGAGGAGTGCGAGGGCAACAAAGAACGGGAGGGCGCGAAACACGGTTCCCCGCCCGAAACTGCACCACCGCCGCAAGGCGGCGTCGGCGACGAGCGGGCCAAGCTGGCCAACCACGGCGCGCCGTCGGAGTCCGAGTCACCGGAACGGTGGGTTCTCCAACAAGGCCACAGCCGCATGGAGGTTCTGTCTTTGGAGTGCACTCCTCCAAGGCGGCGCCGCTTAACTTGCGGGCGGCTGCTTTCCTCGAGGTTCCGACCCTAGGCGGGCGGCCACCGCCGGGTGATCCATCGCCATCGCCGCGGCCGACTCCGTGGCGCGGCTCTAGCGGCCGCTTCGCTCCATCGCGGATCGCGGCTCGCCATCGCCGCTGAAGAAGGGTCAAGAGCTTGAACCGATGCTAGCGCCCCCTACCTAGCGCGCCATCGGCGTGTTCTCCGCTCAACCACTGCGGATCACACCTGGTCGATTTTTAGGCGCTAGCCAACTCGATCGAGCTCGGTTCGATTTGGCGTCGGGCACAACGAGGCGACTCGCAGATCTACCTGAGTTCGGACCCCTCGCGGGTAATAGTCCTACTCTGCTTGAGCCTTAGCTCTTTTCTCGATTGTGGTTGAATGGGAATGTGTTTACTGAGTGCTTGAATGCACGAATGCTAGTGCATACCCTCTCCCTCTCTCTCCTCTCCTTTTATACAAGCTTTGGGCTGGCGGAGAGAGCCGAGGGGTAGGCGACTGATACTCTCGATACCTCGACAAGACACGACGAAGAGGCAAAACGTGCGCGCTGCCCATGCAGCGGCGCCCGCCCTCGCGTGCCGCCAAGTGGCCTCGACCAAGACAATCACCGGTGAGTCTGCGGGTGGGGCCTACTGCTCCCCGACGCTGGCGGCCTCCTCAAGCAAACCTTCTCTCTGCCGGTCAAATCTTACATACCACGGTGGCGGCCGCTCGGACTGCAAGGGCCATTTAGAAGCGTAATCATTTCTTCACCGTCTATCCGCGTGATGTCTCATTAAATGCGCTTCGTCCTTCAGCGGGGGAGCCTTCGTCCGAAGACTCATACGCAATGCTCCCACCCCGCGGGCCCCTCGCCTCGTCTCTAGAGGGGCTGCATGCCTCCGCCGCTGGGCGCGTGGGGCCCTCGCCTCGTCTCGAGAGGGGCTGCCCACGCTCCCTTTGGCGTGGGGCCCTCGCCTCGTCTCGAGAGGGCTCGCCCACCTGCTGGGCTGATCGCCCGCGACGCGTGGGGCCCTCTTGGCCTCTGAGGGGCCCCCATGTGGGCTCGATCGCCCGCTGACGCGTGGGGCCCTCTTGGCAGAGACTCTTTGTACCCGGTATTTGTTACACCGACAACCGCAGTCTGAGGCCCTCCTCGCGGGACTAGGCGTGCAAGTCGCTCGGTGTCCAACGGCCGACCGTGAAGGAGATTCACGGTGGTCATCAACCAGTGAACAAGGAGTGTCGATCGCTGCGATGACTCAATGGCGCGATACTGGTTGAAGTGAGGAAGTTGGAGCGGCACTTTCGATTTTTCGAGGTGCTCTTCGTGCCGTGAAGGATAACTTCTGGCGACCAACTATCAAGTATGGATCCTCACGAGAATCTGCTCGGCAGGGTGCTCGTCGAGCACCTTCACAAGCCCTCAATCACGTCTCGGGACGAGGCAACAGAGAGCAGTGGTCTTTGTCTCCGATTATCGGCAGTGCATGGATTTGGACAACGCCATTTGTCGGTACCTCGCAGAATGGGACCTGCCCGACAACGGCCGGCGTTTCGGCTTATAAGGCGTCTTTGCTCCATACAAGCTTGTGGGCGGCATCCTTTACGCCGAGGTGCTCGGGAGTTCTCTCCAAGCGCATCTCGCAGCAGGAAGGTGTGTTCCTTCTTAGGGACATACGAGGGGTGCTCAGGCAACCACGCCTCCTTGAACTCGGTCGACAAAGCGTTTACGCATGGGCTATTATTGGCCCTGCGTTACAAGATGCCCGGATATCGAAACTAAGTGCAAGGCTTGCCAATTTCACACCCGGAAGGCACACAAGCCCGCCCAAGAGCTCCAAACAATCCCCCATCTTGGCCTTTTTCCACATGGGGTGCGGATCGCTCGGCCCATTCCTAAAGGGTACAAGGGTTATACACACCGCTGTCGCCATAGACACTTTTACAAAGTGGATTGAGGCGAGCTGTGTCGCCTCTTCACGCCAAAGCGGTTGTTACGCTTTTTCAAAAGCAACGTGGTCACGCCGCTTTGGGATTCCCCACAAGTTGATCACGGATAACGGTACCCGATTGAAGCGAGCTATTCGGGAATCTGCGAGCACCGGGCACCAAGGTCTGTTTACCTCATGGCACATCCACGAGCAATGGAAGCGATCGGCGAGCTAGCGGACGAGATAGTCCCGGTATTAAGCGGCGGGTATTTGCTGCTCTCGGCGAGCACAACAAGACTGGGTTGACGGTTCCTTCCGTCCTCAGGCGATTCGCTTTTCTGACGGTAGGCGGCGGGAAACTCCTTTCCAATTGGTCTATGGTGCGAAGCCATCACGCCGCCGGTTATACTCGGTTCGCTTCAAGACGAGCTCGGTCAACTTAGTTGACGATGAGCAAGAGCGCCTCCTCGATCTCGACCTCCTCGAAGGCACACGCGACCGGGCACAAGTCAGAATGGCGCGCTACCAGCAAGATCTTCGCCGGCACGCTGCCAAGTCAGTTCGACCAAGGGTTTTGAAGGCGGGCGACCTCGTTCTGCGCCGTGTCCAGAACTTGTCCAATGCCAACAAGTTAACTCCTCGTTGGGAGGGCCCGTTCACGGTCGTTTCTACTGCTCGCCCGGGGGCTGTTCGCCTGGCTATGGAAGACGGGAGAGAGCTGACCAGCACTTGGAACATCGACCAGCTTCGTAAGTTCTTTGTGTAGGTCTTCGTTTGTTTGCTTAGCCTCGCGTTTTTTGTCAAACTTCGCGCCTTAGTTCGTCCAAGTCTCTCGGGCACCATGTAAAGTTCAATCCAATACTTAAGTGAATTCTCGCGGCCTCTGCGCCTTTTTCACTTCTTGTCTTTTGAAGACTACCTCTTTCTCTCTGGTAACACTTGATGGCTGTCCGGTCTTGCGAACTCTTGGCCCCGTCATCTCAAGGATCGTTCCCTACCCGTATCTAGTTTCGATAAGTTCCTAAACTCAGGGTTGCGTAACACGGCCTTTCCACCTTGCGGCTAAGTCTGCTCTCGTAAGCCCTCCGCGGCAGAGGCACTTACTGCTTGGCGCGACCACTTGGCAAAGTCTGCTCTCGTAAGCCCCACGCGGCAGAGGCACTTTCTTGTTCGGTTATCCTCGGAATTGCCTAACTTACGTCAACGAGCAGTCTATGGAACAAATCGAACAAGGTGCGGGTGTCGCTCTATCTCTCTCGACGCGTGCTCGAGTTATAGCTTAGGTTCTCGAGCATCGTCTGTCTCGGGGCTAGGGTGTTGCTCTTTCTCTTGCGCACTTGTTCGGGTTCGCAAACTCAAGTTTCCGAGCAGATGCACAACGGGGGCTGGGAGTTAGGCTAAGCGCTCTACCGGTTTCTTAAAAACTTCCTAGCGCTGTTCGCTTTTCTCTTAGTTTCTGTTCGTTCTTATCTTTTTGCTGCTCTTTTTTGCAGGAAAAAAGGTAAGTACTTTATTGCGTTAATCATAAGTTTCAGGTACAAGGCCCCTTCGGGTTACAGCCGCGGTGCTACTTAGGAGCAAGCTGCTCCTTTAGCTCCTCAACTTCTAACTTGAGGCGCACGACTTCACCCTGAGCCTTGATTCCTTCCGGGCTTCACTCGGGCGTTCGATCTCCTCCTTGCTCTGCTTGGCTTGTGCCGCCTTCGCCTAAGTGGCCTCGACCTCTTGATCTTGGCCTTGCACTGGTCGGTCGAGCCTCGCTCACAGCCAACTCATTGCACGCAGTAGTCTTGAGCTATTCTTCCAGCTCCTTGACTCTTCTCTCTGCGGCGATCGCCAGACCGTCATCCCACAAGATCTCCTCAATCTCTTCTGTGAAGCCCACAGGTCGAGATTTTTGCTTGCAGATCCACGGAAGTTTGCTCTTCCTTGGCGAGCTGGGTCTTAAGCTTTTTGGCTTTCGCCGCGAGCTGGTCCCGCCAGTGGGACACGTCGGCGAGCTGCTCTTCGAGCCACTTCGTGCGGCCCGGCTTCTCCCCCGCGGTGCTCGCCTTGATGGCTTGCGCGAAGCTCCTCGGCCTCCTCTAAGAGAGCTTCGGAGGAACGCCTCTCTTTGGTCACTCGACCTTGAGCTTCTTCGCTTCGCCTTGGTAGGCTCGGCTTTGGGCAGCGGAGGCTCCGCCCGGATCCTCGACCGAGATGCTCCGGAGGATGCCAAGACGGCGTCTGTTCGATGGTGATACCGTCCTCAAGTTCCGCCATGGTATCCCTAAAGACTTGAGGGAGAAGATCAAGTTAAACACTTTATGATGATCTGATTAAAGCGAGCGAGGTTTGGCCTTGGGTTTACCTTGCCAAGCCGATGCTTCAAACCGGCCTTGGCGGTCCTCGAGCCATGCGTCCGAAGCCCTTCGTCTTGCGGATGAGGCGGGTGCGTTGTTCCCGTCGCAGCCTTGTTCGCTCCTTCTTCTTGCGGGAGCGCGTCTGCTCGGGAGCAGGGGCAACGGGCGAAGCGCTTTCGTCTCTGCGCTCCCTCTCCTCTTCCTCTTTTTCTTTCGCCCGAACGTCTTCGGGCGAGGCCGGAGCCACTCTGCTGGGTGGCGCCGTAGTTTCCACGGGCAGGACGACTTGCGCGACCTGCTCGGGGGCTTCTTCTTGCTCCCTGGCGGCTGGTGTTTCACCCTGCTCGCCAGAGAATCCCGTCGCCTCGGGGGTGAGCTGCCCCTGCGACGAAGTGCCTGGCAAGGCCGGCTGCTCGGTCCCACCCTGGGCAACTTCCGGAGCCATCATCTTGGCCCCACTGTCCATGGCGCCGCGCGCTGCCTCTTCTGCCTCCAGCCGCTCCACCGCGCTTTTGAGCGCGTCGAGTTCTCGCGCGAGTTGGCAGCGAGCTCCATGCCGCCGACTTGTCCTTGAGGCTTGCCCGACCTCACCGCCATGGTCGCCGTGTAGGTGCTTTCGGGCAGCGGCGACCGCCGGCGCCTCCTCGGCGTCGTCTGTGGCGATCTCCTTGGGCGGTGACGAAAGAGATGATCGTTAAGTCTAACGCGTCGTCAAGGTTGGAAGGTCAAAAGATCGATTCCTACATACCTGCCGTGGAAGGCTTGATCCTGATCTTCTTCGCCGGAATTTTCCGCCTCTTCCTCGGGGGCTCCTTGGCGGCTTCTCCGCTTTGGCCCTTGGGTGTTCTCGGCGATGCACTCAGCTCCCTAGTGAGCTGAGCACTCCTCTCGCGCAGCGTGAGAAGTTTCTCTTTGCGCATGACCTCCTCTTCGAGCCTCCTCTGCTCGGCGACCTGTCGTAACCGCGCCAAATGGCCCGGGTGAGCCTGCGAATAACGCCTAAGCCAGAGGGTCATGTTCTTTACCTCTTCGTCGCTTTGCTCGGCGAGGAAGGAGGAGCTTGGTCTCTTCCCGCTGGGCTGACCGCGAGCCCGCTTGGTTTGTTCGGCGCCCTCCATCGCCGTGGATGGTCTCTTTGATGTCTGGCGGCCGCCGTGTCGCGGGGAGCTCCGCGTAGGCTCGGCCGCCACCTTGGGCTTTGTGGCCGCCTTGACCTTGCCCTTCTTTGCCTTCTCCTTCTCAGACCCGGAGAGTTCCTCTACGATCCCCCCGAGGATCAGCTGGTCCTCCTGCGTGTTTTGGGAAGCGAGCATTAGCACTAAACAACATTGCAAGTCTAACAACATAGGCTGGGAGTAAGTGATTTACCTCGTCTGTGCGGACAAGCACGTTCTGCTGGCAGGTGTCGCCACCTGCGGTGACCTCCTTCCTTCTTTGCCGCCTTGACATGGCGTCGACCGCTCGGTCACCCATGCGTCGGTTGGCATCTCTGCCCGAGCAGAAGGGATCATTAGTTCCTGTTCGGAGGAAGTAATCAACGTAAAGGTTGAGTCTTAAAGGCACTTACCCGTGTTCTCCCTTGAAATGTCTTCCCATCCTCTATCTTATAGAAGGATAGGGCCTCCTCCGCAGCCGACCAGATCCTGCTCATTTGTGAAGTCCCGAATGATCTCCCCGCGTGAGCCCGAGGCTCACGAGGAGGCGATCTTCCTTGTCAGTACCAATCCTCGGCGGACATCTCGGCCGAGGCATTGGGGTTCCCTTGCCGGCGCCTTCCGGTGAAGACGAGTCTCTTGTCGCCGCTCGCTTCTTTGTAGAACCACCTCACCCACCATCGCCCATCGAGTCGGCGGCGGTGGGCGAGTCTGTGCGTCGTCGTCGGTGGCCCGGAGCTTGAGGTAGTAGCACCCAGGCGCTGAAAGGCGGGCTGCTCCTCGTCACTTTGTAATAGTGGAGGAACAGCCCCACGTGGATCGATGCCAGATAGCCCTCGCCGGGTGTGCGAAGACGGCCATCCGGAGGATGGAGTTCGGATTGAGGTTCGCCACCTCCAATCGGCGATGTTCATGAAGGCCTCGGCGAAGTCGCTCTCGGAGACCTCAACCCAAGCAGTGCGAATGACGCTGGTCGACAAACTCTCCTCGGCGGCTCCGGAGTATCCTCCTCTCGGCGACCTCCGGCTACCGGTGTCGATGTGGCCCTCTTCCTCCCAGACCTTGGTCCTCCTCGGTCGAGCTAGTGCTAGTGAACTTGGCCATAGCGGTTCCCGTAGTGGGCAGGCGGGGTTAGTGGTGGAGTTTGGGTGCTTGATCTTTGGCCGGTTGGAACTAGGGCTTAGAGAGGAAAGGCGTGAGCGCGGTGGCTGGCGCGGGCGGCTTGGATGCTTTATAGTCCCGTATAAGCAGCTCTGAACGGTTTTGCCCCAAAAGCGGCTAGTTTTTACCACAGCGGCTAGGTAAAGCGGTGCTTTGTTTTCATCTTCTTGGCGATAGGAAGTTACCGTTGGAATCGCCAGCGGCTATTTTTTCGATGTCCGTGACTGAAGGCCGAGTGCTCTGCTTTCGGACGGATGTCGTTCCTCGCTTCGATGCAACAGAGTTGCTCGATCTTGGTCGGGTTCTGTTCGGTCTCGAACAAGTCTTGTTCGGTTGAACCATGACTGTTCGATTAAACTTTGTTACACGTCTTTGTAGCAGCAAGATTTCCCTCTTCATGACTTGGAGTCTCAAGGGAAGACCCCACTCTAGTGAGTCCTTCCACTTGAGTCTCGAAACTAAACTGTCGAGGATAGAATTACGGCCCATTGCCATGGCCCGCTCCACGGCGGCCCGGTTGAATGACCTACGGGGCCCGGCTCCTGGAAGGTTCTATCGAGCCCATGTGCATCTGCCGAGCAGGTTTCTTGGTCGACGCGCAGTGCGTAATGGCCTATGATTCATGTTTGAGTCCGACTCGAACAAGAGTTCTGCACGGCTGCGTGAAGACCCGGACGTGGTTTCCCGGATTGGATTAGGAGTCGTGATCCCCAAGATTAGGAGATTATCTTATCTACCGTAGGATGTATTTGACATGTATGAGTTCGTTACAATCTCGTAGTTAGCCCGGCCCGATATTTCTCGGTAGGTCGGTTTGCTCCGTACTATATAAACAGGGCCCCTACGGCGTTTAGAGGGACCCTAGCCAATAGATTTTCGCATACTACTCGCTGAGACCTGCTGATCTCGCCGAGTTCCACCTTGTAATCCTCTTTGATATAAAGAAAGGCTGGACGTAGGGCTATTATCTCTCCTGAGAGGCCTGAACCAGGATAAAACCCACATCTCCTGTTCATTCTTTGTTAAGTGGTTGTTCGGCGTGTCTCGTATCTCCTCCTTGAAGAACCTTGGTTGACTTGGGTCAATATCCCAACCGTCGACACCTTCCCCCTCTCTCCCTCTGCCATCCGTCCTCTCTCTCCCGCTGCCCCACCTCCCTCTACCCCACTCCCTCTCCCTCATCCAAGCCGCCACCACCCTCTCACCCTCTCCATCATCCAAGCTCATTTGTAGAGTTTGTTCTTCCAATAGCACATGTTTCTCCAATTGATACAAATGCTAATGATTTTGAGGCCCAACCAGTGGCATTTCTTGCTCCTTAGTCCTTCCTGTAAATTGCCTCACTTTGGTGGGTATAACCTATTGAATTTTTGTCTTGCCTGCTCAAGGTAGCTGAAAAAATATTCATTCGCGCCCATCAAATTTGTAATAATTAGCATATGGACTAAATAGCATATGTGCTAATTAGTACATATGCTCATGTTGCGCTTCATTTACAGGCTTTCATAAACTGATCGGTTTTCAGAACTTTAGCTGATTATTCTTGTCTTTTCTGTTACGCAGGCACCGATGCTTACCTCCACTTCTCACGGTTGGGAGATTCAGAGGAGCCCTTGCCTTAATGGCCTGTTCTGATACCACTTCTACAATTAGGCTGCTCTTGTTCTTAAACTCCCTCCACTGGCTAGCAAATATTGTTTTTGAGGGCCAGCCATCTATAGCTGTTAACTTGATCTTCTATAGTTACCATGGTTTCAGCTCTACTGCAGCTTGAGCACAAGCCCCTGTCTATATTTCCTGATGTCTAGCAAAATGATGAATCCCTCTACCTCGGTGAATTTTGCATTGTTCATAAGCACTCGCTCTGCCGACTTGGAGCTTCACTGTTGCGTGCAAAGTGCACTCTGTTGGTGTTCAGTAGTAACCAATTTCATCAACTACATGCATTTTAGCTGTTTTAGGAGAAAAGCACCAACTGCATGTCTGCAGGCCGTTCTTTAAAATTTTAAAATCAAATCAACGGTTTGAAATTTATTACACCGATGACAAGTGTTCGTGTTTATTTACAAAACTTGGTAGTGTCGGGATCATACAACTTGAGGAAATGAGTAATTGTTTTTCAGCAACATGCATCCAGTTTTTGTAATTTTAAATCTACTATTTTAAAAGATCAGGCCACAACTGACATATCGTGTGTAAGAATTCACTGCTTAGTTGTTCATGTTTGCACCTTGTACCGAATTCTACTACTACCCTACCTTTGACATTACCCAATCAATTTTGACTATATATATTATTTATGATCCCTGCTAGTTCGCAGATCTCTATAGAATAGTAGGCAAAGATAATGTAGTGCATTTTAGCTTACAGGCATTGTCATTATAGGCAATAGGCCATTTTTGCTTAAGTTTACATATAGCTTCTTCACAAAGGCAGTAGGAAATGAAGTGCTTTATAAGGGTCTTATTATGATTCCTGCTTTACTATTTTACAAGGTCTTCACAAATACATGCATAACAATACATCGTAGGTGCATTTTTTTAATCTTAGATGACCTAAAAAATAGTTGTTGTCCATTATGGTTTCAGATTACTTGAATTTTTTAAGGCTATCAATATATATATATATTAACATGAACTGCATGTTCTACGAATAAGAATTGCAAAATCAATCCAGTTTTCATGATATTACGCGTCTCATGGAGTTGTACCTTTCTGCTCTTGCTAATTTATCATATATTAATGCACTGTAAAACTACATCACTATTAGTAAGAGATGTTATCACTTTGAACCATTGTTCTTGCCATGTAATATGGAGGTTACTGATTCACTACAGTTCTGCAGAGTATTATCCATGTTTTATTTTCTTCGGTTTATTGAACATTGTATTAGTTTTTTCATATGAATATATTGATATATTTACATAGTTACATCCTTATTTTTGTAGAAAATATTGAATGAAATATTTACAGATATCTTTGCAGGTAGTGCTAATGCTACAAAGCTTAAAGCCCCAGATAGGAACTCTGAGTTTGATGAGCTCATCCTTAAGCTCATCACTCAATTATTTCAGGTTGGATTCCTGTTCATAATGAAAGAAGACACCTCAGGCTCAAGATGTATATGAAGAACAAAATGTTGGCTTGAACATGGTGAACTGAGCGAAGCTAGGCCTGGCTAGCTGGTGGTCCGCGATCTTGCCATTGAAGATCTGTAGTGTCACTCTCTAATCTCTATTCTAAAACTCAATCCTTATGATCCGGCCCACAGGTTCTAAATTTTGCTTATCGTCTCAATTTGTCATTTCATGGTTTGTTTTTAGTTTTTATCAATATGGATATGTTGCTGCTTACAGATGGATGGATCGCTGTGGAAAAAGGGCAAACTAGACAATTCTCCGTTTATGGCTTCATTGGGATCTAAAATATCTTGCAGACCGGCAGTTCCATTTTCATGCATTAAAGATGATTTTTATGTGTTGCCATATGTATTTCTCCTTGTCAAAGGTTTTAGTCTATAATGCACACCGTTTAGGTGGTAATGTGCAGAAATTGTTTCATTTCTATGTAAAAATTGGAAAACAAATGGATGTCTAAATACCTATTTGCTTTGGTGAATCCTGTTTGGCCATTTTTCAATTGATAATTGCCCAATATGATGTATTACTTCTGCTATAAAATTAATTTGTGATTATTTGATTAATTTGGAATCATTCTTTTGGGGCTAGGGGCATGTGAGGATTTTCATTTCTCCCGTTGCAATGCACGGGCATATTTCCTAGTGTTTATTATTTAAATTTTAAAACAGAGTAAATAGCATCACAGTTATATAAAGTTGGCTGAAGTTCTCTCATAGGTACATCAACTATGAAACCAGGCAATACTATGCATAATGTTGGTTAGGCGGCACATGTTAGGTCCAAAGCACTTTTGTCAGGTGGTTTTCGTCGACACCCGTGGTGGAAATTTTTCATTGAGAGCGCTGCAAGCGCCAAATATCTCCTCCTTCCCCAACGTTTGTCTTCACCCTTTCGGCTCACCCTAGTGAGATAGCGCAGGAGGGCAAGACCTAGGCGATTTGCGCTGGGGTGAGACCTAGTCTCGGTGGAGCTCGCCAGCGATCGACCGAGGCTCGATAGGCGGCTCGGGCGAGGCTTGGGCTTGGCCTCAGCTCACTCGCACGGAGGATGGCGCCTCATCTGCGCGGAGAAGATGATGAGGCACCCGTGTACGATATGTGAGCCCTAGCTTCTGATCTTTGGATCACAATTGTCTGGATTTTGGTTGATTTGGATGCAGGAGTGAGAATATGGTATGCGATGTATGTCGATGCAATGGGGACAAAAACTTGGGTTTGTTCTAGTATATGGCAATCGGGTAAAATTATGTTCTTTGATAATGTTGATCTTAGGTTGATGTTGTGGTAATATGTGTTTTGTTTGATGATACCAATGCATTCTCCTAGGGTTTGGTGGTGATGAGTTCTCGGTTAAGATCTATCATGCTGGGTTCTTTTGTGGGCTGGGTATTAATGGGGTGCATGTTGATGCGAAACATGCTTGGTTTGATGGTTGTGAAGGAGACACTTTGTCGTCGTCATGTATAGATGATTTCATCGAGTAGTTAGGATATAGGGACAGCAACAAGCCTAAGGTGTTATTGGTGCTTACCAGATAGGGTAGTCAGTGACGGTCTTAAGTTGGTCCATTGTGATGCAGTGCCATGGCTGTAGTGCAAAAAGGTTTAATACCTGTAGTAAAGGAAGTGTTCCCTAACTCAGAACACAAATTTTGTGTAAGGCATCTTGATAGCAACTTCCAAGGCATATTCAAAGGAGAAATCTTGAATAATCGGTTATAAGCATGTGTTAGGTCTACCTTAATTCCTGAGTGGACTGACAACGGCCTTGTACATTTCAGCTTAGCGTAGCGTAATGTACCGTTTCAGCAAAATTTGAGAGTATTTAAAAAGAGATTTAAATATTATAAAAAATAATTAAAATATAGTTTTAGGATCTTTAAGAGGACTATTAAAAACCTGAGAAAAACCTTTACAAATTATTACACCAAATAGGCTATATAAAAAAGATAAATTTTACTGAAACGCTACGCTACGCTACACTAAGTTGAAATGTATAACGCCAACAAGGAGAAGATGAATCTATTAAACCTAGGAGACATAGGAGATGCAAAAGGAAGCAGCCACAGGTTGTGCAAGGAAAGATGAGCAAGCATGGTTCTAGATGCATTGCTCCTATTGTAAAGTATCAGATCACAATTCTGAGGGTTGCCTAATCAAAAAAGCATGATCAAAGCCACTTAAACCTTCAAAAAGGAAGGAAAATCAATTCTTGAAGATGTTGATTAAGATATGGAAGATGCTGACAACCTGGTAAGATTGACTAACAATGTATTTATTCACTGCATGTCTTACAAATTAATCACTACATTACACTTGCAGGCTACCATGGAGCGAGATCGAGAAAATTACCATATAATGTCACAAACTCACAACTAAGCTCAACCATGCTTACATATCTCACAACTAATATACCTTTCTGTCTCAGTACCTCTGTTTTCATTCACTGCTTGTCTCATTAATTATTCACTCTATGCGCAGAGCTTGCAATTTAAAAGTGTAACTCCTCATCCTCCCCCACTAAGTGAATCCTCTTTCATTCAGGAGAATGCTCTAGCAACTGCTCCAGTTAGTCTCACAACTTCAACTAAAGAGAGAAAAGAAAGGATGCATAAGAAGGCTAGAAGTATGCTAGTTTGATGGTTGTATAGCGTATAAGATGGGCCTGAGTTTTGCTTAACTAAATCCTACAAACTAAGTCTCTTATATTATGTTTATTATCAATGAAGTGCATGTATGCACTGCAAACTGCATATTGATAGCATGGTTGCATGGTTGGCCGGTTGTACATCACCTGTGGAGGGGGTCTAACTTTTGGTTGCTACAACATGTGCATATCTGCACTTCAAACTGAAACATCATTTTTTTGCTTATAAAGTATGATGGGTCATGATTGCTTACCTTGTGATTTGGCTTATCTTGTGCTTTTAAATTATGTGCCAGATTTATCAAATTTTTCATGTATGCTGCTTGTATGATGCTGCGATATCCCCTTTTGCATATCTATGTTGCATTATATCAATTTGCTATTGGATGATGCTTGTATCATGCTTCTTACCTCAATTTTTTGAATATAGAGGGTGTACACTACCATATTGCAAAATGTTGATTTGATAGGGCCCTCATAAAAATCTACTACATATGGCCTTATTTGGCCAACTGTTAAATGTACAAGTGCTTTTATATAAACTTTCTACTGCAAGTGCAATTTTCTATCGATTACAGGGGCCTGAATGCAAATATTGGGCAACGTGTGCTATGAGCTGGTGGCCTACGAACACTGAAACCACCTGACATATGCGGTTTGTACCTGTCATGAGACGAGGAGCCAACATGTATACTCGGTAATGCCTAGCTAGTTTCATGGTTGATGTACCTAAGAGAGAACTCCAGCCAACATTATATCCTTACAATGCAATTTACTCTTTAAAATACCATAAAAATTTCATAAAAACATATTAAATTCCCTGAAAACTTCGAGAACCATTTAGATGCGCCCATGAAATTTCTAGGAAACTTCTTCTCCTTTCTTTCCCCAAAAAAACCTAGAACTTTCCCACGAAGTTTCCCCTCTCTTCTTTAGCAAGGCCTCATCCCCGACTGATTGGGGGCTTTCCTTATCTTATTTTGCCATATTTCTTCCATCTCCTCTCCTATAAATACAGCCCCGTAGTAACCCTAAAAGCAGGATCGCCTATTTCTTTACCCACGCACCCAACAAAAATCGCGGAACCAATTAGAAGAGAAAAGAAAGGTAATTGCTTTACCCTAGCTCCTCTCTCTCTCTCTCTCTCTCTCTCTCTCTCTCTCTCCCTTTTATCTTCGCCCTCTCTTTTCTCCACTTGGCTTTGCCACACCGTCCCCGTGCCAATGGTTCTGTTACCGTCATTGGCCTAGTTATTGGCCCCGCCAATCCGCGCCCGTGTTGCACCATGCCAATCTAGTTCGAGTCATGCGCCCGTCTCCATGCCACCGTTGCGCCGGACCCGTTCTCCGTGCAGTGTCGATTCCATCACTGCTTCAACGTGGCCACGACACCATCCACCTATATCATGAACCCTGGTTTGGTCGGACAAACTGTTCAAGGTCAAATCGAAAAATCAAGAACAACATCACATAAAATGATGTTTTTGTCTTTAACGGATTACCGTTCCGTTAGTAAGCCATTCATGAACTTCCTCGTCATGACGAAAAACACCATTCATCCGAAAAAGATCATACAATCAACTGACGACAACAGATGACTCTTTACCGTAAGCCAAGTCCTGAATACGTGCGTTGTTGTGGAGATCCCAATTCTACGATAATGGTCATCTCTCCTAACGACGAACGTCCCATTATGGAAACTCCACCAAACATAGACTTCGATGATTAAGTCCCATCAATGTTCACAAGCTGTTATCTTCAACTCCAAGGTGAGTGCTAACCATGCACCCTGCTCAAATACATCGACACGGCATCTAATGACCCAAGTTCAAGTGACACGGGTGGGTATAATCGATCAACGGTTGTGTTAGGCATTACATGGGTGTTGACGTCAAATAAACACCAATTTTATACGTCAACATATTCCGGAATTCCGGCTTTTCGAGGGAAAATCAAGGTTTATACTAAACATTTTATTTATTCTAATAAAGTTCCACAAGTTTTGGTGAGTTTTGGGTCTACAGGTACAAAGCAGGACAAACCAGAGCCAGACCGGGCAACAGGCCAGGCCGACCGACCCACCTAGGTTGGCCAACCCAGCCACGTCACCAATCCAGCCCTGTCTTCTTCCCAGTGGCATAAAAACACAAAATGAAGCCATCTAGACCATCCACTACCGTCGGTTTGATCGAATGGACACGGTTGCTTCACAAATGAGCATAGGATTCCCTTGGATTCCTTTCTTGCGCAAGTTCATTTGATGCACCGGTTAAAGAGGATGATCTACACCATCAATAGAGCATCCCATGCAAAATTCACGGCCAGGAGACGAAGGAGGTGGGTCGGCCGACCGACCAGTGTTGAGCCCCCTCGGGTTCCCCTTCGGAGGAGGGCTGGATGACACGTGTCCCTACACGTGGAGCACCCCGGTTGGCTGCGCAACACTATAAATAGACCCCCTCTCCTCACTTGTAACACAACACAACACTTTCACCTCTTCATTCCACTTTGTAGAGTAGCTCTTAGTTAGTAGAAGTTGGGAGTTAAGAGTCAAGTCGAGCTATGCTTGGAGTTCCGGAAGTGTCTTCGGAAATTCGGGTAATTGCTCTTGTACCCTTTCCTAATTGTTTCAATTAGTGAGACTACTTCATTCAATTCTATAGTGTTGAACTTTATTTGAGCTGAGTATATGTGCATAAATGAGTTGTGTAGATTTGCTTTACCGGTAGCTTATATTCATCTGGAATCAGTTTAGGTTCTCACTCATATACTGTTAGAGCTAGGCATTGAACCTAGATCAACTTCTTTTAGTCCTGAGGAAGATTAATTAGGATTAGTCGCAGATGTGGTGTCTGAGACTAGGACTAACTCGGTTTACACCCGGGCCCACGTATATGTGGTAGGTGGTAGGTGGTGACAGCCCTATCCATCCGTAGATACTTAGTATCTCGTGTGTAACCCACAGCGTCCGGCTTTGGACCAGTAGAGCCAAATCGGAACGATCATAACCATTCGGGATTCCAATTCAGGATAGCGGGTGGTAGTGAGTATCCGAGCTCCGACGACGAATATCAAGTGGACCACTAGTTGATTATCCTAAGCTCGCTCAATTAAACTGACTCACACTACTTTGTGAACTTATTAAAACTTGTCTCATTGTCCTCCCAACTGTCTATCTAGCTAGTGTAGCTTTCTCTTTGTGTGAATATTTATTGTGTGTGAGTGTCCCGGTCTTTTCATTTATCCTAACCCCCGTTATCTAGACTGGCTGGTATTTTAAATAATTAAGATATAGAGGATTATCTCTTTAAAACCCTCGTTCCCTATGGATTCGATAACTCTAGGAATACTCCTGGTAAAAACTACAAGCGATATCCCTCCGCTTGTGGATTAATTTCTTTGAGCGTAAGAATCGCCAACAAGTTTTCTGGCGCCGTTGCCGGGGAACGCAGCGGTTTCTCAAAAAGTGATAAATTTTTTTTCCAAAACCTACATCTAAATTATTTAATTTACCAGCCTAGTTTAACGGGTATTACCCTGCTCCGTCTTTGTTCCGTGGAACTAGCAGAGCGGTGGATGACCGATTTTGATCTCCCGGAAAACTTTAGACAAAATCCGGAGTCACTGGTGCGAAGGACAAGACCTAGAGTCCTACCTCCACAAACCCGTGTCTCTGAGTTATCCAACCTCACGAGCAATCCTTTCCTCAGCACCAAATCACCCTCGTCATCGATGGCTGCCGAGAAGACCATTCTTGAGTTCTCAGCCCCGTCAAGCACCAATGTCCCCACTGGACCTGCCACCAATGTGGGTGACGGTGGTTTCGAGCTGAAACCAGCTCTTATCAACATGGTTCAGGTGAGCCCTTTTTGTGGCAAGCAAACGGAGGATGGCAATGCACATCTGCAGCATTTCCTGGAAATCTGCAGTAGCTTTACTGTTAAGGGTGCAACTCCCGACGCTGTCCGGCTGCGCCTATTTCCGTTCTCATTGCTCGGAAAGGCAAAACAATGGTTTTATGCCAACAAAGATGCAGTCTCAACTTGGGAGAAGTGCTCCAACGCCTTTCTCACCAAATATTTTCCTCTGGGCAAAACCAATGCCCTGCGGAATAAGATTTCCGCATTCCAGCAACACACAGATAAGTCCATCTCGGATGCTTGGGAGCGTCTGCAAGAGTACATATTGGCTTGCCCCCACCACGGGATGCAAGACTGGTTTATCATCCAGAGCTTCTACCCCGGACCGAACCGTACTGCCCGAGAGCACCTCGATGCTGTCTTTGGAGGAGCTTTCTTTTCACTCAGTGTGAGTGCTGCCCGCACTCTCATTGAGAAGATGGTTTCAAGCCAGGGCTGGAACGATGAGCATTCTCAGCCGCGCGCTTAAGGAGTCCACCAGATTGATGATATGGACATGCTCACGGCCAAGATGGATTTATTAATGAAAAAGCTAGAAATGCCGAATCAAATAGTCCAGGCGCTCGAATCTCGCATGACCTGCGAGATTTGCGGGAACCTTGGATACTCTGAAGACAACTGCACTGAGACCCGACCAGAGGACGCAAACTTCATCAGCAATGGGTTCCAACATCAATCCAATTACAGTATGGGTTGGAATTCGAGGCCGAACTTTTCCACCGACAACCGTCTTCAAGGAGGTAATAATGGCAACTTTAACAGCAATAAATCTCCTCTAGATGATGCTAATGCTCAACAAAAGGTGAATGATAGCATTAGTAGGAAATTTCTTGCTAATGATAAAATTCTGGACAACATCAATGCACAACTAGAAGGGTTTACAAATGCCATGAAAAGTCAAATGAGCTTCAATAAGATGCTAGAAACTCAAATAGCTCAATTGGCTGCTTTAATCCCCACTTTTGCTTTGGGAAAACTTCCGGGACAACTGGAGGCTCCCCCGAAAGAAAACGTTAATGCGGTCGCAACCCGATCGGGGTAGAACCACCTGAGACCTACCGCAAACTAACACTGTAGGGGAGGAGGATGTTATCTCCGATGAAGAGGAGAAAGGTGAGAATGATGAAGAGCCGAGAGAAGAGCTGCCGAAGACGACGAGTGAAGCGTGGACAAAGCCAAGTCCCGCTGAATTCACTGAGACGCAACTGCTACCCTTCCCACGTCGCCAACGCAAGTCAATTGCGGACGCGCAGTTTGGCAAGTTTGTTGAGGTAATCAAACAACTTTATGTCAACATACCATTACTAGATGCAATGCAGGTACTGACGTATGCCAAGTACCTAAAGGACATCCTCAACAACAAGCAGCCGTTGCCGACATCGGAGGTCATTAAATTGACTGAGGAGTGCAGTGTGGCGATTTTGAACACTCTCCCTGAGAAGAAGAAGGATCCTAGCTATCCGACCATCTCGTGCTCCATTGGTGCACAACACTTCGAGCGTGCTCTGTGCGACCTCGGAGCCAGCGTCAGCATCTTGCCCAAGGTAATTTATGAAAGATTAAATCATTCTACCTTGTCACCTACTGGCATGGCCCTGCAGCTGACGGATCAATCGATTCGCCATCCAATTGGAGTCGCGGAGGACATACCAGTGAAAATTCGAAATTTTCTGGTACCGGTGGACTTCGTGGTGCTGGACATGGAAGTAGACACTAAGACGCCCCTCATCCTTGGGAGGCCATTCTTAAGCACGGCAAATGCGACAATTGATGTTGGTGCAGGAGAAATTCAGCTCGACATTAACGGCCGAGATGAAACATTCAACTTCAGGCCGAGAGCTGAGCAATGCTCACAGGTACGTGCATTTCGTGGTAAAAATGCTAAACCTGTGCAGGAGGAAACAAGGGCTATACCAAAACCTCATGTGGATAGCCTCATTGCTGCGATGATGAGTACCCTCCAATTGTTGGACGAGCCATTGCATCGTCCATATTGGAAGGGGAAGGAGAACAAGGGGAAATCCAAGCCCCGTCGAAAGAAACATGCGGTCGAGAAATCAGAGCCGCAAGGGAAGATCAGCGCCACTCAAAAACCTCTAATCAAACGAGTGTGGCGTAAGAAAGAAATTCAACCTACCGCAGCAACTTCGGCTGCGGAGCTGATTCAAGACAACTGAAGGTTGAATGCGGTCCGACTCATTGACCGCGGAAACAAAAATTCGAGCCCTCACCGGGAGGTAAGCCGGAAATTTATCTTGCATTCATGGTTCTAAAAATCGGTATTACTCGGCGAGTACTCGCCGAGTAATCACTACTCGCCGCCCCACCGAGTCGAGAAAAGCCAACTCGGTTGATTACTCGGTCAGACCGAGTAATCGATCAAAAACCAAGTAAAAACCGAGTAACGGCCGAGTAAAAACTTTGAGTGCTTGTTGGTTGTGATTTGCGGACATTTTGTGATATTTTAGTGTATTACCTATCATGTATTCATGTGATCATGTCATATATTGCGAACTTGCAAGTTGCGATATGTCATATGTTGCGAACTTGTGAGTTGCGATATGTCGTAAGTCGTAACGTGCACTGTACTTTGTGTTAATAGTTCATACATATAGATTTACAAGTATCATTAAGTCATATGAAAGAAGATATGCCATCATTACGTCGATATATGTCTACTAATCCTATATTAATTTTCCGAGTAATTGGTACCGAGTAATTTCCGAGTACTCTTGAGTAATCCGAGTACTCGCTACTCGGTACCTCACCGAGTCAGTACCGAGTAGCGAGTTCTTGAACCTTGCTTGCATTCATATTTATTTCGTGCATTTTACCACAGCATATTTATTTTCTACTGGACACTGACCCTTCATATACAAATAAAAATCACCAAAAAAAAATTGGTGGAAAAGTGGGGCCGGCCGACCCCACCTAGGTTGGCCGACCCACTCCCTCCATCAGAATGCCACCAAATTTGGTGGGTGGCTGCACCACTTGCATCCATTCAGTTCCCACTTCACCCACCACCCTAGGCATATAGGCATTAGGTAGGGTAATTTGTCCCACTTAATTTTGCATTTAACCTCATGATTTCACTAATCTTGCATTTAGAAACCACTATAAATAGGGGGTTTGCAGCAGGTTGAGATCACACCTCTGCGGTGATTGCATGATCTCACCTGCAGCCCTCCTCTGCACTGCATATTTGCTTTCAACTGCACGCATACTGTCAACTAAAAAAAAAATCGAGCAAAAATAATTTCTGTGGAGGCAAAGAACTGCTAATTGTGACGACTAATTTTGGACGACTAACCCGTAAAAACTTTCGTATACCCTTCGGGTAGTTTGTTCGTCCTAACCTTTGCAGGAAAAATGTCGTCATGGTATGGCAAGTTTGGCCGCACCATCGCTAAGGGAGCGAAGGGCGTGCACAAACGATTTAGCTCATCCAGCTCGGATCGGACTCATACACCGACCGAGGTCGTGGAGAGCCCGTCTGGGGATACAATGTCCGTGGATTCCCGATTTTCGGGGTACCATGGAACATATTCGGAAGCCCCAACAACCTCCGGGGCTGACCCAGCGCCGGGAATGCGGATTTTGGTGTCGGAGGAGCAAATTGAGCTCTACACCGACCGAGAGCGGCACGTCTTCGAAGCGCTGAGGCGCCGGTATTTTCAGCACACACGGATTTACGATCCGATGCTGCTGATCAGGACCGGCCTTCTGGACGAATTCAACGAGGCCTTCCAAGCCGTTGGATGGGAAAATTTTGCGCCCATCGTCGAAAAAGGTTCGCGCCTTCTAACCCTTGAATTTCTTAGTACTTTACGCATTCTAGATGGTGGGAGTAGATTCTATTTTAGGCTCTTTAATGAAGAATTAGATTGCTCTTTAGAGACCCTAACTAGTTATCTAGGCTTTTCCATCTTGTGTAGAGTTACTCCTGATAGGTTAGCTGGCTTTGATCGCGATGAATTCTGGGAATCTATTTCTGGCAAAAGTTATATTAACACTAGCAAACCCCGCATGAACGATATTCACAACCCCACTCTTAGGTTTATGCATAGGTGGCTGGGTATGGTAGTTAATAGGAAAGGACCATTTCATCCAAGGCCACATTCTTCGGATTGATTAGTCGGATGCTCATTTTAATAGGAAACCACAACATCGTATGACCTTGGGGGCACCAGTCCTAATGATGTAAGTGTCTTCTACACATAGTATATCATCTACAACAGGTTTTCAAAGAAACTTTGTCTAATTGACGGTGTGTATGCTTCATAGACATCTGGTTCGATGGCTTCACCCCTTGCTCTAGCTCCAGCTTCATATCAGAGGGACGTCGGGCAGTAGGATGAATACACTTCTTGGAGCTCGGCTGTAGATTTTGTCTGCTGTATGTTCAATGGCATCCCAGCAAAATTTCCTTAGTTGATAGCAAGGTGACAAACAAACTTCTTTTGTGCTTGTAGTAGTTTAAGTACAACATTTAAACTTGTGTGTCGACGTGGATCAACCTGTGGTTATACAATTTTGCTTGTCGATGAATAGTGGTTGTGAATGTGATATATTGTTGCATGTGTGGATGTGTGCATGAATGTGAATTGTGTGTGTGGATATGATAATCTTTGTGGTGATTGTGATATACACGAGGGTAATTATTTTTTGCAAGTTGCTGCAACTATTGCTGTGGGGTTAAAGCTGTTTTTTCTGGTTGTAAATGAGCTATTCTCGATAACTACGGTAAGGTTGTTGAGAGATTCAATTCCTCCCTAGTGCTTACCTAGCATAGGCAAATCAATGTTGACTGAAATAGTATTTAGTGGCGGGATGACTATATACCATGTTAAAATACAATGGCATGCATACAAAAGTGGAAAGAATGAAACCGTTGTAGTAGTCATAAATGTTAAAGTGTTGGGATTGCCAAAATATTTTGTTCCTCAACATTTAGCTTGGCATTTATCACAAAAACATCGACCTTTATCTCGCCGATTTTTCTTGCACAGTCAATAAAAGTATGTTGGGCTCGACGTCTTATAGATGGACTGTCAAGAGAATGAGCATTCTCTCGATCGTTGATTGTGTCCACCAAAAAATATTATTGACAACTAAAATTTCAATTGTTTCTTGTATAGTGACACCATAGGAATGTAAAATAACCATAGTCGCAAACAACCCCACAATACCATGTCCTAGAACTCATGGTATCCTGCCATGGTGATCCTATCCATGGGTGACATCTCATAATTGTCACACATGAACAAGGATGCTTGGACCAGCCTACACCGATCCACATAAATATGCCCATAGACACACTAGTATGCACACCCCTATAATATATGCATACAAGCTAGCATGCTGAAATAGGGTTGTTATCCTCCTTCAAGGAGGACCAAACCAATAGAACTCTCTGTGTCCCATTTTCGAAGCATCCTTATTGCAAGAAGTAATCTTGTAAGAAACTCATTTGCAGTCAACGATATATAGTAATTGATGTTTGTTGTGGCAAATATCAGACAACAACAAATTAAACAAACCAATATTTCCACATTCACGTCTGTGCATGTTACCTTCAAGGTAGAGATGTGGAGAAGATGAATGGTGCAACCAAGCCTAGCGTTGAAACTAACGTGCTATCAAACTAATAAAAAATTGTTAAAATTTAAAAAATTGTAGATGTATTTCTTAAATTACTCTATCTTTATATAAAGTTGCAATGTCAAATCCATTTTGTCTTTAGAGCAATAAGAATAGAAAATTCAGACAAATTTTAAGTGTTCAAATTTACATAATTTTCTCTTTTCGTATGAATTTTAACATATAACAAATTTGACTATGAAGTTTATATAGGGGTGGAGTAGGTAACAAAGTACATCCACATTTTTGTTGTTGTTAATTATAACTTTGCTAGTTTGATTGCACCCAAGGCTTCATTGTATAGTAGATGTTCCTGGTTAACGTCTCTTTCTGTCATCTCCCTCTTTTTACATATATGCATTTTATTTCCTTGAAATTGCAAATTCTGACTCATCTAAGATGTCATAAAATTTTATATCCCAATGCCAATCTGGACCTTTTCACCACTCGGCTTTCTTCCTATTTATGCCATTTTTGCCGTCCTCTCTTCTTCCTATTTATGCCATTATAAGTAAGGCCCAAATATAGTTGGCTTCATGGTGGGTGATGCTCGAGTGCTAGAGGCCTTTCGTACTAGGAGGGGTGCAGCAGGCAAACCCTTTCTTCTTCCTCTCCTTCGAAGCTCGGTGATCTTTGGCTACATACTTGGAGAAACAATAGCAGCGAGCACCATCTCATTCTGGAGGGAGCAGAGGTTGAGCTAGCAGCAATAGTGGAGGGAGAATGAAGGTCTCCATGCATATATCTAGAGGAAGGCAGGAAGCGGCGTACGGGAGGGAGATGGAGGTGCAACAACATTCTCAATGGCCATATATGCAATGGCCGAATGATCTGGAGGCATTACTGACTGTGATGAGCATCGACAGCGGTGAGTTTTTATAGTAGAGGTTTTAAGGAGGTGCTAGTAAGCTCACGGAAGAGCTCTAGAGCACGAGCACGGTGTTCATGCTACTACTCCCTCTGTTTTTTTTTAATTGACGCCGGTAGCTCACATGAAAAAGTGTTCAAATGTTTGTCGCTGTAGTTGAATGAAAAAGTGACCTGCCGTTTTTGCCCCTGCATCCCAGTCTCCGCCGCCGCTGTCCCCTTCCTCTCGCGACGCCGCTGCCCTCCTCCACACGCACGCAGCCGCCGAGCCTTGCTCCGTCGCCGTCCTCTTTTCTGCGCGTTACCTCTGTCCCTCCTCCCACGCCGCCGCTCGTCGTCGTGTTGCCGGCCGGCGAAGAGGAGCCCGAAGAAGAGGAGTCGTCGTCATCGCGTCTCCGGCGGTCGAAAAGGAACCCGGCAGGTGAGCTGAAGGCCCCGTCATCCTAACCCTAGCTCGGCTCCCCCTCCGCCCTCAATTTTATCGATAACCGCGTGGATTCGATCTGTGTGATTTCGCTCCAATTTAGTGGCAATTAGGGTTTCATAGGGAGAGGCTTTCGATTGCTTGGAGCAGCAGTTCTGTGGAAAAAATCTCTTATTTTTGTTGTGATTTTGCGTTTGTGGCAGTTTCGTTCGAGTCTCGGGAGGATCACCGGAAGCAGCTCGAGCTCGAGGAGGCACGGAAGGCTAGGCGGAGGAAACGAGATGAAGGGAGTGGCGGCGGGGAGGGACCGTGACGGAGGGAGCAGCGCCGGGGCTGCGACGGGACGGACCGCGGCGTTGGGAGCAGCCCGTGGCGGGAGGCCATTGCTCGGGACGAGCACGAGCCGAGACGAAGAAAAAAAGGAAAGGGCAAATTAGTAATTTCACAGCTTCCTTAATTTTTTCAAAGCTATCGGAAACGTCAATTAAAAAAAAACGGAGGGAGTATGAACTTTGACAAAGGAGGTATAGGCCAATCTTCCTATCTCCTATGCAATTGTGAGCGCTACCATAGATAAGTCAAAGGAACGAAGGATATATAGAATGGATAGCGCTACAAAACTCTAGCAATAATGGCATATGTGAAAGAAACCTCGTGAATGTACATGCGAAACTTAGATTTTTACCTACTGAAACTTTGAATTTTGCTGAAACTTGAATTTTTGCCACTGAAACTTGGATTGTTGCCACCGAAACCTAGATTTTGTGCTTAAAACTGGTGTTTGCCTTTTGAAACTGAATTTTTGTGCACTGAAACATAGATTCTGTTCTCAAGAAATTCTGGTATTGTCAATTTTTATCTGTAGATTTTTCAAGTTTCATAAGTAGGGTTTCATGTTTCAACATGTTTTTTATAACTTCCATTAATCGATATATTCCGCAAATTTTAAAAGATATTATTTATGTTTCACCCATTTTATGTCAAGTTTTATCAGTAACTTTTCAAGTTTCATCGATAGGGTTCCCATATTTTAACAGACATTTTTTTTCATGTTTTCGTGCCAATGTCAGCACATTCAATGGATCGGACGTACTATGATTACCGGTTCCCGCCAAATTAAAATTGTTACCTTTTGTCCCTTTTATCTTACCGATCATTGTAACGTCAGCACATCCTACTCTGGACATAAGTAATGATGTTACAATGACCGATGAATGACTTAAGCAAATTTGGTGCAAATATTGGGCAGCTCATCGGGTAACCTAGCCATGCCAATCAATATGCCAATGCCATGCATGCTCTGGTCAGGAGTAATTTGGCAACATCTACATTCATCCCTGTAGCCGAATCGTGATGACGAGGGAGAGAAGCAGGGCTGATCTTACCCATATCCGTGCATCTTGACGTGGTCTCCACCAACAATAATTTGCGTGCATGTGACCATGCATCCTACCAACACACGCATGCTGCTCGATCCATCTTCTCTCGGCCCGTGCAACATAGGCCCAAGGCTCCTCTTGTCACCACGTACGAACACATGACATGTATCGTAACCCCGTGCACGTACCCTGACTGCAGGAATCGTAACTGTACTCCCCATGCACGTACCGACGTACGTCCACATATATATTTCACCCTTAAAATTAATAGGCTGTTTGGTTACCTGTATCCAAGGAGTTTTGCATATAGAGATACAGAACTAGTGTGTTTGGTTGTCTTCTCACCCATTTGAACCAGCCTCTCCGGATGCAATTAACCCCAGGCTCTCCACTAGCAAATAAATTGGGCGTTTCTCAAGAGCCAGGCTCCGCAGATACAGCAACAACCACATGTGTGACATATTTGATTCATTTATTTGCTATATCTTTTGATTAGTATTTTCGATTACCAAACCGATTTCAAAAATGGGTTATTGATATTTTTTCAAACAAAACGAGACCACACTTGCCATATAAATTTTAAAAGTTTAAAATTTTCATTTTTGAATTTATTTATTTATAAGACTTTCTTTTGAATTTTTTATTTTCGTAATTGATTTTTTGTTATTTTGATTTTCTAGAATTTATTTTTAAAAATGTTTCATCCCTCTTTTGAATTTCTCCATACCATTCTCTCCTTAGCGCAATCAACCAAACAACATTTCTATGCAGTCTGTACAATCTCATGCACCTAACCAAACAACAA
The DNA here is from genome assembly GCA_036346415.1 of Raddia guianensis. Taxonomy (NCBI): domain Eukaryota; kingdom Viridiplantae; phylum Streptophyta; class Magnoliopsida; order Poales; family Poaceae; genus Raddia; species Raddia guianensis. The sequence continues at coordinate 39,627,264 of CM070539.1, forward strand.
CCATTTGCATCATCTCAGTCTGGCTCCAACCAGCTTGGCTTATCTCATATAGCCTGGTTCAACTGAGAAGGCAAGCAAACAGGCTATAAATCTAGTTAGCATAGAGATGGATATGGTTTCGTGCGAGACCTTGGAAGCTTCTCTCAAGTGTCAGGCAGGTCGATTGATCCAGCCACGTACTCTACCTGAAGGATTTTGCATTTCATTCCCGCGTTTATACCCGTGCGTGAACGCGTGGTACACGGCTGTACTCTACGTATGCTTGCTTGCTCGGCAGGCTCTGATGTCAGGTCGCCTCCCTGCATGCAACGGAGCCGCGCGTAGTTCAATGCAAATTGGCAATTTACTGTATACGGCTTGCACTGCAGGGTAAAAACTTGTCACCAGTGGTTCCGGGTTCAGAACTGCTATCATTAGCGAATTTTAAGCCGCCAATGATTAAGTGATAATTTTTTTTTGAGGAAAAAGTAGGAGAACTGCATTTAATTAATTCAATAGGAAAGTTACATGGACAAAATTTAGAGGGAGATTTAGGCGCATTCCCCCCAGACGCGAGATATATTGAGCTAACTTATTACAAAACGGGTGCCTTCCGCCATCAAAATGCACAGAACCTCTAGGAGCAAATCAAAAAAGACCATCGGTGATAGCTCCTTCGATTTGAAAATGCGATTGTTCCTTTTGACACAGAGATGCCACAGGATTGCTAGCACGACTGATCCTAGACATGGGGCTAAGTTGGATTGCAGGATGTCATCGATCCACCAGATGTTGAGATCATCAATGTGGGTCCACACAGAGCGGAGTAGGCATGTGGCGTTGAGCCTGGAAGCCAGGAGGTCCCAAATGTGGGAGGAGAAGGGGCACTCGAGGAATAGATGTTCTGGGGTCTCCAGGCATCTGAGGCAAAGAACGCAGAAATAGTTATTTGGCAGTCCCCTTCGCAGGAGGGCATCAGCAGTCAAGACCCTACTTAGAAACATCGTCCAAGCAAAGAACTTGCATTTGGAGGGCATCCACTGCTTCCAGATTAGCATTAGGGCTGTCGGAGATATTCTTCCAGTGAATTGCATGCGGTACACTGAGTGAACAGAGATGTCCGGTCTGTGGAGAAACGCCAAACAGCTCGGTCCTGATGGTTCGGACGAAGTGCAGTACATCAGATCTTTTGCCAAAGGGAGACCCGCTCTACGGCGAGGTTGGGGGTGAAATTCCGTCGTAGGTCCAACAGTTAGTTGTTATTGTGCAGGGGAAGGTGGCTCCATTCCCAAGAATCAACTCGATCGGTGCCAAGTCTGAAAAGTGTTGCGACAGTAGGGTCTACCCGGTCCAGCGAGACGAGGCATGATCTGGGGGAGGTGGATTTGGCCAGCCAAAGCCAACACAATTGTAGGGCGCGGGCGAAATTCTTTAGGTCGAGCCTCCCAAAGGTAGCTGGGGAGCAGATGATTTTCAAATTGACAGACACCCACCCGTGGCAAAATTGTCAATCCCACGCCAAAGCTAGGCGTGGCGCAGCTTGTCGATCTTTTGAAGGACTGAGGTAGGCGGGGAGATCACTAATAGAGTGTAGGACGGTAGGGCCGAGAGAACTGACATGAGTAGTGTGAGTCTGCCCCCATTTGACATCATTTGCCCCCGTCAGCCAGCAAGACGATTAGAGGTTGGAAGTGGACGTGCATTAACTTCTTGATGGCGAGTGGGAGGCCGAGGTAAGTGATGGGGAAGGACGTTCGTCACGCTTGCAGGTCGGCGAGAATGTCATCGAGGTCAAGCCCCTCGCACTTGATGGGAATGACCTGCTCTTTTCAAAGTTGGTGCGGAGGCCAGAGATTGCGTCGAATCTCTGCAGGATCTGGGCCAACGCCGAGGTCTTTTCCTTGATCGACGCCACAAAGATTGCAGCATCATGGCGTAGAGGGAGATACGTAGGTTGGTCGAGATGCCTCGAAGCGGTGAAAGGACACCTTGCTCTGTGGCGATGTGCACAAGGCGTTGCAAGGGTTCAATTTCGAGGTTGAAAAGTAAGGGGGTGTTGGCGATAGTTACGCTCAAAGAAATTAATCCACAAGTGGACGAATATCGCTTGTAGTTTTCACCTGGAGTATTCCTAGAGTTATCGAATCCACAGGGAACGAGGGTTTAAGACACAAACCTCTATATCTTAATTATTTAAAATACCAGCCTGTCTAGGTAACGGGGGTTAGGATAAATAGAAAGGACCGGTGACATACACACATGATAAATATTCACACACAAATAAAGAGAAAGCTACTCTAGCTAGATAGACAGTTGGGAGGACAACGAGACAAGTTTAATAAGTTCACAAAATTGTGTGATTCAGTTTATTGAGTAAGCTTGGATAATCAAACAGTGGTTCACTTGATATTCGTCGTCGGAGCTCGGACATTCACTACCACCCGCTATCCTGAATTGGAATCCCGAATGGTTATGATCATTCCGATAGGACTCTACTGATCCAAAGCCGGATGCTGTGAGTTACGCACGAGATAATTAATATCTACGGATGGATAGGGCTGTCACCACCTACCACCTACCACATATACGTGGCCCTGGGTGTAAACCGAGTTAGTCCTAGTCTCAGACACCACGTCTGCTACTATTTCTAATCAATCTTCCTCAGTACCAAAAAAGAAGTTGATTTAGGTTCAATGCCTGGCTCTTACAGTATATGAGTGAGAACCTAAACTGATTCCAGAAGAATACAAGCTACCGGTAAGGCAAATCTACACAACTCATTTATGTAGATATACTCAACTCAAATAAAACTCAACACATAGACAATGAATGAAGTGATCTCACTAATTGAAACAATTAGGAAAGGGTACAAGAGCTATTACCCAAATTCCTGAAGACACTTCCAGAACTCCGAGCTTCAGCTCGACTTGACTCTAACTCCCAACTACTACTAGACTAAGAGCTACTCTACTAAGTGGAATGAAAAGTGATGTGATGTGTTGTGTGTTGTGATACAAGTGAGGAGAGTGGTCTATTTATAGTGCTCCGAAGCCAACCGGGGTGCTCCACGTGTAGGGACAGGTGTCATCAAGCCCTCCTCCAAAGGAGAATCCAAAGGGCATCAAGGGGTGGGTCGGCCGGCCTAGGTGGGTCGGCCGACCCACTCTTGTGCCATCTAGCCGTCCAATTTTGCTAGGATGCTTCTTTGATGGTGTAGATTAACCCCTTAAGCCGGTTAATCAAGTTGACATCCACAAGTAAGGAATCCAAGGGAATCCTATGCTCATTTGTGAAGCAACCGTGTCCATTTGATCAAACCGGCTGCAATGGAGGGTGTAGATGCCTTCAATTTGTGCTTCTATACCACTTGGGAGAAGTTGGAGCCGGATCGGTGACGTGGCTGGGTCGGTCGGCCTAGGGTGGGTCGGCCGGCCTGGCCTTTTGCCCGGTTCAGCTCTAGTTCTTCCCATTTTGTACCTGTAGACCAAAACTCACCAAAACTTGTGGAACTTTATTAGAATAAATAAAATGTAAGTATAGACCTTGATTTTCCCTCTGAAATGCCGGAATTCCGGAATATGTTGACGTATCAAATTGGTGTTTATTTGACGTCAACACACCCCCCAACTTGAACTTTTGCTCGTCCTCGAGCAAATAACTCAAATGAGAACCTGGTGTATCAGGATTGCATCAATATTATTATTCAATAAATGCTAAGCTGTAACATCCCAAATTTTCAAAACCAAATTTGGCACGTTAATAATTTCATAAAAATGCATAATTTGAATATTAAAACTACTTAAGCGTTGTAAAATCATCATGGCATCATTAGTGCATTCAACCTTCTGAAATTGGTTTGAGTCAGTAATTTTAAAGTGAAAATCATTGTCTTGGGTGTCAGTTGTTTAAAAGTATTTTAAATAAATTTTGTTAAACTTTTGAAAGAAGAAAAGAGAAAAACAATATCTGAAAATAAAAAGAGAAAATCACTTCTTCTTCTCCTCTCGGGCCGAGTCTCCCCGGCCCAGCTCTCCTCCCGCCTCTGCCTTCCCGCGCGGCCCATCTCCCTGGCCCAGCTCGCGCTAGCCGCGCCTCCCCTCGCTGACCGACGGGCCCGCGCCCTGTCCTTCCTCACTCTCACTGACTGGCGGACCCCACCGGTCAGGTCCCTCTTCCCCGACGTTTTTACCTCTCCTCGCGAGCGCGTCTCGGCTCTCTGTTCTCTCTCGCTCTCACCCTCCCCGTTGCTCTCTTCCCCGTTCCTTCTCTCTTCCCAGTCCGCGCGTCGCCGTCTCCGCGTCCGGCAGACTTCATTGCCGCCCGTCGCCTCCGCCTGCGTCCGGACCCGCGCCTGCCTTGCCGTCATTCCTTGCCGCCCGCAAGCGCCGGCCCATTGCCTCGCATTAAATCGCTCCGTACCGGCGTCGCCGTGCTCTTTACTCCGTCGCCCGTTCTCGTCTGCGCCGCTGGCGAGCGCCCGGCGCGTTGCCACCCCGAAGACCGCGCCTTGACCATGCTCTGCCGCGCCATCGCCCTCGCCGCCAAGCTGCTTCGCCGCGCATCGTTCGCCGCCATTGTTGAGCAATAGCGAAGGTCTATCGGTGTCTCCCGCTTCATTGTGCTCACCGGCGACATTAAAGATCGAGCCGTTCCGCCGAGCCACCTTTGCCTATTAAACCCGCCTGCTACCCGTTTCTCCTCGCCTAGCGCCGTGCGTGCCTCGCCTTCTCCTCGGTGAGCTCCTCTTGGCCACCCAGTGTAGCACCGCTGTCTCCCCTCACCATCTCTCTCTCTCTGTCGAGAGTCCTGAGCACCGCCGAAGTCAAGAAGCGCCACCGCCGGATCCCCGTTCGCCGCCGCATCTCGCCGTCGCACCGCCTCTGGGTGAGTCTCGATCCACCGCCGAGACCGTCATTAGCATCGCCGTCGCCTCCTCTTCCTCTCCCCACGCGGAATCGGTCGCCGGTGGCCGGTCTCGCCCCGCCCGTCGCTTGCCGTCGCCTCGGTCCGAGGTTGACGACGATGGGGGAGAAGGGAAGGTTTCCCATTTCGGCTTTGGGCCGTGGGCCTCGCCCGGTGCTGGGCCGACCGGTTTAGCCGGATGGTCCTTTTATTTTCAAAAGCGAATTCAAAAGGTTCTAATAGAAAAGATTTTGTATAATATATCAAAAGTCAGTCTAAAATTCTGTAAAAATTCTCAAAAATACCTTGCAGCACGCTGGATTTTATAAAAATGCTAAATCAAGTCTGCACCCTTGTAACCACTGCATTTCTATTAGCTCAAATGTTTAGGTTCCATTATTTCATTGTGCATACAAAATGAGTTTAACCTCTCTCTTTAAATAAAATGCATAAAAGCATTTTGTGCCTGATGTACTGTTATTTCCATTTGTATGCTTGGATCGTGCTCGAGTAGGAGGCCAAGGTGCTGTAGACCCGTCCGACGTCGCTGGTTGTTCCTACCGTCGTCCACCAAGGCAAGCCCCTTGACCATATCGTGAGCCATGTTGCTGCTTTTCAAAACGATTTATTAGATATTGAAAACTTGCATGCTAAATTAAAAAGTAAAAATGCCGTATTTACTAGATATTAGTTATGCAACCTAGAAAAATCATGGTAAGACTAGTGATAGGCTTAAACCCTAAGGACTTACAATAAACCTTGTGTACATATTTACATTCCGTTGATGTTAGAAAAAAAATGCCTAAAAATGATTTCTATCGCGATGACCTTATAACTCTTGTGTGTGAAAATAAATATTGTGGTAAGGAATGGCTTGAGAAGGGTTTCGAGAAATGGTTTGAGAAAGTATGCGCATTGTGGGCAATGCCATGGACTAGAAAATGATTTTTACTCTCTTCCCCTAAAATACCTCCGACTAGGGAGAGACTTTTGCCGGTCCGGTGCGAGAAGGCACTACTTGAGAAAACGGGGCTAAAATATCGTCTCTCTTCTAGTTTAAGGACTGTTCATCCTATGATCCTACGAACTGAGCCATACAGTACGACCTCGAGTCCTGTTATGGGACGGGCTTAGTTGTTAGCCAAAAACCCTGACGGAGACTCCCGGCGGTCGCCGTTAGTGTTTGAGTCTAACGGCTTTGTGGCGAAACACTCCTGGGTGCGTAGCCTCTCGAGGGTAAAGCGTACCCACTCTGCAGAGTTAAAACTGTCATGATAGCCGTGCTCGCGGTTATGAGCATGCGAAGGGACTGTTCATATGGTAGCTCTTCTTTTCCTAAAACCGGGGATTTTCAAAAAGGATTTGAGTTGAGTAAAAGTTGTTAAGAAAGAGTTTTGATCTTGAGATAGGTACTACCGGCTTGCATCATGAATTGGGTTCGGCCTATCATGAAATGCTCGCGCGGTTGGGCCTAACCCCCGTTCCGAGTAATTCCCCGTAACGGGAAGAGACTGAGGGAGGAATTCGCTATGGCCGTGGCCAATTGACGAGAGAATTTGAGAGTGAGCCCCTAAAACATAAAGATTTGAGATGGAGAGCTTTACGAGTATTGCTTTTACAAAACTAGGAAAATGAAAATGCACTTCGCAAAACTACCCAAGCCTTCCATTTGTACTAAACCTCATCCGCATACATTCCCGGCTTATGAGTACCTTTGTACTCACTCCTGTTTTTCCCTTCCCCTCTTTCCAAAATTTCAACAGCCGCAGAGCTCCCCTGTGACTCTGTTTTCGAGGAGGACTCGGACTACGAGGAGGAGGAGGACTACGAAGACGAAGAGTAGGGTTGCGTGTTTCCTACCGCCGTTGCCTGTGGATTAGGCCACTAGCTAGAATAAAGTTGCGCTATGTTAGGTCCCTGTGTGACCGTCTGTGTAACTCTGTATCTCGGCTTGCGTGCCGTGCTTGATGTATTAAATTGTGACTCCTTTTGGGACCCGTAGTCCCCTACGATGTAATAATGTAATTCGAAGGCAATGTATCAGTTCTGTTGATGTGTGTACTAGCCATGATCTTCTGGGACTAGTACTGTATAACACATTAGGACTCGGTCATTTAGACCGGGTTCGACATAAGCATACAAGGTTGTACCACATTATTTGTTGACAAAAACTCGTACAAGTGTACCCCAACTTTTGTCAAACTCACGAGGTTTTCAAAATCTCCCCTTTTCTTTTAGCAGTTGAAAGATAGAATAGCTTTGATAGAACTTTGTCAACTCAGCCCTTTTCAAGCTATGTCTCGGGGTTTTTATTTTCAAAATGTTAGTTCCTAATTATTACTCTCAGATCTCTCGGTGGTATTTAATCCTCACCCAGGCCTTCTTGTTGATGGCCTTCTTTCCTCCTATACTAAGGTTTATGTGGAGCTCATAGGTATGGAAATGTGGCCTACTTAGGTTGCATAATTTTGTCAAGTCAAAAATATATCCTAGCGAATTTTGTACCACTTCACATTCTGGTCATTAGAATAATAACGTCCAGGGATGAGAGAGAGAATGAACTCACGCCAAAGGAATGAAGAAAAACAAGTGCAAGTGATGAGGGATACTAATGAGTCCGCCCCATCGGATCTTGTGTTTATGAAAAGGTCTACTTGGCTTCTTTATTTGATTTGAGATCATTCCTCAATCTAGAGTTTTGAGAGGCAAATTTTCTTCTTTCTTTTTTTTTTAACAAATAAAGATAGAAGAAGATGATGGTTCTCTCTTCCTCTTTTCTTTTCTTTCATTATTATTTTTTCTTTGCCTCAATTTTCTATAATTTTGAGGAATGACTCTTTTATTATTTTGGAAGTCTTTTTGGTAGATCAAATAGGTAGGTATATGGTGGACTCACGAAAAAGAACTTGGCTTATTTATGTAGGGAGAAATATCTGGCGAGATGTATGCTTGTATCCCAATGTGGAATTTAGTATTACTAGATAAGAGAGGCTAGCAATCAAAGAGTACGCGAAAGGAAATGACCAGCTTTGAAGAGCACTAATTCCTAAGGACTTACCTTTGACAAAACTCAATACAACCAAAGTGGCTAAATGAAGGCTTTGAATTATTTTCCAAGACTATGCCTTAGTAGGGGCATAAGTAACTGGTCCTTATCTCTGTTATATCATATCCCTCAACAACTTAGAATTGGTTCAATAATGTCAACACTTGATGAGCAAGATTAAGCAGGATGACTACTTATATCAATAATTGTCAAACTTAAATGAGAGTACTAAATTGCAAACTCAGCATTTATATCATAATAATAGAGCAATGTTCATTATATCCTTTCTAGGTAAAATCAACATTTATACATTTTATTCAAAGGGAGATATTTTTGGTATTTTTAAATTTTGCAAATTTTTATAAAATTTTTTTTTGAGGCATACTACTAACTAAGAACAAAGCTAAATTAATTTATTCACATGTGGGGCAAGGCAAGTTGAGACTTTTGGCAGGGCAAGGCAGAGTAGGCAAGGACACCTGGCAACTCATCTGGCAGGGTACTAGCAAGGCAAGGCAAGACATTAGGCATCGACGGGGAGCAGGACACACCTATTGAGCCGAAGGGTCAAAACCAATGTGCTGGAACCATGCCGCAAGGGCATCGTTCGTGGCTTGTGTCGCGGTGGTGTTGGCTCTAAGGTCACGGGTGCTGTCCTCGTGGTACCTAGGGTGTTGGGCCAACGTTTGGCGTACGTGGCCCACGTCATCCACCAAGGTATCCATTCTCCGTCCTAAAGCATGGACGTCCTGTGCAAATGGCTCGAAGTAGGAAGGGTAGTGGGCCGACGATGGCCCTCCATGCCCTAACTCGGGACCTTGGTCATGAGGAGAGTGGGTCCATCCAGCATCATACTGCCATGAACTTCCGGCCTCATAGGGGTGCGTGTCCCAACCTCCGTACTCGTGTGGAGCAAAGGCAGACGGGTTCCATTGATCCCAACCTGCACTATAGTCGGAGTGATGAGGGGCCGCAGCTGCCCCCATCCACTGATCGTGGTGGTGCTCACTGGTTCATCTGCTCTTCTTCTTTGGCGTCTTGCGCTGCGTGTTCTGAGGCTAGCGATGCTATGCCTATGGGGTTCCAAGGCTCTAAAATTGATGGTCAGCGTCCGGGCTCTGTAGATTCCGAGCCTTGGATTAGGCAAGCGGATCTCAGCGGTGGTGCCCGGAAATCTCATGAAATGAGTGTTCGACTCATCGACCCTAAGGATGTGGCCTTGGATGAAGTGGTCCCTTCCTAATGTTTGGAATTGTGCGTCTAGGAAGGCCAATTCACTATGTTCTAACAATCCCATACCAGATCGGATCTTATCCAAGTCTGAAAAAGCATTGCTGAAGTCCTCGGTCGAGTTCTCATCGTATGCGAGCTAGGAATTTGAGCCCCCAGCACACCACTCGGAAGTAGATGGCGGCGGCGTTCCTCGACCCGAATGGGAGTCCAGACGAAGCGATGTAGATGTTTTCCTCAGACTGGATCGGATCCGAGTCCAGAAGAACTGTTGGTCGTCGAATATTTGGAGAAGCTCCTTGCTGATCCTTGATGTCCTTGGAGGTGTATCACGGCATATCCGCATGCCGCAGCCTCCGCAGATGGGTTTTACGAGCTTGCTGAGATTCGCGATCTTTCCGCGCAGCCTGCCTTCAAACGGACGCCTCGGACATATCCGGACTCCATTTTGGGCATTCTTGGGCTTCACGAAAAACTGACGAAATTATCTTTCCAACACATCCAGTCTCATCCCGAAATTCCTTCTGGATCAATAGGAATTGTAGAAACAAGATGACGTCTAGAATCTGTCTTCGAGCCGTCGCCATATCCGAGTCGGGAATTGAGCCGTTGGCATATTACTCATGAACAGATGGCCGTGGCTTTCCCCAACCCGAGCGGAAGGTGTTGTTGTAGTTCTCCCCAGATTGGATCTGATCCATATCAGGGAAGTGAAGTTCGCCGAAGTCGTTGCTGATGTAGATAGCTCCCGAAGCCGAAAGCTTGGCCGGGGGCCGAGATGATGGCGACTCCGGTGATTGATGCCATCAAGCTTAATGAAGATGATCTTGATGCTGCCCCTACCTGGCGCGCCAACTGTTGACGGGTTGCTAACCGGGGGTTATTGTCGGCAATGATTATATATGAGGCGATGCATAAGATCTAAACTCGATAGTAGCACAAGACAGGGATTTATACAGGTTCAGACCCTCATGGCGGAGGTAATACCCTACTTCCTGTGCTTTGGGATTATATGATGATCTGATGATCAATGTGGAGAGAGATGTCTCTCCATGGATGGGTGTGGAAATGATGGTCAACCTTAGTCAACCTACCGAACCAGGGGCTCCCTATCCGCCTTATATAGTGGGGGGCAGGGTTACAAGATAGAGTCCTGGTCGGTCACGAGGTAGGATTCCTATCTCTATCCTCTAGCAGTTATCCGGGATTACAAGTATATCTTCCCTATTAATTAGGGATAGGCTTCTATCTTTATGTCTTTCTTTACCGGGCAAGCCTTCTAGAGCCCGAGTGGTATACGTCCTTATCCACCCGACTTGGTCCATCCCCTGTCGGGTGGTCTCATAAGCCCGCCGTGTGGGTATCCGGGGTCTATGTTATCCACAAACTCGAAGAGTGGTCCACTCAACAAGGTGCTTTTCACATCCATTTAATAAAGCATGTGTTGACGCGGAAAAGTGGTTTTCCGGCACCAACTACCGCCGAACAACAGGGGATCGGGCTTTCCGAGGACGTGCCAGCCGATTTGACCTTTTGCAATCGGCAAGGTTTCAGATAGCAAGATACCGGCGAAGCAATGAAGATTTACCGATAGCTTGGAGATAAACCGATGATCGGCTTAACGAAGAGACGTAAAGCCGATAGAGCAGAAGCCGCGGGCGAAGCGATGAGCGCTTTACCGATAGCTTGGACGATAATCCGATGATCGGCTTAACAATGAGACGTCAAGCCGATGAGACTGGATGGAACCTAACACCTCCGGCGGACGGCGATGCGCAGCGATGCCGCTGAGAGATAGTATTTCGGGCGAAACCTAACTCCTCTTGGTAGACGGCGATGCGCAGCAATGCCACCAAGAGATAGTATTTCGATGCGGACGGCGAGGAGATCGAACTTAATCGAGACAGTAGACGCCGGCGTGTACTTTGAATACCGATACGAGAGGATCGATCGGATTCATAGCACAAAGGTAAAAGATAGACGAAATAGTAGATGTATTATTGATTGATTGAAGATCCTTTACACGCTGCACGGCATCTCTTATTTATACTAAAGACGCACCGGCTAATCCGATAACTTGACATGAACTCTATCTCTTAGTTACCTAAAATAGCCGATTAAACTTGGCGTGCAAGCCACGGATACAAACTGTCATAATATTACTAATACTATAAAAGCCGATTAACAAGAAATACTTAAAAAGTCAATTGATAAGAAGCTAGCCGGCCAATCATGATCATCTTGGACTCTTCCTCACGCACAAGGTGATATTCCATATATGCTCCACGCGTGATTGACATAATCGGCCAATTAACCTGATCAACTGGCTATTAATCCTTTTATGCACATACTGATTGAACTCTCCCTGTGCCTTGATCTCCACGTGACAAACCTCCAAGCCGATCATAATCATTCCAATTATGGCCCTAACCATCCATATGAATCCAACCGTGCATGATCACATACATAGAAACCAATCGGCTCTTGTCTTTCAGCTTGATCACGTGCTATTCAATTGCCATCAAATAACGATGATTCCCGTGGTCATCCGATTATAAAATAACCGGTTTTCTCGGGCCATTTTTGGATGTCAACATATGTCGATCTAGCTCTTTTTTTAGCCGATAATGCCATTTTTCACCCTCTTTTGGCCACTAAAATAACCCTATTTTTGTGCCAAATTTGGGTGTCAACAGCTTGATATCATGTTGAGTAGCATATGTAAGTAAAATTTGAATTGGTTCTAATTTAGCTAGGGAGCATAATTCTCACCGAAGAACAAACCTTCTATTTGGGTGAAGCTTTGAGCGACTAACCTCGCCTTGTTTCTTGTCACAATCCCGTTCTCATCTTACATGTTCCTAAATGCCCACTTGGTACCTATGACATTTTAGTTTGGTCTTTTGACCAAAGTCCATACCTCATTTATAGTAAAGTTGTTTAGCTCATCTTGCATGGCCATTACTGTCACATCCCAATTTTGGGTTAACTCAAAAATTTTGAATCCAAGATTCGTTTGAATTTGCGTGAGCTGACATGTGGGCCATAGCTTCATCTCTCTCTCTCTCTCTCTCTCTCTCTCTTTCTCTCTCTTTTCCTCTCTCTGCCGGTGGCCTAGCCCGCCACTCGGCGCCGCCTGTGCTGCCACCCTACTCTGCTCTGCACCCGCTGCGTCATAGCCATCACCTCGCCGCGCGCCGCATCCGCCATCATCACCGCGCCGTAGCCGTCACCTCGCCGCGCCGCGCCGCCCCGCTCTCTACCATGGCGCGTCGGTCCTGTCACTGCGCGCCCCTACCCAAGCTGCCATGAGCACGCCCTTGGACCAAAAGTGCACCCCGCGCCTATAAAACCATGTCCCCCTCCCCCCGCCAGCGTCAGTTTTCCCCATTTTCCCCAAATACTCCTGGATAGGCGTCGAAGCAATACGGTTGATTCCGTAAGTCCCCGAGCAATTCCTTGTGCCCAAAGCACCCTCATAGCCTAGCTAAGGTTTCCCCTCGGTCAATTTCAGGAAAGTTGGCCGGTGGAGGCCTGTCCGTGGTGCCCCTGTTCCGGTCACCGTTGGGCCATCCGCCGTCAGCCGTCTCCGTCCAAACGCACGCCCATCCTTGAGCCCAGTAAGCATCAACGTCCTTCACCAATGCTTTCCATCCATTATCATAGCATGTAGATCCCTAACGGGTGATGGCAACGCCGGCGAACCCTCGGCTCCGCCGCTACCGTCGCGCCGCCGCGTCTGGACCCCTCCGGTCCCATCGTGTTCGTCATAGGGCCGCTAGGATGCCATAGGCCTTGGAGCACGAACGCTCTCGACGGGAGCATGACCGCAGTGCCGCTGCGTCGCTCGCCGCCACCTTCGGCCTCGTCGTCGAGCTGGAGCTAGAAGACGACCCAGGGCCGTTGGATCGGCGTTTAGATTCGCGTAGGCTAAAAGCTTAGAGGCGCTGACATGCGGGTGCCACCTGCCAGCTGAAATCCCCACGTCTCGGTTAAAACCCGTGACCGGCGTCACTGCCAAGTGGGCCGCGGCCCCACCTGTCCGATTAAGTCGAGACGACCAGAGCCGCGGGCGCCATCTCCTCGTCTTGGCACCTTTCCGAAACCCGCTTTCGACGTTACCTCTCGGCCAGCGCGGGTGCGCGAGCGCGTGGGCCGTGGGACGCATTTTGTCTCTGGGCCGTTTGTTGGTTGGGTCGGCCCGAGCGGTTTAAACCTTTTCCAGCAAATTTATTATTTAGATAAATGCCGTTTTAGCTTTTCAATTATTAAAAATAGCTACAGACTCCCAAAAATTCTAGGAAAATTTAGACAAATACTAGAGACCATTTCTGATTTTATAAAAATATAAAAATTGGCCACTGTAATTGGGGAATAGCACTGTTCTGTAAAATGAGTATAAATCACATATAAGAAAATGATTAAACTAGGATTTGGATAATTCCAGATTAACTCAAATAATAAATCTGACCTTAGCATTTCCTTAGAAAATTAAATGAGTAGATACATGTCATATTAGTCATAAAACTTTAATAAATGACATCCCTGTCCAAGATAATTACTATAGGTTTTTATTGGATAAAAACCAACAAATAATTAGTGGATCACGTAATTGTTAGCTTAGGAGTTAATCCTAGAAACTAATAACTCCGATAATCTTAACATCGTATTTAGGTCATGTTTTGACGTGCCGTCATCGTATGTCGCTTTAAAACCCTAATCACCTAACTACGACAACATCGTATGAAATCGTATTTTGGGGTACAGTAAACTATTACACAAAGATAATATTATCTATTAATGCACTCTGCCATGCATAGCATATCACACGAAAAGTGGATTCGCTAACGATCTTAGACATTAATTGTCGAGGGTAAAGTCTAGGTCGTACATGCATCATTATTTCTATTGCATTAGTAAGTAATTATTGGTTTGATTGTGTGATTAGACTTAGGCGACCCCGAAGGAAGGTTTGGGGATGCCGAGGAGGAACAACTACCTGAGCAAGGCGAGTTAACTCTTACTCTTTAGATGTTGTCCGTATTAGGTAGAGATAGCGACTTTCCCTAGTGCGGATTAACATCGTTAATATCATGTTCATTACGCAGTTTTCTGTTAACTATTTTGTTATTGAATTAAATGCATGCTTAGTAATCTGCCTAATTGTTAAACATGTAATACTAATACATGCCTGCCCTTGAACTTTTTAGCCATAATGACTGCCTTGATTGTCATTACTCTTGTTAGCATATGATTAGTCCGGTAATCAATTTAACCCTACCTAATGGGTAAAACTTGCTTAGACTGGCTTAGTCTTAAACAAATCTTCTGGCTAATCGCCACGGAACGGTGAACCGATATTCACCGGTCATTCATTCTTCTCATTCAAATATGATATGACATATGACAGTTAGCGCTTTTTGTTGCATGTTGGACTGATTGTGTTTGAGGGTAAGGTTAACTAGGAGGTCGGTCTGGTTTGGTCTATTTGATGGGAAAGTCCAAGTGGGGTACTGTCTAGGACCGTGGAAGTAGAGATTGATTGGTGGGCTGCCCCTAGAGGACATCCTGATGGATGATTGAGGCACAGGGTGCCTGGTGCTGGGTTTAGGCAGGGCTTACCCAGGAGGAGCGCGGAGTAACACGCGTAGCGGGGAGATCACTGCCATCTGAGGGATGGTTCTAACACAACGCGTGGCCATCGCGCGGACTACGAGTCTTGGATCGCCAGCTGTGAGCGCTCTGCGGAGGCCCTCTGAGACCATTCTCGATAGGAGCCAGCATGGGTCATTACCGAGGGTGGTAAAGGCCACACTTTCCTAGGGTGACGGTCGGCTAGTGAGGGCTGGCAACCCCCTAGGACGAGGCGGGCATGCCATGGCAAGTGTGGTCCACAACAGGATTGCCAAATCCTGGAAGGATGGTGGATCTAGGAAATGTTGGGGGCAGTAGGAGGAAAGTCGGGGTGATCAGTTAAGCTAGTTTGTGTATTTGGTCGAGAGTGGTCGAATGTGGGTTGGTCGATATGGTTGGTTGAGCAGTTAGGATTGGGTGCATTAGTAAAATGGTGAACCCCTGATTTATATAAACAAGACCAAATTCTAGTGTATAAAAGAAGATTCCGATAGATACAAGACTCCGGAAAGAATTACGTTCTGATCAGAAGATGTCTTCCACGGCGCGGTAAGTTAGGTTGTGTTAGTTTCGGCTTTGTAATAGTATAAATAGGGTCCCAAGTCTCATGAAAACGATATACGACATACACAAAACACAACTACCCTTTTCGAATCCGATCAACTTCATCGAAAGGCTTCAACTCGCAGGTAAAGCTATCTCGATGGGATAATCGATTCTCTTCTTATAACCCGTATGCATGGCTGTATCGTCTTGATCTCATGTATACAAAGCATGTTAGACTGTCTCAGGTTTACCGATCTTTAACATGTTCTCGCATGTTACACTGTCTCGTTCAATCGATCTGTAATATGTGTTTATCTTGCAATGTCGATTGTCAATTATCTCATATGCTTTTCTTGAATTCGATGCATGCAACTGCCTCGTTTAGTCGATCTTGCATATATCTGTTTCAGGGATTCGTATGTTTGCATTATTTGCCGATTAGCATTGTATCTATTTATATTGGTTCTAAATCTTTAATCGGTTTGTGAGTTTATACCTGGATTTAGATCTGAATACTGCCTTGGCTTAACCAATCTATTTAATCTACTCCCTGGTCTAATCTAATAAATTGATCTAAAGATTTATGACTAAATTTATTTATAAAATAACAAAAAAGAGATGAAAAAAGTTTATGTTTAGATCTTTATTCATGTTTATTGCTCTATCGGATAGTAAGCCGATAGAATCACAATCGGATTCTTTAAAGCCGATTCGTAAAACCTGATCTGGCTGTTTCTTAAAGTCGATTGGGGCCATGTCTCTAACAATCTCTTCCTTGTCAATTTACAGGTCAAATTGACTGGCACGCTTGGTCCTTGGTTGCGACGCAAGCCCAGATTTGACGCTTCCGCATGTGTGTTCGCGAAAATCCAACTTTTCGTGTCAACACACTTTTGGGCACGCCCGGGTGGGACCTGAAGAATCAGAATTGACGAGATGACTCGCACTGATGCCGAGGCGGCGATAGAAGCACTTAAGCTCGCTGCTGAAGCCGTGATTTTTGATGAACTAAGCCCTGATCAGAAAAAAGAAATTGAAGATAGACTCGCCGAAATTCATGAGGAAAACAAGAAAATGATGTTAACAGGCTATCGGAAAACTCGCAGCGGCCAGATCACAAAAACTTCTATTGGAGATCCATTGCTTACTGGAGATTTTTCCGAGGTCATAAGGGATCAAATTAATAGTTCCGTTTACCAATATATGCTAGATCAATCATCGGTTTTAGGGCTCACATGGACTTTATTGATTGCCTCACATGGACTTTATTTATCTATCACACAAGAATCAACTTGCTTCACTTGTGAACCATTAGTTTCATCAAATGTCATGCCACTCGAGATTTCAACCACACCAGAGCCATTGACAGTAGAGTGAGAAGCATGAGCAAGAGAACCATTAGTATACACAAAGTTGATAGGCCTAACGACCTGGGCTACCACAATGTGGCTCTTTTCGGCCTTATTCTTCTTTGGAGGTATGTAGCCAAGACCCTCATTGTTGAAGTTTCCCTTCTTCCAGACAAAATACGCATCTAGGTCCTTGCTCTATTTGTAGGACTTTTGGAGTCCATCTTCAAGGTGCCCCTTAAGTTTATCATTTTCATGTGCCAATTCTTGCATAGTTTGAAAGTTAGTGACATAAACTTCGACATTAATGGTAAAACATTTCTAACAATCACTAATGTTTGAAGCTATTAAAGTGCTAGAGGAATCGTTTGAGGTAGATGAAGCACTCTTCAAGAAATCATCAAACTTAATCACAAGAGACTTATGGATTTTTTTAACCCCACTAAGTTTCTGTATGAGTGAAGCGTTGGTGATCTCAAGATTAGTCACTTGAAATTTGGCAAAATCTAAAACCTTTTTCAACTCCACATTTCTGTCCCTCTCTCATACCAACTCTTTCTCACGGTGAAGGTTTCTGTACTTATCAAGGATGAGCAAGTCCTTTTCACAATCAAGACCATTTTCTTGCCTTTCAATAGTTTTGTCGGTACAATAAATACCGGGGTATGAAGAGTCCTAAGGAAGGCCAAGAGCGCATCAGGCGGGCCCCACGCGTCGGTGAGGCGACTGACCCAGGCGTGGCGAGCCCCTCACAGATCAAAGGGGGCCACGCCACAGCGAGCGACTGACCCCAACACGTGGCGAGCCCCTCACAGATCATCGGGCCCCACGCGTCAAGCGAGCGACTGACCCAGCAAGGGCGGGCGAGCCTCAGCATCATCAAAGGGCCCCATGCATCAAAGGGCGACCGTGCCCCAACACGTGGCGAAGCCCTCTCGTGCCCCCACTATCAAGCGGGGCCCACGTGGCAAGGAGCGTCCCGAAAGGAGTCTTCTGGGCGAAGGCTTCCCCTGCTGCGAAGGACAAGGCGCATTCAATGCGACATTACGAGCGGATAGACAGATGAAGAAATGATTACCGTCACAGTGACCTCTGCAGGTCTGATCAACTGTCACTGTGGCGCAGCGGAATTGACCGGCAGAGAGAAACTCACCGTCGCCGGGATGGCCGCCGCGCCGGCGAGCAAGCCGGGCCCCGCCAGCCTCACCGGGCGTGTTCACACGGGTCGGGCCACTTGCGGCACGCGTGGCGGCACCGCGGCGCGCAATAGCGCGACGTTGCCGTCTCTCTGCCTCGTCCCTCACGTGTTATCGCAGTACTAAGCGTCTTCAGACGCCTACCCCTCGGCTCTCCGCCAGCTTCAAGGCTTGTATAAAAGGGAGGAGAGAGAAGCGAGAGGGGGTTCAAACATTCTCAGAATCGCATTCCACACAACCACAACACGGAAAAGAGCTAAGGTTCGGCAGGAGTAGGACTGCTACCCGCGAGGGGGTCCGAACCTGGGTAAACTCTGCGTGTCGCTCCTTGCAGCTTACGCCGAATCGAACTGAGCTCGAGCTGATCAGCTAGCAGGATAGAAATCTGATAGGGGTGTGATCCGCAGTGGTTGAGCGGAGAGCACGCCATCAAGTTTCAAGCATCATTTTTACATTGCACATGTTAATTTCATTGAAGGAATTAATTTTTAAGTCATCACAATCACTTTCACAATCACTAGAGTCAATGATGCTATTGAGCTTAGACTTAGAAGATACCTTGCACCCTTTAGCCATAAGTCAAGTAGGTGTGTCGTCGTTGTCGCTCATGTCACCAAATAGCGTCTTGCTCATTTGTGTGATAGTGATAGCAAGTGTAGCTACTCCATTCTTGGATCCGGACTCGAAGCTTGACTCATCGGAGGGCCACTCTTGTCTGATGTGAGCTTGACCCTTAGAACTTTTTTTTTGGTTCTTGGTCTTCTCCTTTGAATGATGCTTATCCTTCTTCTTGTTGTCATCGCCTTTCTTGCTCTTCTTTTATGGACACTCGGCGATGAAGTGAACGACATCACCACACTCAAAACATGTCCTTCTGGAATGTTTTCCTTTTGATTCCCTAGAAGACATCTTGTGTGATTTTCCTTGTATCCACTTTTATTGAGAAATTTGTTGAACCTCCTTACAAGATCAAGTGAAGTTCCCATCTCGAGATCAAGTGCCATCTCCTCGACATCAAGTGAAGTTCCCTTCTCTTCACTTGAGCTATCTTTGGAATCTAAGATTGAAATGCAATATTCTTCTTCTAGTTTGGCCACACAAGTTTCTCAACGGCCTTTTCCTTCACATCCATCATCTCATTGGGCAAGAGCCTTCTAAGCAGATCATGAGGAGTGATAGTTGAGTAGTCACTCCTTTCTCTGATGAGTTGCACTAGATGACGGTTGTTGGGTGTGATGTTTTGGAGCATGATTTTGACCACTGTACAGTTGGTTAGATCATCACATCGAAGTCCCTTTGCCTCATTAACCAAAATCATTAGCCAATCAAACATGATCTTGTAGCTTTGTCCTTTTTCCAACACAATGCGTCCCAATTTTCCTTTAATAAACTCAATTTTGGACTCACAGACGCTTGAAATTCCTTCATGCGCCACTCAGAGTGTGTCCCATATCTTCTTTACATCCTCAAGACCATCCACTCTATTGAACTCACAAGCACTTAGAGACTTGAGCAAAGCATTGACGACTTAGTAGTTACGGTGTTGGTCTTCTTTCTCCTTCGGTGTGGGCTTCTTGGGATCCTCTACTATGTAACCTATTTCTACAATATCCCAGATAACCGGATGGAGTGAGATCAAGTGAATCTTCATCCTATGCCTCCATGCCGTAAAGTGAGTGCCATCAAATAAAGGTGCTTGACCGGACGAAATGTAGCTGTGGGACGAAAATGAGCTGGTGGAAGAATAATCACAAGGAATTCTCACACTGGGATAGTCATCCTTCTTTACCATATCTAGTTCCTCCGACGACATCTTTTACCTCTTAAGCGGTTAGGCTTAACTCAAGAGACCTACCTATGATATCAATTGAAAGATCGAGATGCAGCCTAGAGGAGGGGGGGTGAATAGGCTTTACAAACTTTCAACAGAAATTAAACACAGCGAAAAACAATATCGGATGTTCCTATGTATATATCGGATATCGGACTATCTGATATGGAATCAGACTATCCGATATTGCTGAAACTAGGGTTTAAAGTCCCTTAAAAATTTTATGATACCAACAATACTACCTCCGTCCCGGAAAGATTGCTCTTTAAGGTTGTTTTGGAGAAATTAAGAATAAGTGTACGTAGGTGGGAATCTATAGTATTTATAGTGGTGGGAGGAGAATATAGGGATACTTTATAGTGGAGGGAGGGAAATCTAGGGTACTGTGCACCTAGAAGAGCACTTTTCTTGGGACAAATTTGAATCCTAGAAGTGCATTCTCTCTGGGACGGAGGTAGTACTAAATAGGGTAAGAGAGCAACAAAAAGTAGATCGAGAGAAATAGGAACCAAAGCCATAAGGAGACTCAAAGAAAATGTTCCTGAAATTCAGATCTTCGAGGAGATCCTACATCAGCATTGAGGCGGCTCGGTCACACTTGAGCCGAGGTCCCTGTTGACCCTTTGCCACCCGGGTTGCACTAAGCACTTCGGTTTCACTCATTGGACCCTTCCCTTTTAGAGGTGAATCCTGCCTTCACAAATGTTCCTCGGCCACCACATCATGTCCCAATGGCTCAAAGACGACTCCTAGCCGTCTAGGAACCCTCAAACTCCAATAGTAACAAATTCGACAAAAACCAATTTAGAGATGAGAACAAGTGCTCAAGGATGAAGCTCGATCAACACAAAGCTCAATAAAATAGCCGTTTGAGTCTGACAGACATCGGATAGTTTGATCTGAAAGTGAGAGAAATTTGAAACAATGGCTATTTTATTGATTCTAGAGCTGCCCAAGAAAAGGAATATGTCAATAAAGAGAATCAACATATCAAATAGTCCGATAATATTATCGGATAGTCCGATATTTTTTTTGTCCTAGAGACAGAGAGGGGTCGATCAGACCAAGCATTAGAACATTCCGATATACATCGGATACCCCGGAAAAATATCTAGGTAGTCCAATATTTTTTGCAAGTTCGAGACAAAGAGGGGTCAATCGGACCAAGTATCAGAACATTACGGTTTGTATCGGAAAGTCCGATGTCAACATCCGATATTTTGCTAGGAATTTAAACAAAATGCCCTCAAATTTGATTGTTGGATGGATAGCATTTGTCAAGATTCATCGACAATGAGCACTTAGACTATCTGAAAGTGGTTTTTCGCCGCATCCGTTTTAATAGTACGGCATGTCCTTAGACTCAATTTAAAATATAAATGATCTAGGTCTAAACGCTCACACCATTTTCTTCTCCTTTTACCTTCAATGACTCCGTGAGCATCTCACATTCTTTTTTATTGGATTAAAATATGGGCAAAAACTCATTAAACACGGTAGTCTCTTAATTGCCTGTCATTCATCACCAAAAACACATAGCGCCTAGTTGCACTTTTTGTTAATCCAGCAATACGACCTTTCTTTGAGGAACTCTTTTTCTTTATTTGTTGGTATATTTTGTTGCGATGGAACGATAAGGTTTTTCACTGAAGTTGGCAACCCACGTCATTTATATCTTTCAAAATTCGCTCATCAATGCAGCTGCTTCGTACGAGAGAGGATGAATCCTTTGAGGGTGCCATTACTCAATGTCAACCCTCAATTTTGACTTACCTTGAGAGTCGGAATCCCATGCACTAGCCCCTGGATCGGTACACTAGTGCGGAAGATCACATAGCCGATACAAACATACATCGATTTAATAGAATCTCTGAATATTACATAACTTGTTGCGCCCATAAGCGGTTTTGGTAAGGCGGACAATACACGCCTCAATATACAAAACAATGTTAGAGTTTGCAGCCATCTCCAAAATATGTAGTCAAAAGAATCCCTATCGGCTAAGTGTCCTGCCATGACCGGAGCGACACCTAAGACTCTTCAGGTCCACCGAAGTCCTGCCCGTCGTCATCATGGCACTCGTACGGGTCTTCCTCGATTCACTCGTCTAAAGAATGAAGGTAGGCGAGATCAGCGTCATCCAAACGCTAGCTAGTTAACACTTCCCTTAATGCACATAATGTTTAGAAGGCTTTATTTGGAGGAAAAGTTTATTTTATTTGCGTAAAGCCATGTTTTATAGGATTTTGAAATCATCCTAGCTAGCATCAACTAGAATTTGTCTTGTTTATATAAATTAGAGGTTTACCATCTTAATAATGCTCCCAAACCCAATTGATCAACAACCATACCGACCAAACCCAATAGAAAAACTCTCGACCAGATACCCAAACCAGCTTAACCGATCACCTCGACTTTCTTCCGGTTGCTCACAACATTTCCTAGCTCCGCCATCATTCCATGATTTGGCAATCCTGTTGTGGACCGCACTTGCCATGGCATGCCCGTCTCGGCCTAGGGTTGCTAACATGAGTAATGACAATCAAGGCAGTCATTAAGGCTAAACAGATCAAGGCCAGGCCTGTATAAGTATTACATGATTAACAATTAGGCAAATTACTAAGCATGTATTTAATAACAAACAAAATAATTAGCAGAAAACTGGGTAATGAACATGTTATTAGCCATGTTAATCCGCATTAGGGAATGTCACAATCTCTCCCTAATACGGACAACATCTAAAGAGTAAGTGTTAACTCGCCTTGCTCAAGTAGGTGGTCCTCCTCGGCGTCACCAAACCTCCCTTCGGGATCGCCTACGTCTAATCATACAATCAAACCAATAATTACTTACTAATGCCAACATAAATCATGATGCATGCACGATCTATAAGCCTAACCCTCGACATTAATGCCTAAGCTTGGTAAACCAATCTAATTTTCGTATGAAATGACATGCATGCTCTAATGCTCCATTAGGTAACAATAATATTATTATAATAGCATAGTTATACCCCACAATACGTTATCGTACAATACGATCAATATAGAACGATTAGGGTTTGTGGAACGACATACGATGACAGCTCAACGGAATACGTCTTAGGTACAGGGTAGAGTTTATCGATGTTAGTATTTTCTAGGATTTTTCTATAGTTAGGGTTTACAGGTTAAAGTAATGCATTTTCTAGGATTAGCTCTTATTCTAGCAATTAAGTGATTTAGTAATTATTTGTTGGTTTTTACCAAATAATAACCTATAGGAATTACCTAGGACAAGGGTGTCATTTATTAAAGTTTTATGACTAATATGGCATTTATCTACCAATTTAGTTTTCAAATGAATTACTATGGGCAGATTCATATTTAAGATAATCTGGAATTACCCAAATCCTAGTTTAATCATTTTCTTCTATGTGAATTATACTCATTTTAGGGAACAACACTATTCTCCTATTACAATGGCTATTTTCATATTTTATAAAATCAGAAATTGTCTATAATATTTATCTGAATTTTCTAGGATTTTTAGGAGTTTCTAGCTATTTTAATAAACCAATATCTATTTTGGTATTTAAATAAATGGTTAATTCACTGTAAAAGGGTAAAAATCCCTCGGGCCGAACCAGCCAACGAGCTGGCCCATTCGCGAAATTGGCCCACTACCCACGCGCGCGCGCCCGCATTGGCCGGGGTGGAAACGCCGAAGGCGAACTTCGCAGGGACATCAACATTGTGCGCTGGTGTGAATCAATCGTGCGCCTCCACTTAACTTGACCGGTGGGCCAAGGGCCCACTGTCAGTGGCTCAAGACCGGCGGATGGCAGCGTGCGCTCGGGGAGTTTTCCCTGGCAGGTGGGGCCCACGTGACAGCGACTCATTTAACGGGCGGACGCACGAGTCTTCGTGCGGGATAAACGATCAGTGGTCATCGTCTTCCTCCGGGTCATCGACGTGGCCGACGACGGTGGCGAGCGACGCTGCGGCGCTATGGCTACGCTTCGGCCGAGAGCGTTGGCCCTCCGGCATCTACAGCCTCCTACAGTCCTAAAGACGCCTCGTCGAGGCCGGAGGCGGCCGGACGCGGCGGCGCGACGGTGGCGGCGGAGCCAAAGGCTCGCCGGAGTTGCCCGCACACGCTACGAAACTACACACTAAGAATATGAACAGGAAGCTCAAGGAGGTACCGAGGGTGCTTACCGAGCACACGGACGGGAACGAGGAGGGTCGGAGGTGGCTGCCGACGAGGCACCCAACGGCGGCCGGAACAGGGGCGAAGGCGGCACGACGGCTCCGAGCGCCTCCGCTGAAATTGAGGAAGGGAAAAGCTTAGGGAAGGTGTCAAGAGGCTTTGGGCAGAAGGAATCGAATTCACACTCACGCAATCGCCAAGGCTTTCTCCGGCGCTAGCGCGGTGAAGATTTGGGGGGAAAACGGGGAAAGGACGGGCCGGCGGGACCGCGTCCGGTTTTATAGGCGCCGGGGATGCTCTTGACTGAAGGCGCGCTTGGCGAGGGCGAATAGGCGAGCGGCGCGGCGATGGGACGGGCGCGGCGCGAGCATGATGGCACGAAATGCGCCATTTGTCCTGCCAGCATGGCAACAAAGCAAAGCAAAGCAGTGTCAGTGTCACAGAGCGGCGGGCAGGGCCACCGGGCAGGGAGGAGAAGGGGGGAGAGAGAGACTGTGGGGCCCATGTGTCAGCGTGAATTTGAATGATGTTTGAATTCAAACAATTTTTGAAATTGGCCCCAAATTTCTGGTGTTACACTCAATGCTTTGTAAGCTAAACCCTGATTAATTTTTTTGTTACTTCTATTTTCTTATTTATCTTTTATTTTCTTTCGATCTGGCTCATGGCAGTTTGTGCACATTATTAGTTAATATATGCCTGTGGGTAACTCTGCCGTTGTTTCCCAATTTGTTTTTTCTCCGATGTATGACGTGCACGCGCCTATTGCTGGAGTTCAACCGCGCGTGCTTGCACGATTTCCAGTCTCCTTGTCCATATATAACCTAGTTTCTGCCTTGGACTAAGCATGCAGCCAAATAACAGAAGGCGACCGAAGAGACGAGAGGGCAAGATGGAAACGGACAGATAGCTAGCTTCTGCATGGTGATAACTGATAAGTAGGCGAGGAAGGAAAGCGAGTGTGCAGGTGGAGGCAGTACCGGCGTTTTCCTGGGGCCCTGTATCAAAATATTTTTATACTAATGCATATTAGCTTAAAAGACATTATTCAATTTATTATAAAAATTATCACCAATAAAAAGAAAAAAAGGAACAAAAGTAGTATTTTTTACCTCCAACATTTTATATAGATCATCGTAGAAATGCCTTCTAACATTTATATATGCAAAATCATCAATGACGGCCACAATATTAGTGCCATCCAGTAATTTCTTATGAATACATAAGGTTGCTAGACCGTTTGACCTTTTTTGAGATATCGTAGATCTAAATTGTTCTTCATTAATTTTAAATTCGAAAAGTTTCTTTCAGCAGATGCTACAATTACCGGCACAGTAAATAAAATCCGATAAACAACACAAATGTTAATATAGCAGTTCACTTCCCGGACAAACTAAAAAATCTCCATACAAGACATGGGTCTATCTCTGTTAGGCATGCAAGATCATTTCCAATACTCTTAACTCAAAGTTCGGTAGAAGGCAATGCAGCGCTGGGATGGGCCCCTGAGCTTGGGGGCCCAGGGCGTAGGCACCCACAGTCATGCAAAGTCTGTCTTCGTTTGGTGTAATCTTCTCCATGTATATATCATGAAATCAATGGGCATAGAGGGAAGCACTTATTATTTAGTAATCAGTATAATAAATACGCCATTTTAAACTGTTATGAATCATTCATTCTTGCTTTAACCAGCTGTAACATAGAGAACCTGACCTTACCTCCCGGTGGTCAAACGATAAATAACAAATATATGCTTTGCTCAGCAAACCGGTATGTATACAAGGCAGAGGCAGAGGATAGCTAGCGGTCCCTCCATCACTGTAATTCACAGTAGCATTGCTAATGCAAAGCTGCGCGTGCGAGTGATTCAAAAAATCATAGACTCATGCATGCGGACGAGCGGGCGCTGCGCTGCGGGGCTGCCTGATGCCGGCCGCTGATACAAAGCGTGCTGGGCATGCTCTGAGCCGGTTGTCAGGCTGGCAGGTGCCGCTCTCCTCCCTGCCACACCCTCCTCCATTATTCGTACCTGCACCAGATATATATTCTATGGCCGTCCGTTGGATGATCGACGATGTGATCATGTGGCCGGTGCCATGCATTGATTGACCCCGGACTAGGGGTGCCAATGGGGGTATTCTTCGTCGGGGAGTGCTTCCCATCTCCATCTCCGCGATCCAAAGTTTTCCTTATTTCCATCCCCGTTCTCCGTTGCGAAGATTAAAAATTCCCCATCCAAATCTCCATTCCGGTGGTGGAACCCCATCGGCGTGAAAATTAAACACAAGAGGAAAACACTTATCACCATTTTTGCTCTAAAATCACATATCAAGAGAGAATAAAAAATAAAATGAGCATGCTTTAGAGATTTGATTGATGCAAATATGAAAATATGGATATGATGAGCTAGATAACATGTTTGCGAACTAACAAATTTAAATAGAGTAAACTAATTTTTTTTCTCTAACCGAGTCCCCACAAGGAAATGTTTCCCATCCTCACCATCCCGACGGGAAATGGTTTTTCCCATTTACATCCTCATGGTGGTTAACTTCTACTCATATCCATCCGCTAATAAAGAAATTCCTCAACAAGGATCAAGAAACGGTTCCCATTACCACCTTGCTCTGGACGGACGGACGGACGGTGGCGGCGATGAAGGCGACCTGAGCGATTCCACCACGTCTCTCGTGCATCTCCCGGCATTATTCTTTTGACAGCATCTGCGGGGACAGTTTAGTTTCTAGATGCTGCCGTACGTTGGATGGCCTTGCATGATCCAGAATAGTCAACAGCTTAAATTGGATGTCTGTCCTATGCCCCACCAGTTGCGTTGTTCTATGTCATTCCTAAACATTTTAATATTTACAAAGTTTTTACCGCTGCGTCGTATCGGCCATAGGGCCGGCGACTGCGACCCACCTGTCAGTGGCTCAAAGTCAGAGGACAGTACTGTAGAGGAACTGCTTTCCCATAGGGCGACGGCGTCGGCCCAGCCACCCAAATATAAAAACATCTTTAATGATGTCATGTCAGCTAGTTATAAAACTTTCAACTCAGTTTTTTACAAACGTGGAGGAGATAATGAGGGTGTGCTAACAGCTAGTATATAACTGAATTCAATGCACTTACTATATATTGCATGTGGACCACCACACGCATTGTGCAAAATCTCGACGGCTAAATTCATCGAGAAAGACCATCAAACCTTCGAAATAACTCTCGATGGCCGGCCGTCGAGAATTGGCCCTTGGGAATGCATGGTCGAGAAAAAGCACCTGTCTCGACGGCCCAGCCGTCGATATTATCTGTCTCGACGGCTTCAATCCAGCCGTCGTTATAGGGTTCTAGTCCAGGCACGACGCTCGGCCAGCACCTGTCTCGACGGCCAAGAGCCATTGAGAAAAATACGAGCAGGCCGTCGAGATTTACCATCCGCGTCCTAGCTCGTCCTGGCCCTCCCAGAGCTGACCAGGGGGCCCACGCCTTTTAATCTCGACGGCTACTCCATAACCGTTGAGAATAATGGTAGATCAGCAAAAAAAATTTAAAAGGATGACAAAAACAATAGAATTTTGCAGCTGCTGCTGCAACCTGCAAACCCAAAAATAACCCACACATTCAAATATCCCACATTTTCAAACCACATATATATTAAACCACAATCACATGCACATACAAGTAGTTTGTGACTCATACATGTAGCATACAAAGAGGTAGATTATGGCTGCGGTAGCGGGGTGCCGAAGAGCTCTACGCGAGGTTGGTGGCCAAGTTCCCAAATGCGTCTTCGCCCTGCGGCGCACCGCTAGATCACGGAATCAAGGGCGTTCGACGCTCGGGTAGTTAGGCGTCGGGACGAAGGTCGGATGGGTCCTGTAGGTGCCCGGTGGTGATGCCGTCTATCCCACGTAGCCGCCCTGGCCAACGTAGGTGCTTGGAAGGGCTCGGTCGCTAACGTAGATGGCTGGGCCACCTGTGTAGGGGCCCGCCGTCCCCACCTAGCTCGAGGAGCTGCCAGCAAGACCTGCGTGACGCTTGGACTAGCCTGCACATATATTTGAGTTCATTAATCCACGTGACAAGATATGCATCTCGAGAATGAAATGAATTAGTTCGAAAACGTTACCCAAGCTACAAACGCCTCAAGTTGAATTATATTCTTGTTTATATCTATTATGTTCTTTTAACCTTTGAAAGAAATCAAGCCACACAAATGTGGGGCACACCTGCGCCAAAAATTTATTTTTTAATCCTTTTTTAATAAATATTTTATTTTTAACCCCTCGGCAAAAGTATCTCCAAATCTAACCCTTTTGTCCGCCGCCACGCCGCCAGCGTATCTGCTACATTCTGCCGCGCAAGTGCGCGTGTAGCGTCGAGGTGCTGCCATTTGTCGCCCACGGCCGCAGCCGGTGTGGCATTTTCTGGGCCCCACCTTTGCCGCGCCACATGAACCGGCGCGGCAAAGACCTGGCAGGTGGGCCCGCGGTGGGTAGCCTCGCAGGCTCCTTCCTATGTCGTCGGTGACGTGGGGCCACCTTTGCCACGCCGGCGCGAACGGCGCGTCAAGGCCTTGCTCAAGTACGTCGCCGTGGAGAAGCTAGCTAGGAAAGCGACGGCACGGCAAGCAAATAGCTGTCGATCGATCGATATACCAAGCAACTCACCATATTGTTGTTCACAACGGAGGGAATACCAAGCAACTTAACAAAATCAAGAACACATATAAGCACACATAACAAATAAAATCAAGAACACATATAAGCACGCGTACACCTGAAAGAGCGCAAACAATAGGCTGCGAGAGGAGTACCCAAACTTGCTTGAAATCATCGACCTGTGGAGCTTCCTCGAACCAGCACGCGCTTGTCAGATCCGCCTTGTACACAAAATGATCCACTGCAAGCACGCGGCCGGGACAAGATCAAAAACATGATAGATCATGAGCTCAATCCAGCTCTACTAGTACTGATCTGAAATAACCCTGGATAAACCCACAAATAAATGAACAGTCTGAAAGTACTAAAATTACATCGGCCAAAGTGTTGAACCGTGGCCTGGACAATGCCCTGGCAAGTGGCAATCCTCCGGCCTCGCGACGTCCCCCAGGAAGACGATCACGTCCGGCGAGCCGAGGCCCCTCGCCGCGGCGGCGACGTCGCGCAGGCCTCCCTCCCTCGCCGCCACAAGGGCCAGCCTCGCGCCCTTCCTCGCGTACTGGTAAGCTATTTGCTGGCGTGAATGGCGCAGGTTAGGGTAAGCTATTTGCTGGCCGTGCCGTCGCTTTCCTAGCTAGCTTCTCCACGGCGACGTACTTGATCAAGGCCTTGACGCGCCGTGCGCGCCGGCGCGGCAAAGGTGGCCCCACGTCACCGACGACCAAGGAAGGAGCCTGCGAGGCTACCCACCGCGGGCCCACCTGCCAGGCCTTTGCCGCACCGGTGCATGTGGCGCGGCAAAGGTGGGGCCCAGAAAATGCCACGCTGGCTGTGGCCGGCCGTGGGCGACAACGTGATACCTCTGACGCGCCATATGACCTTGTTTGGCGACGAATCTCTTCTGGCCAAAGCGCGGCGGCGCCATTGATCAAGGTTAGATTTGAAGATCTTTTCTTTGAGGGTTAAAAATAAAATATTTATTAAAAAAGGATTAAAAAATAAATTTTTTTGCCTGCTTGTTAAATACAAACGTTTGTCGTTATATATCTAAAAAACCATCCATGTAAGCATAAAACATATTTGAATCCAAACTACATATTATAGACTTGATCCAAACAAAAACAGAAAATGTAAGTTTGGGTCTAGCATTGGTAGCATGTCAAATCCATCTGATATAGGTTTTCACCCTCATCTGCAGCACTGCACCAGCACCGTGAACCAAACTTTAACCAATACCTTTCAGGCGGTGAGAACAGTTGGCCAAAGTGGAGCGCCGGAAGTCTATGAATGTCGTCCTTTTTCAGGTCACGGTTTCTTTCCATCACAATTCGCAAAGCACCAAAGGTGAATGGTCGCATGAACTGACGATGCTGGAAAAAGAAAGCGAATCTTCTTCCTCGTTGCCAATTCAGTGTACTTGTGTCCACATTGGTACATTTCACCACCTTCACGCTTCCAGAATTCAACTTGTGTTGCTTATGTAAACCAATACTTTCATTACTTGATGCAAATCCCATCAGGTTCACAAAAACCATGATCGGTTTTGAGTTTCGACAATCGGTTCGAAACGTTTTACTGCTTAGTTTTCACCTTTTTTCGTGTGCTTTTCCAATAAAAATAAACGCTACTACAAGGCTTGAGTTTTCTGATGGGAGCAGAGAAGTTAATCCCTGACCCCACTTAGAGCACATCCGAAACATTCCATTCGTTCTGTTCCCTACGCCGTTTCTTCAATCATATTAATTGCCAACATTTTTCAGTATCTCCAAGAGAATCTTTTTGAAGGGAATGATATGAGAAAAGATAAAGGGTATTTTCCAAATGAGAACGGAAAAATGCCTTCGGAAAAAGAACATGAAGAATGAAAAAAAAAAGAATATAATTAAAGAACATGAAGAATGAAAAAAAAAGAATATAAATTGAAAGAAAACGGTGGAAATGGAAAAGAGAATGAAAGGGGATCTGTTAGAGTAATGAGGGGACGAGATTATCTGTAGAGGGCAGCTAAGGCGAGGAAGGAGCTGACAGGAGAGAGAGAGGCGGCTAGGGTTTCCCTAGCCGCCGCCCCCCCGTCGCCGCCGCCGCCGCGCCGCCGCCGACCCACCCGCCGTCGAGCCTCATCCTCGCCATCGCCGCCCCACGCCGCCTCGCCCGGCCGCCCTCCTCTCCGCGCCGCCACGCGCTTCCTCCTCTGCCGCCGCCACCGTCCATCTCTCCTCCACGCCGCCGCCGCCCGCCTCCTCCGAAGCCGCCCCTTCCTCCCGCCCCGCCCTCGGCCTCCTCCTCGCCGCCGCCACTGGGCCTCCTCCAGCGCCGCCGCCGCCCTCCGGGCCTCCTCTCGCGCCGCCGCCCTCCACGCACCGCCGCCCTCAGACTCTCTCCGCCGCCCGCCTCCTCCAAGCCTCCTCCGCGCCGCCGCCCTCCCCACCTCACGCCGCTGCCGCCGCCGCCCGCCTCCTCCGTCGAGATCACGCCTCCGTCCAGATCCACACCGCGGCCGCCCGCCTCGCCAGCGCCTCCTGCGCGCCACCACAGGACTTGCGTGCCGTGGCGCCGCTTGGCCGACCTCCACCCAGATCCGTGCCGCCGTCACGGGTCTGCGTCAACCGTCGCCTACCAACACCCGATGTCACATCGCCATCCGGCCGCCTCCTTCTTCTTCCATCGTCTCCCATCCCACCGATATGGGCGCTCCCGTCCCGTCACCTCCGCGGACCGTTGGAACCCACGTCGTCCCAGCTCTTCCCTTGCTTGCCGACGGCGTTGGGTTGCGGAGGTCTCACGCCGAGGTGGCCGCCTTCAATGCTTCCTCTTCAAGTGCATACAACCACCATCCTCCGTGCCTTCGTTGCACCTCTGCTTCCCTACCGACCGACATTCATGACTCCTTGGCGACGCCCGCCCGACCATGGCTAGGTCAGCGCTTCGATTGCCGTTGCTCCTCCTCGCTCTGACGCGCCACCCTCATCGCAATGGCAGCTTGTTAGACCGAGGCGTCGGCGCCATGCTCTGCCCACTTCCATTCCATCCACCGCCCGAGTAAAAGCCGGTGCCAATGCCCGTCTTCTCCACATGCGCGGCTCTCTTAAAGGGCGTTGCCTCCGATGTTTCGCCAGTGACCACCGTGCCAACTCATGCCGTGACCCTGTCAGGTGCTTCTCCTGCCTCCGCTCGGGCCACACAGCATCTTCTTGTAGCCGGCGTGTGGCAAACCTTCCCCATCGGCGCGCCCAGACAACTCAACAGCACCCCTCGGCCACTGTCCCCCACATAGCCTTCCTTCCTCCTCCGCCTACCTCCGGCACCATGACTCCACCGCAACGCTCCCCTCTTGCACCCCTACGACCTACGTCCCACTCGCGTCTCGCCGAGGCCTCGCCAACCATGCGCCTCGTGCGGGCGAGCTCCACCGGCGAGTCGTTGTCACCATCACGGGGCGCACCCTAGCACCGCCTTTGTGGCTCAAAGAACTCAAAGACCTCGCAAGTATCCCGTTGTATGACATCCGGGTGACCCACCTCGCGCACCTGCGCTTTCTTGCGAGATTCAAGCTACCGGAGCAGGCTCGACTCGCGGCTCGTCGGTCGTTTCGTTCTAATGGCCGCCACTTCGCCATCTCGAGGTTCACCGGCGATATACACGCCGAGGGGGGGCTGGCTGCCGTGCGGTACAGGGTTCTCGTCTTCATCGAGGGCCTCCCCCTCCACGCGTGGTCCTCCGACGTCGTCGATCGCATTTTTGCTGGAGTTAGCGCCGACATCGTCCACGACACCACTCGCTTCGCTGGACACCTCCACGTTCCGTGTTTGGGTGTGGACCCGCGACCCAGCTGCCATCCCCCTCGAGGTGGAGCTCGAGATTGTTGAGCCTTCCCCCTACATGGAGACTCGCCACGCCAATGATGGCGGCCCCGCCGACTTGCCGGCGCGCCAGTGCCAAGACCTCCATGAGCTTCCGTCCCACCGTCTCCTTCTCCATGTGGATACGGTCGAGGATTTCTCCGCCATTACCGCTTCGCATCGGCGGTGGTGTTCGATCGCCGCCCCACCTCGGAGGTTGGGCTACCGACAACGTCCCCTCCGGCCGTGATCGAGCCACCCACCGCATGTCCTTCCTCGACAGTGCCTCGCCAATGAGCAACGACAACGGTGGCGATGGCGGGATGCTTCTCCGGCTCGCGTCGTCGATCCCCGTCGTCGCAAGCATGGCAAATCTCAATGGTGGCAACCTCGGACTCGTCCTCGCCCGAGGCTTTGGAGCCCACTCGCTTCCATCTGCCGTCATCGCCAAGCCTCGCCGCGCCACTCCGTGGGCGCTGCGTGCTTCTCATCGCCGCCCTCGAGCTCAAGCACCCTTTACTGTCGGGCACGCCGCATTCGCGGTCCCGCGTGCTGTTTCGCCCCACCGCCGTCTCCAACGCCGCTGCCGCAGCTCGCGGTGACACACCTGTTACGCGTCCCTCCCAAACCGCTAACAGCGATGTCCGTGGCTCCTCCGCCTCCTCCCAACCTAGCGGCGCTGCATTCTCTGGTGGCGATTCCAACGTCGCCCGCTCCGACGATCCTTGTCGGCTCGTCCCCCTCGGCGCTGTCCGTGCCGTGGCCACGCAAGAGGGGGATGTGGTCGCTGCAGACGTGGCAGCGCTGCCCACCAGTGTGGCCTCACTCACCAAGACAGTGGACCCTACCCAACTGTCGAACTCCCTTGTGCGGACGATGCCTACAGGGGTGCGATTCAACCTCGCCGCCTCCGGCTTCCTTCACATGAACCTATGTGCCGATTAACGCCAGCACCGGGAAGCCTCGCCGCCAAGGCCCGCCCAAGGCCTTGCCTCTGCCCGTGCCATTGTTTGCCCATGAGAGCACCTCGCCCGTCATCACAGACTGGGCCTCACGCCTAGCTCTTGCGCTAAGCCTCCCCCCTTCGAGGGGACCCGACAGTCGCAGCCAGCCCATCTCCTTCTGGCCTTGCACCTTTGTTGTTGCACGCTGGACCCACTCGCCTTGACACACTCTACTTTGCTTCCCCGAGGTGATCCGGTTTGACCCTATGTCCCTAGAGGTGAGTTGGCGCCGCTCACCCCGCTCGATCTCTCCTCTCTAGGGCCATTGTGGTTACCCCGCCCATTGATCCCTCACCTCCACTTAGACGCTCTCGCCCTAAGCGTACCACCCTGTCGCCGCAGCTCAGTTGGCTTCCGGAGGCCGTCATTTGTTTGGTGGTGGGTCCTCCTCTGTCCCGCCATTCAAGGGCGCAGGCCTCCTTGTCGGCAAATTGGGCATCCTCACTCCTCGTCCATGGACGACCTCGCCGCTTCAGCCCCAGTCCACGCCATCGCTCGCTTGATGACAACACACTCGCCACCGTGGTGGACGTTTGCGGACTTGCCCGCCTCAGACCGACATTTCCGCCGTCGGTTCGGATGCGGTTGAGGAGTGCGTGGCTGCCTCTTAGCCCCGCCCCCTGACCCTCATTCCAGTGCTCACCTCCGTTCCGCCCAATGAAGATCCTTAATCGAACGCCATGACTCAACTCTGCTTTAAGCGGGACATCGTGGCGCTAGTTCGAGACCATTCCCCTCCATCCTAGCGATCCAAGAATCCAAACTCTCCAACCCGTGCCACCAGACCCTAATGGAGATCTGCGGTTATAGGCTGAGGGGCTGCCTGCAACTCCCTTCTACGGGCTCTAGGGGTGGGATCCTCCTATTCTGGGACGACTCCCTTCTCCAACTCTCTGACCCGCTCGTTCTACAACACTCCGTTTCCGCGAAGGTAACCCACTTGGATGGCCAATCAAGTTGGGCCATAACCACTTGTTCTGACCCGACAAGTGACTCGAGAAAGAAGCTTTTCTTGTGAAGTTGAAACCATCGGCAACTTCTTTGCTTCCCATGGCTAATCCTCGGCGACTTCAATATAATCTACAAAGCAAGTGACAAGAACAATCTAAACCTCAACCGTCGGCTCATGACTCGTTTCAGGCAAACCCTCGACAACTCCAACCTAAAAGAGATCCACCTCTCTGGACGTCGTTTCACCTGGAGCAACGAGCAATCCCGGCCAACCCTCGTCAGACTTGATAGAGCATTCTGCAACCCCAATTGGGAAATGATCTTCCCGTCATGCTCACTACTACCGCTCTCATCTATTGCCTCGGACCACCGCCTCTCTACTACTTCTCGCCGAGTGGGCGCCTACCCACTTAGACGCTTTCGATTCAATCCTTCTGGACAAAGATGCCAGGCTTCTCGGAGGTTGTTCAAGAAGCACGGGAGAAAACAACAACATGCCCACCCACCCTCCTTCGCTTTCAAGTGAAGCTCTCTCGCACGGCCTCCGCCACAAGACTTTGAGTCCGTACACATCGAAACATCAGGCTCCAGCTGGCTGTCGCCTCTGAGGTTATCCGTCTTTTTGACGTGGCCATGGAGTCTCGGTCGTTATCTCAAGGTGAGCTTGACCTGCGCCGCTCGCTAAAGAATCGTATCCTTGGGCTGAGTGTCATCGACAAAATAATGTGGAAGCAGCGATCCCGTCTCTGTTGGCTCAAGCTGGGAGATGCCAACACGCGCTACTTCCACCTCGTATGCGAGCAACGGTGGCCGGAAGAATCACATTCACTCCTTGCAAAGCCCTCGGAACTCACATCGAATTCGCAGAAAAGGTGGACGTCCTACATTCTCACTTCAACTCCATTTTCGGGAAGACGCAACCCAAAATTTGGTTTCAACGCGCGATCCTCAACTGGAACTTCCAGGCTCGCCTACTTTGGATCTCTCCTCTCTTGAGGACCCCTCTCGCCGATTTAACTCAAGCGGTGATTTTTCTCTTCCGAATGAGAAGGCCCCTAGCCGGATGGCTTCACATGGGAATTCTACAAGACTTGCTTGGGACCACATATCTTTTGACACCTTGCGGTATTGCAATGCCTCTTTGGCCTTGATGCTCCGGCTTCCTAATCCCTAAATCATACCACATCATTCTTCTATCAAGAAAGACGCCCAACAAGGTCCCTCGACTCACCGCCCCATCGGTCTTATCCATAGTTTGGGAAGCTCTTTACCAAAATCCTTTCTTGAGATCGCCCCTTTATGGATGGGCTCATCTCACCCTGCCAAAGCGCGTTCATCAAAAAACGACACATACAAGATAACTTCCTATTGGTCCAGGGTTGCGCCAAAACTCTTCACCGCTCTGGCACACCAGCCCTATTCCTTAAACTGGACCTCGAAAAAGCCTTTGACTCGGTCTCCTGGGCCTATCTCCTCGACAATCTTCGTGCACGCGGGTTTGGCCCCCGTTGGCGAGATCGATTTCACCGACCGCATCCACTTCCTCAAGGGTCCTCCTGCGAGTGTCCCAATCGATATCATCCACCATACCAAAGGCCTGCGACAAGGAGACTCGCTCTCCCCCCTCCTCTTCGACCTCGCCATTGAACCATTGGTGGCCCTTCTCCAACGGGCCATTGACGAAGGTGCCCTCTCGCCAATCCGCGTCCTCCAAGACAACTGTCGAGTCTCACTATTCGCTGACGATGCCGCCATCTTCTTAAAGCCGACCAGCATCGATGTCTCCACCTTGGCGTGCATCCTTCAGCGTTCGGCAACATCTCCGCCTTCGAACAAACTTTTCAAAGTCCTGTGTTGTCCCCATCGATGCAACATCGAACCTTGACACCATCTGCGTGACTTCCCGGTAGAAAGGCGTCCTTCCCATTAAATATTTGGGCATCCCACTTTCCATCGAAGACTACGACACGTTCACTTTCAGCCCTCATCGACAAAATCGAATCGGTGGCGGGTTGGAGGGTCGCCTCATGTCTAAGGAGGGAGGCTTACCTGCTCAGCGGTTCTCTCGGCCTGCCGACCTATGTTCTCTCCGTCATCACCCCCAACGTCGGTCATTAAGAAAATTGACCAATTGAGAAAAGCATGGCTTTGGAGCGGATCTGCTATCCTGGGCTCCACCAAGGGTCAATCGGGCTTGGTCTGCCGCCTACCAAGTTCGGGGCCTTGGGGTTTTGGACTTATCCCGCTTTGCCGAGCCCTTCGGTCGCTACCGGGTCATGGTGAACAAGGCGTCGCCTCAGGCCTTGGGTGGGCTCTCGGACCCTCCCACGAGGTCGATGCAGCTCTCCTTCGTGCGGATGCTCGATTCACGCTTGAATGGGTCCTTACTATCCTTCGGGAGGACGGTTGGCTTCTGCCGCTCGTCGCCAAAGGAACTAGCGCGCGGCTCTTCCCAGCTTCCACCAGAAAGGCGGCGTCATGGCGCTTGAGAACAACAAGCGGCTAGTCGACCTCTGACGCAATATGGATCCTCCTCGTGGTGAACTTGTCCAACTTCTCCTCCGCCTCGCTCAGCGCCGTTGACGCCACTCGAAGATGACACGATCACATGGCGCTTTCTCCACAGACGGGCGCTTCTCGTGAAAACGCCTACAACTTACGGTTCATTGGCGTCGTGAGCTCTCCTCGCAGCAGCAGGTCTGGCGGATATGGGCCCCATCCAAATGCAAGTTCTTTGTCCGTTGCTTCGCCGAGGATATGGACGGTGATGCACTATTACGAAGGCAATCGCCTAACGCTTACGCCCCCTCGCCGAGGAACCTAGAAACTCGAGCACCTCTTCACGGAATGCGGCTTCAGCTCCTTCATCGGCCGCGCCTTGCCGCTTCGCTCGACTTTCCTCGCTAGACCCATCGTGACCGCAATGAAAATCCGACCTTCCGCTTTGGTGGGAAATTGATGTCGCCAAGGATGCCAACCCAAAAGCGACCCTCTCTGTTGCCATCGGTACCATTTGGCGTCTCTGGCTCGAGCGGAATAACCGTGTTTTCGCTCCTCCGAACGACCACCGGACGTTGTCCTTCAACAACTTCTAGATGACTGCGGTGTGGGCAATCGAGGCGCGATTTTGTAATCTCTTAATTCTTTATATCGCCCTTCAGGGGGGCTTTAAAACCCCTAACTCAGAACTCTTCTTTTGATCAATAGATGGCAGCTCTCCTGCCCTTTGCTCAAAAAAAAAAGATTATCTGTAGAGAGGAGAAGGAAGAGGGGGAAGGGAAACCGTTTCACATGTATTAGCCATTGGACGGCGCAGAACTAAAAGTTGCTCCTGACAACTGAAGTTACTGAATGAATGAATCGAACAAACGGATCTTATTTACACTTGAAGGGCCTCTCAATTTCTCATGGACCTCACATGTCCAGGTGCTTTCAGATCAGCTACAAAAGAGCATCAAAATAGGAATTCCAGACCTCGGTCTATGAGCCTTATCACTCTAGCTACTTAATTAGTATTAGTAGGTTCATCGCGGATCGATGACGGTGATGGAGACATCGTTGATGGACTGCGGCGACGCCGTGGAGTCCGTCTTTGTGGCGAACGGCGGCGCCGGCAGGGTGACGCTCCTCGGCCTGGTGAACAGCGGCGGCCGGGACGGCGCGGGGAGGCTCGTGTGGTCGCTGATGAGCATGAGCATGACGCTGGACATGGTCGGCCGGTCGTCGGGGTCCTCCTGCACGCAGAGCAAGCCGACGTGGTAGCACCGCCACGCCTCCTCCCTCTGGTACGATCGCCCCAGCCCTGCGTCCATGAACTCCGCCGCCTTGTCTTCCGTCCACAGCCTCCATGCCTGCCAACAACGTCGGCATCGACCAAGGTTGTGTTGGGAATTGGGATCATAGAGCAGCAGCGGAAATAATGCAAACGTTGGAAATGGTGATCATGAGTCATGGACGTAACGTACGTCTTGGATGAGCGATTGCTGGTGCTCCTCCAGGTACAGCGCGCCGTTGCGCTGGCCGCTGAGGATCTCGAGCAGGAGGACCCCGAAGCTGAACACGTCGGACTTCACCGAGAAGACGCCCTCCAAGGCGAACTCCGGCGCCATGTACCCGCTGCAAGCACAAGCATGTTCAGTTCAGGATCGAGAGCCGCAACGGCAGCACGATCAGCTAGAGATCACGGGGCCCGGAGGCCGGAGCACACGTACTAGGTGCCGACGACGCGGCCGGTGTTGACCTCGTGGGACTCGTCCTCGAAGATCTTGGCCATGCCAAAGTCGGAGATCTTGGGGCTCATCTTGTCGTCGAGGAGGACGTTGCTGGCCTTGAGGTCGCGGTGCACCACCTTGAGCAGCGAGTCCTCGTGCAGGTAGAGCAGCCCGCGCGCGATGCCCAGGATGATGCTGTGCCGCTTGCCCCAGTCCAGCTCCCCGCTCCTGCTCCCGTCTGATCGATCACTCGCATCGCCTGCACGCAACGCAAGCACAATTAATGATCTCGCTGCCACCCATGTGAGCCGTGCGCGTCAATCAATCGTCCACTCCAGCCACGTAATTGCAGGCCCGATCGATGGATGCAGCGATTGGCCGATCAATGGCAGCCGTGGAACAAGCGAAACTCTCAGCCAAGGGCTTCGCTATTTTATCATTTTTTCCTAACTGAAAGATAGCACTATCTGTATCTACAGACTACAACAGTAGGACGGAGAGTGGTAAAAAAGCGTAGCCATCTGTTGGGAGCGGCGTATATGTACGATCCCATGGCGGGATTAATGGCTCGACGGCGCTGGGCTCAACTACCAGGAGAGCGACGGGTGGGGATCGAGGAGGGAGGCGCACCGAAGAGGAAGGCGTCGAGGCTGCGGTTGGGGAGGTACTCGTAGACGAGCAGCTTCTCGTCGCGCTCGGCGCAACAGCCCAGGAGGCGCACCAGGTTGCGGTGCTGCAGCTTGGCGATCAGCTCCACCTCGTTGCGGAACTCCGCGCCGCCCTGCCGCGACCGCGCCGACAGCCGCTTCACCGCGATCTCCGCGCCGCCGGCGAGCACGCCCTTCCGTTCAGCGATCAGAACTTCAGATTCAGCAGAGCGGTTCATGATGGAAATAATTACAGAGGGCAGGTGCTGAGCGTGACAATTACTCTGTAGACGGGTCCGAAGCCGCCCTCCCCGAGCTTGTTGGCCTTGGAGAAGTTGCCGGTGGCGGCGTGGATGGAGGCAAGGTCGATGAGAGGCAGGTCGGAGCTCGAAAGCGGCCGCAGGTTCTTCATCTGCGCTCTCCTCACGGCTGAAATTAAGCATGCAGGAATCGCACTCCTCCATCAGCATCGATCCACCATTCCATCCGAGGAAGAAGAAAGAGGCACGCACGGCGGCGGGGAGAGGTGCTCACCGTTGCGCTTCCGCCAGCGCCAACAGTAGACGCAGTAGAGGAGCGTGCAGAAGATGACCACCACCAGCACCGACACCATTATCTTCATCCCGTCCGCGCTCGATCCGTGCCCTGCACCACCGGCGCTTAGAACGACGACGACCTGGCGGCGTAGCACCAGCCGGAACGGGAAACCGCCGGCGCACGCGCAAGAAGAGCTCTCAGTAGAGCTTGCGCTGCGTGCTCACCTGCCGCGTCGCTCGTCGCCGCCGGGGTCGACGGGCCCAACAGCCTGCGCGAAGGCCACGGCGCCTCGTGCTGCCGCTGCCCCGGCGCCAGAGCGGCCTCCATTCCAGAGGTGCTCGCTGTCGCTGATGGTGGCGACTACGCAAGCTGGAATCTTGGCGGGCGCAGAAGGCAGAAGGGAGGAAGGAAGCGGGGAGGAAGAAGACGAAGGCGTGGGAATGCGGAATTGCGGAGACGGGGAGTGGGAGTGAGCAGAGACGGGGCGGTGGTGGTGGCTGCGGCCGCTGTAAAGTAGGCGGCTGCCAAATGTTCACCTGCCGCCGTTGTTGCCATCTGTGCGTTTTGTCCTCTCAGCTCCGGCAGTCGGCTGATGCCGTTTGACCCAGCAACAGCTGCTGCGGCTGCGCTGTGCTCCCGCTATCCTCCGTCTGCGTCACTCACCAGCAGCAGTAGCCAGTAGGGCACCATGATGTACGTGCGTGATAATTTCAGGATAAATCTTATACGCCCTGCCGCGATGCCCTACAAGAAAACAACGTTTAGAACAATTCCGTCGATTAGAATGAACAGATTAAATTACAGAAATAGAATTATGATCACCAGCTAGCCGCTTTTTTAAAAAAAATGCCATTTATTTTCATCGATAAAATTATATAAAAAATCGGTTTTGCTAATACCCAGTCGCTTTGGGTTGCGCCAGCACGCCGGCGGGTTCGGGCCGACAGCACAAGCGTGCTCAGCGACTGGCCGAGACACGCCCATAAAAAATTTAAACATATTTTATCGGTTTGTACCAACGAAATGGTATTAAAAATACATATTTCACAATAACGCATCACTGACGTGTGACATATCGACGTGGCAAT
This sequence comes from Raddia guianensis, assembly GCA_036346415.1. Taxonomy (NCBI): domain Eukaryota; kingdom Viridiplantae; phylum Streptophyta; class Magnoliopsida; order Poales; family Poaceae; genus Raddia; species Raddia guianensis. Next base: position 39,668,106 of record CM070539.1, read on the forward strand.
TAGCATTGCTAGCTAGCCCAATTTCATCGTCCAGGGTGAGCCCTTACCTCAGGGCACACATGACCTAGCGGCTCCACATAACTGCCTCCTCGCCACCGCCTCCATGCAACCCTCTCCATGCCACCGCCGCCTCCAAGCACTACCACCTCTACAACTGCGTCCATGCGCCTCCACGCTGTTGCCGCCTCCACACTACCGACACCTCCACTCGGCCACCTCCACCCACAGTCACACCAACGCCCCCACCTCCCATGTCCTCGGCGAACGCAACCTCCCTAGCCTACCCCTCCCTACCCCCAACCTCCACGCCTTGCCGCTCGACTTCCAACTTGCACGTCCCATTGTACATTTTGGCTACCTCTCCGGCTTGTAAGAAAATGCCTGCGCATTATTACCACTTAATTTGTAAGTATCTCCTTCCCTCCCCTAGCATATAGTCTATGGCAAATTATACGAAAGAACATCAGACTTATTGAATTTATCAACTATGTGTGTGGCATGTAGAGAATGCTCTATAATTTCATATAAATTATGTGTTTGGAATTAGGGAATCATTTTCAATTGCTATGTGCAAGATGTGCATTTTGTCCATGTGTGTTATGCTATGTATTTAACTTATACATATGCTATTTGTAGATTGATACGTCTATGATTTGTAAATCGTAACATGTTTTACTTAGATAAATCAAATGATATGCATTTGTTGCATTGTAATAACATCTTACATAGCAAGTCACCTATCTTATACGTCACCCATTCGAGAACGACACATGTCACATTAAATTGTGATATGTGTCGGTCCACAATTATCCACATTTCTTATATCCTAGGAATGGACGGCCATAGCATGGGTTTGTATCACATGTCGTAGTGTACGAATATAATTTTGTCAGCGTAACCTTTGTCGGTGTAACGTGCAGCGGGGTTTGTTCCCTCCATTTAATCAACGGCGGCTCGGTGCACGGCGGGCGAGCAAGGCCCCAGGCGCCATGGGCGAGCATGCCACGCGGCGAATAAGCGTTGACATGGCGACCTCGACAGATGACACCCTACCAACGGGTGGGCTTCGAGCCCCACTTGGCAGGCACGCCCGAGGGAAGGAGGAAGCTTATCGTAGAAGGCCTGTCTCCACTCAGCGTGTCGGAGGCATTAATTGCTGAGATTCGGCGTGATAGGTAGAAGATGATGATTGCGGCCACTGTGGTTCTGGCCGAAACTCTGTAACGGTCATTCCTCCACTGTGCTACCGAAGGACTGACCGGCACCAGTGTCGGGCGGCTCTTCTGTCCCGTCCACACAATCGGTGATAGGCGAGAGCAGGTGAAGCAATCAGCGTCAGTGGTGGAGTAAAGTAGAATGTGTACACCCAATTGATGTACTCTCTCTCTCTCTCTCTCTCTCTCTCTCTCTCTCTCTCTATTGGCTATGCAGGCAGTATAAAAAGGGGATCCGGGTGAGAGAGGGGGTTGGATCTCTAATACACACAAGCTTTGTACGTTCTCCAGCGAGAGCACACACGTTCAAACCAACAAAATCAAGCACAAGCAGGAGTAGGACTATTACCCGCCTTGTGGGTCCGAACCTGCATAAGTCTGGTGTCTCCCTATGCATGCTAAATCAAGCAAGCTAGTTAACAAAAATCCCACTCTAGACGAACAAAGTTCGCAAAATCTATCAGGTGAAAAATCACCTACAACCTTGTTGTTCTTTGATGCGCAACAACTGGACGTGTACTACGAGAACAGTTGGGTCATGCTGCCAAAATTTTGTGTTAAGATCGTCCATTTCTTGGTGGGTTTCGGACATATCCTTGTTAAGAACCCTTGATAGGATTTCAATCCCACATTTATATTAATTTATGCATTTGGTAGCATAAAAAATGGGAGATGATCAATGATGAAGAGTGTCCGAGAAGTGACGGGCCACCGACAAGAGAATTGATGGTGATAACCCAGGATTTTGTGCACCTTATTTACACATCGAACCTAGGTGGTGGCCTGGCCAAGTGTCCTTGCTTCATGTGTCGTAACTTCTTGTGATAGGTTAAGTTGAACATGGAGGTTCACCTGTGCAAGTATGGGTTCATGTCGAATTATATTGTATGGTGCGAGCATGAAGAGTCAAGGCAAGAAGGTGCATCAATTTTGGTCAATCTTGTAGATGAGGAAGAGGATACGGCGGTGGAAATGATGGCTAATTTCATGGAGCAGTTTTAGGATGTCCTAGGCTAGAGGTTGAAAATTTCATTCCCATCTATGAGTCTCGCAAGATTAGTTGCATGAATCCAAAAATATCACCCTACTTGCAACTGTCACAAGAATAATGGCAATAAGGTTGAAATACAACTTCTTTGTACGTTCTTTGAATGACATTGTCAAATTTATATCCAACTATCGACGTTTGTTATCGGCAATAATATATATAGGGCTATGAGCAGGATCCAAACTCGATAGTAACACAAGGGATTATATAGGTTCAGGCCCTCGCGGTAGAGGTAATAGCCTAGTCCTGTGCTCTGGAATTATGATGGTGGTGATCTTGTGATGGTATGTGTTCTACGTATTGTGTATCTCGTATCTCCTAGAGTCCCCTGCCCGCGTTTATATAGTGGAGGGGCCTTTATATAGTGGAGGGGGATAGGGTTACAAGGTAGAGTCCCGATCGGCTATGAGGAGATTCTATCCCTAGCCTCTCCTACCAAATATATATCCGGATTTACAATCACATCTTCCCTATTCGAGATAGACTTATATCTTTATCATTTCCTTGACGCGCAAGGCAACCAGCAGTCCGGGTGATCCCTGAGTTTATGCAGCTGGCTTGACCCATCCCCTATCAGGTGGTCCTCACGGCCTGTTATGCAGATACCTAGGGCCCATATATTCTACACCGACATCCCCCGAAACCCTATAAGATGCGTAAGAACTTCTATTAATCCAAAGATCTCTTGAGCACTTTCCGGATACGCTATGACAAGATCGACGTTTGCGATGTTGTTTTGGAAGGAAAATCATAAGGTGGATCATTGATTATCTTTGGTAAATCCGGGTACATGGAGTTTACGAAAGAAGATGGGAGTGTGGAGAGAATGAACCAGCTGATGAAGGTGCTACAGAACTTGCCTCTCATAGAAAGGCTACAACGTCGTATCTATCTAGGTCGACAGCGAAGCATAAGAAGTGGCACAAGAAAGGCATCCATTTTAAGAAGGATATGATGGTCCATCTTTTCGATGTTGATGCCTAGAAGGCATTGGATGGATGTAACAGATTTTGCCAAAAACCCTAGGAATGTACGTAATGGGTTGGGAACCGATGGCTTCTCACCTTTCAACACATCCACGTCCTCAAACTCTTGATGGCTTGTTTTTGTAATCCTGTACAATTTTACTCCTACCTTTTGCATAAAAGATGAGCATGTGTTTCTTGTCATACCGGGAACAGAATATCCTAGAAAGCACTTTGATATGCTCATGCAACTATTGTTGAAATAGTTAAAAGAGCTCTGTAATGAGGTAAGAACATGGGGCAACAACAAAAAAATAGTAATTCAACATGAGTGCAGCGTACCTGTGATCTATCCATGATTTTTTAGCATACAAGATGTTTTTGGGATGGAGCACTCCCGGTCTATTATGTTGCCCGATTTGCATGGATGATTTAGATGCATTTGTCTCGAAGAACGGTGGCAAATTCTGCTTATTAGATTGTCATCGCGTTTTGCTTCTGCCAATCACTCTCGCTGAATGGAGAGAAATGCATTTTGTAGAGAAACAATAATTACCATGGGTCCACCTAAGTGTTTGATAACCGGTAAAATTGATAATTGGCAAAAGAGGTTAGTCAGCACAGAGGATGAATACGAAGATTTTAAGGAGATATATAATTTGCCTCACATAAAATAAATATAATGGCGTTCTTCACTTTCATTCATTGCAGTACTACATTTCTTAACATAATCCTTTCTATTAATAGGAGAGATATCGTTTGCCAGAAGGGCATGAGAGCACAATGGAGTCCAAGGTCACCTATGTCTTTGAGAATGCTACTTCGAAGGTGGTGAAGGACATGATGTCCAATGCTCATATCACAGCGGTGTGCTTGTACTACAAGAGTTTTAAAAAATAAGATATGAATAGAACGCTAGGCACTTCATTAATCTACCTTTGAGCTGACGAATACCTCCAGGTGGATAGTCCTTGTCTCAAAAAGATATTTACGTTGTTGTTGTAATCTCACTTATTGATATACTCCATCATTTGGATTGCAAGTCGATATACCATGGATTAAGAAGTGCCCAGATGCTTGGCAAGTACTTTCGGTTTACTGGGCATCGCCTAGCTTTGTGCATCAATCAAATAAGAAGAGGTCCACTAGGAAAGTGAGCCCAAAAACCACTCATTGATATGTCGTTGATGGTCACTTGTGTCTAGCACGCTAGATGGTTTAATCCTATTTATAAATTTACATGTTATTTACTTTATGATAATTCTATTTTTTGATTTTACATACCGCCATGGGCATCGTAGGAGCCTGAAATTATGGTTAGGCCAAGAAATATTGAGGCATTTGTCCAAGGCCACTATGGAAACAATCCCCCACACCCTGATATACTTTGCACCGATACAGCCACGCAGAACTTGGTAAATAATAATGACTCACTTATCCACATAATTGAATTTACAAAGTATTCACTAATTAATATTGACAGTATATTGCAGGCTTGGTACGAAGAGAAAATGGTAACCTGTCATGGGGAAGGTTGTGATTGGATGAAAGAACAAGTAGACCCTACGACATTGTACACGAGTAGAGGTGGTAGAAAGCATGGGAGATTTCTGATGTTCAACGGCTTGGTGGATTCATGCGAGACCTCATTTCCATGTTCAGGCAAACTTGTTTGAGCGAACAACAAATTTATTTGAGATACATGATGGAGGTTTAGCCACATCAATGATGTCATTTCAAAGTAAGTAAATTTTCACTTTCGAAACTCATAATGACTTAAACATCATAATCGTTGCATCGGATACCACTTAAGGACTAAAATTGCAATTTTACTTATGCTAGCTTGATATGGAGGCATGCATATATCGATCGAATTTGTGCTAGCTATCTTATTTGCCAATTTAATTTTGTGACAAGCATCTATGCCACTTTATAATTAAAATTACAATTTTACTCATGTTAGCTCGATAACCATATGGAGACATGAATATATGACTCGAATATGTGCTAGCTAGCTTATTTGTCGATTTAAATTTCATCGCAAGAATTGAATGCCAATTTATTGGCGATTCTTATGCCTATTACAATTAGTCCACAAGCGCACATATATCACAGTAGCTTTCACCCTAGTGTATTCCAAAGGTATCGATTTCCCACGAAGAACGAGAAGAGTCTAGTTTCTAATCTTGACTTGGCCGGATGGATATGGTGGAATGATGAAAGTGGGGTAAGATATTTCGGGTCGAGAGGTTCTACTAAAGATATACACTAGTCAAGGGTACAATGTTAAAGCACCCACAACTACTCTGTATCGGCGCTCGGCCGATTCACTACCACCCACTATCAGTTAAGAACACCGAATGTTATGATCACCCCTGATTGGTCTCGACTGGGCTGAGACTAACAGGGCGGATTCCATAAACTGCTAGCGGATAGCAGGGCTGTTAGCACCTACTACCTACCGCTCAGCCGTCGAATCAGGTGTCTATCGGGTACTAACTAGTCTATACACCACGTCTATTCTTTGCAGTACTACGTATCAAGGACATCACTCGATACGCACTCGCACTAAACCTGACACTAATATCTATTATGTCACCCAAGCACAGAGATTTAGCACTCGATATCTAGCGCGAGCCTAATACCAACAGAGAGAGAATGTATACAAAATAAACTTGCTTTATAAATAAAGAATTGGACTAAATGTTATCGATAGAAGACGAAGCAGAACTCACACCCGAGTTTAGCTCCGGAGCTCTAGTGGAGGGATGCCAACACGCCGGCTTCTCCTCAGCACTAACTCTCCTCTCTTACTGTCGGGGATAGAATTACGGCCCATTGCTATGGCCCACTCCCTGACGGCCCAGTTGAATAACCTACCAGGGTCCAGTTCCCTGGAAGGTTCTATCAGGCCCATGTGCATCCTGCCGAACAGTTTCTTGGTGCGGCACGATGCATGAACGACCTAAGATTCTGTTTGAGTCCGACTCGAACAAGAGTTCTGCACGGCTACGTGAAGACCCGGACGTTGGTTTCCCGGATTGGATTAGGAGTCGTGATCCCCAAGATTAGGAGATTATCTTATCTACCGTAGGTTGTATTTGGCATGTATGAGTTCGTTGCGATCTCGTAGTTAGCCCGGCCCGATATTTCTCGGTAGATCGGTTTGCTCCGTACTATATAAACAGGGCCCGACGGTGTTTAGAGGGACCCTTAGCAGATAGATTTTCGCATACTACTCGTCGAGACCTGCTGATCTCGCCGAGTTCCACCTTGTAATCCTCTTTGACATAAAGAAAGGCTGGACGTAGGGCTATTATCTCTCCTGAGAGGCCTGAACCAGGATAAAAACCCCTGTCTCCTGTTCGTTGCTGTTCGTGGTTGTTCGGCGTGTCTCCTATCTCCTTCTTGAAGAACCTTGGTTGACTTGGGTCAATATCCCAACCGTCGACAGCTGGCGCCGTCCGTGGGGACACGCAGATCGAGCATGTCGAACTCAGTCAGTGATACAGAGATACTTCCTAAGGGCTACGACTCAGAAGGACAGGATGTTTCATCCCCTGTCAGTTCAGATCGATCTGTTCGGTCTCGAACACTTTCCGTATCTGGGACGGAGGTCTCCGCCTATATGGCAGAGATAGCCGCAGATCGCACTCCCGTCATTGACGATGACTACGGAACCGATGATCTTTACGACGGTTTAGATCTATCGGATTCCAAGGCTATGTCGGTAGATTCTACCTGTGGAGACACAGCGATGACACCGTCTAGCATACCTTCGCATGGCCCCGCAGCATTAACATGGCGATGTAGAAACCTCGAGAATCTGCACGGCTGCGGCGGTCGGCGAGACCGGCAGTTAACTCGCTCGGCATCAAGACGAGGATCTGCGCCGATCGTTTCGAAAGCAAGATGTCATTCGCCGCAGCCTCGGCGATTCCATCAATCGACCTCGGCGCGGTTTCGCGATCGGTGTATGGCGGCGTCGCGACCCACCTCGCGTGCGGCGCTAAGTCTACGGTAGAAGCTTCTCTGTTGGGTCAATTCCCCGCGTGACCGGACTCCAGTCGGGCAGAACGCGGATGGTTCAGGGATCCCGGGACCCATAGATCAGAGTCGGGAACGGCTCGAAGCTATAGCAACGGTCCTTAGATCCACCAATCAAGCTGATCTCGCCCGCATGGGCGATGCTGTTGCGTCTAACCTAGAGCGATTGGCTGAAGGCCTAAAGTCTCTAGGAGAAGTCAACAACTCCTCCAGCGTAGCAAATTAAACCGCCGAAATGATTCGGACAGCACTGATCGATTGCGTGACCCTCGTCACCATCGAAGGATCACTGTCCATGAGCAGGCTACCCGTGGTCGCCGTCGCTCACCGAGTCCTCGTAGTCATCGCGACCACAGGGGCAAGCGCGCACGCGATGATCACGGACGGTCCTCTCGTGAGGAGCGCATCGTCGCGACCACGAGGAAGGAGCGTGGTGGATTGTCTCGGAGAGAGTTTCTCCAGGCCGAATCATCCCGTTCAGCGAGAGTCCCTCCGCGCCGCAGACCAACGTCTTCTCAAGACTAGGTTCTGCGCGGGAAGGTGGCGGTCATATGCTTTGGGCTGCGGGGCTTTCTCGACGAGCTTGGCCGTCCGGTGGCCTTCAAAGTTCAAGCCGGTCACATGGAGAGTACAATGGAACTTCGTAACCGGAGGAATTCCTTTCCATCTCGCTTCGGCCATCATGGCGGCGGGGTGACGAGCTTCGTTATGGCTAACTACCTCCGATCGTCCTTGAGGGCGCTCGGGACGTGGTGTTCAATCGGCGGGAGGGTTCCATCGGCTCATGGAACCCGCTTTGTGGCGCTCGATCGCTAATTTCCGGAGGCATTACGCGCGTCTGGGCAAGGAGGATGATCTGCACCAGATGATCCGGATGAGCGGGAGACCCTCCGCAACCGTGAAGCGTTTCATTAAGATCCGCAACACGATCCGAACATCTCGGATGAATCATTGTCCGCGCCTTCAAAAGCGGAGTCCGCGACGAAGCGGCTCACCCAGATCTCGAGATCAATGAGACTGGACCGCCAACGACCTGTTCAAGCGGTGATCGCTATGCCAACGCGCAGAGCGTGTTCAAGATCTAAAAGGCGTTTGACAAGGGCGAGCCGCCGCCCAACCTGGTGTGGATGAGAAGAAGAAGAGCAGCAGCAACCCTGGTGGCAAGAAGTCCCAGAAGAAGAAAAAAAAAGGTCATGCGAACAATACCGTCGCTGGTATAGATCGCGCACCTCCTCCCAAGGATGGGCAGAAGAAGCTCAACAATAACTACAAGGGCAAAAAGCCTGCTCAGGGAGGCGGACAAGGCAAGAAAGGTCCAAGCGACCGATTCTGTAAATTCCACCAACACTACGGGCACGACATACGCCACTGCAGAACTTGGGCTGCAAAGCTCAAGATTTCTACAACGGCAAGGGCCCAATGCCCACCTGCCCAACAAGGTGATGCCGTAAGGCTGCGCCAAACCAACGATGGTGATCGGGAAGATGATGATGAATATCAAGAGCCCGTGAACCATATCGCCGTCATCTTCGGCGGCTCCTCGGCTTATACCTCTCGGCGCAGCCTCAAGGAAGCTGCTCGGGAGGTCCACAACGTCGAAAAGGCAAAACCTCAGACCGAATCGATGAAGTGGACCGAGGTCCCCATCTCCTTCTCTCAGGAGGATTGCCCCACTGGGATGACCAAGCCTCAGCGGCTCCCTCTGGTGGTCGCTCCGACCATCAGCAACGCGAGAGTTGGCCGTGTACTCGTAGACGGCGGGAGCGCTTTGGACTTGCTTTCTGCTAAGGTCTTGGAGGAGATGCAGATTCCTCGTTCTAAGTTGAAGGAAGTCGCAATGCCCTTCTACGGAATTGTTCCGGGAGAAGCTGTCAAGCCGTTGGGGCAGGTTGTCCTGCCAGTTACCTTCGGCAACCCATGCAACTTCCGGACGAGTTGATCACTTTCGGCGTGGTCGACTTCCCATCCGCGTATAACGCGATCTTGGGCAGGCCATCTCTTGGTAAGTTCATGGCCGTGTCCCATCATGGATACCATTGCGTCAAGATACCAGGCCCTAACGGTGTAATCACGGTCAAGGGCAATTACAAAGCTGCTCTGGATTGCGACGAGCAGTCCCTCGCCCTGGTCGACCAGCTTCCGCCGCGCGGTCCTGAAGTTCCGCAGACCAAGTCTGCACGCCCTAGGGTCTCCCTTCAGCCAGGGGGAGAAACCAAGGAAGTTCCGCTGTCCCTTGATGATACTTCCAAGACAGTTCACTTGGGGGCCAATCTGGACCCCAAATAGGAAAGCGAGCTCATTGCCTTCCTCCGAGCTAATGCAGATGTGTTTGCCTGGGAGCCATCTGACATGCCCGGAGTCCCAAGGAGGTCATCGAGCACAAACCGGCAGTCCGGTCGGACAAAAAGCCTGTTAGCGCCAAGCTTCGTCGCTTTTACAATTCAAGCAGGGATCATCAAAGATCGACAGCAAGCCGCTCCACCGCGGGTTCATCCGCGAGGTTGATCACACCGTGGTTAGCCAACCTGTCATTGTAAAGAAAAAAAGACGGCAAGTGGAGGATGTGTGTCGATCACACGATCTGAACGCCGCTTGTCCTAAGGACAACTTCCCACGCCTCGTATTGACCACCGGTCGATCGACGGCGGATGCCCAACTCTTGAGTTTTTAGATGCTTACTCGGTTATCACCAAATAAGCATCTCCCGAGGATAAAGAGAAGACGCCTTCATCACCCCTTCGCACTTTCTCGCTGCTCGACCATGTCTTTCGGTCTGCGCAATCTTTGGTGCCACGTTCCAGTAGCAATGGAAAGACCTTCCCGAACAATGCTGAAAAACACGGAGGTCTATGTCGACGACATAGTTGTAAAGAGCAAGTTTGCTCGGATCATGTAAAAGACCTAGCCGAGACTTTTCGTAATCTCACGGGCATCGAATAAAATTAAATCCGAGAAGTGTACCTTTGGTGTTCGATCCGAATGTTGCTCGGTTATATTATTGGTTCGCAAGGTATTTACGCTAACCACGAAAAAATCGAGGCCATTGAAAATATGCGTGCTCCAACTACCGTAAAGGAAGTCTGAGCCTCATTTGAATGGATGGTCGCTCTAAGCGATTTATTTCCGTCAAAGCTAACGCGGGCTGCCCTTCTTTAAGGCCTGTTCAAGCACAATGGTTTCGAGTGGATGTAAGATCCGATAGATCCTTCCAAGATCCGAGCGATACTGTCCAATCCTCCGTCTTGACTACCCAGCGGCATGGCGGCGGCTCTGCTGTACCTAGGTTACACGCCACAAGCGGTGGCGCGGTTTTGATGGTCGAAAGGAAGGCATACAATGACCAATCTATTACGTGGCGAGGTACTTCACGGATCAAAGGAACGTTACCACGAGGTCGAGCTGCTCTCGCCTTGCTCATGTCCTCCGGAAGCTTCGCCACTATTTTCAGGCACATCAAATACTGGTCCTGACCACTTTCCCTCTGGGAGAAATCCTACGGAATAAGGAATCCAGCGGACGTATAGCTAAGTGGGCAATGGAACTAGCAGAATTTGATCATCTTTTGTTTGCCTGAATCGCTATTAAGTCACAAGTCTTAGTGACTTTGTCGCTGAATGGACTTGCCGCCCAAATCGAGAAGCTCCGAGCAACTTTGATGAGCCTCCTTGGACCATGTTTTTTGATGGCTCGCGCACTGGATACTCGGGGGCTGGTTTTGTTCTCATCTCCCCTAATGGAGAGCAACTCCAGTATTCTATCCAACTACACTTGTACGAGGCCCTCCTCGCGGGACTAAGAGCGTGCAAGTCACTCGGTGTCCAACGACTGACTGTGAAGGGAGATTCACAGCTGGTCATCAACCAGGTGAACAAGGAGTATCGATCTTTGCGATGACTCAATGGCGCGATACCGGTTGAAGTGAGGAAGTTGGGCGGCACTTTCGATTTTTCGAGGTGCTCTTCGTGCCTGTGAAGGACAACTTCGGCCAACCACTATCAAGTTTGGATCCTCACGAGAATCTACTCGGCGGGGTGCTCGTCGAGCACCTTCACAAGCCCTCAATCACGTCTCCGGACAAGGCAACAGAGATGTGGTCTTGTCTCCGTTATCGGCAGTCATGGATCGGACAACGCCATTTGTCCCAGTACCTCGCAGATGGGACCACGCTGACGACGGCCGAGCATTCCGGCTTATAAGGCGTCTTGCTCCATACAAGCTTGTGGGCGGCATCCTTTACCGTCGGGGTGCTCGGGAGTTCTCTCAAGTGCATCTCGCGGCGAGGGTGTGTTCCTTCTTAGGGACATACACGAGGGTGCTGTGGCAACCACGCCTCCTTGTAACTACGTCGGCAAAGCGTTTACATGGGCTATTATTGGCCCACCGTGTTACAAGATGCGGAATATCGTGACTAAGTGCAAGGCTTGCCAATTTCACGCCGAAGGCACACAAGCCCGCCCAAGAGCTCCAAACAATCCCCCATCTTGGCCTTTTTCCACATGGGGTGCGGATCGCTCGTCCCATTCCCTAAAGGGTACAAGGGCTATACACACCTGCTCGTCGCCATAGACACTTTCACAAAGTGGATTGAGGCAGAGCCCATGTCGTCTCTTCACGCCAAAACGGCTGTGCGCTTCTTCAAAAGCAACGTGGTCACACGCTTTGGGATTCCCACAAGTTGATCACGGATAACGGTACCAGTTGAAGCGAGCTATTCGAGAATCTGCGAGCAATTTGGGCACCAAGGTCTGTTTTACTCGTGGCACATCCACGAGTAACGGAGCAATCGGCGAGCTAACGGACGATAATCCGAGGTATTAAGCGGCGGGTATTTGCTGCTCTCGGCGAGCACAACAAGGCACAGGTTGACGGTTCCTTCCGTCCTCTGGGCGATCACTTTCTGACGGTAGGCGGCAGGGAAACTCCTTTCCAATTGGTCTATGGTGCGAAGCCATCACCGCTCACGAATCATACTCGGCTCGCCTCGACGAGCTCGATCAACTTAGTTGACGAAGAGCAAGCGCCTCCTCGATCTCGATCTCCTCGAAGGCACACGCGACCGTGCACAAGTCGAAATGGCGCGCTACCGGCAAGATCTTCACCGCACGCCGCCCGTCAGTTCGACCAAGGGTTTTGAAGGCGGGCGACCTCGTTCTGCGCCGTGTCGTAACCCGTCCAATGCCAACAAGTTAACTTCGTTAGGAGGGCCCGTTCACGGTCGTTTCTCTTTGCCGCCCGGGGCTGTTCGCTGGCTATGGAGGAAGGAGAGAGTGACCAGCACTTGGAACATCGACCCGACCGTAAGTTCTTTGTGTAGGTCTTCGTTTGTTTGCTTAGCCTCGCGTTTTTGTCAAACTTGCGCCTTAGTTCGTTCAAGTCTCTCGGACACCATGTAAAGTTCAATCCAATTCTTAAGTGAATTCTCGCGACCTCTGCGCCTTTTCACTTCTTGTCTTTTGAAGACTACCTCTTTCTCTCTGGTAACACTTGATGGCTGCCGGTCTTGCGAACTCTTGGCTCCATAATCTTAAGGATTGCTCCCTACCGTATCTAGTTTGATAAGTTCCTAAACTCGGGGTTGCGTAACACGGCCTTTCCACCTTGCGGCTAAATGCGCTCTCGTAAGCCCTCATGGCGGAGGCACTTCTTGCTTAGCACGACCACTTGGCAAAGCTCGCTCTCGTAAGCCCCCCGCGCGAGGCACTTTCCTTGTTCGGTTACTCTCGGGCGCTTAACTTACGTCAGCGAAAGCGTAGACTACGGAATGCATCGAGCAAAATACGGTGTCGCTCTTTCTCTCTCTCACGCGTGCTCGAGTTATAAGCTTAGGTTCTCGAGCATCGTCGATCTCGGGGCTAGGGTGTCGCTCTTTCTCTTGTGCACTGTTCGGGTTATAAACTTAGGTTCTCGGCGGTACTGGCACAACGTGGGAGTTAGGCAAAGCGCTCTACCGGTTTTCTTAAACTTCCTAGCTACTGTTCGCTTTTCTCTTAGTTTCATTCGTTCTTGTCTTTTTCTTTGCTCTTTTTGCGGGAAGAAAAAGGTAAGTACTTCATTGTATTACTCAAAATTTCAGGTACAAGGCCCTTTCGATTCTGACAAAGTGCTACTTAGGAGCAAGCTGCTCCTTCACTCCTCAACTTCTAACTTGAGGCGCACGACTTCGCTCTGAGCCTTGATTCCTTCCCGGGCTTCAGCTCGGAGGCGTTCGATCTCCTCCTTGCTCCGCTTAACTTGCGCCGCAGCCTCTGCCCGGATGGCCTCGACCTCCTCGGTCTTGGCGCGCAGCTGATCGGTCAGAGCCTCGCTCTGGCTGACTCGCTGCTCAGCCGTCTTGAGCTGCTCGTCCAGCTCTTTGACCTTCTTCTCTGCGGTGATAGCCCTCACCGTCATCCCGCGCATCTCCTCGATCTCTTCTTGTGAAGCCCACAGGGTCGAGATTTTTGCTTGGAGACCCGCGGAAGTTTGCTCTTCCTTGGCGAGCTGGGCCTTGAGTCTCTTGGCTTCCGCCGCAAGCTGGTCCCGCCGTTGGGAAACGTCAGCAAGCTGCTCTTCGAGTCACTTCATGCGGCCTGGCTTCTCCTCCATGATGCTTCGCCTTAACGGCTTCTTGCTGGCTCTTGACCTCTCCTAGGAGAGACTCGCAGAACGCCTCTCTTGGCCATTGGACTTTGAGCTTCTTCACCTTCGCCTTGGTAGCCGACTTTGGGCTGGTGCAGAGGGCCCCGCCTCGGACTCCCTCGTCCGGAGGTGCTCACGGAGGGACGCCAATACGGCGCTCCGCTCAATGGTCACGCCGTCCTCGAGTTCCTCCATGGTGTCCTTCAAGACCTGAGAGAGAAGACTAGTTAGCCGCTTTTGCGGTGAAGCTACCCTATTGAGCTAGGCATGGTCTTGGTGTTTACCTTCCCAAGTCGTTGCTTCAGTCCGCGACGCAGACGGTCCACGAGGCCATGCGTCACGAAGCCCCGCTCATGCGGGATGAGACAGGAGCGTTGTTCTCGTCGCTGCCTTGTTCGCTCCTTCTTCCTGCGGGAGCGCGTCTGCTCGGGAGCAGGGGCAACGGGCGAAGCGCTTTCGTCTCCGCGCTCCCTCTCCTCTTCCTCTTTCTCTTTCGCCCGAACGCCTTCGGGCGAGGCCGGAGCCACTCTGCTGGGTGGCTCCGTTGTTTCCGCGGGCAGGACGACTTGCGCGACCTGCTCAGGGGCTTCTTCTTACTCCCTGGCGGCTGGGGTTTCACCCTGCTCGCCAGAGAATCCCATCGCCTCAGGGGTGAGCTGCCCCTGCGACGAAGTGCCTGGCAGGACCGGCTGCTCGGTCCCACCCTGGGCAACTCCCGGAGCCGTCGTCTTGGCTCCGCTGTCCGTGGCGCCGCGCGCCGCCTCTTCTGCCTCCAGCCGCTCCACCGCGCTTTTGAGCGCGTCGAGCTGCTCGCTGGAGCCTGGCGGGAGCAGGCTCCACGCCGCCAGCTTGTCCTTGAGGCACGCCAGCCTCATCGCCCGCGATGCGCCGTGCAGATGCTCGGGCAGCAGCGACCGCTCGAGCGCCTCCTCGACGTCGTCTGTGGCGATCTCTCCTTGGGCAGCTGATGAAAAAGAGATGATCGTTAAGTCTAATGCGGTCAGTAGGTGAGAGATCTGAAGATCGGTTTCTACATACCTGCCGTGAGAGGCTTGATCCTGATCTTCTTCGCTGGAACTTTCCGCCGCTTCCTCGGGGCTCCTTGGCGGCTTCTCGCCTTGACCCTTGGGTGTTCATGCGACGAGCTCAGCTCCACAGTAAGTGGCGCTCCTCTCAAGCAGCGCAAGATGTTTTTCCTGCGTGCAACTTCTTCTTGAGTCTCCTCGCGCTCGGCGACTGTTGCGGCCGATCCATGCGGCTGGGTGAGCTTGCGTGTAACGCCTAAGCCGAGGGCCATGGTCTTTACCTCTTCGTCGCTCTGCTCGGCGAGGAGGAGGGCTTGGTCTCTTCCCACTGGCTGACCGTGCGCCCGCTTGGTGCGCTTTCGACGCGCTCCGTCGCCGCAGGAGGTCTCTTCGACGGCTGGCGGCCGCCGTGTCGCGGTGAGCTCCGCGTCGGCTCAGCCGCCACCTTGGGCTTAGTGGCTATCTTAGCCTTGCCCTTCTTCGCCTTCTCCTTCTCAGACCCGGAGAGTTCCTCTACGATCCCTCCAAGGATCAGCTGGTCCTCCTGCGCGTTTTGAGAAGCGAACATTAGCATTAAAACCATAGTGCAAATCTAGCAACACAGACTGGGTATAAGTGATTTACCTCGCCTGTGCGAAGAAGCACGTTGCGCGGGCAGGTGTATGCCACCTCGCCGGTGACCTCCCCGTCCTTCTTCGCAGCCTTCAGCATGGCGTCGACCCGCTCGGTCACCCATGCGTCGGTTGGCCTCTCTGCCCGGACAGATGGAATCGTTAATTCCTGTTCGGAGGAAATAACCAATGAAGAGGTTGAGTCTTAAAGGCACTTACCCGTGCTCTCCCTTGTGATGTCTTCCCATCCCTCTATCTTGTAGAAGGGATAGGACCTCCTCCGCAGCGGACATATCCTGTTCGCTGTGAAGTCCCGAATGATCTCCCTGCCCGTGAGCCCGAGGCTCACGAGGGAGGTGATCTTCCTTGTCAGGTACCAATCCTCGGCGGACATCTCCGGCCGAGGCATTGGGGTTCCTTTGCTTGGCGCCTTCCGGTGAAGGCAGTCTCATTGTCGCCGCTCCGCTTGTTTGTAGAACCACCTCACCCACCACGCGCCCATCGAGTCGGCGGTGTGGGCGAGGGTACGCTGACGCCGTCGGCGGTGGCCGGAGCTTGAGGTAGTAGCACCCAGCGCTGAAGCGGCGGAGCTGCTCCTCATCATCAGTATAATAGTGGAGGAACAGCCCACACGGTGGATCGATGCCAGATAGCCCTCGCCGCAGTGTGCGAAGACGATATCTGGAGGATGGAGTTCGGATTGAGGTTCGCCACCTCCAATCCGCGATGTTCAAGAAGGCCTCGGCGAAGTCGCTCTCGGAGACCTCAGCCCAGCAGTCGAACTGCTCAAGTCGACAAACTCTCCTCGGCGGCTCGGAGTATCCTCCTCTCGGGCGACCTCCGACCACCGGTGTCGATGTAGCCCTCTTCCTCCTGCACCTTGAGTCCTCCTCGGTCGAGCTAGTGCGGTGAACTTAGCCATAGCGGTTCCCGAGGCTAGGCAGGCGGGGTTAGTGGTGGAAGTTTGGGTGTTTGATCTTTGGCGGTTGGAACTAGGGCTTAGAGAGGAAAGGCGTGAGAGCAGAAGTGGCTGGCCACGGGCAGCTTGGATGCTTTTATAGTTCCGTATAAGCAGCTCTGCAACGGTTTTGCCCCAAAAACGGCTAGGTAAAATGGTCGCTTTGTTTTCCTTTAAGCGGCGATAGGAAGTTATCATTGGAATCGCTAGCGGCTATTTTTTCGATGTCATGCGTGAAAGGTGAGTGCTCTGCTTTCGGACAGATGTCGTTCCCTGTTCGACGCAACAGAGTTGCTCGGTACTGGTCGGGTCTGTTCGGTCCCGAACAAGTCTTGTTCGGTTGAACCATGATCTGTTCGGTCGCTCGCTACACGTCTTTGCAGCAGCAAGATTTCCCTCTTCGTGACTTGGAGTCTCAAGAGGAAGACCCCACTCTAGTGAGTCCTTCCGCTTGAGTCTCGGGGGCTAGCTGTCGGGGATAGAATTATGGCCCATTGCTATGGCCCACTCCCTAACGGCCCAGTTGAACAACCTACGGGGCCCGGCTCCTGGAAGGTTCTATCGAGCCCATGTGCATCTGCGAGCAGGTTTCTTGGTCGAGACGGCAAGCGTGAACGGACCTAAGATTCTGTTTGAGTCCGACTCGAACAAGAGTTCTGCACGGCTACGTGAAGACCCGGACGTTGGTTTCCGGATTGGATTAGGAGTCGTGATCCCCAAGATTAGGAGATTATCTTATCTACCGTAGGTTGTATTTGGCATGTATGAGTTCGTTGCGATCTCGTAGTTAGCCCGGCCCGATATTTCTCGGTAGATCGGTTTGCTCCGTACTATATAAACAGGGCCCGACGGCGTTTAGAGGACCCTTAGCGATAGATTTTCGCATACTACTCGTCGAGACTCGCCGATCTCGCCGAGTTCCACCTTGTAATCCTCTTTGACATAAAGAAAGGCCGGCGTAGGGCTATTATCTCTCTGAGAGGCTGAACAGGATAAAACCCTGTCTCCCTGTTCGTTGCTGTTCGTGGTTGTTCGGCGTGTCTCCTATCTCCTCCTTGAAGAACCTTGGTTGACTTGGGTCAATATCCCAACCGTCGACACTTACCTAGTCTACTTGATATTTTTGCAGCGTAGCGCTGTTTTCTGTTCTTCCCGCACTTCTCCGTGCTTTGCAAATGAGAAGAGGGGCTCCTTTTATAGTGTACTACAACGAGTGGTGGTGTTCCACATGTAGGGACACATTTACTCTTCTCCCCAGTTGATGGAGTATCCAAAGAGGATTAGAACGGGGTCGGCTGGCCCAAGTCGGTCGGCCGACTGAGCTTCGGTCGATCCCGGCCCTCAGTTTCCCATGGGATCCCCCTTTGACGGTGTATATTATGCCCTTGAGGTAGTTTTGGATGTTGAGGCCGGTAAAACTGACTTCCTTGTGAGCCAAGTGATCCTCTCCAATGCAATGTCATCCCGAGGATCAAACCGACTTGATGTGCATGGTTGGGATGGTCTCCATTTGTGCTTCTCGAATCCCTAGAGAAATGGCAAGCCCGGCTTGGACCAGGTGCCGGTCGGCCGGCCCTAGCTCGGTTAGCCGACCGGGGTTTTTCCTCGTTTTGGGTCCAATTTTGCTCAATAGGTCCATGGAGACACAAACTTACCAAAACTTGTGGAACTTTGTTAATTTACACATTTTTAGTCCATGTTCCTTCATTTGGGAGTTATGTTGACGGTCGGAAGTGTGTGAAAAGTTGTAGAAATTGACCGTCAACACACCCCCGCCTTTAGGTCTTTGCTCGTCATCGAGTAAAGGTTAGTTTTAAGACTAATAACTTTGTGGAAATTAAATGACAAGCATAAAAGATATTTTAAGGTTTCACTCAAATTGTGGGGATTGAAAGTGGGTATTGACCTTATGTTATAAATGTTGGCAAATGAAACAGTAAGGAACGATGCCAAGGTTTGATTAATGGAGGCGTCCAGGCTGCGGCGAACAACATCTTGTTCGAAGCAACCAGTGCAGTTCCATCTTGTTGTCGAGCAGAATTGGACTGCCCGATCTCGTCGACCGCCGCGGCCCGCGCAGGATCCTCTGAAGTTCCCGCGTCGGTCATGTTGACGCTGCAACGGCCGTGTGCTGGCACGCTAGACGGTGTCATCACTGTGTCGCCATAGGAAGAATCAACCGACATGGCCCTGGAATCCGAAAGATCTAAACCAGCGTAAAGATCGTCGGTTTCGTAATCATCGTCGATGATGGGAGCTTGATCCAAGACCATCTCCGGAACGTATTCGGAGAGCTCTGTCTCAGATCTGGAAGGCGATCGAGATCGAAGAGATCGATCCGATCTGACAGGGGAAGTGACATCATGTCCTTCTGAGTCATAGCCCTCAGGAAGATTTTCCTGGTCGCTGAAAGAGTTCGACATGCTCGAACAGGCTTGATCTACTATATCCCCACGGTCGGCGCCAACTGTCGACGGTTGGGATATCAGTCCCAAGTCAACAAAGGTTCTTGAGAAAAGGGAGATAGAAGACCTGCCGAACAAGGCAAACAAGGCAAACAACAATCAACGAGCAACAGGGAGACACAGGATTTTTATCCTGGTTCGAGCTTCTCCGGGGAGATAACAGTCCTACGTCCAGCCTTTATTTTTATCAAAGAGGATTATAAGAGGGGGCTCGACGAGACGAACAAGTCTTGGCGAGATTATGAGTGTACAAGGAAAGCAATATGCGACAATCTGCTAAGCCTCGATCTTCTGGCCCCTCTACACACCGTAGGGGCCTTGTTTATATAGTGTTGAGCAACCGACCTACCGAGGGATAATCGGGCCGGGCTGACCACGAGTCCGTAACAAACTCGATACATGCCAAATACATCCCGAGGTAGATAAGGTATATTCCAATTCTTGGGGATCACGATGTCTGCTCCAATCTGGAAAACTACGTCCGGGTCTTCACGTAGCCGTACAGAACTCTTGTTCGAGTCGGACTCAAACACGAATCCCTGGCCGTTACGCACCGTGCCAGCCAGGAAGCTGTTTGGCAGGATGCACATGGGCCTGATAGAACCTTCTTGGGAGCCAGGCCCTAGGAGGCTGTTCGATTGGGCCGTCAGGGAGTGGGCCATGGCAATGGACCGTGATTTTATCCCTGACAATCAGTGCAACCCAGAGTTTTATATTTTGTAAAGAATCCTTGACTTTCCTTAAGTGACACTTTCGAATCTCCCAACAGTGTTTTAACCTTACCATGGCTGGTATAGACTTAATCCTATCATCTAAGGTTTATGTGGAGCTCAGGGCAGGATAGTGGAGTAGTTACGATACACACTTTTGTCAGGTTAAAACTAGATCATAATGAAGATCATGTTAATCTAATTTCCAATCATAAGAGAATTAATGTCCAGTGGTGAGGGAGAGAATGAACTCAGCCAAAGGAATACAAAGAAATACAAGTGCAAGGATGTATGGTACTGATGAGTCCAACACATCGGATCTTATATTTTAGGAATGATGGTCTCCTCCTTAAAAATCCACTTTCAATTTTCGTCCCTTTTTCAAAGAAAACAAGGAGGCTTATGGAGATCTCTCTCTCTTTTTATTTGGGAGACTCAGAATGACTTGTCTCTCTCCTTTTTTTCATGCCTCTGTCAAATTCAGGACTTTTTGAAAAGTTTATGACAAGTGGATCATTTATTTTGGTGGACCATCATATAGGTAGGTATGGTGGTACCAGTAAATATGAAGGTCTTTATGTTTCAAGATGGAATATCTGGCGAAGGTGTACGCTCAATTCCGAAGTGGAATTTGGCGTTACCAGATATGAAAAAACTAGCAATTAAAAAGATATGCGAAGGAAAATGATTGGAATCGACAACACTTTCTTAAGAGGATTCAGGTTTTAACCTAACCTAGTTTGATCAAAACTAAGAAAAAAGGCTCAAATCTTATGCTAAGCTTTTGGCTGTGGTAGGTAATAAGATCATCTTAAGAAATTTAGTGCCTGCTTTTTTTCAAGATTTTTATGAAAAACTTCTGGGTGAACTCAAATCTATGATAAGAAGGTCATGTTTCATGCTATATCACATAAGCCAACAAATTAGATATGTTTAATCCTAATAAAGTGTATCCCACAATTGTAGTTATAACCAATAGATAAAATTATGCATGTCAACATAGTACCGAACAGGGTTATAGTTTAAAACATTTTCAAGTTGCTTTTGTCTTTTTTAGTGTTGTTTAATCATATTCGATATGAAATAGAGCAAGTGACAGAGAATATTTAAATGAGTGAGCAGTGAGGAGTGTACCGGAATTTTGAGGTTACCAACCGGTTTAGAAGGGGGATTGGCCGGCCAGGGTTGTGTCGGCCGACCTGGCTTCGGTCGGCCTGGCTTTTGCCCGGTCAGGTCCAGTTTTTGTGCAGTGGCATCTCCCTTCTTTCTACTTTATTACTCAAGTGCACATGTTAGCAAATAAGGTCGACCGGTGCAGAAAGTTGCACCCGTCGTGGGAAGCAACACTTTATTCATTTCATTCCAAAGCAATGTTGTAGGTGCATACAATGAAAGAAAAATTTTGAAAACAAAAATAAGTGTCTAATCCTTTATTTCACTCTAGCCTACCCCCTAAAGATTGGTTGGAGGGTTGTAGAGCTTCGGCGAACCCATCGCCTTAGCGTAGCGCTTGAGCTTGGCTAATGTGGATTTACGAAGGATAGAGAAATTGTCCTCGTAATCTATCATATTAATCTAAACTTCGATCATCTGCTCCTCTAAATTATTCTGCCTTTGCTGCAAGGCAGTCACTAGGTTAGGCAGCTGGGGCTCCTCCCCATCATTGAACTTCATCTCGCCACCTCGTCCACGGATCAGGGGTGGTGTACGAGCAAGCCTCACCCTTCTCCTTAGGGAAGTGGAGTTGACCGACTCGGTCGTGAGAGGCTTCAGCCTCACCAGTGGTGGTGAGAGGACCTTCCTGTAACCCGTGGCGGTCCTTTGCCCGCGCACGATAAAACGTGGCGGGGAGTAAGAATGTGTCTCCGTGGAGTACTCCGACGACATAGGCTCAAGCTGCTCATACATCATGAGCGCCTTGCCCTTTCCCATGTGCAGCGCGGCCCTATAAGTGAGATCAGGGCGGCCACACAGCAAGGAGAGAATAAGCTCCTTGGCCACGACCGTCTTGAGCCTGAGTTGCCCCGTGGTTGGTCTCTATAATGAAGGGGCACGTGCCGCCTTCCCCTTAACAATGACACGGAGAGGAGAGGGTGGGCGTGCTGCACTTCGTACGCTGCCACTAAGCAGAGGGGAGTTCGGCCGACCGGCTTCTGGTTGCCCAGCCTGTGGCCTGGCTTCCGATGATGCCTCCGGTGAGAACGTGAGCTTTTTCGACTGCACTAGTGAAAGGTTGATGTTCCGGGCGAAGCATGGCTTCCCGGAGTTGCTGTTTGACGGCTTCGGTACCAGTGCGTCAGACTAGACGATGTCATAGTTGCTAGGAATGGATTTTGGGGTCTTATAGGCCATTACTAAATGTGGATCTCGAGTTGGCTCAAGGTGGTGGAAAGTGGCTAAGTGGGAGGAAGAAGAAGATGAATGAAGTGAATGGAAAAGCCTCCTCCTGCCGGATTTCAAACTAGTGAAAACGTTCAGGAGCTATAAAACCAGATGAGACGCTCCCCCATCGAAAGATTTCAAAAATGGGCGTAAAAGGGGGCTCGGCCGAGCTTGATTGGGGCGGCCGACCTAGCTGGGTCAGCCGACCTAGCCTCGGTCGGCCGACCGGCTTCCAGTCTGGCTCGGGTGCAGTCACTTTAGGAAAGTTAGTGTACTTAGCCCATAGATTATTTTTATGAAATAAATTTTTATTCAAACGCTCATTTATTTATCGGTTAGAGCTAGACCACACTCAGGCATTCAGTCATCAAAGAATTCAAGGACATCAACCTCCTCAAAAATAGGCATTTCCGGTTCTTGAATGATTTTCAAGCGTTGCCCACTATCTTTGAAAACACTGCCATCATCGTCTTGGAGGGTGATGACACCAAAATCGGAAGCATTACGTGAAAGGGCCTTCCCATTTACTACGAAGTTTGCCATGCCCAAACAACTTCACACGAGAATTAAAGAGAAGCACCTTATCTCCGGTTTTAAACCATTTCATCGTTGTTCGCTTATCGTGCCATCTTTTAGTTCTATCACTGTAAAGTTTTGAGCTATGTTAGGCCTTTTCCCTCCATTCTTCCAATTCAGCCAATTGTATTTGTCTTTTAATTCCGGTTGAATGAAGATCCATGTTCCAACGTTTTATTGCCCAATGGGCCTTATGTTTCAACTCTACGGGTAGATGACACGTCTTCCCGTAAACGAGCTGGTATGGGATCATACCGATTGGAGTTTTAAAAGCAGTGTGGTATGTCCAAAGTGCATCACTCAGCTTATGCTTCCAAGCCTTCCTCATGGCATCTACGGTCCTTTGCAAAATGTTTTTGATTTGCTTATTTGACGTTTCAGCCTAACCACTAGTCTGAGGATGGGAAGACCAAGTGAACCATCGACCGAACAAATTAACAAGCTCAAACAACGAGGGCGTGGACAAGACCATCCAAATTTTCTAACTTGGTTTCATTACCACGTAAGTTTCTATCCCTTATACAGCACAATTCCATTATTACGTAAGTTTTGATGAATCTTCGACATTGTTATGGTTGTGCAGTGTCAAAAACATTCAAGCGTGTATAACGATCTTCGACAAATGTCACGTGAATGCAATCGTAGAATTAAGGTCCATGGATGCTATGATTGCCATGGATATCGTTTTCGATCCGAAGCGACTGAGTCTTCTCGCCCAAATGTAAGCACAATTAATAGCGGCGTCGTTAGTTATGTCACAGCCGACTTTGATGGTCCACACATAGAGTATTACGGGATTATTGAGGAGATAGTGGAAATATCTTATGAAGGCAACAATGATCTCTCGCTCGTACTGTTTTGGTGCAGATGGTTCGATCCTAAGTATGGGGTGCGGCGTACTCCTGAACTAGGACTAGTTGAAATAAATCATAAGAAGTTGTATCAGAAGCCTGACGTGTTTATTCTACCCGAACAAGTCGAGCTGGTGTTCTATCTGCCATACGCTCACCCAGATTACAAAAATTGGTGGATTGTACATAAATGTCATCCGTTTGGTGGATTGACCGACCTAAGGAAGAAGACTACGAGTCTCAACAAGATATGGAGCCGTTTCAAGAACGAGAGTTGTCAGGAGAGCTGTACGTCGATATTGGTGATGTGATACAACAAACGAAAGATGAAGTAGAAGAAGACGGATGAAGAGAAAGCAGAAGAGGACGATATGGAGGAAGGGGAAGAATACGAGGAAGTAGAAGAGGAAGAGGTAGAGGAAGGGGAGGGGGAAGAATATGAGGTAGAAGAAACCGAAGAGGAGGAAGAGAGAGAGGAAGATGAAGCCGAAGAATTTTAGGTTTCTATGACATATACATTTATTTTGTGTCATTTACTTTCATATGTACTTAATTGTTGTTACTCAATTTTATCAATTTTGTTTGATTTGTGCTGGATGATTGGACCATTGAACAGGTTAGCGGGAACGGCGCAAAAACTCTTTGGGCGACGAGGCAGGAGGAGTCGGGAGCACAGCACATCAGACGAGGTGGTGGCCACTGACCATCGGGTGGGGTCTAGCTCCGAGGAGTTGGCCCCCAACTTGCAGGTCGGGTCTGTGGATGAGGATGTGGAGAGAGCACATGGAGGGGGAGGGGAGAGCTCTCGTCGGAGGAGGAGAGGGGAGCTCGCGTCGGACGATGTGTCGGCTGGTGTGCCGGAGGACTATGAGGAGGAGTTCGACTCCGAGGAGAGCGACGATTAGGGGGAGGGGGAGGATGAGGGGGAGGGGGAGGATGAGGACTGGAGGATAATATTTTCAAATGCTCGGTTGGATGAGAGCGATGAGGATGGGGATGACGAGTGGGAGCCAGCGCCCTCGTCCTCTGGAGCCGAGTCCTCGAGCTCCAAGAGACACCGGGGGCGAAATAAAATGTCAAAAGCCCCACAGATCCATCTCAGAGGATAGAGATACAGGTTGCCCCTGGGGACAGGTATATGTGCTAATCAACAGTTTTGAATTCGATGTATTAAATTGTTAAACATAAACTTTCTAACCGTGTTTTGAATTCAATTGATAACCATACATGCAGCTGTTTGGTTTGTCTCAACAACGGCCCACAGGAGCCAGGAAAGTAGCTAGGGGTGCTCCTCAGGCAGTTCTACCCCGGGCGAGTGGGCGAGGGCCGTGGCAACAAACGCCCTGCGCTGAGTTGGAGCGACTACTACCTCGTGCGGGACGGGGAGGGAGATACTGTGGCCGATGCCGTCATCGAAGAGTTCTGGGTATAATATGCTAAATTTCTTACAGGTTTTTTGTGTTTATAAATTGTGACTGCATGTATATGATCATTTATTTGTTTTGTTTTAGGCGAGGTATCAGCTATCCTCTGACGCGACTGCAGAGGACTACGAGTCCTGTCGCCATGTCCTCAACAGAATGGCGACAAAGAAGGTCAAGGACGCCTTAAGGTGGCCGCTTGGATCGTGATCAAGCACCACAAGAAGAGGGCCGACGGATGTCGAGGAAGGCGTACCGGAGTACCTCGGCGCCAAGCGATATATTGATTACCAACCAGACTGGATGGACAAGTGCCCACGCGCCTGGAGGGACCTATGTCTGATGTGGGAATCATCGGACTGGATCGAGATGTCTAAACGAAACAGGGGCAATAGGGATGCCAACCCTAAAATCTGCTCCACCTACCTTGGAGGGCTGGGCATGGGTCACATCGCATGAGACATCGTAAGTACACTTCTTCTCTACCTACAATATTATACTTTAAGAATATCATTAGTATATATATCACTGTTTGATTTCATATAGGAGCACGAGACAGGACTTGAGCCCTCATGAATCGTTGTGTGGAGGATTGCACACACGCCCCGTGTCCGGCCAGACGGCACACAACCACCGATGCCGACGGCTGCCCAGGAGAAGCTTGTAAGTGGCTATCTCTATTCGCTTCTCTACACCTACTTTGAGCATTTTCGAAGTAATCCCCTATATATCTGATTTGCTCGCAGGATATCAATAATGCGGCCATGAGGGAAAAGCACGGTGCCGACTGTGACCCTGACAGCATGCCAGCCGACCCTGTGCTCATATATGATGAGTTTGGTGGGAGGGCTCATGGCAGGTACGGCGTCATGAACGCCGTCGTGCCGCCCGACTCGTACAAGCCTGAGGTTAGGGCACGTCGACTGTCCGCCTCGGCTTCCGCTCGTGCCCAGCTGGACGCTCAGAACAAACTTATCAAGGAGTTGAAACATATACTTAAACTGTGTTTTGGTGAGATGTTAAAAATGTTTATGCCAACGGTATGGTGCTCTTGCTACCATTCTTGAGTTTAATCTGCACGTGTGGTAGTACATAATTGCTCATTGAGTGTTCAAACAATTAGTATAGTCATGCTCTGACTAATGCTGTTCTGACTGATGCTATGGTGGTAAAGATAAAATTTTTTGTTGATTATGCTTTTACTTTGAGTGGAAACCCCAGTTCCTTGAAGCATCATCAAGCTGTTTTGTTTTCCTTTTTTGACATGGTCATGCTGAAATTCTTACTGTTAGCTGCTTGAACCATGCTTCTGTTGATAAGTTATGATGTCTTCTTCTTATACTAATGGATGTTTTTCTCCCATTTGGTGCTTTGTCTTTTGCCATGGTAGCTTTCCATGCTTCTTGTGATGCAAGCGCAATAGAGGAAAATAGGCATGCCGATGGCAGAAACACAGTTTCAGACAATACCCAACAACTGTTAATTTCTTTGCCAAAAACAAGAATCAACTGATGGTAGTGTTAGTACAGAAGAGAAGGAACAATCTGGCATTTTAAAATGCAAATCAGTGGAAGAAATACCGAGGGCAGCAGTGGTAAAGAAGTGCAAGAACATTGATACCAAGAATCCCTCCTCAAAGGTGTTGACCTCAGATAATACATTTTGTAAGAGGTGTTCGTGCTGTATTTGTCATCTTTTTGATGACAACAAAGATCCTAGCCTTTGGCTGGTCTGCTCATCAGGAACTGGTGACGGGGATTGCTGTGAGTCGTCCTGCCACATTGAGTGTGCACTCCAGCACCAGAAGGTAGGTTGCATTGATCTTGGGCAATCTATGCAGCTAGATTGTAACTACTGCTATGCTGCTTGCGGAAAGGTTATTGGAATACTTGGGTTAGTGCTGTTGCATCCAACATAGTGGACTTGATATGTTTTATCCTTTATGGAATCTATCCTCCATTATTTATTGTTCTCATTGTATATTCTCTTGGGGTCACAGCTATTAGTGTCTTCCTTGGTAAGGTAAGGTGCTCATTGACATTGTTTATCCATAATCATCATGTAATTATATTAATTTGTTCATATTATTTTGTCTTCAAGTAAGTAATAGTTGGTCATGCCTGCATTGACAGAATTGGTCGATTTGAACTTCATGCAAGAAAAGAAAGAAGCAGATTTTCGTTATGGTCTTGTCTGTGTTAGTGAGAATGCTGAATCAATTGCTTTCTATGGTGGTGAGGAAAATGAACGGCAACTTTTATTGGATCGGTTCTGGAGGGCTTTTGAAAACCTAACTGTAAGCATTTCTCATATAAACTGCCCTTTCACCAGATGTATTTTATTCATCTGCACGACTTTGCTTGTTTATGTTGATGTTTCGAGAAAAAAAATTGTAACACCAGCTATTAGTTATCACCAGGTGATAGTCGCATGCCCAGTGCTATACAGAACACAGATTCTGCTTTCAAATATAATATTAAAGAGAATATTATTTCTTATTCCATCGTTTTTATTCGTCCGTTAACCCGTTTATAGCCGTCCGATCTACGTTTCATCATTTTTTATTCTCGATTAAATTGGAACCATGCTTATGAAGCTAGGTCTTTGGTCCTTGCTTATGGAGCTAGGTCTTTGTTAATAAATTATTGTGTTTCTTTCTCATACCAAAATGCTAGCATGTTGTAATAGTTACCATTAGAAATTCTTGTGTTTCATTCATTTGTTCTTTTTATGGTTATGTGCTTAAAAAGATGGCTTCTTAATCCTATGTTCATTGGTTCCTTACCAATTTACACTAACATGTTTAAATATTTTGTTTTATACAAACTGAAGGAAAATTGAGAGCTTATTAGTTGATATTTAAATGTCTTCTTTTTTTAAGGAAAATTGAAGGTTGGGGAGCATCTAATCGTGAAGCCGTAGAACTTGAAGACTTATGCTTTATTGCAATGAAGCTATAGAAGTTGAGAGCTTATTAGTTTATTATGTTGAAACTTATACTTAAAGCGTGTTTTGGTGACACCTGAAATCAAGCTGTATTTATGTTGCTATGTACCATGTACTTGTGAATATTTGTATAACTTGGTCACTTGTGAATTTATAATGAATTTATTTACGTAAAAAATTGTGTGGTTTATTTATATGATGATGAATTGTGTTATAAATTATGACGATAAAATTCGTCACAACATTCCACTATGTCACCTGCTACGTCATCTACCATGTGGCAGCATCCTAGTCATTGGTGACGTTTTCTGTTTCAAACAATGACTATTAATGTTGTCATAATTCCTTGTGACGTTGAAACATTCGTCATTAATTTTGTGATGTTTTTCCTTATTTTGTCACGAAAGGTCTTCAGAGACGCACCTTCTGTGACAGACGGGTTTTCGTCACAGGACCGCCACAGATAGCATACGGTGACAATAAAAACCCTCTTTTTGTCACAAAATTTTTGTCACAGAAGGCCATATTTCTTGTAGTGTCTCCACGGCTTATCAATGGGCTATCGATAGAAGTTCCTATCTCAAGGGTTTTTCCTTCCGCAACACATCGATGGTCAACCCAACATATTTGAATTTTTTAAAATATAGAAACAACTATGTTGCTGCTCATATGCATTCTATCGTCTGTTATCATCAAATAACATCACCAGTATAAAAATTGGAAATTTCCAAACATCCAATGCGACGATCCTCCATAACTGGGTGTTTTCCGGATAACCTTTCAGCTATCGTAGCATATGGTAAGATGTAGTATTTTGTTACACCTAATAATTCATACAAAATTCAGAAGATAAAACAAAACTCAAATTTTAAATTCAAATATTAAACTAAAGGTTCCATTAATGGATTTTTCAAATTTTTATATAAATTAAATCTATTAAACTCTAATTTAAAAATAGAGAGCTATAACTATAAATATACATGCTAGCGACGGCTGATGGCTGGTCGTCGAGAGTGACTGACGTAGTTCCTTTCCCTAGTAGACGGTGGAGCACTCTCGTCAAACGAAAAGGATCCGAATCTCAAATCTACCTTGAGAAGCTTTCAAAATTTAGTCATTTCAGTCGTTCAGCTATTCAGCCGTTTTGATCAACTCAGCCGTTTAGATCAACTCAAAAGAACAGAGCCTTAGTCCCGAGCCGTCGAGACTACTCCCCCTAGAATATGTTGCTCGACGGTTGTCTTGTTGCTGTCGAGAGTATTAGATCAATCTTGAGGATGTTTTTTTGCCCGTTGAGACGTATAAAGACACTCGAGACTGTAACTTTTTTCTGCAGTGCGACTTGGAAGATGACAAATAATTAAAAGAACTCGTGAGTTGTAGTAGCAATTGTTTTACATCCTTCCAAAAAAAAAAAAAACTCAATTGTTGTACATCCTACGATGCAACACATGTTGGCCGATTCACAACATGAATTTAATTCGTGAGTGTGAACTGTGAAGTGCCTGATCTCATCCGCATACAGTGATAGAGATGCAGTATATATCCTGGTTTTGATCCAGATTTTGTTCGGTTGGCTTAATTCTGTTCATGAATCAATTGCTATTGACCTAGTAACTTTCTTTCACTGGAACGTCAGTGCAAGCAGGAAACGTTTATCCACCTGTTGTCGGTGGCAGGGTAACGTTTGCATGTCCATAGAGCGGAAGTTACGACGACCTCCTCAGCACCGGCACGTACGGCAAAAATGACGAATTTAACGTTCAATAATTTTATAACTCGAAAACCTAATAAAACTGTAATATTACAAATACTTTTCGAGATAGAGCTTTGGGTATTATTTCGTCTGATTGGCATGAATATAGAAGTTTAACCCTTTCTTCGGAGAGAGTATCCGATTATACGTTTCAAATTTTAAATAGTACTTAAATTTGTTGGTAGAAAAGTATATTTGATGATCAATTTCTCCAAAAAAAAAAAAGGTTGGATTTCTCGAATCCACGTGTGTTTTTTTAAAGAATAAATTCCTTATTCCTCAATCTTAACATGTTAATTAAATCAACAATATCATCCCATGTGATGTCAAGCCACATCAATATATAGTCCTGTACAAATGTACAATGACTAGGACGATCTGCGCGCCCGCAGCGCGCCATAGGTAATTAAGCTTAGATTAACTATTATGTTGTGTAATTACTGTGATTAAAGTTTATGTGATAGTATAAAATCAGGTTGTGTCTTATAAATTGGCTGAACATGACTATTAGATCAGAGGATATGTACACAAATCACCATGTTATGTACCAATCATGCAAAGTATGAACTTATAAACAATACTTGGCTCTATAAAAGCAAAAGTGAAATCTGCAATGTCAATTCACTTCATGCTGCGAGCTAGGTGATTGCCATTGATCAGCTTGGGTATGTTTTAGGGAAAAAATGACTATATGGTCACTTAAGTATTTCATTATCAGTCCTCTGTTCAGTGTTTGTCAGTTGTAAAAATGTAAAAACTGAACTAACAAGCAACTAAGCTAGTGTGTCTAGAGCGTTGCAACCCAGCTGCATGCTGATCGGTGGTCAGCAGCTAAGCTAGTGCCTTTAGAGCGTCAATAATTTTCGTTACTGCCTGGAGGGTTACAATCACCAATCATTTCGTTACTGCCTAGAGGGTTACAATCACCAATCATCTGATATGGAGGGAGTAAATTGAAATCTTATGCACCTGCGTTGTCAGAAAAGATCGCACAACACCATGCACCCATGTCATTCTAGTTAATTTCACTCTCTGAATTCAACAAGCCTAGATAAAAGGATTTATCTTCAATTTTAAAGGCAAAACATGAACATGCACAGTTGTCCTATGGGTAAATTTATAGAAAGAAGAGAGGGGGGGACCTGATCAACCATATGGAAACTTTAGCTAGTTCCAAACAAAGAGATTCTTGCTGAAAAATAGTGTGGGGGAAGGATAACCATGGATTTCTAATTTGTGGAATGCAAATTGAGTGACAAAATAAACTATACATGTAAGATAGAATAATATCAGCTTGGCTATTTTTGCTTGGAGGAAGATAGAAGCAAAAGGCCAATAATGGAGCCCATTGTCCAGAACCAGCACCTCATCAATTCACCATGTGCCCAAGAACACTAAAGACATAATAAACCTGAATGGAAAATACTGAAATCTAGTTCCATAGGGTTCATAATGGAAAATCCAATTAAGTAAGCACCTATTAAATAACGAAAACCGAAATAAGAACACAATTCTTTCCGATTGGATGGCAAAGGTTCTTTTTTTGTGGCAGAACAATCGGTCATGAATAGTGAAGCAACTGAGAAGCAACAATTCATTAATTAAACATGTGCCCAAGAGCACTGAATACACGATAAACTTGAATGGCAAATAGTCAATTCTAGTTCCACAGGGTTTAGAATGAAAAAATGATGTTTCTTGAATTATGGAGATGCTGATACCTCACAAAGAATCTGAATTAGAAAATATAGTTGTATTGCTCCATTGCAACTATACAGAAAATCAATAAAGGATTACATTCTGCCATGTTTATTTCTCTCTTGTATCTTCGTATCATTACAATAACAATACATTAACCCTGTAATCAATGCAAAGGCTTTTATTCTAAACCAAGGAAAGAAATATCCCTTGAAAAAACTGAACAAAGGAAAAACAAATGAGAGTATCAAGCATCAATGTCTAGTTGTCAATATAATCACCATGTGCACATAAAAGAACATGGTGCTTAGCCTTAGATAACCCATATCACCTTGCACATCCTGCAGCAATGCCTTTTCTAATGGAGCAAGAAAGGTGGCCAAAAAAATTGATTTTCTATGGTACAACACTGCTGATAACATTCAAATGAACTGAAACATCTGTACCACAATCGACAAATACAAACAATGGCGTAGATCTTTAGAACTTGGAAAGACTACGACGTGACCTTCATGGAGACATTAGAGTCGTCACTACAAGGAGAGCACGGGAGGAGGGCAAGGTAGAGGAGCATCACTGTACCGGTGGGGTGGCGAAGAAGTGGTACAACGTGGAGCGGCGCGTTGGCCGGGGAGACGGTACCCTGCTCCATTCCCCATCGCTGGATCCGGGCTCCCAGGAGCGAACCGTCGATGGATCCAAGCTCGTCAGAGCGAGGCGAGCCCGGATCCAGCCTGCACAAAGGAGACGACAGAATAAAACCATGGCGGCGGCGGCCTGAAAAGAGGAAAGCCGCAGCGGGAGAGGACGGCGGCCGACGAGACACAGGGAGAGGATGGCGATAATGGAAGGAGGGCAGGACGGCCTGGGGAAGAAATGGCGGCGACGACGACGAGGCACTGGGGGAGGCGGCGGGTAGGGCGTGGAGGAGAGACCGAGGGAGATGCGGGGGAGGCCGTGAGGGCGAGGCCGCGAGGGGAGGCGGCGGCTAGGGTTGTGGGACGCGCGATAGGTGGCCGAGGGAGATGCGGGGGAGGCCGTGAGGGCAAGGGGAGGCGGTGGCTAGGGTTGTGGAACGCGCGAGGTGGCCTAATCGAGCGTACGGAGCCGATCGGACGGTCCAAAAAAACATGTAAAATGGAGAGGAGGTGGGATTCGAACGCTGGGCTTCCACGCGAGAACTGGCGGCCGAAACCAACTGAACAACGGCCGCGCCTTGTTTTCTTTTTGCCGGCAAAAATCGTTTTATATATAAAGTCTGGGTGAACGGCTGGATGGCGCGGGCGGCCGAGATCGGACGGCCGCCTTTTTCGGCCGAGGTGGCGCGCGGAGACGCTAGCGACGTGGCGCTCGGAAATAAGATGATACGTACTATATGCATGGATTAACCGGACGCTTATTATATAACAAGTAAATGAGTGACCGATCGATTAAATCAAAAGAATGCAGCTGCCATTACCACGCAGCCCATAGTGCAGCCTATACTCACGTCCAGGCCTATGCTCGCAGGTGCATGCATGGTTTAACTGCATGAATGGGTCCATTAACCAAGCCCAAGTAAAGGAAAGTAGCAGAAAGCAAAGCCCACGTGCACAGCTTTGTAATGGGTGACGCCCATGGGTGGATCTTAGTTAGGGTCAAAGGGACCATGACCTCGTTTATGTATTACTAGTAAATATGCCTGTATGTTGCAACGGAAGAATTAAAGGAGAAGAATTTAATTTAATCCCACAATAGTAAGAATTCTAGCAGTACCAAGGAGGACATCCGCAAGACCCATGGCTAACTTTTCGGTTTCACTGCAATTCACATACACGATTCTTTCGTATGAAACAATCCAATGTGTTTCAAAAAGAAAAACAAAGGGTATAATTAAAAACTCTCGATAGGTGAGCTTAAGGGGTTTGTAAAATAAAAACTGTATTTCCAACACAATTCTTAAAGCCAAGAAGCAGCCATGTAAGATTAATGAGTTAAGTATTTTACTGAGTTCAATTGATTGTTGCACCTGCAACTATATCAGCTAGCAGCAATGGCAGTCTGACTAATAAACAACTAAAACTAAGTGCACATTGATAAGCTCAGCGGTTTCCATTGTACGAAAGAGAAAAGATCACTACTGCGGATCGGGGTAGGCCAAGCGGCTCGTAAGGCCTGTGCAAGCGGTTTTAGAACCGCTTGCGCAACCATGATCGATGCCCGACGGGCATCTGGCGGCTCAGAGCCGCTAGTGAAGCCCTCTGCAAGCGGTTCATGGGCGATGGCGCGGCGGGCGTGGAAGCCACGTGGGGCTCTCTACAAGCGGTTGGAGCCACGAACCGCTTGCGAGAGCATCTCATAGCGGTTCGATAACGCTTGCGTAAACGTCTTGATTTAATGGCCACTGGTTATTTCATTTACGGGGCGGCGCAAATAGATATTTAAATATATATTTGGCGGAGATTTTATTTGTCGTTTAAATTTAAATACATATAGGATGAGCATATAATTAGCGATCAAACAAGCTTAAATATATTAGATAATACATGTAATAATGTACACTTTATATGCACCGCCAAATTTACAAAGTTTATAATTAATATACATTGTGCAAAATGGACAAAAGCAGTTCATTTTTTCTTGCGGTACTCTTCTTGGCGCTCTTTGGCGACGTAGAAGTCGTCCCTAGTTCGTTCGTGTTGAATATGGATCTCGATAATGGAATTATACACGGGGTTAATGACCTCATCGAGAATGAAGCCGAACAGTTGTTCTCGTAATGCGAGGACCCGATGATGTGGTAACACTTCAGTATGTTTATGCATGTCGGGCTGCCAATTCAATTAAAGTGAAAAATAAATAAATACGTGCACCCATAATGTAAATTAATGGAGCACATAAGAACGTTATTAAGTTGTTGCTAGATGCATGGTTGCGTGCATATATATACGAACCTCTTCAGGAGTTTGAGGCTCAAGCTCGTCGTGGCACATCATTTGGATATAGTGAAACACATAGTAGCCACATAGGTTGTTTCCCGCAGATTATTGTTTTACCTATGGTCAATGCGAGGCAATTACAGATCAGTAATAACAAAAAATATTAATTAACAAAGGGCAATTACGTCGTTTTAGCGTACCCAGTCGCTTAGCTTGATATCGAATTCCTTCTTAAAACGTCCTTTCTGAATCTCTTGAAAGCTCAGGAACGCCTTGTTAAGGAGGTCAATTATCCACTGGTATTCCTTTTGCGGTTTTCTCCTTGAGTCTTGGACGATGATCATGCTTTTGTCAAGCCTTATGATTATAAGGATCGGTGGAACCTATTTATATATTACAACAGATTATGACATGTAATTAAACAATATATAGTGTGCCATCAGGTGCCTTAAGCAATATAAGAACGAGATGTTAGTGAGAACATCAGCACGTACTTAAAGTTGAATGGCAGAAGTATGTATTGCTTGTAGTGTTGTTGTACTACTGCATGTACAACGTAGTCGTGGATTTCCTTTGGTTTTCCAGGGTATTGCCCGACTTCCTCGTTGACCAACCAAGGGTCAAGAAAGCCAATCGAGTTCGGCTTCTGCTTTCTAAGTCTTTGTATCTCCATTCTACAGAAAATGGGTTAATTGAGTTAATTAATTAGGGTTCTCGGCAAGCAGCATGTATAGATATATATACATCTTGTGGAGTCGACACTCACAAGCACCAGCAGGTCATGAAGGACACGTTGACGGCGTCTTCCTGGTACACATTGTACCAGTCTTCAAAATCAAGATTTATCAATTGATCATTCCCTCGAAACAAATGTTCTTCTTGAAACGAGACGCAACAATGAGCATATCCCCTGGCGGACTTGTGGTATTTTTTCTTCTGTGCATTGGCCTTGTTCTGCTCACTTGCGGCCTTGCCTTCAGCCGACAGTTTGTACTCCTCGAATGCTTGCCGGTGATCCGCTAACCGGATACTTATTGAAGTCAGGGTTGTTTGGTCTCCACGTACTTCTTCTTGAGCTCGCTCTTCCACGATCGAAAGCATAACGCCATCTTGCTCGAGTAAATTTCTTGCATTTCTTTTAAATGGCCGTCGAAATCGTGAAGTTTTCTTTTATATCCTTCGAGCAGCTCTTTCGTGGCCGTAGGAACCTTGGGCCATGTCTTGATGCTAATAGGGCGTGATCCTCACAATGACTCATGAGCGTTGTTGAAGGGGCAAGTGCCGACATAGGGCTTCGGGCTTCCGATGGCGAAACTTGAGTAATCACGTGCTTTGTCGACGGCTTTTGTTAGGCCCTCATATTTGTTTGGATTGGTGTTGGGCGTTTCCGGCTTAAAAAAGCGAAACACGTGTCGAGGCTTATTGCTATGAGGCGTGTAAGCGGTCATTTTAGTGTTCGGGCTATATATACCTCACGGCCGTCGACATTAGTTTCGATCGGCGGTTGGATCACCGGCTTGAGCATGGATTGCGTGATCACCGGCTTGAGCCGAGGCAGCCTGGTCACCGGCTTGAGCCGGGGCAGCCTGATCACCCATTGGATCTACCGGGTTGGCCTCATCGTAGCTTATGAGAGTGCCCATCGCGATTTCGTTAAGTAGAAAATCATTTCCCGCATCGAAATCAAGATCATCGTGTCCGGAGTGCGCCATCTATCACTGTGCATGCACGCGAAATAATAGAACATTTAATACAACATATATATCTCTTTTTATTTGAAAACAACATTTCAATACAATATTTGAATACAACATATACATCTCTTAGATGTTGTCCATCTCGACACCCATCAAAACGTACAATATTTGAATACAATATTTCTCGACACATGACATGAAAGAATTTGGGTCGTGCCGGCCTGAATACAATATTTAAATACAATATTTGAATACAATATTTCTCGACACCTAATTAGGTCAAACGGCCTCTAGCTCGAAGGCTAGTCCCCCAGAAATCGGTCCACTGGACAAAGAGGGAAAGAATTTTGCGAGGGGGAGCGTCCGGGAAGGGGCCGCGGCGCGAAGCTCAACTCATGATCACCGACTTACTTGAAAAACATGGCAGCCACTAATCCAACCAAATCAGCTTGTGGTGTGGTTGTCTTTGTGTGTCTGATTGATTAGTGTGTTGAACATATTGCGATATAAGCATAATAAATTGACCAAATATAAATAGAATGAGCAAACACGTAACAATGCCATGGAATAGATTATTTATCATGTACTCTATAGAAATGGACTGTAACATGGCGCCAACATATCAAGCGAATAAATCACCATTGACATTATTAGGGAGCTCTCGAT
The DNA here is from genome assembly GCA_036346415.1 of Raddia guianensis. Taxonomy (NCBI): domain Eukaryota; kingdom Viridiplantae; phylum Streptophyta; class Magnoliopsida; order Poales; family Poaceae; genus Raddia; species Raddia guianensis. The sequence goes on from CM070539.1 coordinate 39,704,678, forward strand.
TTAACCAATAACGGTTGCTGTAAAACAGCCTTCCTAGTTATAGTTCTAGTGATTTCACGAGCAAATACAATCTGAGATTAATATCAAGGTTTAGACAATCAATCTTGCCTTTGTTTTGGAAAGGAATTAAGTTCGAACATCCCAATTTAGCCAATCGAGCTGCGATCTACAATTATTCAAGCCACAAGCCACTTTGGACCCAAATCTATTTATTACGAACTAACCGAACAGCACAAAGTGCTAAGCAAAGGTACCGAAATAAGCAGATCAACGAGCAATCTGAACGACACACTAAAACAGCCGTATGCACCAATACAGATCAAGATAACAAGCGTCCGATGACCAATTAACAACGATTCATGGCATGAATTGGGATGAACACAATATAAATCCTAACGGTGCAGAAATTAATTGAATCTACCACAAGATATAATCAACAAATGTATTTATATATGCCTCAACCAAATTATCATCACGAGCAATAAGGGTAAAGCACACGACCACGATGCAGTGCTTCCAAACCAGATTTAGCCTCTAATTCAAGAATTAGATCCCCAAAATCTCTAATTGGTACCTTGCACAACCAACCACAAGGAGGAAAGCCACGAAATTCTTACTTAGCGTATAGGAGCATGACGGAGGGCAATAGGAGCATCAACACATGCACAGATTCCGTCGAACACTATAAGTGCATCACGAGCAATAGGGGCGGGGAAGGAAGGGGCTCGATACCTCGCCCTTCGTATTCAAAGTGGCGGGAGGAGGTCCACGACGAGCGGGAGCGAGGGCTCACCGGCGAAGGTGCTCGCCCGGCGGTGGCGGAGGCGGCCGCCTCGCCTGATGGTCGATGTCGCGAGTCCCTGCAGTGATCGGCAGACGGCGAGTGGAGTGTCGAGGCGGCCGCCGTGCGGTGCTCGGCAACGGCGAAATACGGCGATCTTGTACTAGGCGGCGGCGAGGTGGCGGCGGTGGGCGCGGCGAGATTGCGGCAGAGCGGTTGAGGGAGACAGGGCAAAGGACTTAGAAAATTTCGACGCGAACCCTCTACCTTATATATGAAGGGCTCTACAAGCGGTTAATATTACAAACCGCTTGTGAAAATACTCTACAAGCGGTTCGTAATTTTAACGCTTTGTAGAGAACACTTTACAAGCGGTTTGTAGAACGAACCGCTTGTAGAAAACCGATAGCGACATTTAAAATTTCGAATTTCGCCCTCTGGAGCAATAAAGGGCATCTTCAAGCGGTTGGTGATTAAAACCGCTTGAGAGTCACTTCTACAAGCGGTTAAATGGGACAAACCGCTTGTAGAAGTGGGTCCATAACACATGCCGAGGCTTGGGACGTACCATCTATCGATAATGTTTAAGAAAGTATTGCGCCCTTCTCTGTTGAAATGAAAATTCCTCTCACTTGGCTAGCGTGGCGTTTAAGTCTTGGCTCCCGTCTTTGGTCGCGAGTTCGAGCCCGCTTGCATCCCTTGCCTTTTATTTTTCCCTTGCCTTCTATTTTTTAGAAATATTCTTGAGCCCATTATTTTGTTCCAAAAATACTAAAACTATTTTTATATTACTTTCATTTCTAAATATGTGATTAACCCATTATTCTTTACAAAAATACTAAAAATCTTTTTGGCATTACTTTCATTTCGAATATGTACTTAGCCCATTATTTTTTCCAAAAACTAAAAATCTTTTTTACATTACTTTCATTTCTAATATTTACTTAGGCCATTATTCTTTCCAAAATATTGCTTCCACCTTATAAATTCTTAAAATGCAATTACATGATAACATAGTTGAATCTACCACATAATATATTTAATATGACCACATAATAAGGGTCATCCTAATCATTTACATTTTTGTCTTTACAATTCTTCCTTCATCGTGATCGCGGCGTATGTGCGGAGCATCCATGCCTGTGTCATCCAGGATGCTTATGTCGACATCTCTGCAAATGGAGGATCTCATCGAACTGATCGTACTCTTCCTCGTCGATGCGTCCTCTACTCAGACAATCCTTCGTTTGCCTTGGAGAACCACGTGTCGCTTTGGCTTCCTTCTTCTTGTCTTTGATTTGATTCTTCTTTGGTGCGCTTTCGACATGTCCAATACGTAGAAGACCTGTCTCACCTCGTTCGCGAGAACAAATGGTTCTCTCAAGTAGCCGACTTCTTGGAGGTCGACGGTAGTCATGCCGTATTTGTCAACATTCACGCTGTCTGCGTTTAGTTTTACCCATTGGCACTTAAACAATGGGACCTTCAAAGACCCATAGTCGAGCTCCCATATCTCTTCTATGAATCCATAATATGTGTCCACCCTGCCTCTATTGTTGGCGGCTTCTATACGGACACCGCTGTTCTGGTTTGTGCTATTGTTATCTTGTGATCTCGTGTAGAATGTGTAACCATTTATCTCGTACCCCTGCCATCTCACTATTTCAACGGATGGTCCCCGAGCCAGGCGTTGCAACTGTTCATTGTTGGACTTGCTCTTGAGGATATGGTTTTGTAACCATGTGCCGAAAGAATCCATGTGTCTCAGTGTTATCCATGTATCAATCTTCTCTGGGAACTGGAGACGTAGAGCATTCTTATGTTGGAGGACATACGGGGCGGCCACTGCCGATTGCTTCAACACAGTGAAATGTGCTTACTTAAATGTCTGAAGATCGTTGCATGCAAGTACTTTTCTTCCAAGTGTCCCTTTACCTCATAGCCTACCCTTATGGCGTGATATAGGGACGCCGATGGGGTCTAGATCATCAATGTAGTCAACACAGAACTCGACCACCTCCTCTGTGACATAACCCTCGGCAATGCATGCTTCTGGCCGAGAACGGTTACGTACATACTTCTTTAGTACGCTCATGTACCTCTCGAAAGGGAACATGCTGTGGAGATAAACGGGCCCAAGAATACCTATCTGTTTGCTTAGATGAACAGTGAGATGAACCATGATATCAAAAAAGGCAGGAGGAAAGATCATCTAGAGGCTAACCACACTTTGTACCACGTCAGCCTGCAGCTCACCCAGTTTTTTTGGATCGATGACCTTTTGGGAAATAGCGTTGAAAAACGAACACAGCTTTGTGATTGTCCCCCTTACCCACTCGGGCAGTACATCTCTTAAAACCACCGAGAGCAACTGTGTCATCAGCACAAGACAGTCATGGGAATTTATATGTACAATTTTGTTCTCTTTTATATTTACGAATCTCTTTACGTTCGACGAGTATCCGGAAGGGACCTTCACACTGCTAAGACACTCTATCACGCTTTTTTTTTCTCTTCTCTGCTTGGAGTATAACTCGTTGGCCGTAGGTACAGTTGTTCCGTACCTCTTTTTTCAGGGTGTAGGTCCTTCCTGATGCCCAGGACTTCAAGGTCGTTCCGAGCACTCACTGTATCTTTCGATTTCCCGTACAGATCTATATATCCTAGGAAGCTCACACAGGCGTTCTTGGTGATGTGCATGAAGTCCAGTGAGTGGCGAACATCCAAATCTTCCCAGTAAGGCAAGTCCCAAAATATTGACTTCTTCTTCCATATGGGTGCATGGCCATCCTCATCATTCGGCACAGATTTGCTTCCCGGACCCTTTCCAAAAACTACCTTCAGATCCTTCACCATAACAAACACCTGCTTGCCACTTCTATGCCTCGGCTGGGAACGATGTTCTTCCTCCCCGTTAAATTCCCTGCGTTTCTTCCGCAACGCGTGGCTCTGAACAAGAAACCTGCGATGCCCCATGTACACCATCTTTCGAGAGCCTTTCATGTACGTGCCATCGGTTTGATCCAAACACTGCACACACGCTTTGAAACATTTGCCAGTTAGGCCAGGCAGGTTACCAAGCGCTGGCCAGTCGTTGATTGTTACAAATAACATTGCACGCAGGTTGAAATACTCCCTTTTGTGTTCGTCCCAGACCTTTACACCGTTCCATAACGTTTGAAGATCTTCTACCAAAGGTTTGAGATAGACATCAATATCATTTCCGGGTTGCTTGGGGCCTTGGATCAACAACGGCATCATTATGTACTTTCTCTTCATGCATAACCATGGAGGAATATTATACACATAGTGTGGTGGCGAGTGCTATGGTCGCTGCTCATGTCTCGAAAGGATTCATCCATCGGTACTCAAACCGAACCTTATGTTTCGACCTCGTCTGCGAAGTCTTTGTACTTCGATCGACCATCCTCCATCTGCGAGCCATCTGCGGATGCCTAAGCATTCCGTCGACCTTACGCTCTTCTTTGTGCCAACGCATCATCTTCGCATGCGCTTTGTTTGCAAACATACGCTCCAGCCTTGGAATCAGAGGAAAATACCACAACGCTTTTGCCCGTGCTCTCTTCTTCACACGCACCCCATCTACTTCACCTGGATCATCATGCTTCGTCTTATACGGGGTTCCTTGCACCTGGACATGCATCCAAGTCGGCATATTCACGCGATATAGGACACGATCGTTCGACATGCATGTATCTTTCGTACTTTCAATCCTAAGGGACACGAACCGGTTTGGCTTGATCGTGGATTACGGCGAGTGTTATCTTCCGGAGCAACTTCTTTATGAGCGACAGCAACTCATCGAAACCCTTATCTGACACACCATTCACAGCCTTCCATTGCATGAGTTCCAGTGTGGTGCGTAGCTTCTTGTGCCCCTTACCATAATTTGGGTACAAAAGAGTTCTCTGGTCCTCCAACAATCCCTGGTACTTCCTATATTGTTTGTCCTCTGTGATATCTCCCTCTGCGTCACGCAGCATCTGGTTTAGGTCATCATCCACACCAAACTGATCACCTTGTGTTTCCTTTACGTCCTCGTATGTAAATCGCGTCCGCATACCATCATATGTCACTTCGTCTTCATCGGCTTCTTCGTGCGTCTTCTATGCTTGTATGCTCTACTTAAATGCGTGGTGAGTCCAACATGTATAGTTCGGCATGAAACCTCTCATCAACAAGTGTCCTCAGATCCGTTCTCGCATTGAGTGCTCTTTCTCGTTCTGCAATCTACGCACGGACACCGTACAAAGCTTCACGAGGCAAGTCTCAAATCGACATCAAGAAAAGCATTCACGCCATCGATGAACTCCCTTGTCCGACGATCCGCATACATCCATTGCGGTTCATCTGCACCAATTAAATTAATAAGAACACTTATTATATTTTTAAATTAAAATATTTAACTCGAAATAACTAATTGTTATATTTTTAATTACCTCTAAACTTTCTTGATTTTTATAGCTAAACCAACTAAATCTCACAAATTAAAAACTTTTTGAAAAATATTTTTAATTACATTTCATACACAAAAAATTATTACCAACCTAGCAAAAACCTACATCTATTTAGCTCTATAGCAATTGAAATAATCACCCTCCCTACTATTTTAAACTAATGTGAAACTAAAATCATCCAATAGATCACCACATTGCCTCAAAAGATCTAGAAGGGAGAGCTAGCTAAGGCACCAAGAGCTAGATCTTGCTCTTTAAAACAAATAATCACCCCTACCAACTAATTTCAACATCTTATACATCATCAAAAAAAGGATACAAAACTAATATGAGACTTAAAACCCCCAATAGATCTACATCTTACCTCAAATTATCAAGAGAGAGAGAGCTATAGCAAAACAAACACCCTTCAATTCAAACAAGATTATTTAATATTTCTCCACATCCAATGCAAAAAGATAAGCAATGTCCATATGGAAATGATGTTGAGACCATGTTTACTTATCCTGGAAACCTTAATTTGGAGCTATTAGCCTCAATTAAAAATTTTGGCAACACCTCCTCTGCATGAACAGCTCGGCCCGTCGATTACTCTTGCGAGCTCGCTCGAGGAGGAAGAAGGGGTTAAATCGCTAGGCGGAAGAAAAAAGCATATGCAAGCGGTTTGTGATACAAGCCGCTTGCAGATCTCTTTCTGCTATAAGCGGTTCGTATCACCAACCGCTTACAGATTATTCAAGCGGTTGGTGATCTGAACCGCTTACAATATCTATCTCGCAAGCGGTTTGTATCACAAACCGCTTGCATATGTCCTTTCCCGCCACCCTCCCACCCGTTGGCCACGAACCGCTTGTGGCGATCGGGTCGCAAGCGGGTTAAAGCCAGCCGCTTGTGATGGGCCGCTTGTGAAGCCCCGATCCGCAGTAGTGGATAGATGCGGTGTGGCTTATCTAATACTTTTGCCCTACAAACATCTGCATCAAATGCACAACCTCTACTTCTGGCTTCAGAGCACTTCCGCTTGTTCAGCTTCGCACACCTCTTTGGCCTCCTTGACTAAGGATCCCAATAATCTTTACTTCAAAATCCTAATTTCATGAGCACGCACCAGGTCTTCAAAGTTCACTCAGAGATTGCTGCTGAAGAACATGCCAAAATATTTATCCTTATCAGCCGCCAACTTTCATAACTCAATGGTTGAAAACATCTAAAAGAAACACATACTTGAATGACAATACGATAAGTTACAATGAAATGCACAGCAAGAAGCTAAGAATACATTTACAAATTATGATGATTTAGCTTCTCATAATCACCAATTGTATATTCTACCATAGGGCATCGCATCATCAGAGCTGTTGCCAATTTCACGGAGATAAATAGTAGTAGAAAACTGACGTAATAAATTGGGAATACATAGAGAACCTCAATCCTTCAAAAACAGTAAATAAAATATGGTAAAATAAGAATTTATGAAGCACCTCAATGCATGAAAACAGATGCACATGTAGTGGACTGGTGATTTTTATAATATTTATGCCATTTTATTGATTCAAATTGTAGAGAACTAAATAAAATAAAAAATGGACTATTCAAAGCATGTCCTTAAGTCAGACTAATTTTCTATACTACTCAAATCCATCTTGAGAATTATTGGAAGGAAATGCATGTCTTTCTTCTGGCTTAGTCATAGGACAAGCAATATATGAAAATAGACACAAACAATACAATATATGCATGATGAAAAAAAAAATAAACTTGAGGCATGAAGTGAAATCATGGATGGTTTTGATACCAGAATGGTTGACCAGATCTGTGCAGACAATTTTGGGGGAGTTTTGGTAAGGAGGGGTCGAGAGGAATCATTGCGATTTGAGATTCCACGGAGAGGTATAGAACTGTGACAATCACCAGCACACATGATACAATACGCAAAGGGGATCTAATCGATCCGGGCGTCCGGCCGAGAGCTGCAAATGAGAGAAGGGCGTGGGATCGAGAAATGTTAGTACTCCTTAGAGCTTTTACCATGAGCTTTCAAATTGTTAATGCTCTACAAACAGAAAAAAAAAAATAAAGTTGCAAGTTAACTTTTATGAAAATGGTAGCAAAGCATAATTTAGAGGAAAAATGTGTATAGAAAGCTCTAAAATGGGTATAGAAAGCATGTTCACATAGAATGATTAGAATGAATACCAAAGTAATGGACTGTGAACTACGATGCTACCTGCCAAGATATCCCATGAATAACAAGCAAGAAAGACAAATGGCACATAAATCATAATAGCATCGCAAGGTATTATATATGTGGCTACAGTTGAGTTTTGAGTTAGACAAAGGATTCATCACATTTTGCAATAAATGTTGAACAATCCAAGCTAAGAGTCGACCAGATCTTGTCTCTATGTCTCATGTACATCCCTAGAACCTAGAACATATACTTAAGTAAGAAATTGCATATTATCTTCTATTGCATTGTGCCGGTGTTGAAATATACTTCAGAGCACGCATCTCTAATTTAATAGGTACGTGCTTAAAAAAGAGTGTGATATCGACAAGCATTTAGAGCTATGTAAGTCGATGTTGGTCAGCACATAAACTAAAAAGGTAGAAGTAGATAAAATCATAATACAATTAAAACAGGACAAAGAAAATTCCATTTAGTCTATCTTAACGGAAAAGAATATGTAACATGTACATTTCTCAAAATTATTTTCAGAGAGCATAACCAAATTATCCAAAGGATGAAAAGAATGTCTTCCGGTGGTCAACAACTTTGTCATTGGTTACATGTATAATTGTAGTTTTCATGGCTCTTACCTTGGATCCATCAGACTCCATGTATAATTGTAGTTTTATTAGCTGGTCAATCTTATTTGATGTCCTTAACCGTGACTTTTAGGGCTACATAACAACAAACAATCTAAAATTACCATCTGGTGGATGTGTTCAGCTTGAAAATATATATAGCATTCACATGATGCAACCAGATGTTCCAAATAAAAATACGAAAGCCTGCTATGAATTTCAAAATACATGTTGTAACACGGTAACAAATAAGAGTATCAGACAATGCAAATGTTGGTGACCAGATAAACTGGGCTGCTAAGGCAAAAATGATTTTGTTGTACCTGGCTGGCAGTAAGTATATCAGCTACGACATATATTGGGCTCCACTGATTCTGTAGGATATCTAAGCATATGCTTCCATCAGCATAAACTGCACGACAAGAAAAATATATGTTAGGACATAGGAAATCAAATAAGTGGATCTTAGATATTAGCGGAGGAGAAACAAAAGACTAATGTTTCTTGGTTCAAAATATACTGCGAAGGGTGCAGCATGCTTTCTTAATACAAGTAAGGTATTAATAAAAAATTTAGCATTCCCAGCACAAACTTAGCGCACGACATGTGTCCTTAAATACATACGATGGATCAATTTAATCAAATTATTTCCTGTGCACCCAGGTATTTAATGATAACCAAAGAACTTACTGTTGGGATGGAACATCCGGGAAATAAATCGAACAGTTGGAGGCTTGTTGGGATATTCTTCACTAAACTGGAGAGTCAGCTTGAACGTACCTAACAAAATCAAATATGATTGGAATAGTAGTGAAAGGCAGAAAACAAAGTAAGCCATAACCGCAAAAATACAGGTAAGTTATAAGTAACCTAACTAACATGTAAACATTAGTACACGTTAGCTTGGAGCTGTGGTTTAGTAACACTGTTTGCTCTTGTGGAACGATTTTGACAGTGAGGTGATGAAATCTAAAAAATGATGGCGTTTCTTGATCTGTTAGGGCATGTTCACGTCAGCTTATCTGACTTATTTAGCTTACATTCTGGATTTTGAGTAATTTTGTACGAACTTAGATGGCCTTTGACACGGTATTAGGTATCAGGCCGTCCGGTTGCACCTTAGGCAAAAATAAAAATGCTCTTTCTCCGTAAACAAATCCCTAGCAATATTAGAAAAAAAAGGAGCAAAGGTTGCACATACATTCCAAACAAAGAATAAATATGAATTAACATTGATAGACACGGCATTGTTAAGACAGATAGAACCAGACAAGCAGATCCTGACGGTTGAATCAGAGAGGCCTTAATCTGAATAAAAGGCCCTGAACTGTGAACTCGTCACAAGCAAAATCCAGCGAGTATATAATTCAAGAAAGGAAATGGTATAATGAGGTTGAATGCTTTAACACAACCTTATCGTCGTCTCAGACACACTTGCTTCATAATCATTGTTAAAAATCATTGTCAAAGTTTAACGATTCCACAACCCAACGGTAATCATCAAGTAGACACTAATTAGACCAGGAATATGTCTGGCATAACAAGTGAGTAATTGCCCACTTCAACAACCCAGAAAAATATCTTAAGATATAAATTAACTAATAGAGCATTTCATAAATCATAAAAATCAAAGAGGGCATCTCGGCGGCGGAGAGACCGAGGGAGGGGAAGAAAGAGGGGGTGCGGCAGTGGCCGCCTCGGCGGCTGAGGCCTGATGCTGACCCATGTGTCATAGACTTATTTTTTTGCCACACTTTGACACAAGTGTGGTGGCCAATTTGACCGCCACAAAAAGTGTGGCTTGCCACACTTAGCTAAGCTTAGGCGTGGCACAGTTAGACACGAACCAAACAGGCCCTAAGGTTTTCTGATTACGGAACGGACTACGAAATTTAAGTTTTAAATAGAATGTATCATCACCGTAAGAGGCTTTTATTAGTAAAGATTATCAGAGTATGTACAATGGTACACATTAGCTGTCTCTAAGCCATCTATAAGGTTTGCCATATAAGATAGATAATGATGTGGAAGAGAGAGGGTGCACATAGAGAGTTGAGCCGCCTCCGATGTAAGAGGTGACTCTACACGTGAATTAAAAAAATATTGTGTGTAATTAAGTGTCATAAAAAAGTGCAGTTGTCTATAAGCCATCTCTACTATTGTATGAGTTGTCTCCTCTCAACCATTGTACAAGCTCTTAGTGGTGGATTTAGTACCTTATCAAGCTCCAGCACTAAAACCAAGGCTCGGACTAAAATGCCATGTATTAAACCATACACGAAAATGTCAAAACATATCTACAATGCTAAAATTTCATGACTTGCTTGGTCTGTTATTTGATCGGTTATCCGTAGTAGGGCTGGAAAAATAGCTCGCTGGTCGCGGCTCAGCCCGGGCTCGGCTTGAACAGGAGGTGCTACCGAGCTCGAGCCGAGCCCACTTTTGCAGCTCGTTAAAATAGCGAGCCGAGTCAGGCTCGGCTCATTTCTGACCGAGCCTAGTATGGCTCGGCTTGGATCATTGAGAGTTTTTGAACGTGAAAATGCCTTTGGCTCGTGGCTCGGTTCAGAGGTGTTACCGGGCTCGAGCCGAGCCCACTTTTGGGGCTCGACAAAATGGCGAGCCAAGCCTGACTTGGCTCGTTTTTTACCGAGCTCGGCTCGGCTCGTTTCCACCCCTAATCTATAGAATGCTCATTCTCATGCTCACGGAGCAGTGGATTGAAGGGTTATACTACTCAAGTCACGCCTCGGGCTCAAACCCACCAAAGGCCCGGATCAACCTCTGTTGAAGATTTTCTATTTATATGCCCTATGGCCCTCTTAGTTTATGTGTAAGTATATTGAGGATTTTGTATGTCGCACTTAGCACAGTGTATTTGGCCCCGTAAAATATTTAGGTAAGCTCCGTGTCCGGTTAAGTGCATGCATGGATATGCTAACTGCTCGACGGATCACCGCGGGAACGGTTCCTATTCAAAGTGTTAGGACTCGAAAATGAGTCGCGTTTCTTCTATTCTTTGCATGTTCTGACCCCTTAATCAAGTAGCTAACACATAAATATACAATTATTGTATATAGCCATTAAATAAATAAATTTTATTACATCGGAGTGTTTGACAGCATGGCAAATATTACAAAAGATAGGCTCAACAGCTTTACAACAGCGAAAGACTTGAATACAAAATACAATTGAAACTCGATGAGGACCAAAAACTCCACAAGCAACTACATGTCTGGCTCCTCGATGTTAGGGTACGTAGCTTCGTCTTGAGATCCAGTGTCGAAGTCATATTCTTGAACTCCTTCAGTGAAGACTTTTTTCAAATACTCCTCGCCTTCGAGATCAAGGCATTGTGACTCTATAACTGCTCGTTGGATTGAGAAACATTGTGAATAAAACATGAGGGTAAGTATATTTAACATTCTAGCAAGCAAATTGACAATATGCTCTCATGGGATAGGCAACTGAAGGCTAGGCCTATTTGCATTGAGAATTTCACTCAAGGGATATCGATTAGTTGTGAAGCACCCCACAAAATGACAGCTCAAAACTCTTTGTAAAATAATATGAAAAATCTTTCATTCATGTTCACTAGAAACTTTGTATGGAAAATTTAGAGCTCGGTTTTCACCTTATGCCGCCCAAACAACTTTTCCATGGATGGATATGGAAGTCAAATAATTTTTGGCTCTATAATCATTGAAATAGGATTTTTCTAGACGTTTCTAAAATTCCCACACTGACTACTACATGATGGTAAGTTTTTGAATAGATCTGCAGCCATAGGGAAAACTTGATCTCTAACCTATATGAGCTTATAAGAAAGGTCTTAAATCATATGAGGAATCTCAGGGTATCATGGATCAACAGTAAGAATAAAGAGGTGAAGCAAACATAAAACTAAACAAAAACTTATATGAACATTTGGTGAATTATAATGCTTTGGTTTGGGGGTTTTTAAAGCCACTCCTAGGTGGAGAAAGCACTCACAAGTGCACACACAAACCTTAGACCTAGCTAGCACAAGTGGCAAGTTGGGAGGCTCTCCCTCCCCTTCTTTTAAATAGACCAATGGTGGGATGGCTCCAAAAGCCACTTCTCCCTCCATCTTTGGATTACACATGGATGACTGAGATTTGTTCACTCTTTACAGGCCACCAACACAAGAATGTTCCTCACATGCATATTTTCCAGAATATGCCCAGCATATCCACGATACAAGCCTCTTTTGGGCCTATACACCGGACATAGTCGATGCTGATTTAGCTGCTAAGGTTCCATTGCCCTCGACCGTCTACAGAACCTTGGATCCTCGCACCGGCTAAGTTCGTCATCAACGTCATTATCATCATCTCGTTATCCCAATTCCAAGTCTAACCATCCCACGCAACTTCATCGTTGGTTTAGACCCCCGAACCACCAGTTCGTGTCCTGACACATTGTCGACCACGGTCCAACTTGGCCTGTATCGTGAAGAATAGTCCATCGAAAACAACTTAACTTCATCATCTGTATGGTTAGTCCATAACCATCCACAAACAAGTCTCATGCACAAATCCCAAAGAGATTGCATTGAAAATCATGCAAAAAATTCAACCCGAGATAAAGCAACTCAACCAAACTCTGTCTGATGAACCTGAAACCACACATAGCCATAGGAACAAGTCCCTAAGTGATCTGACCGGACCTAGTCCGGTAGCCACTGAACCTAGTCCGAAGACCTTTTGACTGCATGCCGAAAAGCACATCTTAAACGCAATTCAAATCTAACTTACAAAATCCATTTTTACCATCAAACACGTTGTCAATATGCTCATCACACAAGGTTGACCGCCGCATGGTCTCACAATCTTCCCCTTAATGAATATATTGTGGAGGTAGAATTTCGCGATGTGAGTTTCTCCCTGATCCTAGGTGGTTTGATAGACAACTAGTGCGAAGAGTGTGGGATAGTCCTACCTTTCCTACCAGACGGAATGCTCCACCACCTGCACCTAGAGGTCCACCAGATCGTCCCACTAATCTTGTGAGGGTTGTGCGAGCTGTCTGCTAGTACTACTTCTATGCGGGGTGTGGCTCAGAATTAGGTTCCTAGGTATGAGCTGAACAATCCCAATACCGAGTCACGTCCTTCTTCTTTTCGTTGACCAGGATCGTCGGGCGGGGAGGAGAGACATATGGTTAATTGACTCCAGTTGTTGTGGCCATATGACCAGGGATTATAGATGGTTCTCTTCCTTAGCTTGTGACACCGACGGTGAGCAGATCACCTTTGGGGATGCTTCGACAGGACGATTGCTTGACTCTGGCTCTGTTCAGGTGTGTGAGAACTTTGAATCGAAAAAAGTTTCCTTAATCAGTAAGTTGCAGTTCAATTTGTTTTCTCTTTCTCAACTTACCGATGATGGTTTCGAAGTGTGATTTAAGAAATTTGGAAGTTGTATTCTCGATTCTTCCAGAGCTTTTGTCTCTAGGATCTCTCATGTGGGGAGAGTTTTTCAAGTTGATTTTGCTTCTTCTTCTCCTTCTGGCTCTCCTCACTATCTTCTTGCTTGAAAGTCTCATGATCTCTCTTTTTGGCATAGGAGGCATGGTCACGTTGGTTTTGATCATTTGACTAGAGTTAGCAGTCGTGGACTGATCGACAGTTTGACCAAACTCAAGATGGTTGATGATGTTCTTTGTTCTCCTTGTCGCCATGGGAAGATGGTTGCAGCTGCACATAGTTGGTCCAGCTTGAGTGTGATTTAAGGTAGGCCTTGTTGTGATATAAGGTCCAGCTCTAGACCTAGTTGGTCCAGCTTGAGTGCACCAGGACAACTTTTGCATATGAACATAGTTGGTTCAGCTCGAGTGCAGTCTGTTTGTGGCAAGTGGTACGTGCTTGTGATGGTAGATGATTACCCTCATTACTGTTAGGTGTTCTTCATGGTCTCCAAGAAGGAAACTTTTGGGCATTTTCTAAAGTTGTTCCGCAAGTTGTCTGTTCAGCTTCCTGATGCTAACAGAACTAAATTTACGAATTTAATTTTGAGAACTTCTGTGAATCTTTTGGGATTGAGCACAAGTTCTCCTCCCTGCACGTTGCTCAACAAAATGTCATCGTGGAGAGGAAGAACAAAATTCTGCTGAATATTCAACTTCTAGGCATTTCTGGGTTGAGACTGTTGCACTGCTTGCTACATTTCAAATAGATTGTTCTTGAGGCCCAAGCTGCACCGGACATCCTTTGAACTATGATATGGCCTTATGCCAAATGTTTCCCACTCGAGGGTGTTTGGATGCAAATATTTCATTTTGAAGTTTGGTAACTTGGACAAATTTGAATTCTCATTTTTCGGTTGGGATCTTTCTTGGTTACGCCGCTTGTTCTTGAAACTATGGGGTTTGGAGCATTGAGGGTCGTAGAGTGATTGAGACCTATCAGGTGATTTTAGATGAGGCTAGGTCTAGAGCTGGACCTTACATCACATCAAGGCCTTTCTTCTCTTATGAGACGATCTTTGTTGAGGAGAAGTTTAATAGAGATGATGCTTCAACCTTACCTGACATTGACAATTCTCCACTAGAGGCGGACCCGGTTTCTTCTTATGTTCCTCAGGATCACCCCTTACCTTCTAGTTCTTCTCAGCCCTTTTCTACTTCTTCTACTGCAAGGAGATCTTCTTTAGGTACTCCTTTGTCTGGTGGCTTTGTTCGTACCTCCTCCGCTTCCAAGGTAGAGGCCACTTCTAGGGTTCCTCGCCACATTCAAAAAGATCACCCAGCTGAGTAGATGATCGACGATTGACCGAGAGGATGATCATGCGATCAAAGTCAAGTCTTGCTCAGGGTGTGCTTGTCCACGGTTTTTGTTGTTTCTTTTGAGCCCAAGGATGTCTCTCATGCTCTTTCTAACCCCTCTTGGATTTGTGCTACCAAAAAAGAGTTGGAAAATTTTGAGGAGAATGGAGTTTGGGAGCTTCTCAAACATCCACTGACCATAATATAATAGGCACTAAGTGGGTGTTGAAGAACTAGCAGAGTGAGGATGGAGTTGTTGCTAGAAACAAGGCTATACTTGTTGCACAGGGGTTCACCCAGGTCGAGGGATTTGACTATGGTGAGACTTATGCTCCTGTTGCACGATTCAATGCAATTCATATTCTCCTTACTTTTGTTGCCTCTCACTCTTTCAAGCTTTATCAAATGGATGTGAAGAGTACTTTCCTGAATGGGTTCATAGAGGAGGAAATATATATGAGACAACTTCCTGGGTTTGAGGATCACAAGCGACCGAACTTTGTCTTCAAGATTTCCAAAGCCCTTTATGAACTTGAGCAAGCCCCTAGAGCCTAGTATGGGAGACTTAAGTCCTACCTCTTTGTAAGTGCAAGTGACCTTGTTTGGTTTTGTTGATTAATGATAAACACATTTAATGACAATGCTTGGTTTAATGCTTATTTAATGACACACCTCAAATATTCTTATTGCTATGAGACTAATATGTTTATTTTCAAGATTGGTTTAGTCTCATCCTATTTAGAGAAAAATCATATATGTCAAGGGGACATGCTATTCATCCTAAAAGGTAAGTTTTATGCTAATTGAAGTACGCAACTACTCTATGTAAGCACATCCTATTGGTTGATTAGATTTATGCCCTTTTGTATCATGACGTTATTATTTGAGCATAAATATATTATGATCATGTTGCTTGCTCTACAAGATCTTTTCTATTATATGCTTTGTATTAGTGATCATCTAAATCTATTCACTAGATAAACTTCATCGTGTTTAAATAGTTTTGTGCATGTATGCTATCCATGAATATTCTCACATGCACTTCATTTAGTGAAGTTTAATTCAGATTGCTTCAAATATGAATTTGCATATGTGCAAGTCATGAATATATTCTCACGTGCATTAGTCATGAATATATTCTCATGTGCATCATTAAGTGAAGTTGTGTTTATTTATTTGCATGAATTAAATCATCTCTCTTGTGCATATAGATTAAATCCTATTCTTCCTGATGCACTTAGAAGAGACCTTTCTTGTGCCAAGTGTTTCCAATTATACCATGCTTCTTTATGTGAAACACTTGGACACTTAATTGCTCACGAATATGAAATTTATCCATATTTGTTGAGCTTTGGACTAATGTATTTCACGAGTGATTTGGAAGGAAATAGGTACTATGAGTTTGTGCCCATGATTCTAGTCATCTCTTAAAACTATGCTCAGAGTTCACACTCACAAAGATGCATGCTAATTCTAGAGAACCACATCTGGCTCACGCACTCTGTTGAACATGTGGTGTGCATTGTCCATGAGGCCATGCTTCAAGCACAAACTTACGAGAGCACTCCCAACAATCGGATGGACAACATGCTGGAATACATCGTCAACCGGAGGAGGAGCCAGGACGGCTGCGGCGGGGGCACGGCTGCAGCCCCCCACCGCTGCTGAGCGCCAGGAAGAGGAGACAGAGCGGAATCAAAGGGCGATGTCGGTGAGCTCACCCCCGCGCAGCTGCCTAGATCGACGAGATGCAGCGGCGGACGGTCGCCGACGAGGACCGGCTGTCGTGGGAGATGGCGCGGGTGCAGGAGGGCCACGACGTGGTGGCGGCCGGTGGCATGACGAGCTCCGACGGCTGCTCCGCCCAGTCCGTGGCAGCCATCACCGAATCGGGCACTTTTAGGCGAGCGATAGATGGGTCGGGGGCAGCGAAAGGAGGAGCGCCGGAGCAGGTCAGTAGAGAGAACGCAGAATGCCACCTCTGTCGCAAAGGTTAGGAACGGACATCCGTTTTCTAACGTTTCTCATGCGATATTTGTCGACATCAAACGGCTAGTTGTTGGGTGAGGCTATTTATTACCTTCCTCTTCCCCAAGAGTTAGGGGTTGCCTTCCACACCATTTTGAGTAGAACTTCCAAGCAACATAGGGCTTCTTGCCTCTCCACTTTAGATCTAAGTGATCCTCTTTGTGAGAAGAGTTGAGAGAGGGTATGAGTGCTAAATGAGAAGAGGTCGATCTTTGAGCACTTGAGTTCATCTCCGAGTTCATTCTTTCTGAGCATTTATTACTCTTGCATGTTGAGGACTCCTAGACGGCTAAGAGTTGACCACGAGCCACTGGTGCTTTGTGTGGTGAGCCGTGCGAGTTTGTGAAGGCTGATCCCGCCTTCGAAAGGGAAGGAATTATGGAGTAGAACCAAGGCGTCTAGGTGCGACCTCGGTGAGCAAAAGGGTTGAAAGAAACCCAGGCTCAATTGCGATCGAGCCTACCTCAACGGAGACGTAGGATCCCCTTAAGGATCCAAACTTCAGGAACAAATCTCTGAGTTTCCACTTGAGTCTTGGTTCCCCTTTCCCCTCTAGCATGATTTACTTTGATTTGTGTTTGGACTTGGTGTTGGCTAGCACCTTCATGTGCTATTACTTGCTCTTGTGCTGTGGATTTGATTTTGGTGTAGGTGATATTCTTGATTTGTATAGGATTCTCAAAAACCCTAAATATGTAGATATCGGATATTCTGATATAATATCAGTTAGTCCGATCCATATCGGACTATCCGATATTAACATCGAAACATCCGATATCCTTTTCCGCTGTGCTTTAAAAGGTTGAAAAAAATTGTAACACCTATCACCCTCCCTCTTGGCGACATCTCGATCCTTCACTCTTGAAGAATGGGTTCGAGATGGGTAAGGTAGACAAGTCCCTGTTTATCAAGAGAGTCGACCCATATTTCCTCTTAGTCCAGATTTATCTCGACGACATAACTTTTGAGGCTCTCCTCCCATGCTCTAGTCTCTGAGTTTTCAGAGTTGATGCGCTCTAAATTTGAGATGAGTATGATGGGGGAGTTGACCATCTTTCAAGGCTTTCAAATCAAGCAAACACCACCTGAAGGCACTTTCCTGCACTAATTCAAGTATACCAAGGACTTGCTCAAGTGGTTTGCAATGTCAGAGAGCAAACCAATTTGGACTCTCATGGAGACTAGCACCATTCTCGACAAAGATGAGAATGGTGAGGCGGTCAACTAGACAGAGTACTGTAGAATGATAGGTTGTCTCCTGTATCTCACTGCTTTTAGGCCTGACATACAGTTCGCTGCTCTAGGCTCTCTCCTCGCATTTTTCCACCATCATGCAGTGAAGCGCATCTTTCGATACCTTTAGGCCACGGTCGATTTTGGCTTGTGGAACTCTGCAGCCTCCTGTTTACCCCTTAGAGGCTTTTCAGAAGTAGACTTTCCTGGTTATATGGTACATAGGAAGAGTAATTATGGCACTTGTCAATTCCTTGACACTTCCCTTGCCTTCTGGTCCTTTAGGAAGCAGTCCAGTGTTGCGCATTCCACTATGGAGGTCGAGTACATCGCCACTGCTTGTTGTTACAGTTAGATGATTTGGATGTGCTCGACCCTCTAGGACTTTGGGTTGGCCTTAACTAGTGTGCCACTATTCTGTGACAACACTTTTGCCAAAAACATTGCAAAGATTCCCGTCCAACACTCTAGAACCAAGCACATTGACCTTTATTACCACTTCGCGTGAGACCATGTGGAGAAAGGAGACAATTCTTCAATTTGTGGATAATGACCACCAGCTGGCCGACATATTCACCAAGCCTTAGGAGTAGTGAGTCTAGCTAGCCTCAAGCTGAGGGGGAGTATAGCTACTGTATTATGTATATATTGTTCTGCAATTTACATTCTTCAATTTAATTTTAGCATTGCATTGCTTATGGGAATGCATTCAGGATGGTTCTGGTCTAGCTGGCTAGAGTGTAGTTACACAGCACTAGAATTTTTGGCGCACTTGCCAACCTCTTTTCTTATGCTATAGGTTGCTATCATGCGTAATAGGCTGTTTTCTCTCCTCTAGTTAGATTGATCTCCTCATAGTCTATTAGGTCTATCAGGTGTTGGGCCCTCGGGTAGATAGAATTTGTGTTGAGTCTCTAGCAGCCAAGGTGTAGGTCCTTCTTTCCTATGTTGGTCGCTGGGGTAAGTTGGGAGGCATCTTAGTTGTCAGTGTGCTACCTTCTTTGCCATACTCTTCAAAGCCTGTGTGCAGGTGTTAAGCTCCTCTATAGTTGATTATGGCTCTTTTGCTCAAATTTGATCTAATTCAATTTGAAGAAAAATGAATTTAAAATTTGACTCACTAGTTGAGGGGGAGTTGAAGCTTACTTTGCATCATGCATCCATACAGACTTGTTTTCTTTCCAAGCTTTGTTTATTATGCTTGTGAAACTTATCCATTTTGTTTACCTTGCTACTTTAGTGAAGATCTTGGCTAGTTTATTGATATTATAATTGTTCTCTTTTGTAGTTGCTGTGCTAAAAAAAAAATAAGTTCTAAGCTTTTATGAAAACTTGTTGAGACTTGTAACTTTTACTTGCTAATCTTTGTACTAGAAGCTCTTGCCATGCATTGACTCATTTGGTCATTCCTTTAGTCCCTTTTGCAACCGGGGAGTGAGCTATTTGGATGCTTTGACCTTCTCGTTGTCCATGTATATGGAAAACCAAAAACAAATCTTTATGGAAAAGTCAAAAACAAAAAAAAAAGAGTAAAAAAAAGAAGAGAATACAAAAAAAATGCAAACAAACATGAGGAGGGTGACCTATGAGGCCATTTATAGTGACCCTTGGGATGTGCTTTGCTAGCAATTGCTCCCTAAACATTGAAGTTTGCTAAAAAGAAAAAAAAAGAGAAGTCTAAGTTGAGCAAGAAGGTCTTTGCATGCACTTATATCTCTTCCAATCAGTTGCATGGGTTGACTTTGGATGTTTACTTGACTCTTGTACTGGCATTTGTTTTTTGTATTGAGATTATGCCTTATGATACTCATGTTACAGCATGTAAATTGGACATTCTTATTTTTGCTAGCTGTGTTGGATAAAATGTGATCAATTAGATATGAAAATGATAGCCTAATTTAATCTTAAGTAGCGTGGTACATTTCTTTGCTTCATGATTTACTTGCATAATCCACAAAGCTCCTTAGAATTTTTTTTGCATGCATCATCGCTGAAATTGGCTCCCTTTTTCCTTGCTTCTTCCTTTTGAACTTGATGCATATTTTAACAAGGAAAAATTGTCGATTTGGTCCCTCAACTATACCCGTCGGACCACTTTGGTCCTTGAACAGCAATACCAGACTTGTCAGGTCCTTAAATTCTCAAAACCGGACTTGGCTAGTCCTTTGATCGGTCAAAACAGTGGTTTAGGCAGAGTGACAGCTTACGTGGCAGATCTGACATACTTTTGCTAATGCAGCAGCCATGTGGTAACGATGTGGCAGCCCCAAATGGCGTCCATGCAGAAGAAATCTGCCACACTAGCGTAAGTGAAAACCTTAAAACCACCGTTTTGACCGGTCAAAAGACTAGCCAAGTCTGGTTTTGAGAGTTCAAGGACCTAACAAGTCCGGTATTGTGTTTAGGGACCGAAGTGGTCCGACGGGTATAGTTTGGGGACCAAATCGGCACTTTTCCTTTTAACAAAAGGGGGAGAAGTTTGAAAAGGTTTTAAAGGGGAGATGATTTTTAAAAAGGGGAGGATGTTTGAGGGTGAGTTTGAATGAATCTTCAATCTGTTGAACTTGGACATATTTTCTTGCCTGCCTGCTTTGTGGTCCAAGTTTCAATTTTGCCTCTTCTTATCTTCATCTAAAACCTTTCATTTGGAGCTTATCAATATATTTATCAAGCGGGAGTGTGAGACCATGTGGAGGTCGCTTCATGTTGTGATGAATGATATTGACAAAGTTTGTGTGTATTTGAATGGTTTTAGGTTTGTGCCACTGGACTGGATCCAGTTTGTCTGCCTTTGGATAAAGTTGTATCGTTGTGCACGATTTTCAATGAATCCTTTTGGGAATCCATGTGGGTGTCTTGAACATGAATGATTATGACTAACCTTGCAGGTATTGAAGGTAAGTGGATGGTTTTCCATTAATCTTTGAGGCACAAGTCTAGGTGGACTGTTATCGGCAACAGACCATGGATGTGAACTGGAGGTTCGAGGGTCCTAGACGGCGAGAAGGTTGCGCGAGACGGTCGGAATAGGACTTGGGGTCGCAAAGATGGTATGGAAAATATACTCGCATCGGTGTGAAGATTTTGGGCTTGACTGGAGGTCGGGTGCGTTGGATATTCAAAAGTGGAGTCGAACTAGCTGCGCCTGGTGGAGGCCCTTTGTAAATTCTATGTATAAGTATGGGAGAATATGCTCGAGGGTACTTGAGGTATTTCCCATGCTTGAGTGTAGTAAAATGTTAATCCAATCTCAAGTGTAGGATCAAGATAAGGTGGTGTAAAGATGCAGGGTAGGTGGAAGCCATAACCCCACTTGGCTATAAAAGAAAGGGGTGGAGGGAGGCCTCCACAACCACTTCCACTTGAGTTGCCTGACATTTTGGGTGTGTTTGTTGTGGCTACCATTTTGGTAGGCCTTTGTAATTACCCCCAAAATCAAAGAAATGAAATCCACCAAGTGTTTGCTAGTCATTATATTTTGATCTTGTTGCTTTATTGGTTCTTATTGCAACTATTTTATTTTCCTCTTTTCCTTCACCATGCCTTTAATTCATGATGTCTCGAGGTTGCTTATGTATTTTAACACCTTCTTTGAACCTAGGATAGGCTAGAGATCAAAATTTCTCACTAGTTGTAAATATGTCCATAACTTGTTCCTCGCACAGCAGGTAGTGTTGTTTTTTAGAAAAATCTATAAAATCATTTTTAAGTGCTTCCACTTGGAGAGTTCCGTGACTTCCATATGTATCAATATGAAAAATTTTAAGTCATGGAGATTCTTAATTTGGGTGCAATGAGGTGAAAACCGAGCTCCAAATTTTCTGCTCGAGGTTCTTGACATACTGTAGTCATCGAATTTTCCTTATTTTTGTGCAAGTATTTTTGAGGTGATTTTTTAGTGGAGTGCGTTTTGACTTGTCATGACATAGAGAGAAAATTTTTAAAAATTATTAGAGCAACATAAATCCAACAGATACCTCTTCAATGCAAGGATAGTTGCTGAAAGAATATGTTTTGCTAATCTGAAAGTGGATTCTGCGTTTTGGAGTGATGTACTTTATTAAAGTAAGGTTTGAATTGACTCTCTTTTTTTTGGACACATGAAAATTAGGATTTTAACTAAAAAATCCCTCATATTTTCATGAGTCTCAACCATGCAACCTTGAAATAGACATAGTTGTCATGGTGTTTGGTTTTTAGAAGGTTGGTAAGATCGAGAAGCACCGGTCTAAAGAAAAAATTTTAAGTCTTATATTCACCCCTGGTCACGGTGGTGGGTTTACATTTTCTTTCCAACACATTTTGACAGCAATGGTGATGCATGATTTCCCTACAGTTTCCTTCGGTGAACAACATTGCTAACAAAGCTTAGGTCCTACACATTCAAGATCATAAAAAATCTATGGTGTATTGTTTTGTTTTCTAGCAATCAAGAAAAGGTTGAACCCTCTCAAAGGCCATATATAGCAAGGAATAAAAATTCTAGTTGAGAAAGATAAACCTCGCTTTTCCAAAGCTCAATTCCATAGATATCAAAACAAAAAGAAAAAGTATCAATTTGGCTCCTAAACTATCGTGGAAGCACCACATTGTTTCTCGAGGTGCTAAACCTAGTGGGATTGCTCTTCAACAAGGTTTTAAATCGCGGTTTTCGCAGTTTAGCGGCAAGGTCCGAAAAACAACAGATTTGTTGGTTTGATTGTTACAATCCAGAAGCATTATAGTTTTATGTTTAGCAAATTTAAAAAAAATGAAAGTGGCCATTTCTCCCTAATGCTGAGATTTGATGGAAGCGCAAGGGGTTAACGGTGGAATAATTACAAGCGGGTGCCATGTCTTTATGGGCAAAACGACCGAGGCATCAAATAAGTATTTAGCACCGAATAGTGCCTCTTTGTGTTTTTGTGTGTGTACCATCGTGTTGCTGATCTGGTTGCGCCTCACACTCTCACAATGAAGTGGGGTGGACAGACTAGGACGAACCATTGGGGAGCAAAGAGAGAGGAGGGAATGAGGATAGAGGATGCCGAGTAGTGATCTCCTCATAGAGTGGCAAGGTTTACTATACGGTGTGGTCCTAACGAGCCAACGGGTCAGTGTCTTGGCCCAATCACAGTTTGTATAGTGAACCGAGTTGCCTTAGTTATAAACAGACTGACATATTTGGCCCAAATACATATAAATTAATAAATTAATTATATTTCTTAAATATGTGTTATAAAATAAAGAAACAATTATGCATTATACTGAAAAAAAAATATTTTTATTAAATTTGTGTGCTACAGTGACGGCCAAAACCACTCCGGCTTGATTTGTCCCATTTGATTGGCCCATTTTACCACCTCTACTCCTATTCATCGTACGTGGAAGCTTAATATCTCTTTAAAAATTAAAAGGTTTCTTTGGTTTCTTAATAGAGGAGTCATTCTAACTGGATAATTTAGCAAAAAGAATTATCCAGGCTACCAACCATGTTGTTTTAAAACAATATATGTTGCAAATTTGCAGGAAGAGGGACTTTTCAATAGATGTTCTTTGATTGCCGTTTAGCAAGGAAAGTTTTACGATTAATTTAAATTGTCCTAGATTTGGTCAGTACATCTAATATTGCTCGTATGGTTAAGAACTTCCTTTTGTTAAGAAACCTCGCTACCGGGTATAGTCCAAGGTATAAACGTGGACAATCAATCACAGAGAAAGATCAAGAACACAGGGGACACAGAGATATAGGGTGGAACTTCTCTTTATTAATTTTCAGATCTATTGTACAACTAGGTGCTCCACCTCTTCTTTTATAGTAGTGCTTAGGGTTTAGACCAGGTCCAATGTGGGACCCACCGTGGGGGGAGCCGCTGGCCGGCCCTAGCCGCGTCGTGTCGCACGCCGGCCCTAGCCAAGCCGGGCTCCCACCCGGCGGTTTCCCAACACTCTCCCTTGGACCTTGCCAGCGAGATGCATATGCCTCATCAAAACTTCATCCAAAAACCCAGTGGAAAAAAAGGATTGGAGAAAGAGTACATAGCATACGCTTGCCGTGCGCACGATTTGCCTTATTAAAAACCTCATGTGAGAAAACTTCAGAGAAAAACTCACTAAGGGAAAAAGAGTACAAACCACCCAACATTACATTCAATCTTCTAGATTGAGTTGGGTATTCCGGCTTCGTGCCAAAGTTTTAATTCAAGACGTGTGAAGTAACTCCCCCTGAATTTAGCACTTCTTTGAGCTTGATCATTCCAATGCCTCTAACACACCTTTCAAAGGAGGCAGTAGGCAATGATTTAGTGAACAGGTCAGCCAAATTCTCACAGGATTTGGTGTGCTGAATACTGATTTCGTTCAATTTATGCAGTTCATGCGCATAAAAGAACTTGGGGTCGATATGCTTAGTAAGATTACTTTTCACATAACTCATTTGCATTTGTGCAATACAAACGGTATTATCTTCATAGATAATTGTAGGGGTTTGCTCAATAGGCAATCCACATGACTGGAAGATGTGTTTCACCATTCTTCTCAACCATGCACATTCACGAGATGCTTCATATAATGCAATGATTTTCGAGTGGTTAGTGGACGTGACCACTAGCGTCTGCTTGGACGACTTCCATGACATTGCAGTGTCACCACATAGGAAAACATACCCAGTTTGTGATTTACCAGAATGCGGATCCGAAAGGTACCCAGTATCGGCATAACAAACAATATTCATATCTTGGTTCTTCCTGTAAAACAGGCCAAAGTTGATGCTTCCACGGAGGTATCGAAAGATAACCTTTATTCTGTTCCAATGCCTCTTCGTGGGCGCTGCACTGTATCGAGCCAACGTGTTTACAACAAATGCTATATCATGTCGTGTACTGTTAGCAAGATACATGAATGCTCCTATTGCACTTAAGTACGGGACTTCCTGTCCAAGAATTTCCTCCCCTCTTCCCTGGGTCGAAAGGGATCATTTTCTTTCTGCAAAGATCTCCCTATCATAGGGGTTCTGGAGGAATATGCTTTGTCGAAACTAAATTTCCCTAATACTTTCTGAGTATAGGTGGCCTAGTATGCCAAGATCCCATGAGGAAAATGCTCGAGCTGCAAGTCTAAGCAATACTTAGTTTTACCTAAGTCTTTCTTTCAAACTCAGACTTCAAGAAAGAGCATGCTTCTTCAACTTCTTCGTTTGTCCCGATGATATTCAGATCATCTACATATACGGATACTATGCAAAATCCATTTGGGGATCGCCGTATAAAAACACAGGGACAATCTTCATTATTTGCGTAGCCTTTCTTGCAAAGAAAGTCACTTAAGTGATTATACCACATCCTCCTAGACTGCTTTAGTCCATATAGAGTCTTCATAAGTCTTACACTATATAGATTTCTATTGGCTCTATCGTCATTCGGGATAGGGATATCTTCAGGTAGCTTCATATAGATTTCAGAATCTTGATTACCATAAAGGTAAACAGTCACAATATCCATCAATTTCATTCTTAAGTTCATATTAATTGCCATTGCGATAAGATATCTAAAGGTAATGCTGCCCATGACCGGGGAGTAAGTTTTCTCATAGTCGATTCCAGGACGTTGAGTGAAACCTTGAGCTGCCAGCATTGCTTTGCACCTCACGACTTCGTTACTTTCATTCCTCTTGTGAACAAAGACCTACTTGTACCCTACAAGGCATATGTGGTCCGGTGTACGGCATACAAGCCCGAACACTTGTCTATTGTTTAGGGAGGTCAGTTTTGCTGTAATTGCTTTTTTCCATTCTTCCCAATCCGGCCTTCCTTTACATTCTGCTAGAGATGTAGGCTCGGGATCATTTTCAATGATGGAGGCAATTTTATTTGCATAGTAAATATCAATTATGGCTGTGGCTCTATTCATTACTTCGGGCAATTAATAGTTTATGGCCATTTCATCATGGGTTGCTTCGGGCAATTGTTTACCTTGCTCTTCACCGCTTATCCCCATAGCGGGAGCAAGTTCCTTTAATTTAGCCGATGTGTGCACTCACATTTGTTTCGACATTATGCACAGATTCCTGCTGTGGAACATTCTTTGGTTCCTGCAGGGGAACATTCAAGTCTGGGAGGGCCTCGCTACCAGGCGCCATACCAGTACCGGGTCTCAACCGGCTCCCCTTCCCACGGCGGGGTGCTTTTGTGACTGGTTGTGATAAGCTCTCCTTCCCTCTTTTCCCCAGGCGTCCCCGGGTACTTGGAGTTGGAGTAACCAGACTCCCTGCTCTTTTCTTAGGCCTTTGAGCAGATTGAGGGGTACCTTCTATTTGCTTTGGTACTGCAACCCTCTCTGGTGCATTGCGTGCAGGCATGCAACTTAATCACTCCCTGCGAGTCATAAAAGTGATCAGGCAATGCATTTGCTAGTTTATTCAAGTCTAAGATCTTCTGGACCTCACCATTTGCTTCACTAGTGCGAGGGTCTAATGCTGCCGCACCGGCTGCTTGCCAGGTGATTTCTCGGCATTCATCTTCTAGTGGCTTATTCTCTCCCCTAATGATGGGAAATTATCCTCGTGAAATATGCAGTAAGTGAACCGGGCCGTATGCAAATCTTCAGTCATGGGTTCTAAATATCGGATTATTGAGATACTCTCATATTCAACAAAAACCCCAGACTTTCGGAGAGGGCCCATAGCAGCAGAGATTTTTATTTCGGCCGAAATTTCATGCAATTTCACGAATTTTGGTAATTTCGGTCCACAACAAAATTTTAAATCACCTCTCAAAATTTTTTAATTCAAAAAATTTTATAAAACTTGAGACTAACATATAAAAAAGAAGCCACAATATCCTTATTTCGAGAACATATAATAGCTTAGTAAGTAGTTCAAACATGAGGGGAATAGTTTGAGTTCTTGGTTTGCTATTTTTCATAACTTCTTGTTTAAAATTCAAATTTTCTATTTTTATTTCGGCCGAAATTCATGAAATTTCGTGAAATCCGGTTATTTCGGTCGGCAGCGAAATTTTTGGTGTTGCGAAATATAAATCCCTACATAGCGGCACGCTGTGGGGGTGGTATTGGTACATATACCTTACAGCCAAAATTTCTTAGATGCGAGATCTTGGGGATCATGCCCTGCGCTAGTTGCATAGGTGAGTGGATGTTGTGGGCCGATGGTCTATAATTGATGAGATTTGTTACATGAAGGACTGCATGTCCCCAGCAAGAGTTCGGTAAGTTAGATTGCAAGAGAAGTGACCGGGCAATGAATTTAATTCTCTTAATCAATGCCTCTGCTAGCCCGTTCTGTGTATGAACGTGCGGTACCGAGTGCTCAAGGACTCAAGGTGAATCCCCGATGCAGTGTAATAATCATCAAAAGCCTTTGAGGTAAACTCTCTGGCTTGGTCGATGCGAATGGATTTGATGTTATGCTCAGGGAACACATTTTTAAGGCAGATAATCTGCGAGATTAGCTTCGCGAACGAGTGGTTCCTCGTCGAGAGTAAACTCACGTTCGACCACTTCGAGGAAGCGTCAATAAGCACCATAAAGTACTGAAACTGCCCTGATAGGGGCTAAATGGGGCCACAGATGTCCCTCTGAATCCGTTAACGGAAAACGGGGATTTCATCTCTAACCTTTAGGACCGATGGCCTAGTAACCAATTTCCAAGTGGCACAGCTGGTGCACACAAAATCTTCATGATTCGAGAAATTTCTAACACCGATACCACAGCCTTGCGAATTATTCATAATTTCTCTCATCATTCTAAGACCGGGGTGGCCAAGTCTGCTATGCCAGGGGGAAAAAAGTTCAGAGCTCCTAACGGTCGTCTTAAGGGAGGTGAACACTGCTGGTGCTTCAATGCTATTGTGGTATAGCCTAGTTTCTAAGGAGGCGAACTTCTCGAGAATTCGTTTCTCACATCCGTTGTGCTACACAATGCACCAAAATTCATTACCATTTTCTTCTATGGTTTCTACGTGAAAGCCATTGGCACAGATGTCGCGAAAACTCAATAGTGTTCGAGAGGATTCAGGGTATAATAATGCTTCTTTCATTTCAATGATAGTTCCCATAGACAAAATTATAGACGCTCTTCCCGAGCCTACAATATAAGTGTCGCTTCCAGCGATAGTGGTGATACAACCAGTATTCTTCGAGATATGCTGGAAGTACTTCGATTCTCTCATGATACTATTCATAGTGCCACTATCCACAATGCACAGTTCCTCCACGGGCGCTATATATAGAGGAAGGCTAGCGTACACCCCAGAGTACGGATCTCTCCGTACTCCCAAGTCGTTTTCGAAATCCGAGATTACTATCGATCGATCCGAACCGTTGGTCTTGTTCGTCTCACTGAAATGTAGCCAGTGACCAAGTTTCGTATTTTTTTGAATTTATTTACTATTTGTTTTTTATTTTTAAAAATCAGCTTTTTTGGACGCACCACGACTAATCGGAAGGCTGATTTTTGAAAATACGAAACAAATAGTAAAAAATTCAAAAAATACGAAACTTGGTCACCGCTACATTTCAATGAGATGAACAAGATCAACGGTTCGATCGATCGATAATAATCTCGGATTTCAAAACGCTGGGAGTACGGATCTCCCCTGCACTGGGTGTACGCTAGCATTTCTATATATATATATATATATATATATATATATATATATATATATATATATATATATATAGTTGGGCTGCGGTCAGTTGGCGATCCGTCAGTTACGCCGTCAGTTGGGCATTTTCTACAAAATCTGTGTTGAAATTCTTCGATCCGAACCATACATTTTGTTCATCTCTATAAACTCTCCTAGTGTACCAAATTTTACAATTTTTTGATTTTGTTTGCTATTTGTTTTCCATTTTTCAAATCAGCCTAAATGGACGGTCCAGAATACTTTAGAATGCTAGGCTGATTTTGAAAAATGCAAAACAAATAGCAAAAAAAATGAAAAAATTGTAAAATTTGGTACACTAGGAGAGTTTATCGAGATAAACAAAATGTATGATTTGGATCGAAGAATTTCACCATAGATTTTGTAGAACACGCCCAACCGACGGCAGAATCGACGGAGGCCCAATCGATCTCAAATTTCAACTCTATATATATATATATATATATATATATATATATATATAGAGAGAGAGAGAGAGAGAGAGAGAGAGAGTGGGTTAGCGTCAAATCGATTCTGCCGTCGATCGGGCATTTTCTACAAAATCTGTGGTGAGATTCTTCAATCCGAACCATACATTTTGTTCATCTCGATAAACTCTCCTAGTGTACCAAATTTTACAATTTTTTGATTTTTTTTGCTATTTTTTTGCATTTTTCAAAATCAGCCTTTTTGAAAAATGCAAAAAAAAATAGCAAAAAAAATCAAAAAATTGTAAAATTTGGTACACTAGGAGAGTTTATCGAGATGAACAAAATGTATGGTCCGACTCGAAGAATTTCACCACAGATTTTGTAGAACACGCCCAACTGACGGCCGCAACTGACGGAGGCCCAACTGACCCCAGCTATAGTTGCAATAAGGTAATGGCACAACCACATATGCAAAGCATATTAATTCATGCAAAATTAAAGTACTTTAAATTCAATCATACTGAAATTCAGGGTTCTTCAGGACCAACCACGAGAATTAAAAATATGCTCTCATAGAGCTTACAATGCAAGTGATAAATTCTAAATGATTTATTTAAATGTCTTCTAACACAACCACTCTAAGGTAAAGGCAGCGACAGGCTGTAAGGGAAAACTAGATGGACTCGGTGAACATTGGGTCCACACTCTGCCGGATGTCAGAGTCATCAAAGTGATCAATCTTCACGGCGCCTTCAGGGACAGGGCCAGGAGGGGGCAGTGAGAGAGATGCCATTTCCTCCTCGAGGAGATCATCTCTTCAAATTCATCTTTAGGCTTAGTATTCCCAACTTGAAGCTCTGCGAGATGCGCTTCAATGGGGCGCTTCTTCTTGGCTTGATGTGCCGTGACCACTTACTTAGGCTCACGGCAGATTCTTGACCAATGCCCCTTTAGGCCGTAGCGATAGCACGTTTGGTTCTGCTGGCCATACGGCTTGCGCGGCCCCTGATTACTAGACTTGTCAGTTGCTACCCATCTCTTTCCTTTCCCATTCTTGCCCTTCTTATTGGGCTTGTTCACCTTGTAACTGTTGGCATTAATTTCAGTGCCATTCAGGTTACTTGGTGCCTGGAACATGAAATTCTTCATCAAGACATTATCATGAGTTTCAGACACCATCATCATATCGATGAGAGTGCTATACTCCTCAATGTTGTCTTGGCGGTAGCTACGGGCTAGCTGAATTTCATTGGGATGGAAAGTTGAGAGGGTTTTCTCAATCTTTTCTTACTCAGAGATAGGCTTGCCACAGAGCCTCAGATTGGTGCAAATGTGATGCAGCGTAGAGTTATAATCAGCAACAGACTTAAAGTCGACCACCCTCAGGCGATTCCTGTCCTGCTGGGCTTGTAGGAGAATTGAATACCTCAACCTCCCAAAGCGCTTGCAGAGCGCGTTCCACAGCTCCAGAGGACATGTCACTGCCATGTACTCACTTTTCAGAGTGGGTAACAAGTGGTACCTAAGGAAATGCAGGGCCTGGTAATTTTGTTCGGAGGTGGGGTAGCCCTGGCCAATGCCAATAGTGGAACGCAACTGCTTGTTACCCAGGACAATTTCAACATCGGACTTCCAGGTCAGAAAATTCTGCCCCTGGGGGGCAAGCTCCTCGAAATTACAGCTTGTAAGGCCAGTCATCTGCAAGATAACAAAATATATGATTATTTCAGGTAATCAACCTAGAGTGGTGCATGATATAAAAATAATTCTCGCGGTTTCAGTATGGTGCCATTACGAGTTGCAAACTAATTACTGATAATATAACAAGCAATAATTTGCATAATAATTGCACATAAATATTAAACAGTAAATAAACAATTCAAAAGTAATTCACCTAATTCTGCAAATTTCTTTTTCAAAAAATTCGGTTTAATCTGGACCTTTCGGTCCAGCGCACGTCCTGCTGCTACCAAGTCGCACATAGTCTGTTACAGGTTCCAAAAAAATAATTCCCAAGGTGCAAAATAAGCAAGCCTAATGGGTGATTCTGCAAGAATCGGGGGAATTTCTGTAATTTTTATAATTTTCGGAGCTTATTTCAATTTTTTTAGGCCATTATGCAAAATTTGCCCAATTTCGGCCCAACTACAGGGGCGTGGCGGCAGTCGGCTCGGGCGAGCCAGCTCGTCTTGGCGGCGGCGGCGGCAGCTCGGCGTGGCGGCTCGGGCCGAGCCAGTTCGGTGGCTGGCAAGGCCGGCGGGGCCAGCCTCAGGCAGTGCCGTGGCCCATGCGAGCAGCCGATGGGGCAGGAGGTGGGCCATGCCGGTGAGGCCAGCGATGGGCAGACCAGCCAGCTTCCCGGGCGGCTAAGGTTTCAAACCATAGCCGCCACAGGGCCAGCGCGCCGCACGGCACGCGCGCGGCGGCGGTGGCGTCGGTGGGGCGGTGGCGCCGATGCGGCGCTGCTGGCGGACGCGCGGCGGCGGCACCGAGGCGGGCGCGCGGCAAGCACGCAGAGTCGGCGTGACGCGACGCGAACACGCACGCGGACGCGGGGCGCGGCGGCACAAGCAAAGTCGCGCGCGCGCCGCCGCAGAGGGCGGGCGCGGCGCGCGCAGGGCGGCGGCGCAAGCGCGCAACAAGGGCGGTGTGCCCGGTGGGCGGTGTAGCCGAGATCAATCTACTAGACTGATTTTTACAAATCCCCCTGTGGACTATATGGGCCCCGGGTATCCTCTAGAAGGCCCATAAGGGAGCAGATAGGGGGTGATCCAAGTCGGCCGATCAAGGATAAGGACCACTCGGGTTACAAGCGCCTTGAGCTTCAAGGAAGTTCCCGAGGATATAATCTATCTCCAAGTAATTAGGAGATCAACACATGCATTCCATGTAACAGCATAACATAATTAGCTAGCGTATGCCGCGTGCTATCCTGTAACTCTATCCCCCTACACTATATAAAGGGAAGGGGTGGAGGCCATAGGCATGAGAAGACGACGAGTCATCATACACAGGGTATAGCATCATCTTCGGAAGTAGTGTATTACCTCCGTTGAGGGGCTGAACCTGTATAAACCCTTGTCTTGTGTTACCATGTAATCTCAGAACACAGGAAGTAGGGTATTACCTCCGTTGAGATTCCGTCGCAAGGAGGCGCGCGCAATCAATGTGACCCATTGCCCTTCGGCTTGGGGAATTTAGCAAGCGTCTTCGCCAGATTGACCCCTTCGCTGTTCACCTTCACACATCCTCCGGAGGAAGACGAAAAAGGACTCGGCGGGTTCAACCGCATGGGCGTGGATTGTATTCCGCCCAATAACAACATAGTGCCTTCGGCTGGATTTCCCTCCGGACTCGAGAGCTTCGCTGCGGCTTCCACACGGAACTCATCTGAGATTTGGATGAGAGATAACCAGTCAGCGAGCGCCTCAGATCCACTCGGATCAGATTCATCTATGTTCGTGGGTGTCATCAATGGTGGCCAACCCATTGGACAGAGCAAACAAGTAAGCCTCTCCGTTTCTGACTCCGAGTCTGACGGGAGCGCTGAAATCCGTAATTACCGAGAAGTCTTCGTCCTTGGTGCGGGGGATCATCACTCTTCTTCTCCGATTGTTGCTTATGAAGAGACCGCCACTGACACTGGCACAAATCCAGATCCTCGCCAAGGAGAGAAACAAGATCGCGTACAATAACTCCGCATCCTCGGCCGCGACGTCCAGAACGAACTTCGTGCGGTAAAACTGAGGGATCAGGAAGTCTACAACACTCCCCAGGCGAATGTCATCGCTTCGAAGACTCTTCTTGAGATTATCGCGCCGCAACTTCCAGAGGGCAGCCCGTGTATCCAGGCCCTCGCCCGAGCGACGGCCATGGTGGAGATGGGTGCCATACAGCAAAACGAGGCGATTCCCGCTCCGACCGCATCGGCTCACAGCCGTTCAACGCGCAATCGGAATCAGGCTCGTGCCTCAGCGGCTAGCGATTCCCACCAATCGCCTGCCCACGATCTTCATCAATACATTGAAGACAAGTGGCGGGACCGCAGCAACGGCGAGCGGAACTCTCGTGGCCATCACAGCCGTCGCAATGATGACCAAGCCGAGAGCACCGCCAGTCGGCGCGACCATCGCCAAGAGCAACGCCTAGGCCCGCGGCGGGAACGTCGTAGTAGATCCCCAACGCGGAGGCGGCCACGACCATTGGAGGGGATTCGGGCCTTCACCCCGGATCTTCGCCGAGTGATTTGGCCGGATGGTTTCAACCTCAAAGGCATCGACAAGTTCGATGGCGAGAGGGATCCAAAGAACTGGCTGCAGGTTAACGCCTTAGCCGTCAGCGCGGCAGGAGGTGATTAGAACGTCATGCCAAATTACTTGCCGGTCGCTTTGACCCCAACCCCCCCAGAACTCTATCGAGTCTTGGGACGACCTCCAGGAGCAGTTCATCGCCAATTTCCAAGGGACCTATGAAAGGCCCGCGGGGAGATGGGAGATTGGACAGCTGCACCGGCGCAAGAACGAGACTCTTCGTGAGTTCATCAAGCGCTTTACCAAGAGGAAGAACAAGATCCGGGACATTTCGGAACAAACAGTCATCGACACCTTCTTCGCCGGATGCAAGTCCGAGGAGTTAATCAGGCAGATGACCCGAGACCCTCCGCGTAATCTCAAGGCCATGTTCACAATGGTGGACCATGAGGCTGAAGCCGAGGAGGCCATCGCGAATCATCGCGGAGGCAACGACGGAGGCCCCAAGAAGAAGCCAAACGATGAGCAAGGCAAACCCAAGGACAAGAAGAGGAAGGGGGAAGATATGGTCGCAAACATGGAGCGTAACCGACCTAAGCTCCCCAACGACAACGACTACAAGAAAGTGATGGATTCGGTATGTCCCTTCCATCCCCGAGGAAAGCACCCTGCCAAAGACTGCCTTATTCTGCAGAAGTTCGCCGAATATTCGAACCAGTCGGCTAAGGGCGGTCAAGGCAAGAAACCTGATGGAGACTACCCGAACGCTGAGCGCGAGATCAACTACATATTCGAGGGCTCTGATGCGTACGAGTCCAAGCGGAAGCAAAAGCTTACCACTCAGGAGATCAACGCTATCATGCCCGTGATGCCTAAGTACTTGCGCTGGTCTGAGGTGCCCATCACCTTCGACCGAACGGACCACCCGGATCGGATTGCCTTCCCTGGGAGGTATCCTCTCGTGTTGGACCCGATTGTGCGAGGAAGCAAGCTAAAAAGGGTTCTAGTCGATGGCGGGAGCGGGATTAACGTCCTTTTCGTCAAGACCCTGGACCAGATGAATATTCCACGTTCTGAGCTACGGCAGGGATCATCTCCTT
Source organism: Raddia guianensis (assembly GCA_036346415.1). NCBI lineage: Eukaryota > Viridiplantae > Streptophyta > Magnoliopsida > Poales > Poaceae > Raddia > Raddia guianensis. The sequence continues at coordinate 39,739,212 of CM070539.1, forward strand.
TCCACGGAGTAATCCCCGGGACGTCCGCGATACCACTCGGACAGATCTCTTTGCCCGTCATGTTCGAGACTAAGGACAACTATCGGACCGAGAGTCTGAGTTTCGAAGTGGCTGATTTCGAGACGGCATATCATGCCATCTTGTGAAGGCCGGGGATTGCCAAATTCATGACTGTTCCCAACTACACTTATCTCGTCTTCAAAATATCAGGTCCCAATGGTGTAATCACCCTCCCTGGTGACGTTAAACAGTCCCCGCTCTGCGACAGTGAGATCTGTGAGATGGCACAGGCACTGGACTCATTTGCTGAGATGGAGAAGATCCGGCTGGAGGTCGCATCCCTCCAAGAGGAGGGGGACGTCCCTGCCAAAAAGCAGGCCAAAACATCCATCCAAGCAGCCGAAAAAACAAGAAGATTCTGTTGGACCCATCTAATCCGACCAAGACGGCCGTGATTGGGACAGGGCTCGATAGCAAATAGGAAGACGCGCTCGTCACTTTCCTCTGGGCCAACCAGGACGTGTTCGCTTGGAAGCCTTCGGACATGCCTGGTGTTCCGAGGGAGGTGATCGAGCACTCTCTCCACGCCGATTTAAAAGGCCCGACCAAGTAACGCCTACGAAGATTTGCCCCGGATCGGAAAGACACCATACGGAGCGAGATCACCAAATTGTTGGCCGCTCGGTACATCAAGGAGGTGTATCACCCCGAATGGCTTGCCAATCCGGTCCTGGTGCAGAAGAAAAACAAGACATAGCGGATGTGTGTCGACTACACAGATCTCAACAAAGCGTGTCCCAAGGATCCTTTTGGGCTCCCCCGCATCGATCAAGTGGTGCATTCCACCGCCGGGTGCGAGCTCTTGAGTTTTCTGGACGCCTACTCAGGCTATCATTAGATTAGTCTGAAAGAGGAGGATTGCATCAAAACGTCATTTATTACGCCTTTCGGTGCTTTCTGCTATATCACAATGCCATTAGGGTTGAAAAACGCTGGCGCAACTTATCAGCGCACCATACAGCGGTGTTTTCACACTCAGCTCGGGCGCAAGTGGAGGCATACGTCGACGACGTCGTTATAAAAACAAAATCCAGATGGGATCTCATAACAGATCTGACCGAGACATTCGAGAGCCTAAGGGCGTATCGGATGAAACTAAATCCCGAGAAGTGTGTTTTTGGGGTTCCGTCTGGTAAACTACTCGGATTCATCGTTTCCAATCGAGGGATCGAAGCCAATCCAGAGAAGGTCGACACCATCATCAAGATGAAGCCCCCGACCAATCAGAAGGATGTGTAGAAGCTCACTGGATGCATCGTGGCACTCAGCCGATTCATTTCCTGACTCGAGGGCTGAGGCATGCCTTTCTTTAAGCTCTTACGCCGACAAGACGATTTTCAGTGGACAGCGGAAGCACATAAAGCCTTTGAAGATCTAAAGAGGTTCCTCACCACGCCACCGGTGCTGGTCCCTCCCATGCCCCAGGAGCCCCTTACTCTACATCGGCGCAACGACTCACGTCATCAGCAGCGCTTTGGTGGTTGAGCGAGATGAGGAGGGCTCCCTCCAGAAGGTACAGCGTCCGGTCTACTTCGTAAGTGAAGTATTGGACGAATCAAAAACAAGGTACCCACAAGTTCAAAAGCTTTTGTATGCCGCGTTACTCACATCGCGGAAGCTTAAGCATTATTTTCAAGAGCATGAAATTTCGGTCGTAACCTCTTTCCCGCTTGGAGATATACTCCATAATCGGGAGGCCACTGGGAGGATTGCCAAGTGGACGGTTGAGCTTTGAGCCTTTGAAATAAAGTTCAAGCCTCGATTAGCCATCAAATCTCAAGCACTAGCCGATTTCGTCGTGGAGTGGACAGAGGCCCAAACCCCAGCAGCAAAGGAGAATCTCGAGTACTGGACAATGTACTTTGATGGTTCCCTCATGCTCAGCAGCGCGGGGGCTGGGATTTTGCTCATATCGCCGACTGGAAAGAAGCTACGCTACGTCCTCCAGATATTGTTTCCCGTCAGCAACAACGCCGCCGAGTACGAGGCACTCATCCACGGGCTACGCATCGCCATATCGCTCGGTGTTAAGCTGTTACTGGTACGCGGGGATTCCCAGCTTGTGGTCAACCAAGTCCAAAAGGAGTGGTCTTGTATTGGCGACAACATGGCGGCCTACTGTCAGGAGGTGCGCAAGTTAGAAGAAAAGTTCGACGGACTGGAGCTTACACACGTGCTCCGCCGTGACAAGGAAGCAGCGGACGAGCTAGCGCGGATGGGATCCACTCGGGCCCAGGTCCCGAGTGGTGTTTTCGTCCAGGAGCTTCGCGCCGTCTATCAAGCTACCACCTGCACCGGGAGAAGATCAAGAGAAGCAACCAGATCCCGATGCAGAGGTATCGTCAATTACTCTCGGGTGGACTCAGCCTTACTTAGATTATCTTCTTCGTGATGAGCTGCCTGAGGATCGAAGCCTAGCCGAGTGCATTACACGTCGAAGCAAAAGCTACAAGATAGTCGGGCACGAGCTTTTCAGAAAGAGCAGTTCCGGGGTGCTAAGGCGTTGCATATCCGAGCAAGAAGGCAGGGATCTACTCAACGAGATCCAGTCGGAGGAATGCGGGCATCACGCAGCAGCAAGCACCCTGGTGGGAAAAGCCTATCGGCAAGGATTCTTCTGGCCAACCACGGTCACAGATGCGGAAGACATAGTACGCAACTGCAACGGGTGTCAGTTCTTTGCACGGCAAATTCACATGCCAGCCCAAGATCTGCAGACGATTCCGATCTCTTGGCCCTTCGCTGTCTGGAATCTGGACATGGTAGGCCCCCTCAAGCGAGCGCAAGGCGGATTCACTCATCTCTTCGTCGCTATCGACAAGTTTACCAAGTGGATTGAAGTCAAGCCGGTTGCTGTCATCACGGCGGCCAAAGCATGCGAGTTCTTCCGGGACATCGTTGTGCGTTTTGGCGTGCCTAATCGCATCATCACCGACAATTGCGTCTATTTCAAAAGCAGCGAATTTCAAGATTGGGGCGAGGAGCTGGGCATCAAGATCTGCTATGCCTCGGTGGCCCACCCAAGGAGCAACGGACAGGTCGAGCGCGCCAACAGATTGGTGTTACAAGGGCTCAAAGCCCAAATCTTCGATCGCCTGAAGCCGTACGCAACGCACTGGGTAAAGGAGTTGCCTTCGGTGCTCTGAGGGCTCAGAACGACCCCAAGTTGAGCAACCGGGCAGACACCCTTTTTTCTAGTTTATGGCTCGGAGGCGGTCCTCCCGACTGAATTGAAGTTCCGGTCCCCTCGGGTTGCCGGTTACGACGATAATCAGTCGGACGAAGCAAGATATGAAGACCTCGATCGGCTCGAGGAAGCCAGGGAAGCAGCAATGATCCAGTCGGCAAAGTACCAACAGGGCTTGCGTCGCTACCATCAGCGCAACGTGCGGGGCCGTGTGTTCTCCAAGGGAGATCTGGTCCTCCGAAGGAATCAAAAGCACGAGCATAAACTCTCCCCACTCTGGGAAGGCCCCTATGTGATCGCTGAGGTGACTCGCCCGGGGGCTTACCGGCTACAACGTGAAGATGGATCCGAAGTGCCCAATACCTGAAACATCGAGCAGCTACGTCTTTTTACTCTTAAAGTTTTGTATTCACGCAGCATGTAATTAGTTTCCTTTCTTTTGACTTGCTACTTGGCCGTAAACGACCAAGCAGTAAGTCGGGGGCTACACTAAATAGTGTGCGGAGTCAACCGCACCCTATCTTATCAATAAACGTTGTTTTCTCTTTACACGTGTTGGTCAAATTCGAGTATTGTGAAAATTCTTGAGTAATGGCGCTTGTATGTCCCAATGACAATATTTAGCTATTCCGTAGTTGCATGGAGAGAAAGACAAGTGCTAATTCCTGGCACTCGGGGGCTAGATCAGTCGGCGGATGCGTTTCATGAAAAAGGATAAAGCGTACTATTCGGATAAACCGGATCACCAGTATTGAGGATCGACCGAGTGTTTCCATTTACAGTTACATCTACAAGTCCAAGTGATTTACAATATGGGTAGCAGTCGGGCGGACTTCTTCCAGCAGAGTACAAGCCTCCTCCTCGGTACACGCGAATCCTTCCTTCACAGCCTTGATGTCTAGGAGTGGGAAGTTAGATTTTGCGATCGCGAGGCCTTGGCTGGTGCATGTTACGGCTTCCTCTCGCATAAAGACCTTGATCCGCTCGGGAACATCACCAAGGCGGGCCACAAGGAGATCAGAATCAGTCGGCAGCTCTTCTTCCGGACAAAGGCTTTGGAGCGTCGGAACTATTCCTATTAAAGCGCGGCGGCGGAGGTCATGGGCGGTCTTCACTTCCTCCTCGAGGACACAGAATCTGCATACAGGATCTGCCGATATTCTGCAAAACCAATGGGATGAGACGAACCAGTCGGACTGCACGAGGCTGAGCTAGGGAGAGTCACTGGTGGAGAATTACCTTCTAGCTCTTTGGCCGATTTCTCCTCCAGGGCCTTCTGCCTCGCCTCCAGTGCCACATTCGAAGGCAAGTTTCAAGAACTATCATACAAGGAGCATCATTTTGGTGAAGGTTCATGACTGTTCGGGATTTATACCTCGGATAGTGTTGGAGTCTTCTACGTGGCGAAATCGAAGTTCAGTGTCTTCTCGATGGAGTTCTTCGATTCGGCCGCGATACTGCGACTTGGCGGCGTATAGCGCGTTGTCATATTCGTCGCGGGTCTTCAGCTCGCCCACTGTTTTCTCCACGCATATGGATTTCTGCCTCGACCTCTCTTTCATGCGCTGCATGGAGATGGGTGGGAGATTAGTGGGATTCCCCTTGTGCGAAGTGAGGATTCAAGGCGTTGAAAGGTCTTACCTTATATATCATGGCTTGAGCTACCGCCATATTGTCCAGCACCTCCCACTCCTCGGCCTCTTGCCCATCGTCGACCTCGTAGCCCTCCATCTCCTTCCTCCACTTCAATCGGAGGGGTGGAACGTGAGCTTTGGCAGAGGGATGAGGAATCTCCTCGATTTCTGGTTCTGAGCTTCCTGAAGCTGGAGCTGGGACTTTCTCCTTTGCCGCCGAGGAACGGCGAGTAGCAGAAGATGGACCGGAGTCTTGGCAAGGTGCGGCATGCTAAGCTGAGTCCTTGGCAGATGGGGGCTTGGCTTGACAATCAAACTTTGGAAGCTCCGAGGCTGGCGCTTTGCTGCCACGCGAGTTTGGTGGCTCATCATCATCATCATCATCATCATCATCATCATCATCATCGACGGGTTTTCTGAGAAGCACTCGAAGATTATTCAAGATACGCATTCCTTGCGGATTATGAAGGGAAAATAGCACAAGAAAATACCTCTGTGATGACATGAAGGATTTAAACCCAAGTCGGACGCTCGAACCACTCGGGCCCGAACTAGGAGGTTTCTCTGCCCCCGACGCGGCCGCTGGGTCGGCCGACTGGGGAGACGGGGGACCTTGAGGCTGCTTCGCCTGGGTAGAGGGCGACCTCATTGCTGGGCGGCGACGGCGTACGAGCGGGACGTTATCATCGTCGTCATCCTCGTCCGAGTCCCTTGAAGCGACCCCCTTGCCTTTCTTGGCCGGAGGGGCACTAGTTGAGCCCTCAGCAGGACGCTTGCGCGGTGTCCCCTTGTGGCGCGGAGCTTCTGGGACCGGATGGGTGGAGAAGATGGCTTCATGTCCCTGCGACGTATCAAATTATATTAGTTTCGGTCTATCCTAGGAGACCGTGGTTGAGTTGAGAAGGATCTTCTCCTTACCGCTGGTGGCAAAAATCCCAAGTGGTACGGAGCCGGGCACTCCGCATGAACTATTTCCGAGTCTGGAGCGAAGAGCTTGGCCAGTCGGCTGATGATTTCCTTCTGCGTGAGGTTCTCATCGGATTCCCGAGTGGTATCTTGGGTCCTCGAGTACTCGAAGGCGAGATGCACCCTCTCCTTTATGGGCGGGATACGGCGCTGGGTATAGTTCCAAACTACCACAATGCCGGTCAACCCAGCAGACTTAGCTCTATGGAGAAGAACAAGAAGTTCCTGCACTTGGCCTCCCTCGTCATCGGCGAGAGGAGAAGACCAGGAGGGATGGACTGTGGGGCACTTGCCGGAGAAGGAAGGGAGGATTGGAGGAGAGTTGGCACAGTAGAACCACTCTGAGTGCCAGCCCTTGTTGGACGTTCTCAAAGGAAGATCGAAATAAAACTTTCGGGTCCCTTCCCGCAATTGAAATCCCGTGCCGCCGCCGGCCTTGGGAGAGTTCTTGTTGGGAAAGGGTTTAAGAAGGTAGAGATATCTGAAAAGGTCAAAATGAGGAGCTATCCCCAAATAGGCCTCACAGACATGGATGAAAATCACAATTTGGAAAATGGAATTAGGGTTCAAGTGCGAAACCTCGATCCTGTAAAAATGGAGTAATCCTCGGAAGAAAGGAGAGCAAGGAAGGCCGAAGCCGCGGAGAAAGAAGGATTCGAAGACCACTACCTCGTCCGGGCGAGGGGTGGGGCAGGATTCGCCGGCGGCGGCGCGCCAAGACACGAACCTTTCGGAGGGGAGCACGCCGATGTAGACTAGCTTTTGTAGCCTCCGTTCGGTTGTGATGGACTTCATCCACTCCTTCTCGCTCTTGGCAGCATTGGGTGGTGGCAGGAGATGGTGGAGCCATCGCGATTGGAGACGGGTGGCGGAGGAGGTGGCGACGGAGAAGAACCCTAGCGGCGGAGTTCGCTGGGAGAAGCTAACAGACTGGCACGAAAAGTGAGCGAGGTGAACTAATTTCGTTTCCCTATTCCTAACTTATCGCAACGGGCTGTATTTCGCATTCTGGGCCGGGCCTTAGTCTAGCGCTGGGTGCGGCCTTTCCGCGAGGGGCCTGGTAATTACTCGGCTGGCCGAGTGGTTCCCTCCGAGAGGTTTGCGTTAAAGCGCCGAGTGCCGGTTTAGGAGCGGACAAGTCCAACTACTCGGATGAATCGATGTTGCGGATTCAAGATCAAATTAAGAAGAAGCAATGTAGCAAATTCAAGATTAAAGCGGAGAAAAAGGACATTTGATTCTCCAAAAGATATTCATTAAAAGGCTCTTAGGCCTAATTACATTTTCTGCGGCGCAGCACATTGAGCTAGGGCTCGTCGCTGGCTCGCAGATGAACGGAACTCACTCCTCCGATGGCCACTTCACATCAAGGATGGAAAAGACGAGTGCATCTTTGAGAGGGGTGCGGATAGGGAAAAGCCGCGGGTGGCCGCAGACCAGAACCCTGATGGCTCTCTGGGCGGTTTCTTCCGCATACTCTTCTCGCCACCGCTGCCATTGGGCGGCTGTAGCGGCTTCAGCGGCGGCGATCTGGGCGTGAAACTCGGCGGCGGCGGCTTCCCAGGGATCCATCGCCTTCCCTTGATCTTTCGTTTCTGGATTTTGCCGAGAAGAGGAAGACTCGAAAACTAGAAGGCTGGTGGTGAAGTAGTATTCTGCCCCTGGGATTTCTTTTATACACAGAGGAAGTTCAAAGGGCGCGCCTTGTAATCCGTTTCAGACACAGTAAAACCGTCATGGCGATGGGACGGAAGTGGACACGGATACGGTTTCCCACGGAAGCGCGTGTCGTTCCGGCTGTGCGAGAGAAGGGCGCGAAAATGCTTCGCCTCCCCCTAATTGGGCTTGGGCTAAAACTGCAAAGGGCAATCCCCTTAACAGGCTTTCTTAACACGCCGCTAACGGTGGCAATGTGTTAACATCGAGCTTAATTCGGCCTCGGTACACCCTGGAGGGCATATGACCGGCAGCGCCAAAATTAAAAGTACCTCACGGCATACCCCATGTTGGATCACTAGCCAACTTCGCATGCTCGAGGTTGGGTGTTGGTGAGATTTGGGTACAATTTGGGAGGTATGCCCTTTATAGGGTCGCTAGTTGTACACCGCTACTCGGGTACAAATACCTCTCGGCCAAATTGCATCCAATCGGTACGCCCCGAGGGGCCTATGCTGATCCCTTCTCTGGTTGGGACAGGTACCACTCGGCTGAAAAGTGTGCCCCATGCTGGGCCGAGTGCTAGTCCTTACAAGTTAAGTCTAGGCGCCTGTTGTTGAAACCCCTTGCAACGTCTAATTACAGCATGCTACACGATAGAAGTAGTAAAGACGTGGCTTAAGGCATGCTCCATGATGGGCCAATTGCTGCTTTTGCATTGCAAGAGTGGATGCCAAGTAGCCAAATTCAACTGTTAAGGCGATGTGCCCAATGGGCCGAGTAAGCTGGAGTTTGGTATTGCCAATCCAGACGTTGCTTTAACATAAAAACTTAAGATTTCTTGAGTTCTTTACAATCTCTTTTTCATATTACATGAGATATTGGCGAAGCCAGTCGGCCGGACATCTGACTCGATCGTAAAGCACTCGGGGGCTACTGTGGACTATATGGGCCCCCGGTATCCTCTAGAAGGCCCATAAGGGAGCAGATAGGGGGCGATCCAAGTCGGCCGATCAAGGATAAGGACCACTCGGGTTACACGCGCTTTGAGTTTCAAGGAAGTTCCCGACGATATAATCTATCTCCATGTAATTAGCAAATCAACACATGCATTCCATGTAACACATAACAGAATTAGCTAGCATATGCCGCGTGCTATCCTGTAACTCTATCCCCCCTGCACTATATAAAGGGAGGGGGTGGAGGCCATAGGCATGAGAAGACGACGAGTCATCATACACAGCATATAGCATCATCTTGCATCCCGCATTTTGATCTACCATATAATCCCAGAACACAGGAAGTAGGGTATTACCTCCGTTGAGGGCCTGAACCTGTACAAACCCTTGTCTTGTGTTACCATTTGACTTTGTTCTTGATTAGCGTCCCCTCGTACAAATTCATTGCCGGTGGTGACCCCCCAGTTAGTCACCAGTCGACACCCCCAAAAACGAATCTACTAAAAAGTTCTTGCAAGATTTTCAATCTAGCTACTAGGAAAAACCTCACAACTTTTCTCGATCTGCAATCAGATTCAAACACAGATTACAAACTACTGGGTAACCGGTGCCCAAAATTCTTTGATATAAATATAAAATATGTGAAATAAAAAAATCAAAAAATTAAGTCGTTTTTTATTTTGGAAGATAAGTAAAAAAATACAAATAAGTTAAATAAACTATGTACTGGACCAAATATAAGGCGTAATATTGTTTTGGGTGTCATGGCATTCTTCTTTTAGCGTGAGTGCATGACCAACGATTTAATAGTATATGATCTACAATTATTAATATTTTTTCTGTTTATTTGAGTTTGTAATATCTAGGTGTGCCAATCATTTTATTTGATGCCTGAATTTTGTATTGATTGTGTCCATCTTGCAACATAAATGTGAATTCTTCCTTCATAAAAAAAATCATGGAGCGGAGTCGACGATTGCATTAATTGTTCGGTGTGCCATCGGGGAAGTTGCTGGGATTCCTCGTCTCCAGTCGGGGTATCGAGGCCAATCCCGATAAGATAGCGGCCATTGAGCGCATGCAGCCACCCACCCGCTTGAAGCATGTGCAGTGCATGGCAGGTTGCGTCGCTTCCCTCGGGAGATTCATAGCCTGCCCGGGGAAAAGAGCCTTCCATTGTTCAAGCTGTTAAAGAAGACTAACACTTTCGAGTGGACCAGTGAAACACAGCAGGCCCTGGAGGAACTAAAGAAGTACCTATCCTCACCCCCAGTCTTAGTCGCCCATGAGTTCGGCGAGCCGCTCCTTCTCTATGTTGCGGCCACACCGGCGGTGGTTAGTGCGGTGTTGGTGGCAGAGAGGGAGGGCATTCAGCGCCCGGTCTACTATGCCAGCAAGGTGTTGCAAGACGCGGAGACCAGTATCTGCATGCCCAGAAGATGCTATACGCTGTGCTCGTGGCCTCGCGCAAGCTGCGCCATTATTTTCAAAGAAGGGGAATCATGGTGGTTACCTCGTTCCCCCTCTAGGAGATTCTCCATAATCGGGAGGCGCAGGGCCGAATCGCGAAGTAGGCGATGGAGCTTGGAGAATTCAGTCTACAATTTGTTCCCCGGACTGCCGTCAAAAGTCAGGCGCTGGCTGATTTCATCGCCGAGTGGTCTCCGGAGCCTCCGGAAGCGGAGTCCGGACCAGAAGCGCCGGTGTGAACGTTGTTCTTCGATGCATCCTTCAGGCTCAGAAGAGCAGGAGCTAGAGCGGTCCTAGTCTCTCCGACCAGGGACATCCTCCGGTACATGATCGTCCTCGATTTCAATGCTACCAATAATATTGCATAGTATGAAGGTTTGCTCGCGGGGCTGCGCACTGCCACCTCGTTGGGCATTCGGCATCTCTATGTCAAGGGTGACTCCCTCCTGGTTGTCAATCAAGCCCGGAAGGAGTTTCAGTGCGCTGTTCCTATGATGGCGACGTACATTGCCGAAGTCAAGAAATTGGAACACCGCTTCGACGGGTTGGAGTACATCCACATTCCGAGGCGGGACAACCATATGGCAGATGGGTTGTCGCAGCTCGCTTCATTGCGGGCGCCGGCTCTGGTCGGTGTCTTTGAAGAAAGACTTCCGTGACCGTCCGTCATTGCCTCTAGTGCAGGTGGGGACGACGGAGCGTCCGCTTTGGCTCCCATTTCAGGGGAGGAGAGCGGCACTGCTTCCAAGGAAGCGAAGTACCTAGGCAAACACTGAGTGGTCGCCCCACTCGGCCGGGAGGGATAGTGAATGGATCCAATCCTTGCCTTTCTGCGAGACCGAGTGGTCCCTGACGATGATGCGTCAATCGAGAAGATCGCGTAGATGGCCACGCGCTACACCCTGGTAGGTGGGGACCTATATCGCCAGGGTTGAAACAGAATTCTTATGAATTGCGTCACTTGGGAAGAGGGGAGCAGTCTGCTCTCCGATATCCATGGAGGCGAGTGCGGAAGCCACATGTCCAGTCACACCTTGTTTGGTAAGGCATACCGCCAAGGATTTTATTGGCCCACAGACCTCCAGGATGCTTACGAGCTGGTGAGGAGATGCGAGGCATGCCAATTCTTTGCCAGACAGATCCACAGACCAGCCCAAGCTCTGCAAACCATCCAGCTCTCTTGGCCATTCGCGGTCTGGGGGCTGGACATTCTGGGTCCATTTCCACGGGCCACAGGGGGTTATACCCACTTGTTTGTCGCCATCGACAAATTTACCAAATGGATTGAAGCCAAAGCCGTCCAGGCAATCACCGCCTCGGCCGCCATCAAGTTCATGAGCGAGATCTTCATGCGCTTCGAAATCGCGAATCGGATCATAACAGACAACGGCACCCAGTTTCCTTGTAATACCAGATTTTAGGGAAAAAACAAACAGCAGCAGCCTGGCCAAGCCCAACTGGCCCAGTCCCCCCACCGACCCCAATATTGAGACCGACACCGTAGGCTTAGGAACGGGGACCGGTTTTGGAAGAGAACGAAGAGGAAGGAAGAAGATGAAGAGAGGAGGAATGGGAGAAAAGCTAGGGTTTGGATCTCCACCTTTGCGTAACGAACTAAGCATCCTCTTCCTGCAATTATCCATTATTCGAGTTGATTAGGTTAGGTATGAAAGGGATTTGGGAGCTTTAGGTGTTGCAAAACTGTATATGGCGATAAATTTATATGTGCAGTAGCTTGCAACCCCATTTCAGGTAATTTCTAGTAGGATCAGGAGGATGGCCCTTTAGAATGAAATGTAGTTCATGTCCTTAGATTTCCAACGAGTCCTAGATAGTGATAGTCGGCCAAGTGGTTTGGGAGTTATGGCCTTCACAAGTTGGCTGTCCGGAAATTCTAAATATTCTTCGTTTCATGCGACTAATCTGGCAACTAGTGACCTATTTGGGGCATTTAACTGTTAGGCTAGCCTAGTGTGTGGTGGACAATTAGAAGCATGTTATATGACTTAGTCATGGTTTTAGATGCAGCTTCCTCGGGATCAGAGACGTCGTTGTCGATTGCAAGTTTTCGGGCGTAATAAGGCAAGTGCATATTTAACTAGAGTGACATAATTATCTTGGTTGTATTTACTACTATGAATATCACGTTGTTTTGCTATGCCTATGTTTATGCCTTATGCTCGTGAGTTATTATTCTAATTCAATAAAGTGGTTATGCTTGATTGATAATTATGCATCATTTGTGTTCACGTGCATGGGCCTGGATGATGGATGGTTGTGTAATTTAGTCCGGAGTGCCGGTCTGCTATTGCTTATTATTGTGATTCTCATGTTGTTTATCGGTGTGATTTGAGTAATTGAGATATTTAGTGCTTTGCTAAAGTGAAAAGTGTCTGGTTGATATTTGTGCATCTTTTGCATTCATGTGCATGAGCCAAGTCAATGATATGGTCATATGACTAGTCCAGAGTGCCTCGGGCCAGGTCGGTGAGAAAGACATATGACCATGACTTGTGCTTTAAGTCCTACGGAAGTAGGCACCCCACGGTAGTGGGCTAAGTTGATAGATGGTCATATGACTAGTCCGGAGTGCTACGGCTAGGTCGGTGAGAAAGTCACATGACTACCACTTGTTTTGACTGCGTATGAAAAAGGACGGGGCTTAAGGGCGTCATCGACGGGTGAGCCCTTCGCTATACTGGTATGAGCACAGAGAAGAGACGCATACTGCACTGCATAGCATTGCATTGTGTTGTGTTGGCTTGGAGATGGGTTATGGTTAATTTGGAGCTACGATTGGGTATATGCTATTATGTTATCCGTTTGCTATTTTTAATACGTTACTTTGATTAAATATGTACTTGCTGAGTCCTGGACTCACCCTTGCTCTTTCTGTTTTGTTTTTAGGTCACTTTTGATGATGTCGCACGTGGACGGGTAGCTGCACACACACTCGCACTATTAAATAATCAGCAACTAACAGTGGACCTATAATAAATAAAATAATGATAAACACTTTTAACTGGTTATGTATTTACATATGTATTCGAATGTGAGGATTAGCTATTTATGGGGTGAGATGGTGTTGGTCGCCCCTTTCTAGCCTGGATTGTCTATGGTTAGTATCACTACTGATTAACACACTTGAGGTAAGCTTTTGGTGAAATGTCCGGCGGTTTGGCTTTTGTGTTGTGAACTGTGGATGAAATATTAAGATGGTTGATATATAATATGAGTTATATAAATTATGTTTCTTTGTCTGCTGAGTGGATGTCCAAATTATAGGGGAGGTGCTGTCAAAATTTTGCAGAGATTAAGGACTTGCGTAGCATCTTGGGCTCTGATTGGGCCGGGGTGTTACATTCCTAGTGCCGTGTTCCAGGATTTCTATGAGGGCATGGGCACCAAGGTGTGCTTCGCGTCAGTAGCTCACCCCCGGAGCAACGGTCAGGCGGAGCGCACCAATGCCCTCGTATTGAGGGGTCTCAAGACAAGAGCATTTGATCGGTTCCATAAGCATGGCAAGCATTGGGCGGAAGAGGTCCCGTCGGTGCGATGGTCACTCCGTACCACGGCCAGCCGCGCGATGGAGGAAATACCTTTCTTCTTGGTGTACGGCGCAGAAGCGATTCTCCTCGTCCGAGCTATCGTTGGGATCACCGCGCCCGGCGACGTTCGAGGAGGAGGATCAGGAAGCCCGAAGGCTAGAGGAAGTAAACTTGCAGAAGGAAGTATGCGACCGTGCAGCTCTGCGTGCTGCACGATATCAGCAAAGTCTCAGGAATTACCACTCCACTCGGATTCAAGAGAGGACACTGGTAGCAGGCGACCTAGTCCTCCGAAAAGTTCAGGTGCAGGCGGGTCGCAATAAGCTGTCTCCCAGTGGGAGGGCCCCTTTAAGGTGGTTTCGGTCTCTTGACCCGGGTAGGTCAGGTTGGCCATGGAAGATGGGCGTGAGCTGTCTAACTCGTGGAATATAGAGCAGCTCCGCAAATTTAAGTCTTTTTTGTAAAAGACCAGCTGGCGGGCAATGTTCCCTCCACGCTAGCTGGCCAGGGGCTGCACCAGGTGTGAAACCGGTTGTAGTTCCCTTGTTTTTAAAGGAAAAGGAAGTTCTTTCAGCCGTCTGTCCCCCTGTGGGGCTTCCCTCAGTTTTCTGTTTCATGTAGTCGCCGCGAGTACTAGCCATCTTGTTGGTGCCTTGCCGGTAAAGTGTGGGTGTCCTACGTCTGTGTCGGGCTGGGAGGGGGTGATCGGAGGGCGCGTTCCGGCACGGTGCTCTCACAGCCTGGGCATCTCGTGCCAACGTGAGGCGCCGCTGGCCTATGACCACCGCTGGTCGCCTACGTCCTAAGCAGCGAGCGTGGCGACCAGCCCCAAAGAGACTGGAAGCGCTTGGCCAAAAGTGGCATTAGGGAAGCGGCGACCAGTCACGTTGGCTGACAGACCGACCGTTTTCAGATCGTTTGTTTTTCAGTTTAAAATTTAATGAGTATTGTTTACATGAATATCAAACTCCTGGCCTAGTTGTTGTACTTGGGTGGATGTGAGTTGGCCGGAGTGTAGGCAGAAGAAAAGGCAGAATGCCCGGGGCTGGCCCCGTCGAAATCGCTAAGGCGTGATCGTTCGGTAGTTTTCGCCCTAAGGGGCCGAAGCCGAAACAAGCACGGAGTCCAAGGATGAAGAAAAGCTGGCGCTGAGACCAAACGAGTTCTTATTTACAAATGGTTCGCGGCCAAAAGGAGGACGGGTACAAAGTAGCGGAGCGGTGTGGAGCTCCCTACTCGTCCTCATCGTCGTCGACGAGGACAGCCTCATCACCCACAGGGGTCTCGCGTCGATCCACCTCGTCTTCATCATCTCCGACCGCCTCCGGCGGGGGAGGCTCCGCCTGTAGGGCCTCGGCGACGATGTCGATGGCGTCCCGCACTCGAAGGCAGGAGGCATCGCTGTCCTCACCATCGTCCCCTTCCATGACGGCGTGGGTATCGAAGATGGGGTCGCGGTCGGCGCAGCAAGCCAGCACATACTCTGCGGTGGCGCGGATAGCGGCAGCCCCTTCGTGGGCGGAGTGTTCGTGTAGTGCGGTGCTCAGGCTGCTGAAGCCATTCACCACCCGTGTCAGCGCCAGTGCGAGCTACGCGGTGGAGTTCTCTAGGGGCCCGCTCACCGACACCCTAAGCAGCTCCCTGGCATCTAATAGGAGGACAAATAAAAAAAGTGGTTTGTGTGGATGGAACAAGTCAGAGAAAAAGTAAATCGGGTCGAAGAAGATCGTCAGCGTACCATGGGGACTTGTGCGGGTAGCGTCGCTGGTACCGGTGAACAGGTAGGAAGGGCGCTCGCGCTGGCGGAGCGAGCTGATCCGGCGGGTAAGGTAGTCCAGCACTACCATGGCCCCAGATAGCTTGGCGATGCGCAGTCGCTCGATGGGCGCCACCATTGTCTGAAGCTCCGCCGAATCATCCACCACCGCGGTCCAGTTGTCCACGGCCATTGCCTTTTCCTCTGGGAGCTGCAAGGCGTCAAGGCTGCTATCGTCGTCGATATAAACCTAGTCCGCCCTCCAGTTGCGCCAGTTGGACCTCCCTGAAAGAGGGATGTACTGGTCGCTGAGGTTGTCACGAAGCCAGATGTGGCAGCTTCCCACCGCAGGGCTGTCCGTGTTGGGGCGGACGTAGAAGAAGTGGCGGAAGAGAGGAAGGTTAGGCGACAACCCCACGAACATCTTGCAGAGGTGTGCGAAGACAGCGATGCAGATGATGGAGTTGGGGAGAGATGAAGGGCATGGATGTTGTAGAAGTGGAGGATGGAGAGGAAGAACTCGGAGTATGGCGGCACGAGTCCCGCCAGGAACAGCCACACGAAGGTGACCATCTTGCCGCTCCGGGGTGAAGGCTTGACGCTGCCAGGGCGTACGCGGAGTGCGTTGCGGGGCACGATTAGGTCCATCTTGCCCACACGCTCGACTTCGGCGGAGGAACTATGAAGGATTTCCATAGCGGCAAAGGCGAAGGATTTGTTGAACTGGCGAAGAGGGCGAAGGGTGCTCGAGTGCAAGAACACTAAAGCTTGGGGGCAAGAAGCGTCGGCGCTATCGTTGGCAAAGGTTGGAATGGGTGATCGATGAGGCTAAGTCCCCCATTAATAGGCAAGGCGCTGACGCTTCGGCTCGCGAGTGGCGGCGGAAGTGGAACCGCCCCCGACGGAAGCAGTGTGGAGCCGTACCACGATCGCCACGACCGTCCGTTCCCCCACGCGCAGCGGCGGTTCCTAAAAAGGCAGAGACAGTGACTTGAGGGCCCACTCAGCCGAAAGCATAGAAAGGTCGTGGGACCCCCCTTGATTCGTGGTGATTCCCGCCGCATAGGTCTTAGTTGCCCTAGGCTAGAAACCCCCGCGTCTCAGGGAGGTCCCGGGGGCTACTGTCGGTGTATTCTACACCAGGGTGTGCCCCAGCGTAGCTGGAAGATAGGACTAGCGTCCCGGAAAGGAGAGGTCCTATAAATAACATCGTGTTCAGACAGTATGAAGGACACGCGGTGCGGCCTTCAGTGGCGAAGCGAACCAGGCGTCGGCGGCCACGACACGTGGCGCCCGGCGTCTGGCTGTGGCGAGCCCGTGCACCAGCGTCGAGGAAGCGGGCGCGGGGACCCCACTGTCAGGAACATAGGGTGAGTGTGCAAGGGGGCTCCCTTGCTAAGGATTTCTTCAGGATACGCCAAATCCGGAGCATTTAAGTGTGACGGAGCTGCTCTGGACGGTGTGGGCGGGGCTCTGACAGTACGTGCTCCTCCGCCCCGACGAATGATGTGAGCTACGCTATGATCGTCCCCATAGCCGTCTCGCTTCATATCAGCTATAGGGCGACGGTAAAAGCGCTGGGGGTTGGCCGGCTGCTCCGTCTCATCCGAGCCGTCCCGCTGTGACAGAAGCGGGTGCAGAGGCAGTAGCATCGACGACTGACGCCGAGAGAATGATGGCTATAGTAGAGAAGCTCTTAGTTAGTGCGCGCAGTGTAGCCAGTTGTGGCCCGGGCCAGCCCGAATATATATGGGCTGGGGGTGCGTTTGTAAAAGGGTTGGTTGTTTTTTGGTCCGTTGGACTCTGCTTCTCGAGGAGAGGAGATCGGATCCTGAGAAGCGGGCCGGTCCACACATTGCAAAGAAGCTTGGGCAGGATTAGGGCTATTACCCGACCAGGGGGCCTGAACCTGGGAAAACTCTGAGTGTCTGTTCTTGAACCGAGAACCGTCCGTGAGAGGAGAGGAGCGCTCTGTCGCGACACCCCACAAACAACCACGGATTAGGTCTGGACAACTGTCACCAAAACACACCGGCGGATGTCTTCTTTGAAGAAAACGTTGCCATGAATTTTTTGTCGAGTTATTTAAGCCATCTGCAAGAGATATTCTACATGATATTGGGGCTTGGGCCTAGGTCCAACAACTCTCCACACTCTGATCAAAGTTCGAGATGAATCCCAAGTCTTCCCCGAATCCCAAGTCGTCCGCGAGTCCGGTTCGGCCAATATAGACGAGTCCAACATTAAACGGACGTTCAAACCACATATGAAGTTTATTTTCAATGTTTTACCACTTCATAGAAAGCTTAGAAGACAAGATTTTGAACGAATTGGTCCCACGAGAAAATTCAATCAAACGAATTGATAATCGTCAAAATAAGATGAGGAACACAATCTGTTAGGTGCTACGCCACATCAGTTTTGAGCACAGCCCATATACCCATAGGGTTATGCGTCCACCCCATTGGCCACCCTCTTGGCATTTTATAGTCGCTGTATCATTGTTTTTTAGTAGGTGTTGAATTGTTTAGAAGTTCCCGTGTGTGACGTTTCCTCAAATTGGTTTTGTCGACTAGACCAACCAAGTCAAACTTTGAAAACTCAAATTTATAGTAAGCTTCATTCTTACATTCTGCAGTTGCTTTTATCTTATTCTTGCATGTTCTTTGGTTGCTCATGGGGATTTATCTTCAAGATCAGGTCAGCCATTTTCTTGGCATGGTTGATAATGACTCGTGGATGTGGTTTAGCGATTGTTGGGTTCCAATTTGGTGCAGTTAGTAGCTTTGTCGTAAAGGTCACTCTCCACCAAGTTAAATTTATCTCTCTCACCAGAAGATCGGTCCTCCCCATCCCCATCAAGCTATTAACTTAGGGCATCACCAGGTAAGTTTAATTTAAGTCTACCGAACGTACTATTTAACCATTATTCATCTATATTTTCATCTTTTATATTTTATTTGCTACAGACTATAGGTCTAGGTCGACCTAATTTTGATCTCTTATAATCAGTTTGTGGTTCATGTACGCTATTACATATGAATACATAATTAATTTTACAGAATTATGTTATAGCTAATATATTAAAATGTTGTCTATATATTAACTATAAATAACATATCAATTTTTTATAGTTAATAGTTGATTATATTATTGAAAATTCTCTAACACTAATTCGTAGCTACCTCACGTAAACGCAGGCATATGTGAATGAAAAAGGGTGCAATACCACTACTCCCGCTTTCCAATGAATCATGTGTGACTTTCTACACCATCAAGCAACAGGACAGGCAATCATCTTTCACAGATTCCAAGATATGTCACTGGCATAAATATGTGCACGATATTTTGAACATTTATAAACTTTAACCGGTAATTACTGTGGCCGATCAGAACCGGACAAATCCACTTGTAAGCGTCCTAGAGGTCACCCAAACATAGCGAAGCAATGAATGGACTAGCTAGAGGTCACCCAAACCTAGCAAAGCAACAAGCGAGCGAGGCAGACAGAGGCGGCGGCCTGGTGTCGTCGTGGAGGAGCCGACGAGGCATCAGGCATCGGCAATATGGAGGACATCGGAGAAGGCCACAAGGGGCCAGCGAGACCTGGCCAGCCCGGTCCGTCGCCCGACCCGTCAGTTTGTCGGGCCAGTCGAGCCTAGGCCCGTCCATGTTTGTTTCAGCTTAAAGTTAAGTTGAATTTTACTATATCAAATTTGGTTATTTTTATATAGCCTACATGTATTAATTTATTTTTCTTATCAATATTGTAAAACTATTTTTTAATTGCTTTTTTAGAATTATTAGAGCACTTTTGAGAACTGTCAATTTTTGCTACAGTAAAACTACACTTTATTCAACACCGAAACAAACAACGCCTAAATTGTTGTTGGGCTGGACTTGGCCCCGTTTTCAAAGCCCGATTGGTTGGGCCGAGATGGGCTTGGGCCCAGTCCAGTGGGAGGTTTTAGTTTGAGCAACAGCTATGGTGTAGAAGTTTTTTTTTAAGAAACCAGCACAACACCTAAATCGACTAGTTAACATCACCAGTAGACAAAATATAAATATGGTCTCAAAAATTCTCGAGCCACACATTACGCATACATATGTCCATCCTCATGTTGGCTAATTCTCTTAATGGCAATTTCATAACTGCTAAATTACAAGCTTTGAAAAATAAGTAACAGAACTAGTAGTGAAATTATAAGAAAGTAATCATATTATCGAATGGATAATCGTTGTATTCGCATATCGAGTTGTTTGGTTGGAGGTTAGCTTTGCCTAATTTTGCCACACCGTATGCTTAGAGTTCTTAATGAGGTGGGGCAGGACTAGGTCAAGTCTCGACTCGACCCGACCCGTCGCACCCATTCTCAACATCCGCCCTACCCCGACCCGACCTGATCCCCGGATGTACAAAACCTTGACCCGCCCCGGCCCACTGGTGCACCGGCGGTACACTGACCCGAACCGGGGCAGAGAAAATTCACATAACATTATCCCAACCAAAGGAAATTAGGCATATAAAAATCCCATCAAATACACAAATCCAATCACTTAGGTACATGAAAATCTAACCACATACACAAATATAGTAAAGGCGTGATAGTAATATATGCATCGATACGATTAATGGACTGGGCAAGCCTTAATTCGGACCCATCCAGAGATGAACCGGTGCAAGCCGTCATCACATCAATATTGTATGAATTAATCCAAATAAAACAATGACATAATGAGATGTAGTTTAAAAACTAGGTGTAATATGTATTGAAAGTCGATATTTCTACTTATGTTAGAATATTCTAAAAATATAATTTTTATAAGTTATATTACATAGAAATGCATTATATGAAATAGGAAAATTATACACATGCCATTATAAAGTTGTTGATTTGCAAAAAATGTCACCCCATGCAACAATGAAATGTGTGTTCTGGACCAACATGTCATAGGCAGAAAAGTGAAATTTTTGGAAAAAGGAATTTTATAATAGTTTTGATGTAATTTAACCTATGAAATATAAATATATAGAACTAAATATTTATTGTGTAGTATTATATTTTATCAATAAGTAAAAAAAATAGAATAAGTTAAGATATTGATTTTTCATAGATGATTCTAGATTTAGTTTTATATGGTTTGGATGGTGCCACATGGCGACAACATAACGATATGATAAGAATATAAATACATGCTTATTATATCATCAAATCCCCTCCATCACACTACATTGTATTATAAAAACTTTTCCATCACCATTATGTTGAATTAGAACTTATTATTAAAAATATAATGAAATAAATTAGAGAATCATGTAATAAGTCATTATAAAAATAGACAAATTTGCTAATAAGTCAAATATTTTGATTCTGTTAAGCTATATTTATTAGTTTGCCCAAGCTTAAAAAAATCATAGATCCGCCACTTAACACAACGATTTATCAGGTATTACAATTTTTCCTTTGCATATATTTTTGTATCATGGTAATTACGTATTCAAAGCAAATTGAGATGACACAAGAAGAATTGATGATTGTTGTTTGAACGAAGCACTTGCACAGAGACTCACACTTGTTAAACTTCATGTAACAATCTAGGTGCTCTTGTTTTCAACGAGATCTTCGAGCCTGGAAAATAAATGAAATTAAACTGTGTATATGGTA
Organism: Raddia guianensis; assembly: GCA_036346415.1. Taxonomy (NCBI): domain Eukaryota; kingdom Viridiplantae; phylum Streptophyta; class Magnoliopsida; order Poales; family Poaceae; genus Raddia; species Raddia guianensis. The sequence continues at coordinate 39,760,114 of CM070539.1, forward strand.
TAAAAGATATTTCAAAAGAGAAACCAACCATTGCATTAAGAGATTCATGTTCTGTAGAAGGGTCGAGAGAACATCCACCAAAATTCCACCAAAAATAAAATAAACCATTTAGTCCATGTCTTGCACGTCAAATCTTTTTTGATCCTGTTGCTGTTAAGAAAATTATAACGTTAGAAAAAAAAAACGTAGTTGAAAACAAAAATATAATATGGACTAGCAAAGACAACCAAAATAGAATACTTACATTAAAGTTCTGGAGACAGTGCGTTAACCAATTGCGAACAAATCGAAAAAACTCACTATCAACATCATAATAACCCGTAGTAAGCGTTGGACTAAATGCCGGTTCTGATTTAGCAACTCTTCGATGGAGCTTGTTAATGGCTATTGTAAAGCTGGAAGAAGCACTAGGATCACCATCCAATTCACACTGTGTCTGCCATTGCAATGTTGTTGATCTTGTAGAGTAGGTCTGAAGCACCGGATGGGCCCTCAAGAATAACTGAAATTTTCTATCTTGTGCTAAACTGAGAGTGACTTTTTTTATGGTTCTGCATAAACGATGCAAATAGATTGGATGCTTGTTGTTGAGCTTCAATATGTCAAGGAACAAGTTGGAAACTGCTTGATTATCAGCTCTTGCGTCGTCGTCGTCGTCTAGTGCGCGGTTGGTTGTTCAGCAACTTCGACCCTACCGTCAATCATTCTGAAGGTGTCTAGTGATATCTTGTCTGCCCAACTTTGATTGATACTCTAAGCTTCTTGCATGCGGGCCAATATGTCGTGACACACCCGGATGCCTAGAGTTCTGGTAACATTGTTACCTCGTGAGCCATCCCTCCTTGGAATTTTTGGATACTTAATCACCACTTTTTTGACTAGGTTGTTTAATTTGATATCTTCTTTCCATGCGATATGCTTTCCCAAACATAATTATTACTTTCAATAAATTCTCTAAATGATACATTCCTATACATATAAATATAGAGTTACTTCAAATCATTGATAAATTAAAAAATCATAAAGGGAATAAAAGATCAATTAGATATATGTATGTCAGCGCTAAGTTGCCACTTCATAGATAAGCAATTATGAATATTGAAACCAAGACACTATGAATATTGAAGCCATATCCATGTCATTATAAGATGCAAATCTCACGTACTCCCTCTGTTCCGAAAAGAATGCAATTCTAAGTATGCACCTGGACGGAGGTGTTGTTCAGGTACATATCCCGAATTGCATTCTTTTTGGGACGGAGGGAGTATATGCCATCACATATATACCAATGTGGGTTTTATACCCATCGACCCATCTCCAGCAAGAACCACTTGTGGCGGCACGGGTACCAGCGATGGTGCCTCACCATGTGAGCGATAATGGCCCAACGTAGCGATGACGACTAACACATTAGCAACAATGATCTCGTGTAGCAATGATGGCTAGGGCTCACTCAAAACACGCCGCTGGCTATGTGGCCTAAAGATATAGGGAGCATTGGTGGTATGCTCGATTGAGGATACAGAGGGCAACTTAGGGTTTGTTTTGTTTGAGTGGCTCTATCCAAAACTCAGTGGTCTATCATGGATTCACTCCACCCAGTATGGATTGGTCTTTGTCCATTGTTTGGTTTGTGGAATGGAGTGGTTCAATTTTTTTGTTTGGTTTAAGGAACGGAATGATACTAATTTCTGTTTGGTTTAAGGAATAAATTGGTCCTAATTGATTTTCTAGGTTGAATACAAATAAGTAAAGGATCATGAATTTACAACAGAGTTTACACCAACATAATTTAGTTTCAACCATAAATTTCCAGGGTGCATACAAGGACGAATAGGACTGAATACAAACAAAAAATAATCACTTTGTGCTAATAGAATAAAACAATATCACTCTGTACTAAATAACTTTAACCATGAATGCTATCATGAACAAGTGATTATTTTATCATAATTGCTCAGCATAACTGAAACGTACTCATTGCTCAGCATAATCTGAAATGTACTACAGTTCACAAAACATCCACCTTGTTCCCAAGACTAACACATAGTTTGAAGTGCGCAGTTCACTTAACACATAGTCTGAAATGGAAGGAATGTTTATTCACAGAACAAGACACATCTAGAAAAGATAATTCTTAATATACCTAGACACCCACACCTTCTTGTTCTCAAGACTAAGTGTTAGAAAAGCCTTTGCAATGGAGGGATTTTCCACAAGATACGCATAGTAGTGAGCAAGGTTAGCCTCATCGAATCCAGAGATAGTCTTCATATCATCCCAAAGGTTACTTGGAACCTCAGCAGGAGCACGGGGTGCTATCATCATAATAGCATTTGCAATGTTATTTAAGACAGAAGTGGTAGCTGAAATCATGGTATCTTCTTTCGATGCAGGTGCGTGTCTCCTCTTTTTGCCTGAAGATTCAACTCCACGTTCAGGGCTTCCGTTGCGACTTCCATTGCCACGGAATATTGAAGTACCAGCAAAGTTATAAGAAGTGACGCTATCCGTATCAAGAGCTCCTCCCAAAGTTTCAGCAAAGTGATTTTGGAGTGGAGAAGCTTTAGGTGACTGTTTTTTTATCAGTCCAATGTGGAGACTTTGAGTTTCGAAGAAATTCATTTGAAGAGTTATTTGAGGTTAGTCATGCTACGTGCCATAGATGAAAATTCAAGATTTTCATCCATTGAAACCATTGGAGCTCATTTTAATTGTAAATGAACAGAAGATGGATGTATGATGCCGACCGTGCTAGCACAGAGTTCATTAATGGTGTGGATTCTTTTCTAGGTGCAATGCGCACGGCAATTCATGAATTTTGTAGTTCAAACGTAGAGAATACATGACTCAGTTCGAACTTATTTCTAATACTGGATACACATGAGCAGACGAATACCGTTGCTTACTGAAGAGCATTAACATTAATTGGGGCAGCCGAACAATAGAAAATCAGGAAAAAGCACCGAAAAAAAATTGGTCGAGTAATTAAGCAACAACCTGATGCTTCCTACAGGGTCAAACCTTCATTGACGAAAAGATTGGAAGCAGGAAGCTAACTAGCTATGTAGAGGTCATCCTGCTTCGTTCACCCAAGGAAAGAAAGCTGGTATGTATGTTTCCTCATCGGCAACAACAGCACTCCTTAAACCTTACTCTATTTCGATGCTGAGCAAGGGACGGTTGGGATGCGCTTTGTCTATGGTTTTGATTTTGTCGTCAAGACTCTCGGTCTCACTTCTTGTAACAGCCCAATTTTGGGGCGTTTTCAAATCTTGGTTGATTTCAAAATTTCGTTTGATTTTGAACCGAGCTGACACGTGGGCCCCAATAGCTCCCTCTCTTTCCCTTTTCTTTTCTCTCTCTCCCTCTCTCTTGCTGTCCCTCTGCCCCGTGGGCCGCCGCCGCTCACCCGTCCTCTCATCTGTGCGCTAGCTGGCTACTCTGCCTTGCCCTACTCTGGCCGCGCCGCGCGCCGCATTTCCCCCATCATTGCCACGGCGCGCACATCACCTCACTGTGCCGCTTAAGATAGGCATGGTTTCCAAATCGAATCCTTCCAACTTGTTGAGGGTAATCAGATTTTTGGGGAATGAATTAGCAACAAACGACGATTTTTTCCCTACTTAACCGCACTAGCAAACAACTGCTTGAAAGAGGTGAACTCTGTGGACTCGGTCAGCGCACGGATTTCAGGATCCATGCCCTTCTTAAAAAAGTAAACTTTATCAGCATCACTTTTAACATCACGAGGAACATAATGGGCCAGCAGGGTGAACTGAGTAAGGTACTCATTCAAGGTCATGCTGCCTTGCACCAGCGCATGAAACTCACAACTCTTAGTTTCCTTCATACTTTCAGGAACATAATTCTCCTCAAATGCTTCCACAAACTCAGCCCAAGTAAATGCTTCCAGTGGGGACGTTTGTGCCAGACAGGGTTGAGAACTCAAGAATGGTCTTCTCAACAGCCATCTCAGACGAAGGTGTTTCAGTAGAGTGGAAAATATTGCTTTTAAGGATTTGCAAGTCAGAGACTCGAACTTGCGGAGGTAGCACTCGGGGTCTTGTCCTCCGTACGAGTGACTCTGGATTTTGGTGGAAGTTTTTCGGAAGGTCGAATCCGGTCATACACAGCTCTGCTAGTTTTGACAAACAAAGATAGAGCAGGGTAAACCCGCTAAGCTAGGCTGGTATGTTAAATTACCAAGATATTTTTTTATAATTGGAAATATTTTTTTTGAATTATATTTATGGCTGCGTTCCCCGGCAACGGCGCCATAAAACTTGTTGGCGATTCTTATGCTATTAGAAATAATCCGCAAGCGGATGGATATCGCTTGTAGTTTTCACCTAGGAGTATTCCAGAGTATCGAATCCATAGGGAACAAGAGAGAAGGATAATTCTAATATCGATATTATTTAATACACCAACCAGCTAGTTAGCGGAGGTAAGGATAAGATAATAATATAATGATAATAAGAAGACCGGTGAGACACACACACATAGGAGTATAAAAGATAAGCTAGGCAGATAGTTGGGAGGACAACGAGAAGAGTATAAAGTTCCTTAATAGTGAAATCAATTATCACGTGAGATAGAAGATATGAGTTTGGAGGTTTGTTTTAAGAACTTCTTCGTGGCTCGGCCGATTTACTACCACCCGCTATTAGTTAAGAGCACCGAATGGTTATGGCCACCCCCGATTGGGCCCTACTGGTCCAAATCCTAACGCAGTGGATTGCGCGTGAGATAAATCTCAGATCGATAGGGATGTCACCACCTACCACAAAGTACGTTGGACTAGGTGTAAACCAAGTCAGAGATAATCTCAGACACCATGTCTACTATTATATCCGATCACTCCTCCTCGGATCCTAGGAAGGTGATCCAAGTTCAATACTTAGGCTATTCTAAGCATATGAGAATGAACCCAGAGTCGGAACCAGATGAACTTAATCAACTACTCTAATAATTCACACTTCCCACTTAGTGTAAATATTCTCAGCATAGATAATGAAAGAGACTTGTATAATAAAAGAAAGTCTTACACAAAGGAAAGAATAAAAGAGCTATTACCCGAATTCCCGAAGATTCCGGAACTCCGAGCTTCAGCTCGACTCAACTTTAACTCCCAAACTAACTACTCTAACAAGTGGAGAGTAACTCTAAATGAGAAGCATATGCAGTGGTGTGGTGTGGTGTGGTGTGGTGTGGTGTGGTGCGGTGTGTGCTCTCAAGTGAGTTAAGGGGGTCCTTTTATAGCCTTCCACAGCCCAATGAGTGAGCTCCACGCCATGGGACACGTGTGAGCAAGCCACCTTCCGAAGGGGAATCCAAAGGGTATCCCGAGGCGGTCGGCCGACCGGGCATCGGTTGATCCCGGCCGTCCCCTTCGCCTGGGATGCTTCTTGTGCGGTGTAGATCTTCCTCTTGCGTCGGTTTTGGTAGTTAAGGCCGGTACAATGGTCTTCCGTAAGAGCCAATCCATCCAATTGTGAAGGAAGTGCTGCCCTTGGATCAAACCGACACGAGTGGATGGCGTAGATCTCTTCATTTTGTGCTTCTTGACCACCCGGGAGAAAACGGAACCGATTGGGCAAAAAGTCTAGGTCGGCCGACCAGGGTCGGTCAGCCGACCGACATCTGAGTCCGATTCAGCTCTGTTTTCTCTCCACTTTATTTTTGTGAACAAATACTCACCAAAACTTATGGAAATTTATTAGTTTAAAGAAAATGAAAGCATAAACATTGATTTCCCCAAATTACCGAAGTTCCGACGTATGTTGGCATATAATTTTGTAGTTTAGTGGACGTCAACAGAAGCGAACGATGGCATCTACAAATTTTTTAAAAAGATCATAGGTTAAAATGGATTGTAAAGAGTAAAGACTTGTAACAGTAATAACTATGCATTTTAAAAATTATAAGGTCTCTAATCTATGGTTACGCCTTAGGGCCAACCTGGCTCTGATTCCAATTCTATCAGCACCCGATTTATAAGATCGGATTCCACCTGCGTAAGGATGTACTACTCCCAAGGATCATGGCTAGTACTCACAGTTAAACAGAAAAGATACATTACCATCGTTCTGATTAATACATAAAGGGGAACTTAGTCTAGTACATTACACAACCAATGGCTAGGCCCATTCCGCGCGAAAAATCCCTGGTAGGCCGACCCCCAATCCAGTATGTAAGCTGTGGCACCTAACTCAAACAAAAACTTTCTCAGCAACTTTAATCAACTCAAACCTTCTTTTAAAACACTTTTCCCAAAATGATTTTGAAAAGAAATCTAACATATGAACAGTCCCTTTGCACGCTCGTGGCCATGAGCATGGCTATCATGATTATTTTTAATTCTATAGAGTGAGTACGCTTTCCCCTCGAGCGGCTACGCATCCAGAAGTGTTTTGCCGCAAGATCGCTAGGTTTGAACACTAGCGGCGACCTACCAGGAAGTCTCTGCCAGGCTCAAAGACTAACGACCAGGCCCGTCCTATATCAGGGATCGAGGTCGTACTGTTACCAATTTATAATTCCTAATAATACTCCTCAACTGATTTGATATTTTGATTTAAACGTTACAACCTATTAAGCAAATCTCTCATATAGTATGAAGGAACAAATCTAGATCTCATGGCATGTTTTAAAGCTTGCTAGGTGGTAGGTTTATTTCCTCTTCTATAAATTTCATGCCACCAAATAGATGCAAAATCAATGAATTCACTAACAGCAACCTTAACTTGGTTTTCAGGTGAAAAGTAAAGCATGAAAACTTTTGATCTACCAGTAATTCTCAATCAAGGTAAGCACCAGGATCATATCTACTAGCATAAGGAGGTATTGTCAATTTAACCTTGGCTAATTAGTCATCACGTACCTCATGATTACCTTGACGATTTCTTAACATACCTTGCCAATTGTGGCGTAATCTTTGATGATCTCGATCATTGTTCAAATCAAATCCATCGTCAGCCTTGAAATCAGCAACATATTCATTCTCAGCTTGTTCAACCTCATCAGCTCAAGAGCAGCGGTCGACAGGGGCTGTAGGAGGCAAAGGGGCAGCAGGAGGCACACAGGCAGTAGGGAGAGGTGCTCCTCTTTCAATGTTTTCATCCTTATGATCAAGTTGGCAACCCTTCTCTCGAGCCGCTCCATCCCATAGGCGTTTGCATTTGCCAGTTGAGTGATGCTATTGGCCATATCAGCCATGGCCTTTTGCTGGTCCTCCATGTACTTCGCGAACTTAGCGTGAAGTATAGACTCATTATTACTTCCTCCTGACATGGTTATTGGGAGCAAAAAAAACACACAAGAATATATGAACTATATGCTACTGTTGTGTATGGGTGTTAACAGCTCTCTCTCTCCCTAGCCTATCCTTTGTTCTTACCGGTCCTTACTGTGCAAGCAGTAGGTACAAACGGCAACTGGTCGGCAATAATTTCAACGCATAAGGTGGTAAAGCGATGGCTAGGTTTCGTCCCTGCTTGGTTAGTAGTATGTGGAGCTTGGACGGGTATTAGTATGTAGCAAGAAGATACTATAACCATAATAGTTAGTACAAGTTGAATAAACGTTCAACGACAGTGTTGTGCTAGTCCTAGGCTAGATCATGCTAGAGACGCGAGCTTAATCATAGACGTAGTCACAGAACAGCTGCTGAACACCAAGAAAAAGCTCCTCAATTTTTTTCCACTTTTTTTTTACTTTCTTGCTGAGATCACTTTACTTTTGTGCTGATTTTTTTATATCTACAATGCCATTTTTTTTTGGCCTAAGAGTTTTTGTTTTGGTCCTTTTTTATCTGCTCTCGGCACTAGCAAAACCGCAGGAGAGACAAGCGACTAATTGGAATTTGTGCAGCCAATGAAAATTTAAATCAAAGTGGAAGAAATTGGATTTTGCCGACCTTTGGTCGCAAGTTTATGGCTGTGGATGGAAGTCAAGATGGAGTTCGGTTAAAGATAGAAACAAATCGGCTAAAAAGGTGGGAGCTTGAGTTGTTTCGGTAACAATCTGATGCTGGTTGTTGGTCGGCTTTAAAAAAATCGAACTGCTATTTTTATGGAAGGTTTGGCCGTGAGCTTATAGATGGAATTGTGCATAGGCTGGCCAAAAATTCCAACGAAAAGGAAATCGTTGGTGTTCAACAGGGGTTGGGAAGTTCGGACGTGGCTGGCCAATGAAGCAAAACTGAACCAGCAAGTCAAGCCGAGAGGGAAACAAATACAAACCGATCTGACGGATTGCTGTTTTCTTTGCGCGTGGACAGCTCGTCAAACAAGCGATCTGATGGGATGCGGCTGATTTTTTTTTTTGTGGCGACGCAACGATGCACAAGAACAATAGATGCTGTGATAAAGAGGTGACTCGAACTCGAAACTCTAAGTATCAAAACATTAAGACCAGCGACAACTCGACGATGCAACGCAAATTCAACAAAAATTGAACTATTGCAAAAATAGTAAAGGCTAAACAGAGCTTGGATGAAGGGTAATCACACGACAATCCTTTTTTTTCGGGCAATTTTCTAGACTTTAGGACGAATAAGATGAACTAAGCAAAAGATAAGGGGTTTTCTCACCAGTCAACCGTTGCTCTAATAGCACTTGATGGGCGCGGACGCGGGTCCCCATCTTCTGATGCGAAACGACGAGGATAATTCGGTAGGAGTTAAGAAGACCTAAACGATCCGGCTTTCAACCCCACACGGAACTGAAAATCCCGGTGATCGCTAAACCATCACGACGAGTTTTATTGACGGAACCAGAGGCACGATCGACCTGCCCACGAAGGACGGTTCCTGCAAGCAACCGAAGATCGAGCAAGAACACAAGATAAGCAATCATAATTACGAATATAAATTAAGATTAACTGGGGTTCAGAAACTTGGTCTTGTTGGTCTGGTCGACACAAGAAGAAAAAGTCGAAATCTCACACAACGGTGACGAAATCAACTAAAGAAAGCCCAACTAAAACGAAACACGGCGGGAGACTTATATAGGACGGTGGCTAGAGGGGAGGCGGCGCCCTAACAGGTGCCCACGCAAGCACAACCCTAACCATAGGGGTACACGGACTTTGGGCCCAAAAATACGGCGACGCAGCGATAGGAAGTTTCTGTCCGTTAACTTGTTTTCGTGATTCTCATTGATTCGATGGCATTTGGAGACGTGGTTGGATCCATTGGAAAACTTATATCGTAAGCTTTCCGTAGAGTTCTTATTTGTCTCATGTGAACGTTGTATGTGATCTGGGTGTCTATTTAAAGATGCGTTGGTCCTGTATGGCCGAAACGGACTCGGCAGCGACTTCGACGTCCTCTCGACTTGGACCCGGTGGTCAGGAACTTCTTTAACCTTGAAACTAACTTGTTGAACTTTTGTTGATGAAGACTTGAATGGCATGGCATGAGAATTCATGTCGTCTTGTCGTTTTCCTACTCTATCAGTAAGCTCGTCATTGATGTTCTCATCATCGAAAAAAGGTCTAAAGATTATAAAAAAAAATAAAAATAGTTTTTCGATCTTTGGAATGACTATTAAAAGTCACAAAAAAATCGTTACAAATTATCACAACATATAGTCAATATAAAAATAAAAAATTTGTTATAGTAATACGCAACGGTATACGCTGCAATAAAAACAAGGCCTAAATTCCCCAGCTCGTCTCCTTTCCAACCTCGAAATATCCTTTCTCCTTACCGGAAAAGGTGAAAATAATTGGAGGATGCAATGAGTGCGGCCGCCGTCAGTAGACGAGCGTGCATGGCTTGGCATGGAGGAGACCGGGCGGCGCGGAGGCAGCCAGGCGATGCGGGTCTGGGCGCCAAACGACGCGGGTCGGCGCAGAAGAAGCTGTGCGGCGCGGGCTTGGGAGCCGAGCATGGATATAATGGTGGCAGCGGCGTTGGCCTGGAGGTGGCAGCGTGGCCGGGCGGCGTGAAACCGAGCGCCGGGCGCGTGGGTCTGCACAGAGAGTCGGTCCGCCTAGCCGCCGGCTGTAATAGCCCAGAAACAACTCTTGTAATTTTAATTTTAGTACTTTAATTGTGAGCTAAATTATGATTTATTATCTTGGAGTAGTTATTAAGCCCAATTGGGAAAATATCATAGAAAATTTTTGGGAAATGCCTTGCAGCCTAAATTCGTGTTTGATCCTCTAAATTTGAGTTTTACCAAAATTTGACCCAAGGAGGACCCACATGACTGCATCTTAATTCTATTTTCTTGTTTACGCATTTCATCAAGCACCTACAGGGCTCTCTCCCCCCCTCCCTAACAGCTCTCCATTTCTCTCTCTCAACGGTTGGCCACAGTGGCTATCTTCCCGCACACCCAAGCCACCTCGTTTCCTCCCTGCTCGCAGCTGCTGTGCGACCCCCCGCCGCCTGTTGCCTTTGCCGTGGCGCCACTTCCCTATCGCGCCGCTACTCTGGCCGCCTATGCGCCACAGTCGTCGCTCGTGTTCGTGCACATGCCACCAACACCAATGGTGTGCTCTGCGCCGCGCCTGATCTCCCCTGCGTGCCTACACTCGTCGGTAACCCCACCGCCACCGGTTTGAGCTGAAACCGCTCACCAGTTGATGCCGATCACACATGCATGCTCTCGGCACACCAACACCACCTCGAGCTCACTTTGCAATCCAACCACAAAACAACAAACGTCGGTGTACGAACTTGCTCCACGGCCACCACAATTCCCATTTCCGCCTATCGGCCACACCCACTCTTTTCTCCCGCTCATGTCGCCAAAGAACCAGATCCCCTCTCCTCGCTCGCACACTTGAGCAATCAGTTCGCATGCTCTCGCATTGCTCTCACCGAAAGGAATCGGCCTGAGACCCGCCAAGCTCACCCGAACACCCGTGCCGCCATCCCAGATGAGCTTCCTAAACCCTCTTTACGCCACTAGCTACACCTAGCCCTAAGCTAACCTCCCAACTCTTGCCCAAGGGTTCACCAGAGTTCTCAACCTAAACTTGCATCACCGCCGTCACTCAGAGCTCACGATGCTAGCACGTTGCAATGAATCTCCCGACCTACGATGAGCACCCACTATATTCCTATAGCTCATGCACCCCATAAGTCCATGCACATGACCCTAGGAGCACATGCACCTTGAACTGTAGCTTAGCTCTATCACCACTCATCGCGCTGCCGTGTTCGGGTACCTTCGACCATGCCACCGACTCCCATAGATGTAGTTTGAGCCCCTAAGATCATAGCAACTTGAATCATGCCAAATCATCGATTGTAGCACTAGGACTAGGAATCCACCGGCAAAGTTTTCAGCTGAACCACGCTGGCGAGAGGTAGAAAATGGTCGACAGTCGTCCGATCTAGATCCAACGGCTCCGTTCAAACCTGTGTTGAGCCGCTAACTGGTGGGATCACCACCTCCTGCGCTCATGCGCGCACCCGCGCCAGTGCGCTTCAGCCTGCGAGAGCGAACTGGGCCGGCCCATTACTATGCTGGCCTGATTTAATCAATTTATTGATTTAGGTAATTCCAGAAATGTTAGATGGATTGCGTATCAAATCGCCCACTCCAACTTGGAATAATTTACTTCATACATCCGAGAGGAGAAAATGGGCAGCAACACTATCAGATATGCTGGTAAGAATTGCAAGTGCTCAAACCTGTAGTCGGCTTCCATGTGATATTTTTTATACAAACTCCATGCGATATTGATTCTTAATTAAATTATTGTCTTTCTCAGCCAAAATGGAAGGTAGGTATTTTCATGTTTGCTTTCCTCCAACAGCCGAATAGCCCCTTTCTCACCTGTTTACAGGAGCTGAGAACAGATCCACTTTTTTCTCATCAAGATTGGTGGTTTGGGTAAGAGTAGCCACGCCCCCTACCCATATATCCATACCCTCTTCCATAGTAGCCACGACCACGAGGACCACCGCCACGGGGACCCCTCCCTCCACCTCGCATGCCCATTGATCGATACCTAGCGGAATCACCAAAGGTCTAGGGGCAAATTTTGTTATCAGAACCACTGCGTGCAATGCCCATGCAATAAGCTCAAATATGCAACTACATACCTCTGTGTCTAACTTTCTTTGCTCGGAGAATTTAATTCTTCCATTCCTCCCTCCGGTATCAGTTGTGTTGGATGAGAGTGAATCAAAGAAATCATCTTTTACATAAATAGGCTGAACAAGATGGCAAAGGCACAAGGAAAGAGGTTAATCATCATTAGATAAGATATTGCTAAATTACAAGAAGCAATCCAGCAAAACTGGTACCTTAGCTTCCAGTTTTCCAGGAGACATCACGTCATCTTCTAGAACATCATCTTCATACTCATTTGGATCATCACTATAATGTCCTTTATGTTTACCAAGATGGCCCCATACTTCATCTTTGTTAAACTTCTCATTCATTGCCATGAAATCAAAGTCCTCCGCGAACTTGGTTATGGGACGTGACTGCTGGAGGGGAAAATAGTAAGAAAAGTGCAATAATCCTCATACTAGTAAATACATGCGTTTTGGCAGTCTATTCAGTTAGGTGGTGTTGGCCGGGCCGCCCACATGGCGCACCCGCCGAGCACCCCCAGGCCGTTGGTCTGCCGCATATGCAGGCCCAACGTACAGCAGCGGGCTTTAGGTCTCTTGGGCCACATCTCCCCCTAAAAAGCTAGCTCAATGAGGGATGCACCCTCACCCTTATAAGCCATGCTAAGGCCCTCCCCACTTCCAATGTGGGACTATTCCAACAATTTCCTCCTCACACATTGGGTCGAGAATGTCTCGAACCAGATGGGTCACCTAGGCTCTGATACCACTTGTTGGCCGGGCCGCCCACATGGCACACCCGCCGAGCACCCCCCGGTTATGTTGGAATAGTCCCACATTGGAAGTGCGGAGGGCCTCAGCATGGTTTATAAGGGTAAGGGTGCACTCCTCATTGAGCTAGCTTTTTGAGGAGAGATGTGGCCCAAGAGACCTAAATCCCGCTGCTGTACATTGGACCTGCATATGCAGCAGATCAACGGCCTGAGGGTGCTCGGCGGGTGCGCCATGTGGGCAGCCCGGCCAACAAGTGGTATCAGAGCCTAAGTGACCCGTCTGGTTCTAAACATTCTCAGCCCAATGTGTGAGGGGGAGATTGTTGGAATAGTCCCACACTGAAAGTGGAGAGAGCCTCAGCATGGTTTATAAGGGTGAGGATGCACCCCTCATTAAGCTAGCTTTTTAGGGGAGATGTGGCCCAAAAGACCTAAAGCACGCTGTTGTACGTTGGGTCTGCATATGCGGCAGACCAACGGCCTAGGGGTGCTCAGCGGGTGCGCCATGTGGGCGGCCCGGCTAACAGGTGGTTCCACCAGATGATGAGACATGCAGCTTGGCTAATACTACTGTTTTAACTAACTGTTGATTCAAAAAAACAGGTACCATCTAAATTTTATATGCTAACATATGGAGCGATAAAACACTGGTTACTGTATTCACAAGATCATTTAACCTTATGCTCCAACCATCTGAAGTCAACTTTTCATGGCTCAGATACTGGAGAGAACAGAGTAGGGGTCGTCTTATAATGGTAAAAGCAATATTAGTAGGTTTTCAGCAACTACAGAAGGCTAGTGTAAGTAAACTACTTGTTGCTACATATCATTCAATATATATTTAGTGTAAGTTAATACTGCTTTCTTAAGCATTTTAGTTGGCAATCGTCTAATCATTTAATACAAATAATCTAACCTAAGAGGAGAAAACGTTGCTCACATACTTTCTTGAATAGCTGGATACATTAAAAATGATATCCTCGTTAACTACAAGTTCAAGAAAAGCCGACATAAAAACAAAGCAAAGGTTTGAACAGCTAACATTCCAAATACAATATTGTCAATACAAATACTACGAAATATAATAACTTCATATAAAAATTAAGAGTAAATTGCACCACATGTACATATAGTGTTGTGTTCTCGTTTAGGTCCAAAATCTCCAAAACCGTGTATTTATATGCATGAAGTTGGATTGTTGTTTCAGCTAGGTCCAAAATAGTATTCAGATGGTGGTTTGATGATGTGTCATTGCAAGTCACCACCCCGAGTGGCTGTGACATGGCAGCGGGCTCACCTACTGGTTCTTTCTTTTTCACTCCCTCCTTCCTCCCTCCTTCCTCACTCTTCCCTCTGATACTTTCTAGTGAACTGCCTACCCGGTGGCCAATGCCACCTTCACCTCCCTCACTCGCTGGCACCACCTTCCTCCTCCCTCGCTTGCCGGCTGCCTCCACCTTCATCAGCAGCCAACCTCATTAGTGTTGAGCGACGCCGTCCGCGTCGCAGTCCTAGGGTGTCTCTTTCCTCTGACCACACCATAGATTGTCGTCCCGTGCGCAGCAGAGCAACCTCGTCCATTGCACCGCCGATTCCCAGCCCGTCTGGGTTGCCCTCAGCAAGCAGCCTCGTCGTGACACCCCTCCCCACCCCCCCTCGGCCAGCAAGCTCCGACTCCCTCGTCCCAAGTTGGCGACTTTCACACCGGCACGCCACAAATCTGCAAGCGCCACCTCGACAGTCATCATCATCATCAAGCTCTAGTATGCCGCCCGGTTTCATTGTTGACTATCTAGCTCACCACTCGCCACCCCCACCCCCCTGGTCTTGTTGGTCATACCGTCAGTCTGCAGGTCTGTCTCTGCTCCATTTCAATTCTCACAATTATCAATTTATCAAACGCGTTGCTAAAATAAGAACAATCAGGGGATCCAAGATTGAAGATGTCATTTCTTTCTCTCTAAAAATGAACAAGCAGAGCATTGATAATCAGAGAATACAAGGCTAAAACCTGAAACGAAAGCAAAGATGGGTGATTTCCACAATTTCAACGAACCCCCCATATTGGCTCAGCATTAGCTGACGAACAAAAATACCCGAATTGAAGCACAGCCTGAGCTTCTTGGCAAATGAAGTGCCCTGAGACTTTGGGCAGAGCACGGTGGCTAGGCACGTCGGAATTCTCAAGCTGCTCTATCCACTGCTAGTGCCAGATATAGCCGAGCGACACTAGGAGACGAGGATCCGAACGGCACCAAGGGTGGCGACGTTGAGGCTGAACGCCACCAGAAGCAAGGGTTGGTGTGCCGGAAGCGGATCCTCTGCTTTATGGCAATGGAAAATTAATGCCCCTGACAGGTGGGCCCCACGCCAGCGATGGCCCACCTGTCAGTGACCATTTTCCTTTGCCTTATGGAAGAGGATGCGCTTCCCAGTGTGCCATGGTGCTGGAGCTGGGGCAGCGCAGCGTGCCCATCTTTCTCAGTGATGGCCATCCGGAGGTAGATGACAGCGACTCCGTGGTGGCGCTCTGCTAGTTTTGGCAACACCACAGCGGAGGACGGCGGTGGATTGCTGCAATGTGTTTGGCAACAAGGCCGTGTGGGCTAGCCCTAGCCAGCGCCTACCGAGCGAGAGCGAGAGATGAGAGAAGGAAACCCATCTTTTATGACCACATACATGGTGGCGTGGCAACCGAATTATTCAAATCATCATGTATAAACAACTTTGGACCAAAATAAAACCAAAACACAACTTCATGTATATGAATACACGGTTTTGGAGATTTTGGACCCAAACAAAAACACAAGGCAACTTCATGTATCTACTGTGCAATTTACTCAAAAATTAATTGACCAATAAAATCCAGATTTGAATAGCTGTAAGCATGTAGATAACAAGAGAATGTTTTAGAATAACATACTGCATTTCCTCTTCCTCGACCTCTTCCACGGCCACGGCCTCTATTGTGGTATTGAACATATGACGAAGCTCCAGCAGGCTGGAACCAAAGGATTAAGCACAGAAGGACTTATCATAGTGTACAAAATATTAGGATATAACATGTGATGCATAGGAACAGGAATGGGAACAGCCACAAAATGTAATCACCACCTTATTTACTAATAATAAACAATATTGATTAAATATAGTAGATAATACCTTCTGAAGAATGGGTTTCGGTGCTGGCAAAAGAGGCTCCTCATTTTCAGATGGAGGAACCATATGTTGCTTGGCCTTCAGTTCAGGCTGTTTGACTTCATTATCTTCATTGTTCAAATCAAGTTGTAACGATGATAGAGTAGTGGAGGAAGTAGCCTGCGAGGGCAAAACTGTAGAGGAAGGTGCCTGTGAAGATGGAACCATAGAGGACTGTGAGGATGGAACCATAGAGGAGACCACCTGAAACGATGGAACTATAGAGGCGGCAGCCTGTGCAGATGAAACCCTAGTGGGAGGCTTCGAGGATGGAGCCAAAGTTTGCAAGGCCTGCAATGAAAGGACTGTAGAGGAACTAGTTGGCAGAAGTTGCCCAGGAGTGACCAATGTAATTTCCGCAACAGTGGCTGCACTAGGTGCAAAATTAGTGGATGATGGCTGAGAGGGAGGTTGATAAGCTGCCTTTGAAGCATTCACAGGATTATCACTGATGAGAGAAGCTACACTGGAGTCAGGTAGAACAACTGGCTTATTGTTCACTAGAGAAGGCATGCCTTGAGACAGTGACATGCTGGGTTCAATTATAGAAGTAGGACTGACAGACGAGGGAGTAATGCCCACTGGAAGCAAGGAAGAACTGGATGACAGCTTATTTGGCATCTGACTCACTGATGAATCAGTTTCTGATGCACTTGCTCTGGCTGGAACTGGCATTGTTGCTGATACACCTGAAGTTTGATTCAGGTTATTACTAGGTTGCAGTAAAGAAGTAAACTCTGGCATGCTTGGAAATCCAGCTGGTAAAGATGCATTAAGTCCAGGGTATTGTATAGGCTGCTGAAGGGCCTGTGGAACTGTCAAACCATGTGGTGGTCGAAGAAAGGGTGGTGGTTGCAAATGAGGAAACCCACTTGGTGGTGTGTAATATCCCGGCCAGTACATAGGTGGCATTGTCAGGCCAGTGCCATTTACAGATGATGAGTTCCATGAAGGTAAGCTGGCCCCAGGTTGATATGGAGGTAAATTCCCTTGATATGGCAGTGGCATTTGAATTCCTGACTGAGCATTGTGAGAGGTAGGATCAGCTGCAGTTGTGCTTGCCGCAGAAGGCAAGCTTGTCAACGTTGAGGCAGGATGAGGATAATGTGACTACACCAACAGAATAATAACAGTGAACAAAGAAATCCAACAAATCAAAGGTACCTAATATTTTACAAATATTTACCAGGATAACAACATATACCTGAATAATCGCTGGATCATTATGCAAAGAAGTAGGCTGAGCCGGTGGAGAGGATTTTACTTGCAAATCCTGCAATGAAGCAACTGAAGCTAAGACATAACAAAGGTTATTACTTCTTACAACAGGACTAGCAGACAGTAGAGCGCGGAGAAATGATGAAAACAGTAAATCACTAAAAAAGGATTCATATAACACTATAACAGGAATGTATAAATCTATAAATTCCCCAAATATCAACCTATATTCTTTTCCACAACCACAAGCTTGTAAGAAAGATTGTCAGGATTATGATCCACACATCCAATATCTTATAATTTGGTTATCTTACCAATTTACCATTAACTACGAACATTATGCACTTGATACTATGTAGAATCCCAAATCAATAAAACAAACATAATAGTGGTCCAGCTAAGATTTTCTTTAGAAATGAAGATTTTTAAGGTACTGTCCTACCATAATTTTACAATCCTCAATCCTATCAACACAAAAATGAAAAACGATTCATTTCATAGTACATACCATCAAAAGATCAAAAGTTTTGGAATAGATTAAAATACACGGGCGGTCCCTAAACTATTAGTCGATTCTCATCTAGGTCCAAATTCTTTGAAACTGCGGTTTTGGGTCCCTAATCTTTACAAGTGGGTCCGCCCTGGTCCAAACTTGCCACGAGACAGCCTTAGAGCCCGTGGCGCTGACATGTCACGTAAATTAGTTTTGAAAAAGGGAAAATCATTATGAAAAGCATAAAAATACGGGGAAATCATTTAAAAAATGAAAAACATTAAAATGTGGGGAAATTATTTTAAAAAAACATAAAAATAATAAAAATAAAAATACAGGAAAATCATTAAAAACATATAGAAAATATTAAAAGAATCATAAAAATAGAGGAAATCATTAAAAATGGGGAAATCAATAAAACATCATGGAAAATCATTAAAAAAGCATAAACATATGAAAAAATTATAAAATTATTAAAAGAAACATAAAGGCAGTGTGGTCGCCTTTAATCTCTCAATAGTTATAAGCGCAAGGCCTCTAGCATCGTGGTGTATGGGAGCCCTCAAGTGCTAATTTTTTTTCTAAATTTTTTATGCATTTTCCTAATTGTTTTATGATTTCCTGTATTTTTTATGATTTTTGAAATTTTTCAGGATTTTTTCTGAATTTGTTAAGTAATTTATGTGACATGGCCAGCCATGTCAGCGCCACATCAGCTCCAGGGCTGTCACATGGCAGGTTTGGACCAGGACGAACCCACTTAAAAAGATGAGGGACCTAAAACTACAATTTTAAAGAATAGGGACCTGGATGAGAATCGATTAATAGTTTAGGGACCACCGGTGCATTTTACTCTTTGGAATATACCATCGTACCCCACTATCAATGAGACAAAGTGGTATATTCCACAACTTCAATCTATCAGGGTGGCATGAAACGAATCTTCCCCAAAGAAAATGAACTATTAGGGATCCCAATCCTTACAACCTTGATTATGAGCACAGCTCTATCAATTGAAACTTCCCCTCATTCAAATACCAATAAATTAACACATGGTCGAATTCAATGCCCCTTCTTAATCCACTTCATACTTCGGTTATGGCTAGCTTGGGGGCATGAAATAGGCAACTATATTATCTAGCATTTCCTATACATTAATGTGATTTGACAAAGGCATGTCTGTGTTAATTAGCCAGATAGTAAATATAGACATTTCCAAACTTTACCATGCCAAATGGCACAGAAACTAAGTACGCACTTAACAAAACCAGCTCCAAACTATATATCAGTACCCAACATAATCTAATCAACAGTTTAATAATCACAACACAGTACACATGTCAAGGATTTGTAGTAACATTTCTGATTTACCGTCATTACCTTTATATCACTTCCTCGAAAGAGTATGTATTCATATATCTTGTCACTAGCAGGAATCTGTTGACCATCCTTTTTACGACCTTCGGTTCCAAAAGAACGAACTGCAAGACAATGCAACAAAGTGCAACTCAGTAAGAATATGTGAATGTGCAACATGGCGGGAACTCTACTTCTTAAAGCAATAGCATGCCTAATCCAATCAGAAGATTGAAAAAAAAAATCTCAACGTCTTGTTTGATAAATTATGCAGCTCTAGGTTAGGGCTAGGGCCTAGGAATTGGGAATTGGGAAGCCAAGCATCTCACTTGGAGACACAAGCACATGAGCGTGCATATGCATGCCCTGTGCTGGTAACTTTTTAAAAAAATATATTAAACTCCAATGGAAGTACAGAAAATGTGATATTTAAATTTAACATAAAATAAATATAATATCCCCTTCACAGATACAATAAACACACACAATAACTAATGACCTTGTCATACAAAGCTTAACACCAAATTGGTATACAAGAAACAGAACATATTAGGGGCGTAATCAGAGAAATACAGATCAGATAATGGCTTTGCCAAGTTTCATATTAAATTTGTAAGAAGCCATGCCTAGTTATAACCATAATATCACTCAAATTCAAGCAATAACAAGAACTTACCCACACAGAGAGGAAATGGATTTCAGTATATATTAAATACCAGGACAAATTTACAAATGTTGAATCTTGACAATGTTAAAACTTTTAGATCCAAGAACTAATCGATAGGACAAAAAAAATATTATTTAGACATCAAAATTTCTTGGTGAACCCATACTCTATAACTATAAGATAGGAACTATTGTCTAGTCTGATATTGTTAGCTGGTATCACACTGCTGTTCTAATTATGGGGGAAAAAACCAGAAACCTATAACCATAGCCTTAAAGAGAAGCTTTTGCTTGTTTAGAGCTACTTAATAGATGTTAGGCAGTTACAGTTTGCTAAGCACTAGACAGCTTAAGTTGGCAGCACCATACCCCAGGAAAGGGAAACAATTTCAAAGAGAAAAAAGATTGCCTAAAGTTGAAGTCTCTGCTAGTTAGTCGATAGTTAGCAGAAGTTAACAATTTGGCAAAGCAACAGACACAGTGGGCCCTTGAACATACATCATTCTCCCCTCTGGCATATATATAACTACACGCTCCAAACATGGCAAAGATTCCTAGCCACATTAAATGTACAACAACTTCCCCAATATAAGCTTCCCGGCAATTCCGTGAAAAGCAGTTAATGTAAATGAACCAACACTAGTTGCAATACGATTACTGTGGGTGAGCAGAAAGAAAAGGAGTTTTCACAATTAATGTAGAATCACTGGTTCGTTAAGTCATAAGAATACAGCAATGAACAATCCCCACTTGCCTATAACCTCTTCTTGCTGTAGACCTCAACTATTGAGCTTCTACAGTGAAGAAACGAAGCTCAGCTAAGCACAAGAAAACAGGAAGGGAACTGCTCTAGTAACAGATCTTTAAACAAGAAGGGAACACCCATTATATAATTGGATCCCTTAGATAATTCACCAAAGAACAACTCAGAACGCACTGTTGTTCAAGAAATTTTTTAAAAAAAAACGTTATGTCGGACTTGAATCCATCCAAGAATGAATATTTCAAGTAAAAAAACGAAATTATGCACCGTCAACGGCAACACGAAGCTAAAAAAAAAGCTTCAAATCATAATTCTACCGCATCGACGTATACCTCCCGCCCCCAATCGCTGGCCAGCGAGGAAGAAGAGAAGAGAAGCGGAGCCAACCCACCGTTCCTGAGCCCGATGCTGGACTCCTCGGTGTTGATGGTGTAGAGGACGCCCTCGTACCGGATCTCGCTCTTCGACGTGAGGCTTATCACGCTCCCGATGTACGACTCCGGCGCCGCCGCCGCCATCGTCGACGGCCTCGCCTAGGGTTTCGATCCCCGCTTCAACTAGTTGGCTATATTTTTCCCGTCTTTTTAGAAAGCCTTCGCCAATCTTCCTGTTAGCTAGTGTTCGATTACATTGTGGGACCTATGGATTATTGCTCCGGGGACCCACGTACCAGTGGGGATTTGCGACTTGCTATATGCGGTCCAGGTACGGCAGGTCCAAATGGATAGATACCAGTACGACGAAGTGGCGGCGTGATGGCATGGCGAGAGGAGCGTGGACTCGCTGACTCTGACACGCGGGTCCCGCCATCTAAGAGCGTTCCCCTCTGTTCCCCTCCAAACTCTGTTCATAGAGACGTGAATACTGTTTTATAGTAGTGTATAAAGAGTCCGTTGAGAATGCTCTAACAGCATGGAGTTATGTACTTATTGTGCGGCAGCTATTGTCTGGTTATCGGTTCACAATCTTTTCTTTATAAATGTTGAAATTATTAGGTTTTGGTGAGCCTTGGCCCATATAATTGCTAGAATTATGGTCTTGCTGGGCCTCGATTCATATAATTAAAATAATTTCTGAAAATCTCAAAGGCCCATTTGGTGGAAGGCATGGTAAGTTTAGTACCATATTGCTAATTGTGGGAGAGAGGCCCCTCTCATCCCCTATATAAGCAACCCAATACCCCCTCCTAAAGGTATCACATTTAAGCCTTAACCTCAAGTAAGGGGAGAGTCTTTTTCTGAATTATCTCTCTCTTTTCCTGTGCTACCACCGTTAGGCTGTCCCGTCCCGCTACGTCGGCGTGCACCGACGAGTGGGAGAACAGGTCTCCGGAACCGCCCGAGAGCTCCTGCATCGGGAAGGGTGAATCAGGTTTTTGAGAAGCGCGTCGGCGTGCACCGACGAGTGGGAGAACAGGTCTCCGGAACCGCCCGAGAGCTCCTGCATCGGGAAGGGTGAATCAGGTTTTTGAGAAGCGCGTCGCAAGACTGCTCGCTGCTTCCTCCGTAGCGATCTGCGTCGTCTACATCTTCATCAAGACAGCGTCCGACGCGGAGAACAAGAACCAAGGTGCACCGCTGGTACCGTACGGCGACGACGACTACATCACGTTATGCTTTTCGCTCCTCTTTTATTTAAGTTGTTTCTGTGCCTGCTGCTAGTGAATATATCAGTGTGGTATATGTGTAGTTTTACTGCATGTGTATCTAGGATGCACTCGTGATATTTGTGTGTTGTTATCTATCTGTTAGATGTTGTGCATGATTTATCTCATGATTAAAATAAACCTGAAAGTGTTAATTTCTCCAACAATCCAAAAACCTGATTCTAGACATTTTGGTTTATCGATGGCTCGTTTTGCTGAAGCACTGAAACCGGAGAAATTCGGTGGAGTGAACTTTAAGAGATGGCAAGTAAAGATGTCGCTGTGGCTGACTGCTATGAACGTGTACTGGGTTAAGGATGGCAAAACAAAGGGAGATCTTACTTCTGAAAAGGAGAAAGAGTTTCGGGAGACCACCACACTTTTTCTGGGTGCAATTCTTAGTGTGCTCTCTGACCGTTTGTGTGATGTGTACATGAACATCACAAACGCGAAGGAGCTGTGGGATGCTCTGAATAATAAGTTTGGTTCATCTGACGCTGGCAGTGAACTGTATGTCATGGAGCAGTATCACGACTTCAAGATGGTTGATAACCGTTCTGTTGTCGAGCAGGCTCATGAGATACTGATCATTGTGAGGGAACTCGAACTCCTTTAAGTGCAAATCACACGATAAGTTTGTGGCTAGGGGCATTATTGCCAAGTTGCCTCCTTCATGGAGAAATTTTGCCACGTCTCTGAAACATAAGAGACAAGAAATCTCCGCTGAGGGGTTGATCGTGTCTCTAGATGTTAAAGAGAAAGCTCGGGCTAAGGATGCATATGGGAAAGGAGGCAAGGGACAATCCAGCGCCAATGTGGTCCAGCAGCCTGGCAAGAACAAGGAAAAAATAAAATCAAGCAAACCACTGCCTTTAAGAAGAAAGAGATGAACAAGGATGAGATGTCCTGCTCGATTTGCGGTGAGGTTGGGCACTGGGCTAAGAAGTGTCCAAACCGCAAAGACAAAAAGGGTAATCCTAGGTAGACTTCAAAGTCTGTCAATGTAACCATTGGCAACACTGGAGAAAGAACTAACGGGTATGTTATACCTACTGTTCTTTCAGTGAGTCAGTCTACCGATTGGTAGATTGATACTAGGACCAATGTGCATGTGTGTTCTGATATATCTATGTTCACTTCTTATCAGGTAAGCCGAGGTTCAGCCGTTTTGATGGGGAATGGGTCAAATGCTTATGTTCTTGGTATTGGCACGGTGGATCTGAAGTTTACTTCGGGGAAGGTCGTGCAACTGAAGAACGTGCAGCATGTCCCTTCAATCAATAAAAACCTGGTTAGCGGGTCCCTTCTCTGTAGAGATGGGTTTAAATTGGCTTTTGAGTCCAATAAGATAGTCTTGTCGAAACATGGTTTGTTTATTAGCACAGGCTATGAGTCCGAAGGCTTGCTCCGCTTTTTCCTTTTTGATAACTGTCATAAAGCTGTGAACCATATTTGTGATCATGCTGTTGAGAGTGAGGCTGATGTTTGGCACTCACGTTTATGTCATGTTAATTTTGGTTCTATGTCTCGGCTTACGGGTATGGGTTTAATCCCTAAATTCCCCACTGTCAAATGTTCTAAGTGCCAAACTTGTGTGCAAGCTAAGCAACCTCGTAAGTCTCACAAGGGTCGTCGAGGAGAGAAATTTGGCATCTCTTGAGCTCATTCATTCTGATATTTGTGAGATGAATGGTGTGTTGACAAAGGGTGGAAAGAGATATTTCATGACTCTGATTGATACTGCTTCTAGATATTGCTATGTGTATCTGTTGAAAACTAAAGACAAGGCTCTAGACTTCTTCAAAATCTACAAGGCTGAGGTTGAAAACCAGTTAGATGGAAAAATCAAAAGACTTAGGTCGGATCGTATTGGAGAGTATTTCTCTAAAGAGTTCGACTTATTCTATACGGAACATGGAATTATTCATGAGAGCACGCCTCCCTATTCGCCCCAATCAAACGGGGTTGCCAAAAGAAAGAACTGTAATCTAACTGATTTGGTGAATGCCATGTTAGAAACTGCGGGTTTGTCCAAGGCATGGTGGGGGGAGGTCGTGTTGACTGCATGTCATATCCTGAATAAAGTTCCAGCAAAGAATAAGGAGAAAACCACATATGAAATATGGAAGGAGAGAAAGCCATCACTTTCTTATTTGCGCTCATGGAGTGTTTGGCAAAAGTCAACGTGCCAATCACTAAGAAGCGCAAGTTTGGGCCTAAGACAATAGATTGTGTCCATCTGGGGTATGCACCTCGTAGCATTGGCAGTAGATTTTTTGTGATAAGATTAGGGGTGTCTGTTGGTGATTGGCAAACGGCCCATCTTGAGACGGGCCTTGGGCCATTTCCGTACCTGTCCATCGCGTAAGCGGATGGTCCAAGAGGCCGTTCCTAGCCGTGCTAAAGGAAGCGCCCGGTCCGCCAGCGGCTACCCCAGGCTTGACCAAGTCAAACCGTGCGGCACCATGCGCCTCCCGGACTATCCCTTAGCCCGGGAGAAGGTCCCTCGGGTGATCCGCCTACCGTGGGTAGGTGGCGACAACCGCCATGCCCACTCTGCTTTCTCCGCCTTGACCGAACGAATCAGGTCTCCCGAGGACCAACACCCAGTAAGAGCACGCGGGAAGCCTCCCTTGTCGTTTGCCCTCTTTGGCAGGCAGCCGATGGTTGTTACGCTACGCGACGCTCCCAACGGGTGGCTCGAGACTGGCTCAGTCCGGTCAAGGCTATGTCGAGGATAAAGGAAAAGTGCTTTCTCCCTAAAGAGGCTTCCTCCCCGGATAGGCACTTCAAGACAAACACGTGCCCAATACTAACCTGACCAGCTTCTCCCTGCAGGCTCCGAACCAGACAGAGCCCCGGAACGAGACAAGAGCTCCGCCACTAAAGCAAAGACCGGCGCGGGCCCGCTGCATCAGCTTCGGGCGACCCGCCGCGCCTATAAAAGGAGGATTTCTACACATTCGAAAGGACCCGGAACCCCGATCCGATTCCATCTCAAGCCCAAGCAACACCCGCATCCAAAGCTTCCTTAGCAAGTAGTTCTAGTCCTTAGTCACCACTACTGTAAGCTCGGGATCGGTGCCTCCAAGCCCGGTCTCGGCACCTCTGTACTGATTTCCACCATATAATCAACAAGACTGGAGTAGAGCTATTACCCGGTAGTGGGGACTCGAACCAAGGTAAACCACTTGTGTCTTCGCTGTTTGTATTGTTTTCTTTCTTCTTCCCTCCGTACGAAGGATCTGTACCCGGATCGCCAAGCCGCACCAGGCCCTTGCCCAGGAAGACAGCCTTAGCCCCCGCAGGCTTGGCCGCCGCCCCGAGCTGCTGAGAAGGGTGGTCATTAGGCCTCACACCAACTACAAATTCGTCTGCCGGTCCGTGGTCTCGCCGCTTCTTGAAGCGCTGCTTCCAGTTACCGACGATCGGCGCCCACCGTGGGGCGACATGAGCGAGCCTCGGCCTCTGCTCCTCGCACGCCCGAGATTCCAAGCAACGACGAGGCTCGACCTCGAAGTTCGATGAGTCGACGATCTGACGATCTGTCCCGTCAGACGACGGCCGGGCGAGGAGTACTCGCCGGCCGGGCCGACGAGATGGAGGTCGACGCCTCTCTCGCCCGGGGTAGATTTTCGCCCAGGAGTCGCTCTCTGCCGGACCCTCTGTCACCCGTCGCCGAGACTCATGGAGTTCGAGCCGCTAGGTGACTCGCCACCTCCGGGCAACACCGGACGCTTCCGCCACGACGCCCCGCTGCGTCTTCGCAGCCGCGGTCGACGCAGACACTGGAGATGGAGAGGCCCAGGAGCAGCTGCGCCGTCGCGCTGCAGCCCGGGTTTTCTTCAACGATGCTGTCCGTCGCGTCATGGACGGGATCTGCGAGGAGGACCGTTGTCTGCGCACCCCGTAGGGTCACCAGCCGGTCGACTCCCTCGTGAAGATCATGATGAACCCACTCCTGCGCAGCCAGCAGAGGGCGCGCGCCATCACCACGGTCATCCGTGACTTGGAAAAAGACCCCCGCGGCTTCACTATGGCGGATCTGTGTCCGGCCATCACCGGCGTGGCGCTATCACCGCGGCAACCAAAGACGAGCAGCAGATCGGGCGGCGATCGCCGACATCTGGCGCGGAGCGAAGTCCGACCGCGCTGCGCCAAAACCGTTTCGTCGACGGGCGCCAGAGCGCTTCGCGTCGCCGCCGATCGATCGCGCCCGACCTAGACGGCCTCCTCCGACGGAGGGCCGTCACGCGCCCCAGGCGGAGTGTTTTCTCGTCTAGGCCCGCTTCGGGATGCATCTGCCCTGAAGGCCGCGCCGGGATGCCCCGCCTTCTCCCGCGCTCTCCGTGAAGCGCCGTGGCCGCCGAGGTTCAAACCCGGGCCAATCGAGAAGTTCGATGGGAGCAAGAATCCTGAAGAGTTCCTCTCCATCTACACCACCGCCGTCCGAGCCATGGGAGGAGAAGAGGCCGTCATGGTCAACTACTTCCCCACAGTGCTCGAGGGCATGGCCCGGACCTGGCTGTTCAACCAACGGCCTGTCTCTATCCGTAGCTGGTCCCAGCTGCAGGATGCCCTCCGCACCAGTTTCCAGGAGTGCTACGCCCGCTCTGGACGCCCCCAGGACCTCAAGCTCATGGTGCAACGAGACGATGAGAGTCTCCAGGATTTTGTGTGCCGGTTCGTTAGAGCCCGCAACGCAATCCCCTGCATCTCAGATGAAGCCATCATCGAGGCTTCCAAGGATGGTGTGAGGGATCGGCGCTACACCGAGGACCTCGAGCTCCACCCGGTCAACAACGCGAGCGAGCTCTTCCGCACCGCTGCCCTCTACGTCAACGCCTCCGAGGCGGTCGAGCGCAAGAGAGGCCGTGCGAAGAAGAAGGCCAAGGTCGGCGACGGCCCGAGCAAGACCGAGGCGGACAAGAAGAAGAAGAAGAAGCGGCAGGAGCAGCCCGCCAAATTCATCGCCGCCGTCAAGCCTGACCAGCCCGAGCACCCGCCACCGCAGCGTCTCCCATGCGGTCGCCGCCCACCAGCGCCCGCCACAACGGCGTCGGTAGCAAGCAACCTCCCCTGTGGCGGCGGCAAATACAAGGCGGTCGAGGCCTCCTCAAGGCCGCCACCCGTCCCACACAAGCAGAGAATAGAGGTGAGGACCCGTTCCATGACCCTTGTCTCTTCTGCCGCCTCCACCAGCGCCCTGGCCACGACCTACGCAACTGCCGCATATGGGCCCACCAGTTAGAGAATTTCTACGCTGGCCGCGGTCCTATGCCCGAGCTGCCTGAAGGCACGGCCGCGACGCCTACTCCCCAGGGCGGCCAGGAGCAGGGCTTCCCTGAGGACCGTGGCCATGTCGCCGTCATCTTTGGCTGCACGTCAGCCTACACCTCTCAATGCGAGCTCAAGGCCGCGTCTCGTGAGGTCCTCCACATCTCCTCGCGCGAACCCGCGTGCCGAATCATCGCTTTGTCCAGCCGTGCCATCACCTTTTCGGTGACGGATCGCCGGCCGGACTTCTAAACCCCAGCGCCTCCGGCGGTACTCGCCCCACCATTGGCAATACCGTGGTCGACCGCGTCCTCGTGGGCGGGAAGCTCACTGGACATCATCAAGCGTCGTCTGGCCTTATGCAGGTCCCGCGCTCCAAGATCAAGGACATCACCGTCCCCTTCCATGGGATTGTGCCGGGATCGTCGCTTCGCACCATAGGGCAGGTCGTGCTGCCCGTCAAATTCGGCTCCTCCACCAATTTCCGGACGGAGTACATCACCTTCGAGGTGGTGGAAACAGAGCTCCCCTACAATGCCATCTTGGGGCGCCCTGCGCTCTCCAAGTTCATGGCGGTCTCCCACCACGCCTACCATTGCCTGAAGATGCCGGCGCCCAAGGGAGTCATCACCTTCTGGGGCAACCATAAGACGGCCCTCGATTGCGACGAGACCGCGCTGGCCATGGTAGGACAGCTCCCACCCGTGGTCCCAAAGAAGAGGAGCGCCCACAACACGCCCAAGGGTGGTACTGCAGCCGCAGGAGCCCATCAAAACCATCGTCCTCACGGAGTTAGACCCCTCCAAGGTGGTCCACGTGGGGACAACCCTCGAGCCTCAATAGGAACTCGAACTCATTACCTTCCTCCGGGCTAACAAGGACGCGTTTGCATGGGAACCATCCGATATGCCCGGTGTCCCAAGGAGGTGATCGAGCACAAAGCTAGCCGTCCTACCGACAAGAAACCGTAAGGCGATGTCGAGGCGTGTCCCCGACTGGAAGGCCAAGATCAGCCAAGACCAGCTCGGCAAGCTGTTCGAGCGGGCTTCATCCGCGAAGTACAGCACTCCGATTAGCTTGCGAACCCAGTCGTCGTCCAAAAGAAAGGAGGCAAATGGCGCATGTGTGTCGACCACCGTGACCTTAATTCCGCCTGCCCCAAGGATAAATTTTCCCTTCCGCGCATAGATCAGCTAGTTGATGCTACGGCAGATTCAGCTTTGATGAGTTTCCTGGATGCTTACTCCGATTACCATCAGATCGCGTTGTGTAAAGAGGACGAGGAGAAAACCGCCTTTGTAACGCCTTTCGGCACATTTTGTTATACGACCATGTCCTTCGGTCTCAGAAATGCTGGCGCCACGTTCCAGCGTCTCATGCAAAAAACTCTCCCTGATCAAATAGGGCGCAACGTAGAAGTTTACGTTGATGATATCGTAGTCAAGAGTAAGGACGCCCGTGACCACGTGTCCGACTTACGGAAACCTTTGACAGCCTGAGACAGCACAGGGTCAAGTTAAACCCCGAGAAATGCGTCTTTGGCGTCAAGTCCGGCATGCTCCTAGGCTACGTAATCGGCGGGGCGAGCATCGGTGCGAACCCCGAAAAGATCGGGGCCGTCGAAAAAATGAGGTCGCCGACCTGTGTTAAGGACATCCAGTCCCTCACAGGCAAAATGGAAGCCTTAAGCCGTTTCATCTCCCTCCTTGGAGACTGAAGCGCTTTTACGCAAGCTCTGCGCAAGCACGACAGTTTCGAGTGGACTGAGGAGGCTGAGGCCACGTTGCTGCAGCTGAAGCAGTATCTCGCCTCGCCACCCGTCCTCACTACTCCCAAGCTCGGGGAAGCTCTCCTTCTGTACCTCTCGGTGACACCAAACACCGCAAACGCGGTGCTGGCAGTGGAACGAGAAGGGAAGCAACAGCCCGTCTACGACGTGAGCGAAGTGCTCACCGGGCCAAAAGAGCGCTATCCCGACCTTCAGAAACTATGCTATGCTTTGCTGATGGCCTCGCGCAAGTTGCGTCACTATTTCCAAGCCCACCAGATCATTGTCCCGACTACTTACCTGATCAAGGACATTCTCCGAAACCCGGAGGCCACTGGCCGGGTCGCGAAGTGGGGAGTCGAGTTGGGTGAATTCGACATCCAGTTCGTATCTCGGACCGCGATCAAGGCCCAGGCCCTGTCTGATTTCGTTGCAGAGTTGACCAAGTCGGATGAGCAAAAGTCAAGCTCTCCAGGTCAAGACGGGGGAGAAGGTCGGTGGACTCTGTTCTTCGACGGTTCACACCAGTCTGGGCGATCAAGATGTGGGCTCGTTCTCATCTCCCCCAACGGAGAGCGGCTCCAGCACGTCATACAAATACACTTTGCGGCCACGAACAACGCCGCAGAGTATGAAGCCCTAATTGCGGGCCTAAGAGCATGCGTTGCGCTCGATATTAAACGGCTTGTTGCGAAAGGGGATTCGCAGCTCGTAGCCCGCCAGGTCTGGGAGGTGTTTCAGGCAACTGACGACTCGATGGCGCGGTACCTGGCGGAAGTGAGGAAACTGGAGAAGCGTTTCACGAGTTTTGAAATTAGCTACATTCCCAGGGAAGAGAATGGCGAGGCTGACAAGCTCGCCAAACTCGGATCCTCGCAAGAACCGGCCCGCCCGGTGCTAGTGCAGCACCTTTAAAGCCCTCCATTCCTCCAAGAGGAGGCCAAGGGACGCTCTGTTACCCCCCAAACCGAGACATCCGGTACTGTTTCATTCCTCGAGCAAAGCACCTCCTGGATGACGCCATTCATCCAGTTTTTGGGGCAGGGGACATTGCCCAAGGACGCCACCGAAGCGTTCGGCTAAGAAGAAGGCGAGCCCGAAGCTTATCACTTTGCCGGGGCTCGTTGTAATCGAAGGGGTGCTAATGGCGTACTTTGTAAGTGCGTTACCCAAGAGGAAGGTAAGTACCTTCTAGCCGATATTCACGAGGGCATCTGTGGCGCACACGCCTCACACAGAACTCTCGTCGGCAAAGCGTTCCGCATGTGCTAGTATTGGCCCACTGCGATGAGCGACGCAGAAGTCTTGGTTAAGCGCTGCGGAGCTTGCCAATATCATACGCGGATGACGCACCAGCCCGCGTATGAGCTGCAAACAATTCCACTAGCGTGGCCGTACGCGGTTTGAGGCATGGGCCTCTTAGGACCGTTTCCCAAAGGTCTTGGCGGCAAAACAAACTTGTTCGTAGCCATCGACACCTTCACCAAGTGGATTGAGGCCGAGCCGGTCTCCAACATCACTGCAATTGCCGCTATACGTTTTTTCCGGAGCATCGTTGCAAGATTTGGCGTGCCCAGCAGAATCATCGCTGACAATGACACCCAATTCACGATCCGGGAATTCAACGATTACTGCGAGGAAATCGGAATGAAGCTCGCCCTGACTTCTATGGCCCACCCACAAAGCAACGGGGCAGCTGAGCGAGCTAACGGACAGCTAGTCCAAGGCATTAAAAAGAGAGTCTACGACGCCCTCAAGGCAAAACAGCAAGGTTGGGTCGACGAGCTACCGTCGATCCTCCGGCGGTCCGGACAACAACCGGTAAAGGGCACAGAGAAACTCCTTTCCGACTCGTCTATGGCTCGGAAGCAGTCCTCCCAACGGAAATGAGACTAGGATCCGATCGCGTTGACTTCGCTAGCTTCATGATCAACGACGAGGAGCGGCAGTTTGACCTCGATCTACTTGAGGCACGCCGCGAGCAATCCCTACTCCGGGCTGCGGCCTACCAACAAATCCTACGCCGTTACGTGGCACGAAATGTACATACAAGGACCCTGCAAGTAGGAGAGCTGGTTCTACGACGAATTCAGAACCTCGCGGGCTCTACCAAGCTTAGCCCCAAGTGGGAGGGACCGTACAAAGTAGTTAGCGCGCACGGGCTCAGTACGCCTCGCGGACAAGGACGGGAACGAGCTCCCTAGCTCATGGAACATCTCCCTTCTGCGACGCTTCTACGCTTAATCTGGTCGTAAGTTTCCTTCATTTCAATTCGTTTCAAGAAAAAAAAAACCCTCCCCCATTCGCGAGTCACGCCGGGCTAAGTCTCGCCCGTTTCAAGCAAGCCCGTGGTCAAAAGCCCGAAGGCTAAGGATAAAGCATTCCGAAGCATTTCCACGACGGGATAAGCCGATCTCTCGCACCCTAGTGAATCTCCGCGCAATGTGAAATTCCCGCGGCCCAAAGTTACAGTAAGCCCACGTCAGGTTTGTTTCGATGGCTAACTTGGGCCGCAGCGCTCGGGGGCTAAAGGCTTTTTTGCGCCCAAATTTTTTCCTAAGTCCTTAACCGCGCCAGCCCAAGATCGCCACGCCCACCACCGGCTCGGGTTCAGGGGTTCTCGTAATTTTTCTAGGTCCCTAATTTAGGAAGGCCCGCACCTTAGCGCAGCCTAACGAAGCTCGGGGGCTGGGAGTTCGCGCGAATTTTTTCTAAACCACTCTAGTCTCTAGACCGCGCTCAACTTCAAGATCGCACTTGGACTTGGCCACGGCCGAGGGCTGGATGATTAGGCGCACCAAAAACAACCTCTCTAAAAGCAATCCGTTTGCTTAAATTTCCTAAGTTCTACTCAGAACTTCGTTAATGTTCATCTAGTTCCTCTGTTTTTGCATTTCAGATTCGCAAATTCGCACAGGAGAAAAGAACGAACAAGATTGACCAGGGCAAATTACTTAAAAGAAACTGCATTCACATGGAGGATCTTACAAGAACAAAAGGATTTCTACAAGCAAAGGAAGGCCCGGCCATCCTGGACTACCGCAAAAGGGGCACCGCGCTACTACGGCTACGGCGGCGCCCAAGTCCTAAAGCAACCTCGCCGCACCTACCAACGGCGCTGGCGACAAGCCGGCGGAACCGAAGACTCCGCCAAAGACGACGACGACGAGGATGGCGTCAAGGGGTCCGGCGCGAGCACTGAGGGCCCCAGCACGCTCGGATGCCATTTCCACCGCCGCTAGTAGTTGGCGGATTCTGTGAGCAGCGGAGGCGGCGCCGCTATGAGGGCCTTCGCAATCACCCCGATCCCCTGTTCCACCGCGACCTGCGGCGGAACCTCCTCTTGCTCCATCGCCAAAGTGGCGGCATGCGCGACATCGGCGGCAGTCTGCGCCGCCACCGCGTTTTCCTCCTCTGCCGCCAAAAGCAGGCATACGCAGATCGCCGCAACTCGTCCGCCATCGCGCCATCCTCCGCCGCGAACATGGCCGCCAGCGCTATGGCCGCCCCTTCGTCGGCGCGGATTTGGGCATGCATCGCCAGTGCGGTCGCTTGACTCGCCACGATCGGCGCCGGCGTGTTAACCTCCCCCGCCGCAGGCTGGATCGGCCCCGACAGAGGAGACAATGGCAGTGGATCCACGATCTCTGCTAGTAGCCAGGCGAAAGGATCATCGGAGTTGGCGTCAGAAGCCATGTTTTCTCCCGTATCTCTCTCGCTGGCTGAGAGCTTCGGTTTTTTAGCCTAAGATCGAAGGAAGCTAAGTGGGAACGATGCGGCGCAACACGCTGCACTTCATTTCATATAAAGACCGGCGGCTGTGCAACATCCCATCGTGTGGCGGGCTACCCGAAGCGTCGCCGCGCGTGAAGGGATGGGCAATTAAAACCCACTACCCGAACTGAAGAGACGCGAGCACACACACGCCGTCTCGTGGAATACCAACCGCGCAAATCGCTGCACGACACGTGCCCTGTCCCACTGTCAGCGGCGCGGGAGAAGTCATCGCGAGTCAAGACCTACCCAGTAGGTCCTGCCCCACCAACGCGAGCAAAGCCCAGCGTTGCTTTCGTGGCTTGACGCGTGGCTCAGGCCGGGTGCATGAACCGGCGCAGGCGGTTTCGCCTCCATATCCGTGCACGCAACGCACCCTCTTTGTCGGCGGAACACCATGCCGCCAGCAGAGCCCACAATCGCGGCGATTTGACACAATAAACTAAAACGGGAAATGGCTAAGCCCTTCGGCCACCACACGTTGCACGATATTTATCCGATTAAACGGGTGTTCAAGAGAAAGTACAAAAGTGTGTCGTGCAGAGCCCGGGAACGGTTAGACCGGGTCAAATTATGGTCCGTGCTGCAGCTTAAGCCTCTCTAGCTCGATTTTTAAATCACGGATTCGCGTCTGCGCCTGAAGCAACTCTATGGCTCGCGCGGCCATATCATTTTGTTCCAGGCGCAGCTTGACCCGGGCTTCAGCGAGCTCCTCCTTCTGTTTCTTCAGGGCACTCTCCGCCATGAGCTTGTTGCGAGCTTCCTCGAGCCCGCGAACAATGGAGTCATGCTCGGACTTAGTGGCCGCCAGCTCGTTGATGGCCGCTTCTCTGCGTTTGTACTCCTCATCAAAAAGAACCTGAGCCCTGTCTGCCTCTTCACGAGCCACCTGGGCTTGGGTCTTTACAGCTTCCTCCACCTCCCGAGCTCGAGCAAGCCTCGATGTGACCTCCTGCTCCTTCTCCTGCGCTGACTTTAGCGCGGCTTCTAACTAGGTGACACATGCCGTAGCACGGGCCTCGACCTCAGCAGTTAGCCCGTCCGCGCGCTTTACCTGAGTCCGGGCTTGTGCTAGCCTGGTGGAGAGACGCTCAATCTTCGCCACATCATCATCTGACTGTCCGCCCATCGCTTCCATTAGCGAGGACGAGCCGGCGATAAGCGCGTAAAGCTGAAACAGGGAAAACCGGATCAAAGCACGAAAAAATCTGGCACTTAAGTGTAACGCATATGGTCAAGGGCGTCACCTTCTTGGTGTGAGCAAGCATGCTCTCCGTCCTTGCTTCAACGGCTCTGCGCATATTTCTGCCAAGCCCGTGGTCAGAAGCCTCCAGTAGCGGCAGGGGCGGGCAACCAACCGATCCCTCGCTATCCTCCTCCAGCAGCACGGGGCATGGCGGCGCTGGTGGCGCGACTGAGAGCGAGGCCGCTGTCCCTGCTACGGCCGCCCGCCTCTCAACGTCCTCCAACTTAGTCGCCAACTCGGCCTTCGCCGCGGTGGCTCGCTCCGCGACCAATACAAATCGCCGAGTGAGCCCGGCTCTTATCAACGCGCCCTTAGCTCCTCCACCGCCCACTTAGCCGCCGCAAGCTCGTGTGGGTCGTCCCAGCCGTGGATTGATGGAACTGGATGTGGCAGCCCGCTCGCCACCTCCTGCGACCGGCAAAGATCCTGTTCCTCCACCCATTCTAGAGTAGCTAAGATCCAGCCCGTAGACGCTAGCGGAGCCACGCTAGGCATCACCACACTTGTCCATCCATCCGGCATGAGCACGCGAACCAGCCAGATCCAATTGGCCAGCCGCATCCGCCGGTCAGGCGTCGGAAGCGCTTTCCCGACCGGGGTTTTGAAGTGGTCAGCAATCCCCCTGCGGTCGATCGGTCACCACCCGTGTGTCGTGCGCCCTTCAACGTGCAGAGGCGTGATCCACACGGGATAATCACTCACAACGACCTGCACCGTTTCTGCAACCTCCTCGAAGCGCCCATCCGCCACCAAGAGGGCAATATCCCGATCCTCCGCGGACCGGCCGTTCTTGCCCTTCAACTCCGCCACCGGTGGCCTCTAGGCTGCGCCACCGGGCGATCTCCTCTAGGCTCGGCGCTTAAGTCCTTCACCACCGGCGGCTCTCCATTGCTGCGCGGCAAGGCACCCTCCTCTAGGTTCGACCGCTCGTCTTCACCGCCACGGCCTCGGCGAGGGAAGCAACACTCGCCACCACTTTGGCGCCACGACCGCAACAAAGAGCGCGGCGATCAGACACAAAAAACAGAGTAGTAGCACTGAACACGGGAAACTTACGCGCCGGCTCGAGCTCGGTATCCTCGTACACCCCTGGTGTAGGACGCAGGAAGAGCTCCATCTCTAACCCTCCAATGTGGCTTGTGGTGGGCGTGGCCGTTTTCTTTCGGCTCGCAGGAACTTTCCTCGCAGGCCCTCGACGCGGCGCCGCCGCCGGCGACGGACCGAACACCAGCACAACCTCCTTATCATCGCTGCCTAGGGTAGGTCGGTATGTCCTCCTCTTTTTCGTAGGCGCCGCGCCCTGAACGCGTGCAAGACAGAGCTTAAAGGCCACTCAACACCTAGCACTTGACCCACGTCAGAAGGTGGAGGCTTACCCGCAAGCGCCGCTGCTTCCTGTGTGCGCTCTCGACTTGCCGTCTTGAACCCGCCGCGTCACTCGCGCTCTATTCTTTCAGGTTCGATGTCGGCGACAGGGCCGGCGCCCCGCCAGACGCCGCCGACGTTCCCGCCGACGAGTGCCCTTCGGTTAAACCCGGGGCTTGACTGACTTTCTCAACCGTTTTCCACGTCCGCTGCGGAACAAATAGTGCGACTCGTCAAGGCCGCGAGGGCGCGCACGGCTGCGAATTCAATCGAACACCTTCCGGGCGCTTACCTCAGACAGTTTGTCCATCACAAACCGTATGCGGCGAGGAGTCTTGTCCAGGGGTAGCAGCATCCCCGCGATCCTCGCAACCTCAGGGGCCGGGAGTCCTGCATGGCGTCGTTAACGATCACGTCACGCCCTGACCTGAAGTCAAACATAAGGGTGT
Source organism: Raddia guianensis (assembly GCA_036346415.1). Lineage (NCBI taxonomy): Eukaryota > Viridiplantae > Streptophyta > Magnoliopsida > Poales > Poaceae > Raddia > Raddia guianensis. Next base: position 39,796,151 of record CM070539.1, read on the forward strand.
GGCTCGCGGCATTTTCATGAAAGTCCCGTGCAGGTCCTCCCAACCGCCCATGTCGCCGACGCACCGCCATGGCGCCTAACGGATCGATCCGGTGCGGATGAAGCCGACAACGACCTCATAGCCATCAAGCCGCCCTGACGAGCCCTTGATCTCGCCTCTCGTGACTTGATCCTCCGGCCGGGCTCGCCCATTGAAAATTGGGGTATCCGCGCTCAAAGAATACTCCAAGGCCGAGCCCTCGCTGCTCGAGATAGAACCACCGCCGAGCCCAACCATCGACTTCGCTTCACCTTGTACTCCGGAACGACACACCCCGGCTCGGCGCGTGGTCAAGTAGAAGACTCGCCATTGCCCACTCGGCGGCCGACGGCTTCGATTCAAGTAATAATGTCAGGAGGCTCACCGCTGGTCGCACTTCGCAAAGGCGCCGCACAAGAACTCAAGATGGATAGATGGACGAGGATTGCGAGGCAAGTTCTCCGCCTTAGCTCCGTGAAGGCAAAGAAGTCCGTGATGAACGGGATTTCGCATGCGCGATCCGCAGATGGTCGAGCTCGGCGCATCACTCGTCCGGCCGGCCTTGGCTCGGTCCGCGCCAGAAGCTTCCACGAGCCCTACCGACGGTTGCCCTTCCAGCTCCCCATCCTCTCCATCATCGTAACGCTTCTCCGATAACAACCATGGTGGCGGAAAGTTGGAGCGAGGAAGACAAGGGGCAAGGAGAGAATGAAGACAGAAGCAAAGGGGATGATTATGCAGTGTAAAGTTCCCCATGTGTAGCGCTGCCTTTTAAAAGAAGGCAACGGCCGAAGCGGTTGTCGTGGGAATCATGCCCAAGAAGACGTAACGGCTCCCCCTTTACATCAAATCGGATTCAATGCTCGCATCATGCCCCGAGTTAAATCTTCCCACGCCGCTGCGTGGGAGGATTTTTTTCTAAACCTCGACCGGCCGCCACGCTAACCGCCGAGGCTCGGGGTCGGTTGTTGGTGATTGGCAAACGCCCATCTTGAGGCGGCCTTGGGCCATTTATACCGCCCATCGCGTGGCGGATGGTCCAAGAGGTCGCCTTAGCCGCAGCTAAAGGAAGCGCCAGTCCGCCAATGGCCGCCCTGCTTGACCAAGTCAAACCGCGCGGCACCATGCGCATCCTGGCTATCCCTTAGCCCGGAGAAGGTCCTCGAGTGATCTCGCCTACCCGTGGGTAGGTGGCGACAACCGCCATGCCCCACCTGCTTTCTCCGCCTTGACCGAACGAATCGGTCTCCCGTGGACCCGCAGCCAGTGGAAGAGCACGCGAAGCCTCCCTTGTCGCTTGCCCTCTTTGACAAAATGATGGTTGTTACGCTCGCGACGCCCTAACGGGTGGCGCGAGACCGCTCGATCCGGTCAAGGCTATGTCGAGGATAAAGGGAAAGTGCTTTCTCCTAAAGAGGCTTCCTCCCTGATAGGCACTTCAAGACAAACACGTGCTCAAGATTAACTCGACCAGCTTCTCCTGCAGGCTCGAACTGCATGAGCCCCTGAACGAGACAAGAGCTCCGCCACTAAAGCAAAGACCGGCGCGGGGCCCGCCGCATCAGCTTCGGGCGACCCACCGCGCCTATAAAAGGAGGATTCCTGGACATTCAAAAGGACCCGGAACCCCGATCCGATTCCATCTCAAGCCCAAGCAACACCCGCATCCGAAGCTTCCTTAGCAAGTAGTTCTAGTCCTTAGTCACCACCACTGTAAGCTCGGGATCGGTGCCTCCAAGCCCGGTCTCGGTGCCTCTGTACTGATTTCCACCATATAATCAACAAGACTGGAGTAGAGCTATTACCCGGCAGTGGGGGATCGAACCAGGGTAAACCACTTGTGTCTTCACGGTTTGTATTGTTTTCTCTTCTTCCTCCGCACTGAAGGATCTCATCGATCGCCAAGTGTCGACAGTGACTAATCGGGGTCACCGCCGCAATGATTATATATGGGCGATGCATGCAAGATCTAAACTCATGGTAGCACAAGACAAGGATTTATACAGGTTCAGGCCCTCATGGCGGAGGTAATACCCTACGTCCTGTGCTCTGGGATTATATGGGGTATATGTGTACAAGACGATGATCAACCTGGGAGATGATCAGGCTGTAGATCCCGATTCTCCAGATGTAGATGTGATTCTCCCGATGCAGATGTAGGAGATGCCGAACTATGGCCCCCTACCCCCTTTATATAGTGAAGGGGGTGGGGTTACAAGGAAGAGTCCGGTTACGAGGTAGGATTCCTATTTCTATCCTCTAGTAGTTATCCGGGATTACAAGTATACCTTCCCTATTAATTAGGAATAGCCTTCTATCTTCATGTCTTTTCTTGCCGAGCAAGTCTTCTAGAATCCGAGTGGTACCCGTCCTTATCCAATTCGACTTGGTCCATCTCTCGTCGGGTGGTCTTTAGGCCCGCCGTAGGATACCCGGGTCTATGTTATCCACAAGAGTTTCGAGTGCTTCATAGTCTCCTTCCCGACCGGCTTCTGCCTGTTATCTCCAAGGAGACTATGAAGGACTCATAGAGAGTTGTTAGTGACACCCAGCCCGGGATTGCCGGAGTTCGCGACGCCCATTGTAAAGCGATCACCTTAATTTTGAGGAAGTGGTACTGTATTGCCTTGTAATGCACAAATGGGCGACCCAACATGGGGCGCACCATGGTTTTGGTCAAGAGTCGAAGGGTACTGCATTCCCCCGAGTGGGATATACCGGCGGCCCCGTGAGGGCATACCGTGGGTTTTGGTCAAGAGCCGAGTGATACCAGATTGCCTTTGCGATGTACAAATGGCACCCAACATGGGGCGCACTTAACGGTTTTGGTGAAGAGCCGAGTGATACTGTGATTGCCTTTTGCGATGTACAACATGGCGACCCAACATGGGGCGCACTAACGGTTTTGGTCAAGAGCCGAGTGATACTGTGATTGCCTTGTGATGTACAAATGGCGACCCAACATGGGGCGCACTAACGGTTTTGGTCGAAGAGTCGAGCGCACTGCATTCTAATCGAGTAGGATATACCGGTGGCCCCAAAGGGCATACCGTGGGTTTTGGTCAAGAGCCGAGGATACCGTATTGCCTTTGCGATGTACAACATGCACCCAACATGGGGCGTACCACCGGTTTTGGTCAAGAGCCGAGTGATACCTGTATTTGTCTTGCGATGTACAACAAGCGACTCCAACATGGGGTGTACCACGGTTTTGGTCAAGAGTCGAGCGGCACTGCATCTCCGGCGGAGTAGGATATACCGTGGCCCCTGAGGGCATACCGTGTTTTTACCATCTGATACCTATACTGTAGAGTACAACCTTGGCCCAACATGGAGCATACCATCCGGATAGGGTTTGGCCCAATGATACCGTGATCCGACTAGTGCGGTAACACGCCTAGTGTCCCAACATGGGGCATACCATTGTTGTCACCAAGCGGTACTTGTACCCGACCGTAGTAGGATACAACCGAGGCCCCACCACGTATGCACTTTAAGGATAGAGTTTAGCCATATGGCATCCATACCCGGGTTGCGTGTACAAGATTGGCCCCAATTGAGCGCACCATCGAAACTCAATCCCGACATCACCGGTATCCGCTTGACATGCAAAGGACCAACTAGTGACCCAACATGGGGTATACCAATTGATGGGTAATTTTATAGCTCGCCGTAATCCGCCCAACATGGGTGTACCGAGGCATGTGGCTTAGCCCGGTTGCCTATAAGCACTCGCTTGGGACGCCGCAATCGAAGGTCGTGAGTTAGCGCCAAGGCGCGGGGTGGCTCATGGCCGAGGCGTGGCGATAGCCGTACAAAGTTGGTGTAGACGATAGTCGCATCGAGTTGGCGGGGCATATAGTCGTGCCATAGACTTGAACACTCGAGGCGCGGGCGTAGGCTTGTAGCCATGCCAGGTGCTCGCCGAGCTATAGATTTGGACGGTTGAGGTGCGGGCGTAGGCTTGTAGCCATGCTGGGCGCTCGCCGAGCCGTAGTTGTCGCTCATTGCGCATGTCCTTCTTACTGTGTACGGAGTTGTAGAAGGTACTGGCGAGGTAAAACCCATGAACCCCCGTAGTATGTACATATAGGATTTAGACAATGTCCGATGAAAAGCAATCACTTGGATGTAAGGCCCGATCGCTTAGATAATTTTTGCTCTTTTGCAACTTTTCCTTTTTGATCTTAAATTCCTCCAAGTAATCTTCCTTTGTTATGCACTCACCGACTAGTCTAGCCCCCGCGCCGGAATTGGCTCATGATTCTTTTCCTGCACACGCCAGACGAGTGACTAGAGTTCGCCGCTTGTGGGTCGAGCTTCACTACTCGAAAAACCACTCAATTCATTTGCAATCATTAAGAAAAATAACAAAAAGTGCACGCAAGTGCACCTATTAGGTAGCCCCGACTTCATCGCTTAGTTGGAGACCCACTAAGTAGCAAGTCAAGAAACAACTTAGATTTATATGAAAAGATTATGGTAACGAACTTAGCTCGATGTAGGCGTGGGCGTGTCGCCGAGCCGTAGACTTGGTCGCCGAGGGTCGGGCGAGGCGCAGTCGCTGAATAGCGGTCGCCGAGCCGAGATTTGTAGTCGCAGCGCAGTAGCCGCACGGCGCGCTCGTGGCACGCGATGGCATACACCGAGCTGAATACTTCGACGCCGTGGCGCTGGCGTAGGCGTGTCGCCGAGTAGCGTGTCGCCGCGTCAGACTTGGGCGCCGAGGCGCCGGGCGAGGGCGCAGCCGAGTGGCTTGTCGCCGAGCCGTAGATTTGAAGTTCTAGGTGTGCGGCCGCACGGGCGCTCGTGGCGCGCGATGGCGCATAAACCGAAGCTATAAACTTGGGCGCCGTGGTGCGGGCGTAGGCGTGTCGCCGAGTAGCGTGTCGCCGCGTCGTAGACTTGGCGCCGAGGCGCCGGGCGAGGCGTGTTGTCGAGTAGCGTGTCGCCGCGCTATAGATTTGAAGTTCTAGGCGATAGTCGCATCGGGCGCCATGGCGCGCGATGGTGTACAACCGAAGTTATAAACTTGGGCGCCGTGGGCGCTGGTGTAGGCGCAGTCGCCGAGTAGCGGTCGCCGCGTCAGACTTGGGCGCCGAGGCGCCGGGCGAGGTGTGTCGCCGAGTAGCGTGTCGCCGCGTTATAGATTTGAAGTTTCTAGGCGCAGTAGCCGCATCGGCGCCGTGGCGCGCGATGGCGCATAACCGAAGCTATAAACTTGGCGCTAGGCGCGCCGTAGGCGCAGTAGCTGAGTAGCGTGTCGCCGCGCCGCGGAAGTAGTCGTTCCAATCTTGATCAATACCGAGCGCACACGCCTTGGTCGGCGATTTAACAGACGCGTCTGGCCGAGGTCTCGCCGTGGTCGACGAAGTTGGCCGTAGTCGTAATTGATCTCCATGCGTTGGTGTAGCTTGACGAAAGTCGGCGACGGTCCTCGCTGGTCTTCAACGCCCCACGAGATGTGGCACGAACAATCCTCACGCCGTGCCGGCACCGACGAAGCTTTACGAGCTCGCCGAAATTCGCGACCTCTCTCGCGCAGCTGTCTTCAAAAGACGCCACGGTCGCATCCGAAGTCGGAATTAGGCGTTCTTGGATTCGCTGGAAAGATAAAGAGATAAGCTTTCCAACGCATCTTATATCATGCCAGAACTCCTCCTGGGTCAGCGGGAAATAGCGATACAAGTTCCGTCCAGAATCTGAATGGGAACAGATCGCATCTTCCTCATGTTGGTCTCGCGTTAATGAAGCCGGTGTCGCCCGATGGATGCCATGGTCATCGAGTCCGAGTGATTTGCTGCTGATGACGGTCACCACCGAGATTCGTTCTCCATCGACCTCGCCAGATCCGAGTCGGGAATTAAGCCCCCGGCGCACTACTCGCCGGTAGGCGGCGGTGACGCTCCCCAACACGACCGGGAGTCCGAGTGAAGCGCTGTTGAATTCCATCCCGGATCGGATCTTGTCCGAGTCCAAAAGCGTTGTTGAAGTCCTTGGTTGAGTTCTCACCGATCCGAAGTCGAGAATCGAGCCCCGGCGCACCACTCGGGAGTAGATGGCGACGGCATTCCTCGACCGAACGGAGTCCGACGAAGCGATGTCGATGTTCTCCTCGGATTAGAACGGATCCAAACCGGAAGAAGTGTTGGTCGTCGATTGTCTTGAGTAGCTCCTTGCTGATCCTCGATGTCCTTGGAGGTGTATCACGGCATACCCGCGTGCCGCATCCTCCGCAGATGGGTTTTACGAGTTTGCTGAGATTCGCGACCATCCCGTGCAGCCTGCCTTCAAACGGATGTCCCAGACAGATCCGGACTCCGTTTTGGGTGTTCTTGGGCTTCACGGAAAGACGACGAAATTATCTTTCCAACGCATCCAGTCTCATCCCGAAATTCCTTCTGGATCTAAGGGAATTACAGAAACAAGATGGGTTTTATGAGCTTGCTGAGATTCGCGACCATCCCGTGCAGCCTGCCTTCAAACGGATGTCCCGAACAGATCCGGACTCCGTTTTGGGTGTTCTTAGGCTTCACGGAAAGATGACGAAATTATCTTTCCAACGCATCCAGTCTCATCCTGAAATTCCTTCTGGATCAACAGGAATTACAGAAACAAGATGACGTACGGAATCTGTCTTCGAGCCGTCGCCGTATCCGAGTCGGGAATTGAGCCGTTGGCGTACTACTCATGAGTAGATGGACGTGGCGATTCCCAATCCGAGCGGGAGGCGTTGTTGTAGTTCTTCCCAGATTGGATCTGATCGAAATAAGGGAAGTGGAGTTGCCGAAGCCGTTGATGACGCAGTCGGCGCCGAGGACGGAGACGATGGCGACACCGCTGATCGATGCCATCGGGCTTGATGAAGATGATCTTGACGCTGCCCCTACCTGGCGCGCCAACTGTCGACAGGTGACTAACTGGAGGGTCACCGCCGGCAATGATTATATATGGGGCGATGCATGCAAGATCCAAACTCGATGGTAGCACAAGACAAGGATTTATACAGGTTCAGACCCTCATGGCGGAGGTAATACCCTACGTCCTGTGCTCTGGGATTATATGGGGTATATGTGTACAAGACGATGATCAACCTGAGAGATGATCAGGCTGTAGATCCCTATTCTCTAGATGTAGATGTGATTCTCCCGATGCAGATGTAGGAGATGTCGAACTATGGCCCCCTACCCCCTTTATATAGTGGAGGGGGTGGGGTTACAAGGAAGAGTCCGGTTACGAGGTAGGATTCCTATTTCTATCCTCTAGTAGTTATCCGGGATTACAAGTATACCTTCCCTATTAATCAGGGATAGCCTTCTATCTTCATGTCTTTTCTTGCCGAGCAAGTCTTCTAGAATCCGAGTGGTACCCGTCCTTATCCACCCGACTTGGTCCATCCCCTGTCGGGTGGTCTTTTAGGCCCGTCGTGTGGATACCCGGGGTCTATGTTATCCACACCAAGCCGCACCAGGCCCTTGCCCGGGAAGACAGCACGGCCTTAGCCCCCGCAGGCTTGGCTGCCGCCCCGAGCTGCTGACAAGGGTGGTCGTTGGGCCTCACACCAACTATAAATTCGTCTGCCGGTCCGTGTTCTCGCCGCTCTTCAGGAGCGCGATTCCCAAACACCGACAGTGTCTGACATGTCTATCGGCACGATCATAGAGTCTAATGATGCTACTTTCTTTGAGAACATTTTTCCTATGAAAAATGAGCATAGCAGTTCTAGTAGAACTCCTGAGGTAATTCCCGAACCTACAACGCAAATTGAATATCCTGAGCTAACACTTAAGGAAAATCCTAAGGAGGATGACAGTGAAGCTCCAAGATGGAGCAAGAGACTGAGGATTGCAAAATCCTTTGGTAATGATTCCACTGTGTACCTCGTGGATGATACTCCCACGTCTATTTTAGAAGCCTTTGCATCTCCTGATGTGGACTACTGGAAGGAGACGGTTCGTAGTGAGATGGAATCCATTCTTGCGAACCAGACTTGGGAACGCATAGAACCACCCTATGGTTGCAAACCTGTGGGGTGTAAGTGGATATTCAAGAAAAAGTTTAGGTCTGATGGTACGATTGAAAGGTATAAGGCACGGCTTGTGGCCAAGAGTTATACCTAAAAGGAAGGCGAAGATTTCTTTGATACCTACTCACCTGTGGTTAGATTGACTACAATTCGTGTAATACTTTTCTTGACTGCCTCACATGGTCTTATTGTTCATCAAATAGACGTTAAAACAGCTTTCCTTAATGGAGAGTTGGACGAGGAGATCTATATGAATCAGTTTGATGGATTTGTAGTAGAAGGTCAAGAAGGCAAGGTGTGTAAGTTGTTGAAATCTTTATATGGCCTGGAACAAGCTTCTAAGCAATGGTATGAGAAGTTCGACAGAACCATAACTTCTGCAGGCTTTGTCGTGAATGAGGCCAATAAATGTGTATATTATCAGTATGGTGGGGGCCATGGCGTTATATTGTGTCTCTATGTGGACGACATATTAATTTTTGGGACAAGTCTTGATGTGGTTTACGAGGTCAAGTCTTTCTTATCTCAAAATTTTGATATGAAAGATCTGGGAGAGGCTGATGTAATCTTGATCATCAAGCTACTGAAGGGTGAGCATGGGATCACTTTGTCACAGTCCCATTATGTGGAAAAGGTTTTGAATCGCTTTGGCTTTACTAATTGCAAAACTTCTCCAACACCCTATGATCCTAGCATTGTGCTTCGAAAGAACAAGAGAATTGCTAGAGATCAGTTAACTTATTCTCAAATCGTCGGGTCACTCATGTACCTAGCTAGCGCTACAAGGCCAGACATCTCGTTTGCTATTAGCAAGTTGAGCCGGTTTACTTCTAATCCGAGAGATGATCATTGGCGAGCATTCGAAAGAGTAATACACTATCTGAGGGGTACTACAAATTTTGGTTTGCACTATACGGGATACCCGACAGCGCTGGAAGGGTATAGTGATTCCAATGGGATATCTGACGCTGATGAGATAAAGGCCACAAGTGGATATGTATTCACTCTTGGTGGAGGAGCTGTCTCGTGGAGGTCTTGCAAACAGACTATCTTGACGCGCTAACAATGGAAGCAGAATTAACTGCTTTGGACACGGCCACTGTTGAAGCAGAGTGGTTGCGTGAACTCTTGATGGATCTTTCGGTGGTTGAAAAGCCGATTCCGGCCATCCTTATGAACTGTGATATCAAACGGTGATTGTCAAGGTGAACAGTTCTAAGGACAACATGAAGTCCTCAAGACATGTGAAAAGACGTTTGAAATCTGTCAAAAAACTAAAAACCTCCGGAGTGATAGCGTTGGATTATATCCAAACGGCTAAAAATCTGGCAGATCCTTTCATAAAGAATTTATCACGGTGTGTGATAGACAATGCATCGAGGGAACTAAGTATGAGACCCACGTGAGTTACACCATAGCGGTAACCCAGCCTATGTGATCGGAGATCCCGTGAATTAGGTCCTAGGGAAAACAAGCTATTGGTTAACTGGATGAGAGTATACCCTAACCCATTCCATGTGAGATGCAATACTATTAAAATCTGTATGGCGGGTTGGTAATTGCCTTAATGTTGTTCTGTTGGCTTTAATTAGCGAAGATGTCATCCTACAGAGCATCTTGAAAGAACACAACTATATGAGCCTGACTGTTGGAAGTCGCAGTCTATGAGACATTGGGTAATCTCTAGTAAGCTCATGAAGAGACTATGGAGTACGACGTATATGCTTCACCCGAGGGGTACCCTATTGGCAGCCAAGTCTCAGTTGACTTTGAGTGAAACTTGTTCATACAAAACTTGCAATTCAAGGCGTAGTCCATTGTCCAAGTTGTGCATGAGTGTAACTTAAATGTCTAGGTGCAATTCAATGCATAGTCCATTGCCACCGAAGCACTGGTATATAAAAACAATATTTGAGAAAAGGCAATTATCTGGATGGGCTTTGAGATCTGGTGGGGATTGTTGGAATTATTAGGCTTTGGTGAGCCTTGGTCCATATAATTGTTAGAATTATTGGGTCTTGGTGGACCTTGGCCCATATAATTAAAATAATTTCTAAAAAATCTCAAAGGCCCATGTATGTATGAGGCCCTTTTGGTGGAAGGCATGATAAGTTTAGTACCATATTGCTAATTATAGGGGAGAGGCCCCTCTCATCCCCAACCAATATAAGCAACCCAATACCTCCTCCTAAGGGTATCCCATACAATTGAAAGAAGGCTTAACCCTAAGTAAGGGAAGAGTCTCTTTCTGAATTGTCTCTCTCTCTTTTTCTGTGCTACCATTGTTAGGTTGTCCCGTCCCGCTGCGTCGGCGTGCACCGACGAGTGGGAGAGCAGTGTCTCCTAACTGCTCGTCCGAGAGCTCCCCGCATTGGGAAGGGCGAATCGTGGTTTTGGGATGCTGCGTCATGATCGTCACGCTTCCTCCGTAACGATCTGCGTCGTCTACATCTTCATCAAGACGGCGTCTGACGCGAAAAACAAGAACCAGGGTGCGCCGCTGGTACCGTACGGCGACAACGACTACATCAAGTACGTTATGCTTTCCGCTCCTCTTTTATCTAAGTTGTTTCTGTGCCTGCTGCTAGTGAGTATATCAGTGGGGTATATGTGTAGTTTTACTGCATGTGTATTTAGGATGTACTCCTGTGATATTTGTGTGTTGTTATCTATCTGTCAGATGTTATGCATTATTTATCTCATGATTAAAATAAACCTGAAAGTGTTAATTTCTCCAACAATAAATAGCCCTTTCTACTGACAATTATCTTAGTTCTCATGCTATCAACTATAAATATGTAAACAACTTCTTTCTCTTTACTATCTCTAACATTAGCAAATAGATGACTTATAATCTAATAGAAAGACTCTAAAGTGCGGTACAAATAACTGTATGCAGTTCTTTCTACCGCACTTTACGATTCTCGATCCTTTCGTTTAAGACTTTTGTATTTTTATTTTATACTTTTCTCATTTCTTCAAGCATCAATTGGAATCCAAATTTATTATTTTGTTTGACTGTTTTTACGTAAATAATAAGTAAAAAGGTTGTACGAGCTAGAATGAACAGTGCAGTAGCAATAAATGCGAGAATATTTACTTCTTCCATAACACAAGTCTTATATATAGCTGACATGGAAAATTATGTATGCCCTAAGCACATGGTGATCAGTGATTCGTGGCTCTTGATTTGTTGAATGGAATGTTAAAATGAAGGGTAATTAATTATAATTATTTATTACTTAGGAACTAGTCCTACAAATGAAAATAAAGATACGAGAAGAAACCATACGAAGCATTTTAGATTTTACAGGGCCATGGATAAAAAAAGAAATAAATTAATCACTACATTGTAATTGTATCTGAAGTTGTTTCTATATAATGTGACTTATTTAGAAATCTCTTATACAAAACCATGCACTAAGAAGGCCTAAGCTGCTACTAGAGTTTTGATTATATGAGATGAGGAGTTGAAACTCGAGAGGGGAGTGACCAAGTTGGCACCATGAGCAAGGGATTGGGATCTTGAGCTCGAGTTTAGCTCATTTTGTATTTGTAGGTTCATATGATCTCTATCCAAGTTTCATTCATCTCGTGGTTCATTTAAATCGATCCTTTGATACGGACCCATTTGATGTTATGATTTTATGATACCCAAAGTTTTCAAGGTGATAAAAGGAGGCCCCCTCTAATATAAAAGGGAGGCAAGTAGTTCTTTAAGAAAAATAATAGAAAATGTAATGGTCGTTTAGTGGCCCGTAAACTTGTGCGTTTGATCTAGATTTAAATCTAGTTACAAGTTGAGGATCCGCAGTACTCAGATTATAGGACGCTGAATTTGGATCATGCACGATTAAGAGCATAATTGAAAGGATTAATGTTAGAATAATTATGGGGTTGGCCCATTTAATTATTTTAATAGAAATTCCAAGAGGCCCATTTAATACTAAACCGTTCGGGAAATTGGGAGGAGAATATCTCAACTTAAATAGTTGGATTGTGGTTCTCCCAATTAAGAAAAGAGAGAAAAGAGAAAGACGTGGGCTTGAGCGTGACGTGTCGAGCATGGGTGAGCTCTCCCCGAGCCGGGCGACCTCACCCTGAGCATGGGCGAGCTCTCCCCGGGCACGGGCGACCTCACCCTGAGCATGGGCGAGCTCTCCCCGAGCCGGGCGACCTCTCCTCGGCGAAGCTCCTCGAGCACGGCGACCTCACCCCGAGCACGGCGACCTCTCCCGTAATCCATTTACTTAATGGTCGGTGTAATGACGTCCGCTACGTAACGGACGACTTAATGGCCGATGTAATGACGTCTGTTATTAGTGCTTGATGGCGCATGTGTTCGACGAACCTTCTCTTCTGGCGCCTATAAAAGCATGAGCACCTCGCCTGTGAGAAAGGTACTCGCCTCAAGAACTCTCTCTCCCGCACATTCCATACTTCCATCTCAGAAGGCCGCCGCTTTTGCTCCCGCTCGCTTCCTTGCGCGCACAAGGAGCGGAGAGAGCAGCCTCCGAACCTCGCCCTTCTCGAGATCCCGCCGATAGAAGGCCGATAAGGTTTTTGGGAGCGCTTCACGCGATCGCCGAGTTCTTCGCCCTCGATCGCTGCAAGGAGGCACTGTACATCTACATCGCACCGACGCTCGATCGCACCGACCTCTCCACCGCACCAAAGACATCTCTGTACTCAACTTGTGATCGACTACATCAACCGTCATGGCGGCCGAGAATGTGCAAGTCATTCTTCGCCAATACCGTGCTCGCTACCAGAGTGGCCGCGCTCCGGCTCAAGGGTATATTTGTTTATACCGTGTCTTTGTTTTTTGTTTTCCTGCTCATTAGCCCTTGCGTATGAGATAGATATTTTTATATCTAGTACCTTTGGTCTTGAACTGGAAACTGGCAATTGTCTAATTATGATTTACATAATTTTGTGGATTAAAATATTGAGAAAATTCCTAATATTTTCAACAATCCAAAAACCTTATCCTAGGAATTTTACAACTCATCGTTTCACGCCGCACTTAAGCCAACAAAGATTTGACGGCGCAAAATTACAAGCGCTAGCGCCAAGATGATTTTATGGTTGATCGCCATGAACGTGTATCACGCTATGCAAGGCAAGCCACAATGAAGGAGGGCTCTCTCCCAGCAGAGAGTGTCTTCGCGGTCATGGATAACTTGTTTAGAGGCGCCGTGATTAGCGTTTTGGGAGAAAATCTTGTTGATGTGTATATGATTTTGCCTAGTGGTAAAGAAATGTGGGATGCACTTGAGGCAAAATTTAGAGTTTCTGACGCGGGTAGCGAGCTCTATGTCATGGAGCAGTTTCATGACTACAAGATGGTCGATGACCATTCTGTAGTAGAACAAGGTCATGAGGTGCAAGCTCTCGCAAAAGAACTTGAGAATTTTAAATGTGCATTGCCCGACAAGTTTGTGGCGGGATGCATTATTGCAAAGCTGCCACCTTCTTGCAGGGATTTTGCCACTACTCTAAATCACAAGAGACAAGAGTTCAGCGTTGCTGGCCTCATTGGGTCTCTAGATGTTGAGGAGAAGGCGAGGGCAAAAGATACACGTGGGAAAGGAAGTTCTAGTGCCAATGTGGTACAAAAGAAAACAAGAATAAAAACAAGTCTGAAAAATCTGACAACAAGAACAAAACCAATCAAACTACTAGCTTCAAGAAGAAGAAGAATAAAGGGAAGGGAAACTGCTTTGTCTGTAATGGTACTGATCACTGGGCTAAGGATTGCCCTGATCGTAAAGACAAGCAGAAAAAGTCTGCCAACGTTGTTATTGGCAATACTGAGGAAGGAACATTTGGGTATGTAACAGTACCTACTGTTCTTTCAGTATGTTGTTCACCTTTCAGTATGTAACATCTAGGTATTTTTATATCTAGTACTTTTGGTCTTGAACTGGAAACTGGTAATTGTCTAATTATGATTTACATAATTTTGTGGATTAAAATATTGAGAAAATTTCTAATATTTTCAACAATTAACACAACAAATAAGGAAGGATATCCTAGCATCAGAGTTCTAATCAATTACAACAGGTTAGAATTAAAATCCTTATGAAGGAGTCGATTTAGGAAAGTTCTAGAAGGCAATATTACATAGATCAGCTACGTAGTACATGTTAGGCATGTATCTAGACTAGCGATGGCTATGCGCCCGTGGCGTGTTACGTAGGCACGAGTATTTTTTTTTAAATTTTTTTTTCTATTATTTCTTATTTCATTTTATAGAAGTTACGATTTTTAATGCTCAAATATATTTATGGATCCTCACCAAGTTTTTTTTTTTTGCATTTATGGATCGTCACCATATTTAGTTTTTGGAAACTTGCAATTTTCACTAATTTTGTGAGAACTAGCATAAACAAAACAAGAAAATGGAAAATCGATAAGAAATATGCCTATGATAAAGAAGAGCAAACTATTTGTAAATTTAAACTTCAAAAAAATTTGAGCAAAATTAGGCTTTTTTTATGAATGTTCGTTGTGTAGCCATGGTTTAATTTTTGTAAACTTTCATTTTTTATTTTTTTTGCGAGCTAACAAAAAAAATGCTTAGTTTGATGTCTGCATTACAAGAACCTTAATCTTTGAAATCTTTTAATTTTGAATGCTTTCAATTTTTACGTTCTTTTTATTGTATGGTACGCAAATTGTCTTTTTTCATGCTTTTTTTGACCTATCATACACAAAACTGAAAAGTGGAAAATCGAGAAAAAATATACTCTTCATAAAGCATAAAAAAAAAATGTTTTTGTGTTTTTTTGTAGCCTCTTCCTCATGGATCAGGGATTTTAACCCCCACGCCACTCAATTCGCAAGCCTCGTCTCCTACGCCATTACTTTCGCGAGCCTGCTCCACCATGCCACCGGGGTTGCGAATTTCTTACCTCAGTGCCATTAAGCTCATTTTTACTCATTTGAAATTATTTGTCATCATTATTAATATTTTTTTATTCTTTTTCCCTGGCTGGAGGACGCCGACGCCGCGGCCGGGTCGCCGGCCCGGGCTTCCGCACTGTCTCCGCCGACCCAGGCTTCCGCATGACGCGGGCGCTCGCCGGGGAGAGTCTTCTCGACGCCCTCGACAGCTTGGAGTTGTCGATGGAGTTGTACGGCTGGAGGTGCCTGTCGGCGTCGACCTCGCCGGGCTTGCTGTTCCCGGAGCACCGGTCTTGCTGCTGGCTGTTCTCCTTCCCGCAGTTCCTCCGCCGCCGCCGACTTCTTGGCGACGGCGGTTATGGCGAGGACCTCAAGGGCGACCAACGCCATGGCGAGGACCCTGGCGGGCGACCAACGCCCCGGCTTGTACGGCTTCTTTGCCGGCGACCTGGCCGCGGCGTCGGCGTCCTCCAGCCCGGGAAAAAGAATAGAAAAAGATTAATAATGATAAAAAGAATTTCAAATGGGTGAAAATGAGCTTAATGGCACTGAGGTAAGAAATTCGCAACCCCGGTGGCGTGGTGGAGCAGGCTCGCGAAAGTAATGGCGTAGGAGACGAGGCTTGCGAATTGAGTGGCGTGGGGGTTAAAATCCCCATGGATCATTCTTTGAGAGCGAGCATGCTAATAATTTGTTGCAAAACCTTGCTACCGGGTGTAGTCAAGGTATAGAAAAACAATCACACGATCACAAAGGTAAGAACACACAATGTAGGGTGGAGTTCTACTTTATTAGTTGTCTCTTAAGTTACCATCTTAACGCTAAATGGTTGTCATAATGGTTTTGTGTCTCTCATACAAATGGCGATAAATTTAGGGGCTGCAGAAGTATAATACAAGTTCAGAGGTAAGCACAAAACAGTGCAAGTTTAGGGAACGCATAATGCAATTTTCTGATAATTTATTTTATTTTATTTTTTTTAACTCTGCAAGGCTACTCTGGAAGGGTCACAAGTTTTAAGATTATAATTTTAATTTTGATTTCGGCTAACAAGAGCATGACCTGCCGCGTCCTTGGATCGGTTCCAGCAACGATAGGCTTTGACTCTCGGCTTTAAAGGTGCAGTCACTGTTTTTAAGAACCGATCGAACCGGCGGTTAAACCAGAAAAATGACAATACTGTTGGGTTGATCATATGATCTTAGGTGTGAACACACCTAAGTGATTATGTGCTAAAGATGTCAAAACCAAATTGACAACTAGAACCTTAGCTAGAACCTTGATTGGAGGCTCTAGAACCAACTCAATGCATCTCAAATATGCTAAAGGATTGTCCCCCTAGTGCACAACAACTCTATATAAGGAGAGGACCCCCCATTGGCCTCTCAACCTATCCAAGTTACTAGCTACCAATCAGCTTGTTGTTGGAGCACTAGGAAGGCTCAATTCCTCTTCTACACAAGCACAAGAACAAGGCCTTTACATCGGTTCAAGTTCAAGGATGAATTCTTCATCAAGTGAAGGTATGTGTGCATGAGTTTCTTTTCAGTTTTGGTGTTCTAGCTAGAGTTAGTGATCCTGAGCATCCAACAATGGTATCAGAGCCATGTCTATCTCTAGTTAGGACCCTTTTGCAGCTAGGGTTTATGTTGTTCATCCCTGTTTCTACCCTAGCTCAATCTGTTCATGCACAAAGCTGCACCGTCGTTGCAATTCATGTCAAATTGATGCTATACTGAGGTTTCTATTGGTGCAAAGAGCATCAAAAGAAGGGGATTGAATCAATTTGAGCAAACCCTAGCTCAATTTCCCCAAAACCCGAAACCCTAGCTCATGAAATCCCCAAAATTTTCCCCTGGATTCGGCAAAATCCTAACCCTAGAAAGAAGGGCGGTAGACGATTCGAGCTTGTTGCCGACGTTTGCGCCATTGCCGCCGCCGCCCACCGCACCAAAGACGAAGCGGTCGGCTCGCGGCCTTCGGCCGCCGCCGAGGTTGGCCACCTCGCGGCGCCGTGCATCTGTCGTTAGGGCCGCCGCCATGCGAAGGTGGCGAGTGCGCGTCGCCGCCGCCGCCGCCAAGGGACGCCGCCTGTCGCTGTGTGCCCGCCGCCAAGGCACTGCCGAGAAACCGCCGACGGAGCTGCCAAGAAGCTAACGCCGCACGCGCGTTCGGGCGAGGGGTCTCGGCGGCGCCGGTCTTCTCTGTCGCGCCCTCTCTCTCGCTTGCTCGCTGCGCGCGGTCGCCGCCGTCATCGTCGCCAGGTGAACCGAGGGGGAGGAGAGGAAAGAGAGAGGTTAGGGATGGGGGGAGCCGAGCGGCCGGGGATTTTTGCTCCGCCCCGGCTCGATCCGAGCCGTCCGATCGGATCGGACGGTCCAGGGGGAGGCGGGCTATGGTTAACGGGTTGGGCCAGAATCGGCCCAGCACGGGAGGTTTTGAGCCCAACCGAGAAAATAAAATAAATTTGATTTCGGCTGCACACTATTGGGCATTAATAATTTCTAGTGCAAATGTTAATGTCTTCCAAATTTTTTTTCCACTAGTTATTTATGCTTTTATGCCCAAAATAATGCAAGTTTCCGCTGTGCAATTAAGGTTGTAGTTTTCTAGTTAAGTTGGAACCAACGTGAAAACTTGATTACAAAATTGCAAATTATACCAAAATTCTCTGATTAAATTGGAACCAACATGAAAATTTAATTGTGAGAATTTTATGATTTCTAAAAATAAGTGTGACTTATGTTTATTATTCTGACCAACGTTGATTAATAAATATTTGTCGCAAAATTTTATTGTTCGTATCTATTATCTGCCCAACGGTGATATTGATTTGAATGATAAAAGAAGTTTATGCATTGATTGATATTCTCCACTAATGATCTTTATTTCTTAATGTAGCCTCTAATGCCTCAAATATTGCGGACTAATCAACGGCATTGAGCAACTTAATGGGAGCAATTATCCTTCATGGAAGGAAAAGCTCAAATAATGCTTGCCTTGTGGATCTTGATTATGCCCTAAACAATGAGGCTCCCAAAGCGCCTCGTAGAAGGTTGCGAAAATTATGATACCCTCAACACAAAGCTATGAAATTGAAAAGGGCAAATGGGATCAATCAAATAGAAAGTGCCTCATGATCATTAAGAGCTCCATTATTGAGGGCATAAGGGAGCAATACCAGATTCCCAAACGGCTAAGGAATATCTTAGCAAGATTGAGGATCAATTTAAAGGGTCCTCAAGGTTTATGCAAGCACTCTTATCAAGAGGCTTGTCAATGATAAATATGATGGACCGGCGGTATAAGGGAGCATATAATGAAAAAGAGCAACATGGTCGCAAAGCTTAAGAAGATGGAGATGGAAATCTCGATGGTTTTCTTGTCCATTTCATCATGACCTCTTTACCACCGGAGTTTTCTCCGCTTATTTATCAATTATAATGCCATGAAGGTAAAGTGGTCCATTGATGAATTAATGGCCATGTGTGTTCAGGAAGAAGAAAGACTCAAGGCTGAAAAGGTTGATCATATCAACCATTTTAAGCATTCTCAAAAGAAGAAATTTCAGAAATTTCGAAGGAATACGCGCTAAGTCTTTCCAATTCAAGAAAAGGGCCAATCCTCTAAGGAGACTCAAGAAAATAAATCTGAAAATGGCTCGTTCAAGCTAAAGCCAATACAGATCCAAAAGGATGCCATTTTTGTGGTAAGCCCGACACATAAAGAGAGATTGCATTGATTTCAAATGGCTCAATAAGAAAGGTACTGATGTTATTACATTCATAGATGAATCCCTTTATACTGATTATGCCACTAGTACATGGTGGATTGACTCAGGTGCAACTATTCATGTTGCAAATTGTTTACAGGGATTCGATACGAAGAAGACCCTAAGAAGAGGGGAAAGAAGGATTAGAGTCGCCAATGGCGTCGAAGCAGAAGTTGAAGCAATAGGAGAGTTCCCACTCACACTTAATACCGGCTTCACGCTTCTTTTAAAAGATGTCCTTTATGTACCCTCTATGAGAAGAAACTTAGTTTCTGTATCATGTTTAGATGATGATGGGCTTCACTGCCATTTTGGGGATAAGAGATGTACAATTAAGTTTAATGATAATAATGTTGGTCTTGCCTTCCGACAAGACAAGCTTTATATGATTTCCCTAAATGATGCAGTGAATAATATTGATCCCTCTACATCTACGAATATCAGTACTAAGCGTAAGAGAAAGAGAAATGATAATGAGACTTCATCGAAATTGTGGCACTATCGTTTAGGCCATATTTCGAGGGGGAGAATTGAGCGTCTCATTAAAGAACAAATACTTCACCCTCTAGATTTCTCTGACGCTGATCAATGCATTGACCGCATTAAAGGAAAATATGCTAAACAAATTAAGAAAGGAGCCATAAGAAGCACGGGAGTCCTAGAATTGATTCATACGGATATTTGTGGTCCGTTTCCAGTAAAATCAATTGATGGTTTTGATTCATTCATAACATTTACTGATGACTACTCCCGGTATGGATATATTTATCCCATTAAAGAACGTTCTAAGGCACTAGACAAATTTAAGATTTTTAAGGCTGAAGTTGAAAATCAGCACAATCGAAAGATCAAGACAGTAAGATCAGATCGTGGTGGAGAGTATTATGGAAGACATACTCCATATGGCCAAATTCCTGGACCATTTGCAAGGTTCTTGCAGGAAAATGGCATAGTAGCCCAATATTCAACACCGGGCGAACCTCAGCAGAATGGAGTGGCTGAAAGGCGTAATCGCACACTTATGGACATGGTCCGAAGTATGATAAGTCATTCCACTTTGCCAATTAGTCTTTGGATGGAAGCATTAAAAACCGCTGCACATATTCTTAATCGAGTCCCCAGTAAAGCGGTGCCTAAAACACCTTATGAGATATGGACTGGGAGAAAACCGATTTTGAATTATCTACATATGTGGGGTTGTCCAGCTGAAGCAAAAGTCTTTAATCCAAGTGCTGGAAAATTGGATCCTAAGACTATCAGTTGTCATTTTATTGGATACCCTGACAAATCCAAAGGACATCGTTTCTACTGCCCGAATCAGTTCACGAAATTTGTTGAAACAAATCACGCTGTGTTCTTGGAAGATGAACTGATCAGGGGGAGCATGACACCTAGGAAAATAGATCTTGAAGAAAAGCGGGTATATGTCCCGACACCAATGATTCAAGAACCTGTTCTTCCAGTGCATGCTGATGTAACACCTTCTGAGTTTCCTATTACTACCACTGATGAACATGATGAGGAAACTCAGGAGTCTCCAGCTGTGGCAAATGAACCACAAGATGATCCTCTTAGAAGGTCACAACGAGTAAGAAGGTCTGCTATACCAAGCGACTATGCCACTTACATGAGTGAACATATGAATGAGATAGTTTTGGATGATGATCCTACTTCATTTAAAGAAGCCATGAAAAGTGAGCATTCATCTGAATGGTTTAATGCCATGAAAGATGAAATAAAGTCTATGAGTACCAATGAGGTATGGGACTTAGTAGAGATTCCTGAAGGAGCCAAAACAAGAGGGTCAGTAAATGGGTCTCAAAACCAAACGTGACTCTAAAGGGAATGTCGAAAGGTTCAAAGCAAGACTCAGAGCAAAGGGCTTCACACGAGGGAAGGCGTTGATTACAATGAAACATTCTCACTGCCTCGCCTAAAGACTCGCTCGTAATAATTATGGCGCTTGTAACTCATTATGATTTAGAATTACACCAAATGGATGTTAAACGGCATTCTTGAATGGGGATCTTCATGAAGATGTCTACATGGCTCAACCGTAAGGTTTTGTTGTGGAAGGAAAAGAACATTTGGGATGTCGGCTTAAGAGATCCATTTATGGATTGAAACAAGCGCCAAGGCAATGGTACCTCAAGTTTGATGAAATAATCGATGCTTTAATTTTAAGGAAAATGAGGTAGACAATTGCATATATGTCAAGTTCAGGGGGAGCAAATTTATTTTTTTGGTACTTTATGTCGATGACATTCTGTTAGCCAGTAGTGATAAAGATATGCTACTGGAGACCAAAAGTTTTCTCTCCTCCAAATTTGACATGAAGGATCTTGGTGAGGCAGCCTATGTTCTAGGCATTGAAATTCACCGAGATAGAGCCAAAGGCGCATTGGGGCTATCACAAAAGGCATATATTGAAAAAGTACTGAAGAAGTACAATATGCATAAGTGCTCAAGGTCACTTTGCTCCGATAGTCAAGGGCGATAAGTTTGGGACTTTTCAGGTCCAAGGAACCAATATGAAGTCGATCGATGAAGGCGGTTCCATATGCTTCTCATTGTCGGAAGTATCATGTATGCTCAAGTATGTACTCGCCTCGACCGCATTTGTAACCGGATGCTTGGCGTATCACCAAATCCAGTCCGATCATCGAAAGTCATTAAAAGGTCTTGCGTTATTTGCAAGGCACTAAGAATTACATGCTCACATACAGAAAATCTGATAACCTCGAAGTTATAGATTATTCAGATGCAGATTTTGCAGGGTGTACAGATAGCAAGAAATCCACATCAGGTTACATATTCACCTTTGCTGGAGGAGCTATTTCGTGGAAAAGCTCCAAACAAAGTGTTACTGCATCGTCGACAATGCAGGCAGAATTTGTGGCATGTTATGAGGCTACCGGGCAGGCAGTATGGCTCCAGAATTTTATCCCAGGATTGAGAGTGGTCGACAGCATATCTAAACCACTCACTTTATACTGCGATAATCAACCAGCAGTAATCTATTCGAGTAACAACAAGTCAAGTGGTGCTGCCAAACACATTGATATCAAGTATCATGTTGTGAAAGATAGAATCCAGGATCAGACAATTGATGTGAATTATATAAATACGAAGTTGATGTTAGCGGATCCGCTCACAAAAGGCCTACCACCCAGTGTATTCAATGGACATGTTGCCAGCATGGGTCTGGTAGAGAGCTTTTGATTCTGGAAGAAAGTGGGACCATTATATATATATGTATTTCCCTTTATGTTCTAAACCTTGTTTTGAAATAGAATGATGTACTATAGTCATTAGAGTTCAATGGTACTTAATTGACTATTGTAACTCTCTGTCTTGGTATATTGTTTTATTGAGAAATAAATTTTAATGTTAATCCATATGATCAAGGGGGAGAATGTTGGGTTGATCATATGATCTTAGGTGTGAACACACCTAAGTGATTATGTGCTAAAGATGTCAAAACCAAATTGACAACTAGAACCTTAGCTAGAACCTTGATTGGAGGCTCTAGAACCAACTCAATGCATCTCAAATATGCTAAAGGATTGTCCCCCTAGTGCACAACAACTCTATATAAGGAGAGGACCCCCCATTGGCCTCTCAACCTATCCAAGTTACTAGCTACCAATCAGCTTGTTGTTGGAGCACTAGGAAGGCTCAATTCCTCTTCTACACAAGCACAAGAACAAGGCCTTTACATCGGTTCAAGTTCAAGGATGAATTCTTCATCAAGTGAAGGTATGTGTGCATGAGTTTCTTTTCAGTTTTGGTGTTCTAGCTAGAGTTAGTGATCCTGAGCATCCAACAAATACTGCTTAGTTAAGCATTGCTCAACCATATCAAAGCGCATCTTGCTAGCAAATTTAAACAAACTAACAAATGTCATAACAAACCTTACCACTTTTATTCAAGATATCTACGGAGGCTAATCCTCCCTAAACACACGCATCCAACCGCGTAGAAAGACGCTACACTGCACCACTGCTTGGTTAGGTTCTGGCTTGGGTGCTTGGCGCACAATTGGCATGCACTGAACCTGACATTTTGATTGGACTATATATGAAGCTCAAATAACAAATTGCATTTCTTGAGTTATGTTTCATGATGATTGCAAGGAAGGAATAGCGCTCAAGAATTCCAAAACTGAGATCCATCGAAGTTTTGAGGAAAGGAAATTACTTCACTATTTCAAATCTCGTGTATGTATCTTCTTTCTTCAAAAATCCATTTACCCCCTTTAACTATCGTCAAAGTTCGGTTTATCTCCTTATGATATTGGGAATCTTCTTACTATTACTCAAACAAGCATGAAACAAATGCTTGCGTAATCGTCCGGAGGGAAAATCAGCTATGCAACTATTGGAATTATTATTAGAGACTCAAATGATGGATATGCAAGTATGATAACTTATATAACTTCAAAATTGGACAACCAATCTCCATGTGCTATTAATATCGACAAAATACCCTCTCTCCCGCATCCATCCCATGTTACACCCAAAAATTAAAATTTGACAAAATTCAAACTCAAATTCAAAAATTGGCCAAAGTCTCTTTCTCCCTCTCCTGCTCCCTCTCTCCTGCGCGGCACTCTCACCTCGAATGCCCTACACTGCGCCACCCGCCAGTCCTCCGCACGAACAGGCACCGGTCCGCCATTGCCGATGCCCATTTGTTCATCCCACCATTGCCCATCGGTCCGTTTCCATATAGCCCTTCATATCATCACCAAAGTCATTGTTGCCCATACCATGCATGCTGACGAAGACCCCGCACCCTACGCTTGCATTTCCCCAATACCATCACCGACCAAATCTAGTCCGCCTCAGTCCTTTCCACCACCCTAGTTAGCTTCCTGGTAGCCCTAGATCCCTGTGCATACACCATCTCACTAGAAACGACATTGTAGCTATGGGTATTGCCGGAGCTCCACCTACCGCACCGTGTAGCACTCTAACGTTCATCCATCCCAAGCATCGGCGTGTGCGCTAGTAGATGCGCGGTGCCACTCTTTGTCCGCCACGTTTCTGCTCATGGGTTGTGCCGCTTGAGAGCGCCAGCACACTGTGGGCCGCCACGGCCAGCTACGTCGCTAGCTAGAGATAGACAACAGCCGGAGCCATCGAATCTACGCCAAGATAAGTGCAGGCTTCGGGCGCGTGGGGTAGGGGTCACTGGTAGAACCCACAGGTCAATTGGCAAATCATGTACGATTTTTTCGTGAAAGGAAATGAGCCGCTTATCGTTGGCTCCGTGGCCCACTCGTCTGGTTAAGTGGAGGTGCCGATTGGTGTCGCGTCTCCCTCATGAGAAAGTGCATTTCTGGAGTACGCCTTCGGCGTAGCACGTGTGGGCGTGCTCAGTTGGATGCTTGGGTCGCCGTTGTGGGTCGGTCCATTACTGTGCGTGAGATTTTTCGACAATTTGGTTAATAAAATAATCAACTAAAGAAGATTAAATTATTAAAAATAGCTAGAGAACTCCAAAATTTCTTGAAAAATTTGGGTAAATACTAGATGACCTGTTGGACTTTGCCACTATGATTGCTGAATTTGTTCATCTGGATCCAGAATCTAAGACCATGGCAGAGTGCATGAAGCGCTCAGGTTGGGTCAAATGGAAAGAAGCAATTGAGGAAGAATTATACTCGCTTAATAAAAGAGAAGTTTTTGGTCCTGTAATACCAACTCCTCCTAAAACATTTCCTATTGGAAATAAATGGGTCTTTGTTCGGAAAAGGAACGAAGATAACCAGGTGGTGAGATATAAAGCGAGGCTCGTAGCACAAGGGTTTACGCAGAGACCCGGCATCGATTACGATGAAACATACTCTCCTGTGATGACTGGAATCACATTTTGATATTTAATATTATTGGCTGTCAATATGAATTGGACTATGCAATTAATAAAAATTGTGACCGCTGTTGACACCCAAATTTGGCATGATTTTACGGTTATTTTGGTGCCAAAAAGAGGGTGAAAATAGCATATTCGGCTATAAATCGAGCTAAATCGGCGTATAATTGGAAGTCATTATTGGTTGACCGGCTGGTATTTGAAAAGGATTATTATCGGCTTTTATGCATGCATATATATTTAAAAAGGATTAGGTAGCCGATAAAAGGAGATAAATGGTTCATATGATCAAGCATAGATATGATATAATCGGCTTTTATATGTGTGTTAATAAGCCAAGCAAGGCATTGATCGGTTTATATATGCATATGTGCATGCATGGAAGGTTAATGGTTAATCAGGTTTGAAGTCCACGTGGGAATTAAATTAATTGATGGATCCTTATACGTGATAAAGTCTGCGGCAATATTTTCCATATAGAGAAGATCACCAGAAGGAGAAGGCCAAGAACTCGCGTAGAGATTAAATGAAGAAAGAGCTAGCATTTCAATATACGTGGCCAATCATATATAGCCGATCATGTATATAGCATCGGCTAATTTGAGGGATCTCACGTGGAGATTAAATCAGGAAAGGGCAGCTCACGTGAAGATCAAATAAAGAAGCACAAATATCGGAAAGGCTTCACGTCGGCTAAAATAAATATTAATATTAGTAATAGTATTCGTATTCGAGTCGGTTTGTATCGAGTCCGTGCCTTGCATGATAAGTCTAGTCGGTTAGTTATTTTATGTAACTAAGAGATAGAGTCCATGTCAAGTTACCGGATAAGCCGGTGCGTCTTTAATATAAATAAGGGCTGCCGTGCAGCATGTAAGGACTACCAATCAATAATACATCTACTATTTCGTCTACCTGGTACCCTTGTGCTATGAATCCGATCGATCCTCTCGTATCCGTATTCAAAGTACACGCCGGCATCTACTGTCTCGATTAAGTTCGATCTCCTCGCCGTCGACTCCATCGGTAGGGACTGTCTCGGTTCAGTCCGATCTCCTCGCCGTCGGCATCGGAATACTATCTCCTGGTGGCATTGCTGCGCGATCGCCGTCCGCCAGAGGAGTTAGGTTTCGCCGAATACTATCTCGGCGGTATTGCTGCGCGCGTCGTCCGCGGAGGTGTTAGGTTCCATCTCGCCCATCGGCTCGACGCCTCATCGTTAAGCCGGTCATCGGATTATCGCCCGCTATCGGTAAAGCGCCCATCGCCGCGGCGGCTTGTTTGCTCTATCGGCTCGACGTCTCATCGTTAAGCCGATAATCGGTTTATTTCCCAAGCTATCGGTAAATCTTCATTGCTTCGCCGGTATCTTGCCTATCGGTAACCTTGCCGATTGCAAAAGGTCAAATCGGCTGGCACGTCCTCGGAAAGCCCGACCCCCTGTTGTTCGGCTGTAGTTGGTGCCGGGAAACCACTTTTCCGCGTCAACAACCGCATATTTATATGAGTCGCTTGATTCGGATATTTACATGAAAGTCCCTGAAGGGGTTAAACTTTCGAATCCTAAAGAAATCGTAACATGTATAGCGTTAAATTGAAAAGGTCGCTATATGGATTAAAATAGCCTGGGAGAATGCGGTTCATCCGACTAAGTGAATTCCTTTTAAAGAAAAGATATTCAAATAATGATGATTGCCCTTGTGTGTTTATACAGAAAACAGAAAGTGGGTTTTGCATTAAACAAGCAATCATCTAGTGACGGAGTTTGAAATGAAAGATTTCAACAAAACCAAATTCTGCTTAGGTTTACAACTTGAGCACCTACATGATGGAATTCTAGTGCACCAGTCTGCTTGTGTCCAAAAGAAAAAGGTTCAATATGGATAAAGCATACCCATCTAAGACCCCTATGGTTGTGAGATACCTTCATAGGGGATAATGACTCATTTAGACCAAAGGGTGAAAATCAAGATATTTTGAGACTGGAAGTTCCATATGTAAGATCAAGCCTCCCATGGGCTAATTGATTTTGGTAATTGATGGCAAATAGGCCGTACAGACGGAACGCTAAGGATAAGGACCTCTGTTTTTATAGTTCTTCTATTTTCCTTGTGTGCGTCTTTGGCTAGACTACATCTCTCTGGTTGCAGGGTCCCACTGAGCATAGGTCCAGAAACATCAGCTGTGGGTCCCATGGGGTTCCGAGAGGTCGCCGGTACTCTCCGAGAGGTCGCCCGTGCTTGGAGTTAGGTCGCCTGCTCGCCGAGGGTCGCCTGCAGCCGCCGAGAGGTCGCCTGCTTGGGGTTAGGTCGCCCGGCTCGCCGAGGGGTCGCCCGTGCTCGCCGAGGGGTCGCCGGTACTCGCCGAGTGGTCGCCCGTGACGGGGAGAGGTCGCCCGAGCTTGTGGAGAGGTCGCCGAAATCAAGCGCACTGTCGGACGGCGTCCGTCGGACGGGGTCCGACAGCGTGGAATTCCCAGTGAGCACGCTCAAAATCGATTAAGTCCCAGACGACACCGCGTCCGAAGCCCATCGGACGGCGTCCGACGGCGTTTCGGCAAACGAGCAAACACCTGGCGGGCAGCCCGTTCGTGTGCACCAGCGCCCTGTCGGACGCGTCCGGTAAGCCACCGGACGGCGTCCGACGAAGCACAAATTTTGGCCAAATCCTCTATCGACGGCGCCGACGGAACCGGACGGCGTCCGATCGGGCAATGTGAATCTCGCGATTTAATCGAGCCGCCCATTTCTAGGGTTTCGCCTTGGGCCTATAAATAGGGGCTAGGTGCACGGAGAAACCTGAGAGAGAGCCACCATTAAGCAGCCGCCTCTTGTCTTAGCCACCAAGAGAGCTCCTCCCATGGTTCCCATCTCCACCTAGGGTTCCATGTGCTTGAGAGATTGAGAGGGAGTAGAAGAGAGGAAGAAGAAGAAGAAGGTGACCCTAGCTCATCTCATCTATCTCCAAGGTTTTCCCCAACTCCCATGGTGTTCTTGCCCTAGTTTCATGGTGGGAGAGAAAGGGAAGTGGTGAGAGACGTTCTCCGATCTAGTGCTATTGGGATTCCGTCGCCGGAGAGATCGTCGTCACGCCACGAGCTACATCGACCGTGCCGCAAACCCACCATTCGTTGGTGGTCACCGCCTTGTGTAGGGGTGCATCCTCTCCATCCGTTGGAGCCCTCAAGTCCGCCGTGTGTCGGCGGCCATCTCCGTGTGTCGGGGGTGCCAAGGTATCCGTGTGTCGGATCCAAATCCTCCATGTGTTGGGGGTACCTCATGTGTTGAGGTGAAATCCACCGTGTGTCGGTGGTCGGTGCCGTATGTCGGTGTCGTGGGTGTGAGGAGCTCTCGCGTGTGAGAGAACTCGCCTCCGTATGAAGGTTTGGAGCTCGCCTACCATATGTTGGTGAAGAGCTACCACGAGTGGATTGAGGGCTAGGGACGAGAGAGTCTCGACTTCTCTGTGTGAGAAGTTTCCTCAACGGAGACGTAGGTGTTCATGTGTTGAGCACCGAACTTCGGTAAACAACTCGGTTTGCATCCCTCGCCCCACACATATTTACTTCCGCAGATATTGAATTGACCGGCTTTGTGAGTGCCATCGAGCCTCCTAGTAGTCGCCAGCATTATTGTGATCACTTCAGTAACTAGACTCTAGGTCAATCAATAGCTTGGGTTCCTAATTTGACAAAGTAAACAAGCGAATCGAGAGAAGTAAAATTAGAGAAGAGCCGATTCACCCCCCCTCTGGTTAGTGGCACTAATTTTAGCTTTTGGAAGTTGCGCATGAAAGTGTTTCTCCAGGCCATGGGAATGGATGTTTGGAGGGTCGTAGAGTCTCCTCATGGTGTCACACTCACTAACAACATACCAGCACACCCAAGACAAAACAAATTCTTAGAGACCGATGCTAAGGCTATGAACGCTTTGTTTTGTGGTTTGAGCATGGAGGTCTTCGATAGAGTTAGCAATCTTACTAGTGCACACGACATATGGATCACACTCATTAAGATTCACGAGGGCACTTCAATTTGTTAAGGAGGGTAGACTAGTAGTTGTCAAGGAGCGTTATGATCGCCTCGTAATGCTTCCAAATGAAAATGTCAATGCTATATTTACTCACTTAACCCCATCCTTAACGAGCTTAAGGGCTCGGTCACACTGCTGCCAATGATGAAGTGTGCAGGAAAATGTCATGGATCCTCCCAAGAAGGACTATCGACATCATCACCTACCTCACCAACAAGATGGTGATGTGGAGAAGTCGGCTCAACAGACTTTGCTTAGCAAGATCACCGCACACGAGATGATGCTCCTCAATGATCATGAGGACTCTCCTGCTCCCGCAAAAAATCAAGTGATCGCCCTAAAGGCCAGTGGATCCAAGCAGAGTGGTCTCAAGTCAAGCCAAGCTGAGGATGGTGGAGAGATGAGTTGGAATGAGCTCGAGGAGGGCTTCCAACACTTCGGCCTGTTCATGAAGCAGGCTGGCCAATTCATGAGCAGAAATGGCTATGGAGGCAAGAAGAGGATGAGTCGAAACACTCATGCGTCATACCGATGCTATGAGTGTCAGGAGAAGGGGCGCATCGCTTCAATGTGTCCTCAAAAGGGTAACACCAAGTACAAGGACAAAGGAAAGGAGAAGGGCGATGGCGAGAAGCCGAGGCAGAACGATTACAAGAAGAAAAATCCTCAGAAGTCTAGATTCAAGGGTCGCTCCTCACAAGGCAAGAGGCTAGCCTTTGTGGGAGAATGGGTGACCGATGATGCTCCAATGACACGCCTCGCTTCGGAGATGAGGAATCAGCTGATCAAGAGTTAGCCACCATGGCGATAGCTGAGTCTGTGCCACCTCCTCCAGTCTTTGCACCAAGATGTCTCACGGCCGTCACCGAGGCTCGAGAGTGGTATTCTGAGGACGATGGGGCTTCTTCCACTACTTCTACTACACCGGCAAAGGTTTCACCAACTTCTGCTGGCACTTTCAAGTGCCTGATGGCTCGACCTAGTGGCGAGGTGAGCGACTCTGATTCTGACTTTGATGTTGATGTTGAAGGCATGCGTGATTGTCTTAGTGAAGCTTGTGAGCGTTATAAGCATGAGACACTAAAGAATCTAGAGCTTGGTTTGATTGCATTACAAACCAAGTGCAAAAATCTTGCCACTAGATGTGATAGCTTAGAATCTGAACATGATACTTTGCTAGGTTCGAACAAAAATCTGTCATCTAAGTGCAATGTGCTAGAACAAGAGTGCGATGCCTTGAATGAATCCCTAGAAGATCTCATGACTACTTATCATGCACTTAGGGAGAATCATGAGACACTTCTGGCTAAGAATGATGAGTTGGTTGCTTTGCCTCTTGCTCAACTAGTTGATACACCTGTTGATGCTTTGGATGCTACTTGTGCCATGCCTGTTACTTCTGTTGCTATTGCACCTGTTATTGATTTGACTCTTGCTTGCCCTGAGGTTGCCCATGATTGCACTGTATTGGCTTCCACTTCTAGCGGTTCCTCTAGCAATGCACTAGTATGTACACCTGATAATTCTAAATTTGCAGTAGCTGCTAGGGAGTTCGCTATTGAAAATGCTGAGTTGAAGTCTAAACTTGAGAAATTTGATAAAGGGCTTGGGAAGTGCTATGAGGGTAGCCTAGCCTTGGATAAGATGCTCAAGGAACAAAGAAAACCTTTCCAAAAGGGTGGCTTGGGTTTTACCCCTGAGAAGTCAAAGGGGAGGAAGAAATCAAGTGTTCCTCGAGCATCTGATGTGGACATCACCACATCGGATACATCCAAGGGAGCAACGACCAAAGACTACGGCCAGCAGCCAACGATTCAAGGACCAATTACCCGAGCCCGCGCACGACAATTAAACTATCAGGTGAATTCGTTTCTCGGGTTACATCATTCAAATTATGAGAATAGACCACTGCCTAATAATAGTCTTGTACTTAGAAACTTGGGCATGCAGCAGCTTGGAGGTATTAACTCACCAACAAGAGCAATAAAGCAAGGTGGGAATGCCAAGGGATTCCACTCGACATTCAGTGAACCCTCTGACTTAAAAACGGCATACAGAATGCAAACGGACTCCGTTTGGGGCGTATGAGCACTTGTTGGAAAGATAACTGCGCCATCTTTCCAACGGATCCAACCACACCTTCAAATTCCAAGTGACCTGGCCGCAGCAGTCAAAAACATCTCGCGAACAGAACCAGTCTTTTGCTCTTCTTGGGTGCTGTGTCACCATTATTTTGGGCTGAGTGCCCATGTATTCCTGCTCGTGAGAACACCTCCTAGAGTCATCTCCTTCTCTATATATTGGACAAGCCTCTCCTTTTCTCCCTAGGTTTTGTTTAATTGTTGTTGTCTTCCTGTTTGGAGAAACACCCTCGAAATCCCATGTGTCGGTTGACCAATCGATTCCGAGCTTCAGAACCTCAACTCTATCGTTTGTGAGCTTAATCATATCTGCAATTTCAGATTGCTTTTCACTTGTTCTTGCTTGTTCTCGATTGCATGCAGGGATAGACCTTCGTGGTCAGGTCAATCGCGTTAGGCGTGGTTGATAACAAGTAGGTTTGGTGGTTTAGCGATCGTCGGGCCCTGTCCTTGCTTGGCTGGAAGCCGGTTCGTCAAAGTCACCTCTCCGCCCAAATCGATTTATCCTTCTCACCAGAAGATCGGGCCACTTGAGAGCCCATTATTTGGTATCAGAGCTTCCGGTTGCCTGGTGAGATCTTGTATCTTTGTTAGTGTGTGTTCTTCCCATAGTCCAGAAAATTTGCCATACAAAAAGATTGTTTACCCGCTGTCCAAGCCCCTTTGTGCCATTTCAATTGGTTATTTCAGTTTGTGTTCGTTCTAGTGTTGCCTTGTTGCTGTTCATCGTCTTGTTCATCTCCCCGTACCAAATTCCACCTATAACACCCAAAAACAAAAAGACCAACCTCGGCCAGAAATTTCCCATTTCTGCAGCTGCCGCTAAAAACGCCATATCTCCCTATTCCCTAATCCTTTTTGAGTGAAACCAAAAGGAGAAGTTTCCAGACTTGTTGTTCTATCATCCTACCAATTTTCAACCCCATACATGAAAAAACCAAGGAGTTATGGATGTTTGATTCAGACCTTGTTGCTGTCCTGAAATCTGCAGATCAGTTCACTTGTGAATTTTGTGCGAATTTCTCTGTTCGTTTTTAGAAAGTTGGCCCAAAACAAAGGTTGTTGAAAAAGTCGTCAGGAAGAAGTGTAAAAATTTCATAAGCAAAAGGCACCTGACAAAGAGTTACGGCCAAAATACCAACCTGCTGTTCTGTGGGCAGAAAACAGTGAACTGCAAAGTTTGATCTATCTTGTGTTTTCTTGTCCATAGTGCAAATCCATGACTTGCTGAGTGTCTAGCACTTGTTTTCATACCCACATATTTGCTTAAGCCTATTATAAATCTTTGTTTGTTCAGCAACATAGGCTATGTGCTAGGTTGAACACTTATTCAAATTGTGCAAATCTGAAATTAGCTAATTGTCTCTCATTTGCTACTATATATTACCCGCCGAGCTCCACACTTCTTCTCGACCACAAAGGTGCAGGACCTTGTGATCGCTTTGCCACCTTGTAAACTTGGTTTATCATGAACCCCACCGATTGCACCTCCCTACTTGCTGGTAAGAACTTGTAAGAACGAGATGATGGTGTCGGTGTGATCGTGAGAGCCTTGCCAAATCCACCACCTAGTAGTGATAGGAGCATACTTTTTTGTGTGTTTTCCTATTTACTACTAACCATGGCAGATAACGAAATCCAAGAGGAGAATGAAGAAGCAAATCTCACACCTAGGTCAAGGCGGCTCCTACAATACTTTAATCGCTTGCTCAATGGGCATGCCACAAATCATGATAGAGCCTTGGTCGACATCAACAACAACCTTGTTGTCCTCCGCGATCGAGTTGACCGCCTTGAAGAACAACAACCGCCACTTGCTGAAAATGTGGCCGATAATGCAAGACAACAAGATGGCGCACCTAGACGCCAACCACGACACGCTGCTCGTGCAAGGGCAAATGTGATAGAAGAAGAAGAAGACTATGTTGCCGACAATCAAGATGATGAAGGGTTCAACATCAACAATGATCGAGACCATCGGCGACTTCGACACAATCGGCAAGGTATGGGTAGAAATCAGCAAGAACATCGAGAGGTACGTAATGAGCACATAGCCAACATTAAATTCACAATACCTCCGCTTGATGGCAAATATAACCTCGATGCTTATCTTGATTGGGAGCTAGTCAGAACAAAAATTTGCATGCTATGATTTTCCAAGATAGAAAAGTTAGGGTCGCCACTAGTGAGTTTATCGCTTTTGCCTCAATTTGGTGGAGTGAGACTCGAGAACTCGTGCCAACTTACCTAGAACATGGGATGCCTTAAAACAACTAATGAGAAGCAGATTTGTCCTTCATATTATGCTCGTGATTTATCGAACAAACCGCAGCGCGTCTAAACCAAGGCAATAAATCAGAGAAGAATACTATCAAGAATTGCAAATTGGCATGCTACGCTGTAATTTAGAAGAGAATGGTGATGCTTTGATGGCTAGGTTCTTGGGAGGGCTTAACCGAGAGATTCAGGACATCCTTGATTACAAAGAATACAACTCTATCACTCGCTTGTTTCATCTTGCTTGTAAAGTCGAAAGGGAAGTATCTGGTCGGCAAACCAAAATGAGAAGCCAATTTGGAGGATCTTCATCCACACGATCAATCAAGAGCGATCCAAAGCACCATCTACTTCCTTCGCTGGACGTACAACTTCATCTACCAATCATGGACGCTCACTGCCCGACCACTTCTTCGACTCCTACCGAGTTCCGAAACAAGCAAGTCAACGACCATTCAAGCCCCCGCCCGTAGTGCTGCTTCATTGCTTCCACCGGTCGCACACGTGACGTGCAATGCCACAAATGCAAAGGATTTGGGCACTTCATGCGAGATTGTCCAAGTCGGCTGCTCGATTGTAAGGGAAGATGGTGAGTACACTTCGCTAGTGATATTGAGGATGAACGTGCTTTGGATACCACTAACCTTACAAGACAAGAAAGTGATGGCGAGCAAGAAGAGGAGCATTTGGACGCTGAAATGTTGGATAAGTACATGAGTATCATTGTGAAGCGTGTGCTTAGCGCCCGAGATGGAGCTGCTGCTGAACAAAACCAACGCCACAACTTGTTCCAAACCAAGTTTGTCATCAAGGAGCGCTCGTTCGAGTGATCATTGATGGTGGTAGCTGCAACAATCTTGCTAGCATGGAGATGGTCGAGAAGCTTGGCTTGACCACAACACAACATCCACATCCCTACTACATTCAATGGTTCAACTCCGATTGGAAAAATCAAGGTAACAAGGATGGTGAGACTACACTTTTCCTCGGTTCTTATCATGACCATGCTGATTGCGATGTAGTACCTATGCAAGCTTGCTCCTTGCTGCTAGGTAGACCTTGGCAATATGACAAAAATGTTACCCACCATGGTAGGACTAATCAATACACTCTCATGCATCGTGAAAAGAAAATTGTGTTGGAACCAATGTCTCCTGCCGCCATTTTGAAAGATGATCTTGAGAGAGCTGAAAGAGAGAAAGGGAAAAGAGTGCAAAATGAGAATGATACACCTAAAAGAGAGAGACTAATCTGAGGAAACCTGAAATCAAGTTAAAGGGTGCTGTCATGTTAGCCACAAAATCTGATTTGAATGATGTGATTGAAAAAATGCTGAATGCCATGCTTTGGTTTGCAAAGAAGCTTTGTTTGCTCTAGATGATATGCCCGCTTTTTTGCCTCTTGCTGTTGCTAACATTTTGCAGGAATATGAAGATGTTTTCCAAATTGAGCCGCCTCGGGCTACCACCAATTCGAGGAATTGAGCATCAAATCGATTTGATTCTGGAGCCTCGTTGCAAACCGGCAGATATAGGACCAATCTCGAGGAGACTAAGGAGATTCAACACCAAATTCAGGAGTTGCTTGACAAAGGGTACGACGCGAGAGCCCGAGTCCTTGTGTTTGTTCTGTGCTTTTAGTGCCTAAGAAAGATGGATCTTGGCGATAAAGCGTGGATTGTAGAGCTATCAATAATATCATCATAGGTATCGCCACCCTATTCCTAGGTTGGAAGACATGCTAGATGAATTAAGCGGCTCTCACTGTGTTCTCTAAAGTTGACTTGAGAAGTGGATACCACCAAATCGAATGAAACTTGGGGATGAATGGAAAACTGCGTTTAAAACTAAATTTGGATTGTATGAGTGGTTAGTGATGCCCTTTGGTTTAACTAATGCACCTAGTACATTCATGCGGTTGATGAATGAAGTTTTGCGTCCCTTTATTGGAAAATTTGTGGTGGTCTATTTTGATGATATCTTGATTTACAGAAAGTCGCTTTGAACATCATGAACATTTACGTGTTGTTTTTAGTGCCTTAAGAAATGCACGCTTGTTTGGTAACCTCGAGAAGTGCACCTTTTGCACCGATTGAGTCTCTTTTCTTGGCTATGTTGTTACACCACAGGAATCGAGGTAGATCAAGCCAAGATTGAAGCCATCAAGAGTTGGCCGACTCTAAAACAAACACAAGTGCGGAGTTTTCACGGACTTGCCGGATTTTATCGCCGCTTTGTGAAGGATTTCAGCTCAATTGCTGCACCTCCGAACGAGTTGACAAAGAAGGGAGTAGTGTTCTCTTGGGGCAAGCACAAGAGAATGCCTTCAACACTTTAAAGGAAAAGCTCACAAGTGCACCAACGCTTCACTTCCCGATTTTGGTAAGACCTTTGAACTTGAATGTGATGCTAGTGGTATTGGCATCGGAGGTGTGCTGCTACAAGAAGGTAAACCCGCTGCATATTTCAGCGAGAAACTTAATGGACCTGTTCTTAATTATTCCACATATGATAAGGAATTGTATGCACTTGTTCGTTCTTTAGAGACGTGGCAACACTACTTATGGCCTAAGGAGTTTGTTATCCATTCGATCATGAATCTCTCAAGCATATTAGGAGCCAAAGCAAGCTGAACCGTAGACACACAAAATGGGTTGAATTCATTGAATCATTTCCTTATATCATCAAACACAAAAGGGAAAGGATAATGTGATTGCCGATGCTTTGTCTAGGCGTTATGTGATGATGTCTCAACTTGATTGTCGATTTTTGGCCTAGAAACAATAAAAGAACTTTATGCTCATGATGATGACTTTAAGAATGCTTTGCTGAATTGTAAAGAGGGAAGAAGCTGGAACAAATTTGTGAACAATGATGGGTTCTGTTTAGGGCTAACAAGTCAGCATTCCAAATAGTTCTGTTTCGCTTTTCTTTATTCTAGAGGCTCATGGAGGAGGATTGATGGGACACTTTGGAGCAAAGAAGACGGAAGACGTTCTAGCTGAACATTTCTTTTGGCCAAAGATGAGACGTGATGTCGAACGCTTTGTTGCACGCTGTACCACATGCCAAAAAGCTAAGTCTCGGCTTAATCCACATGGTTTGTATATGCCTCTTCCTGCTCCTAACATTCCTTGGGAGGATATATCTATGGACTTTGTTCTAGGATTGCCTCGAACGAAGAAGGGAGGGATAGTGTTTTTGTTGTGGTCGATAGATTCTCAAAATG
The DNA here is from genome assembly GCA_036346415.1 of Raddia guianensis. Taxonomy (NCBI): domain Eukaryota; kingdom Viridiplantae; phylum Streptophyta; class Magnoliopsida; order Poales; family Poaceae; genus Raddia; species Raddia guianensis. Next base: position 39,832,430 of record CM070539.1, read on the forward strand.
GCACATTTCATTCCATGTCACAAAACCGATGATGCCACTCACATTGCTGACCTATTTTTCAAAGAAATTGTTCGTTTGCATGGTATGCCCTCCACTATTGTTTCAGATCGTGATGCAAAGTTTTTAAGTCACTTTTGGAGAACCTTATGGAGCAAATTAGGCACAATGTTGTTGTTCTCAACTACGTGTCACCCCAAACCGATGGACAAACTGAAGTGGTGAATGTAACCTTGTCAACCATGTCATGAGCTATACTTAAGAAGAATTTGAAGATGTGGGAAGAATGTCTTCCACATGTGGAATTCGCCACAACCGATCATTGCACTCAACTACGAAGATGACCCCTTTTCGTGGTATATGGCTTTAACCTCGTGCTCCAATCGATCTTTTACCTTTACCATCTTCGAGAAGGTAAATTTTGATGCCAAGAACCGTGCTGAATTTATTATAAAATTGCATGAAACCACAAAAGAAAACATCGAATCTAATGACGGAAAAATATAGAATTGCCGCAAACAATGGTAGAAAGGAAATGACATTTGAACCCGGTGATCTTGTTTGGTTGCATTTAAGAAAAGAAAGATTTCTGAATCTGCGAAAGTCAAAATTGATGCCTAGAGCTGATGGTCCTTTCAAAGTGCCGGAGCGAATTAATGATAATGCTTATAAGCTTGAATTACTGCGCAGAATTTGGGATTAGTCCCACCTTTAATGTTTCAGATCTAAAGCCATTCCTTCGAGAGAACAATGAGCTTGAGTCGAGGACGACTCAAATGCAAGAAGGGGAGGATGATGTGGACATCACCACATCGGATACATCCAAGGAGCAACGACCAAAGACTACGCCAGCACCAACGATTCAAGGACCAATTACCCGAGCCCGCACGACGACAATTAAACTATCGTGAATTCGCTTCTCGGGTTACATCATTCAAATTATGAGAATAGACCACTGCCTAATAATAGTCTTGTACTTAGGAACTTGGGCATGCAGCAGCTTGGAGGTATTAACTCACCAACAAGAGCAATAAAGCAAGGTGGGAATGCCAAGGATTCCACTCGACATTCATGAACCCTCTGACTTAAAAACGGCATACAGAATGCAAACGGACTCCGTTTGGGGCGTATGAGCACTTGTTGGAAAGATAACTGCGCCATCTTTCCAACGGATCCAACCACACCTTCAAATTCCAAGTGACCTAGCCGCAGCAGTCAAAAACATCTCGCGAACAGAACCAGTCTTTTGCTCTTCTTGGGTGCTGTGTCACCATTATTTTGGGCTGAGTGCCCATGTATTCCTGCTCGTGAGAACACCTCCTAGAGTCATCTCCTTCTCTATATATTGGACAAGCCTCTCCTTTTCTCCCTAGGTTTTGTTTAATTGTTGTTGTCTTCCTGTTTGAGAAACACCTCGAAATCCCTTGTGTCGGTTGACCAATCGATTCCGAGCTTCAGAACCTCAACTCTATCGTTTGTGAGCTTAATCATATCTGCAATTTCAGATTGCTTTTCACTTGTTCTTGCTTGTTCTCGATTGCATGCAGGGATAGACCTTCGTGGTCAGGTCAATCGCGTTAGGCGTGGTTGATAACAAGTAGGTTTGGTGGTTTAGCGATCGTCGGGCCCTGTCCTTGCGTGGCTGGAAACCGGTTCGTCAAAGTCACCTCTCCGCCCAAATCGATTTATCCTTCTCACCAGAAGATCGGGCCACTTGAGAGCCCATTAGCATCTACCCATAGGCAAGGTTACTATTAGGCTCATCCCAAGAAGAGGCGTGGTAACAACTTGCACTCTAGCAACAATGTTTCTAGGATGAACAATGGGCACGGCACTTGGCAAGGACCTCCTAGGCACTATAACTCCACATGGCAGCAAAGAAACAATAGTGCTTGGCAATATGGTCCTAGATCCTATAACAACTGGCAAGGTCCTAGGTATCACAACACTTGGCAATCACCTAGGCAAAACTTCTGGAATGGACTTCCTAGGCACAACATTGGTAGGACACATCCATCTAGGAACCAAAACCGCAACACTTATGATAGGTGAACTAACGGAGTGGAGGGTGCCATTGGATCATCGACAGTGGGTGCACTCAACACATGACCGTCAACCCCCGGTTGTTCACCTCAATAGGGGAGGAAGGCAAGATTCCCCCCAAGGTCACTTTTGGAGATGGAAGCAAGAGCAAGGTTCTTGGAGCTGGAAAGGTAGCAATTTCTTCAGATCTTTCAATTGACAATGTGCTACTTGTGAAAACTTTGAGCTATAACCTCCTCTCTGTTGCCCAAATATGTGATTTGGGGTTCCATTACAATTTCTCACCTGAGGGTTTGTTGGTTATGGACAAAAATAAAAACCTTGTGTTTAAAGGCTTTCGATTTGAAAATTTGTTTCTTGTGAACTTTAATGAGCCTGCTGCATCCGTCTCGACTTGCCTTGTCGCCAAAGTTACCCTTGGTTGGCTTTGGCATAGGCGTCTTGGGCATGTTGGCATGGCTAATTTGAAGAAATTTTTCAAAAACGAGTTGATTCTTGGGGTGAAAGATGTGACATTCGAGAAAGACAAGCTATGCAGTGCCTGTCAGGCCGGCAAGCAAGTGGCAAGCTCTCATCCTGCTAAGAATGTCATGTCTATATCTCGACCTTTTGAGCTTTTGCACATGGATCTTTTTGGACCAACTACCTATGTGAGTATCGGGGGAAATCTCTATTGCTTGGTCATTGTTGATGACTTCTCCCGATACACCTGGGTCTTCTTTCTACCTGACAAAACTTCAACTGGAGATGTTTTCAAAAAGTTTGTAAAGATAGCCCAAAATGCTTTTGATTGTACCCTCAAGAAGGTGAGAAGTGACAATGGGACGGAGTTCACTAACACTTCTGTTGAGCTGTTCTGTGATGAGCTAGGGATTGACCACCGCCTCGACCACCTACACTCCTCAGCAAAATGGGGTGGTTGAGAGGAAGAACAGGACGCTCATTGAGATGGCAAGGACAATGTTGAACGAGTACAAGACCTCTGATCTGTTCTGGGCAGAAGCCATCAACACAGCCTGTCACTGCATCAACAGGCTGTATCTTCACAAGCTCCTGAGGAAGACATCTTATGAGCTGCTTGTGGGAAGACGACCCAATGTCTCCTACTTCAGGGTTTTTGGCTGCAAGGTCTACATCAAGAAGAAGCGGGAACACTTGGGCAAGTTTCAGAGCAGAGTGGACACTGGGATCTTTCTGGGCTACTCAACCAGGGGATCGTCCTTCAGAGTGTACAATGAGTCCAGCGGATTGATTGAGGAGAGCTGCGATGTCAAGTTCGACGAGTCCAATGGGAGCCAAGGAGAGCATGAGAACTTGGATGATGTGGGTAGTGAGCAGCTGGCAAGGGCAGTGGAGGAGATGCCAGCAGGTGATGTGAGGCCAGTGGAGGTTCAGAGGGAGACCGAGACGGTTCCACCACCTCTCACAGCTGAACCAGTGCCGGACTCAGGGGAGCGTTGCCTCAAGACAGCTCAAGTGTGAAGCCAGTTCCAGAGGCAGAGACAGCATGTGAGCCAGATGCAGAATCAGATGAGCTACCATCTCAGCTGATCAAGACCCATCACACCATTGCTCGTAATCATCCAGCTGATCAAGTGATTGGGGACTTAACTCAAGGTGTACAAACAAGATGAAGGACAGCCAGCATCTGTGAAGTCGATGCTCTGGCGAACTTCTGTGAGCACACGGCGTTCGTGTCTGAGCTTGAGCCAAAGAAAGTGGAAGATGCACTGAACGACCCGGACTGGATCAATGCGATGCATGAGGAGCTGCACAACTTTGAGAGGAACAAAGTCTGCAGCTTGGTGAAAAGGCCAAACGACTGCAACGTAATTGGAACCAAGTGGGTTTTCAAGAACAAGCAAGATGAGCTTGGAGTGGTGGTGCGCAACAAGGCTAGACTTGTGGCTCAGGGCTTCACACAGATCGAGGGTGTAGATTGTGGAGACACCTATGCTCCAGTGGCGCGTTTGGAAGCAATCAGACTGCTTGTGGCATTTGCAACATGCCACAACATTGTGCTTAGGCAGATGGACGTAAAGAGTGCTTTTCTGAACGGATACATTGGAGAGCTAGTGTATGTGGAGCAGCCTCCAGGGTTTGAAGACCTGAAGCACCCTGATCATGTGTACAAATTGTCGAAGGCTCTGTATGGTCTCAAGCAAGCACCCAGGGCATGGTATGAAAGACTGAGGGACTTCCTCATTAGCAAGGGATTCACGGTTGGAAGGGTCGACATGACTCTATTCACTAAGGTGGTGGATGGAGATCTGTTCCTGTGCCAGGTCTATGTGGATGACATAATCTTCGGTAGCACAAATGAGCTCCTGGTCACAGAGTTTAGCGACATGATGAGCAAGGAGTTCGAGATGTCGATGATGGGCGAGTTGAACTTCTTCTTGGGATTTCAAATCAAGCAACTCAAGACAGGGACATTCATATGCCAAGAGAAGTACATCCACGACCTCCTCAAGCGCTTCGACATGAGTGACTGCAAGCCGATCCGGACACCAATGGGGACGAACTGCCACCTCGACCTCGACAAAGAAGGTAAATATGTCGACCAAAAGCTTTACCGTTCCATGATTGGTGCTTTGCTCTACTTGACTGCATCTAGGCCGGATATCATGTTTAGTGTGTGCATGTGCGCTAGATTTCAAGCCTCCCCTAGAGAAATGCATATGATCGCTGTGAAACGAATACTTAGATACAAACGCACACCTAGCATAGGCCTTTGGTTCCCGAAGGTGCGCGTTTGAGCTCCTAGGCTATTCGACTCAGATTATGCCGGTGCAAGATCGATCGCAAGAGCACTTCCGGGCATATCACTTTTTGGGTAGGTGTCTTGTGTCATGGGCGCCAAAGAAACAGATTCCGTGGCGCTATCTACGGAGGCCGAGTATATAGCGGAAGGAGTTGTTGTGCATGATTGTTTTACTTGACACGACCACGCTTGACTTTGGGCTAAAACTTGACCATGTGCCTCTTCTATGCGACAATGAGAGCGCGGTGAAGATAGCGTGCAACCCGGTCCAACACTCACGGACCAAGCACATTGATATCCGTCACCATTTCCTTCGGGATCATGTGACAAAGGGCGACATTGTGCTTGAGCACGTGCGGACAGAGGACCAGCTTGCCGACATATTCACCAAGCCACTCGATGAGGCACGATTCTGCAAATTGAGAAATGAGTTAAACATTTTAGATAAGTCAAACATTGCCTGAGTTGGTCGCGTGTCTATGTCATTGATTGCAAATATTTTGAAGCCAGTTTGAGCATTTAGGTGCTTTGCTTGTTATACTGGATGTTATTCATTTGACTATATGTTCATCACATGAAATTGATAGTTATAGCATGTGTTTACCCTGTCACTAGCTCAACTTATGCTTAACTCAATATATCATGCAATTGGAAACCATGAGTATGTGTTAGGAGGGCCATAGCTTCTAGTCTTATTTGATCGCTCTAAACTTTTTGGTGGATCATGTGCTTCTAAGTCTAGATTGTGTTCTTCCATTTTGCACATGTCTTTACTTCGCTAATTTGAGCAATTTTGAGAAAAATGTTGAGCCAAATTTTCAAAGTGTGCTAAAATATGAATAAGGCCAAAATTGGTCATACATGTCTCACCAATGCCTCCTCGATGAGATAGCTTGCCATGGCACTAGGCATGAACTTAGGGGGAGCTTTGGATGACCGAGACGTTCATCTTCAAGTCTCTTTGGGTGGCGCCGCTTGTGTTTTGAGACATGGCAAATTTAAAAAAAAAATGCAAAGTGCAAAATTTGAGATATTTCAAAATGAGCTCAACCAAAATGTTTTAGTCTCAAATAGGCACGGCGATCGCATGTGTAGCTTGGATTGCACCTTCTAGTGCTATGGAGTATCGTGTGTCCCCTTTGAGTTTTGGAGCAACTCTTGATACTTCTAGCTATAGTTCACCTTATACTTGCTCTAGGTCATAATAACTTGAAATTATACATCTATCAATTGTGCTCTAGTTGATCTTGTGACATTGTGACCTTGAGATGGCTAGATTTTGAGTGTGATGAACTTATGGGCATACGTGCACTAGTACAACTTTCAAAGCGCTTCACTTGCTAATCCCATACTTTCTGGTCATTGATGCCAAAGGGGGAGAAATTAGTGCAAATCCATGTTTTGGGCATTATCATGTTTTGGGGTGTTTACAAGTGGTAGACTTAGGAGATGCTTTGCTCCTAGGATGAAAAATTAGGATGGAGATGCTTTGCTCCATGTGATGTGATGGCACTATCGTGTCTTACAAGTGGTATGCATTGATTTAGGGGGAGCTCATGTTTATGTGAAATACAAGTGGTATGCATTGATTTAGGGGGAGCTCATGTTTATGTGTACATTGCATTTTATTCGTTGGCCTAGTCTTTAGATGCTTTGCTCCATGTGATGTGATGGTACTATCGTGTCTTACAAGTGGTATGCATTGATTTAGGGGGAGCTCATGTTTATGTGAAATACAAGTGGTATGCATTGATTTAGGGGGAGCTCATGTTTATGTGAAATACAAGTGGTATGCATTGATTTAGGGGGAGCTCATGTTTATGTGTACATTGCATTTTATTCGTTGGCCTAGTCTTTGGTATTGTGCTATGCTGTGATGCAATGTTTCTGGACTAACCCATTGCACCAGAGATTGTATTTGTGCCTTGTCATGTTGGATTTGCAGATGTTGTCATCAATTACCAAAAAGGGGGAGATTGTAAGATCAAGCCTCCCATGGGCTAATTGATTTTGGTAATTGATAGCAAATAGGCCGTACAGCCGGAACGCTAAGGATAAGGACCTCTGTTTTTATAGTTCTTCTATTTTCCTTGTGTGCGTCTTTGACTAGACTACATCTCTCTGGTTGCAGGGTCCCACTGAGCACAGGTCCGAAACATCACCGTGGGTCCCATGGGGTTCCGAGAGGTCGCCAGTACTCTCGAGAGGTCGCCTGCTTGGGGTTAGGTCGCCGGCTCGCCGAGGGTCGCCTGCTTTCGCCGAGGGTCGCCGGTACTCACCGAGTGGTCGCCCGTGACGGGGAGAGGTCGCCCGAGCTTGTGGAGAGGTCGCCGAAATCAAGCGCACTGTCGGACGGCGTCCGTCGGACGGGGTCCGACAGCGTGGAATTCCCAGTGAGCACGCTCAAAATCGATTAAGTCCCAGACGACACCGTCCCTGTCGGACGGCGTCCGAAGCCCATCGGACGGCGTCGGACGGCGTTTCGGCAAACGACCAAACACCTGGCGGGCAGCCCGTTCGTGTGCACCAGCGCCCTGTCGGACGCGTCCGGTAAGCCACCGGACGGCGTCCGACGAAGCACAAATTTTGGCCAAATCCTCTGTCGGACGGCGCCCGACGGGAACCGGACGGCGTCCGATCGGGCAATGTGAATCTCGCGATTTAATCTGAGCCGTCCATTTCTAGGGTTTCGCCTTGGGCCTATAAATAGGGGCTAGGTGCACGGAGAAACTCGAGAGAGAGCCACCATTAAGCAGCCGCCTCTTGTCTTAGCCACCAAGAGAGCTCCTCCCATGGTTCCCATCTCCACCTAGGGTTCCATGTGCTTGAGAGATTGAGAGGGAGTAGTAGAGAGGAAGAAGAAGAAGAAGAAGGTGACCCTAGCTCATCTCATCTATCTCCAAGGTTTTCCCCAACTCCCATGGTGTTCTTGCCCTAGTTTCATGGTGGGAGAGAAAGGGAAGTGGTGAGAGACGTTCTCCGATCTAGTGCTCTTGGGATTCCGTCGCCGGAGAGATCGTCGTCACGCCACGAGCTACATCGACCGTGCCGCAAACCTACCATTCGTTGGTGGTCACCGCCTTGTGTAGGGGTGCATCCTCTCCATCCGTTGGAGCCCTCAAGTCCGCCGTGTGTCGGCGGCCATCTCCGTGTGTCGGGGGTGCCAAGGTATCCGTGTGTCGGATCCAAATCCTCCATGTGTTGGGGGTACCTCATGTGTTGAGGTGAAATCCACCGTGTGTCGGCGGTCGGTGCCGTGTGTAGGTGCCGTGGGTGTGAGGAGCTCTCGCGTGTGAGAGAACTCGCCTCCGTGTGATGGTTTGGAGCTCGCCTACCATGTGTTGGTGAAGAGCTACCACGAGTGGATTGAGGGCTAGGGACGAGAGAGTCTCGACTTCTCTGTGTGAGAAGTTTCCTCAACGGAGACGTAGGTGTTCATGTGTTGAGCACCGAACTTCGGTAAACAACTCGGTTTGCATCTCCTCGCCCCACACATATTTACTTCCGCATATTGAATTGACCGCTGGCTTGTGAGTGCCATCGAGCCTCCTAGTAGTCGCTTGTGCATTATTGTGATCACTTCCGCAACTAGACTCTAGGTCAATCAATAGCTTGGGTTCCTAATTTGACAAAGTAAACAAGCGAATCGAGAGAAGTAAAATTAGAGAAGAGTCGATTCACCCCCCTCTCGGCCTAGGATCCTTACACCATACCTTAGTGCTATTGGAGCATTAATGTACTTGGCAAATTGCACCAGGCCTGATATTGCATTAGCGGTAAATTTGTTGGCTAGATTTAGTGCTGCTCCAACAATAAGACATTAGAATGGCAATAAAAATATCTTCAGCTACCTTAGAGGTACACAAGATCTAGGATTATTCTACAAGAAAAACCAAGATATGACTATGGTGGGATATACTGATGCTGGCTATCTGATCCTCACAATGCCAGATCACAGATTGGATTTATGTTTCTTTATGATGGTACAACCTTTTCATGGAAGTCTAGCAAACAGACTATACTAGCAAACAGACTATAGTAGCCACATCCACTAATCATTACTCCCTCCATTCTGAAATATAAGGCATATAATTTTTTTGATGAAGTCAACACACGTAAACTTTGACCATTAATTTCTTTCATATTATATTATCAATAACTATAAAATTAACATCATATCAAAGTATTTCAAATACAAATCTAACTATACCACATGCATAAAATTGAACATATATGTTCCTATCATAATTATTAGTCGAACGTTCTAAACATTGACTTTTTAAAATACATGCACACCTTACATTTTAGAACGGAGGGAGTATGAAATAATTTTGTTATATGAAGCATTACGTGAATGTGTTTGGCTTCGCATAATGATTAACCACGTTGAAAGGTCATGTGGTATCAATTCTGATAGATCCCCTATCATTATCTATGAAGATAATGTAGCTTGTGTTATGCAAATGTAAACATGTTATATTAGGAGTAATATAACAAAGCATATTGCTCTTAAATTATTCTATCCTCGTTAACTCCAAAAAAGTGGAGAGATATAAATTTTACAAAGTGTTGTGATAACTTAGCAGAATTATTCACTAAATCTCTGCCAAAGTCCACATCTTGGAAATGTGTGCATGGAATTGGTATGAGAAGACTTTGTGAGTTGCAAGGTCCATAGGGAGAATCCCACTGAACAAACCTGTCTGAATAATCAAGATATTGCACTCTTTTCCCCGTATGAGTTTTTGTAAAATATTTCTCATATAAAGGTTTTTAATGAGGCAATATGAATACAAGCTAAAATATAATGCACCCTTTTCTCCATCCATTTTACCCCATTGGGTTTTCGAAAGGAGTTTTTAATGAGACATGATATACTTAGGGGATATAAATACAAGATCACATAATATGATTTTCTTCATCCGTTTTTCATAGGGTTTTAGGAAAGAGCTTTTAAAGAGATCTTTGTACAAATTATTTGTCCAAGGGGAGTATTAATAAATAGAAAGTATGGACAAATAAACAAATGACAGTTAATCTCGTTATTAACTTGATCTTTAATCACAGGATTAACGGTAGATCAACATTAAATAAAGAAACTGTCTGCGCTCCAAAAGGGAGCAACCGCCATGTACAATTGTAGTGCGCTCCAAAAGGGAGCAACCGCCATGTACAATTGTAGTGCGGTCCAAAAGGGAGCAACCACCATGTACAATTGTAGTGTACTATATAAAGGGCAGTACCCTGTGTAACTTTAAGTTGTGACTATTCATTTGTACAATCAAAAGGCAATAAAGCAACAATTCCAAATCTCTCTCTCGTACTCACCACTGAGCAATAGTGCCTTCTAACACCAATATCGTTTATGATGCTTTAAGTCGAAAAAGCCACAATCTAAAATTGTGCTAGATGAAGAAATTAAACTTATGTATAGTGAAGCATATGATGATAAATGCAATGATAGTAAAACTCCAGGCTTGAACATATCCGAAAAACGCAACAGGACGATAAAAAGGTTCCCAGATCAAAGTCCGAGTGCATAGAAGTAAATCAGCAGGTTTTGTTTGATAGCAATGTTAAGAGTAATGTGGTTTACGTTTAGAAGAAGAGTCATGATTTATTTAATGATCGGTTCATGATTAATCTATTGATCGATTCATGAGTGGGGTACTTTAGGAAAACTAAAAACTTTTCCTAAGCTAGATAAGAAACTTTTTTATGAATAAGTTAGATAAGAGTGAAAAATAAATCATCAGTCAAGATTATAACCTTTTATAAAATGAGCTACATAAGTGACAAACAAATCATCGCTCAGCCATAGCCCACCAAGCAATAACTGCATACTACCGCAGAATGCAAAGTGCAAAAGGCAGCGCAAATCCAGCAAATCAAGGCAGGTGATCATTACATTTTACAATAAAATGATGCTGTTCATCATTGAAAAGCTCAATTCATATTCCGGAGGAACAGGGCACACAGCTAACAGGAGAGTAAATATACACATTCATTGAAATTGGATCCTGCCACTGCACAGCAACACTGAACAAAATGTGGCCATGTTCAGTTCAATACAATCAGGAAAAGTAGGGAGAATGGGGAGGGGGGCCGATCATGGATGGAACTATTTAGATCCAACTATGACTTGAAAGGAACTATACAGATATTTACTGACACTACATAAGTCAGATTTGTCTATGTAAGCTTCCGTTGGTCTTCTCTCAATGTTTCCCTGCGTACAAGAAAAACCAGGCACATGCAAATAACTTCACGCAGTCACCCCCATTAGCCCGCCCTTTTCACGCAGATGGCACGAAAACCAGCGAACCAATTAACTCTTCTCCTACCGCCTCCACCACTATGTTGTCATTTTATTTACCTTGTCGTTCCGTCGATATATGACGGCAAACAACAAATTATTGCATTTCCATCAACAAATTTTACTCTATCATAAAACCAGTGCTAGTTCACAAGAAGCCGATTTCTGACCTGCTTTCAGTATGCTTCTTCTTAACCATGAAATTTCTTATATCCCTAATATGTAATAAAAAAAATCATCAGCAAGACAATAAGCATATCGGAGAAAAGGGACTTACCAAATGCAAATGTGCATTTGGAGGATGAAGCTTAAAAATATAGATGAAGCATGATTTTACCTGCATCTTGGAACTGAACAGTCTTCGTCATTACAACGCTTCGAGTGCCCGAGCAGAAGATTCCACATGAAAACACACTTCTCGCAACCTCCTCGGTTGCGGACACGGATGGAACAATGTTTACCATGAAAGAACAACTTCTTCATCAAAACACACAGTTTTGAATTGCAATTACAAGGATCCAAGCATCTTGATGCATGCACCAAGCTATCAAGGTAGTCCTGCTTTGATAACATACAGTTCATTAGTAAGGGACAGCGGAAAAATCCTTATCATCAATATCAAGATGTTACAAAAAAATGTAGGATGGCAATTGGCACTACACAATCTCCACATAAGAATCTAAAAGTTCAGAATAAACTTCACACTTATTATGAAGTTGTATGTGACTAATATTAATTCAATAATTCACTGGGACAAATAGGTGAACAAACGTTAAACACTTAAAAAATAAGCAAAAGTAAATTTCACATAAGAAGCTCTTGGTTCATGAACAATATGTTGTGCCAAAAAGCATATCGAAACAATTTTTTTTTTAAAAAAAAAACAGAACCCAGAACTTCTGACAAAAAAGGAAAAAGCATTGGCTTGTGTTAAAAATTTAACTTCCTGAAGTAAAGAAGCTTAGATGCTTAATTACGAATTTAAATAGGTTACCTGTACATTGTATTGCTGTAATGCGTGGTGACTGTCCATATGTCTGAGCTCATGAATATGCAATTTTTCACCATTTTGTTTATAGCATGAATCACAAAAACTGCAGTTTAGGCAAACCAGGCAGCGCCACGCCAAGCCTTGACCCATTGGAAGGTGACAAAAAGAACAAGCAGAATCATGTAGAAGATATAGAATCATCATTGTAGAGTGTTTTGCACGCCGAAGGGTATCAAACTGGTAGTGCTTCTCTTGACAGTGCTTCAAGAAATCTATTCTATTGTCGAAATACTTGTTCTCCATTATTGGATCTCCATCATCAGTCTCCGGAAGGGGTTCTTCCTCTATCTGTAGGACAATTAACTATGCTGATGAATATAAATTCCATAATACATCTATTGAAAAGGCAGAGTTTATATGAATACCCTTTGAAACGTGTGCTTTTGTTTTGTTGTAGCTGGGTGCCGGTCCTTTGGTGGGGCATTTAGCTCTTCGGCATGACACCTACAAGGACCAACAACAATATCATCAACAATTGGTGCTCTAATGATAAAAGTAACAAAAATAGGTAGCATGTAAGTTCACTGTGTAATTTAATGCAAAAAGAAGCTGGGGATTGATGATTGTAACTTGTAAGGGCCTAAAGACAGTAGATAGAATAAATGCGTGCAATTATCATTTTTTACAGGACAGAATTCCACTTATGCAACTCCCAATGATCAGAAATATTAGTTGTTTTGGAAAATGACATGTCTCCAAAACATAAATAACCACTAGTTATTACTACAATTTTTTTTTATAAAACCCACAATATAATAGGAATACTTTCAAGATACCCATACCTAAAGTTGGAAAACCTTGACTAGCATATATCTCAAACAATTTGTGACCAGAGGGAGTACTTAACAAGTTCTAAATTATAGGAAAGCGTTATATATGGCCATAGAATTAAATAAAAGCAACAAGAAGAAATGCTTACTGCTCACACAAATGGAAATTTCTGCAGCTGGAGCAAACCCAACTTTTACCAGATACAATAGGTTGATGACAATGCTTGCAAAACTGCTGCAAACAAAGAACAATAAAGTCTTCTTTCATGGTGCGCATCTTTTCTCCAAGCTGCCAACAATGAAAACAAGTGTTTTAAATGCCTACAAAATAATTGGGAAAAAAGGCTAAAATGAAGATTAAAATAAACTAACCCTATGCATGAGCAATATATCCTCAAGATTTCCTTTCCGGTCATCACGTTTAGCTACCCGTAGGAGCCTTCCTACTTGTGTTTCTTTCTTCTGTGAGGTGCTGTCATCTTTCTTCTCAAGCAGCCTCTCTGCTTCCCCAGGCCAGAAATCATTCTCGCAGTATGGCAAGCAAGCTGCTGAGATATTGGCCTTGCATTCATTCGTGGGCTGAATGAAAAAGTCATAGAGTGTGTTACGCTCCACAACTACACCCTCCTTAACAGCCTTCTTAGTCAAGTTCTGGTACCTAAAAAGTTAACAAGCTAACCAAATGAAGGCCCATAGATATAATTGGGTTTAAACCATAAATACCACACTACAAACACAAACCAGCTTCGAAGCTTGTCAGACTTGGGCATCTTTTGTGTTGTAGGATGACAATATAAAACATAATCATCACGCTTTGTAGACGGGCAAGCCCATATAGAACAACTTACAAATCCTCGTTTCTTGCAATAATCCAAATAACCAATCTACAATATGATAAAAAAAGAGAGGGTAAAGAATCTACAAACATGAGGTCAGTATGATAATCTCTGAAGTATAACTGTTGGCAGTTATCATACCAAAATTTCATGATACACAAATGTACGGAGAGCTTCGCCACTTGCAGATTTGATTTCAGGACTGAAGTACTTGACAGAATCGATATATGCAAGATAAACATGCCTTTGATTTGGCAATGGGCAAGCTGAACCATACTCTTGTACATACATGGCAAACAGACAAACATCTACCCCTTGATTCTTTTGGAACAAGAGAATGGCCTGCACAAAAAACAAAAGTAAAAAGTAACTCTCATTATTTCCTGTACTAAATATCTGAAAATATTATTTACTTGCATATTATAATAAAAAAGAATTGGTCAAGTAAAGTATCATTTAATCACCTTTGATTTGTACGGAAATTCATCAGGATACTTTTCTTGTTGGAAAAAATCCCGAAAACGAGGTAAGACTTGCAGTACTCTGGCAGCTGAAGAAACCACTCTAACAGTAAGACCTTCAACACCAGGCACCTAAAAATTGGAGCACACACAAAAAGTAAAATTAGTTTCTTCCAGATTTGGCATCAGAAAATAGACTTCCTGGGGAACATAAGATAAAAACAGGTGATCTGATAACCAGTAAGAATCAGTGATCAGTATTATTTCAACAATTTTTTTTGTCAATTTTTCATGGACAGTAAACCGAACTAGATTGCCACATTATATTTGGAACATGTCTGCAAGCACAAAAGATTCTTAAACACAACAAGTACACTATTTGTGACATATTCCAAATGTGATTTTGCCAACACTGAAAAAAATACAAGAATTACGACCAAATCAAATCAATGTCATAATATATAATAAGAACAGATATGCATGTCTAGTACATATACCTTCTAGTAGAGTAGTAGTGAATTACTAAAGTCACAGTGGAGGATCACAATACAAGGATTAACAATGTGCAAGTCCGGTAATTCAGTAACAAGAATTAGAAAGTGCAAGTAACACTAAAATGCATCTGAAAAAATAGAACTAATAATTAAACATAAGTGTAATATATCTACAGTCAGCTGCAAGGTCAACAGTACCAGATTATGCATTAGACTATTTTGTATGTGAAACAAAATCACAAAAATGTAAAACACCAACCTCTTCAACGCCTTTCCCTGATGCACTTGCCCTCTGTTGCCGTTCCTGCTCAAGCCGCTCAGAAAGTCTTTGTTCAATATGATCACTTAATTTAGTTCTTGCTAAATCCCATGCTCCAAGAACAGTAGATGACTCCAGCGAATCAATATCTCCATTATCTTTCTCCTTCAAGAAACATTTTGCACAAGTATATTTTCCAAGTGCCTCCAGAGATTCACGGTTAAAAAGAGCACAGATGTGATGCTGCCAAGCTCTGCACTTGTCACACTGGACCCACTGAGAAGAGACAAGTGAACAGAAGATGAGTAATTCATATATATAATCAAGGATAGCCAGAGAGAGATCAGAAAAGAACATTACCCATTCAGTTTCAGCATCTGTTTCTGCATAACAGAATCTCTTTTGATACTTAGCCTTTGCATTACTAAGATGGTGACATCTGCCACATATTGAAGTCTTTTCATTCCCATTTTCCACATAATAGGATCCCGTAGAATTTATTATTTTAAAACACAGAGCACAAAATCGTGGAGCGGGTTCAAAAAGAAGTTTCTCCAACCCACATAAACTGCATGTATTCTGATCAGGCAAGTCTTCTACTAACTGGAGGTCATCCGTTGTCACCTTGCTCTGGAAAAAAAAAGCAAATAGTGACAAGGGATATCAACAATAGCACAAAACAAATAAATATTCTGCACATGCAACCAATACAGGTTAATTAAAAATAAAATATAATCTTTTAAGACACAATAAACTCAAGTATAAATACACAATTTATATGGATAACAGCATCAACCTAAGGTAGCAATGAAAAACTTGTATGAGATCGAATTCACTCACCAGACTAGTATGCTGGTTTAGACTGCTCAAGTGATCTCTAATATCCTCAGCGGTTAATGCATAGAGTAATGAAGCCCCTCTTTTCTTCCTTGCGCTTAAGGTGGCTGCTGAAGTTTGATTCAATGAACCAGCATTAGCGTCCTTCATCTCAATGTCACCATTTTCATAGTGCAATTCTTCTTTGTTTGGTACAGCAGTCTCTGATGATGTAACAATCTCCAAGTTATTGAGGTCTTCACTGGTTGGTTCAAGAACAATGTTGGTGCCAGCATTGCTGTCCCCCAAGGAACTGCAAAACGGTGACTTTTGAGGTAATTCTGTAGTTTCAGACTGTAACGCCTCAGGAGATATATGAGTCTCAATGACAACAGGCTGTTGTCTGTTTACAATCTCCATGTCATTGGCATGGACAAGATTGGGAGAATCAATCTTCAAGCGTTTTGTTACATGATGCTTGCCAGAAGATTCATATGATGTAGGTGAAGTTGGCTTTGATACAGTACTATTTGACGTCTGTTCATTCTCCACACTCTCTCTCACAAGGTCACAAGTATCACAATCATCAGTGAAGCAGCATTCGCATTGAGTAAAGGGTGTGCTTATATTTGAGCAATTCTCCCTGAAGAAATCTTTGCGGTCTGAAATGTGGCGCAGTTTTTCTTTCATTTGCATGCATCCGTCAAATCCACATTGTCCTTTGTTGTATGGGCACATTTTAGTGTGATCATGGAGATATGATAAGTCTAGGCCTACAGATGTGATATTTGACTGATCTGATTGTTCTAATTGATGACTCCAGATACACTCTTTCTGACATTCTCGGTATTGCATCGAAGATGGCCCTTGACCAACAGAATATATGTTAAAATTTGTAGAAGGCTTTTGAACATTAGCTGTTGAGACAGACTCAATTGAAAAAGTTCTCATTTCACTGGAACTTGTAGTTCCATCATACATTGCTGATGAAGAACTGGAAGTCCCAGACATTGATGGTTGTGGACTATGAATTTGATGTGCATCACCTGGCAAAATTTGGTCATAATGTTTATGATGGAAAACATGTTCAGCTCAATTTCATACGCAAACAACGGTAAAAAAAATTTACCTGGGTAATTATCCTTTACATGACAATTATGCACGCTATCGCTGACACTCCCACCAAGACCAAGACTGTGTTTTGGTAGTGCTGACACGCATGGAGAAACATTTGTGTTTATTAAGCTTTCAGGCCTCCAATTATTGTTATCAGCCGATGAAGGAACAAAGTTAGCAGCAAATTTATGGTTGTCATTTGTTGCATATCCTAAAAATCAAGACAATGAAGAATTAAAACCCTAAAGGTGGTATTGTGAGGTAAAAGTAAAGAATTCATCATCTCCACTCACTCTGTGAAGAGAACACATTTTGTGTGGATAAGTCTCTTGCACAAAAGGGCTGACTAGTAGAACAAGGTAAAGCTCTACCATGATGTGCACTGAAATCCGGCGTCTCTATCCCAGGCAACTGTTCTGAGTTGAGCATGGATGTAGCTGCTGAAGAGATCCCAGCATGTCTATTGTTAAAAAATGGTTGAGAACTGAGCATAGCACTCAATCTAACTTTTAAAGTGTCCAAATCCATGTATTTAACCTGAAAGAAAAATAAATAGATGTCAGCATGTTATTCAGAACTAATGGGGTAGATAATAACTGAATGTCAAATTATTTTAAAGTAACAAAAATGTAAGCAAAGCAAAATTAACTATTCCCTCCGGTCACAAATAATTGTTATTTTGCACATCGACGAAGTCTCTAAAATACACATTTGACCACTAATTACTAGCACAATTTATTATAAAACACACACACTATAATATTACGAAAGCATTCTTCAAGCCGAATCTACACATAGTTTTTATGCAGTAGATCTAACTAGTTCAAACGATATTTATAGCTAAAGTTTTAAAACTTTGACTTGCACGTAGTTCAAATGACAAATATCTGTGACCAGAGCGAGTACAAAGTTCACTCAAACATTGGGTATTACTTTTTACTTTTTATCAGTAAAGCATGTAATCAAATTCTAATATGATGCAATAGAAGAAATATATCATATATCAATTCCAAAGAATATATTGCAACAGGAGGCAAAGGAACACAGACCTCTGATCCAGCTTGCAGAAAAAGTTGTTCATCAATACTTTTTGAGATTGCCACAAGATAATGTTGGTTTAAGTTACAGAATTCCACTCGTTCTTTCAGGAACTGCACACTGAACAGAAAAACAATACATCAAGATATGATGTATATACAAGATAATAACCAACTATCTTCTTTTTCAACCATTTTAAACTGTCATTCCATCAAGTGTGTATGTGTTCACACTTCACAATAATTAAGAACAATGAGTATCAAACAGTGTGGAACAGTGCAATTTTTTCAGCATCATATCAGTAGTTTGACCAAATAAAAAGTTTAATTTATCTCAAGCTTTTAGTCTTGAGTTTGGTTCAGGCTTAGATTAAATGGGTTAGCTAACCTTAACCCAACTGAATTAGCTGAACCCAGGATAATCCAAGTTGTAGTTGGCAACTAATCCAGTTAATTTTGTACTGTTTGGTTGGTTAGTTGGGTTAGCAGGGCGGGATGATGGTATCACAACCTCTGGCTGGGTTAGCAAGGTAAATAGCTTTCACGGAATAACTTAATCCTGATCAAACTATGCAAATTTGAAATTAAAAAATCAATTCATCAGCACATGGGCCAACCTAACCACAAACACATACTTCAGAAGTTATGAACACAGTAATTGATAAGGGCAGCAATGCAATTGCACGAAGTAATGAACATGCAAAAGAAATTAAGATATGACAAATGGACCTACAGGTCAATATTTATGGTTTAAATGACACTCGGTGCTGATAACTGTAGCCATTTAGTCAAGTACACAAGACCAGAGCATGTTCGGAGTGGCTAAGCTGAATGAACAAGCAAGTTGGGCTAAAATTAGCCGAATGTTAAGGTGCTTCGAGAGGTTCTAGAATCTGCTTCTCGAAGCTAGTCCACTTTGTTTAAGTTATCATTGAGAGTCATTTAAAGGTGGTTTTAGGATAGGAAAAAAATGGACTAAAAAAAATCAAATTGGCTTTTTTAGCAAAATAAGCATAAGCCACTTCGAACATGTTGTAAATGTGCCATATCAGCAAAATACATGGTTATTAAAGCGCTAAAACGACTAACCACGTTTTTACGTTTTAACGGTGAAATGAATGTTAAAGCAATGTTCTAATCATAGCCTAAAAGAAGCATAAAAGCAAAATAATGAAGAAAATTAGCCTATATGTTTATCTCCTCCCCAGCCCACCAAGCCAACCATCTATTTTAACAAACAGCCCATCCTACTGCCTAGCCCTGCTTTAGCCCACCAGCCCTCTGCCTAGCTCTGCTTCTATCCTCAAGACTTCAAACCATAACAATCTTAACCCATACTTCCCTCTCCTTCCTTCTTCCCTCCCCAATCCAGCGCCGCCTCCTCATGTCCTTACTCCTCCTTCCCAACACCGCAGCACCGCCTCTCCCGCTGCTTCCACCAGCACCTCCTCCCCCATCATCCCTCCGCGTAGCAGTCTGCCTTCCCACCTCTGACCAGTGCCGCCACTCCTGCCCGCATGCAATGGACAGCATCCCTTGTGCTCAGCAGCCTTTAAGGCACCTCCACTGACTTGGCAACATCGGCTTAGGTCTTCTGGGCCTCGCGACAACAGCAAGCAGTGAGGTGGTAAAATGCTACAACTCTCTTAAAACTCCAGAGTTTTGCAATTGAAGCGACACTTAAAGGTTGTTTTAAAGACTCTCTGATAAGCTTGTCAAAATATAATCAACATATAAACTCAGAATTGTAAAAGTAATGAATAATGAATACTCATACCATGTTCAGTGCTATGGATTAATACAAGCAATGTACACAACATTTTCTGAAAATGTGCTAACAATCAACAGGTCATATTTCTATTATAGAAGTTCTTCCTATGGTTGATAATCTTGTAGAAAGAGACCCATTTTTGCACTAACAATGAATTAAAATAGCTAAAGAAAATACCCTGAATTGCCATTGAGGCTGGACAATGAGCTAGGACGCTAACAATTAGCCATTGACAGGGCAACGTTATCGCCGATATCGGTGATTCAGAACTTACATTTTATGCTGTATCAAGGTGCGAACTGGAGAGGTATCTGGGTCCATATTGTCCAGCTGAAGAATTTGAGCCGCAGTCTGTGCATACGGTGCCTGTACAGGAAAGCCACTTAAAGCATACTGCTGCTGAATCCCTTGCAGGGCCTGTGCCATCATGCTTCTAGCGCACCTGAAATGCACATATATAACATGAGTTTGATCAAGGGCTACGATCATCTCATGCAACAACCAATGACAAATGGTAATAAAGGAAGAACAACAATTTATAAACATAATGCAGCATACTGAAAGTTGCATTAAAAACAAAACATCAATTTGCCACTTAGAACTTCAAACACACCACCAACTGAACTCCATATGGCATCTCTATTACTCTATGCACACAAGGATAGTTTGCACTCAGTGAGAAGCAATGCACGACAAACGGCAGCAAGTAGACCAAAGATAGAATATCAGTGCAAGCACAATACAGTCTAACTGTAACAACAACAAGAGAACCGCGCATAAAGATAGAACAATGCATTACTCTGAGAATCACTAATACCAAGAGCAAAACTAACAGGACTTGGTTACCAGGTAAAATACTGACAAAAAGGAATCAGAGAATCGCTAATATGCAGGAGCACGTAAAACAGATTACTCTGAGCAAAGCCATCCTATGATTACCAAGAGCAGCGCCGGCTGGCCCTCCACACTGACACGGCCTCTCCTACATCACAACTACACACACTTAAACGATACACGAATTGGCCAAGCAAGAGTCTACAAATTCCATTGCACAATCAAAAATTACCTAACACAAAAATTCAGCATGCATCAACACAATCCAATTCTGCAATCTTTACCGGCCATCTAAAGCACATACCGAAAACTACAGCCACCCTCCCCCGCACGATGAGACATCCCAGGACGAGGCATCTCCTAACCGAGAGCTAAAACAAGAAAGAACGCGAGCAAACCCTAATCCTAGACGAGCGGTACCGCGGGGGTGGGGGGCTCTTGCAAGATCCGGATCGGGAGACATGGGAGTGGGGGGCGTTACCTACAGTTCCCCTGCTTCAGCAAGCCCGGAGAGGAGACGGCGCCACAGGGACTTCGAACGAGGCCACGGTGTTGTCGGGGTCTCGCCGGCCGGCGGCGGCAGCGGGGGACTAGGGTTAGGGTTAAAGCGGTGGAGGATGGTGGCGGCGGAAGTGACGCGGCTGAGGCGAAGAGATATCGAGGGGGAAAAGAAGATGATGCGATACGGCCCAGCCCAGATATCAGATCAGATATGGATACACGCGGCGGGCGAGATACCGGGTCGGACTGGGATAGGCTTCAGGATCGGGCTCGGTTAGAGGCGTAACCTGTTTGGTTAGGAATCAGGCCCAGACTTACCCGTATATGGCTTGATTGGCTTCGGCTTAAATTAAATTAAAATTTGTGATATTTGTTTAAGCCAAATGATGCAATACTTTGTAGTATTTTTTTTTTGAAGTTCTAAATAGTTCTTTTTAGAGTTCGTAAAATATTTTTTTATAATTTTTTGAACTCTTTTTTCGAAGGGTCACAACTTTTTTATATTAAAGTTTTAGTAACTTTCAGCTCAAACAAACAAGACTTTTAGCTGCATGGCACCCTCAGCCTCAAAAGTTTTTAATATTTTAAAATTTTTATCTACCGAAATAAATAATTCATATTTTTTTGAAAAATTATAGGTAATTCAAGCTTTTTAAACAGTTTGCTATAGCTATGCGATAGCACCGCTATACCTTTTCAAATTTAAAACGCGCCGGACTAAAAATACCAAGAACATAGTTATGCCCACTATATTTATGCTATTTTTGTAGGGTAGATATGCTGCGCAATCAGCTGTTCCGTGCAATCGCCGTGCAATCGAACTACCAAAAATTGCAAAAAATTCTGAAAAAATTTGTACATGTACTCTTCAACTTACTCTATCTTTAGTTAAAATTTCAAGTTCAAATTCATCCTATAGTCAGAGTTATAAAAAAGAGAAAAAGCAGAGCTTTTGATAAGTTCAAAATTGATAGAATTTTCTCTTTTTTGTAACGTTCAATATAGGATGAATTTGAACTTGAAATTTTAACCAGAGATAGAGTAAGTTGAAGAGTACATGTACAAATTTTTTCAGAATTTTTTGCAACTTTTGGTAGTTCGATTGCACGGCGATTGCACGGAACACCTGATTGCACAGCATATCTACCCATTTTTGTAACCACTGCAGCATCGTTATGGTACTTTTAAAATTTCTTTCAAAAAAATCAATGATCAATTATGTGTTTAATTATGCTCTATCTCATTCTTATATCATCTAACCGTACAAGATTATACTATTAATATAGAACTAATAAGCGATCACTTAGTCAAATTTCTCTGTAATGAACTTGCAGAAGAATAAATTGCGGTCACTTATTCTACGCGTTAATTATAGTCATATGGACATCCGTTAAACTATTAGTATTGCTAATGAAATTTCTATTTGACTAATATTATACAATCATTTCGTATTTTATATAATTTTTTTATTAAACGCTATATAGGATAGCTTCCTTGATAGCCCATTATAGCTTTATAGCTTTTTTCAGGAATCGCTGCGAAATCACAAAAAAAATGTGATTTAAAACCCTAAGGTAAGATATAAATAAAACTCGCACAATGGTTGGGCGACCAATGAGCACTCTATTTGACCAGTTAAAGTAGTAACCCTGAGGATAATCACAACCTCGAGTAACTCTCCGTGGACATGTGGCGCATCTACAGAACTGCCCAGGGAAGCCATGAGTCAATCCCTGACAAAAGGTGTATGTCTTTACTCACGCGACATAGCAAACCATGTCTAAACCTCTTAGATGTACATGTTTGCTCAATGGGTCACCCTAGGGTGTGTTTGGTTGCCTGTTTTTGCCTCAGTCTGGTTCAAGTGATGCAGGATAGGTGTGTTTAGTTGCCTGAAAATACTGTTCCAGCCAGGCTAGGATGGTGCAAAAACATAGTAGCGCCCAGGCCAAGTTGGAATGGAGAAATCGAGCGTACTAGGCGAGCCAGGCTAGCTGTGCATCGTGTTCTCCCCAGGAGGCCCACTGCCAACCACACCTTTTCACCATGCAATGCTTCGGTAGGTGCCTGGTAAGTATTCCTATTTGTCTTTTTTTCTTATATCTTTTCATTAACACATCTGATTACCAAACCGATTTCAAAAATGGATTCCAGACATTTTTCGAACAAAACTACATCACACTTGCCATATAAATTTCAAATATTTAAAATTCAAAATTTAGGCTACAAAATACTTAATCAAACATCATCTCATATGGCTGCATGCATCGGACCGGCTCGCCTCAGCTAGGTTGAACTGGGCCAGGTTGAGCTCATCACTCAACCAAACACACCTCTAATTAACTTAATCCACGTACACCCCTGGGGCACAGGAATGAGTCAACCATTATAGTGGATTTGTCCAAGGTCCAATACACCCAAGAACGTGGATGCACCACGGATGATCCACATTGCCACCCCATCCAACAGTTCTAGCATGAACTTAGAATTAACCAAGTGTCCACATAAAACATGTGTGGTCATATGTATAGTAACTTGAAGGGATAACACCATGTTCGATCCTTTATAAAATTTAGGATAATAGATTCACCTATTAATTTTGAATGTTTGTGATTGTTTATTTTTTATTTATTTGGAATTTTCTGGATTTTATAGAAGGGGAATTTTCAGGGGCCACAAGTGAGGACGTGCTAGGCGACCAATCAACTGCGGTTCGAGGCAAGTTATCTAGATCCCGTGGATGTCACATCCACTACATGTTTCTACCTAAATTTCAAATTTTTAAATATAACTTTATTGTTTCATGTGTACATATTTGAGCTACGTATATTTGGACAATTCTAGGCATGTTCTTGTTATGTTATCGATCCCATTATATGATAGTGCTTGATTATCATATTAAAACTGAACCTTGTAGCCATTTGTAATATATCTTGCTTAAAGCCAATTCTTTGATTATAGAAGGGTAGTTGTGTCGACGGTTGAGATAATGATCTCAAGTCGCTAAGGTTCTTTAGAAGTGAGATAGGAGACACGCCGAACAATCACGAACAAAGAACGAACAGAGAGTGGGTTTTATCCTGGTTCAGGCCTCTCAGGAGAGATAATAGCCCTACGTCCAGCCATTCTTATATATCAGAGATGAATACAAGAGATGGTTCGACAAGACGAACAAGTCTCGGCGAGATTATGGGTGTACAAGCGAAAATCAGGTGTCTACGAGATGCTAATGCGTAAACTGCAAGTCAGATCAAGTCCCCTCTACATGCCGTAGGGGCCTTGTTTATATAGTGCGGAACAAACCGACCTACCGAGGGAATATCGGGCCGGGCTAACTACGAGATCGTAACGAACTCAGTACATGCCAAATATATCCCGAGGTAGATAAGGCATACTCCTAGTTTTGGGGATCACGACGTCTCCTCCAATCCGGGAAACCAACGTCCGGGTCTTCACGTAGCCGTGCAGAACTCTTGTTCGAGACGGACTCAAACACGATTCCTTCGCCATTACGCATCGTGCCAGCCAAGGGCTGTTCGGCAGGATGCACATGGGCTTCTGTTCGATTGGGCCGTCAGGGAGTGGGCCATGGCAATGGGCCGTGATTTTATCCCCGACAGCTAGCCCCCGAGACTCAAGTGGAATAACTCACCAGAGTGGGGTCTTCCTCTTGAGACTCCAAGTCACGAAGAGGGAAATTTTGCTGCTACAAAGACATGTAACAATCGACCGAACAGGTTAGGGTTCAACCGAACAGACTTGTTCGGGACCGAGCAAACCCGACAAGACCGAAAGCAACTCCGTTGCCCAACAGGAATCACATCCGCCGAAAGCGAGCACTCAGCCTTCAACGCGGACGCTGAAAAAAAGTAACCGTTGGCAGAGCTCAACGGTAACTTACCATCGCTGCGCAGTGAAAACAGGCGACCGTTTTACCTAGCCGTTGCGGTAAAAACTAGCCGTTTTGTGACAAACCGCTGCAGAGTCAAGATATGGGACTATAAAAGCTCCCAAGTCGCTCGCGGCTAGCCACTTCTGCTCTCGCGCCTTTCCTTCCCAAGCCCTAATTCCAACCGCACTCGGCACCAAGCACCCAAACTCCACCACCAAACCTGCTCGTCCAACTCTGGGAACCGCTATGGCCAAGTTCGTAAGCTCTAGCGCATCCGAGGAGGACTTGAGAGTTTGGGAGGAAGAGGACCACATCGACGCCGGTAGCTGGAGGCTGCCCGGGGAGGAGGAAACTCCGGAGCCGCTTGAGGGAGAGTTCGTCAACATCGAACAGTTCGCACTGTTCGGGTTGAGGTCTCCCGAGAGCGACTTCGTAGAGGCTTTCTTGAACATCAGCAGATTAGAGGTGGCGAACCTCAATCGGAACAGCATCCTTCAGATGGCCGTCTTCGCACACATGTGCGAGGGCTATCTGGGCATTGATCCGCCGGTGGGGCTGTTCCTCCATTACTATACGATAACGAGGAGCAGCTCCGCCGCTTCGGCGCTGGGGTGCTACTACCTCAAGCTCCGGGCCACCGCCGACGACGCGCCGTACACCCGTCCGCCGCTGCTTGATTCAATGGGCGCGTGGTGGACGAGGTGGTTCTACACCCGGCGGAGCGACGACAGCAAGCTCATCTTCACCGGAAAGGCGCCGGCGAAGGGAACACCGATGCCTCGGCCGGAGATGTCCGCCGAGGA
Source organism: Raddia guianensis (assembly GCA_036346415.1). Taxonomy (NCBI): domain Eukaryota; kingdom Viridiplantae; phylum Streptophyta; class Magnoliopsida; order Poales; family Poaceae; genus Raddia; species Raddia guianensis. Next base: position 39,858,191 of record CM070539.1, read on the forward strand.
CTGGTATTTGACGAGGAAGATAGCCTCTCTCATGAGCCTTGGGCTCACGGGCAGGGAGATCATCAGGGACTACACAGCGAACAGGATCTGTCCGCTGCAGAGAAGACCCTATCCCTTCTATAAGATAGAGGGATGGGAAGACATTTCCAGGGAGAGCACGGGTAAGTGCCTTTAAGACTCAACCTTTCTTTGATGTCTCTTCCGAATAGGAACTAACAGGCTCTCCTGCTCGGCAGAAAAGCCTACCGACGCATGGGTGACCGAGCGGGTCGACGCCATGCTGAAGGCAGCCAAGAAGGACGGCGAGGTCATCGGGAAGGTGGCCTACACTTGTCCGCGGAACGTGCTGGTCCGCACAGCGGAGGTAAGTTGCTCGAACCCTCGTCTGTGTTGCTGGATTCGCACTGTCGTAAATGCTAACATTCCCATTCCGAACACACAGGAGGACCGGCTAATCCTTGGAGGGATCGTGGAGGAGCTCTCTAGGTCGGAGAAGGAGAGAGCGAAGAAGGGCAAGGCCAAGGTGGTCACAAAGCCCAAGGTGGCGGCCAAGCCAACACGGAGCTCGCCGCGCCACGGCGGCCGCCTACCTCGAAGAAGCTCTCACAGCAACGCGCGTGCCGAGCAAACCAAGCGCGTCTTGCGCCGCCAAGCGGAAAACGACCAAGCCCTTCCCTCCTCGCCGAGCAAAGCGACGAAGAGGTAAAGACACTGACCCTCTGGCTTAAGCGACACGCCGAGCTCACCCGGCCACTTGGCACGGTGCATCAGTCGCCCGAGAGAAGGCTCGAGGAGGAAGTCGCGCGCAAGGAAAAGCTTTTTGCGCTGCGCGAGAAAAGGGCTCAGCTCGGCAGGGAGCTGAGCTCATCGCCACGAGCGTCCGGGGGCCGAGATGAACAAGGCGTAAAGGAGCCCCCGAGGAAGAGGCGGAAGGTTTTAGCAAAGAAGATTAAGATCAAGCCTTTCACGGCAGGTATGTTGCAATGAAACTTTCGTCTTTACAATTTTCCTAACCGCACCAGGCTCAACCATTCTCTTTTTCATCAGCTGCCCAAGAGGAGATTGCCACGGACGACGTCGACGAGGCAATCGAAGATCCTCGCCGCCGAGCACACCTGCGGTGCGTCATGGCGATGAGGTTAACCGCCTCAAGGATAAGCCGGCGTGGAGCCTTCTCCCGCCAGTTCCAATGACCACTCGATCTTGTTGAAGGGCGCAGTGGAGCGGCTGGAGGTGGAAGAAGCAGCGGTCAGCGCCACGGAAAGCGGGGCCAAAGCGATGGCTCCGCAAGCTGCCCGAGGTGGGACCGAGCAGGTCCTACCGGGCACTTCGTCGTATGGGCAGCTTGCCCCTGAGGCGGCGGACACGATTGGCGAGCAGGGCGAAGGCCCTGCTGTCAAGGTGCAAGAAGAAACCCACGAGCAGGGCGCACAAGTTGCCCCGCCAGTGGAAGCTCTGGTGCCGCCCGGTGGAGCGGCTCTGTCCTTGCCCGAGGGTGATCGGGCAAAAGAGGAAGAAGGGCAGGAGCGCGAGGGTGAAAGTTCTTCGCCCGCCGCTCCTGCTCCTGGGCAAACGCGCTCCCGCAGGAAGAAGGAGCAAAAAAGACGGCGGCGAGGGCGACGCACCGGTCTCATCCCGCACGAACGAGGCTTCGTAACGCATGGTCTCGAAGATCGCTTACGCCGGGGACTGAAGCGCCGACTTGGCGAGGTAAGTTCCAAAACTAAACCTGGTCCAGTCGAGCAACATCATTGCAAAGCGGTTAACTGGTCTTCTCTCTCAGGTCTTTAAAGACACCATGGAGGAGCTCGAGGATGGAGTCATCGTCGAACGCAGCGCCGTTCTGGCGGGTTTCCGAGAGCAGTTTCGAATGAGGGGGCTCGAAGGGGAGCCCTCCGCGCCAGCCAAGAGCCGGAGCAAGTTGGCGGCGAAAATAAAGAAGCTCAAGGCTCGGTTGACCGAGGAGAGACAATCCTCCGAGACTCTTCGAGAAGAGGCCGAGGAGCTTCGCGCGCAGGCCGCGAGGACGAACGTCGCGGAAGGGGAGCCAGGCCGCACGAAGTGGCTGGAAGAGCAACTCCACGACGTGTCCGAATGGCGGAAGCTGCTCATGAAACAGGTGAAGCAGCTCGAGGCCCAGCTCGCCGAAGAGAAGTCAACTTCCGCGGCACTCCAGGAGAAAGTCTCCGCCCTGTGGACGTCACAGGAGGAAGCCGAGGAGATGCGCGGGCTGGCCGCAAGGACGAGCACCGCGGAGAAGAGGGTCGAGGAGCTGGACAAGCAGCTCAAGACCGCCGAGCAAATGAGCCAATCGAGTGAAGATCTGCCGAGCAACAAGGGCCAAGACCAAAGAGGTCGAGGCTCTTCGCGTGAAGGCAACGGAGCAGGCCAGGAGCAGCAAGGAGGAATCCGACCATCTCCGAGCTGAGGCCAGAGAGGGCTTTAAAGCCCAAGGGAAAGTCCTGCGCCTGAAGGAAGTGATTGAGGAGCTCAAGAAGCAACTCGCTTCTAAGTAGCTGTAGGGCTGTAACCCGAAAGGGACTTTTGTACCTACAAATTTTGCTAATAAAGAACTTACCTTTTTCCTACAAAAAAGAGCAGCAAAAGACAAGAATGAACAGGAAACCAAGAGCAGGGCACGAAAGCGCTAGAAAGTTTAGGAAAACCGGTAGAACGCTTAGCCTAACTCTCGATCCCGTTGTGCAGTACCGCCGAAAACCGAGTTTGCGAACTCGAACAGGTGCACAAGAGAAAGAGCGACACCCTAGCCCCCGGTACGGACGATGCATGAAGACCCCAACTTGCGACTTCAAGCACGTGCGTAGAGAGTTAGAGCGACACCCGTATCCTGATCGACTCGTTCCAGGAACTGCTCGTTAACGTAAGTTAGGCGATTCCGAAGGTAACCGAACAAGGAAAGTGTCTCTGCCGCGGAGGGCTTACGAGAGCAGACTTTGCCAGGTGGTCGTGCCGTGAGCGGTAAGTGCCTCTGCCGCGGAAGGCTTACGAGAGCAGACTTAGCCATGAGGCCGTAAAGCCTTTTACGCAACCTTGAGTTGAGGAACTTGTTGAAACCGGATACGAGCGTAAACAAATCCTTAAGATTGCGAGCCAAGTGTTCGCAAGGCCGGGCGACCATCAAGTGTTACCAGAGAGAGGGTAGTCTTGACGAGACAGAGGTGTGAAATGGCCTCAGAGGACCGTGAAAATTTCACTATAAATGGATTGAACTTGACATGGAGCCCGACAGACTTGGACCGAACAAAGGCGAAGTTTGACAAAAAGCCGGGCTAAGCAAACACGTAAAGACCTACACAAAGAACTTACGGTCGGGTCGATGTTCCAAGTCTTTGGTCGACTCTCTCCGCCCTCCATGGCGAGCGAACGGCCCGGGCGGCGGCAAAGAGAAACGATCAGAACGGCCCTCCCAACGGGAGTCACTTGTTGGCATTGGACAGGTTCGACACGGAGCGTAACGAGGTCGCCCGCCTTCAAAGCCCTTGGTCGAACTGATTTGGCGGCGTCGGCGAAGATCTTGCCGGTAGCGCGCCATTCGACTTGTGCCCGGTCGCGTGTGCCTTCGAGGAGGTCGAGATCGAGTAGCGCTTGCTCGCCGTCAACCAAGTTGACCGAGCTCGTCGCGAGTGAACCGAGTACTATTTCGCGAAGCGTGATGGCTTCGTAGCATAGACCAATTGGAAAGGAGTTTCCCGCTTGCGGTGGTCGTAGTCTGAATCGCCCAGGACGGAAGGAACTTCGCCAACCCAGCCTTGTTGTACTCATGAGTGCCGCGAACACGCCGCTTGATACCCTAGACGATCCGTCCATTAGCTCGCCGATCGCTTCCATTGCTCGTGGATGTGCCACGAGGCGAAGCGAACTTTGGTGCCCAATCGCTCGCAGATTCTCGAATAGCTCGCTTGAATCGGGTACTGCCGACGGTTGGGATAACGACCCAAGTCAACTAAGGTTCTTCAGGAATGAGATAGGAGACACGCCGAACAACAACAAACAACAACGAACAGGAGACAAGGGTTTTTATCCTGGTTCAGGCCTCTCGGGAGAGATAATAGCTCTACGTCCAGCCTTTCTTATATATCAAAGATGAATACAAGAGGTGGCTCGACGAGACGAACAAGTCTCGGCGAGATTATGCGTGTACAGGTGCCAAAGCTCTAAGCTAGATGCTAAGATGTAAAAACTCAGTGCCAGGGATCCCCTAAACACCAAAGGACCCCTGTTTATATAGTGCTGAGCAAACCGACCTACCGAGGGAAAATCGGGCCGGGCTAACTACGAGATCGTAACGAACTCAGTACATGCCAAACATATCCCGAGGTAGATAAGGCATACTCCTAGTCTTGGGGATCACGACGTCTTGTTCCAATCCGGGAAACCACGTCCGGGTCTTGACGTAGCCGTGCATAACTCTGTTCGAGTCGGACTCAAACACGAATCCTAGGCCATTGCGCACCGTGCCAGCCAAGGGCTGTTCGGCAGGATGCATATGGGCCAGATAGAACCTTCCCGGGAACTAGCCCCTGGTAGGCTGTTCGTTTGGGCCGTCAAGGAGTGGGCCATGGCAATGGGCCGTGATTTAATCCCCGACAGCTAGCCCCTGAGGCTCAAGTGGAAGGACTCACTAGAGTGGGGTCTTCCTCTTGAGACTCCAAGTCACGAAGAGGGAAATTTTGCTGCTACAAAGACGTGTAACAAGCGACCGAACAGGTCATGGTTCAACCGAACAAGACTTGTTCGATGCGAATGATCCGACCAAGACCGAAAGCAACTCAAGGCGTCGAACGAGAATGACATCTGTCCGAAAGCGAGCACTCACCTTCAAAGGGACATCGAAAAATAGCCATTGGCGATTCCAACGGAACTCCCTATCATTGCTTGAAGGAAAACAAAGCGACCGCTTTTACCTAGCCGTTGTGGTAAAAACTAGCCGCTTTGGGGGCAAAACCGCTGCGAGCTGCTTATACGGGACTATAAAGCACGCAGCCGCCATGCCAGCCACTGCCTCACGCCTTTCCTTTCCAAGCCCTCATTCCAACCACGCTCAGCATCAAGCACCCGAACTCCACCACCAACCCTGCTCGTCCAAACCTGGGAACCGCTATGGCCAAATTCACAGGCACTAGCTTGACCGAGGAGGACCTTAGGATCCGTGAGGAGGAGGGCCACATCGACACCGTAGCCGAGGCTGCCGGGAGGAGGATATACTCGAGTCACTGGAGGGAGAGTTAGTTAACTTCGAGCGATTCGCCTTTGCTCGGGTTGCGATCTCCGGCGACTTCGCCGAGGCCTTCTTAAACATTAGCGGATTGGAGGTGGCGAACCTCAACCCGAACAAAGATCCTCCAGATGGCCGTGTTTGCACACTGCGCGAGGGCTATCTGGAATCGATCCACCGGTGGGCCGTTCCTCCACTATTATATGACGACGAGGAGCAGCTCCGCCGCTTGGCCGGGTGCTACTACCTCAAGCTCAAGCCATCGCCGACGACGCGCCAGACTTCGCCCACCATTGCTCGACTCGATGGGCGCGTGGTGGGTGAGGTGGTTCTACAGCAAGCGAAGCAACGACAGCAAGCTCGCCTTCACCGGGAAGGCACCGGCGAAGGGGACGCCAATGCCTCGGCCGGAGATGACCGCCGAGGATTGGTTTTTGACGAGGAATATCGCCTCCCTCGTGAGCCTCGGGCTCATGGGCAGGGAGATCATTCGGGACTACACAACGAACAGAGTCTGTCCGCTGCGGAGAAGGCCCTATCCCTTCTACAAGATAGAGGGATGGGAAGACATCTCCAGGGAGAGCACGGGTAAGTGCCTTTAAGACTCAACCTTTACTTTGATAATTTCCATCCGAACAGGAACTTACGATCCCTTCTGTTCGAGCAGAGAAACCCACCGACGCATGGGTGACCGAGCGGGTCGACGCCATGCTGAAGGCGGCGAAGAAGGACAGCGAGGTCACCGGCGAGGTGGCCTATACCTGTCCGAGGAACGTGCTCGTCCGCACAGCCGAGGTGAGTTGCTCGAACCCTCGTCTGCGTCGCAGGATTTGCATCGCTTATTTATGCTAACCTTTGCTTCTCAAACACACAGGAAGATGAGTTGATCCTCGGCGGGATCGTGGAAGAACTCTCTGGTTCTGAGAAGGAGAAGGCGAAGAAGAGCAAGGCCAAGGTGGCCACAAAGCCCAAGATGGCGGCCGAACCTACGCGGAGCTCGCCGCGACACGGCGGCTGCCAGACATTGAAGAGACCACCCACGGCGACGGAGGGCACCGAACAAACCAAGCGGGCTCGCGGTCAGCCCAGCGGGAAGAGACCAAGCCCCTCCCTCCTCACCGAGCAGAGCGACGAAGAGTAAAGACCATGGCCCTCTGGCTTAGGCGTTACACGCAAGCTCACCCTGCCCGCATGGAACGGTTGCAACAGATCGCCGAGCAGAGGAGGCTCGAGGAAGAAGTCGCGCGCAAGGAAAAGCTTCTTCTTGCTGCTTGAGAAGAGTGCTCACCACGGTAGCCGAGTTCATCGCCTCAACACCCAGGGCCAAGGCGGTCAAGCCGCTAAGGAGCCCCTGAGGAAGAGGCGGAAAGTTCCAGCGAAGAAGATCAGAATCAAGCCTCCCACGGCAGGTATGTAGAGATCAACATTCGATCTTTCAATTTCCTAACGCGTTAAACTTAACGATCATCTCCTTTTCGCTCGCCAGTTTCAAGAGGAGATTGCCACGACGACATTGCCGCGGCAACCGAGCGATCCTATTGCCCGAGTACTGTCTGGTCGCGTCGCGAAAGTGAAGGAGATTGGCCACCTCAAGGACAAGCCGGCGGCGTAGGCTGCTCCCGCGGACTCAATGAGTAGCTCGACGCTACCGGAAGGGCGCGGTGGAACTACGGGGAGGCGGAAGAAGCGGCGAAGCGGCGCCATGGACAATGGGGCCAAGGCGATGGCTCGAAGTTGCTCGTATGGACCGAGGAGCCGGTCTGCCAGCACTTCGTCGCGAGGGCAGCTCACCCCGAGGCGAGGATTTTCCGCGGCGGTGAAATTCCCGCCGCCGAGAAACAAGAAGAAGCCCCGAGCAGGTCACGCAAGTCGTCCTGCCCGTGGAAGTACCGGCGCCACTCAGCGGAGTGGCTCCAGTCTCGCCCGAAGACGTTCTGACGGAGGAGGAAAAGGACGAGGAGAAGGAGCGTGGAGACGAAAGCATTTCGCCCGTCGCTCCCGCTCCCGAGCAGATGCGCTCCCGCAGGAAGAAGGAGCGAACAAGGCGGCGGCGGGAAGAACGCGCCCGTCTCATCCCGCCTGACGAAGGGCTTCGTGGACATGGCCTCGAGGACCGCCAAGGCCATGGGTCAAGAGCCGACTTGGCAAGGTAAACTCCAAGACCAAATCTTGTTCAGCTTAGCTGCATCATTGCAGAGTGACCGACTTGATCTTCTCCCTCAGGTCTTTAGGGACATCATGGCGGAACTCGAGGACAGCATCACCATCGAACAGACGCCAGATCGGCATCCTCCGGAGCATCTCCGCACGAGGATCCCGAGGCGAGCCCTCTCAAGGCTGCCCAAAGCCGAGCCGTGAAAGGCGAAGCGAAAGCTCAAGGCCGAGTGACCAAAGAGAGCGTTCCTCGAGGCTCTCTTAAAAAGCCGAGGAGCTTCGCGCAGAAGTCGGAAGGCCGGCGCCACTAAGAAAGCCGCCGCCGCACGTGGCTCGAAGAGCCGCCACGACGCTGGCCCCACCGGCGGAAGACGCCGTGGCGGGCGTCAAAGCTCAAGGCCCGCTAGCCAAAGAGGAGCTGACCTCCGCGGGACTCCAGGCGAAGATTTCAACCCTGTGGGCTTCACAGGAAGAAATCGAGGAGTTGCGCGGGATGGCGGTGAGGGCGATCACCGCGGGGAAGAAGGTCAAGGAGCTGGACGAGCAGCTCAAGACCGTCGAGCGGCGAGCTAGCCAGAGCGAGGCTCTGACCGACCAGCTACGCGCCAAGACCGAAGAGGTCGAGGCCATCCAGGCAGAAGCTGCGGCACAGGTCAAGCGAAGCAAGGAGGAGATCGAACGCCTCCGAGCAGAAGCCCGGGAAGGAATCAAGGCTCAAGGCGAAGTCGTGCGCCTCAAGTTAGAAGTTGAGGAGCTAAAGGAGCAGCTTGCTCCTAAGTAGCGCCTTGTTGTAACTCAAAACACCTTGTACCAAACTTTTGATTAACGCAATAAAGCACTTACCTTTCTTCCCGCAAAAAGCAGACAAAAAGACAGAACGAATGAAACTAAGAGAAAAGCGAACAGCTAAGAAGTTTATGAAAACCGGTGAGCGCTTAGCCAAACTCCCAGCCCGTTGTGCATCTGCTCGAAAACTCGAGTTTATAACCCGAACAGTGCACAAGAGAAAGAGACACCTAGCCCCTTGATTTAAGCGATGCTCAAGTCCTAAGATTGCGAATCAGACACGACGTAGAGAGATAAGCGACACCGCACCTTGTTCGACTTGTTCCATAGGCGCTCGTTGGCGTAAGTTAGGCAATTCCGAGGATAACCGAACAAGGAAAGTGCCTCTGCTACGGGGGGCTTACGAGAGCAGACTTTGCCAAGTGGTCGCGCCAAGCAGCAAGTGCCTTTGCCGCCGAGGGCTTACGAGAGCAGACTTAGCCGCAAGGTGGAAAAGCCGTGTTACGCAACCCTGAGTTCAGGAACTTATCGAAACTACATACGGGTAGGGAAAAATCCTTAAGATTGCGGAGCCAAGAGTTCGCAAGGATCGGGCAGCCATCAAGTGTTACCAGAGAGAAAGAGGTAGTCTTCAGAAGACAAGAAGTGAAAAGGGGCACGGAGGCCGCGAGAGTTCACTTAAGAATTGGATTGAACTTTACATGGTGCCCGAGGGACTTGGACGAACTAAGACGCGAAGTTTGACAAAAAGCGCAAGGCTAAGCAAACACACAAAGAGACCTACACAAAGAACTTACGGTCGGGTCGATGTTCCAAGTCTTTGGTCGACTCTCTCCCGTCCTCCATTGCCAGGCGGACAGCCCCCGGGCGGGCAGAAGAAACGACCGTGAATGGGCCCTCCCAGCGTGGAGTTAACTTGTTGGCATTGGACGGAGTTACGACACGGCGCAGAAACGAGGTCGCCGCCTTTAAAGCCCTTGGTCGTACTGACTTGGCAGCATGTCGGCGAAGATCTTGCTGGTAGCGTGCCATTCTGACTTGTGCCCGTTCGCGTGTGCCTTCGAGGAGATCGAGATCGAGTAGGCGCTCTTTCTCATCGTCAACCAAGTTGACCGAGCTCGTCTTGAGGCGAGCCGAATACTATTTCGGCGGCGTGATGGCTTCGCACCGTGACCCGATTGGAAAGGAGTTTCCCGGTTACTGGTGGTCGTAGTCTGAGCGATCAAAGGACGGAAGAACCGTCGACCGAGCTTTGTTGTGCTCGTTAAAGCAGCGAACACCGTCGTTTGATACCTGACGATCTGTCCGTTAGCTCGCTCGATCGCTCCATTGCTCGTGGATCGCCCGGTTTAAGCGAGCGAACCTTGGTGCCCAAACTGCTCGCGATATTCCTAGAATAGCTAAACCAGGCCGGGTACCGTTATCGTGATCGACTTGTGGGGATCGAAGTGTGTGACCACGTTGCTTTTGAAGAAGCGCCGGTGGGTTGGACGGTATTGCTTAAGATCTTGAAAAGACCGATCGACTTCCTCTGTCCACTCGAAGCCATTATTAACTTGCGGGCCTTAAAGAAGGGGAGCCAGCGTTAATACGACGGAAATGAATCTGCTCAGTGCAGCCATCCGCCCGGTGAGGCTCTGAACTTCCTTGACGGTAGTTGAAGCCTGCATGTTTTCAATGGCCTCGATTTTTTCAGGGTTGGCAGATATGCCTTGCGAACCAATTACATAACCGAGCAACATTCCAGATCGGACACCAAAGGTACACTTCTCAGGATTTAATTTTATTCGATGCCTGGCGAGGTTACGAAACGTCTCGGCCAGGCCTTTTACATGATCTGGAGCATGCTTGCTCTTTACAACTATGTCATCGGCGTAGACCTCGAGTGTTTTTCCAGCTACTGCTCGGGAAAGTCTTCTCCATTAAGCACCGGACGTGGCACCGGCGTTCTTGCAGACCGAAAGACATGGTCGATAGCGAAAGTGCGAAGGGGTGATGAAGGCGATCTTCTCTTCATCCTCGGGGAGATGCTTATTTGGTGATAACCGAGTAAGCATCAAAAAACTCAAGAGTTGGGCATCCGGATCGCATCGACCACCGGTCTATCTTGGCGTGAAATTGTCCTTGGGACAAGCGGCGTTCAAATCGTGTGATCGACACATCTTCCACTTGCCGCTTTTCTTCTTTACAATGACAGGTTGGCGGCCACTCGGTGTGATCAACCTCGCGGATGAAACCAGCTGACAAGCGACTTGCCAAGGCGATCCTTGATGATCCCCGCTGAAGTCCAAAAGCGTCGAAGCTTGGCGAGCAGGCTTTTTATGCGGTCGGACGACGGTTTGTGCTCAATGACCTCCTTGGGACTCGGGCATATCGATGGCTCCTGCAAACACATACGTGTTAGCTCGGAGGAAGGCGATGAGCTCGTTTTCCTATTTGGGGTCCAGGTTGGCCCCCAAGTGAACTGTCTTGGAGGAATCATCCAGAGACAGCGGAACCTCCTTGGTCTCACCCCCTGGCTGAAGGGAGACTCTAGGGCGTGCAGACTTGGTCTGCGGAGCATCGGGGCCACGAGGCGGAAGCTGGTCGACCAGGGCGAGGGACTGCTCGTCGCAATCCAGAGCAGCTTTGTAGTTGCCCTTGATCGTGATCACGCCGTTAGGGCCCGGTATCTTCACGCAATGGTATCCATGATGGGACACGGCCATGAACTTACCAAGAGATGGCCGGCCGAGGATCGCATTGTACGCGGAAGGGAAGTCGACCACGTCAAACGTGATCAGCTCCGTCCGGAAGTTGCTTGGACTGCCGAAGGTAACAGGCAGAACAATCTGCCCTAATGGCTGAACAGCTTCCCCCGGGACAATGCCGTAGAAAGGCATCGCTACTTCTTTAAGCTTGGAACGAGGAATCTGCATCTCGTCCAAGACCTTTGCTGATAGCAGGTCCAAAGCGCCCCCGCCGTCGACCAGGACGCGGCCAACTCTGGCATTGCTGATGGTCGGGACGACCACCAGAGGGAGACGCTGAGGCTTGGTCATCCCAGTGGGGCAATCGTCCTTAGAAAAGAAGATAGAGACCTCGGTCCACTTCATCGATTCTGACTGTGGTTTGCCTTTTTCAACGTTGTGGACCTCCCGAGCAGCTTCCTTGAAGCTGCGCCGAGAGGTATAAGCCGAGGAGCCGCCGAAAATAACGGCGATATGGTTCACGGGCTCTTGATATTCGTCATCATCGTCCCGGTCACCATCGTCGGCTGGACGCTTGTTTTTGCCGGTATCACCTTGTTTGGGCAGGGTGGGCATTGGGCCCTTACCGTTGTAGAAATCTTCGAGCTTTGCAGCCCAAGTTCTGCAATGGCGTATTTCGTGCCCGTAGTGCTGGTGGAATTTGCAAAATCGGTCACTTGGACCTTTCTTGCCTTGTCCGCCTCCCTGAGCTGGCTTTTTGCCCTTGTAGTTATTGTTGGGCTTCTTCTGCCCATCCTTGGGAGGAGGTGCGCGATCTATACCAGCGACGGTATTGTTCGCATCAACTTTATTTTTCTTCTTCTGAGACTTCTTGTCACCAGGATTGTTGCTGCTCTTCTTCTTCTCATCCACACCAGGCTGGGCGGGCAACTCGCCCTTGTCGAACGCCTTTTTGTACTAAACGCGCTCTGCCACGTTGGCATAGCGGTCAGCCGCCTTGAACAGGTCGTTGGCGGTCCAGGTCTCGTTGATCTCGAGATCCTGGGTGAGCCGCTCGTCGCGGACTCCGTTTTTGAAGGCACGGACAACAGATTCGTCCGAGATGTTCGGGATCGTGTTGCGAATCTTAATGAAACGCTTCACGAAGTTGCGGAGGGTCTCCCCGTTCATCTGAATCATCTGGTGCAGATCATCCTCCTTGCCCAGACGCACGTAACAGCTCTGTAAGTTGGCGATCATAGCGTCACAAAGCTGGTTCCAAGAGCAGATGGAACCCTCTTGCTAATTAAACAGCCACGTCCGGGCAGCACCCTCAAGGACAGATGGAATCCCCGTTCGTTTGGTCATGTTGGTCGGGGGAACTCTTGCTGAGCGGGAGGTCTCTGCTTGGAGGAGCTCTCTCCGTGATAAGCCCCTGCGCTCCTTCCTCGTGGTTGCGACAACGCGCTCCTCGCGAGGGGATCGTCCGTGATCGTCGCGTACACGCTTGCCCCTGTGGTCGCGATGACTACGGGGACTTGGCGAGCGGCGGCGACCACGGGCAGCTTGCTCGTGGATAGTGGTCGCCGGCGGTGACGGCGGTCACGCGATCGATCGGATCGCTCACTGTCCGAATCTACCCGGACAGGCTCACCATGCTGCCCGGATGATGCCTCACCTATAGACTTAAGGCCCTCGGCCAATTTCTCAAGGTGAGTAGCCACTTCATCGCTCACGAGGACGAGATTGTCCTGGTGAGCGGATCTGATTCTGATTGCGGGGCACGGAGCCGTTCCCGGCTCTGCTCAATTGGTCCTGGGATCCCTGAAGCATCCGCGTCTTGCCCGATTAGTCAGGCACGCGGGATTCCACCCGCTAGGCTGAACTTCTACCGGGGTCTTGGCGTGGCCTTGGGCGGATCGCGTCGGCGGCGCTTCGCGCTAATCGCGGATCTGCGCCAAGGTCCTGGTCGATGGATTAAATCGAAAGTCGCGGCGAACAATGTCTTGCTCGCGGCGGTTATGCGGCTCCATCTTGGTGCCGAGCGGAATTGACTCGTTCGATCTCTTCGGCCACCATGACCCGTGCAGGATCCCCGGAGGTCCCTGCACCAGCCATATTGACGACGCGGTGGCAGTGCGTCTGTGCGCTAGACGGCGTCATCACTGTGTCACCACAGGAAGAATCGACCGACATAGCCCTAGAATCCGATAGATCTAATCCATCGTAAAGATCGTCGGTTCCGTATTCATCGTCAATGACGGGAGCTCGATCAGAGATCATCTCCGGAGCGTATCCAGAGACCTCTGTCTTGGATACAGACATCGTTCTAGGGCGATAAGATCGATTCGAGCTGGCAGGGGAAGAAACATCTTGCCCTTCTGAGTCGTAGTTCTCAGGGAGAATCTCCGTATCGCTGATGGAGTTCGACATGCTTGATCTGCGTGTCCCCACGGACGGCGCCAACTGTCGACGGTTGAGATAACGATCTCAAGTTGCTAAGGTTCTTTAGAAGTGAGATAGGAGACACGCCGAACAACCACGAACAGCAACGAACAGGAGACATGGGTTTTTATCCTGGTTCAGGCCTCTCGGGAGAGATAATAGCCCTACGTCCAGCCTTTCTTATATATCAGAGATGAATACAAGAGATGGTTCGACGAGACGAACAAGTCTCGGCGAGATTATGGGTGTACAAGCGAAGATCAGGTGTCTACGAGATGCTAATGCGTAAACTCCAAGTCAGATCAAGTCCCCTCTACATGCCGTAGGGGCCTTGTTTATATAGTGCGGAGCAAACCGACCTACCAAGGGAATATCGGGCCGGGCTAACTACGAGATCGTAACGAACTCAGTACATGCCAAATATATCCCGAGGTAGATAAGGCATACTCTTAGTCTTGGGGATCACGACGTCTGCTCCAATCCGGGAAACCAACGTCCGGGTCTTCATGTAGTCGTGCAGAACTCTTGTTCGAGACGGACTCAAACACGATTCCTTGGCCATTACGCATCGTGCCAGCCAAGGGCTGTTCGGCAGGATGCACATGGGCTTGATAGAACCTTCCAGGGAACTGGGCCCTGGTAGGCTGTTCGATTGGGCCGTCAGGGAGTGGGCCATGGCAATGGGCCGTGATTTTATCCCCGACAAGTTGCTTATTTGCTTGGGAATTGGGACATATTATCATCATCATCATTCAAAACTCTATCAGTTGGATTGGATTAGCTATTGGTATTTGAAATTAAACAACTAAAATCTATGTGGTGTGCGTAGACTCAGGGTGACGTGATTGGCAGTGTGGGGTCGTGGGCACCCGCCGCAGGTATGGCATGTGGTGAAGCATGGCATGGACTCGTAGTGTGTATTTGAGTATGTGGTGTATACCTGCCTCGACAATAGGGGTGGCTATGACTTGTGAGGATTGCAAGGCCATTAGACCACTCCTGTTGGGCGACTTGCGGGTGTGGTGTAATGCCATTGGGTGCGTACATTTGCCTCGACAATAAGGGTGACTATGACTTGTGAGGATTCCAAGGACGGTAGAGCACTCTTTTTGGACGATGTGTGTGTGGGATGACAGTGAGGGAAGCACTGTGTGTAGTAATTGCCATAAGTCCCTTAAGGACCAACTCTTTGTGACTATTTCGCCCTCACCTTACAATACAACCCTTGATGCGAATAATATTAACGCCCTAGTTCGCTGCTCGGAGAAATTGGTTTGGGCTCGTCTTCCTACATAAGGGGTGATTCATGTCTCGTGAGGTGAATCCGATGTCGGTGGGTCACTCTGAGTGTGCGGGCTCGAATTAGTGGATCCAGGTAGTGACTCTATTCTATTCACTAGTTTACTGGGAATACGGTTCCAAGGGTAAAGTGTACACACTCTGCAGAGTTTAACCAAACTGTCATGACAGCCGTGCTCATGGTCATGAGCGGCAAGGAGGATATCGTACTGGTAGTTCCACCGTGTTTTTAATTAAAACAGGCTATAGAGGAGTTGGTGAGGTTTTGTGGTGTCTCGAGTGGTGAAGCTCGATATTGTTCTAGGTGTTTCCGAGCGGTGAAGCTCATGGTATGAAAAATACGTTCTGGATTAGATGAATTTCATGGGTTAACTAATTTATGAAACTACTTTGTTATAAACTTTTAAGAACTTATAAGATAGGAATTTATGCTGGGCAAAAATAACCATTCCTATTCCCTTGTACCTGCATTGCATGTTAAGGATGGTAACTTCTTGAGTATATTCGTACTTACCCCGCATTTCACCCAGGCTGTTTAATCCAACGAACAGGTGGAAATGACTCTAATCGGGATTACTTCAAGGAGTGCTTCGATGAGTAGCATGGCTATCTAAGGGTCTCCTCAATAGTCAGATACCTGTGGCTTTTGCTGGAGTCTTTGTCGCTTATTTCCGTTGTTAAAGTGTTTTAAATAATATCTGTGATGTAACAGTATTAAACAGTCAGTGTGGATGTGAAGACCTGAGTTAGGCGGCTAGAGGGGGATGAATAAACGTTACAAATTTTCAACGCTACCGTTTTCACCAAAACTCAAACAACTTAACAATTATGTGTACCCATAGCATGCACGACTAAGAGTCATAGAATATGTGGGAATTTTTCTATTCACAATCCTAGTTATCAAGTGTCCAAAAACGAGGAATCAATTCAAAGCTTGCTTTAGGAAAGAAGATCAAGCCAAATGATCAAGGTGACTTTCAGAAAAGCAAAAGCAGATTTATTCTCATTTGGAGGAGATGGATGGTGGCTTTCTGTTGCTCTTCAATTTTTAGAAATTTTTGTCCCTATTACATAATTAGCCATGAGCAACTTAGCCAAAAAATCTCCTCAAAACTCTCTGCAGACATAATATGAAAATTCAAACAATACAAGCTACTTTCTGCAAAGCAAAACTAGATTCTCGAGAGCTTTTCTACTTGGAGGAGATGGATGATGGCTTTCTGGTGCTTTTAGATATTTGGGAATTTTTGTCCCTATGTAACAGTGAGTTGTGAAGCACCATGCGAAAAATCTTCTCAAAACTCCTTCCACAGAAAATATAAAAAATCAAACAACACAAGGTGTCAAGAACTTCGAGCAGAAAGTTTGAGGCTCGGTTTTCACCTGATACTTCCAAATGGGGAAACCAATGGACTTCTAATTTTTACCACAAATGGGTATATGAGTCACACAACGTTTCCAAGTGGAATCATCCCAAAATGATTTTTCTAGAAGTTTCTAAAAATCTTGGCTGACTGCTACGCGGAGGAAAGCTTCTGGACAGATTGCAACAAGTGAAGAACTTGATCTCTTATCTCTCATATGGTTGCAAAGTGTGTATCAAATCATATTAGTAAGTTGAAGGCATCATATACCACCAATAACCAGAAAGAAATCATAAAGATTCATCTTCAAACAAGAGCTCCAAAAAAGGAAAAGGAAAACAAGAAGAACTAGGAGAAAATCAACGCAATATACTCATGGAGAAGAATGATTTTAATTGCACAGATGTTGGGGGATTACAAACCACACTTCATGTGGTCACAAGCACTCTAGGTGCCACCCTTACACACCCAACTCACCCTCTCTATTTCTGAAATTTTCAGCTTTAAGGGGATGAGGAGGAGGTGCACCCCTCCCCCTCAATTTATAGCCCAAGGGTGAGACACACTAAACCCTAGAGCCCATATCCATCCTTCATTTGAGGATGAGTGGTGTACAACTCACACATTACAAGACACACTCCCGAGAGAAAATATTCTCCACATATTCCCTCGAAAAATATCTTTGCAGCTTACTCGGTCGCCAGCCCACGCCTGGGCTCACCGGTCCAACCTGTTTCACCACCAGGTTACCGACGCCGCAGCCTATAGCTGCCTCGGATTCCTTGCCATGGCTAAGCTCCTCTGTCGGTCGACTCCCCTCCTTGGTCTTGGATGCCCCTTGTATGCTCTCCCACAAAGTGCCAAGTATCCCTTAACGTGGGTAGCTTTGGTTGGCCTCGGTGCACTATAAATAGAGCTTCCCTCTTCATTTGCGATGCATGGAGAAGTGAGGTAAAGAAGAAGAAAGCAGCGGTACGCTGCTCAAATAGAAAGTAGAGTAGGGGGAGAGAGAGAGAGAGAGAGAGAGAGAGAGAGAGAGAGAGAGAGAGAGAGAGAGGTTTAGTGATGGAGAAAAGTCGGTGTGTCGGATCTCTTCCACTTCGTGCTTCGGAGCCTAACTCGGGTGTGAGTTTAGTTTCGATCTGCTGTTCGGTAACACTTAGCCTATCTTTACTTTATCAAGCAAAGTTATTCCATACTTAAGTTACTCTGTTGGTACTTGTTGTGCTTGATAACTTTAATTATCTTTTTGTGTTATCTTGCTCGAGTGCATATCAAGTGACGACTTGGTGCATAGTGTTGCTAGGTATAGACGTGGTGTCTAGACTAATTAGTACGCGTTAGACGTCTGATTCAATGGTGGTGCGATAGGTAGTAGGTTGTGACAACCCTACTATCCGAGTGGTATTAGCTTTTGCGAAGTCCACCCCGTTAGTATCAACCCAGTCGAGTCCAATCGAGGGTGATCGTAATCATCCGGTGTTCTTAACATATTGCGGGTGGTAGTGAAACGACCGAGCTCCGATTCAGAGTGCTTTCATGTTAGAGTAAGTTTGTACCTTAACTAAGTGAAATCTAATTTGAAGAACTTCTTGGCCCAAAATTATCTTATCCCACTTTCATCATTATCCCTATATCCATCTGGTTGAGTTAGATTCTAAACTAGGCACTTCTTATTCTTCGTGGGAAATTGATACATTTGGAATACTTTCGAGTGAAAGCTACTGCGATATCCGTGCGCTTATGGATTATTTCTAAGAGGCATAAGAATCACCAACATTGGGGAAAATGGATTAATGCATATTTCTCTCAAGGGTGTCACATTGCCACTTAACCGAGTTTTAAAATTTTTGTTTAATACTCGGAAGATCTAAAATTTCAAAATATAGCATCCTGTGTCATAAGCACAAGGGTTCTCTCAGCGAGAAATGATGGTATATTTCAAAATTTTAATCTTTCGATGTGGTATGGACCAAATTTTTCATAATTTTTGCTATTAGCTTGATCATGGAGGTACGATATATATTCCGTGTAATTGCCAAAAAACCACTCTTGTAATTTTGCTACTATGATCACGAGCTATTTTATAATTTTTATATTTTGGTTCACCTATTAGCTTAGAGTTGAAAATTCCCAAAAAAAATTTCCTAAAAAAGTAATTTTTGAATTGAAGTGGGTCTGGGTCAACACTCATTTTATTTGGAAGAATTGAGCTAATTTATAATACAAATGATTTTAAATATATTCAATTGTAATAAAGGAGATACCCCAATAATGTGATAAAAAGGAAACATAGGAGGAAAATTTTAAAAAAATCCTAGAATTTAGTTGAAACTATATTTGATTTTCTAGAGTTATAATTGACCAAAATTGAGCCTAGTGGGACCCACATCATAGTGACACACCTGCTACTTCCCTTTTAGGCAATTCATTAAACACCTAATGGGAATCTCTCTCTCCCGCTCTCCCCGATCCCTCTCCCTCACCAGTTGGACATGCTGTCTATCTCCTCGCATGCCCAAGCTACCTGGTCTCCCCTCTGACCACAGCCGCCGGCGTGGGCCGCACCACCACCTCCTTTCGTACCTGCCCGTGCCGCCTGCAGTGGTCGCCTACGTGCCACGGCTACCGCTTGCGTCCGCATGCATGTCGCTAACTCCAGAGGAATGCTCTGCGCCGCGCTTGACCTCCCCGCGTGCCTGTGTTCGATGGAGATCACGCCGTCGCCGGATTTGGCTGAAACCGCCCCCGGTTTGGCTGGCCATCCTCACGCATGCTCACGGTCTAGCAATCCTCTCAAAACACCTCCTACACACCCAAGAACCCTATCTGACTCGCTGGGGCATGGGCAACGTGCATCGTGGCCGCCAACCCATTTTTCGCCTCCCGATCGCGCCATCCCCTTTTTCCCTTCACGTTGCCAAGCTAGCAGAGCCCTCCTCCTCAGTTTCGCACTTGTGCACTCTATTGGCGATTCTTATGAAAAGTTATAGAAATTGACCGTCAACACACTCGCATCCTCACCCCCTCGCGTAGCTCTCCCGGAGAGGGATTGGCCTAAGGACTCTCTAGCTTGTCGGAACGTTCTCATCGCCGCTACTGCCCGAAAAAACCCCCTTTCGGATTTTTTTCTCTCTGGTGAGTTTCCTGACCTCTTCTCGCGCCATGAGTTTCGTATCACCCTGTGCTAACTCCCTGCTCACGCTTTCATCTAGGGTTTCACCGGAGTTCCCGATCGAAACTCATCGCTACTGCCGCTACTCGGAGCTGTCGGTGCCAAGTTGAACTAGGGTTGTTTTTGCCCTCTAGAGAGCTCGATGAGCACCCACTGACCTCCCTATAGCTCTCACACCCCTTAAAATCTCCATGCGCATGACCCTAGGAGCACCCGCACCAGAGCCGTAGCTTAGCTCTGTCGCTGCTCGTTGCGCCACCGTATCTAGCCACCTCCGACCGTACTACTGGTACATATGGGTGCGGCTCAAAACCCTGAGCACGTAGGAACTTGAATTGCGCCAAATGATGGACTGTAGCGTTGGAAATCCTCCGACGAAGTTTCGTTTGCTCCACGTCGGCATAAGGTAGACGATGAACAGGGACCGTCGGATCTGGATCTAGTGGTCACCATTAAGGCCTTGTACATTTTAGCTTAGTGTAACGTAGCGTAACGTTTCACTAAAATTTATCTTTTTTATATAGTCTATCTGGTGTAATAATTTGTAATGATTTTTCTTAGGTGGTTCTTAGTAGTCCTCTTAAAGATTCTAAAACTATTTTTAATTATTTTTTTACAATATTTAAATCTTTTTTTAAAGACTCTTAAATTTTTCTGAAACGCTACGCTACGCTACGCTACGTTACGGTAAGCTGAAATTTACATGGCCTAAATGCTGCCCAGGCCACAAACGGGTGAGCCTCCCGGCCTCGCTCGCGTGCTGCAACCACGCCTTAGTTGGCCGGTCCATTACTGTGCTGGCCGGTTTAATCCGAATTATCGATTTAAAAATCCAGAAATGCAATTAGATTTATTATAAATAGAATTTGAGCTCTAAAAATTATTGGAAAAGTTAGAGAAATACTAGAAGTGCTACTAGATTTCAGAAAAATGTAAACTAAGCACATGCAGTAGGAAATATCACCGGAATACATTACTTTATCTTATTACAAGGTTTTTCCTTATATTAATAAATGACAGAAGGGTAATATAATTATTAAATTAGTTCTAGACCTATGGAAATTCTTACAAAATAAGGATAAATAAATTAACCCCTCTGGAACACCAGGAAAATATGAAATGTGCTTAAGTAAAATTAAACTCACCTAAATTTACAATTATCAACTTTTCATATATCTTGCAATTAAATAAATGCATATAAGACATAGCTCACTTATAATAAAATGCTATATTTTTATAGATGGGTTATTGGTGGCATGGATTGGTATTCCAAATTTTGATTATGGGTAGAAGGTCACACACACACACACACACACACACACACACACACACGTACACACACACACACGGGTCCGCTATATTACACCGGGGTGTAGCTAGATGTCGGTCGGAATCTTTGCTCTCCTTGGTCGGAGACTGATTAAAGGATGGCAAAAAAACCCATGGGTATCCGACCAGATGGGCATGGGTATGGGTTGCAACCTATACCCATGGGTTTTTTGGGTTCGGACACCCGAATGGGTCGGGTTCAGGTACATGTACAATTCTATACCCATGGGTAACACAAATTCTGACATGTGGGCCACACACACACACACACACACACACAAATATCATTTAGTATGTCACAGGCCCACAAGCAACAGCCTGTCTCCACTCCAAGGCCCACCGCCCACACAGACCAGTGCGGCATTGCGGTAGTGCCCACTGCCCACTACGCAATTTTCTCCACCACCCGTCCGCCCCTCCCCAAATCCAATCCCCAGTACTTGATTACCATAGGACACAGGTGCACACCCAAAATCCGCCGGGCCACTCCCTGTCGCGGTGCCACCATCGAATGCCTCTCCCCCTCCCTTGGTCTCACCCCCTCCCTCAGGCCGCCACTCCCCTCCGGATCCGCCCCCCGCCGCCACTCCCCTTCGGATCTGCCCCCCGCTGACGCCACTCCCCTCCGGATCCGTGGGCTGTGTATTTTCGGGTATGGGTACCCATCGTGTATCGGGTAACGTCGGGTTCGGGTATGGGTGCAGGTTTGTACCCATATATATTTTCAGGTTCGAGTAGAATGGAAGCGTACCTAGAGATACCCACCCGATTGCCATCCCTAGACTGGTTCGGTCGCGCGCAGCAGTAACTCTCGGTCATGCAAGAACTATTAATTCTTCTGATTTTGAATTCGTCTACAGAATAACTGTTGCGTCTATGGATTATAACCAAGGAACTACCATGAACTAACTATTAATTCGTCTGTTTGCATGCAGCCCAATTTTTACGAGAAGGAAACCGCCTGAACGTGGGGGTGTGTTAACTAGCCATGCAAAGGCTTTTTCATCTGTTTTTTCAACATAATTTTTGATTCAAAACTCGAATTCACGAACTGTTTTCACCACAACGTTAGTGACATTTTTTCCAACGAAACAAGACCAGATTTGATCCCAAAATATACATTTTTATAAATTTTGAATTTTCTGAATTCAACTAAAACTACACTGCAGTACAACTATTTTGTTCGTCAATTCAACCATCAAGTCTGTCATGTAACCATTTTTTTTTTATAATTTTTGAATTTTCGGTGGAATTTTATGTGACCATACTTATAACCATTATTTTCGGGTGTCAGTTTTTACCCATGGTTCATCGTGTAACCCTTTTAATCTGTCATTTTAACCTCTTTTAGTAGACATTTGAACCATTTTTATCCGTCTTTTTAAACATTTTAACCAGTTTGATTCTTCTTTTTTTAACCATATTAATCGTCATTTTTAACCATTTTATTTGTCGTTTTAACCTTTTTTAACCGATGTTTTAACCAATTTACATCCAACATTAAACTAGTTTACAAAAACGATTAACTAGTTTACGATGTCATTTCAACCATCGATCATTTTTTAAAACTTTTCCGCCGTTATAACTAACAGACATCATCAATACAACCACAATATTTTCTCGATTAATCATGTTTGTAAAATAACCATATGTAATGAATCGGTCATTTTTTTATACATTGAGTGAGAAAAACTAATAACTAATATAAAAATAACTACTCCTGACTGAAAAACAACCATAAAACTATTAAGAAACCTCGCTACCGGGTGTAGTCCGAGGTATAAACGTGGTCAATCAATCACAGAGAAAGATTAAGAACACATGGGACATAGAGATATAGAATATAACTTCTCTTTATTAATTCTCAGATCTGTTCTATAATAGGGGCTCCACCTCTTCTTATATATTGCTGCTTAGGGTTTTGGCTAGGTCCAATGTGGGACCCACCGTGGGGGAGCCGCTGGCCAGCCCTAGCCTTTTGTGTGCCGCGCGCCGGCCCTGGCCAGACCGGGCTCCCACCTAGTTGTTTGCCAACACTCCCCTTGGACCTTACCAGTGAGATGCATATGCCTTATCAAGACTCCATCCAAAAACCTAGTGGGAAAAAAAAATTGGAGAAAGAGTGCATAGCATACGCTTGTTGTGCGGACGATTTGCCTCATTAAAAACTTTTCGTGAGAAAACTTCAGGGAAAACTCATTAAGGGAAAAAAGTATAAACCACACAACATTGCATATGATCTTTTAGATCAAGTTGGGTACTCTAGTATCTCCCCTTGAATTCATCACTTCTTTGAGCTCGATCTTTCCAATGTCTCTAACACACATTTCAAAGGAGACAGTAAGCAATGACTTAGTGAACAGGTCATCCAAATTCTCACAGGATTTGGTGTGCTGAATACTAATTTCATTCAACTTATGCAGTTCATACGCATAGAAGAACTTGGGGTCGATATGATTAGCAAGATTACTTTTCACATAACCCATTTGTATTTGTGCAACACAAGCGACACTATCTTCATAGATAATCGTAGGGGTTTGCTCAATAGGTAATCCAGATGACTGCAGGATGCGTTTCACCATTCTTCTCAACCATGCACATTCACGAGATGCTTCATATAATGCAATGATCTCCAAATGGTTAGTGGACATGGCCACTAGTATCTACTTGGACAACTTTCATGACATTGCAGTGTCACCACATAGGAAGACATACCCAGTTTGTGATTTACCAGTATGTGGGTCCGAAAGGTATCCAGCATCAGCATAACCAACAATATTCAAATCTTGGTTCTTCCTGTAAATCAGGCCAAGGTCAATGCTTCCATGGAGGTATGAAAGATAACATTTATTCCGTTCTAATGCTTCTTCGTGGGCGTTGCACTGTATCGAGCTAACGTGTTCACGGCAAATGCTATATCAGGCCGCGTACTGTTAGCAAGATAAATAAGTGCTATTGCACTTAGGTACGGGACTTCCTGCCCGAGAATTTCCTCCCCCTCTTCCCTAGATCGGAATGGGTCTTTATCTCTCTGCAAAGATCTTCTTATCATAGGGGTTCTGAAGGAATATGCTTTGTCAAAATCAAACTTCCCTAATACTTTCTGAGTATAGGTTGCCTGGTGTACTAAGATCCCATGAGAAAAATGTTCGAGCTGTAAACCGAAGCATTACTTAGTCTTGTCCAAGTCTTTCATTTCAAACTCAGACTTCAAATAAGAGCATACTTTTTCAACTTCTTCATTTGTCTCGATGATATTCAGATCATCTTCATATACGAAGATCATGTAAAATCCATTCGGGGATCGCCGTATAAAAATACAGGGACAATCTTCATTATTTGCGTAGCCTTTCTTGCAGAGAAAGTCACTTAAATGATTATACCACATCCTCCCAGACTGTTTTAGTCCATATAGCGACTTCACATGTCTTACACTATATAGATTTCTATTGGCTCTATCGTCATTCGGGACGGGGATACCTTTAGGTACCTTGGTATAGATTTCAAAATCCAAATTACCATAATAGTAAGTAGTCACAATATCCATCAATTTCATTTTCAAATTCATATTAACTGCCATTGAGATAAGATATCTAAAGGTAATGCTGCCAATGACCGGGGAGTAAGTTTCCTCGTAGTCGATTCCAGAACGTTTAGTGAAACCTTAAGCTACCAGCCTTACTTTGTACCTCACCACTTCATTACTTTCATTCCTCTTGTGAACAAAGACCCACTTTTATCCTACAGGGCATATGTGTTTCGGTATACGGCATACAGACCCTAACACTTGTCTATTGTTCAGGGAGGTGAGTTCTGTAGTAATTATCTTATTTCATTCTTCCCAATCTGGCCTTCCTTTACATT
Source organism: Raddia guianensis (assembly GCA_036346415.1). Classification (NCBI taxonomy): domain Eukaryota; kingdom Viridiplantae; phylum Streptophyta; class Magnoliopsida; order Poales; family Poaceae; genus Raddia; species Raddia guianensis. Next base: position 39,882,512 of record CM070539.1, read on the forward strand.
CTGTTAAAGATGTAGGCTCGGGATCATTTTCAATGATGGAGGCAATTTTCTATGCATAGTAAACGTCGATTATAGCTCTGGCTCTATTTATTACCTTCCCGAATAATTCGTAGTTTATGGCCAATTCATCATGGGTTGCTTCGGGCAATTGTTTACCTTGCTTTTCACCGCGTATCCCCATAGCGAGAGCAAGTTACTTTAGTTTATTATAGCCGATGTGTGCGCTCATATTTGTTTCGGCATTATGCATAGGTTCCTACGGTGTAACATTCTCTAGTTCCTATAGAGGAATATTCAAATCTAGGAGGGCCTCGCTAGCAGGCTCCATACCAGTACCAGGTCTCAACTGGCTCCCCTTCCCACAGTGGGGTGCTTTTGTGACTAGTTGTGATAAGCTCTCCTTCCCTCTTTTTCCTAGGCATCCCCGGGTACTTGAGGTTGGAGTGACCAGACTCCCTGCTCTTTTCTTAGGCCTTTGAGCAGGTTGAGGGGTGCCTCTATTTTCTTTGGTACTGCAACCCTCTCTGGTGCATTGCGTGCAGGCACATACGACTTAATCACTCCCTGCGAGACACAAAGTGACCAGACAGTGCATTTGCATGCTTATTCAAGTATAGGATCTTCTGGACCTCACCATTTGTTTCACTAGTGCGAGGGTCTAATGCTTGCCAGGTGATTTCTCGTTATTCATCTTTTGGTGGCTTATTCTCTCCCCCTAATGACGGAAAATTATCCTCATCAAATATGCAGTCAGCGAATCGAGCCGTATGCAAATCTCCAGTCAGGGGTTCTAAATATCGGATTATTGAGATACTCCCATATCCAACATAAATCCCAGACTTTTGGAGAGGGCCCATAGCGGCACGCTGTGGGGGTTGTATGGGTACATATACCTTACAGCCAAAATTTCTTAGATGGGAGATCTTGGGGATCATGCCCTACGCTAGTTGGATTGGTGAATGGATGTTGTGGGCCGTTAGTCGATAATTCATGAGATTTGATGCATGGAAGACTGCATGTCTCCAGTAAGAGCTCGGTAAGTTAGATTGCAAGAGAAGTGGTCGGGCAATGAATTCAATTTTTTTAATCAATGCCTCTGCTAGCCCGTTCAGCATGTGAACGTGCGGTACCAAGTACTCAAGGTGAATCCCTGATGCAGTGCAATAATCATCAAAAGCCTTTGAGATAAACTCTCCGGTGTTGTCCATACGGAAGGATTTGATGTTATGCTCGGAGAACACATTTCTAACACGGATAATCTGCGAGATTAGCTTCGCGAATGCGTGGTTCCTCGTCGAGAGTAAACTCACGTTCGACCACTTCGAAGACGCATCAATGAGCACTATAAAGTACCGAAACGGCCCTGATAGGGGCTGAACATATGTCCCCCTGAATCCGTTCAAGGAAAGCGGGGATATCATCTTTAACTTTAAGACTGATGTCCTAGTAACTATTTTCCCGATGGCACTGCTGGTGCACACAAAATTTTAATGATTCGGACAATTTCTAACACTGATACCATGACCTTGCGACTTATTCATCATTTGTCTCATCATTCTATGACCAGGGTGGCCAAGTCTGCTATGCCAGAGGAAAAAGAGTTCAGAGCTTCTAAAGGTCATCTTAAGGGAGGTGAACACTTCAGGTGCTTTAATGCTAGTGTGGTATAGCCCAGTTTCTAAGGAGGCGAATTTCTTAAGAATTCGCTTCTCACATCCGTTGTGCTGCACGATGCACAAAAATCTGTTCCTATTTTCTTCTATGGTTTCTACATGAAAACTATTGGCATGGATATCGCAAAAACTTAATAGTGTTCGAGTGGATTCAGGGTATAATAATGCATCTTTCATTTCAATGATAGTTTCCATAGGCAAAATTATAGAGGCTCTTCCCGAGCCTACAATGCAAGTGTCGCTTCCAGTGATAGTGGTGATACAACCAGTATTCTTCGAGATAGATTGGAAGTACTTCGATTCTCTCATGACACTATTCGTAGTACCATTATCCACAATGCACAATTCCTCCATGGGCGCTACACAAATATATATATATAGTCGCAATCAGGTAATGGTACAACCACATATGCAAAGCATATTCATTCATGCAAATATTGAAAATATTTCAAGTTCAATCATACTGAAATTCAGAGTTCTTCAAGACCAACCATGAGAATTTAGATATGCTATCCTAGAGCTTGCAATGCAAGGGGACAAATTATTTTAAATATCTTCTAACGCAACCACTCTAAGATAACGGTAGTGACAGGCTACAAAAGAACACTAGATAGATTCGGCGAACATTGCGTCCACACTCTGCCGGATGTCGGAGTCATCAAAGTGATCTATCTTCACGGCGCCCTCAAGGTCAGGGCCAGGAGGGGCAGTGGGAGAGATGCAGTTCCTCCCCGAGGAGATCATCCTCTTCAAATTCTTCAGGCTTGGTATTCTCACCTTAAAGCTCTGCTAGGTGCGCTTCAATGGGGCGTTTCTTTTTGGCTTGGTGTGTCGCGACCATTTCCTTGAGCTCACGACAAATCCTAGACCAATGCCCCTTCAGGCCGTAGCGCAAGCACGTTTGGTTTTGCTGGCCATACAGCTTGCGTGACCCCAGATTATCAGACTTGTCAGTTACTGCCCCTCTCTTTCATTTCCCTTTCTTGCCCTTCTTATTGGGCTTCTTCACCTTGTAACTATTGGCATTAATTTCAGTGCCATTCAGGTTAATTGGTGCTTGGGACTTGAAATTCTTCATTAGGACATTATCATGATTTTCATACACCATCATCATATCGATGAGAGTGCTATACTCCTCAATGTTGTCCTGGCGGTAGCTACGGGCTAGCTAAATTTCATTTGGATAGAAAGTAGAGATGGTTTTCTTAATCTTTTCTTACTCCGTGACTGGTTTGCCATAGAGGCTCAGATTGGTGCAAATGTGATCCAGTGCAGAATTATAGTTAGCAACAGACTTAAAGTCGGCCACCCTCAGGCGATCCCAGTCCTATTGGGCTTGTGGAAGAATTTAGTACCTCAACCTCTCAAAGCGCTTGCAGAGCACATTCCATAGCTCTAGGGGTCATGTCACTGCCATGTACTCACTTTTGAGAGCAGGTGACAAGTGGTGCATAAGGAAATACAAGGCCTGGTAATTTTGTTCCGAAGTGGGATAGCTCTGGCTAATGCCAATGGTACAACGCAGCTGCTTGTTGCTAGGACAATTTCAACATCTGGCTTCCATGTCAGAAAATTCTGCCCCTGTGGGACAAGTTCCTCGAAATCGCAGCTTGCGAGGCCAGTAATCTACAAGACAACCAGATACACGATTACTTCAGGTAATCAAAACCTAGAGTGGCGCGTGACATAAAATAATTCTTGCGGTTTCAGTACGGTGCCATTACGAGACGCAAACTAATTACAGATAATATAACTAGCAATAAATTGCAGAATAATTGCAAAAGATATTAATAAGTAAAGCACAGTGCCAAATAAATTCACATGATTCTGCAAGAATCAGGAGGCTTTTTATAAAATTTATTAATTTCAAGTAAATTTCTGAAAAATTTCAAACAAATCCGAACCTTTCGGTCCAGCGCATGGCTGTACGTGTACGGAGAAACCCAAAATACCCGGAGGGTGCGCGGAATGGAAGTCAAATGAAATGGATCCGAATCTCGAGACAATCTCGAGAAGCTCTCGAAGTTCAGTCATTTCAGCCGTTCAGCTGTTCAGCCATTTAGATCAGCTCAAAAGAACAGGGCCTTAGACTTCTGATTTAGACTTCTAAGTCTGGGTAAAATATAATCTTGCTTAGCAATTATTAGGTCCCCATTTTGATGTCATGGGTCTTGAACCCCGGAACGGTGAAACGAGTTTCACTGACACATTAATAATTGATTGTGATGGATTTGGGACCTGGCATGCCAGTGTGTGTGATGGGATGGTTTAGTGATGGTTGAGAAATATGATGGAGTAGGCCGTGTCTATGCTTTTGATAAGGAGTTATGGGAGCAACATACGCAGTGCTGCAAGAGGGGCGCGGAGTCATACGCGTAATGTCAAGCGCTGCCCTAGGGGTCCCACCACATCGTGTGTGATCACATGGAGTGTGCCATAGCCGAAGAAGGAAGCATGGGGTTAGGCCACCCAGAACACAATACGGTGAGCCGAGGCTCGACCGCTGGGGACGCGGAGTGCTTTGTGGAGGCTTGCACATAATGATATGCTCTACCCCTAAGTCTGCGGATACGGGGTCCCTAATGCAATGCGTGGTCATCACACAGTAGTGCAGGTGGATCTTATGGGTTTGTCCTGCTGTCCCTATTGAGCTCTCCACTTGAGTAACATGCAGCTTGGCGTGGTCACCCAAGGGTGATCTAGACCAGTCTCGCGTAGGCTGACAACCTATGGATACTTGGTCCACAACAGGATCGTCTCTCCCGGAATATGATGGTGGGGGTAAGAAGTGGTTTGGCAAGGTTTTGAAACTGCCGTAGGATGGGTTTGGTTTGGTAGAGAGCTGAAACTATCATAGGTGGATGGATACTTCGAATGGTTATGTTACACTCTATAAGCTTTGTTTTGAGTAAAAGCAAATGTCTTGGTCTTTCTTTTACAAAGCTGGCTTTCCGCAAATAAATAACCATTTAGCCTCCCCTTGATCAACCTTAAGCATTATTAGATGGTTGCTATCTCGCCAGTGCAAGTGAGGACGACACACTGACTCTCGCATTATTTTCCCTTTAGAGAAGGAGCAGATGGATGATGGTGCAGATCCGTACGATTGTCATGAAAATGGTGATCCGCAATACCAAGATGTCGAGTAGACTAGTTATGGGGTTTTAGGTGTTCCTCCAGTTGTGTGGGTTACATGGCTTTGGAGTAATCTTGTTGTTGCTGCTTTGTCGCTTGTGAAACTGTTATTTCGCTTGAACTCTGATTGTATCTAAGGCCTATGGCCATTTGAGCCAACGACGACCTATGGTTGTCAAACTGTAATAATATTGTGTCGTTGTATGAGATGATCCAGCTATATGTAACTAGTACTAGTGTACTAATACAAGAACTAGTGCATGATCGGTACTTTACCTTAGAAGGTAAGCCAAGGGAGGGCACGGCATTTTGTAGGAACTAGTGCATGATCGGTACCTTACCTTAGTGTAGCCAATCAATAGAAAAGAAAGCTCATATGAGATTATAGATAAATTAAATACCACCAGAATATTCATAAAACGAACAGAGCCCTTATTTCTAATGGTAAATGGTGCATCTCCAATGTGAATAATCTCATAGATCTGCCATCGAACCTTGGATTCCATCCAAGTGGACTTTGGACGATAAAAGCTAGACAGGGCGGCTTTGTGTGCGATCGAGGGATGACCTTGCATTGTTGCAATGGGCCGCAAATGAAAAGGACACCAGCTAGAACGGATAATTACTTCCAGTATTGCTTCTTTCTGTCAACTACTCCTATAATTTAACCTTAAGTACAAATATAACCACCCATTGTTTGCTTGACTAATTAGTTACAGTACAAAGGTGTGGTGACTTTGGTGTCTTTCAGTCGCTCAACAACCTGAGAATATGAGACACTCATGTACGCAGTCCACCCGCCCCTAATTCCTAATTAAAAGACATGGTCCATTAATTTGCCAATCGTGGTACCGGTCCACTTGCTTCTTGTTTTGGCCCAACTAAAACAGAATAAAATATAAAATGTGCGAAAGAAAAGTTAGCACAAATGAGAGAAAATACAAGGGGGAAGGCGGTGAAAGGGAGAGAGACTTGGTTTTAAACCCTGGTGATGGGGAGAGATGTGGACATTACATTGACGTCATGACGTGTACCGTTTCAACGAAACAATTAATAGTTCAGGCAATATCACCTTGGATATACAAATGGTGAGATTAACAACCATAGTAAAGATTACTATTATATACATGGAAAATGATTTTTATACCCCCTTCTATATATATAGTGCTTCCAGAAACTTTTGGTTAAACATGTTATGACAATTTAGAGTTTGCTTGATATCTTCAAGAATATATTCAGATTAATATAAGTTATTATGTAACTAGTGAAACTCTTGAATCATGACTTTAGCATGACGGCACAATAATAACATATATAAAACTAGAATAAACCAGCAGATGCCATTTCAAGAAGAAAAATCGATAGGTCATATATATATGTAGACGAAAACATTACAATTAAGCATAATGTTTAAAGATTTTGTACATGTCTATGTTTAAAAAATATATGCTGTCAATTAATACCTATTATGTGTTTACTGATAAATATTAGGCCATGAAGCCCGTGATCGAAACTAAAATTGTTTACAATATCAAATGGGCACGTACCCTTCATGGTTAACGCATGCACTCACCCATCATTTTGAGAAATTACTATCATGACACTATTTGTTTTAAAAAAATGATAAAGTAAGTAACATACTTGTCTTTTAGTTTTTTATTTTTTACATATTTTTGCTATAAACATCTGCTAAATTTAAGCTCTTAAATGTTATACATAGTTTAGAGACTTCGTAAATTAGTAAGACATAATTTGTTGGGGGAAATTTTTCATGATTATTTGGTGTCCAAGCCAAAGAGTGCGTGCACGGGTGCCCCGCAAAGAGTGAGGATATTGTCCTCTAAATGCATGTTACTTTATATCACCATTTTACATTTCAGTTAGTGTTTTCTGGTACCGATAATTAGTAATTGGTGCTTTCTACGAAGGTGGTTAAATAAAGTTGAACTGAGAATAAAAGCTTGTTTTCATGTCAATCGTAACTAAAAAAAAGAATGGAAATTTGAATAATCAAATGTGGCATACTTTACTGTAACTAGTACATCAGACATGTATTATTTCAGTTCAAGGAGTAGTACTATTTAGTGGATGAACATCAAGTACCGTGTGCCTACGAGAAGGAGAGGGAAGCATATTGATATGCCTATGTAAGTAGCTTTATTGTCAGAATTAAGTATTCTACTTGCAACATAGAGATTAAAAAGTAATGATCAGCTTTAATTAAAAGTGAATACTTATATGGAAAGAAAAACGAAAGCAAAAAAAGTCATGAGTTTCAAACTCCTTTTGTGGATTTCATTTCTGTTTTTTTTTTTTTGCATCTTTTATACTCTTCAATACACAAATAAAACTCACCGGTTTATTGCTTGATAATCAATTCATCAAGAAAATTATTCTTCTAAAAGTTAAATGAAAATTTTAAATGCTTATTAACTTTGTGTTGGCCCAAACAAATGAAGAAGGAAAATCATGGACATGCAAGTTAATAAATAGAAAATGCAAGAAAATAAGGTCAGAGTTCCTGCACCCAAATCAAAATTTCATTTCTCATAACTAATTCTCATTTCAATGTAGACGATCTATAATTAGCTATAGGGCGATGATAAATATTTAGACATTTTTTGTTTCTTGTAGACGATCTATATTCATGTCAATATTTGTATGTCATTTGGGATTTTGTTTGCCTCTATTGACTATTTATACATTTTAAATGGTATGATCGAAATGTCCTTTGAAAAGCAATTAATATGAATGGTTTCACGAAAAATATCACCCCTTCCGGCTAGGTATTTTAAGTAATTAAAAGTTATATCTATCATCTATATTTGATTCTATCATTTGCTCCTCCCAAAGATGTGTAATCTAGAATTTGTTACTCACGTATCACTGACACGTAGGTCTAGGAGACTAGGACTCATGTCAGTTACTGCACATTGACAAATCCTAGATTATTTCATATACATTTAAGATCGACAGGTTGATCTAGTGGGTACCGTTTCAATGGTCACGTTGTACATGGGAGTAGGATTGCATTACCTAGGAGTCAATTTTGGATTAAAGAAGAATCAATCATAGTGATCAAATAGATGAGCTGAAATGTTTAGGTTTTGAGAGCATTGAGAAGTCACCACATTCGCTTATCTAGGCTTCGAGAGCATAGAAGTCACTTTAAAGTATTTGAGAAACAGTTCTGATAAGCCAAAAGTATTTAGTACAAACCTAGCTAAGCCGTTACTACAGGAAACAACCAGTGTGGTTGGCCAAAATACTAATGCCTGCGATCAGAAATCCGACGACAACTTCTGTCGACAGTATAGCCCAAAACCGCCAACCAAAAAATTACCATGCAACACTCAGTTACCCAATACAGTCTACATGGGCGGCCAACAAAGTACTGCCGACACAAACAGGGTTGACGTTTTGGTGCGGCCAGAAATTTAATTTTCGGAGCCCGTCAAACATAATTGTATCGTCGGTCTGGGCCGACAACACAACTCATCCCCATGACAGCGTCTTGACGGCACAGACAGAAGGAGACCAATCTGGTCCCGCATGGTAGAGACGGTTACTCTATGCCATGTGGGACCAACCATGAATGTCCTGACTGTGGATCATAGGACCCTGTCTCGGCGGCAACTCTAAGGCCGCTGACACTGGTCCCAAAAATATTTTAAAAAAAACAAGGGGCATGCACAGGGCTCGAACCCACGACGCGCCGCACGCTACTAGCCAAGTAGGAGGGATAGTTTTAGTCAAACATTCCTCCCACGCAATTGTTTTATATATTCGCCACTATCTGTATCGACGGACGTGATAATCCCACCGACAAAGATTCACCAGTGTCGACAACCATCCCTTAGGCTATTGAAAACATTCATCTGTGTCCGCGGTGTTTCCAGGGCTACACCGACTCCCTCCCGTCATTATCTATGGTGAATGGAAGGTTTAATAACGGCATGCACGACATATTATAGGTCATTCCTCGCACTTCGATTGCGAGGAGTTGCATCGACGTCACAAGTTGCATCGAAATATGACGTGTTAGCTTTGAAGTTCGTCTACCCAAATTTGATACAACGTTGGCATTTGAAAGGAATTGGCGTCGATGATGGAACTCCGGGCAATCGAAGACCGAGTTATGACCTATAATATGTTGATGATGCCCTAAAACCATACATGGATCATATCAATTACACGAACAACCCGTCTTCGCGACGTGAAAGGATTGGGACCGAGGGGATGTATCTTTGTCGGCGGCTTAATGTAACGTCGTCGATAAAGGTGAAGTTGTGTCGGAGGCTCGAGCGAATACCACCGACACCAATGAAGCTGTGTTGGCGGGATACATGTGCTGCGGGACCCACATGGCAGAGCGCCGTATTTGGAAGCGTGCCGTTAGGTTGTATCCACGTCAGTGGCTGGTTTGGGCCGCTGACATAATCAAGATGTAGGTAGCCCGCCCTGAAATGCGCATTTGTCGTCGGGTTTGTTTCAGGCCAATGACATAGGCTGGCTGTGTCATCGACGTTCTGTCAACAGACTTGTGTCGGCGGCCGACTAATGATAGAACCTTGTGTCAGCGGTTTTTGTGGCTGTGTTGACGGCTTTGACCGCCGACACAGAGTGCGATTCTTATAGTGCGTAAGCCAAATCTCCCATTACCCTACAATTCGATCACCATTTACAAAACAAAAAAAATCTATGATAGACTTTAGAATTGAACAAACCTATACCTACGTTAAGGCATCCAAAATGCTTAGATGCAATTGAAATTAGGACTCACGACCGGGCTCTAAGTGCAATCTTAAGCGATGCGTTTAGAGGTTGTTGTAGCCTCTAAGATAGATCCACAGCAAAAGTTAAATAAAAACAGAAATTATCGTTAGTGTAACTCACAAGTGGGGCTATCCTCTTCATGCATGGAGGAGTCTTATTGTCTTAAGCTTAGAGGCACCTTGTGAAGTGCTTTGTCACACACGGAGGCTCCATACTCAGTAGCCTAAAAACTACACATTGTCTTCTTGTTCCTATATCTCCGTTAATTTGGCTTGTGAATTTAATCTCTACGTGCAATGCCCGAGTACTTACTTTTTGGAACGTTTTCACAATTAATGTTCTAAACAGGGCGAAAAATTCAATCAGAAAAAAACAAAGAAAACAAGTGATCGATAATAACTACACCCATAGATTATTTGGGCGGCCTACGCACGACGGCGGCGTCTCCAAAACCTAAATGGCTGCTCCCGCCGCAGCCACCTCCGTTGGCTGTCTCATCACCGCCGACGGGCCTCTCCAACGCTTCCCCGTCGGTGCTCCTCCACCAGAGTGCGGTCTCACGACGGGCCTCCTTTTTTGTTTTCTGTCCCTTTCTCTTTTGATCTGGGTAGGATGGTGTGGCGGCGCGGGCTGCGGCGAGGCGCCATGCGGGGTGGATCGGTTGCGGCGACGCGGGTGGTGGTTGTGGCTGTCAACGTCGGTGGACGTGTGGCTTATGCCCATGGCAGTCGTGGCGATGGCACGGTGGTCGCCGGCATGGCCACGCGGGTTACGGCGAGCGTGCGGTTCCATTCCTGCGGCGACCACAGGGACGATGTGGTCGTCGCCACATTGCCGTAGCGACACAACGACGTGCCTCCTGTTCTTGTCCATCTAGATCTGGCTGACGTGACAGATTGATCCCCATGAGCGATCTAACTATTCGACTTCGGTTCTTATCATGGATGGCAGAGCGGCTATTTCTTGCGATGACGTCTTCATCTTTTTGCAGTGGTTTCCATACCTGACCAGGGACTAGAGTCATCTTGACATTGACTCACGATATCGCTTACCTGAATGACTCATCCTATCTTCGGATGGATCCTACGACTTTGGGCGTGTGCCCATTGGCTATCTCGCGACACTGTCGTCATGGGGTGCACATCGGAAGAAGGTATGTGTGTCGCAGAGTTTGTGATCGATTGCACTTGACCAAGGCTTGGAGGTGTGGCAGCAACAAGCTTAGAAATGTGGGGGAGCACTATGGGACTTCGATTTGGTGGTGCTTTTTGGTACCGATTCGTCGACTCTGAGGAGAAAGCCCTAAGTCTGGACTCAGCTAGTTGTACAAGGCAATGGTAACATAGCTCCCTTATTGATGGCATCGTCTGGAGTTTCAAGAATTTTTTCTACAGGGTGAAAATCTATTGTCTGTCCTTTACTGGTTGATTATGGCAATGGTGGCACGCATGTGTGTTTAAGGATTAGGTTTGCGGAATAGTTAATTGTATTGGTAGTTGGTGGAGTATATATAGTACAGGAGATGGGCCTCCTCCAAGGGTCCAATATACTCTAACACTCCCCTGCAATCTGAACGGCGCTAAGCAGTTTAGACTAATACAAAGCAAGCACACATACACTCCCCCACGGTCGAAACAAAAGGACCATCAAAACAAAAGGACCATAACTCCCCCGCAGTCGGAACAGCTGGCGCACAGACATTCAGACTGGACCTGAACTCGGTGAAGACCGTGGAAGGACCTTAGTGAAAATGTCAGCGTACTGGGACGTCGTGGGGACATGGAGAACACGCACTTGACTGAGAGCAACGCGCTCGCGAACAAAGTGCAGGCTGATCTCAACATGTTTAATCTGCTGATGTTGCACTGGATTGGTGGAGAGGTAGACTACGCTGACGTTGTCACAGTAGACGAGTGTTGCTTGGCGAAGAGGACTATGAAGCTCCAGTAGTAGCTGACGAAGCCAGCAGGCCTCAGCGACGCTGTTGGCAACGGCATATTACTCAACCTCGGCGCTGGAGCGGGAGACAGTGTGCTGGCGCTTGGAGGACCAGGAGACCAAGTTGTCACCGAGAAAAAAGCCATAGCTAGAGGTAGACTTGCGGGTGTCTGGACAACCCGCCAGTCAGCATTGGTGTAGACCGTGAGATCAACCAGCGTGCAATGTCGAAGAAGAAGGTCAAGGGCGAGAGTGCCATGCAGATACCATAGGATGCGCTTCAGGACAGTGAAATGAGGCTCTCGTGGATCATGCATGAACAGACAAACCTATTGGACCGCATAGGTGATATCTGGGTGGGTGAAGGTCAGATACTATAGAGCACCAGCCAGACTGCGGTAAAGAGTGGCGTCAGTCACTGGATAGCCGTCCGCGGCGAGCTTGGAGCTAGTCTCTACCGGAGTAGCACAGGGCTTGCAGTCACTCATGCCGGCACTATCCAAGATGTCGATGATGTACTGGCGCTGGGAGTGAAGAAGACCTCTAGATGGTCGATGCACTGAAACTCCAAGAAAGTGGTGCAAAGGACCAAGATCCTTAAGGGAGAACTCGTGCTTCGGAGCAGTGATGATGCGCCTGAAGGGATCATCTGAAGATGTAGTCAGCACAATATCATACACATAGAGCAATAGGTAGGCTATGTCATCACCCCGAAGGTGGATGAAGAGAGAAGTATCTGCCTTTGCCTCAACAAAACCAAGAGACTGGAGATGTGAAGCAATAGTGTTGTACCAAGCTCATGGGGTCTGCTTAAGACCATATAGAGACTTGTTGAGTCGATAGACATGATATGGGCACGATGGATCCACAAATCTAGACGGCTGGACACAGTAGATGCTCTCTGTGAGTACGCCATGGAGGAAGGTATTGTTGACATCGAGCTGGTGAATGGACCACCCTTGTGGGAGAGCTAGTGAGAGGACTGTCCGGATGGTGGCAAGCTTGACAACAGGGTTGAAAGTCTTGTCAAAGTCGATACCTGGTCGCTGAGTGAAGCCACGAAGGACTCAACGAGCTTTGTATCTGTCAAGTGAGCCATCAGCATGCAGCTTGTGCTTGAATATTCACTTGCCGCTGACCATGTTGGCACCGGCCGGTGGTGGGACAAGATCCCATGTCTGGTTGGCACGAAGGTCCTCGAACTCCCGGGTCATCGCCTCACGCCAGTATGGATCGGCCAGAGTGGCACGACACGACGTCTGCGGGGGAGGCAGTGCCGTAACTTGGAGATTTAGCCGATCGCGAGGCGGGACAACAATGCCAGCGTTGCGACACGTGATCATGTGATGAGCATTGATCACGGGAGGTAGAGGGGCTCCAACAGGGGCAACGGGAACTGGTGCCATGACCGACAGAGGGACCGGCGAGAACAACGCGGCAACAGGTGCTAGGACTCACTGGCAAGAACTCGTGGGGGTCCAACAGGCAGCGGAATCGGTGCGGGACCGACGAAGAGACCGGCAGGGCAGCACTGGTAGCATCCAAAGCAGGGGGTGCCGACGCCAAACCCGGCAAGAGCAGTGGGTGGTACTGCTAGCAGCAACCTGTGGTGAGGAACCGACAGGGGCAGCAGTGATGGCAGGGATGGTCGACGTGACCACCGGTGGGGCAGGGGTGGCCGACATGGCAACCGTTGGGGCTGCGAGGGTACCTGCAGAAGACAACGACGAACGGCCTCCGATAGGGACTGGAGGACCGACTCGTTCGGTTAGAAAATCAAGATCAGGAGGGGAAGGTGTGGAGGTGGATGTGCTGGAGGTAAAAGGGAAGTGCGACTCATCAAAGGTGACATGCCAAGAGATGATCACATGGTTGGATGTAAGATCCAAATAGCGCCAGCCTTTATGATCGGAGGGATATCTGAGGAAGACACAAAGGGCGGAGCCGGGAGTAAGTTTGTGCGGGACGGTGCTAGAAAGGTTAGGGTAGCATGCACAGCCAAACACACGAAGATTGTCGTAGACAGGGTGAGTGCCACGGAGGGCAAAGTGAAGAGTTGAGTGGGAGAGGGTGGATGTAGGACATATGTTGAGAAGGTAGGTAGCTGCATGGAGAGCCTCAACCCAGAAGGAAGGTGGGAGGCTCGCCAGAAACATAAGGGAACACATCACATCGTTAGTAGTACGAATGGCGCATTCAGCCTTACCGTTTTGAGGAGAAGTGTAGGGATACGACCTGTGAAAAACAAAACCTAAAGTAAGAAAAAAAGATCTAGACGTGGTGTTATCGAACTCGCAACCGTTATCAGTTTGCACACACTTGATTGTTATGCCAAACTGAGTCTGATGCGCACTTAGGTCGGCCCGATCTTCTGATGAGAACGATACGTCGATTTGTTGTGATGACGACGCTACTAATCCACAGGATCAGCAACCTAACAATCGCAATGTCGCCACACGAGTCGATCAACCGAGCATTTAGGTTGGCCCGATCTTCTGATGAGAACGATACGTCGATTTGTTGTGATAACGACGCTACTAATCCACGGGATCAGCAATCGAACAATCGCAATGTCACCACACGAGTCGATCAACCGAGCAAGGTACGATTGATCCTTGAACCTGCTAGCAATCGAGAACAAGCAAGAACAAAAGGCTAACTGATAATTGAACTCATCAAGGGGTGAGGTTCTGTTTCTCGTCACGGGTGGTCTAGTCGACACACGCGAACACGAGGAGGGACGCACACGAGGTCTACCAAAACACAACAAAACCTAAAAGTAGAAAAACGGCAGTGGCCACATATATAGCGGCGGCCAGGGGGAGTGGGGCACCCAAGGGTGCAGCCACCACCAAACCCTAGTGATACATGGGCCATAGGCCCAAAAATACGGTGACGCAGCACCTTGAAATTTCGGCCTGAAATGTTGTTCTGCATTTTCCCATCGCTCTGGAGTGAATCTGGATGTGGGGATGGATCCATTGGAAAGCTTATCTCCTAATCTTTCCAACGAGTGGTCGTACACCGAAAACGGAGTTCGAGAGCCCGAGTTACGCCCGTTTAAAGTTGACGTGCTACTGGATGGCCGAACAGGGCTTTTTGGCGTCTTGGGCATCCATGTGGGCCTTTCTTGAGTCATCGAGGCCTCGCGAGTCTTGAACTTGTTACGCCGCTTCTTCGGAGAAGGCTTGAAAGGCTGGGCTTCTGAATTAAGGCCCCTCGGCGACGAAGATGGAGCAGCGTCGGTCGTCGTTGGAGTGGTCGGAGAAGAAGGAGGGGCAGCGGTCACACTGATCGTATCCACGCTGGTGATGTTCTCATCATCCTCCCCTTCTTGAATTGGAGTCGTCCTCGACTCCTCCTTATGTTCCTGCAAAATGTTACTGACAACAGGGGGCAAAGAAACATGTGTGTCCAATGCAATATTAGGGGAGGTCACCGTTTTATCAAAATGAACTACCTCCTTTATCTTTGTTTTAGTGTTTTGTGTATTGCTATCAATTTTATCACCCTCCTGTTCAAGATTTTTAGCTCTCCTTTGTTTATCTTTAATTATTTCAGCAGGATTCATGGGTTGCAAAATCACTTTCTTTCCATTAAATAGAAAGGAATATTGATTGGTTCTATCATTGTGAATAGCTTCTACATCATATAAACCAGGTCTGCCTAATAAAAGTGAGCACACTTCCATAGGTAAAACATCACAATCAACATAATCATGGTAAGAACTAATAAAGAAAGGCACTCGCACAGTTTTTTTACCTGAACATTACCATAAGAATTGAACCATTCAATCGAGTAAAGTTGCTGAATTAAAGTCGTGGTCAAGCCAAGCTTCTCGACTATGTTTTCGCTTGCGAAGTTGCTACAGTTTCCTCCATCAATAATGGCATGCACCTCACGTTCTTGCACTACAAACTTAGTTTGAAATAAGTTGTTGCGTTGAGTCTAACTAGCATGCTCCGGTGGTGCACTAAGTACATGTTGAGACATAAGGCTCATGTATTTATCCGTCATTGCAGCCCTCAGGTGCACACCATCTTGATCATTCTTGCTTGTAGGGTTAGTTGGAAGAATAGCAAGCATATTCTTATCTTTAAATATTGAAATACACTTATTATCCTTCTTTTTTGGTGATGCAGGCCTTAATTCCTTCTTCAATGGTGTTTTCTCTCTCTTGGTAGATGGGGCAATCCCACGCTCGACTGTTTCACCTCTTGATTTCTTCAAAGACTCAAGACACTCCCTTTTAATTTCCCGTAAGCATTTATTTTCTCTTTCTGTCAAGTATGGAGAATCCTCAATGGAAGATAAATTTTTCTTCATAAGTGGACCTGTCATTTTTAGTAGTAGACAAAAAATACACAAGGATGTATAAACCCTATCTATTAATAGGTGCTGGAATTGACAAGTCTCTCACACTCGAAGCTCCCATCAAGCTCTTACAAGTTCTTACCCTGCAGCTTGTCAAGATCAATCAGTGGATGACGGTAATCTGCACTCAGGGGTGACAAAGCGATTGCAAGGTACTTTTTCTGTGATTAGTAGTATGTGGAGTATGGACAGGTATCAATATGTAGCAAGGAATATGCAATCATCGAAATCAGAATAGCAAAACTGAATAAATATCCAAAGTACTTGTCAAAATTGCAGGCCTAAACTCGTTCCTAGAACTAGTTCAAACAAGCGAGGAATACACCAAGTACAGAGGATACAATATGCAAACACTTCTGATTTTTTTTCCTTTTTTTGTGCGGCTCTTTTGTATGCACTTGCCTTTTTCTTTTCTTTTCTTTTTTTTCACCGACAAATAAAATTGCAACACTGTATTTTCAGCCTCTAAAGACAACAGATCTTCTAGCACAGTTTTCGGATTTTTAACGACTTGGGATGTAAAAACTCACACCTACAAAATTGTAGATCTTCTCTTCCTGATCAATTTGCATATATGGAAGTCCTAATTTGGATAAAGGATCTAACAGATTTTGGCCCTCACAATATAGACTGTTCAGAAAAATTCGAGACACATACAAAATCACTTCCAACGTGATTTTAGATCTGAAGATGGCGTTTTTGGATCTTCTCACAATGGACAAAGTTGTAGAGAATTTTTAGGGCTACAATTTAGGCTATACAATTATCCAAATCGGAGTTGATATGATGGAGATATTGCATATGGAATAACAGATCGGAAATAATTGCGAACCAATTCAACTCGAATTCCCTCGGTGCTCGGGTTTGAAGTCAACAAAACGGATGAACTTCACACTAGGCCACGAACTTAATCTAAACCAGTAACAAGAATATGACCATGGAAACAAATTCAATAAAGCGAAACTGAAAACGAAAATTGCGAAAGCACAAAGCGGCTTGGACAGTGGACGCGGTGACGAACTCAAATCTTTTTTGTGGGGCAATTTTCTGTACTCTAGGATGAACACGAACAGATCTAAAACTAAGGATAGATGTTCTCACTAGGCAATCGTCGCTCTGATACGACTTTATGCGCACTTAGGTCGGCCCGATCTTCTAATGAGAACGATACATCGATTTGTTGAGATGACGACGCTACTAATCCATGGGATCAGCAACCGAACAATCGCAATGTCACCACACGAGTTGATCAACCGAGCAAGGCACGATTGATCCTTGAACCTGCTAGCAATCGAGAACAAGCAAGAACAATAGGATAACTGGTAATTCAACTCATCAAAGGGTGATGTTCTGTTTCTCGTCACGGGTGGTCTAGTCGACACACACGAACACGAGGAAGAAAGCACACGGGGTTTACCAAAACACACCAAAACCTAAACGTAGAAAACGGTGGCGGCCACATATATAGCGGCGGCCAGGGGGAGTGGGGCGCCCAAGGGTGCAGCCACCACCGAACCCTAGTGATACATGGGCCATAGGCCCAAAAATACGGTGACGCAGCACCCTGAAATCCAGGCCCAAAATACAGTTCTGCATTTTCCCGTCGCCTTGGAGTGAATCTGTATGTGGGGCTAGATCCATTGAAAAGCTTATCTCCTAATCTTTCCAATGAGTGGTCGTACACCAAAAATGGAGTTCGGGAGCCCGAGTTACGCCCGTTTGAAGTTGACATGCTGCTGGATGGCTGAACCGGGCTTTTTGGCGTCTTGGGCTTCCATGTGGGCCTTCCTTGAGTCATCGAGGCCTCGCGAGTCTTGTACTTGTTGCGCCACTTCTTCGAAGAAGGCTTGAAAGGCTGGGCTTCTGAATTAAGGCCTCTCGGCGACGAAGATGGAGCAGCGTCAATCGTCGTTGGAGTGGTCGGAGAGGAAGGAGGGGCAGCGGTCACACTGATCGTATCCACGCTGATGATGTCCTCATCAGAGTCCGAACATAAGAAAGAAGTGGAAAATTATGTAGAAGGTGTCAGATTTGACGTTGAGAGGGATGGTCCACATGAAGTGGGCGCAGTCGTCAAGAATTATGAGATAATACTTGTAACCCAAAACACTAGCAATGTGAGATGTCCATAGATCACAATGTATTAAATCAAAATTATGAGAGGCTCGACTAGTGGAGGAAACAAAAGGAAGGTGAACATGACAACCTAACTGACAGGCATGACAAAGATGGTCGAGTTTGTCTTTATTTCAAGAGATGGAAGTTGAACTAGCTAGTCGAGAGATAGTGTCATGGCCAGGATGACCAAGGCGACGATGCCAAAGCTCTCTCGTGGAAGTGGTGGCGGCGAAGGCATGACTGGTGGAGGCTGGAGTGAAGGAGTGGAGGTCCCCGGAGCTATTGCACCTGGCGAGCACGCTCCTGGTACGAAGATCCTTCATAGTGAAACTAAATGGGTCAAACTCAATAGAACAGTGATTATCGGTAGTGAACTAATGAACGGAAATAAGATTTTTAATGAGGTGAGGTGTGACAAGGACATTACGTAAAGTAATGGGTCCCTATGGAGTCGGAAAGGTGAGGTGACCCGTGGAGGTTACTGGTGGAGGGAGGTGGTGGATGAGAGGAGAGAGTACTGGCATCTGAAGTCATGTGAGAAGTGGCCCCCAGACCCATGTACCACTCCGCGGTGCTGGGGGCAGAGTAAGAGACATGGTGTTGAAGGCGCTGGTCAAGGACTGCTAATCCCAACTGCCCCCCACCATCGGGTTCCACGAGCCAGGGGTAGAAGGCTGCAGGGAGCCTTGATCTAGACCTGGATGTTGTGGAAGGGCACCGGTGGCGAGGGCGTGGGGGTGTGGTCGCTGAGGCGTAGTCGAAGTAGGCGGTGCAGAGGCGAGCAGCCCAGGATGTCCGGCCTTGAAAGGCTGAGCCGGATCAGCAGTCCGGGGTTGGAGTAGGACGACACAGGAGGGCGCCCGGTCCAACCACTAAAGCCGGTGCTGCTGCCACTGCTGCCTCAACCTCCGCTGCTGCCTCCGCCCCTAGCAACTTTGTGCGGGATGGTGCTAGAAAGGTTAGGGTAGCATGCGCAACCAAACACGCGAAGATTGTCGTAGACGGGGTGAGTGCCACGGAGGGCAAAGTGAGGAGCGGAGTGGGAGAGGGTGGAGGTGGGATGTATGTTGAGAAGGTAGGTGGCTGCATGGAGGGCCTCAACCCAGAAGGAGGGTGGGAGGCTCGCCTGAAACATAAGGGAACACATCACATCGTTGATTGTACGAATGGCGCGTTCAGCCTTACCATTTTGTGGAGGCTCGCGAGTGTTGTTTTTCGCATGTCGTGTCCATACACTTCTCCTCAAAACATCGATGTGGAGAGAGGATCAGTCATGGCGCAGTCAAGAGAGGTGACGGCATAGTTAGGGTTTTGAGGAAGGCTCTGATACCATTTTTAAGGATTATGTTTGCGGAATAGTTAATTGTATTGGAGAGAGGTGGAGTATATATAGTACAGGAGATGGGCCTCCCCCCAAGGGTCCAATATACTCTAACAATGTGTGTCGCTTTCTTCTTGGAGGCATTGCTTTTGGAGGACCTTCTCGTAGTCCAAGTGTTGCTATGGGTGTACGGATTTGAAGATTATGTTATGTGTCGTAGCTTCCTGCGGCATGATATATGACGTAATGTTGTTTGTTCTTTAATAATCATAGGTTGTGTGCATCCTACCTATATAGAGGCTGGGAGTGTCTTACAGCGATTGTATCACCTTGATACAATTGTCTAAGATCAATAAAGTTTCCTTCGTAAAAAAAATTCTTGAGAAGAAAAGAAAACCATCCAACTCATGCATGGTCGGTGAAAACAGAACCCGATTTGGTCGCTTGCTACAAATCTAGCTAATCCTTAGGTCGTGTAAGGTGCAAACAGTGGCGGAGCCAGGACTTTCGAAGAGCCTGGGCACGACCTAAACTAACGCGTGGACATGCTACCGCATCATATGTATAACACAAGCAAATTTGAGGCACATAATAGTCAATTTTCACTCAAATCATTGTCTAACAACATTTCACATAAATAAAATGAGAAAAAGCATGATAAATACCTAAATTAATAGAGGCCTAGAGAGAGAGGCGAGGGGCGTCGTCGCCGCGTCTGGCGTCCAGCGTCGCCGCGTCAGGCCGTCGGCGTCGTGTCAGCAAGAACAGAGAGCGAGGGCTAGGGCAGCCGGGTGGAGTCAGCGGCACCACCATGAGGCGAGGGGCGAGTCGCCGAGCCGGTAAGGCCGTGAGGGGCGGAGGCGGAGGCCGGAGGCCGGAGGCGCCGAGGAGCGGAGCCTGGAGGCCGGGCGAGGCGAGCGAGGCGGCGAGGGGCGAGGCGAGCGAGGCGGCTAGGGCTGGACAGGAGGGGGCGCCACGCAGCGCAGCCCCAATTCGGTGGCTCGGCGCCTGGCCGGCTGGCCTCTGTCTGAGGCTTGAGGGAGTGGCCGAGTGGGCCTTTCCTCTTTTGGCCCAATCTACTCAGCTCTATGTACTAGCAAGAAGTATTTGGGGAGCTCGGCCTGGTCCGTGGTGGCCTGCCTGGCTCACAGGTGCAAATAAGCTTTGGTATTATGTTTTGTGAATATTTTGTTTTGGTGACGATGACACTTTTGCAATCCCCAAGCGACGGCATTATGACTAAGAATTTTCTTATTCCATCCCAAAGTTGAGTTGGGGGGTTCAAATAGTTGGTAATGACGTTATTTTATATTTTGGCTTGGGCTTGAGGGGACATTGGATCATTTGATCTTTTATGATCTTGCGTTGAGTCCATGGGACACCTCATGTAGGCCCTCGGTAATTCTCGTCGAGTTTCGTGGAGTTCGGGAGACGTGCTGGCAGGGGCGCCTAAGAGTATTTCTAATGGTGCAGTTAGCTGCTAGCTATAAATAAGTGTCATGTCATCTATAGATAGCATATAGTTAGCTTCTACAATGGAACTAGCTATAACGTTGACTATAATATTAAATATGGGTCCACATGTAATAGATAGTAGGTGCATTGGAATCTGCTATGGACTAGCTGTAAGTTAGTAGCTAGCACATTCTCCTTCTCTCCTCCACATAAGCAAAATGCTGAGTTGAAATCCTTATAGCTAGCTGATATGGCACTATTAGAGATGATGTAATGAATCCTTCCAGACATAGTGCTTTAAGGTCCGTGGACTGCCTTCGTTTGGTGGACGTTCCACGTTCCCTAGATAGTTCGGCGGTCCAGACAATTGTGCCCAACGATGAATATGGCGCTTCCTTCCCCTACTAAAAGGCTTTTATATGTCAATGGATCCCCCTCTCCAAAAAAAAATAGAGTTTGAACCAAACAACAATTTTCAATAAATAAATTCTTGCTCCCTAAAAATTATCCAACAATTAAACAATTTTGCCTTAAAAAAAGAATGTGTAACTCTAATGGATGCACGACGGAGCTAAAGTATAAAGGCATGACACAATTAAGGGTGTACAGTGTTTGGTTGTCTGTACCAGATTGAATCTGCATGGGATGGTATAAATTAAATGGGATGGTTTTGTACGATATGATTCAAACGAGATGTTCGGTTGGTTGAACACTTGAACGGGATCATAAAAGTTTTTGTTTTGTTCTCGTATGGAATGACGTAGGATAATTCAACTATTTAAGTATCATCAAATAACACTTTATGTCTACAGAAATTTAACATTACACATGATTCAATTTTTGATAGTTCAAACTATATTTAATTTTACATTCAACATTCAAACCAAAATTTTAAATTTAACATTCAAATCAAATTCAATATTCAAATTGGATTTTAAATTCAAACTACAGTTAACATTTGTAATTTTCATCGAATTCAAATTAAAATCAAATTTGATTTCAAAATTCAAACCAAATTTAAATTTGGGTCAAATTTTTATTCAAAACTCAAGTCGGATTTTCAATTCAGGATTCAAGCAAGGATGAAAATACAAACCGATTTTCAATTAAAATCAACCCAAATAGAAAAAAAGTAAATCAAATTTTAATTTCAAATTCAACACGAATGTTAAATTCAACAAGTATTGACAAATTCGGATAATTTTTTTAAATTCTAACAAATTTCCAAATTCAAAATTTAAAATTACAAGCTGATTTAAAATTGAATTCAGATTTCAAATCCAAACCAATTTCAAAATTTGATTTCATTTGAAATTTGGTATATAAAAAATTAAAAAAATGAATTATGAAGAAGTAAGAGCTTGCAGGAGAAAGTTGTACGCTGTTGTTCAACCAAATCGGACGAATGGAGTTGTACAACATATTGAGAGAATAGTTTCTGTATCCCACCATTCAAGATGATTTGATACCATTGATCCAACCAATCACATGGATGAACACA
Source organism: Raddia guianensis (assembly GCA_036346415.1). Classification (NCBI taxonomy): domain Eukaryota; kingdom Viridiplantae; phylum Streptophyta; class Magnoliopsida; order Poales; family Poaceae; genus Raddia; species Raddia guianensis. Next base: position 39,904,803 of record CM070539.1, read on the forward strand.
TATTTTATACCATGATGTATAGGAACCCTCTCATTCAGGTAATGAAACACATCCTAAAAGACCATGCATATTGATCATGGAGTGGTTAAAAGACATAATTTTTTTATATGTCGAAGTAACACATATCACTCAGCTAGTATTTCTGATCATCAAAACTAAAACTGTCAACCCTCAAATTTTACTTTCCTTGAGAGTCGGAATCTCATGCACTAGTCACTGTATCAGTTCCTCATCGACCCCTTCATCATCTTCTTTGTCCCCACGATGAGCGGTGACATAGTTCTCCCACCAATCGGCAGCTGCTCCGTCCAACTGGTGGGTGGAGAGAAGCACTTTATCTTCCTTGGGGCACCGAATTAGGGCAAGCTTCCGCTTGATGGTTCGGTGCCAGACTTCTGCCTCCATTGGCTCATTGGCGTGAGTGAACATACGGGGTTTAGCTCGCAAGAAATCCGCAAGCTTCATCCCACGGCGATTCTTCACTTGTCTTCTCTCACGGAGCACTTCGCCGAGCATTTGAGCTTGATAGGCCATAATTTGCCCTAAAGTCGGATCTCCCGGTGGTGGTGCCGGAATGTCCTCAAGACTGCGGCCACGTCCTCGGCCTCGGGCAAGCCCTTGCCACATACGGGCAAGCAAAATACATTACAAACCAAATGTTTTTGCCCATCCTCTACTAGGGCCTGATACAACATCATAACGTGTCCATTGATCTACTAGTACACTCCCATCATCTACTACGGCGGACGGCTCTAGGGCGCATGGGGAGTAGCTAGCAGCTCTAACCACGACGACGGCGAGAGTTGACGAAACGCGGGGGCGCACGCCTCAAGACGAACTCGAAGCCGGTGCCGACGTGGGGCCTCGGAAGGTATCCTAGAGCCGGTGGTGTAGGGACTGAGTCACCTCCAGCGGCAGCTTCAACAGCCACCTCAGCGTCAGTGTTGGAGTCGGAGTCCATCGGCGGCTGCTCCTGTGGAGCCTCCGAGGAAGACGGTCCATGGCGCAGAATGCCCACCAAGGCTCGGGGCGGCAGAGTCCTCTTCCGCATCGTAGTGCGGCGGTTCTCATACTCCAATGGCGGATAATCCGGCCTCGGAGGTGAGAGCGAAGGGTCACGCTGGGCACGATGTGTCAGCACCTATCGTGCCTCCTCCTGCTGACGCCTAACAAGCGCCTCCCTCGCCTCGTCACGTTTAATTTTGACAAATTGTTTGTTAGAACAGGTAGGCAAGAAATAAAGAATATTTTAAGCATAAAGTAATTTTAAACATAGAAAATAAGCTTTTCCCTAGGTTCGGCCTCTAAGTCCAACGGGTCCAACAGTCGTGTGCTCTGATACCAGCTTTGTGAACCCTCAAATTTTACTTACCTTGAGAGTCGGAATCCCATGCACTAGCGTCATCCTAAAGAAGTGTGGCCTCCAAAACCACTGGTGACGACCAATGCCGGTCCCTATCGAGAGTGGTCCCTAAGGGCCTTCGCAAAGCACTCGCAACTGGCGATCCAAAACCCGTGCTCCGCACGATGGCCACGCGTTGTGTTGGAACCATCCTCCAAATGGCAGCGATCACCCCGCTACGCGTATTCATCAGCGCTCCTCCTAGGTAAGCCCCGACTAAACCCAGCGCTAGGCACCTCATGCCTTGATTATCCATCAGGATGCCATTGAAGGGGCAACCATCCAACCATCTAGTCTCCACCTCCTTAATCCAAGACCTTACCACACACGATCTATCCCGATCAACCGACCAAACCGGAACGACTCATCACATAGCCATAACCACAAAAAACACTCTGCCCATCACTCATCTATTTGCCCTAACTGTCACATGTCGCATCTTTTGAATGAATAAATGAATGACCGGTGAATATCGATTCACCGTTCCGTGGCTAGCAGCCAGAAGAATTATTTGGACCTAAGCGAGTCTAAGTAGGTTTTACCCATTAGGAGGATTAAAGTTGTTACCAACCTAGTATTGGACTAATCAAAGGTATGACAGTCAACAGTCATAAATGCTAAATATTACAATGACAGGCATGTGTATTTATAACATGATTAACAATTGGCGTATATATATTAAGCATGCACTTTGTTAATAAACAAATAGTTTAGGAAAAACCGGGCAATGAACATGATTATATCGATGTTAATCCGCACTAGGGAAAGTCGCTATCTCTCCCTAATACGGGTAAACATCTAATTGAGACCCATGTGGAGGGTACCCCGGTTTGATGATGTATATATGTGACAAGATGGAATTTGAAGTATTTTAAAGAATGTTAAATGGTGCATTTGTGGATATTGCCGTGGAATTGGAACCGGACCATTGTGCTGAGCTTAGGCTAGGTAATAGTTTTGATCGGACGTGGTCCGGTGGAATTTGTTAAGCTGACACATGGTGTGTTAAAGCTTCCTAATTGTGATGTCATGGATTATTGTGTTGGTAATTTTGTGATGGACTAACCTTGCAGGTGAGGTAAGGTGTGTTGGTTTCGTGTGTCTTCACCTCATTGATGTAGGTATCGAAGGGTACGTGGCTGACGCTTCACAGGGATAGCTGGTGGCTGGTGCGTCCGGAGGCGTGCAGGCGACCGGGTTCGATGGCCTGGCGGTCACATGAGGTGGTGTACTCAAGAAGCTTAGCCATGGCAAGAAATCCAAGACAATTTGGATGTCTTTGCGGCGTCGGTAACACAGTGGCGGTTGATCTAACCGATGGGCCTGTGCTTGGGTGGCAAGAATCGAGGAAGCTACGAAGATATTTCCTGAAAGAATATGTGGACAATATTATCTCTCGGGAGTGTGTCTTGTAGTGTGTGACTTGTACACCACTCATCCTCAAATGAAGGGTAGAGATGGGCTCTAGGTTTTAGGGCATCTCACCCTTGGGCTATAAATAGAGGGGGAGGGAGCACCTCCTCCTTATGCCCTTAGAGCTGAAAATTTTAGAAATAGAGAGGGTGAGTTGGGTGTGTTTTGGGTGACACTTAGAGTTCTTTTAACCACATGGATTGTGGTTTGTAATCCCCAACTTCTATGCAATGAAATCATTCTTCTCCATGAATATCTTGTGTTGATTTGCTCCTAATATTGTTTTCATTTTCCTTTTTGGAGCTCTTGTTTTGAGAAGAACTAGGATGATTTCTTGCTGGTTATTGGTGGTCTATGAAGCCCTGAGGTTGCTAATATGATTTGATACACACTTTGCAACCATATGAGAGGCAAGAGATCAAGTTCTTGACTTGTTACTAATCTGTCCAAAAACTTTCATTCGCGCAGCAATCAGTAAAAGATTTTTAGAAAAATCTAGAAAAATCAATTTGGGACGATTCTAGTTGGAAAAGATGCGTGACTCATATACCCATCTGTGGTAAAAATTTGAAGTCCACTGGTTTCTCCATTTGGGAGCTATGAAGTAAAAACCGAGCCCCAAACTTTCTGCTCGAAGTTCTTGACAGCTCGTTGTGTTTGATTTTTTATATTTGCTGTGTAATTATTCATGAGGATTTTTTTGGTGGAGTGCTTCACGAGTCATGGTTGCATAGGGAGAAAAATTCCCACAATTTTGGAGCAACAGAAAGCCATCATCTCTCTGCCCAATTAGAAACAAACTCTGAAGAATCTGCTTTTGCTTTTCAGAAAGCAGCATGTGTTTTTTGAATTTTCATATTTGTTATACAGAGAGTTTTGAGGAGATTTTTGGCTGAGTTGCTCATGACTAATTATGGAATAGGGACAAAAATTCTCAAAAATTGAAGAGCACCAGAATGCCACCATCCATCTCCTCCAAGTAAGAACAAATCTGCGTTTTGCTTTTCGGAAAGTCACTTTGATCATTTGGTTTGATCTTATTTTGTAAAGCAAGCTTTGAATTCATTCCTCTCTTTTGGACACCTGACAAACAGGATTGTGAATGCAAAAACTCCCACATATGCCATGACTCTTAGTCATGCATACTATGGGTACACATAATTGTCAAGTTGTTCAGGTTTTGGTGAAAATGGTAACGTAAGAAATTTGTGGCGCCTATTCACCCCCCTCTAGCCGCCTAGCTCGGGTCTTCAAAAGAGTATGTATTAACTCGCCTTGCTCAGGTGGAAGGTCTACCTCCGCGTCACCAAACCTTCCCTCGAGATCGCCTATTTCTAATCACACATACAATCCAATAATTACTCATTAGTGCAAAACGGAAAAACATGATGCATGCACGTGACCTAGGTCCTATCCTCGATACCACGACGTATAAAGTCGGATAACGGTACTATTTACGTATGCTATGTAATGCATGCGCTAGTGTATTAATAACCCATAATATCATTGCATAAACCTAGCGGTACCCAAAAATACGAGATCATACACAAAGGTAGTAATTGAGAAATTAGGGTTTAATGGGCGACATACGATAACGACACGTCGTAATACGGCCTACATACGAAGTTAAGTTCATCGGTGTTGGCATTTTGTAAGTTTGCCTAAATATAAGGTGTAACTCCAAGTTATAAGATGTATTAGAACATTTTCTAAAGCCAGCACCAATTTTAAATAAAAAATAATTTATTAGTTATTTGTAGGTGTTTGGCAAATTAATTCTCAAATAAATTTATTGGACAAGAATTGCATTTTTATAATTTTCTCGATATATGAGAGCATTTGTCCACCTTAATTTATTTTCTTATGATTTTATAGGGTCAGACTATTTTATAATATTATTTTCTACCTAGGAAAATTTCTTATTCCTATTCACAGTGCATAAAAATAAATACAGTGGTTGGTTTCATAATTTTATAAAATCTAGAATAGTCTTATCTATTTGTCTAAGTTTTTCTAGAACTTTTGTGAGCTCCTAGGTATTTTTAATAAATCTAAAACACTTTCTACAATTACCTATTTTAATAAATCAGAGGAAAAATGGATAAATGGTTTCGGGCCGAACCAGCGAATGAAGCCAACCCAATAGCGGATTCGGCACACGACTGCTGTAGGCCAAGACGAACCAGCTTAGCCTCGGCCAGATACGTCGGGCGATTTTGCGAGACGCCAACGCTTGGCTGGCGTTGTCCTACGGTGCGCCTCCACTTATCCTGACCGGTGGGCCAAGGGCCCACATGGCAGAGACACGGTGCCGTGGGTTTAAACCTAGCATGCAAGGGGATTATGCTGGCAGTAGGGTCCACCTGTCATCGACTCAGCAAGCTTTAGTCAGCACGGATCTTGGTGCACATCGGACGGCCCTCCGTCATCATCTTCCTCAGACCAGTCGACGTGGCCGACGGCGACGGTGCTCAACGTGGCGGCACAACAGTCAACCACTGGCCAAGAGCGTTCCAGATCTATCATCTACGGATCCTACTGATCCTAGGGACGCTTGCGCCGAGGCCGAAGACGACCGGACGCGGCAGTGCGGCGGACAGCGGCAAAGCCAAATGCTCGCCGGAGTTTCCGAGCCTAGCTACTGATCTACTGGCTATGGAAATGGACGGAGAGCAAGAGGAGGTATCGGCGGTGCTCACCGAGCTCACGGCCGAGCATGAGATGGAATGGAGGTGGCCGGCGGCGAAGAGCCCGACGACGGCCGAAGCAGAGGCATCGCTGGTAGGGTTGCTCCGGACGGCTCCGCTGAAATTGAGAGGGACGAAACACTTATGGTGAGGTTTAGAGGCTCAGGGCGAACGGAATTGATCTCGGGCTCACGAATTCTACGAGAGTGTTGTCGGCGCCGACACGGAGAAAATTTGGGGGAAACGGGGAAACGGTGCTGGCGAGGGGTGGCCTTCGGTTTTATAGACGCGTGGCGAGGGTATGGGTCTGGTGGCCTACTCGGCGCCGAGAGAAAGAGAGGGGCGCGGCAACAGGACGTGAACGGCGCGGCGTGAAGAGGCGAAGGCGGCAGGCGCGCGCGATGGCGCGAGTGGCGTGGCGAGGTAGGCAAGCGGCATGTGGCGAGCGAGGCAGGCAGGCCGTGGAAAATGGAGAGGGAGAGAAAGAGGGAGGAGAGAGAGAGAGTTTAATTTTAATTTTTAAATTTAAATTTAAAATTTTCCCACAATTCGGGTTGTTACAAATCCCTCCCCCCTAAAAGAAAATCTCTACCTTGAGATTGCATTCCTATTTTGTGAACAATTCTGGATAATTTTTTCGGAGTAGCTCCTTGGCTTGCCAGGTAGACTGATTGCCAGTTTGATTGTTCCATTGAACTTGGCACATTTTTATGACTTTATTCCGCATCTGCTTCTCCATGGTGCCCATGATCCAAACTGGTCGTACTTCATAGGTGAGGTTGTTATCGATGGCTCCATCGGGAAGGTCAACTAACTCATTTTCCAGAACGCGAAGGCATTTCTTAAGCTGAGAGACGTGGAAAACGTTGTGGACATTCCCCCAACTCAGCTGGCAAATCCAATTGATAGGCTACTTGCCCTCTTCTAGCAGTGATGGGGTACGGCCTCACATAGCGTGGTGCCAATTTTCCCTTCTGATGGAAGCTCTGATTACCCTTCCATGGCGACACCTTGAGGTAAACAGAGTCGTCCACTTTATTACATGCCCAAGTTATGCCCTTAGGCGATTTCAGTAAGGCGGATCAACAATAGCCTTAAATACAAAACATAGTTCAGATTAATTGCAGCTATCCAAAATATCTACCCAAAAGAATATCTCCACGGCTAAGTGACTAGCAAGCTACCGGAGCAACCCCGAAGACTCGTCAGGCTCTCCAAGATCATGTCCATTGTCTTCATGGCACTCGTATGGATCCACCTAGATCCCATCGTCTAAAAGAGTATAAGTAGGCGAGGTCAACGTCATCCAAACGCTGACTAGTTAACACTCCCTTAATGCACTTAGTGAATAAAAGGCCTTAATTCTGGGAAAGGGTTATTTTATTTGCGTAAAACCAGACTTGAAATGAGTTTAAATTGCCCTATCTAGCATCAGGTTTTATTACTCAATATTACACAAGAGTTCAACACCATACCAAACACTTCTCAAGCCCCAACCTACCGACCGACCCTATTGACCAATCCCAAACACGTTACATACCAGACTTGACTTCACCATACCATACTACACGTTGCCCCCAATTTGTTCCTAAGTCCGCCATCCTTCTAGGATTTGGCAATCCTGTTATTGACCACACTTGCCATTGACTGCCCGCCTCGGCCTAGGGGGTTGTCAGCCCACACTAGCGTAGCGTCATCCTGGGGAAGCGTGGCCTCCATCACCTCTGGTGACGACCAATGCTTGTCCCTATCGAGAGTGGTCCCAGAGGGCCTCTGCAGAGAACTCGCAACCGGCGATCCAAAACCCGTACTCCGCGCGATGGCCACGCGTTGTGTTGGAACCATCCTCCAGATGGCAGCGATCACCCCGCTACGCGTGTTCATCCACGCTCCTCCTAGGTAAGCCCTGGATAAACCCATCACTAGGAACCTCGTGCCTTGATCATCCATCAGGATGTCATCAAAGGGGCAACCTTCCAACCATCTAGTCTCCACATCCTTAATCCAAGACCTTACCGCACACGATCTATCCCCATCAACCGACCAAACCAGACTGACTCATCACATAGCCATAACCACAAAAAACACTCGGCCCATCACTCATCTATTTTCCCTAACTATCACATGTCGTATCTTTTGAATGAATAAATGAATGACCGGTGAGTATCGTTCACCGTTCCATGGCTAACAGCCAGAAGAATTATTTGGACCTAAGCGAGCCTAAGCAGGTTTTACCCATTAGGAGGGTTAAAGTTGTTACCAAGCTAGTATTGGGCTAATCAAACATATGACAGTCAAAACAGTCATAAAGGCTAAATATTACAATGACAGGCATGTGTATTTATAACATGATTAACAAGTGGCGTATATATTAAGCATACAATCTCAAAACATGGACGATCACACTGATATCAACAGACTCAACGTATGACACGCCGTCATATATGAGGCCGCACACACCGCGTGAGCCCATCAGGCACGCCGCGTAACGATGAAGATTACCACATCAAAAATCTCGAACCTTTGCTGGAGATTACCAAACCGATAATCCCGGACCTTTGTTGCACAACGCAACGAACTCCACGTAAATGGCGCATCCTCGCCAAACTACAATAGAAATGGTTCTCGATCATCTTCAGCGCGGATGAGGTTCACCTGCTCACCTCGTGGTTTGCTCTTGCACTTCGACACGTAATACCCCATCCTCTCGCAATTGAAGCACTTGATGTGGCTTTTGTCACGCCCTTTGTTGCCTCAATTTCCCGAGCCGTCCTTGCGGTTGTAGTCACCCCGACCACCACCGCCACTACCGCTGATCCCACGACCTCTTCCATGACCACAACCACGACCACACTGGTCGTAATAGTAACCATCGTCATTGGATGAGGACAAACCTGGCTCGTTTGACAAAGTGTCATCACTTGCCATCTTCGTATTTGAAAGGGATATGCCCTAGATCAATCACAGTGATGATTGTACCACGTCTTTTGTTCATGTACATATGATAACATTGTTTATCCGTTCCTTGAATAAATGTCATGACTTTGTCCATTGGATACGACTTGATTGTGAAACACATTGTTAAGTGACATTATTCTAAACAAGTCCCTGATCCATATCATTACAAGGAGCGGTTATGATTTGATCAGCATACGTATTGGTAGATGGTAATATTTCACATATCATAGATATAGAGATATCAAACCAATAGTATGAACACATGTTGGAGAACATGGGCAGTCGGGTAGACCTACTCCGAGACGCTATGAGTTGTTATCTCTTATAGCGCCATCAGCGTATAGTCTCGAGTGGTACACCTATATGGTCCACTACAGGAAACGAAAATAGATTCGACTGCCAAAATCTGATTCGACGGCCCAATTTGAACAAATAAACAGTAACATAGTGTCGACGGCCACAATTATGCGTACCGACTGACTCAAATCAGGATGATGTCGACGGCCGTAAATTGTCACGAGTTTACTTGGTGGTCGATGTCGAAAAGCAAACGGAAAGCTCGTGTGGCGTGATTTGTTTATCAATATCGACGGCCAAACGTTATGCCGTCGATAGCGTTATGCAGTATCGACGGCCTACAAAAAGCCGTCGATACATTTTATTTTTTAAATTTTTACCCCATTTTGTTTTATTTATATTTTAATCTTACTTAAAATTGTCATTAATTTGAATTGAAAATTAGAGATGCTACATTTTATTATTTTTAGGTAGTTATTGTTATAATTAATGAATTGAGGAATATTGAACATATATAGCTTTTTAAATAATGTATTAAATATTGTTTAAATCTTACAATTTTAGTTTTACTAGTAAGAAATTTAAAAAATAGTTGAGTGCGGGCGTGCGTGTATCAAATATTGTATAGTAGGAAAACATAACTTTAAAATTATAAATAAACACAATTTAAATTCAAATAGGATGTATGATGTTGCTTTGATCACATGAAATATGAAACTCGAGGTGAAATTCTTCGGAAAACTTCAGGTTTCAAAGGGATGACCTCATAGGAAGTTCTAAATTATTTGATTTTTTTTTTCAGGTGTGTAATTCCCAGTAGAAAGCAACATGGAACAGTTTGAACATTTGAAATTTGTTTTTCAAATTTATAAAATTGAAATAGAGAGGTTTGACCAGTGATTCCCTTTAAGGGGGGAAGCCCTCGAGACAAGCACTTGTATCGACGGCCTAGACTAAAACCGTCGATACTAACACAGCTGCTCAACGGTAGTCAACGCTAACCCTCGGCAGAAGTAGTATCGACGGTTTGACTTACAGCCGTCGATACTAGCTTCCCCGACGATAGTCTCGACCGTTGGTACCTATGCCGTCGATACTGTACCTCCTGGTGTTAGCTTAGTATCGATGGCCGTTAGTGAGCCATCGATACTATTATATGTATTTCGACGGTCTTATCATGCCGCCGATACTACCGCGATTCCATCAGGTTATGTCGACGCCTATAATTGGCGTCGATAATGCTCTAGTTATACAGTTCCTAGGGCTCGGGACTTAGCAAAATCGCTAAGTCCCTGCCTCCCACGCCGCCTCGCTTTGTCGACGCCGCGCCGCTTCGCCTCGCCTCCACGCGCAGCTCCGCGTCCCGCCTCCTCGCCGGACCCGCCCGCGAAAGCGCCTCCTCGCCTCCACGCCGGCGCTACGCGTCCCGCCTCCTCGCCGGACCGCGCCGCCGAAACGCGCCGCCTCGCCTCCACGCCGCCGCTCAAGGTCGCACCTCCTCGCCGGTTGCGTCGACCCCTCGCCGCTCCCGCCGCGCGTCGGTCCGCCTCCACCGCGCCGCCCGCGCCGCCGGAACGCCGCCATCTCGCCGCCCGCTGCTGACCGTCTGCCGCCGCCGCCATCGCGCCGCGCTGCCGGGCCACATCCCGCCGCCATCTCGCCGGTAACGCCCTTGCCGCTGCCGCCCGCCATCTCGCCGTCACCGCCACCAGCCGCCTCCCTCGTCGCCGCTGTCTCGGTGCCGCCATCGCCAAAGCCGCCTTCACCCGCCCGCCCTTGACGTCCCGGCCGCCTCCACCGCCGGCCGCCTCCGCCCCACCTCGCCCGGTCTCGTGTCAAGACGCCCCACCCGCCGCCATCCTCGACTCTGCGGCGACATCCGTGTATTTTCGGGCTTTTTTTTCAAATGTTGGTAGTTCGAAGGTCGACGGCGGTAATGTTTAGTCGAGACTAATTATAATATGATCATGATTAACACTAATTTAATTATTTAAAAAGTAAAATTTTGAAAATGGTTTGGAATATATTTTAAAATTTAGGAAAATAGTATAGAATATAATTACAAATTTAGGACAATAAAATGTATTTTAAAAATTATATTAAATTGTTTGCGTGTGATTAGCTAGCGTCCATGGATTAGTTTAGGGCATGTCACCTAGCCGACGTCACCTGCTCGGAAGCGGCACATCTCGTATGGAACACGGATGGTGATTCGTTGTGCTCTAATCTGAGATGTGGCGCGCTTCAATTGTCCAAAGGAGCCCTTATGGGCGCCCCAAGGCGACCCTCTTTAACGACCGCTCGAAAGCGGGCGTCGCGTTGTGGTACCGAGGGTTCGAGATGAGTTTTTCGGCGGCATAACCCTAAAAGGTTCTCCTGCATAAAATAAGTGCTTCGGAGTTTTTATCGATTCCACGCCATCGTTGCACTAGGAGAACCCTTAGGGTTATGTTTGCTGAAATCTCGCCTCGAACCCTCCGTCTCGCAGCGCTAACGTCTGCTTCAATCGGTCGCTCGTGAGGTGGGTTTAGAAGCCTTCCAAAGCCTAATACAAAACCCTCTCGTGCGACGATGTCTGGCAACTCAGATGGAAGAAGACAGGAGTTGGATGTATGAAGGATGGCAACGGAACGGACACCACTCGGACGAATGGTACGACAAGACCGAGATATTTCAATCGTGCTTTTGGGATGCTCAAACGATAACACGCGGTAACTTGTCCGTGTGTTGATTATGGAAGCGCAAGAAAAGAACCCGCCTCGATGGAGATAGATCTGTATCGCATGGCTACAAGGCGAGTACCGCCGATGGGTCTATCATGGGGAGAGTCGGTTGGCGAGCCACCACCACCGCCACCACCAATGCATTAAGGTTTCATGAGATTGATCGGTGAATGATATGATGGATGACTTCGGTCATAATTTCACGGATGCCGAGCCACCCACAACGTTGTCTAACTTCATGGGGCTTCTCGAGTCCGCAGCGACCTGCGATGATAGCACAACGGTGGCCCTCTTATCTGTTGTGTCTCGTATGTTAGCAATAAAGTGCAAATACAACTTCTCTATTAAGCTGCTTCGACGAGCTCATATCGCTGTGGTCGATGTCCTTCCTAAGGTCACAAGATGCCCGCCAGTTGGTACGAGTGTAAGAAATTGATAGGTGGTCTCGGAAGATCGCGCAGGCTTCGGCTCGTCGTCCCACGGCGCCAAAGATATCGCAAGCAATTGCCTCCGTGGGAATACAAGGTAACACCAGTGGATGCAGGCGTCCGGAAGCCGCATGAGGCGGTCGCAGACATGTCGGCGAGGGCTCGGAGGCGCCGAAGTGTTCCAGCGGAGGTCCTCGATCCGCTTGGCGGCCGAGGCAAGCGGCGGCTTACGCCGCACCTCGCGGTCATCGCCTCTTCAAGGGCGGTCTCTTGGCCAAGGCCCGCCAGCACTCATGGCAGATTGTTCGCCAAGGTAAGGGCTTCTCCCGCCGCCCAGTGCGGGAGAGGGTGCGCGCCTCGAAGAGCGCCCTCGCCGGGCGGTCACGGCCGAGATGGCGGCGGCGCCGCGGACGCGAGCGAGGGTTCTCCGCCATGGCGCGGCGAATCTCTCCGCCGCCGCGAAGCGACCTCCGTCGAAGGAGCGGCGGTGGACAGTCCGGGGTCGGAAGTCGCGCGGAGCGAGCTCGATGCCCCAGCGTCCGCCTGCTCCAAGAAGGACAAACAGGTTCAGTATGCAAAAGCGTAGCATGCTAACCCTAATCGCGAAATGTGCGAAGCGCAGAAAAGCCAACTGAAGCGGTGCGCCAAGGCGAAGCTGAAGGGGAGCTCAAGTCGCTGCTTTCTGCGGGCGGTGGCGGCGCTGGCGCGGGTCACCGCCGTCGAAGCAGGCGTATTGGCCGGACGAGTGGTGCCGTGCAGAAGCACCAACACAGAAAGAAAGCGCCAGCAGGAGCGCCGGCGTAGAAGGAGCGGAAGAGATCGCGCAGCGACGCCGCTTCTGAAGAGTCGCCGCGCTCGCCCGGTGGCGGAGCGGCGGCGGCAGGCCCCACCGGAGGGGGTCAAGCGGCGGCGGCGAAGCTCAGATCGGAGGGCGAGCCCTCTTGACTCGCCTCTCCTCCTCTTCGCCGCCGCCCACGGCGAGATGAGGCGGCGCTTCCGAAGCGCGTCGAGTCGGCCGCCACGCAGAGGTAGCGGTGGCGCGAAGCTTGGGCGGTCGCCGAGGCGGATCGCGGATCAGAGTGGCCCCGTGCCACTTGGACCGCAGGACCGAGACCTCCATGGGGGCAGCGACGCAGTGTTGGTTGCGCCCCGTGATTCCATCGCGAGAGGAGGATGCTCGAGGCAATGGCGTCGCCGATCCGGGGGGCAGAGTCTCGCCACCACCCCGAGCACGCCGTCCGCACAAGCGTTCCTCGCGGGTGGCGAGCAAGAAATGAAACCACAAAGTCAGCGAGCCAAAAGATTCCAAGAAAGACAAGAGACCCAAAAGACTAAAAGAGCACTCACCGCCGAGGGCGACGCGACTCCATCGTTGTCGCCATAGTACATCCAGCGGGCGAAGTCCTCATCGAGCGGCGTAGTCGGCGCCGCAAAAAATCCACCGCGACGAGGTTTCCGTGAGCCAGCGGCGAAGATCGACAATGCGCGCCAAGATCAACCCCACCGCTGAATCGTCGGCGAAGCCCCTTAGCGGTGGGCTCCGCGAGACCCTCGTGGAGAGAAAGATCGCCGCAGGCTACCGGAGTCCTCCACGTCTACCATTGTCGGTGCGATCCTTCCAGCTTGGACTTGCACGCGACAGGATAAAGGCGGCGGTTTCGCGGAGCGTGAAGTAGCAGCCTCGAAGGCCTCAGACGGGCGCGGCCTCGCGGCAAAGACGAAGAGCCGCGCCAGAGCTGGAGGCTTGGCATCGCCCCCACGAACATCTCGCAGAGGTGGACGAAGATGGCCAACAAGAATGATGGAGTTAGGGGAAGGTGCACCGCCGGATCTCGTGAGAAGGCGAGCACCCCAAGAAAAATTCAGAGTACGGCGGATGAACCCGCGCCACCGCCAGACGAAGGTAACAATCTCCCGTCGCGAGGGCTTGGCGCCATGGTGCCGGGCGAACCGGCGGCGGTTGGCGGCACGAACACTTGAAGCCGCCACGAAGTCTTCATCGGCGGCGGAGGTAGGAAAACCTGCCCAGACGACGGCGCGCTTCACGGCGATCCTTGCTGCGTTTGGCGCCATTGGAAAGCAAAGGAGAAGTTGGCAAGGAGAAAGAAGGCTCGTGGGGCAGCAAGAAGGCAATTGGCGCTTAGAAGACTTAGCGTATGGAAGGATTATCGCAGCTACCGAGAGAAGTATTTATAGGCGTGGGCGCGAGCACGACGGTTTTGATCCCGCTTCCACACGCTGCTGGCGCCATCATTGCCCAGCGATTTTGGTTTCCATGCGCGCGTAGTTCCCAAGGAAGATCGTGTGCGGATGGAGAATCAGCGACGGCCAGCCGCGGGGTGGCCCCCACGATTCGCCTCTCCGCCGCACAAGAAACGAAAAGTGTCTCATGCTGACGGTCCGTATCATGGTGGACCCGGCTCTCATCGGTAATAAATACCGGGTATAAAGAGTCCCGAGAAGGCCAAGAGGACCCACGCCGTCGGCGAGCAGCAAGGCCCTCAGCATGGTGGCGAACCCCTGAGGCCAAGGCGGGCCCCACGCGTCAAAGGGCGAGCAAGGCCTCAGTACAGAGGCGAGCCCCTCGGGAGGCTAAGGTGGGCCCCACGCTACCGACGGGTGCGTGGGCGAGCCCTCTCAAGACGCAGGCGAGGGCCCCACGCCACTGGCGGGCGCGGGCGAGCCCCTCTAAAGACGAGGCGAGGGTCCCACGCGTCGGTGGGGCCCTGCAGCGGGCGCGCGTATGAGTCTTGAGACGAAGGCTCCCCGCCGCTGAAGGACGGCGATTTAATGAGACATCACGCGGATAGATAAATGAAGAATGATTACCGCATGATGACCCTTGCGTGTCCGGAAAGGCCATCACATCGTGGGCGCAGAAGAATTGACCGGCAGAGAGAAGGTTTGCTTGAGGAGGCCGCCTGCGTCCGAGGAGCAGGCGTGGCCCCACCCGCAGACTCACCGGTGTGATTGCAGGTGTCGAGGCCACTTGGCGGGCATCGCGAGGGCGGCGCCATGCATGGGCAAGCTGCACGCTTTCCTCTTCTCGTCAGGTCTTGTCGATTATCGAGAGTATCAGATTGCCTACCCCTCGGCTCTCCGCCAGCCCAAAGCTTGTATAAAAGGGGAGGAGAGAGGGAGGGGACGAGACGAGGTGCACTAGCATTCGTGCATTCAAACACCACAGTAAACACGCTCCCATTCAACCACAATCGAAAAGAGCTAAGGCTCGGCAGGAGTAGGACTATTACCCGCGGGGGGTCCGAACTCGTAAATCTGAAGTCGCCTTGTTGTGCCCAACGCTCAAATCGAACCGAGCTTGATCGAGTTGGCTAGCAGTCTAAAAATCTGACCAGGGGTGTGATCCGCAGTGGTTGAGCGGAGAACACGCCGTCAAGACTGAACTCTTCGATCGACTGGGCGGTACCTCAGTATCTGAGTATTCATATTTTTATCTATTGCCAAGTATTTGTTGGTGAAATTAGTAATCTCCTGGACATGGTATGCATCGGCTATTGAGCCTTCAACTCGTGCTTTGTTTTTCACACTTGCTCTAACATTTTTTAGTCGCCGTTCTGTAGGATACATCCATCTATATTGTACTGCTCCCCCAAGTTGAGCTTCATAGGGTTGATGCATGAGGAGATGTTGCATTGGATTGAAAATCCCGGGAACATAAATCTTTTCTAACTTGCATACGAGCACGGTGATATCATCCCCAAGCTTCATCATATCATCCTTATGGATCTCCTTAGCACATAACTTTCTGTAAAAGAAACTCAGTTCACTAAGCGCTCTCCAGACATCTTCAGGTACGTAACCTCGTAACATGACAGGTACGAGATCTCGCATGAATATGTGAAAGTCGTGACTTTTCATTCCATTTATCTTTCCTTGAGTGATGTTCACGCCACGCCCAAAGTTCGACGCATAAGCATCGGGAAACTTTAGAATATTCTGAAACCAATGTAATACCTCCTTTTGCGAGACCGTTAAGCAATACGCAGCTTTTGGCTTCTCCTTTTCCGCCTCCGCCATATTCATTGTCGGTCGATCACATATTTCCTGACAATCTCGCCGTGCTTTCGCATTATCTTTACTTTTTTTTAGCTATATCAAAGTTTGTACCATAGATGGCCTCTGCTATGTTTTTCTCTTGATGCATCACATCAATGTTGTGCGGCAAAAGAAGATCATTTGCATATGGCAGAGAGTATATGCAACACTTGTGTGTCCAATTATGTGAGATACTGTAATCTTCATAGGCTCCATTCTGGCTATGATTCAATTTGGCATGCCATTCCTTTATGAACGCAATACCCACACGACCACGTTTTCTCCTTTTTACTGTGGTGTTCTTACATAATGCATTTTTTTGCTTCCGAAAAGGATGTCCCGGTTTCAAAAATGCTCGATGACAGACGAACCAACTCAGTTTGCCACCAAATCGTAACTAGAATGCCTCTGTATCATCCAAACACAGGACAACTAAGCCGCCCATGTGTGCTCCATTCGAAGAACATACCGTAAGCGGGAAAATCATGTATTGAGTACATGTAGGCAGCCCTCATACAAAAAGATCTGTTTGTTTTTCTAACGTATGTCGGGGCACCCCCTTCCCATAACTCTTTCAGCTCGTCAATCAATGGACTCATAAACAAATCTAGATTTTTTACAGGATTCTTTGGCCCAGACACGATTAAAGAAAGAAACATGAACTCTTCTTTCATCAAAATTGAAGGCGGGAGGTTCAGAGGAATGCTAAAAACTGGCCAACATGAGTATGATGCAGCCATCATATTGAAAGGCGTAAAGCCATCAGTGGCAAGTGCGAGCCGCACGTTTCTGGGATCCGCTGCGAACTCCGGATACTCCCTATCAAAGTGTTGGCACGCTTCTCCAACAGCCGGATGAACCATCATACCGGGTCTTGCATGTCTACCCTCCTTGTGCCACCTCATTTGCTGTGCGGTCTCTTCCGTAATGAAACACCGTTGGAGTCGTTTCTTTAACGGAAAGTACCGCAATACTTTTCTCGCCACCTTCGTCTGTTTCTTTTCTCCAGAACCATCGACTATCTCAATATATCTTGACTCTCCACAATGATCACACATATTTTTGGCAGCCGCATTTTTATAATACAACATGCAATGGTTCGGACAGTAATCTATTTTCTCGTAAGGCATTTCCAGACCAGCAAGCAGTTTTCTACACTCGTACCAATTTGGGGGCATTTTGTGTCCTTCTGGAAGAGCATCACTTAAACATCCTAACAACTCATCAAAACAATTGATAGGGAAGTTATACTTGCATTTCAGAGCCATCATCCGTGTTACCATAAAGAGTAGGGTCACGGTGGTTTGATCATGTAAAGGCTGTTTCGAAGACTCTAACAGGGTTAAGAATTCGGTCATAGTGGTAGTTGCCTGCTCATCATCAAAATCATAGCCAAAATCATCCATCATATCTTGCATTCTGTCAACTTCATCAAATCCTTCGTCGGGAGGAGTAGGGACAGCACGAGCACAACCACTCTCACCATGATAAACCCAACGATGATAACCGGCCTTAAACCCATTTTTGCATAAATGCATTCCCATGTCATACCGTGTTCTCTTTCTACAGTTTCCACACTCCGCACAAAGGCAATGAACGTACGCCGTGTCAGCGTTTGGGGTCGCCTTGAAAGCATTATCTACAAATGCATTGGCCTTCTCATACCATTCATCTGAATGTTGTCCATTCGATCTCCATCCATCGTACATCCACCTCCTCTCTTCATCCATCAGTCTTGACACGGGAAGCTACACGTTAGGGTTTCAGAATAGGCTTAGGAAGGCTTCTAAACCCACCCACGAATAGCCGCTTAGGCGTGTCCCGCTATGACATCGATAGAGACGAGACAAAATTTTGGCAGCATAACCCTATAGTTCTCGTAGTGCAACGATGGCTAAAAATCTCAAATCCAGCTTAATAGCACTTATGTTATGCACTAGGAGAACTATATGGTCATGCTGCTGAAATTTTGTCTCGTCCCAATCGATGCCACAGCAGGACACGCCTAAGCGGCTACTCGTGAGCTGTCCACTGGGACGCCACACATTGGCTGTCTACTGGACAATTCGGGGTCATTTTACACAAAGCGTAATAGAAATTAACGAATCACCGTCCAATTTCTTTACGCGTTGTGTTTTACCCAAACGGGTGACATACGGCTAGGTTACTAATTGGTTCGATGTAATATAAATTAAATACAATAAATTAGGCAAAACATATGGCAAAGCAAAAATGCATATAGGATCTTATGGCAAAGCATTACAATTGCATTACCTATTTTGCAATTTTATAAATTTTGTAATTTTTTTAATTATCACTACTTGCAAAACTAATTAACTCAATATTATATTTAAATCCATATATAAATTGCACATAAAATTAAATGGTAAAGCAAAACAATTGAATTATCTATTTTCTTATTTTCTAAATTTTATTAATTTTTAAAATTATTACGAATTACAAGACTAATTAAATTTTCGACGGTTTAAAGCCATCGAGACTACACAACAGTAATTTTTTAAAAAAAAGGCGCGAAGAAACAACACGTACCTCCGATGACGAAGCGGCGGGCGACAGCTAGGGCTAGACGCGACGACAATGGCGTGGGAAGACGGCGGCTCAGCGGTGCGGCTTGAGCGGCGGCGCGGGCGGCGACATTTATGGTCGGGCGGGCGGCGACGGCGCTGGCGCGAGGCGGCGGGGGCGCTGGGTGCGGCGGGCGGGCGGGACGGGGGCGGCGGTCGGCGTGAGACGGTATGGGAGTGAGGCGAAAATTGCCTAAGTCCCAGCGCCAGTTTCATTATATAGAGTAATCTCGATGGCCAATAGCCGTCGAAATATATATCGACCAGCCATCTAACGAACCAAAACATGACACGTGTCGAGCAGCATTTCTCTCGACGGCAAACAGGCCTGCAAGCACGACCGTTGGTTCATCATTATCTCGACGGCTTCTGGCCGTCGAGATAGATCTCACAGTCGCCGCCGGGTCAACAGTACGCCACGTGTCCAATTGTGACAGGCCGTAATCTGTCCCGACGGCCCTTAGCCGTCAAGAACAACAAAATGCGAACCGTCGCAAATCCTACCGGGACCCTTGGAACTTGTCTCGACGGTTTCTGGCCGTCGATAATAATCAAAGAGTGACGTGGCCCGTTTGTTCGTTCTTTCGCGACGACCGGTAGCCGTCGAGATAGACCTCTTTCTGTCGGCTCGTGGCTTGACACTATGTCGACGGCTTATTATCTTCATCCGTCGAGAAAATTCTATTTCGACGGTTTGCCTTGACTACCGTCGTCAATTGTCCTCTTTCTCGACGGCTTTTTCTTATACCGTCGAGAATGATATGTATCTCGACGGCCAGTGCAGCACTTCCCCTTTGGTGGTCAACATAGCTTAGTTAATTTTAAAAAAAAATTTAAAAAATTCTTTGGTGCTTCGTAATGGCTAATATTGTTTACGACATGAAAATTTACCATCAAGAAAATTCGTATGCTCAAATTATATTTGCAAACGGAGTTGCCTATGTAAGGGGCTATATCGGGCAGAGTATTAGTTAGCGTTCTATATAGTTTTATGAAATACGGGTCACAGGGATATCATAATTTTCAAATAATGAACCATTGAGTTGGAAAACCATTGTACATAGATCATTGCATTGGAATGTAACAAAATATTCCACTTTTATAAAATTTAAATACAATTTTTTAGTTTTAAATATATATACATATATTTTACCACACATTAATTAATTGTAAATAAAAATTATTTTAAAAATTAGTATGCAAAAAAATAACATCTTGTGCCATTATATATTTCCCCAAAATTTGGGACTGCATCATATTTTATTTTTAATTTAAGTTCATTTTTAATTAAATTGCTAAATAAACAACTCTGCAAATTATGAAAGATATTTACAAAATGAAAAAATTCAATGGGCCAGCCCACCAGTGGAGCATGAACTATTCTCGACGGCCAAATATTGACGTCTAGATTGATTCACTCTGATGGGCCGGCCCATAATCTATTCACGACGGCTGAGTGTCAGCCGTCGAGATAGAGTCTTCCCGCCTTCGCGAAAAAACGAAAAAAACGAGCGCGCAGGCCTCTACGACCTTATCTCGACGGCTTTTGTTTGGCCGTCGAGATTACTTACACTTTGTCGGCGGCATATATTCAGCCTTCGAGATTAACTAGTCTGTGTCGACGGCTGATATTTGGCCGTCAAGAATGATTTTGGCCGTCGAGATTTTGCACGATTCCTGTAGTGAGTGCTTCCTTATCTAGATTATTTCGAACAGGCTAATTGCATCCTAATTTGCATGATGTTTGGCATGAGATTTTGAGGAAAACATGCACTCAAATGCAACCCAAACATCCCTAGCAGTGGTAAGGACAACGACTTGAGCAAGAACAGTAGGAGACAAAAAGGATAAGATAGTACTCAAAACCAGTTGATCTTGCTGCATCCAGCACACATACTCCAGATCGGTGACTTGCACCTCACCAAGAGATGTTGTATGCGTGATGGTGGCTACATGAGCCGGAATGGTACCATCAACATTGCCTATCAGCTATTGGCTTTGAAGATAAGGTAGGAGTTGGGCCTTCCAGAGAAGATGGTTGTCATTATCCAACCTGATGTTGACGAGAGCTCCGAACGACGACATGGAAAGAAGGCCTGACGAAGAACTCATGGCAGGAGCAGAGGCAGAGGAGTCTGAAAGAAGACCTGACGAAGAACTCATGGAAGGAGCAGAGGCAGAAGAGTTTGTGCTGGTGGTGGACATCACTCAGATCACACTTGGCTTTGATACCATGTGGAGAGATGTGAAAAGAGAAATATGATCCCGCACTCAATTGAGTAGGCGGCCTGCTGTTTATATAGTGATGACAAGCTACACGTGCTAGACGTGCTGCAGTTTATTTGGATTGTCAACAGAATTGAGGGAGAGAATCCGGGTACATGCGCACGTCCAGCTTCTGAAGAACTGGCCCTATACAGCAGATTCTAACGGTATGTACAACGAATACTTGTATATTATGACTCTTTAACAGTACTAGGGATAGTAATCGGACGGGTATCTCCGAGTACACCTCAACCATACCCAAACTCGAAACCCAAAAATACTACCCATACCCGAACCCGAAAACAACTACGGGTACAAACCCACGCCCATACCCAAACCCAATGGATACCCGATACCTGATGGGTACCCATACCCGAAGAGAGAGGAGGCGGAGAGGGAGGGGAGGGGACGTGACAGGGGCGGCTCGGCGGCGGCGGCACAATGCCGTGCAACCCTCAGCGGGAGAAATGAACAGGCTACTACATAGATCTCCATGGAATCTCATGGAGGAGACAAATTTCATAAAATAATTTAAGTGATCAAGCGGCCACTTGTCAGGAAGAAGAGAGAGGATTTAAATTTTGGGGCTTGAGAAAGCATCTAGGAAATGGATCGCTCACAAGAAGGTGGGAATCTGACGGCGCATGGGCACGGCTCGCGTCGAGAAGGGCCCAGAACGAAACGAACCCACATGGCGCTGGCGCCAACGGAAGATTCCGCGACAGGTGGCCGGCCAGAGAACGAGAAGGCAAGCACGCACCATGCACGACATACTGAACTCGCACCGGAGAAAGGCCACGGAAGCGAGCTCACCCGTGCCGAGAATCTCCACGGGAGAACGAGCTCCCCTGTAGACGGCGACGACCGACGACGATGACCGACGGAGGCGACCAGCGGCCACGACGGCGTGGGAGACCAAAGCGAGGGGGAGACCGAGGGATTGCCTTGCCGGTTAGGGATTTGGGGACTGGAGCAGTGGGGACTGAGGAGTTAAAAGGGGTAGCGGGGAGTTGGGGACTTTGACCCACCTATCAGTTCGGGTAACCCATGGGTTACCCATAGGTACAAAATTGAACCCGTATCAGAACCCGAATTATTCAGGTACTCAAACCCGAAAAACCCATGAGCATAGGTTGCGACCCATATTTATACTCATCGGATCGGATATCCATGGGTTATTCTACCATCCCTAAACAATACTCAATAGATTGAATTAATGTAGGACGCAAGAAAAAATATCTAAACCAAAATTTATCGCCATTCACGTGGCCGGACTCTTTCAATCCGATATCCCTAGCTAGCGTAGTACATACATTGTTATATCTCTCCCCCAAAATTTACATCTTAGAACGTCACTGCATGCAGATTTATGTACAAATTAAACCCAGCACAATCCAAATCAACTGATCGAGTGCATGAGGAAAAAGTACATCATCATAGGACCAGTTTCACAAAAGCGACAAGGGGAAGAACACAAACATGCACAAATTAACCCATAATTAAATATAATTCCATGTACCATGCAGCATGCATGGCAAGGCAACACTGATCCCTAGCTAGCAACAGCCGGTGAGATCAGCCGGCTCAGACCCTGAGGAGGTAGATGCTGAGCTCCGGCCCGCCGTTGCCGTCCGGGTTCACCATGTAGAACGCCTCCGAGTCCCTGGACCCCACCACCCTCTCGAACCTGGCCCTCATGTACATCAGGTCCCCCTCGCCGCCGCCGCCGCCGCCGCCGCCGCCGCCGCCGTCCGGGAGCACGCCGGCGCCGACGGAGACGGGTTCCACCGCGCGCAGCACCTGCCACTCCTCCGCGCCGCACTCCCGCCGCACCGCGTACCCGCACTTGCGCCCGTTGCAGTACGCGCGCCACGTCGGCTCCTCCACCAGCGCTGCCGCCCGCCGCCGCTCGCCGCCTGCGTGCGGCGGCGCCTTCTCACACTCGAGGGCGATGCGGACGAGGCCGGAGGACATCTCCCGGACGAGGGCGTCGGTGGAGTAGGCGGCGAGCTCCACGATGAGCGCCGGCGGGGCACGCGGGTCTGGCTGGAGCGCGACGTGGACGCGCCCCCGGCGCCGCCCGAAGATGGTGCCGGTGACGCTGGACCCCATCGACCCGCGGCCGCGCCCTCGCCGGTGCCGCGCGCGCGCCACGACGGCGATGATCGCCGACCGCAGCCGCGCGAGAGCCTCGCCACGCTTCCGGGCGGCGCCGCCGTAGGCGGCGGAGGGCGTGGAGGCGGTGAACATGGCGGCGCCCTCCTCCAGCTCCTCGTCGTCGTCGGCGGCGGCAGCGTCCAGGCTGGCAGGCTGCCGGTGGCCGTGCTGCGCCGTGGTGGCGCGCTTCTTGAGCAGCCACTGGATGTTGGCGATGCCGCCGGCGGCGGCGCTCTTGAACGACGGCAGCGGCGAGGCTGCGTGGAAGGCTCTCGCCATGATGGCCTCGGCTCCGGCTCTCATGCCTGCTTGCATGCTCTGCATGTGGATGCGTCTAGGCCAGAATCCAGATAGCACACGGCCAAATATGAAGCAGCAGCAAAGCTTGCGTACGCCGCAGCAGCTAGAGAGAGAATGGAAGAGAGAGGGGAGAGAGAGAGAGAGGCAGCTTTAGCACAGAAGAATTCGTTAGCTTTAGACGCGCAGCGAGGCAGTGCTTTGGGCAGGCAGCACTGGGGACACCTGCATAAATACTTACCAGACCACACAGGATGACAGAAACAGCGGCGAGAGAGACAGAGAGAGACGGGTGATGGACATTGGAAAATACTTCTTCTAGTATATAGCAAGCAGTAATGGCAATTACATTAATTTCGTGCTGCTTCTTTTCGTCTTTTTTTTTTCCCTTTCAATCTGACTCACGCGATGTGCATTTCCCTTAGAGTAATATATGATAATATGAATGGCAGTATATAGACGACCATTTCCTTTATACACAAATCCTCTCTACTCACCACACACAAGTACTCACTCCGTTCTTTTTTATTTGACGATTTTAACTTTTCCACACACTTTTAACCATTCGTCTTATTCAAAAAACTATGTAAAAATCATTTATTTTGTTGTAATTTGTTTTAGCATTAAAAGATACTTTAAACGTGACATATTTTTGCGTGTTTGAACTAAATTTTTAAATAAAACGAATGGTCAAATACGTGTTCAAAAGTCAAAGACGTCAAATAAAAAAACGGATGGAGTACATTGATTTCACGTAACTACAAAATCATAGACAACCCAACTTTTTATACTATTAGGAAATGTTCAATAAAAAATACATCAGCTAACTATAAGGACTCTTAACTTATTTTTTGCTTTTGTGGAGGAGAGGAGAGAAAAAGCTCCAATTCTTATTAAGAGTTGTCAATAACAAATTATAGGATACATAGTGTCGGCGTATTTCAGCTGACAGGTTTTTTCGGGACCTAATCCGGTTGTTCGGCACTGCGGGTGTGCGCAGCTAACTCACTGCTCTCTTCTCTTTTCAGCGCAAGAACACAAGAACGAACACTCAGGTTTACCCAGGTTCAGGCTCCCTGATCGGGTAATAGCCCTAGTATGTCCTTCTCAAATTTCTTGCAACGTGTGAACTTGCTAATCTCTCAGGGTTCGATCTCCGGATCGATTGTTCAAACCCCCTTCACAGACGCACCCCCCAACCCTTATATACCCGGGCTGGCGCATGTTACAACATGCTATACAGTGTTCATAAAATGATCCGGCCCCTGTTGACGTCATTCCCCCGATCATTCTTAGTCCTCGCCGCCACCTTTCTTGCCTCTGTTCTGACAATGGGACGGGTTGGACAGGACAGAGCGGCTCGCCTACTCCGCGGGCTACTGTGTAGCTGACATCACTAGTTGGGCGGGGGTAATTATGCCGTCGAACGCCGCCAACTCCGTCAGACCGGTTCCGTCACATTAAATTGACCCGGATTCGGTGTATCCCGGAGAAATCCTTAGCAAGGAAGTTTCCTTGCACCTTTGTCTTGAATCCCTGACAGTGTGGCCCGCCCATCCCCTGCTGCCACTGTGCGTACGCCCATCCGGCTGCTCACCGAACACCACGTGTCCTGGTCGCCCGGCTGCGCTCCGTGCGCCACGCGTCCTGGTCGCCCGGTGCTTGGGGCCTGGTCGCCCGCCTGTGCGCTGGACGCCACGCGTCCTCAACAAATAGCTTTGAATATTTACCTTATTTAGGCCCGATGTTGTTAAGTATAGGGCACTCCCTGATTGGACGACTCTGGTACCACATGGCAGCGGACCGGGAGCACACGTCGGTGTAGAATACACCGACACATAGCGACTGAGAATTCCATGGAGATAATAAAAGATCCAGTGGGAGCATGTAGGAATGAGAAAATTGACTGAGTTAAATATAAGTCTCTGTCGTCTAATGATTAGCAAAGTGAAACACTATTATATACGGGCCTATATTAATTTTATAGATTATGTTGTAGATAGGCTATTGGAGAGGTTTATTTATCATCCGTGTCATTTCTTATAGGTAGTAGTTGACTTTCCTACTGGGAAGATGTTTTTACATACTATACATGCATGGCTTGCATATAACTAACACGAAACGTCGCAGGTGTGTGAGAGATTTTTTTTTGGGGGGTGTTGGTGGCGGTGGCGGTGGGCAGAGCAGGCAGACCTACGCGTACCAAACCGGTAAGGAAGGAGAACAGCGACGGCAGCAGCGACACTGTGAACGGCATGCAATATTGCAGTGCGCGCGAGACGCGGGTATAAACTGTATTTCTGATCCATCGGATATATATCTCTTTCTTGTTGGATCATGGGAGGAGACAGGGCATCGGGAGGCGCAACGTAGGACGGACGTGCATGCGATACTGACATCGTATACCAGAAAAGAGCTAGCGACGTGATCGATGCTAGCTTTGCAGAAGCGTTTACAGCCTTTCGATTAATCTGCAGGCACCAGCTGGGCCGTGTACAATGAAGGGTTTTTTTTCCTACAATCATGTTGAAGTTTAAAGAATTCTCGATCGATTTTTTCAACCGATTTTTATTAAAAATAATCCGATCTACATCGTTGGATCTCAATCCAAAAAACTAAAAATACACTAAAAGTTCTATAATTAATTGTACGTGCATATGTAACCTATGTTCCCCATAAATGCTAAGTATGGTGCTTTCTCGGTATATTCTAGCTTCCTTTCAAGCAAGAGAGTGCCTTAATTATCTCTTAAAGTAAGGGCAAGTGTCTTATCTCATCTCCTTTTTTTTTTCCTAATTGAGCCATAATAGATAGTTGCTCAAGCATGTTTTATTACAAACAAATATCATATATATTATTCCACGTAGCGTCATATTTAATTGTTTGGATCACACCCAAAGCTCTGCTGCAGATCGTGCCTCCACGTTATTAACTTGGTAGTCTAGGCTTTTCTTTCATGCTCAATTTTGTCGAATTTTCGTACCATTTGATTCCACTGATAGAAAGTTCCCTAAATTAAGTAGCTACTAATGAAGCTGGATATATATACAAAGGGTGTTTGACTCGGTGATTTGGGAGTACCTTCTAGAAGTCCTACAGGCCTTTGGGTTTGGGCAACGATGGCGAGACTGGTTGGCCATTCTTTTAGTGAACACCACCTCCCAGGTGTTGATTAACAGCTCGCCAGGAAGGGCCCTCACGCATCGTCGGGGCCTTAGGCAGGGGGATCCCCTTTCCCCGCTGCTTTTCATTTTATCCATGGAGCCGTTGGCTCGTCTTCTTCACATGGCAGAGGATAGGGGAGTGTTTTGGCCTATTCCTCATAATCTAGCTAGTTTGCGGATTTTGCTTTACGCGGACGATGTCATGGTGCTTATCAGGTCAGATGCGTTAGAAGTGCGGGCTCTCAGTCAGATTTTCAATGTCTTCCAAGGGGCGACAGGTCTTGTAGTGAATTGGGCCAAGAGAGAGGTATTTCCAATTAGGTATGATCAACACACTGGGATATGGCTGCAAAACGAAATCCCGACCCAGATCAAAAATTTCAATTGCAGTTACCTTGGTATACTTTCCAGCCCACAAAAATCAAGAAGCAAGAAGAGATGTGCCTCAATAAAAAGTTCAGGCGCAAATTGTCGACATGGAAGGCCAAGCTCCTCTCCAAGGAAGGTCGCCTGGTCCTCGTCAACTCTATATATCCTCACTTCAATGACTGTCTATCACATCATGGTCTTTGAGCTGAGCGGGTGAGCAATAAGGAAGATTGACAAAATCAGGCGAGGTTTCCTCTGGAGCGGGGAAAAAGAGTGTCATGGCGAAAAATGTCTGGTTAACTAGGCATCGGTGTGCAGGTCCAAGGAGTTAGGGGGTTGTCGTAAAGGATGTCGGCCGCTTTGGTCATGCTTTGCACCTTTCGTTGGCTTTGGCATGAATGGGATATATATCCTGCCAAAGCCTAGGGTTAGGACAACATCTCCATGGTCAACAATGGATATCATGCTTTTTCAAGCAGCGACAGAGTTTAGTTTGGGGAATGGATCTAGGGCCTCCTTTTGGAACTCTCCTTGGTTTGATGGTTCATCTCCAAGTAAGATTGCACCACGTTGCTAAAGGCTAGCAAGAAGGGAGGATATCTCGGTGCAAGAGGCACTTACATATATATTGCCGCTGGATGATACCCTTAACAAAAATATCTACTTCGGAGAAGGTTCGCGAGTTCGTCACCCTTTGGACCTTTGGATAGCCGTGCAATGGCCGGCCTTACTACCAGACACGCCTGACTCTGTTCGCAAAAAGTTCACTGCTTCATGAGTGTACTCGACCCTGCATATTCTTTGCAGTTCATTGGTTCTTCGCAGGACCATGACTTCACTCGCATATGGAAAGCCAAGGTGCAAAAGAAGTGACATTTCTTTTTCTGGGTGCTAATCCATGAGAGGCGGCTGCACACCGCCGATCGCTTAGCTGCTCGAGGGTGGCCATGTAACGTAGTAAAATAAGAAAGCAAAACAATAAATATATTGAGAGATGGCTTGATGACCGGGATTAGTTACCATCACCAAGCACCATTAGACTTTTTTACTACTAGAACGTAGTTGAGGAATTTGTATATATGCCCTATATAGTTTGTCTAGGAGAGAATTTTATTCACAGCATAATTAATTTTCGGAGAATTTTCACCAAACGATTTTTACATGAACTTTATCTGTGCCTCACAACTTGTCGTTGTTTTAATTAACGCTTTTGCTAATCATTAGGTGTGATTTTTAAACAAATCTCGGTCGATTTTTTCACCGATCTAGATGTTCTTGTTGGATCTTTTATGTGCCCTTTAGAGATGTTTAGCATATGATCTAGAAAATCGACGAAGAGTTAAATAACTCACGCTCGTCTGATGTCAAACCGGTCCTTTTAATTAAACTGCACCGAGAGTGAAACATGCACCCACCGTTTTGTGCTAGCTTGATGTGATCCCTGGAGTCAAATCGTTCTTGTATGTCCACCGGCCAGCAAGTTTCTGGAGTGAAAATCATTGATTGTTTGATATCCTGCTAAGACGACAGCGGAGATCGATCGAGTGCTTGTTGACATGCGTATCCCAGCGCTAGTTCTGCGCAGATCATCGCATCGAGATGCATTCTGCTGGAGATATATGCAATATTGACGCCAGAATGACACAAATAATCACATCAGCACCGTGCCGGTCACCACGTATATCATACAATAATCACAAAGCATAGGACGATAATGACACCGAAAGCGATCGATATGATAAGAAGATTTCGTCAATGGCGCCGTGCCATATGCGAAGCAGGGGTTCGCTGTTCTAGATATAAATTTTAGAGCACGCCGGTACTTACACATTGCTAAATATACTAGGTGGTAGTATTATTCAATATGGCCGTTCATTTAGAGAACATTACCCACAAAATATATGCTATAGCATGGTAGTATAATATTATCATGGTGGTATAAAAATATAAAAACAATCTGAACCCTTAGATCAAGAGGGACGAACGGCTCATGTGTTCACTAACATGTACTCCCTCTGTCCTACAAAGAACGCATTTTTGGTTTTTTTCAGACAGATTAGTGTGAAAGGCAAATGACTAATCTACCCCTAATTAATTACATGCATAAGCGTGCTGCTGCTTTGGTTCCCAAAATAATTAAATGTGCATGCGTCTCCTTTGGTGGGGAACGGATATAGAGAGAGATGGGAGTGGGAGAGTTAATGGGTTGTGTCTTCTTTGATGGGCCCCACGTCTAAACATGCACTCTTTGTGAGACAATTTTTGAACACTAAAAATGCACTCTTTGTAGGATAGAGGGAGTACTATAAAATTTCTCAAATTTTATGTGCCAACACTGAGACAGAGAGATGCGCTTAAATCATTCAGAAATGAATAATTAGCAGCTGATCAAGGCGGCCGACGAGACTATAGAAAATTGGAGAGTGCCAATCATGATTAATCACCAAGGGATTATATATATATATATAGCCACCATGCATACATTTGGATTTTTAATTATTGGCTCATCATACACAAGCATGATTGCTATGTGAACATCGATCACATCTTCTCTGTTTTTTTTAAAAAAATGGACTTTCGGGCCAACTTGCCAGAAACTGGCGTATGCTAGCGATGGCGTCATCCACAGTTACTATATATTAAATTACCCATTAAATTACTATTTATGTCCATTTGTCCATTTTGATTTGCGGCTTGATTCGGTTGAGTCAAAAGCTAAAAACATTTTAAAAAACATAGAAAGGCTAAAAAATATTTTTTTAGATATCTTTAAAAACTCATAAAAGTTTAAAAAATTATAAAATATTATACTAAATGGTTTGTATACAAAATGATTAGTTTTTACTCAATTGAACAAAACTAAACCAAACCATGAATAAAAGAGGTCTTGATCAACAGAACTAGTGATCATAGTGAAGTATATTCATGGATTCACGATATATTATTCAGGAAAACTTAGAATATACCAAGTTGTAACACTTTGTATCGCATGGTCAAATCCTTGAAGCAGAAGCTCAATTAGTACGTAAGACAAAGAAAATATAGACATTTGTCTGCTGGTTGATTCCAATCGTAACATCAACCAAAGCATCTTTCGTCCCAGGCTGAGAAAAAAGCACGAGAACATGGTCCTACATGCCTATATCTAGCGATGATAAAATTCAGAATCGGATCGGCTTAGGCAGGGTTGTCTGCGTTCAGGGCTTACATATGAAGGTTCAGAAAACCACCGATTTTGTTTTTTGCAAACTGGTCTTGATCTAGGATATATGTTCTCCGGTTTTAATGATAATTTGTACCGAGTACGTAGACAACTTTGGATTGATTCTAAGACAATTTTGGCGGCTTTCCAGTTAATATCGGGTCGGCCTATAACCTTCAGAGATCGGTTCGTTTCCTCTCGTCTCAAAGTGATAGCGGCAAGGGGCTCCTGTCGTGGTTGGAGGGTGACATTAAGGCCTAGAAGGCACTTTGGAAGATCAATGCACCAGGGTAGATGTAGATCAACCTGTAGTGTGCTGCACATGACTGCCTTCCGACGGGATCCCAGCTGAGACGACGTCACATCCCAACGGTCGATGGCTGCACATTTTGTAATCGTGACAACAATGTGGAACATGTCTTCTTACTTTGCCCTTTTGTCCGGGAAGTTTGGGATGGTAGCAAGGCAAAGCTCAAGCTCAAGTTGTGCGGGACCAATTTGAGGATTTGAGGAATTTGAGACCGTGGATCTTCGACTTCTTAGGCCGAGCCACGGCCACCTTGAACACTGCCTTAGCCGTTACTTTTTGTCATATTCGCGAAGCTTGGAATGATTCTCGTAATAATAATTCTTAGTGGGACCCATAAAGGGTGGCTCAAAGGATCTTTGCGTACGTGGATATGATACTGCAACACTGGTCAAAAACAAAATCTTCCCTAAGGTGTGATCCCCCTTCGTCGCTTAGATGGGGTCCACTGCCCGTAGTGACTATGGCCGTCAACATTGATGCTGCCATCTTCCCCTCGCCCCATGTAGGTATAGGGATTGTGATGCGGGATTACAAGGAAGATTGACAACTCGCTGCGATGGAGAGCCTGCCTGTGGCGGCCTTGCCCGTGTTGGCTGAGGCCCTTGCCATCCTTCTTGCACTTTGCCTGGCAAGGGAGGAATGATTCTAGAAGATCATTGTGCCCTCCGATTGCCACACCATCGTCCAACGTATCAACTCTGCTCTGCTGCTAGAGATTGTTCTGGAGCAGGGTGTGTGATTGATGATATCAAGAATTGTGCGGCACTTTTCAGTAGTTGCTCTCTTGTGCATATTAATCAGTTATCCAATGTAGCGGCTCACACTCTTGCTCGCCTTGCTAAGCAACCTGGATGTAATCTCTTTCGTATTGTTCCTTCTGATACTTTGTGATGATGCTCCTTGTGTCGCCTTTCTAAAAAAAATAAACCATGGCCTAGGGGTGGGAATGGGTTCAAATCCACTCCAAATCTAATCCAATCCATACGTATGTATTAAAACTTTCACCCCAACCCAACCCAATCTACAATCCCCTAATACCCAATCCAACGTTCCCCACCCATTCGGTATTTCCCCCCAACCCGATTCGCCCCCACCTTGCCCCTATGGGTTTGAACAACCTGCTCTCAACCCACGCGCTACAAAATTTGCATTGATCAGAGAACACGCGTTGCCTTCGACGACTAGCTTTCACCTGAGAACTCGTTATTAGCTCTCTTTGGTTAACTCTCCCCTCCCTTCAAAGCATGTTTTTTATGGGAATGTTAGTCAATCCCATAATTAGCTTTTTTTGGTTAATTTCCAAGATTACCTATCCGGCTAATTAAGGCTGATTATGGGGCTGTGATTAGCTCTGCATGACCTGCATGGCTGCATGCCGTATTGCCGTTGTACTAGTTGTGTGGTTGTTTTTCCGATGAATGAATAGCAAGTGAATTGAAATTGACCGAGCAAAAAGACGCAGCGACACCGACACCGCCGCCCACGGTGTAGCCGAGCAAAGAAACGCGTCAGAAAAGAGAGGAGATATTGTGACCGACGCCCACCTGTCCGTCGCCGCCCAAAGCTAGAACTTCGGCGCTCCGCCGTCGACCTGTCCGGCACTGCCCATGGCTGGAACATCGCCGCGAACACCGCGCCGCCGCCGACCCGTCCAGCGCCGCGCACGGCCTGAACTTTTTGCCGTGGATACCTCTAATGGTTGTAGCTTGCTTAGGAAAGTCGGCGACGGAGGCTTCGAGCAACAACGAGCAGAAACAATGGCGGCAGAGTCTTCCAGAGCTATCTCGTTAAAGCCGAGAGATTGCTCACAACTCGTGGTCTTGCAGCCGGTTTGAACTCCACGGGTTATACCCATTGCAATCCGAACTTTCAAAACCAATACCAACTCGATCCAACCCATTTGTAGAGAGAACCCAACCCAATCCAATCCGTTTGCTGCTTAAACCCATTCTAATCGATCCAAAGTCAAACCATTTAAAAAACCAACCCATTTTATCCATCTTCATCCAACCCACTGGCACCCCTAGGCCCGAAGCATCGGTTTGACGTAGCTGTATTTTGTCAAGTTGAGTTGAAACTACTTATCTGTTTCGATATTTAGTTTTTTATTATTACTATGTAAATGGACGCTTGTCATGTTCTGCTTTCTCTCTTGCAGGAACTTAAAAATTAGCTATTGCAGGAGTTCAACTGATTTCTCGTTGTATAGTAAGAATTTTGTCTTATTTACAACGCATTATGAGTCTTTAGAAATTTGGAAAGATCTGCAACTGATTATTATGGAATGAAAATGAATACCTCGCCCATTTTTACCTGATGTTAACTCCTTAATTTATGCTCTGCATATTGTAGAAATGTAATTTGACGGTGAAAGTACTGGGAGATTCTATTAGATTTGCTATACAACATTTGTACCTCCATTCAGCCGTTTTAGAGAACAGAAAGAATATCACAGGAAACGATTTAATTTTTGGGGGGAAATCCAAGAAAAGTTCTACGTTCCAAGAAGGTCCTTAAAACATGGTGTCAAATCAACACAAAAAAAAATCATAGTAAATACTTCAATTACTAGAGGAATTAAGAAAAATCCCCACGTTGCATGACACGGCCTCGAGGAAGATCACTTGAAACTAATGCCCAAACCAGCATACATGATAGCTGGAAAACCAGCATCATCAAGGCCACTCCTACTCTAGTAGATGATAGTCATAACTCGATCACGCATCAAAAGACAAGTCCTGGCCATAACCCATAGGTTTTATTTACAGCCTGCCCTGCGGTCATCATATGGTCTGCAAAAGAAGCAAACAAAGAGGAGAGCAAAGGAATGAAGGGAAGAAGGCCCAGCATGTCAGTGCAGTACGGCAGCTAGTAGCCTAGTAGCACAACTGCATAGGCAGGGAATAACTATGCCCGATCCAAGGAAAGCAGACAGCTACAAAAGGCAAATTCTTGGCAGGTTTTGGCTCCACGGGACTGCATGTTCTGGTGCCTTTCCTACAGACAGCTTGTGGTCTGGGCCAAAGCTAAAGAGCTCTAGTGAAGAGTAGCTATCGACCCTTCTGTCTCTCTAGTCTCCAGGGTAAAGTGTTTCATGTTGTTCACAGAAGAGTGAAGTTAACATAATCCCACCCCTTGTAGATATGCATAAATTAAGTGGCATTTCCATTGTGTCCTCCCCATAAACATGTTTCAAGATTTGCATCTTACAATTTCTCCAATTAAAAGGTGCAAAGACCAGCGTTCTACAATTTCACCGGTAAGAGACTACACAACATAGAAGGAAACGAAAAATCTGATCGTCTGAAGCTGTAAGACAAAAGCTATGTCCACTTAAAGATCAAATATATAAGATTCTTCAGCAATTGATATGGTACAAATTAGCTACATGTTTGGTTCACCTCCGGTGGTGGTAGTGCCTATCATGCCTGTCTCTGTAATGGCGCGATGACATCTCCGAGCTCGAGCTGTACTGGCTTGAGTACTGCCTGCTTGAGTAAGCATGCGGTGTCCTGGCCCCATCATCAGCGAGTGAGTTCTCATAACTGGAGGAGCTTCTCCGACCTCTGTCTGAATGAGACCTTCCAAGGCCTGGGCTCGTTGGCCCATAGTCATAGGAATGATATCTCGATGAATAATGATCAGCACCAGGAGGGCCTCTATCACGCTGCTCCCTCGAATCTGATGAATGATGACGGCCTGAGGACTGAGGTGGAGCGCTACCCCAGAGCCAGCGGTCACCATTCTCTGGGATGGGGGCATTTATTCCAGGGAATTCCACTGACATCCTTGTCCGAGGTGGAGATGGTTGTTGATCTTGCTCTGGAAGCTCTCCCTCTTCGTACTCTTGTTTCACCTCCCCATCTCCAAATATGGTGATACCAGAAGGTTTATCTTCATCCTCAACCACATCTAACAATCATAATGGGAGAGCAACAAAGCTAAGAAAACAAATGACCTTCAAAACTGAAGTGACTCCCAATGAGAAACAAAAAATTCTATTAACAGTTCATAGGTATGCTTGGTCCAAACTATAAGATCTAATATATGCATCCTCATGGAAGGGGCGGACTAGCCATTGTTCATGGTGGCTCAATTGAACTCAATTCTTTTTTAAAAAACAAGTTATTAACCTAATGTATTTTTTATTTGAGTAAGAGTAATATATGATCTAATGTGGCATTTGCACATTCACGTATTGAAGAAACAACCCAGGAAATAATCTTAATGTGGGAAATAAAAATATATAATTTGATACCAGTAGTTTGAATATGTTCATCTTTCTTATCTCATGTTTGAACGCACATGATTTCTAGCTCCACAACTGTCACATGCGATTTCGTTCGATGCCTGACCTTCAAAGAGGTAAGATGGTATTCAGATAGCAAGTTTTAGGCTTTTAGCCAAACAGGGCATATGCATACAGCTCAAGAATCTAAGCTTAAATAACTAATCCATATCAACTGTCATCTGCTTGTAGTAAATAGTTAAGAGTAAACAATGAAGGTTTCAGAATCAAGAAATTTTACCCCATAAAATTGTTTAAACATGCACTGAACGTCCAACTTTTAGTTTCTGTGCAAGAAAGGTATGCAGGAGATCTGCTCTGCTCAATTGACAAAGAATGAGATGCAAAATAAAATGCTCTGCTTACCTAGGTAACCTGGAGGATAACCCAATTCACGCATTCTGTGCAGCCAAGGAGGTGGATCATTTTCCTACATGGTTCACGATAATATCAAGAAAACAATTTCTGAGTACTTAACAATGCTATCATTTGTTTATAAGCCATGACGAACCTACCAACTAAAAAACATAAAGACAAATAAGTAATATTCTAACAACAAAAATGTCTTAACAAATAACCACTTGTGAGGCCTCTTGCACCACAAGCTAATAGAAAAATGGCCAAACAAAAATGTTATGGTAATTTTTGAGACTCAGCATATTGATAAATTCTTTCTTTTTTTTTTTGTCTAACTGTGGCTTCCCACACAATGTATAGAAAAATGGCCAAACAAAAATGTTATGGTAATTTTTGAGACTCGGCATATTGATAAATTCTTTCCTTTTTTTTTGTCTAACTGTGGCTTCCCACACAATGTAAAACTTCACCTCCTTCACCTGATCACCTCTAAATGAGCATAGGAATCCATCAACGATGATTCAACATACAGACTACAGACAAGGGTACTGCACTCATGATAATATCGTTTAACCTTAAACAATAGTCCGAGCCTCATGTAACACATAGGGCACTTGGATAGGGTGCTGTTACATGGACATCTAAGCTACTGAAACATGATACCCTATTTGGAACGGCTTATTTCATTCGCTTCGGCTTTTGCACAGTAAAAAGCTGCTTCTCCAAACCAAAACACTCTGGCTTCTCAAAAGCCATTTCAAAAATATATTATAATTGCTTCTCAAAGCTCTTGAAACCTAGTCAAGCCAAACATTCCAGCTTCTATAAGCTGCTTCTAGAAGCTCAAAGCCAACATTTCAGCTGTCGCCGTTCCAAACAAGGGCGAGGTGACAATGATAGTTAATACTACAATTGAGTGATTTAATGAAATGTCATTGATTTTCAATCATGTGTGAAAGTTTTTTGAGTATCATTCATTATGATAACAGGTGAAACCCCAAATGATAGGCCTTGCATCCAACTGTAAATTTATGTGAAAATTGATCTATGTTTGGTAAACAAGAAAGATGAACCAGAAGTACAGACAAAATCAATATGATTCAAGCTTTAAGTGGAAAACAAATAAATAATAAGTTACCCCGATCCCCAAGCATTCTCTAGTCTCAGATCCCAGCACTCCTGCTCTCAGATCATCAAATTTGCCTGGTGTTTTCTGGTAATACCGATTTTGTACACGATTAACATTGGATTGGTTCCTTTTCGAATTATGTTGCTTGCGGGCATTGCTAATTGCAACATTGTCACGAGGCTTTGGGCATTCCTTCAAAGCATGACTATATGAACCACAGTTGAAACAACGAGAATCATCCTTATCTGCCCTGCTGTCCGATAAGCAATATTAGTCAAGTTGTGGTTCCATGCCAGGATCCATAATTATGACATCACATATAAGAAGGATCATAAAACAAGAAATGCTAAATAGGAGTAACTATGACAAAGATGGCAGGAAATGGCTAACACAAGTATGTCCTGACAAAAATAAGGAACAAAAAAATAAAACCAGGTGGTATAAACAAAATATTGGCAGGTAGACAGTGGAAGACATAAAAAAATAGGTTGCCAGGGGGCAAGGGCAGATCTCAACTTCCATGTAATTTTCCAGCCACTCTTTTTTTCCCCCTGAATAATAGATCTCAAATCAACTCTTTAGTCATATTTCAATTAGCGCAGAGCTAATCATTCATATTTTGAGGCGCTCAAAAGAAAGCCAACTGATCCCCAACACTAGTAAGTACTAGTTCCTATTTTCCACCCATACTTCAGACGTTCAAAATATATACAAATATAGGGGTGATGCCATGGGGAAAAGTTTCACAAGATGCAGAAAAGATCATATAACCTGGCCAAATATATTTACAGATAATATTTGGTGATTGAGATACGCTATATGAAGAGATTGAAATGTTGATAGTTATACATCATGAAGCTTACAAGGTCTTGTGCCATAATAGGTTTTGAGTTTTGACAGACAAGCAGGTAAATGGTTGGTGAACAGTACAGCAGTTCATATAAAAAACACAGAACAACAGCAAACACCAATGTAGCAATTTAAACATGAAATAAATAAGCAAAATAGATTTCTTTTTTTCAGATTTACTTGAGTGAATCTGAAATAAAACAAAGGAGCTTAAAAGGCTAAAAAATTTAAGAAAAGCTAGGTGATGTTAAAAACATGACTAAGAACAGTATAGGCATAGTGGTATACATTTATAAAAGCTTCTACCTTTGATTGTTTGATGAATCACCAATGGGAGTTGAACCCAATGCAAATTCCCGATCATATAGTGGCACCGAATCATCATCCACGGCAACACTTTCTCTTGCTTGGTTATCCACCCAAAAGGACTTGTCATGATAAGAAAACGATTCAAATTTTTGTAAGATTTCAATCAAGAAACAGTACAACTTGAAAACATATCTGAATCAAAAACCCATTAGCTAATGTCATATCACATGCTGTATGAAGATTTTCTGTGAATAAATAAACAAAAGAAAGAAAAAACAAGGCCAAATGCAATATGCAGAACAAAAATGAAAAGGTTTCAAAAACAAAAGGAATAAAAAAATGTGCCAGCACATTACAACTAGGACAGTATTTCATAATTAACAGTTTAACTCTGGATAGGAACTGTTAAGGCACTTGGATGATCGTGCAACCATGCGAGATAAGGGGGTGAGGTCCTAGATTATGTTTTGACCAGGTGCCGTGAAAGAGTCGAGTGGCATGGAGAAGGGGACATGACACCGCGACACGTGAGAACAGGAATGGCAAGAGGCTCCTTTGTTATTCTTCTTTAAACAGACTAAGAGCATCCCCAGCAGGGGATGCATCCTGGCCGGTATCAGCGCTGATGCGTGCGCGTGAGCTGCCGTTCGATTTTCCCGCCCTGCCCGCGTTTGATTTTTCCCCTGCAGTGCCTGCCCGCGTTCGATTTTTCAGCTTGCATCGCCTGCCCGCGTGAGCTTTTCCCCTGCCCGCCGCTGCTCGTTTCAAATTTCCCGCGGCGAGGCAACTAATGCCGGCCGTGATGCATCCCCTGCTGGGGATGCTCTAAGAGTCTCTAAGAAATGAAAAGTAACTAATCAACTATTGAAAAGTAACTCGTCTCCATGATGGCGTGCATGCTTCTACTAACTTGGACAGACAGCTGTATAGCTCATACATCTGGCCGGCTGGCCAAACATTGCAGGAACATTCTGTGTAGCTGATTGCAATTTTGGGGAACAGATCAGATTAATTCTAATGTGCATCTTAAAGGATGAATATAAATTTCAACCAAGATGATCAAAGTTCAAATTAAAACATACTTCAACTATTAAAAAGAGGCTAGTGGTGGTGGTGGTGGTAATGACAACTTCCAACCAGGGCCGTCCAGCAAGATCAACACTTCATATTGCGCGCCATGCGCCCACCCTTCTCCATTAGACTTCCAATCTCTCACGCTTGGCATCCTAGGGCAATCCTAACCAATCGGGCCCCGTCGCCTCCTCTCTCTCCGAGTTGCCACTACTGTTGCACATCCTCCGGTCCTCTCTCCCTTCAGCGGTCAAACCCCTCACCAACTCCCTCTCTAAGCCACCGCCACTGCTGCCCATCCTCGCTACTCCTCTCCCTTCCTCGGTTCCTCCTCTCTCTTCTAGTGCTTCATCTCCAAGCCCCTTGCCAGCACCGCGGTCACACCGTAGAGCAAGCCGCTGCCATCTCTCCCGCCCTCACTCTCTCTCTCCCCCCCTCCCTCTCTCCCTCTCCCGCTCTCTCCCCTCCCTCCCTCCCCCCCCCCCCTCCCTCTCTCTTCTATGCTCGAGATGGCATGCTACCGGTGCAACCATGTGACCTGGCCACCACCTCTTACCTGCAGTGGACCTTGCACACGGCACCCCGAGCAGTCTACCACCACCCATGGATTCGACACCACCTAACCAAGCCGCCGCACTTGATCTCACAGCCGAGCCCACCACAAGTTTCTCTAGGCGCAGTCCAATCTTCTGCTCTCTCGAATGCATCCATGGTCATCTATGTTGAGCAGGTAAGGAGTTTTTGTCTACTATGCTGCCAAAGTTTTTGTGCTATTAAATGTGTCATTGCAGTATGCTCATGACATGCTCGATAAAATGTCCAAGAGGAATCTGCCCTCTCGTCCTACCCTAGGCACTATGAATAAACCAACATTTGATCAACAATATCTGACCAATAGCTAAGGGCCTTTGTTTTATCCTCCTACCAGGAATTGGTTGTCTTCAAAGTGGTATTTTTTAAGGGAAAAAGTCTACTTGACCCCATGAACTATAATGGTGCAGAGACTTTAGCCCCCCACGTGCAAAACCGTCTAGGCGGACCCATGTAGTACGTTTAGTGGCGCAAATACCCCCCCCCCCCCCAAGGCGGTTTTCTGGGCGGTTTTTCCACACTAGCAACCACGTGGGCAACACGTTGGCTCGCTGGCTAAAGGGGTTGTATTTTTTTCTAAAAAAGATTTATATCCAGGGTCCCACTTTTCAGCCCCTCATACATCTTCCTCCTCTCTCTCTCCCCTCTCCACTGAGCCCCCCTCTCTCCCGTGCCCCTCTCTCCCTCTCTCTCGAGCTCGCGCCCCTCTAGCGGAGCTAGGCAGAGCTTGTGGCGGCGGAGCTCGGTGGCAGAGCTTACAGCGGCAGAGCTCGCGGCACTGGGCGAAGCTCGGTGGCGGAGATTGCGGCGGCGGCGTCGACCACCAGCTCCCCCTCCTCCAGCAGCAGCACCTCATCGGCGCCGCCCACATGCAGCCCCCACACAAACAGCCATGGCACCGCCACGCCCCCGCCAGCCCTTGCTGCACAAGACCCCTCGGCTCCTCTCAGAACCCACGGTGGCGGCTGCGGCGGGCACTTGTGGGGCTCGGCGCACTCGGCATCCACACCGAGTGTGGTGAGGATGCCGTAGGTGGAGGAGGTGAGGGAGTCTATGTGGGTGGTGGCGGAGACGCCAATGATGCGGCGGTCGTCGCCGGGGAAGAAGGTAGAGGAGACGTACCCCATGTTGATGCAGATAAAGAAGACATTGGAGACTGACATGTGGGACTTGTGAAACGATAATAATTTTTAAAAAGAAAATGATGTGTTCAATCCGTGTGGCAATACCACTCCATGTGGGCTGCCACGGTGGCAAAACCTCCCTAAAAACCACTTGTGGGGGGTTATGTGCACCACTATACATACTACAGTGGTCCACTTAGATGGTTTTGCACGTGGGGGGCTAGAGTCTCTGCACCACTATAGGTGAGGGGGTGAAGTAGGCTTTTTCCTTTTTTAAGCAAATGGAAGAATGCAAATCTACTCTCTTAAGTTGAGGTCTTTGGTGTATTATGCTTCATGTTTATCTTACAATTTCCGCCAGATGTTGTTTCTCCAGGCTCTTTGCAATTGAAGAACTTCATAGGCTTAGAGATATTGTGGTTTGAATGTGCGGATCTGTTTTGTAGAGTGATTTTTTTGTTGCTCAAATGTTCTTGAAGGGTAATGTAATTTATTGCCCCTACTAAATTGTCATGGACCAGTCTAAACCTGACGTGCAATTTTGAAACGAACATAGGTTCAAGGACATCTTTTAAGAGGTATACGAAGGGAAATGAACCAAGAGGTTGAGGAAAACTTAATATTGCCTATGTTAATGTGTACAAAATTTTGATTATTTATGAAATGATGATATGTGGTATTCTGGCATATGCTATGAAAAGTAACTGTGGATGTGTCTAGACATGCAAACACTACGATAGAGATGTTCTGAGTGACTTCCTTACCCAAGGTTTGCATTTTCTCTATTCCAGTTTTGCAATGTACTGTCAGTATGGAGTTATCATGATACTGCATGGTGATGGTAGGCCGTATACTTGCTTGGTAATAAGATCTTTTTCATGTATTCATAATTCATGTCTCTTATTTGATCTACTTTTCTCAATGAATGCTTGTTTCTGATTTTGGTTCCCTTAGTTTAGTGACACTGTTGGGAAACATTACAGACCAAAGCTGCTTATTTCAGGCTATGTCAGATCTCAGAAGGGACAGGAGATAAGTTCAAAGAGCATTGCTTGCGTTCTTCCTTGGATTAATGGACTCTACATAGGTAATCACGATATTTGGTTTAGATGAATCTTACACATTAAGTTAGAAGGCCAGTTAGCGTCTTCTTTCTTTTATATTTTTCACAATTGATCCAAAGAGGTACATATGTATGTACATGCTTATATAATTATAGCATTTTTCATATTTTCATAGGTCGCTTCGATATATGTTTTCTTTTCTTTCTTTCATAGTTTCATTGCAACGTGCGGGCATCGCACTAGCAAGAGATCAACTGGCATGTTGAAGTAACCATTACAAGCAAACAGTACAATAAGTGTAAATCAAATTTTAAACATGCAAGGAAATTGGCAATTCGGTTTGAGGGCTCATAAAAGGGGTTTTCTATACTTACTACAGCACAATATTTCTCCGAACCAACATGTAGTGCTGGATAATAAGTCTCTTCACCACATTCCAAGACTTCTCCCACTTCTTCCTGTCATTTCCACAAGCCACATAAACATGGAGGAACGTTTTATTACCTACTTAAACCTACATTCCTTAAGTCATTATCTCCTATTATGGTCAAACACAATAATTATAATGCTGCAGTGAAGCAATAATGATAGTGCAAATAACTTTGAACCTAAGAGTGCTAAATTAAGGGAACATGAAAGATGCAGGAAAGAAAAAAAAGAAAAAAAAAACAGCTCTCATTCGTAGCATTATAAAAAATCAGGGCATACAAAATTGCTAGTTAGCTACCGCACATCAGCAACAACCAATACAAAGGTAAGTACCATCAAAGTGTGTTGCTTCCTGGCTTGCCACTCAGACCATTGTCGCATCAGCTCCATGAATTTCCTTTTGCTTTCCCTGCAATATTTGAGAAAATGCACGGCAATAGTTTAAAAGGTCAAACAATTTCAAGGAGTTTTAAGAATGATAAAAAATGAGTACTAAAAATACACGTCCAAACACCAAGCAGCTTGCATTTAACCTTGTCAAGTTTTTGTAAACTACACGAACTGAAGGCTCAGTTGATTCCACACGAGCTCTTTTAACTCCTTTTGTGGCTAAATATACCATATCAAGGAACAATAACTGGAAACAATCAGATTGGTAGTAACATATGTTTTTGCTCCTGGAAGGAGAATACTACTCTGTCAATGTAATTTAAGGATAATTGCAAGGTAGTGGACTTCCAGATAACATGGACATGCTTGCAGGGGTACATTAGCAGAGAAAAATGAGGCATAAAGGAATCATATCAGAGGATACAACTTTCATCAATCAAGGTGCCGTTGGAAGCATGAATGAGGGCATTCTCAGTCCCATTAGTACTGTCTAATTCAAGTGAAACGCCATGAGAAGTCCGTACAGCTGCTACACTGCTCTCAGACTGGACAGAAGCATCTAACAACTGATGTTTCACAACTACTACATCATCATCTGTGAGATCCATATCTTCCACTTGTCCTTCCTCGAGATCTATCACCCCATGACCATCAGGAGCGCTGGTGTTATCCATAGTACTGATAGTAGCAGGCCCTCCTATTTGATGCTCAGATGCCAACGGCTCCACTTCATTCACACTCGGGGATTCAGTCTGAAGAATGCCCCCTTCGTCATCTTTGGCATCAACTTCACAAGGTGCCCCAAGACTAAGGAATTCCTCTGATGACATCCTTTTTTTGCAAAATAACCACACTTAATTCACATTCCACATCTAATCACCGAGAAACATTGCCTGAGACTTCAGCAACAATCCAACGCCACAACCTGCCAAAGAAAAATAATACGAATCAAACTTGCAACTAATATTCCCATCATTGCAAATGTACATCTACAAGATGGCAGCAGGTTTGC
Organism: Raddia guianensis; assembly: GCA_036346415.1. Lineage (NCBI taxonomy): Eukaryota > Viridiplantae > Streptophyta > Magnoliopsida > Poales > Poaceae > Raddia > Raddia guianensis. The sequence continues at coordinate 39,947,729 of CM070539.1, forward strand.
CAGGGCACCTAGGAAATAAGAGCTTGTTCTTTTGGGACACGGATTCTGAGAATCAGATTCCACAGATTTACATCCCGAGAGAATCCGGAGCTCGTTAAAGATGCGTTGGGAAGGATGCTACTCCCAGGATCAGAGATAGGGATAAAATACCAGTTTGAACCCGAGCCACCGTGGGGAAGAAGGAAGAGCTCACCTCGCTGCCGGGGTGGAGAGGAATTTCGGACGCGCCTCCGGGGAGGAGGAAGAGCTCGGGCGCCGCCGAGGGAGAACGAGGAGCTCGGGCGCCGCCGGGGAACGAGGCCCGCGGTGGCTGGGGTCGCCGGTCTAGGGCTTGGGACTTGGGACTTGGAAGTTGGAAAGTTGGAATGCGGCTGGGAGCTTGGGATTTGGGGAAGGCGGCTGAGTGGGACATGATGGCGGATTACCCGTAATGGTAATTTCACTAGGGAAAACACGCTGCGCTGTGTCGCTCCAGCGTAGGCTATATCCATAACTAGTAATGCAGGGAGTTTCTCCCGGTGCCCAGTCGCTTCACAATGAAAAAAAGCCCAGGACGAGACCGCCGACGACGCTCCAAGGGCATTGCTTCCCGAAATCAAATTGCCTCTCGTTGGAGAGAGAAATCCTTCGCGTTGGGATTCTCTCTCCATTCCCTTCGTGCGCAAGGTTGCTGTTTGCAAGCAACGACCGGTGAGTCGCGCGCTTGGGCGGAAGGTGGAAGAGGGCAAGGGAGCCGCGACGCAGGCGGCGAGGTCGGTCCGGGTGGAGGCGGCGGAAGTAGCGGCGGGCATATCCATGCTTCGACGACCGGCGGTGACTCGGAATCGACCACCTGCAGCGCATACGCACCGCCGACGACTGTGGAAAGGCAAGTTCTTCGATTCAAATCCTATGCACTTCAATCTTGTTGCATGTAGAATGATTTAGACTGCGGATTCGCGTTGATCTATGGTCTATGTAGGTGGATCTTGTCGATTTTTCTAGATTTTGGAAAGGTTGGGGCCGATTAAGATCTGAGGGCGATTTAGGGGCGATTTGGGGGCAGTGTGGGGACTGTTTAGCTACGATTTGGGGGCAAATTATGATGGAAGCGATCATAAATATGCTGATAAAACAAACTCCAAGCTAGTTCGTCAAATTCAACCTATTGAACAAATTTAGCGCGTACTTTTTTCTGGTTAGGAAGTCTGTAGTTTTATTACATTGCGCCAAAGAGGATGCTCATGATAGCAGCTATGGTGCCACCTCCCGTTCAGATTTTTTTGCTTCTTTATGGCGCTCCGATCCAAACCATCAGTGCCCATGAACAAAAGGTCACTGCTTGGAACAAGCCCATCCCTATTCCTTTTATCATTGCTTCCTTCTTGCTTAGTTTGTATTGATTATCCATGCACTAGACAAAGGACTTCATGGCCCAGTTCTCCCCGATAAAGGAGAAGACGGTCCAACAAAGTCTGTTCACAATTGCATACTGGGATTACAAACTTAAACCATGTAGGAGGCCACTTGTATCGCTCTTTTTATTTGTTCAAATAACTTGGATTGAAGTGACCAAAAGAGCCAATTTGAGTAATTTGAAATGTTCACGCCTTGCACCCTCTATCACTGTGTTTGAACTTCAACTTGTTTGTAGCCAAGATTTTAACCACTCCCATTTCAAAGATTTTAACCACTTCCATTTCAAACACCTGCTTTTACCAATCTGAATGTTTTCTTCATTATATTGCTTCTTTTATTTCAATATCATGAAGAGATTCCAGTAGTTCAGGCTGCATTTTCTTGAAATGTTGAATATGCTATAGAACCTTTACTTCTACAACTGAACTAACTGTGGATATGAGCATGTGATTTGACTTTGATCCATTAAGTAAAGAATATAGGTTGCTTGTCGGGTTCCATCGATTTGGGCATGTACATACACATATACATACATCTGTTTGGCTGCGATTTGGGGACAAATCACTTTTTTTACATCATAAGAGTAAAATCAAATTTGATTGCATAGTATTTGGAGACATGTATACATGAACTAATGACTAGTTCAGTGCAAAAAATACAAGGATTGGTAATTTAGGATCCACCCATCATGGTTCATATTCGGTGTTATGTAGATGGACTCCGGAAAACTTGTCGCATCTCTACGCTCGTTGCAAGAAGCGGTGGACCTGGAGGCTCTAGCTCTTAAGAAGGTTGTTGGCGACAACTTCCACCCTAGGACCTCACCTATGGACATTGAGATGAACCGAGCTCTCATGGAGGTGGAAGAAATTGCCACTCGACTTGAGCAACTGTCCTTCCAGGCATTAGCAGTCATTGATGAAGCAAACAAGGCGATTGATGTCATTGCTTCTTCATCTGCAGTCCATGAGAATGCGATGCATGTAGATGGTTCTTTTAATGTTGAACCCGATGAGCAATTAGCTACTGTCGTCCTGCCTCCAAAGGGAGGAACTTCAGAGGACTACTCCTCCGATGGCATTGATGGTTGGGAATCCGATCGATCGGGGCATCTTTCGTAGGATTTGGGTTTACTAGAGGAATTATGGGTTTAGTATCATGTATTACTTTTATTTGCACTATTTGCATTGCCAGTTCTCTAGACTTATGTAATGTTGGGTTGTTATGCACTGCTTCTATTTGCATTTCGATTGTCGTTATCACTATGTAATGTTGGGTATGAACTGATTATGTACTAGTTTGGACTAATTATGATATTATGTATATGTATCACTTAGACCCTGCTTTGGACCAATTATGATATTTAAAAATCCAGTACCTTGTGTATGTACCGTGTTGTATGCTAGTACTTTGTATAATTTTTATGTGGTTGTTCTATATAGGAATAGCATGGATCTCTTTTTGGCAAGTATGCTCGAGGAAGGAGTGCAACGCATATCTTGCTATGGTTCCGCTGAGTCTAGGGACTTTGTTGATGTTGAAGTCACTGGACAGAGCAGCCCATTGTCTGTCAACGAACATGTGGCCACCCCAACCTTCGTTGAGCCTAGCATTGGTCAATTTAGCCCTGACTCCAGTGGTTCATTGAGGGCTGAAGACAGTTCAGAGAGTTGGGGCAGAAAGAAGAAGAGACCTGCACCCAAGACTGGATGTACTTGTTGGGATCCTGAGGATGATGAGTTGTTAGTGTCTGCTTGGCTTAATGTAAGCCAGAATCCCATTGTTGGTAAGGATCAGTCTTACTATTCGTATTGGGGGCGCATCAGCAAGTATTATAACACAAATAGGACACCCGAAATGAAGGAGTGTACTATCAAGAGTGCAATCAGTCATTGGCAAGGCCTTAGTGCAGATGGCAGTAAGTTTGCGGCTACCTGAAGAAGGTTGCTAGCCTCCATGCGAGCGGGACCACCATAGAGGACAGAGTATGTCTTATTAGTATTTTAGTTAATATCTTCGCAATGTTGAATGGACTTTGCAATTATCGATATAATCATTTGGTATGTTGCTTGTGTGTCTGAAGATTGGAGCGGCCATGAAGATGTTCAAAGAGGTTGAAGGGAAGACTTTTGGATTCCTCCATGTGTGGCCACTGCTAAGTGAGCACCCCAAGTGGTGTTCTTTCCTATCCTCAAAAAGACAGAAGACCAATGCCGTGGCCTCGCCGACAAGGAGCCCAGCTGGAGGGTCACCACATCATGACAATGTTGATGTGGACTCACAGGTTTCCACTGAGCTTGAGAGGCCGATTGGTCGTGAGGCGGCCAAGAAGGCTAGATCATAGGGTTCTTCGAGCCTGAGTGGTGGTGCCTATGTTGAACAGTTTGCTGAGCTCAACTCCCATAAGGCGGTTTTGGTTGAATTGAAGAGAGAGCAAGTTGCCGTGCAGAGGAACCGAGAGGAGCTAAAGCGAGAGCAGATGACCATGATGAGAAATGCTGAGGAAGAGAGGATTATCAACATCAATCTAGACGACTACACAGGTGTCACGCGAGAGTACTATCAGAGCCGCCAGCTTGAGATCATGCGTGCTCGGAGAGAGCGGGTTGGGCCGCAGTGAGGCGTCGTTTCGCAGGAGGTTGAATTTTATTTATGATATTCGTGACAAGGAGTTTGTGTGATAACTATGTCGACTATTTGCTTATGTTGTGTGTGTGCTTGCATGATGATTATGATATTGCTATGTGGATTTCATATGCATATCTATGTGGTATGGCTATGTGATGGATATCACTGATAAGTAGTACGGTTCTATAAACACATGTTGATTCTTAGTACAACAACATTTGACACATATTACATAAAGTAGTACGACGACGTGCAAATGACATGATATCGGAGAACTACGAGTAATATCACAAACCACATATATTATCACGAACTACAAGTAGTCTTTAGGTAGACCGTGCTTAATTACTCATCACCTCCGTGACGCATCCAGAGGTTCTCGACGAGGTCATCTTGGAGACGTCGATGGGCTTGCTTGTCTTGGATCGTTTGGGTGGCCTCGATGCAATGAAGAATGGATCTGTTCTGGGGACGAGCGACGAAGACATGCTCTTCCATTCCGTCGTAGATGTACTCCTATTGTGGTTCGTCCCTCTCATCTTCAATGATCATGTTATGCATGATCACACAAGCAGTCATTATATTATGTAGGGTATTATGGCTCCAGCACCTCGCGGGGCCATGGACAATTGCAAACATCGACCCCAACACTCCAAAGGCTCTTTCAACATCCTTTCATGCTGCAGTCTAGGATAAAGTGAAATAAATGCGCTTGTTTCCTCGAGGAGCTGTTATAGCCTTCACAAAAGTAGCCCACTCAGAATATATACCATCCGCGAGGTAGTATCCTATGGTGTAGTTGTTACCGTTGATAGTGTAATTCACTTCGGGGCTTGTGCCGTCCGTTAACCTGGATAAAACATCAGAGCGGTGCAGCACATTGATATCATTCAAACTACCGGGCATGCCGAAAAAGGCATGCCAAATCCACAAATCGTACGATGCCACCGCTTCTAGAACTATAGTTGGCTTAAGAGTATGTCCTGTGTACGCACCCTGCCATACCTTTGGGCAATTCTTCCATGGCTAGTGCATACAATCAATGCTTCCAAGCATTCCAGGAAATCCATGCATCTCACCAAAGGCCAGGAGTCGCGTTGTGTCTTCTTGTGTTGGAGCGCGTAGGTATTGGGCTTTGAATACCTTCACGACGGTTTTCACAAATCTTGTAAGGGCTTCATTGGCCGTGCTTTCTCCGAAACGCACATACTCATCAATGGCGTCAGCAGGAACAACATACGCGAGCTGGCGCATAGCAGCAGTGATCTTTTGTAGGAAATCCAACCCCAGCCTGCAAGTGGCATCCCTCTTCTGCTTGAACCAGTCGTCGGACTGCTCAACAGCGCCTGGAATCCGAAGGAATAGCCTTCTGCTCATACGAAATCGGTATCAAGTGTCCCAAATTATTTACATGGTAAGACATGAAATACATATGAGTAATAATTGATATATATTTCGTCCAACCACCCATACCTGCGTCGGAAATGTTTGTGTCCATAAACAGAGGAATCAGCAAAATAATCGGCAATTAGCCTCGCAGCCCCTTCCGCCCGACCTCGATTGATAACAATGTGACCTGGGACAGAACCTCGATGACGCCTAGCAGGGGTTTGATTGGCTAGTTCCTCCTCGATGGCAACAAAAAAGGGATATTTCTTCCTCGTCATCGTCATCACTTGAATCAGACCACTGCAATTCACTGCTCGAAGCAAAGGGGTTGGGATTCATTTTGCAATGTGAGAGTGCATGCAATGTGGGATGGAATGAAATAAAGCGCAACCTGCCCTTTTTATAGCTGGCCAACTAGAGCTTATGCTGGAAGGAACCAATTGGGGAAGCTTATCCTGGAAGAAAGCTTATCCTGGAAGAATAACTATACGCATGTCATATTCCTTCTTGCAGAAGCTTGTATTTTTCTATACCGGTTTTTCATATTTATAATATTCTACTAAATTATTTTAAAAACCTATTTAAGTTACATTTTACCACTGTGTACTTGTTTTTATTGTGACATTGAAATGATGTGATAATACATTTTTTTTAAATATTTAATTGCATTTTTACTTTTTTTGTAATATCTACTTGACGGGAATACACTTTTACAATTTTTTATAATATTTAATTCATGTGAATATATTTTTCAATTTTTAATAATAATTCATTCACCGGAATACATTATACCAAATTTTTACAATATTTAAATCCATCCTACCCAATATATCATACGCTGGTATATGCGAAAATAAATCCTGGTATAAATACGGTATGTGATATGGCGGTTATGCAAGAATGTTAAAATATGTAAGGTGGGAATGGAAGGGAATGTGGGAAGAAATTCTGTTGGAGAACGGGACTGGGAAGAGAATGAAGTCTGGGAAGAAAATCTCTTTAGAGGTGTTGAAGAGAACGGTGGGAAGAAAAATGGTTGGAGATGGTCTTAGAACTGGCAACATCTCAGAGATACGGTATACATAGTGGTTGGAATTCAGCTATAACAACAATAGGCTAACATTATGGCGTATGGCAAATTTGTGGAGCAAGGACTATACATCAAAACTTGGATGTGCAATTGCAAGAAGAATTCATGACATCATTAAGGCAATATAGTTAGCAATGGAAACGAAAATACCGTGAGAAACAATTCAAAGAAAAGACCTCTTTTAATACCCAAAAACTAGAAACAAATAGCAGAACCATACAATTAAAATTGCATCTGACTTGGGTATGACATATAGGACGAATATTGTCATTTGGAAAGCACGGCCGAGAAAGAGCAGGAAAATCGGCGATCCATAATAATCTGTTATCAATCAGGTAGTACTCCATGTCGCTTCGAACCACACATGTCTCTGCTACTACCACTCACATGTGTAGAGACTGGCACTATACGATATTGGAACCTAGTTGATCAAACAGATAACACAGTATACAACCACGAATGTGTAAAAACAATTTGATAGCAGAATGCATGATAATGTGAACAGAGGACACGGTGCATAGCAAACACATGGAGTATGTGGTGTCACTGGGTGTGCACAAGGCCGGTGACGGATTCAGTACACCGAAGAAACTTCCATCTTACCTACGTCGATGAGTATATAAAATTTGATTTAAAATTTGCATGTCTCAAATTTGATTTAAAACTTGCTCATATCAAATTTGATTTTTGATGTGTAACATTGTAGTGTTCATCCTTTATACCTGATTGTGAGGATGGATTAAAGCCATCTATTGGAATATCATTTGATAGTATTAAGGTCGTGGAGGAGTTTTACAAGTTTTATGCGCATAAAGTTGGCTTCTCGTTCTATGTCGGCCAGCAAAATTTAGTGTTTGAGGTGGTTGAGAACAAGAGGTTCTTATGTTCAAGGCAAGGTTACAAGAAGAAAAATGTTGTTGATCCCTTCGAAAAATAGAAGCATATGAAGACAAGATGTGGATGTGAAGCACAAATATATAGCTTTAATGGTTGAAGAACATAACTATGGATTTGCCTCTCCTGATAAGATTCTTTTACTCATATCAAACCGTACAATTAGTGAAAGAGCCAAGAACACCTTGTACACTTGTCACAAAGCAAGCATAGGTGCCTCACAAGCATATAGACTTCTACAAGTCAGCGAGGGTGGCTTTGATATTGTTGGATGCATGAGATGGGACAATCGAAACTACTATCGGGGCCTTAGGGAAAAAATCAAGAATGCAGATGCTAAGATTTTTATTGCATAGCTAGAGAGAAAGGAGGTAAATTATGGATTTTTCTTCGATTTTGTTGTGGATGACTAGGATAAGTTGTTGTATGTATTTTGGGCTGATGCTACAAGTAGAAAAAATTATAGTCATTTTGGTGATGTGTTGGTTTTGATTCTACATATGATCTTTGCACCATTTAACAGAGTCAATCATCAATTGCAAAGTGTTTTTTTCAGTGTTGCGTTCTTAGCAAACGAGAAGATTTGAGTCGTATCAATGGATGTTCAAGACCTTCCTTTTAGCAATGAGGGGATAGCTCCAAGGCTTATCATAACCAATGAAGATGATAGCATAACAACATCCATTAGATCAGTTCTCCATGAAACAGTTCACATGCTATGCATGTGGTGATCCCGAGAAGGTTGGTCCTTCAACTAGAGATAACCCTTATTTTTTGTCTAGATTGAAATCTTGTGTGTTGAGTTTAGAAATTGAAGATGAACTTGAGTCGTGGTAGAGTGCTATTATAAGTGATTTTGGCCTTTAGGGACATGAATGATTGGCTAATAGGTTTGTATCTGTGAGTCATGAATTCCGGCATACTTCATGGACATACCTCTAGCAGGAATTCTCATAACCACTTCAAGATCTGAAACTTCAAAAAAAATTAACCGTTTTGTTCACTGCAAACTATCTTTTGTTGAGTTTTAGCTCAAGTTTGATACAACCTTGAAATGCCAACGCCAAGAGGATTTAAAGGTAGATTACATAAGTTTACATAGTTTACCACTTTTGATGACACCATGGACAGTCGCGATGAAAGGTGTTGAGAGGTGAAAAACTTAATGACTTGCCAAGGGCTTTTATTTTGAAAAGATGGGAGACAAGGTGCAATAGGTAAATGTGAGCGCTTTTTTTTATCTCTATAACTTCTAATTTTGCATTGTACTTGACTGTCTTTTTATATGTTTTATTAGAGAAAGTATCTATGATGAGGAAGGTAACCTATTGGAAGAGAAGCCCATTGATTCTAAAGTGGTGATATGAGAAAAAAAAATATATCAACAATGTGAAACAAGATAGAAGATTTGATTCAAAAGACCAAGAACTCGAACGAAGGCATGGACTTCTTAGTTTCAAATGTGATGAATATGGAGGCTTCTCTGAACCAGGTGATACCTCTTTCTGTGCGCTAGACAAGATGAATATGATACTTTCATTGGTTGTAAAATTCCAAACGAAGTACAAATACATCACCTATTGATGTGCATTCAAAGGGTAGGAGTAAAAGAATCAAGAGAGGCAAGGAAATTAAGGCAGTAAGGAGGCCACTCAAGGGAAATAATGTGAACATTGTGAAATAATTGTAATCTATAGCAGCATTTTTACACTCTTTTGCTTCATTGACTGATATGAAGTGCCAATGTAATTTTTAAGACTGTTACACTCTGTTTACTCCTGCCTCTAAGTGTTTACTCTTGTTACACTATGTATTTTTACACACTTTTTACTCTCTTTGACACTCTGTTTACTCCTGCCTCTAAGTGCCTCCATTGATCATTGATCCATTGATATACATTGATTATTGATGGTCAAGTGTCAGCAGCATCTCTGTTGGTGAATATAGCATATGCTCTTCCTACGCATAAGAAAGCCAATTGTATACAACTTGGACAAATTTACAATTTCAAACAACACAAATTTACATTAAAAATATGGCACAATTACAGTCAAGAATTTCTTTCGGTTAACACAAATGAACAATACATAGGAAGAGTTTACATCATAATCCAATCTCAATTTTCATCCAAAGTAATTGAGACTGTAATTTTACATCATACTATTCATCTCAATTTACATATTGTACATTCTCAACTAGGCATGACTCAATATTGCTCTATGAAAAGGAATGGCTCAATTTTACACTGCTCTACGCTTGAGAAAAAAAAAATTCCACTGCTAGACCTGCCACTTCTACTCTTTCATGCTCCAACCAATTGGACCAAGCGCAGGAAGAAACAACCTCTAATAGTCTTTTGTATAGCTCACTTGCCATTGCTCGCACAATAAGCGGGCTTCCTTTCACTAGACCAACATGCTCGATACTCACTGCACAGATCAGTTGTAATAGTAAAATGTTGATTAAAATAGAGGATTGACTACAGATCAAACAAATTCTACAAGGGGGTTGATAGGATATCATAGAAAATCACATAAGGGGGAGGTCGATGTATCTTCAAGTGGCAGTTGGTGGAGAGCTGGCCACACAGAAGGGGAGAGGCGCTGGGTGGAGAAAACTAGCTTTTAGTAGAAGGACGGCACCGGAGAACGCAAACGACGACAACGGGGGATGAGGACGAGGGACGGTGTCGTGGTGGAGGACGACGATGATGGGCGGCGGAGGCGGCGGAGGCGGTGGAAGAGGACGAAAGCTGGCGGTCATGGCCTTGTGCAGGAGGAGGACAACCAGGTCCGGTGGCGGCGGTCCTGATCTAGTGGCCATGCGTAGGAGGATGACGAGGGTTGGCGCCTATCGGGAGCCTAGTGTAGGGAGGTGTTGGATTAGGGTTCTTTTGCACGGATTAGGGGAGGTGGGAGGGGATAATTGCAAAAATACGGAGCTACCGTTTGATACAAGCTGGGGAGCTAACACTTAAAGTTTGCATATGTGCACAAGACCTCCATGTGCCTAGGATATGCTCCCTTGAAATTGCGAAAAACTATTTCATATTAAGAGAATAGTTTAGCGAAACGAATGAATTGATTGGGTTCAAATTAGTTATGTGTGGACTGAATAAATAAGCTAGGTAAATGCATAAACTTAAGCTATTTTAAAGCTTGAGCCTATATCAAGCTCATGTCTAAAGTTTGAGTCAAGCTTGATGTTGTGTTCGAGATCGGCTTCTAAACCAACTAGCCCAATCAACTGAAGCTGACCTTGAGATTAAGCTCGATTCTCCCAGCGTTGACCACTTGATTCAAGTTCAACCAATCCCAACTTAAGCTTATATGAGCTAGAATCGACCCTGATCTCGAGCCTAGCCCTAAGTTGGGTACCGATTCGAGCCAAGCATAAGCCCAACCAAGCTCGAGCCAAGGCATCTAAGCTCGCATCGGATTAGCTCAAATCCAACCCTAGGCTAGGCATAGCGGTCCATTCCTTGTGTCACGGTATTGTGCTTGGTCTCAGCCCAGCACAGCAGGAGGGATGATGATCTGTGTTGGCACACACAGTATCGTACCTTAGTAGGCATGATCTAACCTACCGCTTGTAGACCTTTGCCTCAAGGCCACTCCCGCCGACCCACTCCCACTCGGCCTAGTCCACCCAACACCACACTTTGCTACCACTGCAACACCCCCGAGCTTGACGAAGAGCACAATATTTCACCTCCATGATACCGTAAGATCTTCTTTCTACCTAACACATGATCTGATTCCCCTGCCTTATCCTCAGATCCCTCTTATCCTCAGCCACCCAATCTGCTTTCCCTTCTAGATCCCTCGTCTCCCCACTGGATTGGCACCTCCCCTATTGGTCACCAACCTCAGTTGATGCTTCCTTTGTCACCTTAGAGCATCCCCAATAGCTTCCCTATCCCGCTCCTTAAAACACTATTCATGTGTGTATGAATAGTGTTTTACAGGGTGAGATAGGGGGCTGTTGGGGATGCTCTTACATTGCCCGTTAGTCTCATATTTTTACTTGTTGCCTTTCCTTCTCGTGCAATGATTATGTTTGGTCCGGGATGACACAACCTGAGGCATACCGTGACATGCCATGGGCTAAAGAAAGAGCACGTGGGCTAACTCAACACGACATGGTTGCAATTGGCCCGTATGTCTAGGTATGGTTGCTTATGTTATTACTCCCTCCGTTATGAAATAGTTGTCGTTTTGGACATTGACACGGTCTCCAAAATACAACTTTGACCACTAAAAACTATTGTAATTTAATTTTAACATGCATTAAAATTATACTTTTATGAAAGTTCTATTCGAAACGAATTCATCTATATGAATTTTATGTTTTAAATCTAAATGGTTTAGAAGTATTTTATAGATAAAATTTTAAAACATTGACTTAGGACATGTCTAAAACGACAACTATTTCAGGATGGAGGGAGTAGCTAGCTTCTCTTTACTCACACTCTACGATTGCAAATGGTCTGTATGCCTAGGTATGGTGAAATAATGAGTGTACAAAAAGAGGGGAATTCCAAGAGCGAGTGATTGATGGCAAGTTGTAAGCATAGGGAATGCAAATCGGCTTGCACGTGAAATGTCTTGGATAAACTGCAAATTGCAAAACTGTGGGTATCTAGATCCAACCCCGCCCCGCCATCTTGGATAAATTACATATTGCAAAACTGTGGGTATTTAGATCCAACCTCGACGCGTCGGGTCCCTATCCGATAACCGAATTGACATTGTGTTTAGATTGACCACTGCCCGACTCGACCTTTTCTAACCATTGGATCGAAATCCTACGTCCGATATGAGGCCATCTTACCCATTGTCATTTTCCTCCCGTTGCAGTGCCCCGTGAGTCTGAACCCACAGAGCCTACCTGCCAAAGTGCCAACCCTAGCTCCCTCCTCCTGATCCCGACCCCCCTCTCTCATGAGACCATATAAATAGCAGACCAATTTTGGAGATTGAGGTACACCGACAGGGACAAGTCGTTGGAACTACTTCGAGTAAACTCATTCAACTGTCCTAAGGCATTCCCTAGAGCATCCAAATGGGCTATGAGTTCTCGAAGGTTAGTCTAATTTATTTTTAAAACAATTCAACTTATGCAACTACCAATTATGCTTATTATGTTGTTTTTGGATAGTACTACCTTGCAGAAATTGTTTATGCAATGAGGATAGGATTTCTACCACCATTCTGACAAACTCGATTTAATTTGTATGAATGGAGAGGTAACACGACCGAACTCCAAATAAACTATTCAATGTGAGACACTCGTCCCTTCGGGCTATTGTTGATAGAGCATGTCGAACTTTTAAAAATCAGTTCAAAGTTATAAAATGGTGGACCAGATGATCTAGTCTACTAATAAAGAGAGTTGGTTTGATCAATTTGCATGACGAACAAAGAGACATGCATCGAAATAGAGACGCCATCGCTAGAAGGATGTGGGGAAATAGAATAATGTTAGGCATGCTTAATACTTTCATCCAATATTAGGTGATTTTTTTCCATCGTGCGCGCATGTGTAATAATATTTGTGTTTTTTCACTATAGAATTGAAAGTTCATTCTGTTTCAATAAATAGGGTTTTAAGGTTTTGATATGCACATATGTTTCTAAAGTCTTGGTATAGGAGAATGGCAAGCAGCAATGTGGTATGGAAACCTCATTTCAATGTCCATACAATCAACAACCATAGATGAATGGAATTCCTCATTTCAGCATTCCATCTTTTCATCAAGAAAGGCAACAAATGTAAAATTTTTGATATTTTCCCTGCTCGTAAGTCCTAACCATATTGTGACCATGAAGTTTGATTGCAATTTAGAAAACCACCCGGAGGGTGATAATCCATTCCTCTATAATCAGTGAAATTTTAAATTAACATGTAAGGAAAGTAAGTAAAACAATAATATGAATTTTAAGTAGTACAATGGCAAAAATTCATAACAAGACTGTACATATAGCATTTCACATTAGTTTGTAAACATCAATACTTGTAAGAGCATCCCCAGCAGGGATTTCAAATAAGCCTGTAAATTACTGTAGATTACTGTAGCGTGTCTGTGATTTAAATCTCCCGCCCAAGGCAGTGAGCACAGCACCTGCATCAGCGTTGATGCCGGCGCGTGATGCAGGGCGTGCTGCACATGCTCTAACCCGCTACATTTTCAGTTAGGGTAGATTAATCAACACCCAAATGAATCTGAAAAGATGAAACTAAATAGCATATAGCCTTTGTATATGGAGGGTGCATGATCAAACAAATCATAGGAAAATCAATAGCCGGTGGATAGAAACTACCTGAGTCCCACCTCATTCACCTTGTTCATCACCAAAAGGCACATAAAGGGACATTTGAGAAAACACATTTATAGCCCCAATTTGCATTCCACTATCTTGAGCAACCACTCTTGAGTAATCAACTAGTTGTTGTTGTGGTGACTTACCACACATCGTGGGCCTGTGAAATTAGTTTGTGATTGGCAATCTCTCTAGGTCAAGACCGAGCACTTTGAAGCCGTGAGACTAGCTTTGGTCAAAAACTGAAGCATCTAGGCCTTCTAATTTTCTTGGATATTATGTATATGGATTTTGGTGTTGATGACCTTACAAAGATCAAAGGAAAGGCTCACATTTTATGTGCATTATCCTTGGTGGCATTGCACCGAGCTGAAGCTTCAATACTAAGAATCTTTTGCTAGTTTTCTTTAGGCTTGGGAGATGAATCAGGCCTCTAGCTAAGATTTTTTCTTTTAGTTTGTCATACTATTAAGAGGGTTTCATGATATTACCTAGTTAGATAATTTATTTGTCTATCTCACTAAATAGCTTGAAAAAAATCTTTGTTTGGATTAGTCGTTCTCTTGACTAAAATATTCTTCTAGAGGAATCCAAGTCTAAGTCGAACAAGTATTTCAATCCTTTGTTTTTAGTCTGGCACCCTCCAGACAAATCCTAGTTCACGCCGGATAGTCCAACATGAACATCCTATCTTGGTCTTTTCTCTCTCTCAAAGTCCAGAGCATTTTCAGTTCCCGCCAGACAATCCGACGTGAACATCTTTTTAGGCTCTGGCGGCTTTCTTTGTCTAGTGTGTTTTCAGTTCACGATAATCTATTGTGAAATTCTCCTAGGCAGTGCAGCATGCAGTCCACGCCGAACAGTCCATGCAAACTAAGTTTTCTCTACTGCCCTGTTCTTCTTTTGAAAAATTTGTCTGTTGTAAAAGTAGATCTGTCAGTACCTTGTGGAAGCTTCGTTATCAGCTTGTGCAATGTCTAGGTGAGGTCTCTAACGGTAATTTCCTGAATCCCGTCCTATATAAACTCTTGGAAACCCTCTCCTATAGTTGAGCTTTGTCAGATAAGTCTTGTGCATGTTCAGTTTATAAGTTAGTTTCTTATCAGTTTTTTATTCCAGTTATTAGCTTGTTCAATTTGCTTTTAGTTTTCGGTCAGTTTCGGTTTCGGTCTGTTTGTTGCACGTTGCTGATTAATAGGATTATGCAAGTGCAAGTAATAGGGAGGTTATGGCTGATTAATAGGATTATGCAAGTGCAAGTAATAGGGAGGTTATGGCCATGATCTGGAGTTATGAGGTCGTGTCTAAGCGTGTCTTGTAATAGTCTATGTATGTAAATAAAGAGATATGGAAAAGCTGTCACTTTGCAGCCCAAAAACTTACCTCTGTTCTTGAGTGATTCTGACAAGCTTTGCACCTTAACTTCATTACTACCATATGAGCCCAAACTAGAGCCTAGGACTTCAGATTTCTCACACATGTACTAAAGGCTCTACCCTATATTGCTCCAACGTTGTTCTAGTGAGTGTGAAACTGTATTATCCAAGTTCGTGTTGATGTGATGTTACACTTAGATTTTCAATCTTAGACGATTTGGTAGTGTGTATACGCAAATAAAAGTGTATCATCCTTTCTTTTAAAGTCCTTATCACTATATGCATTAGAAGTGTTGTTAACTAGCCAATTTTGGATGACATTGATCTCACATACTCATACTCTTTTAAATTATGGTCATGATGTGGACCCTTACAAGTGCCACGAGGAGGAGGATCCGAGTTTCAACGGCCAAAACGAGATTTAAGGTTTACTCCGGTCACTTGCATGGATGCATAGCTTGGAGATTCTTTTGTATAATTTTATGTTCCGCTGACGTTCGCATACTCTGATGACTCTTTTGTATAGAGCTATATGGTTGTTCGGCCTTACTATTACTGTATCTACAGGCTGGAACTATGTTATGTAATATTTGGGATGACGATCTCGTATGTATGACATGGCATCCGGCTTATACGCGCGTGCGCGCACCTACCACGCCTTGATTGCTAGCATAGCACTGTGCGCTGCCGCTAATTATGCGGACTCGGGTCATTAGTAGCCTCATTAACTAGGGGTAAAACTGGAATCCCCAATAATTAGCAGGATCGTCTTGGTATTCCGGCAAACCAAATGGCGCCTTGTAGAATGGAAAGGAGGGACTATAAGCACTAGCGTACCAATCCAGAGAGTAGTGTATGTGAACAATGTCTCTCAGGTAAGTATAATTTGAGGGCCAACAAAGACGATTTTGAGGTATCAAAAGAAATATAAATCCACCGACATAAATAAATTAGATCACCATATAAGGATTTTACCAAATAAGTTAGCTACACTTCAAACTACATTTGCATACTTAATATTTTTTCCTGAATAGTTGTGAACTCTTCGAATAAGATTTCATGAGCTATGCACCAAGATTGGCCTCTTCAATAAGTAATATGCATTCTAAAAAAAAAAGTAATATGCAGCAGGATTTAGGGGATGATTGTTTAGTTTCTGAGTCAGTTTCGTGTCAGTTTTTTTATTCCAGCTATTAGCTTGTTCAATTTGTTTTCAGTTTTCAGTCAGTTTCAGTTTCAGTCCGTTTGTTGAACATTGCTGATTAATAGGATTATGCAAGGGCAAGTAATGGGGAGGTTATGGCCACAATCTGAAGTCATGAGGTCGTGGCTAAGTGTGTCTTGTAATCAGTGGTGGATCCAGGAAATTGATAAGACCCAAACCAACTACTGGCAAGTTTAGTTGATAGAATAAACGGTAAATGATGATCATAGTAATGTACGATGAAAATTTGTTTGACAATCAAGAAGATCTGCAGCAGCTTGAATAGCTCTCTCCTACTTCAGGGGCCGGATAATATCAGTAGCACGTCCATAGAGTCTCTGCATATTTGTCGGTATGGAAGGGGTGTATATATTCTATAGTAGGGGGATACTCTAATTCAACTCTGCTAACCAATAGACAGCAGGTCAACATCACTGTAAGCAAAGCTTCTAGGTTCGACACTGCATAATATTCATTTCTTGCAAGGCTTTGCTCACCATGATTGATGGTCCAGTTGCTACAACTTTATCGATTTCATGCCGTGCACATTCTTCACAAAATACACAAGCTTTTCCGAGTTCTTCTGTTCCTCACCCCCGACAATCCTGCATGCTCCAGTGTTGTACGTACGTGGCATGTACCAAGAGAAGCTAGATCCATGACCATGAAGCTCTATACTCAAATGAGAGCTAATGCTGATTAGTACTACTGCATAGTGCTCCTGCGGTGTAGTTTCCCATCTTCTTTACTTCAGTAGCGCTTTGTTATATCTTCATGTAGCGAAATCAGAAGGAAGTGAAGAACTGAAGACCCTGTCTTTCGCCTTCGCTGCCTGTATTCCAAGTTCCCGTCCAGATAATACAATGGCCCATGAATCAATTAACATATGTAGTCAAGAGAAAATTAAGCAGACAAACATGCGTAGTCAAGCTAGAATCTGAACATCTGATCATTGCATGCCTACCTCTTTATCCCAATCTGTACACAGAGTGATGGCCATGAGCAACAGGACCTGTACAATCAGGCCGCAGATGATGCCGAACCAAAGGCCCTGTTGGTTCATCGTTGAAACTCCCAACGTCAGTAAAAGAACAGATCCCTTCGTTATAAAATAACAGTTGTTTTTAACGTTGACCTGATCTTCCAAATATAACTTTGACCATAATTGTTTTTAAAAAATATTTATAATACATTAAAAATTATAATATTATGAAAGTTTTTTTAAAGATGAATCTATCTATACGATTTTTATATTCTCAACATGAATAGTTTAAAGTTCTCTATAGATCGATAAGTTTTAAAACTTTGATTTAAGACAAGTTTAAAATGACTACTATTTCATACTAGTGGGAGTACCAAATTAGTACAGCTAGCATTTGATAAAAACCGAAAGGAAGGCGTACCATTCCACCAACATGTAAGACGAAAGCTATGAGGTAAGCCGAAGGGACGCCGACGATGTAGTAGGCACCAAGGTTGATACATGCGCCGATCTTCTGCCATCCGCAGCCTCTCGCCACTCCTACATGTACATGCGAAATTACATGCATCACAAATTCAGAACAATTTTTTATCATATCCCTCTCGACTGTCAAGTCAGTTAGTAGTATACTGGTCCTCTTTGATTCATGGTTTTGGCACGGTTCTGGTTCGGTTTACAAAATTTATCATTTTTATACAGGCCATTCACTGTAAATTTTGTAATAATTTTTAAAGGCTTCACGATGTTTTTCTTAAAGATTTAAAAATATTTTTAAATAATTTTTTCTTTTCAAGTCTCTTTTCGAAGGCTCTCAGCTTTTTCAACTACAATCAAAACCAAACCATGACCAGAACGCCAAAAGGTGTGTGCTATCCTAATCAGGAGATTCGTTCTAGTCATTGAGGTGAGTAATTTGGACTGGCTTTGGCAATCCGTACCTGAAAGCACGCATTGGATCCCATCGAAGAAGTTGGAGACCGAAATGACCAGCAGCATCCGGGCGACGTATCTCACAACTTCCTCCTCGTTGCTGTAAGCATGGCCCCACACGTAGCGCGCGCAGACCAGTACTAATCCTATGGCGAAACCCTCGGAGATGGCCATGAACACGACGACGCGCACGGCGAGGCGAGCCGCCCGCGGCCGCCCTGCTCCAAGCTCGTTCGACACACGAGTGCTATGCACATATATATTTGATGAGACACAAAAATGAACATAACCTCACAAATGATACTACATGCTCCCTCTGATCATAAAAACAAGTCGCCGTTGACTTTTGAACACGTCTTTAACCATTCGTCTTATTAAAAAAACTACATAAATTATCATTTTTTATGATTTGTTTTATTGTTAAATGTACTTTAAACATAATTTATATTTACGCATGTTTGCACTAATTTTTTGAAAAAGACGAATGGTGAAAGGCGTGTACAAAATTCAACGAGGACTTGTTTTTGTGACCGGAGGTAGTATAGTTTTGATTGAGGAAAGAACTGGACAAATTAACATGTACACCTTATGGCAGAACCAAGGCCGAAGGGGATCATCCACACGAAGGCAGCAATGTTGAGGCTGTCGAGAAGGCATTAGCTAGAGTTTATTCAGCAAAGAGCTAGCCATGCATGCATGCCATAAATCTGAAAATTCGGTACAGATGTTCTGGCTGCAATTAATCCATCGTTACCTGATCGACAGCACGGACGTCTCCAGCTTTGGATTAGGGAGGAGGCCTGACAGGAGCACAATCAGCTCAAACGACCACATTTCCAAGCTGCATCCACAAAGCCACCATGAAGAGTGAAGACATCAACACATGAAGCTGGCTTTTAATCCATCATCACTGAACAAAGCCACGCCAAAACCTGATCAATAATAAGCCAGTGCACACTGTAACTAGTAGACTCACCAGACCATCAGGGCGGACGGGAGGGCGAGCCTGAAGAAGCTGAGCAGCTCATGGAAGGCTTCCGTGGAGAAGCCAGTCCACGTCTTCTTGCAGGCACTGGAGGCCCTGATGTACACGGCCAGTATGGCCACGTTGATCCAGTAGGAGACGGCGTTGCTAACGGCGGCGCCCTTGGCGCCCATGCCGGCGGCGTAGACGAGCAGCCAGCACAGGAGGAGGTGGCACAGCGCGGTGGCGGCGGCGCTGGCCATGACCGGGAGGACGACGTTCTGCGCCTGCAGGAACCGGACCTGGCACTGGAGCAGGCCGTAGGCGAAGACCATGGGGATCATCCACCGGGCGTAGGTGCCGGCCGCCGCGGCGATGTCGGCGTTCTGCCCGAACAGGAGGAGGACCTGGCCGGTGTAGAACCAGGCGACGGCGAGCGGGGCGCTGACGAGGGTGAGCACCAGCATCGCCCGCTGCTTGTGGACGCCGAGGAGGTGGTACTGCCCCGCCCCAAAGGCTTGCCCGCACAAGGTATCCAGTGCGCTGGCCATCCCGAGCTGATCGATTAATTAGGACGAAGGAAAATGAGAAGGCTATACTCAACTTTAAAAAAAAAACTACTCGTATTTAAGAGCGTATATAGATGGGACTGATGTATACAACCCGCGTAATTACATGTACATGTACGCTAACTAGCAACGACCATCACATCCGACTCCAACGACCCCTCGAAAGCAAGTTTGCAAAAAAAATCCCTCTCCAAACTTTCGAACAATATCAGTATAATCCTTCTTCCACCTATCTTCCTCTCCCATACGATCTTCAGTTTCCCTCTTTTGGCCGAGCCGATCGGGGTGGCTCCTAGGGTGTGCCACCATTGGTGGCACCTCCCACCCTATCGCAATCACCCTCTTTCGCACTCAACTTCATCTAAGATCTGCTTTAATTACGTGCTTCTGTACTAGTCCATACCATATAATTTCATATGTTTAAGTTGATCAAAGCAGTTATATAAAATACAACATGATAGAAAATAAGAAAGATGCATAATCAGAATGATATGCATAATGGTTATCACCACTGATTTGAACATCACACAGTGGAAAAATTAATTAAAGGTTTAAGAACCAGTAGCGATGTGTAAACGCCGTAAAATTTTTCCCCATCATCTTCCGTGGTTTTTCCTCATGTTCATTCCCCAAATTTCTCACCATTCCCCAAGCATGGAACATTCCCCTTCACATTCCCTTACACATCGAACATCTGATGTCGATGGCGACCCGTCGAACATCCTCGATGTCTCTCCTTCGTCTCCCGCATTTATTTATATGCGGCTGGTGAACTTTACCTCAACACCTTCACCGCATTTGTTTCCCCACTGTTTCCCACCTCCACTGTATCTCCCTCCTCCTCTGCGTCACCCATTTATCTATGGACTGTCAACAACGCTCCCCGCTTCTCCACCTTGCCCCGCCGCTCGGCGATGCGATGTGGTAACTACGACGCATCCACAAGTGCTACGACGCTGAGTGGGCCACCACCCAAGTGGTCTCCTCTTTCGCCACCCCTCCACCGCTAGTCATAGACGTGCTCCTCCACTATGGGTCCACTATGTCACCCTTCACGACGGGCTCAGTTGTGCTGGCCCTACTATGCAGGCCCTCATTGACAACTTGGCGTTGTAGTGTCGTGCTTTGCGCCTCGTCTACAGGGGCACGCTATGCTTCAAGCTCACCACCTCCTCCTCTACCAGCACCTTTGGTTTTCGCTCAAGTGGCGATGGAGGACCTTCATGCTATCGGGTTCATGGGGGACAAGGACTACTGGTAGCCCTGTTGGTTCGAGCATTACCCTATATGTGGTTGCTATGTGTATATGTGTAATTACAATAATTTACGATTGAATATGAGTTGATGTGTAGAATATGAACATATACCTTATTTGATGATAATTAACATATAACTAAATCTTATTTGTTTTTCCATATCTGCAGGTCTTTCACATATGAAATAACTTAACCATGCACTTATGAATAAATTTGCTTCAAGAGGGAACTGCTGTTCCCCTCATGTTTGCTGTGACTCCTGCTTTTTCTATCTGTAAAATAATGGCAGTTAGTAGTCACCGGCAAACATGAGAAGACCAGCAGTTTAGACATCGAAAAGCCTGCGAATTCTCAATGAGCTTGTGTTTGTGAATGTTAGAAAGGACATGGCTAGCAAAACTTGATGCTAGCCCATGAAAGTTTACGTAATGTCATCTATTACTCTATGCCATTTATTTTTAAAAAAAGAAATAAAATCATTATATATGCTTATGTTCATGCTATATAGATATATCACTTGTTTTTCTAATGATTTTATTAAAAGTTAAGATTGAGCATTATCATGTAAGGTCAAATGGTTCAAAATAACAAACATTATTGTACCTATTGTTTAAGGACAAGGTTTACTCGCTTGACAATATGGTTGCTATCTAAGTATGTCAAATGCTATATATGGTTGCTTTGTCATTACAATATTGTTGTTTAAAGAAAAATATTTGTCTTTACAATACAATAGAGTCTCAATCATGCTTGCCTATGTACTCCCTCCGTCCCAATATAAGTCTTGTTTGTTTCAGATTAAAGTTGAGTTGAGTTTTACTATATCAAATTTGTGACCCCCTTGAAAGATATTTTAAAAAATTTTAAAAAGTATGAAAAAATTGTTTTACGAACTATGAGAAGAACTATTTGAAACCCCACAAAAATGACTACAAAATATTACATTATTTGGCTTATACATAAAAGACAAATTTTCATTTAATTTAATTTAATTTAATCTAAAACAAACAAGGCCATAGAGGGCGTATAAAAATTTTCACCAAAACCAAGAAATAGGGTTTAAGAGAGTAAATCATTTTTAATTATCTCGTTACTCGAAGCATCAATGTGTTTACAAATTAATCTTTGATGTTTTGCTTCCATGCATGCAAGCATGCATCTCCTTCCCATGCGCTTAATTAATAGCCTGAATAGCTGAAGCTAGTAACAACATGCTATTCATATTGTAAATAGCACAACTAGCAGTCAATTGCTCATGCCTTTCCCAAAAAAGTAACAAGAAGTCAAGAAGACGCCCTATATTATGTGAGTTAGCTCAAAAAAAATTTATGTGCCCTATATATTGGGACGGAGGGAGTATTAAAATAATTGTTTCTTAGAGTATTTGCAAAACATTTTTGGCCCCTAAAC
This sequence comes from Raddia guianensis, assembly GCA_036346415.1. NCBI lineage: Eukaryota > Viridiplantae > Streptophyta > Magnoliopsida > Poales > Poaceae > Raddia > Raddia guianensis. The sequence goes on from CM070539.1 coordinate 39,970,142, forward strand.
GTTCTTCCATTTGTTATTAGCAGTTAAATATATAGCGACTTCTTTTTTTCAATTTATGCTGCCAATCACACTAAGTAATCTTTTGGATTGAAGATAAGTTATACGAACTACTAACCTTTTGTTTACTTATGCTAATATATGTTAAGTGCTAAGTTTCTTAAGGTATGAAAAGTGCTAAGTGCTAAGTACCCGACATTACTTTTATCTTAATTATATATGCTTGTAGCATGATATACGTGGTTGCGATGGCTGCTGTTATCTATATGAAATGGTATATATGATTGCTATCTAGGTACGCGAAATGCTATGGTTGCATCTAGATGTTGGTTGCTATGTGAAATGCCATGATTACTATGTGAAATACATTGTTAGTTTGTAGTATAATGGCTTTAGTGCCACGTTAGTTTGTAGTGTAGTTTTTAGGTAAATTGCATACATGCTACTCCCTCCGTCCCAAAATAAGTGCTCTTCTAAGATTCAAATTTATCCCAAAATAAGTGCTTTTCTAGGTGCATAGTACTCTAGATTCCTCTCTCTCCACTATAAAGTATCTCTATATTCTCCTCCCAACCACTATAAAATACTCCTAAATTCTCTTCCCATCACTATAAATACTATAGATTCCCACCTACATACACTTATTCTTAGTTTCTCCAAAACAACCTTAAAGAGCATTCTTTTTGGGACGGATGTAGTACTATATATAGAGTTGCGGTTTCATAAAAACACCATCATAAAGTCAGAAATGCAATGGTTGCCATTACAAAGTCTGAGTTTATTGCAAACAAACCATTACAGTCATTGTTGCTCCTCTGCCACCTTCAAATTTACCTCTAAAATATGCCACTAGCATCTTCTTCCTCTCCTTTACCTTTTTCCCCAACTCCGGTGACCTCCACCTAGCTTTGGCGACCTTGAGGCATGGACTAATCTGGGGCAGCGTGAGTGTGGCGTGAACGCGACGCACCTGGCGCGGTGTGAGCACGGTCGGCCTGGGGCGGTGCGACCAATGTGCATTGGGGATGGCAGGGCCGGGCGGAGCCAGGGCCCGGCGACCCTGGGCCCGTGCCCGGGCTCCTGGCCAATGAGCCTTGTAACCCCTGTAATATGCACAATGGGCGCATAAAAAGGCCCAGAGCACTGGCGCGGGCGCCACAACCCAAACCCAAGACGCCAGACAAAGACGGCGCACAAAAAAAGGCCAGACACAGCCACGGCGTGACAAGACGCTGCGTCGACGTCGGGCCGTCGGTTCTTCGCCGGCCCGGCTCGATTGCCTTCGCCTTCTCATCTCCTCCTCCTCGCGATCTCGCGTGACGCCGACTCGCCGAGTCGCCGACGCCCGACGACGCGACGCGTGCTCGATCAGGTTCTGCTGCCTACGCCCCACGGCTCCACGCCTCCAGGCTCCACCATCAGTCCAGTACTGTACTAGTGTATACTCCATCCACTCATGATTCCTCCAGTAACCTCAGTAATCAGCTGCGCAAAAAGAATTTGAGTTCTTCTGTAGTTGTGTTGTCCTATATTAAATAGTAGGTTACTAGGTTTATATAATTAACGTGGTTTTTTGTTCTGTTATTTGTGTTGTCCTATATTTATTTATTGTGATATATGTTTAAATTTTCAGAAATGAGGAGGTTTTTGATTGATACAAGCCACTGTCCACCTCCAACTCAAGGTCCATCTCCACCTCAAAATAATGACCGTGGCTTTAACATAGATGAAGTTATAAGCGATCCCGCGCTTAGGAAACAAATATATGAGTTTGCTCCTGAAATTCGAGACCAAGTTAGAAGGGCATACATACAAAAGGGACCAACCTAACCTATTGTGAAGTTTCCTTTCAAACAATTTGGAAATGGTAAAAGGGCCTTCTCCCAATCTTGGTATCAGAAATATAATTGGATAGAATATAGTGAATCGAAGGATGCAGCATTTTGTTTCTATTGTTTTCTCTTTAAGGAACCGGGAAGGGCGGAACATTTTAGGTATGATGTGTTTAACAAAACGAGATTTAATGATTGGAAGCATGCATACAAGGCTTTGCCCGAACATGTTGGTGGTGTGAATAGTGCACATAACAAGTGTGTGAAGCATTGTGATGATTTTAAAAATCAAAGACAAAGTGTGTCAAATAAAATCGCTAGTGCAACTAAAGAAGCAGAGGAGTTGTACAAAATTCGTTTGACTTCATCTTTAGAATGTTCAAAGTTTCTAATAGGACAAGGTATGGCTTTCCGTGGACACGATGAGTCTTCTACCTCTTTGAATAGGGGTAACTTTCTAGAGATGATAGATTGGTACAAAGATAAAAATGAAATTGTGAGGCATGCTTTTGATCGTGGTGGGATGAATTGTAAGATGACTTCCCCCGATATTCAAAAAGATATTACAAGATGTTGTGCAGAAGAAATCACTGATGTGATAATGGGAGAAATTGGTGATAGAAAATTCTCTATACTTATTGATGAGTCGCGTGACATATCTGTGAAAGAGCAAATGGCGGTGATGTTGAGGTAATGTTATTGTTAATGTAATGTTATTATCTTTTTTTTAATGTAATGTTATTGAGCAAATGGTTAATGTTATTGTTTTTTTAGGTATGTGGATATTAAAGGAAGAGTTGTGGAGCGATTTCTTACTCTATACCATGTCACAGATACTACATCGGATGCATTAAAGGTAGCATTATCTGGCATTCTTAATAAGTACAAGTTATCCACACGACCACTCGACCTGCGTTCTCCTCGCCCATGAGCCTTGTAACCCCTGTAATATGCACAATAGCGCGTAAAAAGGCCCAGAGCTGGCGCGGGCGCCACACCCAAACCCAAGACGCGTCTGAAAGACGGCACAAAGCAAAAAAAAGGCCCAGACAGCCACGGCGTCAGACAAAGACGCGTCGACGTCGGGCCGACGGTTCTTCTGCCCAGCCCAGGCTCGGTGCCTTACTGTCTTCTCATCTCCTCCTCCTCGCGATCTCGCGTGACGCCGACTCGCCGAGTCGCCGACGCCCGACGACGCGACGCGTGCTCGATCAGGTTCTGCTGCCTACGCCCCACGGCTCCACGCCTCCAGGCTCCACCATCAGTCCAGTACTGTACTAGTGTACTCCATCCACTCATGATTCCTCCACTAACCTCAGTAATCAGCTGCGCAAAAAGAATTTGAGTTCTTCGGTAGTTGTGTTATCCTATATTAAATAGTAGGTTACTAGGTTTATATAATTAACGTGGTTTTTTGTTCTGTTATTTGTGTTGTCCTATATTTATTTATTGTGATATATGTTTAAATTTTCAGAAATGAGGAGGTTTTTGATTGATACAAGCCACTGTCCACCTCCAACTCAAGGTCCATCTCCACCTCAAAATAATGACCGTGGCTTTAACATAGATGAAGTTATAAGCGATCCCGCGCTTAGGAAACAAATATATGAGTTTGCTCCTGAAATTCGAGACCAAGTTAGAAGGGCATACATACAAAAGGGACCAACCCAACCTATTGTGAAGTTTCCTTTCAAACAATTTGGAAATGGTAAAAGAGCCTTCTCCCAATCTTGGTATCAGAAATATAATTGGATAGAATATAGTGAATCGAAGGATGCAGCATTTTGTTTCTATTGTTTTCTTTAAGGAACCGGAAGGCGGAACATTTTGGGTATGATGTGTTTAACAAAACAGGATTTAATGATTGGAAGCATGCATACAAGGCTTTGCCCGAACATGTTGGTGGTGTGAATAGTGCACATAACAAGTGTGTGAAGCATTGTGATGATTTTAAAAATCAAAGACAAAGTGTGTCAAATAAAATCACTAGTGCAACTAAAGAAGCAGAGGAGTTGTACAAAATTCGTTTGACTTCATCTTTAGAATGTTCAAAGTTTCTAATAGGACAAGGTATGGCTTTCCGTGGACACGATGAGTGTTCTACCTCTTTGAATAGGGGTAACTTTCTAGAGATGATAGATTGGTACAAAGATAAAAATGAAATTGTGAGGCATGCTTTTGATCGTGGTGGGGTGAATTGTAAGATGACTTCCCCCGATATTCAAAAAGATATTGCAAGATGTTGTGCAGAAGAAATCACTGATGTGATAATGGGAGAAATTGGTGATAGAAAATTCTCTATACTTATTGATGAGTCGCGTGACATATCTGTGAAAGAGCAAATGGCGGTGATGTTGAGGTAATGTTATTGTTAATGTAATGTTATTATCTTTTTTTAATGTAATGTTATTGAGCAAATGGTTAATGTTATTGTTTTTTTAGGTATGTGGATATTAAAGGACGAGTTGTGGAGCGATTTCTTACCCTACACCATGTCACAGATACTACATCGGATGCATTAAAGGTAGCATTATCTGGCATTCTTGATAAGTACAAGTTATCCATCTCTAGGATACGTGGGCAAGGATATGACGGAGCTTCAAATATGAGAGGTGAATTTAATGGGTTGCAGAAAAAGATTTTAGATGAAAATCCACATGCTTTCTATGTACATTGTTTTGCCCATAGATTGCAGCTGGTCATTGTTTCTGTTGCTAGTTGCTGCTCGGTTATTCATGATTTTTTTGAGTATGTTTCTTTAATTGTGACTACAACAAGTGCCTCGTGCAAGAGAAGGGATGCATTGACTGAAAGTTATCATAAGAATATTTTAGATAAGTTTGAGACTTTGGAGATAGAATCAGGAAGAGGGAAACATCAACAAACTAGTCTTGCTAGACCTGGAGATACTAGATGGGGTTCACATCACATTACTCTTCTTCGTTTGAAACAAATGTGGAACTCGGTGACTGAGGTACTTGAAATGGTTGAAAAAGATATTCGTGGACTATCTAATGCAGCGGGGTTGCTTAACAAAATGGAGTGCTTTGAGTTTGTTTTTATTATGAAGTTTATGTTAAGGTTGTTTTCTATCACAAATGAGCTTTCACATGTTTTGCAAAGAAAAGATATAAATATTGTTCATGCCATGGAATTAATTCAAGATGTTAAAACTCAACTAGCCACCATGAGGAATAGTGGTTGGGAAGGAGTTTTTGATGAGGCCAAACAATATTGTGAGCAACAAAATATTTTGGTCCCAAGTATGTTGGATGAAATGCCAGTTCGTGGCCGTGCAAAGCGTCGAAATGAGACTACCACTTGCCTTCATCATTATCGTGCTGGGATTTTTTTTATTGCTCTTGATAAAATATGTGTTGAGATGAATCATCGGTTTGGAGAATCAACTATTGAGATACTAGTATGCTTCTCATGTCTTGATTCAAAGAATAACTTCTTAAGATTTGATACTAGTAAGCTTGTACGGGTTGTTGAAATTTATGATGCTGATTTCTTTAGTAGTGATCTTGCACAAATTAGACAACAACTTGAGACATACATTCTACAAGTGAGAAGGCATGCTGCATTTGCTACTTGCACAGATCTTGCTAGTTTGGCTTCAAAGATGATTGAAACAGAGAAACATATGGTTTTCCCATCGGTTTATAGACTCATTGAACTGGCATTGCTATTGCCAGTGTCCACGGCATCTGTTGAAAGAGCATTTTCAGCAATGAAAATTATTAAAAGTAAATTGCGAAATAGGATGGCTGATGCTTGGTTCAATCATTTGATGGTGTGCTACACTGAACGAGGAATATTCAAAGAACTTGATGATGCTGTCATTTTGCGACGATTCCAAGGCATAAAGACTAGAAAAATGAATTTGCCTCGATGTAGGCATAACTAACTTATCAGTGGTATGTGATATTGTGATGCATTTTTAATACTCTTAAAGTTATATAATTTTATATTATATAGTTCACTAATCAATGTAATTTATCTTGCAGGTTACTAGAGGCAGTTTTTTTGGTCCTTTATATGTTGCTTTTCTCCATTGAGGTATTTATCATGCTTTTTTTTATTTTGATGTTTATTATTGGCATTGGTATTGAAGTATTGAACAATGATTTAAAATTTTGAATGGAATAGACAATTGTATGTCTTAAAATAGCTATTGTTATGTATGCATGGTTTGTTAGTGGTCTTTAGTGGTGTGCGCGTTAATTTTATTGCGCCCAGGCTCCTAAACTGTTCTGGCTCCGCCACTGGCAGGGCGCGACCAAGCGAGGGCGGCACAGGCATGGCAGTGTGAGTGCACACAACAGCAGTAGCGACGATGTGTCGCTAGCTCGGTGTGGGCACGGAAGGTGCGGGTGCAGGACGACCGGGGGTAGCGAGGCCTAGGGTATCACGGGTGGAGGGAGGCTAGAGGCGGCGCGGTCGCGATCGACTAGTGACGATATGAGCATAGGCAGGACAAGAGTTGCACGACGGACGGTGGCCAAGTCTCGGGCGGCCGAGGACAGCACTTGCACAACCACCGAAGGAGGCACGAGCTTAGACAAATGGCTGGTGGTGGTGGAGAGAAGAGATGGGAGGGAGTACGGAGAGAGGTAGAACTAGAAAGGGCATTTTGGTATTAAAATATCTGATAAAGTTGTAACATGCTCATAATGGCATGTTTGAAATAAACCCAACTTTATAATGGCATATATTGTATTTCTGACTTTTCAACGGTGTTTTAGTGGAATCACAACTCTGTAGTGGTATGTAAATGGTTTACTCTTAGTATTTTAGGTCAGTTTGTTCTTCACTCAAGATTTGATAGTACATTGGTTCTACTGGACTTTGCTTATGGCAGTGACTGACCTTATGGCCTTGTTGTTTTCAGCGTATCATTGCGTTGACGTATTACTGTAGCAAATTTGAGAGCCTCAAAAAGAGGTCTAAAGATTATAAAAAAAAAATAAAAAAATAGTTTAAATATCTTTGAAAGGACTACTAAAAGACAAAAAATCGTAACAAATTATCACAAATAACAAAATTTGCTACAATAATACGCAACGGTATGTAACGATGAAAAAAGGCCTATGCCTTAACTGTATATTCTCGTGAAATAAAATATATGAAGCGTCCGATATTATATCGAATCCATCGAAAGTTCGTGCGCTAGTGGCATCCTATAAATTTTAATGTTGTGTCTCTTCATATTCCATCAATTCTCTAGCCGATGTGGCTCCACAACAAATCTCACAATGAAGCTAGGGTTCGGCCACCAAGATCTGTCTAGGTAGAGATTAGTGCTGCCTGAAAATTAATTTGGCGGGTGTGGGGCTGAAAATTCCATACCTTTGTAAAATATTTTGGCTTGATCGAAGAGTTTTAATTTTGGGTAACGTAGATAGGTGCCACTTGCTAAGTTGCGCGATAACATAAAATCCATCGTTAAGTTGTTCCCTGTAGAATTGCCCTTATAAAATTTTTAAAAATAGATGATTGTTGTTAAGACATATCCAATGGTATCAATCACCAGCTATATAAACAACATTTTTAAATGGTTAGCTATAAATATTGTCCCTAAACATTAATATGGCCCATATGTAATAGGGAGCATACATCTTGTAATCTGCTGTTGCTTGTCTCCACTTCCATTTTCTTCTCCACATAAAGGCAGTTCCAATGCAAGATTTCTAAACATTTTTTTACAGGTGTCATGTCACCTAGAAGTTATAAAAGAAACGATGACAATATTGTTTCCATCATTGATAGTTTCTCTTTTTTTCCAAAGTCACCTTCTCTCTACGCATTAATTGTAAAGATTTGGGATGAGGGTAGAATGGTTTCTTAAAAAAATATCTCCTTCTCTCTCTACATTAAGTATATCGTGTCATCTTTCTATTCTACCTGGCATAGGAAGAAACGAGTGAAAAAACTGCATTGTAAGTGCTCTAAGTAAAGAGATGAGTTCAAGTCTTATGTCTAGTTGATTTCACACCATTTGACTGCCCTTACTCATATCTGATTACAATTTTTAAATTTGAACTTTGGACCTAACTATTCAAAATTTGAATTTGAAAATTTTGGGTTTCTAAGTTGATTTCCGTAATTTGAAATAAATCCCAATCTCTGGTACGGGAGATCAACGAACTCCGTTCTTTTTTTGTGTGGCATATTTTCTAGGAGATCAACAATTCAAATTAGCCAAATGGTCTAACCTCTTACCTCTCAGGGAATTCACCGGTGCATTGTAGAGTTTCACATCGATGTTATAATGTCAATTTTTGGAAGAACAACTTTATGTAGACAACTTATTAGTGCACCTATATAAATATATCTTGGAAAACAACCATTCTATTTGGAGAATTTAGGCCATCACCCAAAAGTATGGTTTCTTTACATAGAACATGTCCCAATGGTATAGGGCGTTTATCTTCAAATTTCCTAGTAATGTTTAGGAGTGCAAAAGGATCAGACACGGCTCGATATCATTAGTCTCTTATCCGTCCCATTTATTTTTACTCTTTACGAATTTGGATTGGGCACCATGGATATAAATATGGATTTAAATTGTCAGGACAGTGATATAAATATGTGCTATTTTCTAATTAACATTGATATGGTATTCTGGTCTGCAAGGGCAGGGCCCTTGCGTCGTCACGGACGGGCAACTCAGGGGCGGAGAACCTAGCCACCTCCAAGCCCCTCAAACCTTAGCGCCGCCGCCGCCGTCACCGCCGGTCAGCGGCGGCGGCCCCCTCCTCCTACCCCTTCCCTTTCCCTTCCTCTCCTCCTCCTCTCTTTCCTCCTCCTCCAGCAGCAGCACTTGGAGCTCCCCTCTTCTTCGTCTCCGTCGTTGATGTGGTGGCTAGTGGCCGGTTCCGGCCGCCGGCGTACAGATGTGGCGACGGGTGGCCGGATCCGTTAGTGGGCCTACGGTACCAGAGCAGCCGCTGCTGTGCAGCGGCAGCGCCGCCTCCGAACGAGCTCGGCGCGGACGCTCCTCCTCGCGCTCGTCTTTCCCGGCTTCTTCCCTTCTCCGTGTGTGCGCCTGGTGTCCCCGCCAAGCCGACGCGTCCGCGTCCGCGTGCGCGTGAGGCGCCCGTCTCCCCGCTCGCCGCCACTGATCCAACCCTCCTCTCCTCATGGCGTGTGGCGCCCTCGTCGGCGGCGAGTTGCTGTTCGGCGACCCTCGCCGGCGCCTGTGTGGCTCTCTGGCTGCCTGCCTATCGTCGGTCTGCGCCGCACGGTGTCCTCCGGTGGCACGACGGTTGGGTCACTACGACATCCACCCCCTTCTCCACGGCTTGCTGGAGATCAACAATGGCGGCCCTTCCTCGCCTCCTTTCTCTACCATTCCTACCGCTGCTCTCGTGCCCACTTCTCCAGAGGCCACTCAGGGCGTCCACTCCGGCGGCGTTTTTGCTGGATCCATCGGCAGGTGGCCCGGATCTGGTGTGGCCCTAACACCGGAGTGGCCAGAGTTGGCATGCTCCAGGGGCGTGTCCTAACGTCTTGGTGGCTGTCATGGCAGGCTGCCGTTGTTCTGTTTCCGTGGCCAACAGTTCGGGCGTCGTCTTCTTGGGACAGTGCATCGGCGGCAGGTCGACACCTTGGTGGCTGTTTCGACATTCGGTGGCGTAGATCCGGCGCCAGGTTCAGTTTTAGTGGCGCCTCTGCAGTGGCGGTGCATCGACGGTTGGGGTGCCACGGTAGGGCGGAGTATGGTTCCTTTGGGTCCAAATGATGATGCTCGACGCGACACAGCAGGCACCCCTTCTTCGGCTTTGTGCGGCACCTGGTTGGCTCTCGGCCTAGGCGCAGCCACCATGCCCCTCCCCCTGTCGAGGTCCCGTCGACCGCTATTCTGCCCTCCCTTCTACTCATGGTGCATAATGGTAGTGGCGGCATCTTCGTCGTTGGGCCTCGGGGCTCGGCGTTCCCTCCGCCTGGCGAAGTCCCGTTCGTCGCCGTCCTACCCTCCCCTTCTCTGTGAGGCGTATGATGGTGGTGGCGGCGCCTTCCTTGTCGGGTTTCAAGGATCGCTGACCTCTGGCCGGATCTTCAGTGGTGCCAGCGCTTCGGCTTGCTCTTCTTGCGGACGACAGATCCCCGATGTGGAGGTAGGGATGGGTGCAATGGGAGAAAGCCTTACCCAACTCTTTCTGGGCTGACAATGGCAGCGCTTTTTGCGTCGTTCCCTTCTGGAGGCAATGCGGTGCTGCCCCCTGTGGGGCGAAAGCTCTGTGCAGTCTACAGCGGCAACGGTTCCTTTCGTCGTTATCTTGTTGAAGGCGTCGTAGTGGCTCTTTGGGTGATCCCTGGCTCGCCCTTCTCTATTAGCTGTTCGTCGTTGCTTGGTGGTGTCCTGTGTGGCCCATTGTGGCAGGTGTTTCCCCTCCTCCCTCTCTCTTTCTCTCTCAGGTCACAACGGTTAAGCTGCTTTCCCCTTTATAGGTGTGTGTTCTGTCCCGGCGTTAGCTGGTGGTGTGTCTGACTTTGGCCAGGGCTGCAGCGGGTGAGTTGTGGTTGTACCCCGTGCTTGTATGGGTTTTTTTTGTTTATTTTCTCCTGCTTAATAAAATAGGACAGAAGTTCTCCCGCCCCTTTTTCGAAAAATTAACATTGATATTATTCAAATATTTAGCTGGAAAATACGGACACAAGTAGAACAATCTATGGCCTTGTTTGTTTCAGATTAATGTAGAGTTGTGTTTTACTGTAGCAAATTTGTGACCCCCTCAAAATACGTTTTAACGAGTTCAAAAATTATGAAAAAAATATTTTACAAACTTTAAATAGTACTATTTAAAACCCCACAAGAATGACTACAAAACATTACATCATTTGACTTATACAAAAACAACAAATTTTCATTTAATTAATTTAATTTAATTTAATCTGAAACAAACAAGGTCATATCTGCCTCATTTATTTCCTTGATAAACAAAAACAAATCATATGAGAATCTATGTACGATAATAAATTCCGGCGTGGGTCGGACATAATTAACCTGCCCCGTTTGCACCCCCTAGCATGGGACGGGTTGGAGTACTGTAGTTCTATAAAGACTTCGGACGTGGCCTTGAGAAAAATTATAGCACATGTTTGTCGTTTTGGTCCTTACGGATGTCCGGGATCGACACCTATCACATATGTGGCTATGCATGCTATCTAGCGACGAATTGCAAGATTTTTGTGGTTGATCAAAGTTACTGGTTCTAGTGATTCAGATGTCAAACTATAGTCAAACGGGAAAAGTATTCAGATGGCAACATAATGGATTATATATTATTGGAGAATCGCTGTTCTTTGTCCTCACCCGAGCAAGCGACATGTAGATGGTATATTTTTTCTGGACATGACAAATCCCCCTCGGAGAACAGCTTCACTAGAAGAATGGCACTGGAGGCCACTGAATTAACTAATTTCAGCTAGTTATCAAAGCCCTCTTATTGTTATCTAGCTGTTTGGTTAGCTGCATTTACAGATATTTGCATCTATAGATGTAGAATCTTGTTTTTTCTTGTGTTTGGTTGCCTGCATCTGGTTTTGAGCCTGGCTCTGTGAATGCAAGATTCTCCACGCAATTTTACTTGAAGAAACACGAAAATGAAATTTTTTAGATGCAATGAATGACGGCCTCGTGTTCTGCGTGGAGACGCCACAAATAATCATATATATCGTTTCACGAATTTACTGCTAATAACATGGCAGGTAAGTTTTTATTTTTCTTTCTTTGTTTGTATCTTTTTATTAGCATATCCGATTACCGAACCGATTTCAAAAATGGATTTCTAATATTTTTTCGAACAAAACTAGACCACACTCGCTATATAAATTTTAAAATAATTAAATTTTAAAATTTTCACCTACTAAACACTAAACCAAACACTGTCTCTACATCTGCACATCCCGTATCTCACCAACCTGGCTAAGTCGGAAGGGCCAACCAGACAGCCTATGAATTGATGGATTTTTTTCTTTTGGGGGCCTCTCGGCTTAGGGACTAATCCGTTTTGCGTCTTCCCAATTAAAAAAAAATGTTAATTACACAAAGAGTGTGGCTTTTCAAATCGATAGATAAGATGCAAGCACGAACCAAACATTGTGAATTGTGAGCGAAAAACTAGCCGACATGCACCGATCGAAACCGAACGATGAATAATTAAACTCCAACCTTTCGCCCTCTCAGATCGATCTAATGGCCTCCCTAGAAAATTAATCAATTGAGCCGCAACGATCGACGGAGGCGTACCAGGAGGCTGAAGCCGGTGACGCTGGCGAAAGAGTTGGCCATGGAGGCGCCGGCGAGGGGGAGCTCGCCGAGGTGGCCGACGTACATGACGGAGATCATCTGGATCAGGTTCTGCAGCAGCGCGCCGGCGACGAGAGGCCCGGCCAGCCATAGCTGCCGCCTCACCTCCTCGCGCACCCCCGGCGTCTCCTCCTCCCCCTCGCCGCTTCCTGGTGGCCTCGCGAGGAGGAGAGCTTCCTCCACGCCTCCCTTCATGCCCACCCCTGCAGCTAGCTTCCGTGCTGCTTCCCCTTTGTGACTCTCTCCCTCTCCCTCCCCCCCCCCTCCTATATATATATCACACACACACACAACTATTGTTCAGGAAGGCATGTAATAAGAATCGTCTCAAGTCAGTTAACCGGGGCATGGCAGGATTAAATTAAGAAAACAAACTAAAAGTTCTAAAACCTGTCTCCGTTCTTCAATAAAAAAATGTGCGCAAGGAAACGATGACTAATTAGTTACTGACGTATAGGACCTTTTTGGTTTAACAGGCTTTTTTTTTTGTCATATTTGTCTAACCATAATTTATTTCTTGCTTTGTTTTCTTGTGCTTAACAGCTTAACGGTTTGTTTACGTTTTAAGAGAACATACGTTTTTGGTTTTTAAAACCCGTTTTTGAGTCCTTGATCCACAGTATTGTTAACGTGAAAATATTACTAGTCAACGAGTTTAACCTCTATTTCTTATTTTTTTAAAGGACAGGTTAAGAAAAGCATTTCAATGAGAGGGTTGCGTCTAATGACAATAGTAATCACGTGCAATCATAACAATATTACGTGCAATTTCAAAATTAAACAAATATAATTTAAGTAAAACCGGGTAACAGAGTTGAGTTAGAGGATATTGGCTCACCTGGATCGAGAGTTTTTATAGTCTTGTGTCAACCCTCAATTTTATACTTACCATGAGAGTCGGAATCCCATGCACTAGTCACTGAATCCGTAATTCCGTATACTAGTGCAGAAGATTACATAGCCGATAACAAGTATACATATATTAAAGAGTGAATGCCTGAATATTACATAACCGTGTTGCGCCCATTGGCGATTACGGCAAGGCGGTTAACATTAGCCTTTATACAAAATAGAATCAGAGTAATGCAGCAATCTCCAAAATATAAACCCATAAAAATATCTCCCGGCTATGCAACTTTGCAAGCGGCTAGAGCGACCCTAAGCCTCGTCGTGGCCTCCGTATTCCTTCTCTCCATCTTCATAAGGGTCCATCTCGACTCCATTGTCTAAAATAGTATAAGTATGCGAGGTCAGTGTCATCCAAACGCTGGCTAGTTAACACATTCTCTAATGCACTTAGTGATACACAAGCTTTGATAGAGGGAAGGGTTTATTTATTTGCGTAAAGCCAGTTTTTAAGAATAGTTTAAACAACCCTATGTAGCTCAATGTTTCAAGTTGATATTGAGTAAATCCGAGTAATTGTCATAACCATCACTACCATCACACTAATCGATCAACCATATACCCAACCCTAAATCTGGCTTACCCAACTCATCGACCAAACTCATCCTTGACCTCGACCAATCCAATCTTAGCATTGCCCATCTCATGTCCAACACCCGCCATACTTCCGGGATTTGGCAATCCGGGCTCGACAACATGATTAATAAGTAGGCGGGTTAATAAGCATGCACTTTTATAACAAACAACATAATTTAGGGAAAACTGGGTAATGATCATGATTATAGTATGTTAGTCCGTACTAGGGAAAGTCGCAGTCTCTTCCTAATACGGGTAAACATCTCTAAGAGAAGGTGTTAACTCTCCTTGCTTCGGTGGAAACTCTTCTTCGGCGTCACCGAATGTCCCCTCGGGGTCGCCTACGTCTAATCACAGATATAATCCAAATAAATACCCAGTGGTGCAATGGAAAATTTGATGCATGTATGTGACCTAGGTCTTATCTACCAACACTATGCTAATTTAGGTCGGATAAAAGTATCGCCTACGGATGATATGGAATGCATGCACTATGGTATTAAATATCCTTAATATCATTATTTAATACCCTAGGTAGTAACCCAAAATACATTAATATACGCTAACTTTGTAAGCGTGTACTTAGTATTGTACGGAATGATATGCGCTAATGGAAATTCGTCAAATTATCCTCCTAAAATTTAATTGTGCTAGTAATATCATTTTCTCGATTTTCTCTAATTACAAGGTATATCCTAGACCTTATGTTAGTTTATTATAATTTACTAGGGTCGGCACCTATTTTATCAAATAAGATTTCATTTAGCCTTTTCTTGTGATTTGCCTAATTATCCCCTTAAAAAATTTATTTTGTGTAGACTTAGCCCTTTCATATTTTTTTCCTAATTATTAGAGTACATATCTATCTTGTGGCATTTTATCATATTTTTCTAAGGTCAGATCCTATATTTCATATTAAAGGTTCTCCTAAATCTATTTTTGGCATTTTCTAAATAGGAGAGTACTATATCTCTAAATTAAATAGTTACTAAAATTAATTGCAACATGTGATCATGTATTCGTATAAAATCCAGAACAGCCTCATCTGTTTATCCAATTTTTTCTATAATTTTTGGGAGCCTCTAAGTATTTTTAGTAATTCAAAAGCACCTTTTGGAATTATTAAATTTTCCAAAATCCGAGGAAAAACATTAGCATGGTACTGGGGCAAGCCAGCGAACGAGATCCGACCCAAAGCCGATTCGGCCCACGGCCTGCGCGCACCTGCGCCTGCCTCAGGCTGGATACGCCGAAGGCGTATTTCTTGGGGACGCCAACGTGTGGAGGTGGCGCTGCGCCAAGGCGGGTCTCCACTTAACCTGACCGGTGGGCCAAGGGCCCATGGTCAATGGCTCAACAGTGCTCGGATCGTAGCGCACGCGCGAAGCGGTACGCTGGCAAATGGGGCTCGCATGGCAACGACTCCAAGAGCTTTCGTCTGCATGAATCTGGGCACAAATTTAACAACTCATGGTTGTCGTCTTCCTTCGGATTAGGCAACGTGGCCGGCGGCGACGGCTTGCACCGTGGCGGCGGTACAACCAAAATCGGGCAATGTGCGTGCACTTGCTTGCATCTACAGATGTTAGGTCACTACGGTTTATCGCACCGGGGCCGAAGATGGCTGGACGTGGTGGCGTGACGGTAGTGGCGATACAGTAGGCTTGCCGGGGGTGCTTCGCCTATCTATGGAACCACAAGCTAAGAAAGCGGCGAGGAGTGAGAAGAGATACCGGAGATGCTCACCAACCACGCTACTGAGTGCGAGGTAGAGCGGCACGGGCGGTGGGCATGGCGAGCAGCGGCACGGGTGGCGACAAAAGGGAGCAGGCGAGCGGCTGCGCGAGCGGCGCCACGGGCGCCTCTAGTGGGAGCAGGCGAGCGGCGGAGTGGGGAGCGGCGGCGCGAGCGGCAGACACAGCGCCTCGTGGTAGCAAAGCGGCGGCGGTGGGGGAGCGGTGGCGCGGCGGTGGCATGAGCGGCGGAGCGGGCGGCGGCGAGCGACGTTGCGGGCAGCAGGGCGCGCTGGCGGCGGCGTAGGGCAGCAGGATGACGGCGTGGGAGGGAGCTGTGGGCGACTAGGTCAAAGAGAGAAAACAAGGGGCCGGTCGGGAAGCGTTTTATTGGGCCGTAATTTCGTCGGCCCAAACCGACGAAATTACGGCCAAGTCATCTGCCGCAATGCAAGTGGACCGTAATTTCGTCGGTTACGGCCGACGAAACGCCCAAACACGCGATGCGGCGGCAGCGTAATTTCGTCAGCCGGAACCGACGAAATTATTGGTCAATTTCGTCGGCTTTTTGGAACCAACGAAACTACTGACTTATTTTCGTCCGTTTAAGCCTACTGATGAAATTGTGTCCTTATTTCATCGGTTTTTTGTGGACCGACAAAAACACTTTGTTTTCCTATAGTGTTGGTCGTGCGTAGTGGTGGCTAGCCTAGAGGGGTTGTCCGACTTACATTTTCAAATATGGGCCATGTGGGACCCACGTTTTGGGTGCACAAGTTAGAATTTTTTTGAGCTTTAAAAATTAAATAGTTGTCGATCTGTCTACTCGAGCATGTAACCTCGATTTCGAAGATTGTATGGTCTTCCACTAGGCTACAGCCTGTTTGTTGGTCAACCAGCAAGTTATTTTCATGATATTTAATCCCATGGTCGATCAGCGAGTTATTTTCAAGTTGGTGGATCAGTAAGTTCTTTTTATGATATTTAATCCCTGTCAAGAATCAATACAAAAATCCGAATTAAAAAGCTTGCCGTTGCGCCGCTCATACTCGAGACCTCTCCTAATAGACCTGCAGTGCCTCACCTTCGTGCCAATGGGAAGTTATTGATTGTGAATTTATGATCTTCTTTTCTTGATATCTGTAGATAGCATTGTTCCACCATAGTTTCAGTTTAATTTTTTATTATGATCTGGATGAATCGTTCAAATTAAGGATTACTCATTTTACTTGACAAAATTGGTGAGTGCAGCATGAGCAACATGAACATCAATGTCTTTTCAACTCAATTACAGAATTTACTTATTGAAAGAATTCTGAAACTCAGAGGCACATGAGCTCAGATCCCTTTTTTTTTTTTTTAGAAAAGCTCAGATCCTTATGCTGGGAATTACTGTATGAAATTCTCAAATTATCCTCAATACAATTTCTAAATTCCATGCCAAAACAAGTAGCCATCAGAGCGAGATATAAGGGCGTGTTTGGTTGGTAGCAGGCGCTCACCGTGCCAACCCTCGGCACGCCCTCAGCCACGGCTCACCCGCGCAAGCATTGACGAGCGATTTGGCGAGGGTGAGCGGCCGCGGGCAGCGCACCAAACAGTGGCCAAATCTGACAGCGCGCCGGTGGCCGCGTTGGCGAGCATAGGCGGCGAACCAAACACGTCCTAAAAGACAGAAGTTCAAAGTATAAAAGATGACCATATCAGATTGATTTTGATAACAACATGTAGCCTGGTGGGAAGTGCCTGGACCACACTTAGGCTGTCTCCAACAGGCTTTCCTAAAATGTCCTCTACCATAACATAGGGGACGATTTCTTTTCCTATGCGTTTCAACAGCGTTCTCTATTCCATTCCCTAAAATAGAGAATTTCCCTCCATTCCCTTATATATAGGGATTCTCTGTCCTTCCCCTATACAATTTTCTATATAGGGAACGTTGTTGAAGATGGAAGAAATATAGGGAGATATTTTTTTAAAGGGAACCTGTATATGTGTAACATCCCAATTTGGGAGTTTATGAAAAATTTGCCTAAATTTTAAACTTCGTTTGAATTTGAACTCTATCTGACACATGGGTCCCACCCAGGCTCTCTCTCCTCTCCTTCTCTCTTCCTCTCTCCTGCCGGTGGCCCTGCCCCTGCTCTACCATCCTTCTCTGTCACGCCACACGCCAGATTCGCCTCAAGGCCAGACTGCCATCATCGCGCACAGCTGTCATTTCTTGCGCATACTGCATCAAGGCCGTCCCCTATCACGCTCTGCGGCCGAAGCGCCTTGATCCTATCGCCGCGCCGCTCACCCAACCACGCCATCGAGTGCGCCTCTAGGTCCGAAGCTCACCCCGCGCCTATAAAAGAATGGAGCTCCCTGCCGGCGCCGGTTTCCGCATTTTCCCCAAATCCGATCATCGCCGGCGCCGGATCAATCCCGGCGATTTTGTGAGCCACAGTTCAATTCTTTCCGCCCCAAACAACCAGGCAGTGCCCTAATCCTTTAGCCTTGATCAATTTTTGCTCGAGCGCTCGGAGCTGTCGTGCTGTCGCTGCCCCTGTCTCAGCCGCCGACGAGTCCTCTGCTGCCGACCACCTCCGTCCTTCCGCGTGTCAGTCCTTGGGCCCAGTAAGCATCTACACCTCACCCGCATGCTCCCCTCCCATTCCCTTGGCTTGTAGATCCCTAGGGGGCGCGCTTGCCACCGGCGAACCTTCGGCTTTGCCGCGTCTGGCCACCGCCGGCTTCGTCGATGGTGTCATTAGGATCGTAGGGCGCCGAAGAAGCAAGGGCGTGCACGCTCACGATCGTAGCACCGCCGTAGTGTCGCCGTGACGTTTGCCGTCGCCGCCGAGCCACATCACCGGGCGGGAGGAAGACGACGATCCAGTGCCATCCGATCCACGTCAAGATGCGTGTAGAGAGTTATATGATAAGTCACTGACAGGCAGGACCCATAGCTCAGTTTAAACCGTCGCGCGCGTGCGTTACCCAGCCGAGCCAGAGACGCGGACAGTGGGTCAATGGCCCACCTGTCGGGGTTAGTGGAAACGCCAGAGCCGCGTGCGCCTTCGCCTCGTTATAGCACCTTTTCAAACCCGTTTTTGACATTTCCATCGGCCAGCGTGGGCGCGTGCGCGATGTTGGGCCGTGGGATGATTCCGCCGATGGGCCGCCCCGTTCGTCGGCTCGCCCCAAAGGATTTTATCATTTTCCCAGCGTTTAACCATTTAATTAATTACAGAATTAGCCTTTGTTTTACTTAAAAATAGATAGAGACTCCCAAAAATTCTAGAAAAATTAAGATAAATACTAGAGACCATTTTTGATTTTATAAAAATATAAAATCCATCACAGTAAAGGGAAAATTGGCACTGTTAGTTTAAAATGTAAATTTCCTTTTAT
Source organism: Raddia guianensis (assembly GCA_036346415.1). Lineage (NCBI taxonomy): Eukaryota > Viridiplantae > Streptophyta > Magnoliopsida > Poales > Poaceae > Raddia > Raddia guianensis. The sequence continues at coordinate 39,988,903 of CM070539.1, forward strand.
AGAAATGATTAAATAAATGCTAGGGTATTTGTTGGTTATATTAATTAAACAATTTGACCCCAAATACTGGTTAGAAAATATAATGGCTAGGCAAATGCCTTAATAAATTTAGAACATTTTTAAATTGCCTTTATTGCTTGAGTGTATTCATAGGATTATTTAGTTGCTAAACCCAGCGAATAATTAACTCTTATCCCATTAAAATTATTGAAGGAGCTGAACCTGGAAAATACGTAAATAATGGATATAACTTAGGATTTTCTCTCTTTTTTGAGAAACACCTAGTATTTGTCAACTCCGATAAACATTACCTCGTACGTAAGTTGAATTCCGAAAAATCATCATTTTGTGTCGTTTAAAACTCTAATCTCCCTATTACGACATTATCGTACGAAATCATATTTTGGGGTTTAGTAGACTATCATATACTGATAATATTATTTATTAATGCACCTTGTCATGCATAGCATAACATACGAAAATTAAACCTGTTAATCGATCTAAGGCATTAATGCCGAGGATAAGGCCTAAGTCTTGCATGCATCATGTTTTCTGTTGCATTAGTAAGTAATTATTGGCTTGATTGTATGATTGGAAGTAGACGATCCCGAAGGAAGATTTGGGGACGCCGAGGAGGAACACCTACCTGAGCAAGGCGAGTTAACACTTCGTATTAGGGAGAGACTGTGACTTTCCCTAGTGAGGATTAACATCGCTAATATCATGTTCATTACCCAGTTTCCTTAAACTACATTGTTTAATTATTAAAAGTGCATGCTTATTATTCTGCCTAATTGTTAATCATGTAATACTTATACATGCCTGACCTTGAACTATTTAGCCTTACTGACTGCCTTGATTGTCATTACTCTTGTTAGCCTATGATTAGTCTGGTAACCACTTTAACCCTACCTAATGGGTAAAACTTGCTTAGACTGGCTTAGGCTTAAACAAATCTTCTGGCTAATCGCCACGGAACGGTGAACCGATATTCACCGGTCATTCATTCGCTTCATTCAATTATGACATGACACATGACAGTTAGGGTTATAAGTTGCATATTGGGCTGACTGTGTTTGTTGGTAAGGTTACTGGGAGGTCGGTCTGGTTGATCTGTTGTTGGGATAGTCCAAGTGTGGTGTGGTCATTGACCGTGGAAGTAGAGATTACCGGTGGGTTGCCCTACGGAGGACATCCTGATGGATGATTAAGGCACAGGGTGCCTAAGTGCTGGGTTTAGTAAGGGCTTATCTAGGAGGAGCGCGGAGTAACATGCTTAACGGGGAGATTGCTGCCATCTGTGGGATGGTTCCAACACAACACGTGGCAATCACGTGGAGTACGGGTCTTGGATCGCTAGCGGTGAGCGCTCTACGGAGGCCCTCTGGGACCATTCTCGATAGAGATCGGCATTGGTCATCACTGAGGGTGATAAATGGCCACACATTCCTAGGATGACGGTCGGCTAGTGAGGGCTGGCAACCCCTTAGTCCGAGGCGGGCATGCCATGGCATGTGTGGTACACAACAGGATTGCCATGTTCTGGAATGATGGAGAACTAGGAAAGGTTGGGGGCAACCAGAAGAAAGTCGAGGTGAACGGATAAGCTGGTTTGGTGGTCGGTTGAGTTGGTTGCACATTTGGTCGAGAGTTGGTCGAATGTGGGTTGGTCGGTATGATGGGTGGTTATTTGGGTTTGGGTACATTGGTATGATGGTAAACCCCCGATTTATATAAACAAGGCAAATTCTAATTGATGCTAGTTAGGTTGTTTTTAAAGTCCATTTAAACTTGGCTTTACGCAAATGAAACAAACCCCTTTCCTCCATTAAAAGCCTTCTAAGCACTATATGCATTAAGGAAGTGTTAACTAGCCAGTGGTTGGATGACGCTGACCTCGCCTTCTTACCCCCTTTAGTCGATGGAGTCGAGGATGACCCTTACGAGTGCCATGAAGACAACGGATAGGACTATGGTGGACCTGAGGAGTCTTAGGGGTCGCTCCGGTCGCGGATGGACACTAGTCGATAGGGATTATTTTGGGTACATATTTTGGTGACTGCTGTACTCTGAACATTGTTTTGTAGCTTAAGGCGTGTATGGGCCGCCTTACTAAATTCGCCTAAGGGCGTAACAATGTTTGTAATATTCAGGGATTTTTATTAATCGAAGTATGCTTGTATCGGCTATGTGGTCTTTCGCGCTAGCGTACTGATCCAGGGGCTAGTGCATGGGATCGTCGAACCTCAAGGTAAGTTTAAAATTGAGGGGCGACAAAGCTGGTATCAGAGCATGCGACTATAGGACCCATATGACTTAGAGGTCGAAATTATGAAAATTATATATTTTTCCTTTTATGACTATTTTTATGCCTAAAACACTCTTTAATACTCTGTCTATCTGTTCTGACAAAATTATTGTCAAAATTTTTCTGTAGATGGATCGTTGCCACCAGCACTCCTACGCCGACGAGAGGTCGACTCACGGCTACGAGGACCCACTCTACTGTAGCCAGTGGGTCCGAGGACTGCAGCAGCTGTGCCGGTCTCTCTCCTTCAGTGAGAGACCGAGGTTCTTTTGGAGGGATGCTCGATCCCTTCCTCGTACTGGCTACCTCGTGCGGGTAGTCATCTACTACGAGGGGGATGATGTGGAGGCACATAGCTAGGACATAGAGACGCCGAGGGATCACCTGCAGGCAGTGATCAATGCGACTATGGAGGCCACTACTAGACTCCAGAGGGAGTACATCGTCTATCTCCGGGGGAGGGGCCTACGCACTGCCGACACCAGTGTTCGCCTAAACGGCCTAAACGGCCGTTTATACGGTGTTCAGGTGAACACCGTGCAGTTTAGCCCCTAAACGGTGAATTAAATGGTTGACCAGTTTAAACGGTCAAAAATGGAATTGAACGGACTAAATGGGCTAAACAGAATGGGATTAAACAGAATTAAACGGGCTAAACGTTATTAAACGGGCCATTTAGGATATGTAATGCAGTAGAATTCACTCACATGCTCCGCTCACGCCAGCTAAACTCTTGTGCTCTCACCTCCCTCCTAGACTCTGGCCCGCCCCATGCGTTCGCGCTCGAGCCATGTGGGCCCCACGTCGCGCCTAGGTACTGCTCTATTAATATGTGTTTTCAATTTTTCTTTGTGCAAGATCGCTTATGGTTTTAATATGTGACGTGAAGCTGTGATTTCAATCCTTATGATGTACTAGCACTCTAGCAGTAATGCTCAATATGCTCTTTTGCTACACCAATAGTCCAATACTGGTGTAATTTCTATTTCAATCTACAATTCTACTAGTATTAATATAGTATCACCGCTATCTGCTTATGATACTTGCTATACTGCATTACTCCTAGTTTGCTATGCCTAAAAAATATTAATTTTAATTCAAAATATATGCTATTTTTATCAATATAAATAGAAACCGTTTACTCCGTTTAATTCCGTGTAAACACCGTTTAAACCATCTAAACGCTAAATAATGGGTGACCGACTGTTTACCGTTTAGGCTAACCATGCCGACAGCTATGCATATGAGGTCACTCCCTGGGTTCGGCCGCACCTCTACGCTGATCCAACTTCAGTTGATCCTACTGGCGCGTCTTGACGACGGTACTACCCAGGTGGTTGATGGAGCGCTGCAGGAGATCAGGTTGCTGCGTTCGTCGCTCCGGGCGACGGACAACGAGATGAGGGTGGTGGGGAGACGGCTCCACCACTACGATAGGAGCCTTGCCCACACGAGACGTCAGCGAGACGTGGCGAGGGCTGCATATCACTCACTCTGGGAGGAGGAGGCATGACGGATGATGGCCCAGCAGGACCAGCGAGACCATTCGCTCTCACCTCTAGGGCCGGATTATTCGCCGCCGGAGCATGAGAACCCCCGCACTACAGTGCGGAAGATGACGCTGCCTCCCTGAGCCTTGGTGGGGATACCGTGTCATGGACCGTCTTCCTCTGAGGCCCCATAGGTGCAGCCGCCGATGGACGTCAACTCCGACTCTGACACCGACACCGACACTGGAGGCGACGCTGCCCCTGCACCGCCGGCTTCGGGACCTCTACGAGCTCGTCCTTCGCCACCGGCTTGTACTTCCTACTGAGGTGAGCACCCCTGCGTTTCGTCTACTCCTGCCGTCGTCGTGGCTAGATCTCGTAGTCTCTCTTCATTAGCCGTAGAGCCATCCGCCCTAGTAGATGATGGGCCTTAGTTATGATGTTAGTTGGATGGCTGCTGTCCTATTAGATGATGGACACATTTCATGCATGATTTTGTCGAGCCCTATTGGGATAGGGCAAAAAACACTTGGTTTGTATCGTATTTTGCTTGCCCTCATGGGGCAAGGGCTATCGAGACCTGCCTTATTGGTGTGATATTTGTTCTACTGAGTTTCCTCAATTTGGTTGATTCTGCCTCTTGTTGCATTCCAATTTATTTCGAGATAAAATTCATGCATTTTTATAAAGATGAGTATACACTACAGATGGCAAGAGGTAGAGGTGCCGGTCGGGCTTGTGGTGCTGGTGCTGCCGTGGACGCTGGTAGAGGCCAAGGACGAGGCCGAGGTCGTGGCCGAGGACGTGGCCGTGGTCTCAAGGACATTCTGGTACCACCATCGAGGGATCCGACCCTAGGTCAAGTCATGGCGTACCAAGCCCAAATGCTGGGCGAGATGCTCCGTGAGCGGAGGCAAGTCAAGAATCGCCACGGAATGAAGCTTGCAAACTTCTTATGGGCTAAGCCCCCGATGTTCACTCACGCCAACGAACCTATGGAAGCCAAAGATTGGCTCCTCACCATCAAGAGGAAGCTAGCCCTGATTCGGTGCCTCGAAGAAGATAAGGTGACCCGAAGAAGATATGGTGCTTCTCGCCACCCATCAACTGGATGGAGCTGCCGCAGACTGGTGGGAAAACTACGTCACCGCTCGTCATGGCGACGACGGGGGTGACGAGGGAGCAGCAGATCTAGCTGAGCAGGAGGTCCAAGAAGGACAACGCAGGAACGAGGAAGAATATTTGGATGAGGATGGTCTGGGAGAAGACCTTCCGCCGGTTGCAAACAATGGGAAGGACATTCCTTGGGATGAGTTTGAGACTGCTTTCCGATCCTTCTACATGCCCTATGGGGCCATTCGCATGAAGAAGCAGGAGTTCCGCCAGCTGAAGCAAAGGAACTCCTCGATCAATGACTATCTCACCCGCTTCAATCAGTTAGCATGCTACGCCCCGGGTGACGTCGAGGATGAAGACGAGAAGATCGACAAGTTCTTGGAGGGTATGCTCCCCAACCTGCGCTCTCGTCTGATACTGCTGGATTACCAAGACTTCTAGCACATCGTTAACAAGGCCTTAATCCTGGAGAACGAGATGAAGGGCATGGAGGTCACTCGGAAGAGGAAATTGGCTGCTCGAGCGGGGACAAGCTCAAGCCAAGGCAGGGCGAGTGCAACCAACTTCCCTCGCCCTATGACGCAGTACCAAAGGACACCACCTCCGTACCATCCACACCGACATACCAGAACCTCGGAAACTGAGGATACCAGACCATTGGGAGGCCATCTGCTCCTCCCCAGGGTTACAATCAAGCTGCTTCTGCCGACTGAGCTGCTGGAGCCCGCTTCCTGTGCCACAAGCCTAGGCACTTTGCTGTAAACTGTATTGAGAAGAGAAGGTCTCCGGCGTCTTTCAACACGGTGAACACCCCCGCCAGAGGACCAGCACCACCAGGAAGAGCAATGGGACAAGGTTTTGTCGCGGGATCGGTCACCAATGTTGGCCGTGGAAGACTCAATCATGTCACCGTTGAGAAAGCCGAGGAAGCACCGGGCGTGCTGATGGGTACGTTTGCACTACTCAACAACTCAGTGATAGTACTTTTCGATTCAGGAGCATCGCATTCATTTATTGCACAACATTATGTGGATAAATATGGACTACAAACCTTCCCGCTGGTAAGGACATTGGTAATAAAGTCCCCGGGAGGCATGCTAACCACCACTAGGGTGTGTTGACATGTAGAGATTGAGTAGGACAATATCGAATTTTTCTTCGATCTCATGGTTATAGGGGATCGATGTGATAATCGGGATAGATTGGCTCTAGTACTACAAGCGAGTTATAGACTATGCCCGTAGGGAAATCATGATGCTCCGAGGAAGGTGCTACAAGTGCGTTTGGAAGATAGATACTCCCTTTAGATGGGCAGAGTCCTGTGGTATCTTAGGGAGGATGACCCCGCTAAGGTGACCGTGGTGAGGGAATATCTTAGCGTCTTCCCCGAGGAGCTACTTGGCCTGCCGCTGGATCGTGGCATGGAGTTTCCCATAGACCTTATCCCTGGAACTGCCCCAGAATATAAGTCCTATTACAAGATGAACCCGTAGCTTGCTGAACTAACGAAACAGCTAGACGAGATGTAGAGTCAAGGATTGATTCGCCCCAGTTCCTCACCATGGGGTTCCCCTACCATGTTCGTAGATAAAAAGGATAATACCTAAAGGATGGTGGTAGATTATCAAGCACTGAATGCCGTCACCATCAAGAATAAGTACCCCTATCCCCAGATCGATGAGCCGTGGCATTAAGACTTCGTTTTGATTTTCTTCGGTCAGTTTAGTTTTAGATCCTGCCGATTCTACATTGATAAAATACAGTGATGATTAGTATCGGTCAAAGCATAGACAAAGAGGCGAGACCTTTCGCAAAAAAAGCAGGACGACGCCTGGGCTCCTAAAAGGAGTAATATTCCCTAAATGGGCCGCTAGCTGGTTGCCATGATAAATGGTGGCAGGTATTACTTGTTTAAATCTTTCACTTCGAGATATGGTAGAAAGCTGCAAGGTGTACATCACCACAGGTGAGTACAGGCACCACCCGACTTAACATATCTTGGAATAAAGTATGCATCGTTGTTGGCCGACAGCCGGTTACCATATTAAATGTGTTCGGGGTACTTGTCCAAGATAAACCTGAGACCAACTCTTCAAGTTGGAATCAGGATTCCGGGGGTATGCTCAAAAATGAGCTGCCAGCTGTACACCGCGACAGACGGGTACTAATATCACTCGGTAAAATTTAAATTGGGATATAGTACGCCCCTTGACGGGCCGACTGCTAGTCACCGTACCAAACATGACTCGAGTACATTCTCAATAAAAAAATGATAATGATGACAAAATCTTACGATGTGCTCCAAAGAAGAGCCGACTACTGGTTACTACAAAAGTTAGAGCCAGATATCATGAACTGATTCTAGAATAAGGCTTTAAAGGTACGCCCTAGAAAGGGGCCGCCAGTTGTACACTGCGACAGTCGGGTGGGGGTACTACTTTGCCCATTCGGTTTCGGACAATGGCATGCCTCATAATCGCCCGGCTGCTAATATACAGAAAGTTGGATTGGGTACCACTCATAAAGTTCAACACGTGAAGTTCTGCTGAGTTCCTCACAGTCTCCTTGTATACAACGGAGTACTCGGCATGAAGAAGATACCTTTCAGGAGATGATGTCAAGAACTTTAAGCACTCGGCGCGAAGCACGACTCGACTGAAGCGCAACCAGGAAGGACTACAACTCGGCCACAAGGGACTCCGGGGCTACTGTCGAATACATGGACCCCAGATATCCTTAGTGGGCCGTGAAGATCACCTGATTAGGGGTGGGCCAAGCCGGCCATACATCAACACGCATAGCCTAAGTTGTGCCTTGTCTTGTACGGCAAGGCAGAACGCTTCTAGAAGCATAGCCCGAACAAGGAAGGCATGATTGTAATCCCGGGTACTGCACGACCGATAAGGAAAGATAAGAATAGGAATGTTACCTTGTAACCAACCAGGACTTTATCTTGTAACCCTACCCTTCCTCACTATATAAAGCGGACAGGGGACCCTGGTTCGGCATAGATTCACATCCCTCACATTGATCATTAGATCGCCATAATCCCCAGAACACAGGACTAGTGTATTACCTCCACCGAGAGGTCCTGAACTGTCTAATCCCTTGTCCCGTGTTACCATCGAGCCTAAGATCCAGCGCACAACCCCATTTAATTCATTGCCGACGACACCCCCGGTTTACCAAAAGTCGACAAGTCCATCACCATCTTGGTCAACTCTCACCCTTTATCCAAAAATATCTTTTTAAAAAAGCGAATTTCATGCATTCATGCTCCATGCATCTTACTTTTTACAATTTTTGTTAAATCCCCTCCGTTTTTCCCTCTTTCCAACGTATAGAAAATGATGTAATCTTAATCTCCCATGGATTAGACGAGTAGGAGTACTCGGATATTCGCCAAGACATCGAAGATCTAGCCATTTATATTCTAGTTAGTTAATTTTTATCTACTTTATTTCAAAAGTTATTTATAGTTGCATGTAGTGATAATCCCATTTAGAGTATAGCTTTCCCCGTTAAGTCGTAGGAAACCCTAGACAAATAAAATAATAGCTAAGTGTCATATAGCATATAGGATCTTTTGCTGCAAAATAAAAAATGAGTTTGGTGGAAGAAAAGTGGCTGTGTTGCCAAGGTTGTGATTATGGTCTTGGTCTAAGGTTGTGTGTGTGGAAGGTGTAGGAGATTCAGAGTGAACAAACAATTGGAATGAGAGACGCATGGTGGCTCGCTCTAGTCACGGACTACAGGACACTTGTTTCGGGGGCGGTGCCTGGTTTGTTCATTGCTCATAACTGGTTAATGTCATGATAGAAAAAATACAAATTTCCAACCAAACCGTATTATCGACCATTTTACTCGTAAAGATGGGCATATTCTACATAGTTGTTCCATTTTCTAGGATATGAAGTTGTATCGAAGGGGTGATGCCTATTCGAAATATTGACATAAGTTAGGTTAGGGGTATGGTCGTAGGTAGGGGTGGGCATTCGGTTATTTTGGTTTAGTTCATTCGGTGTTTTAAAAATTTGGTTTTTGAAATATAGAAACCGAAATTGTCACTAGAAAATTGAAAACAAACCAATTTTACCAAAATAATTCAGTTTGGTTTTTTGGTTTCTCTTTTTTCACCGAAATATTAGATCTAGACAGAAAAAAGAGTCAGTATGACCATGTCTAATGGAGCAACGAATATCCATCTCAATAACACAAAAGTAGAAATTGACATACAAAACAAAGCAGCACACCATCTAGCATCTCATGGTTCTAACCAATGAACATACAAAATGAAAATGGATTCACATCTCACCAGCCTTTTGTGTTGGTGGCCTGATGCGGGTCGGGATTTGGGGATGCTGCCATGCTGGCATCTAGTGCATCGGCGGTTCCGCGAGCGACAAGGATCAACGACGAAGATAACTACGGCGACGGTGCTGAGAGGAGACGATGATGGATTGGCGGCGGCTGGCTCTCCTGTGTATGGCGGCGGCTAGGGTTGCCAGAAACTGGCGAGTGTTGTCGGTTGCCTGGCTCACAGCATCGAGTGCTCAAGCCATTAAGGCAGGTGCTGGGATGAGGAGACAGTGGATTGGGGCCTTAGGGACTTTGGGTGGTTGGATGCATGTACTGCTAGGCTAGGTTGAGACAGGTGGGATTGGTCGAGTGGGCCTTAAGGACTATGGTGTAGCTCGGGAGAGATCGGGAGAATGTCGGGCCAGTTCGGTAGATCGATTTATTCGGTTTATCAAATCCAGAAACCAAATCGAACCTAATTAACCGAATAGCACAGGAATGAAAACCGATTTCCATCCGAGAAACCGAATTATCTCAGAATTTTGGTTTTTTTTGGTGAGGTTAGGTTTTTTATGCCCACCACTAGTCGTAGGTCTGTTGTTGGTGTGGTTTGGTAGAAGGTATTAAAATTTGGTCAATACCAAAAATCTCATCAAAACTGTTTTAGAAAAGGATAGATAAAGATATAGGATATTTCCAAAATCAACATAAAAATGTGCATTAAGTCAATATTTAAACCTCCTTGAAAATTTCTATTAAAAACTTGCATGTAGTTAATAGCCATGCATATGGAAACCTGCTAGGACATAAATGCTTACCCGTTGTTGTCCGAGCTACCTTTCTTTTGTGTAGGCCCTTTCTTTTCTATAGAATATTTTTCTTTCGAAGACATGGAAGAGTTTGGCATAGATTTTTAGGTTATCCTATATTAAATCCATGCCTGTGGTGTTGAAGTGTAAATTTTGGAGGTGTATTTAAAAGTTGTAAGCTTATCTTTGTAAAATAACTCTAGTTATGCAACAAAGTCCCCTTGGGTGATGATGAATATATGTAATAAGGATGAATTTGAAGCGATCTTGTTGAGGCATTGTTGGATTTTGCTGAGATTTTGGATTTGCCTTGAACTAGCCGGTCGTGCTAAGTATGTTTTGGCATGGTGCTTTCGGTTTTGAGCACGTGATGCACTATTGATGATCGTATGATAGACTAACCTTGCAAGAGAGATAAGGTGTGTTGTTTTGGTGTGTGATCACCTTTGTGATGCAGGTATCGGTGGGTACGTGGCGGACGCTTCGTGGGGACATCTGGAGGCTGGTACATGCAGAGGCGTGCAAGCAACTGGATTCGATGAACTGGCGGTCACATGAGGTGGTGTGTTCGAGAAGCTTCACCACGGCAAGGAGTCTAGGATAGCTGGAGGTTGGCGCGTCAGTTACTTTGTGGCGAAGTTAATCTGACCGGTGGGCCCAGGTGTGGGTTGGCCACCGAGGAAACTATGAAGATTTTTTTCGAAGGAATATGTGGAGAATATTGCTCTACGGGAATGTGTTGTTTTGTGTGTGAGTTGTACACCACTTGTCCTTAAATGAAGGGTGGAGATGGGTTCTAAGTTTTATGGCATCCCACCCTTGGACTATAAATAGAGGGGGAGGGTAGCAACTCCTCATCCCATAGAGCTGAAAATTTCAGAAATAAAGAGAGTGAGTTAGGTATATAAAAGTGGCACCTAGAGTGCTTGTGACCACAAAGAGTGTGGTTTGCAATCCCCCAACTTTTACGCAATGAAATCCTTCTTCTCCATAAACATCTTGTGTTGATTTGTTCCTAGTTCTTCTTATTTTCATTTTTCCTTTCTGGAGCTCTTATTTGGAGATGAACTTGGATGATTTCTTACTGGTTCTCGATGGTATATGATGCCTTGAGGTTGCTAATATGATTTGCCATACTCTTTACATCCATATGAGAGGCAACAGATCAAGTTCTTGACTTGTTACAAATCTGTTCAGAAACTTTCCTCCGGGCAGCGTTCAATGTATGATTTTTTGAACAATCTACAAAAATCTTTTTGTGGTTATTCCATGTGGAAAAGATGCGTGAATCATATACCCATTTGTGGTAAAAAATTGTAAGTCCACTGGTTCCCCGTTTGGGAGCTATGAGGTGAATACCAAGCTCCAAACTTGCAGTCTCGAGTTACTGATAGTTCTTGATGCATGATTTTTCTTATTTTATGTAGATGAAATTTGAGCCTGAAATTCGGTACATAGCATCATGACTCACTAACCTGGGTGTTGAAAAATTCTGAAAATTCCTGAAGCCTCCTAAAGTCAGGAACCTTCCTCATCTTGCAAGACAAGATTTTTGGGAATCTACTTTTGCTTTTTGATAATGCAACTTTAGTGGTTTGAATGTTTTGACTTGTCTCTAATACCCTTGGCTGTATGAGTAGGTGAAAAGTGGTCATAAGGACCTAATCCTCATCCACTTTGTCCACATGGGCACACCTCCTTGCTGTGCACATGGTGTTGCACTTGAAACTTGATCTTCATTGTGATTGAATTACCGATACAGAGCTATTTTGGTGCAAAGTGCTTAGGAGGGGCTGCATATTGCAAAAAGAAAGTGTCAATCATTCGTGGCATCTATTCACCCCCCTCTAGCTGCCTAGCTCGACTCTTCAACTTTGGGACTAATTTTTTTCGCTCCGAGTACACTCTCCGCTCATCAGCATGTTATTTTCCCTCAAGCAAGCGTTGCGCTTGAAGACAGATTTGGTTCGCTTTGAGCACGTTGTTTGCTCAGGAACATGTTCTTTTATTCTCAAGCAAGTGTTGTGCTCGAAGGCTAATACACTTCTTTCTCATCAACTTCTTCAGGCATCCGGTCCATTACCAGGTTGTGGCATTATGAGCTCATCTATCTGTCAGTTCCGAGTGCATTCGATCCGTGCCTGGGATGTGTCAGCGCAAACCTATCTAACCCATTAGTTTTTTGGGCTTTGGCTTCCGATCCGTGCCTTGGATGCAGCAGCGTGAGCCCATCTCACCTTTCAGTTCCTCGGATATCCAATCCATGCCAAGGATGTGACAATATAAGCCTATCTCGCCTATTAGTTCTCCAGGCCCAATCCTTGCCCGGTACGCGGCAGCTTGAGCCTGTCCCACCTGTCAGTTCCCTGAGAATCTGATCCGTGCATGGGATGTGGCAACGTTAGCCCGTCTCACCTATCAGTTCCCCTACAGAGCTAGGCCACGCCAACGCCCTGAGCCGCACACCCCTGCAATTGTAGTTGCCGCCCCCTCTTCACTCCGGACATCGACAACCACTCACAGCGGTATCGTGGCAGCGTGGCTCGCCGGTGACACCCAACCGACGCAAAAACCACAAAGATGGATATGCAACTACTGCTAGAACGCTAGGGGGAAGTTAAAGAGAGTATACCATAGTTTAAGATGAATTTGAGCTCTCTAGCAACAAATTCCTGTGATTCTGATCATCGTCTCCTACGGTTCAGGTGCTAAACGAGTTCCTCAGAAAATCCACAGCAAGACCCTCGAACGGTTTGGGAATCCGAGACTTAAATAGCCGGGAATTGAAGAGAGAAGCAGAGGACGAAACACGAGAGGTTGCCCAAAGGTCATGGAACATTAGATAAAACGGCAGCCATTAGGAAGATTAATACCTTAATTGGAATTAAAGAAGGTAGAGGAATGGAAACAGTCAATATTGATGGGTGCCTGGTATCAACGAGTGCGCAGATGAAACTGTCGCCTGGTGACTTTGGTCCACTGGCCAAATGGGCTTGGTCAGCCGGCCCAAGACGAGAAATCTATTTTGCGGCCCAAGAAAATTAGTAAAAGGAATAGGGAAGGAGAGAGAGAATGATGGAGGAGATTAGACCTAAAACAAATAGTTTTTATAAAAATATTATTATTTTTATGAACGAATTTTTTTTTAACAAATATTTTCTATTCAAAATATTGAAACATTAAATTCAACGCATGTAACCTAGGTTACATAGTCGTAGAAAAATTAATTTGCAAAAGAATTTATTTACGTATTAATTTTTAGAAGGCATCCAATTATTTGTTTTATTTAGCCTTCGCTCGTAAATCGAAATTAAATTGTGTTTTATTTTTTAAAGCAATATACTCATTTTTATGTTTAAAATTTTTATGCACAAATTTTTATTTAATGCAAGTACTATTTATGATTTTTATTTTCATAAAATAAGGATGATACATCGACATAGGATTTGATGGAGATAAACATGGTTCCATTCATCTTGACGATCCAAGTCGACACCAACCACTGCATGAACAACAAGGGTCTATCTTGCGCACCCAACCACATGTTGATTATCTCACCTACTTGACCATGAGAAGCAAACGAGATGCTCCTGTAGCTCACAAGAATGGAAGAGGTGTCTCCTTGACACTCGGAGGTAGAGCGCAGCATGCACACACAAATTATCAAACTTCAAACTTTCATTCTTTTTTTTCAACATAGAGGCATACATGGGTATTTATAGGCCAAACCCAAACAATATAGTATTATTCATGCGTTCCTATTCACATGAACAGTAACTCACCTACTCCCAACCACCTACATTAACTACTAGCTCTCTCAACTATTAGGTTCGGTTTTCTATGACTCATTATGAAAAGACTAATAACAATTTTACCACCATGGTGCTTACTTTGAACATTCAAATCTAAAGTTTGTTTTCACACATGGTATCCGCATCGGTTTCTGGCTAGCTAGGTAGGAGGACTTACTTACCCATAGATGTGTGATTGAATATAGTCTTCATGGCACGTGTGTCTACAAGTTAAAATTCCAACGACATAACCCCGTTGTTCATCTAGTGCAACAATGAGTACAACATATCGCTTATGTTTTGCACTCAAAGAACAACAGGGCAATGTGACCGGAATTTCTACTTGTAAACGCACGTGCCACGATGATCGTACTCAAGCACAACACCTTTCATAATAGAACCCAACTGATCACAATCTGAGTTCCTTACAAAAATGTGGAGCACCCCGGAATGGGTTTGACACTATCTCAGTTTACACATATATGTAATGCTTGAGTTAAATTCTGCCTCGCCGACGCCGCCTCACCTCCCACTTCTTCCTCACTGGCGTCGCTGCTTTGCTCGCTTCCACCTCCCCCCATTCCACAGCCAGCTCACTTACTCGTGGCCATGCGCGAGAACCCAGCATCGCCGCTGCCCTACCTCTTTTGCGGCGTAAATTCATATTATAGCAAATTAATTTTGGTGCTTTCAAATAGCTAATGACACAGACTTGATGTGAGGAAAAAATGTTGGGTTTGAGTCAGTTTCAACGTGCTATTCGAGCACGTGTGGAGTGTTGGCGATTCATATGCCTAGCAGAATTAATCCGCAAGTGTACAGATATTGTAGTAGCTTTAACCCGACTGTATTCAAAGGTATCGATTTCCATGATGAACGACAAAGTGCTTCAGTCTAGAATATTGCTTGTTTGGAAGAATGAGATGGATAATGAGTGTAATGATGGGATAAAGATATCAAGGGTAGAGAGGATCTACTAGTCTAGGCTCACACAATTAAAGGTGCAAACCTAACTCGATACATAATTTATTTGTGTCGAATCTCGGAAGATCCGCTATCACCCACTATCAGCTAAGAACTCCGGATGATTACGATCATCTCCGATTGGGCTCAACCGATCTAACCGGACATGGTGGACAATGCAAGGGCTAATACCACCCGAATGGGCTATCATTACTTACTATCTACCACTAGGGGTGAAACGGATCGGATACGGATCGAAAACCACTCATATTGTATTTGATCCATTTAGTTTGACCGGATACGGATTCGGATACGGATAGTACCGGATACAAATACAGATACGAATAATATCAGATACAAATACGGATCGGACGCGGATATTCGCTCGGATAATACGCGAAAATATATACTAAAGAAATAAGTATATCCAAATACATATAGTTATCTCTTTGTGACTAAACTTTATGGCTCATAGTCATGAAAATGATGGTGTGTAAGTATCATACCCGGTAAAGCAAAAAAAATGTAAAACCACATACATCTAGTTGTTATATATGTTAGTCATTTATCCTATAGAAATATAATAGAGATAGTTTATAGATGGATTTAGCTAATCGGATACTATCCATCGGATATTATCCAAGAAAAGCTCGGACAATATCCATCGGATATTATTTGTATCCATACCGTATCCGCCTTGTCGGATTCAGATATCCATAAAATTATCCAGCTCAATATTTTTGGATATTATTATGCCT
The DNA here is from genome assembly GCA_036346415.1 of Raddia guianensis. Lineage (NCBI taxonomy): Eukaryota > Viridiplantae > Streptophyta > Magnoliopsida > Poales > Poaceae > Raddia > Raddia guianensis. Next base: position 40,004,437 of record CM070539.1, read on the forward strand.
CGGTCGATAGGACGGTCAGAAATTATCCGTACCATTTTCATCCCTATCTACCACACAACCCGTAGGGCTAGGTGCCGATTGGGTAATTCCTATTCCATACACTACATCTACACTAACAATCACTACTTTACCACGACGTCACTGACGAAGCACTTGCAAGAGATGAAATAAATTCTATCTAGAGCAAGCTAGAACCCAACAGATGAATTTAGGTAATGAAATGAATTTACTTTATAAAGTAAAGCAGAGCTGAAGTGTTACCCTAACATGTACAGAAGACCGAAACTTCACTTGAATCTGAGTTCTATTCCTAGAGTACATGGTGGAGTAGATGTCGATGGCTCCTGCTTCTGCCCGACACTCGACTCTCCTCCCTCCCTATTCTCTAATTATATCTAGGCAGCGTAACACTACTTTCTTCTCTTCCCTACTCTTCTCCGTGTTATGGAATGAGGTGAGCACCTCCTTTTACAGTGTTACGGAGCCAATCAGTGCAAAACACGGAGCACGGTCACCCAAAAACTAGTGTAACTTATGAATTTGCAGTATGTTTGGATTCCTTTATTTTATGAGTATGTGGACGATTAAAGTTGCCTGAAATATTGAATATATTGACCGTCAACACACCCCCATGCTTAGGGCTTTGCTCATCTCAAGTTAAGGTTTGAAAGAGCAAGGGACCAACCAAGAAGCTAAAGCAGGGAATAATGCAAAACTTGTCTAGATAATTAGAGAGCATAAAAATTATTCTGAAGTGTACCAATTTCGTGGGGTTTGAATGTGGCTAAGTTGTCTGCCTTTAGCTGTTGAAAGGTGGAACAGTTCGAATGAGGTGATACTTTTCTTTGCCTGGTGCACTCGGAATTTACGAAAAATTTTAAAAGAATGCCTAGCTTGCTTTGATTCCCAAATGATAATCTCGAGTCACTCGATAAGTGGTTTAATTCCTCACCATGGTCTCATGCCAACTTTTTTCCTATACTAAAGCTTATGCGGAGCTCAAGGTAGGGATAAAAGTGGCCTATCTATGCTGCATGCATTTTTAAGTCAAAATTCTAATCCTAGAGAAGATTATGCCACTCTAAATCCAATCATTTGAGAAATAATTATTCTAGGGTGAGGGGGAGTATGAAATCACGCCAAAGGATAGAGAAAAACACAAGTGCAAGAATGTGTGGTACTGATTAGTCCAACACATCAATCTTGTATTTGGGAGAATAGTATTAACTATACTTCTTATTTGGGCAAATCTCTCCTTGAAATAATTTGGAGATCATGGAGCTATATCTTTTCTCATTTCTTTTATTTTTCTATTTTATTTTTGCAAAACATACTAGCTCCATGCCTCACTTTCAATTTTATGCGGACTTGAGGAGAGAGTTTGTATAAGGTAGATTCTTTATTGGATAGACCATATGATAGGTAGGTATATGTGTACTCGAGTGAAATACGATCGATAGGGTTTTTATTTTTTTATTTTAGGTTGAATGTCTGGCGAAAGTGGATGCTCAAATCAGTTGTGGATTTTGACATGACCAGACATGGTAGGCTAGCCAACAAAAATGGAGAAACGCTAAAGAGAATGATTGGTATTAGAGGGCATTACTTCCCTAGAATTTAAATTTTGACAAAACTCAACAGCAACATAGAGGTTTCATCAATAAGAGTATGAAGGCACCAGTAGAAAATAAATCACTTGGGAATATGCAAAGCTAGGGTTTTTATCATTTAAAAAATTTCCAAATGACAACCAGTTAGGGATAGTACATTCATCTAACCATATCACATTTCTCAACAACTTACGTAAAGTCTCCCATTAGAACATGATCCCACGCAAGAATGAGTACTAAAGATGGAATAAAGTTTATGCAACCTAATCATGCTAGGCAAAATTATGATCATCATTTCATGTGGGTTTGATTTGATTAAAATTTAGACCATGGGTAAATTTCAAACCAAGATGGCAATGAATCATAAAAAGAGGATAAAAGGAGTGATACCGTGAGCCAACCGGAGAGCGACAGGCGAGTTGGAGCCAGTGTGGGTCCGGCTAGCCTAGGTGGGGCCGGGCGATCCCACTTACGTGAGATCCACGACCAACTTTTTCTCCAGTGTACGCCCGTTCACCTCAAATGGTTAGAAATTTTGATTTTGGAGGACCAACTGTTCTAATCTCGACCGTCCGGGCCTCTTCCTTGAACGTTCGAGTTGGACTTGCTTGCTAAGTGGTTAGGTTCTCTGATGGACACACTAGCAGCAGAAGATTAGTAAAAAAGATCGACCGGTGCACCAGTGCACTGGCTGAAGCAAATTTACACATTGTACCTCATTCGTTGGGCAACATTTTTTTATTAAATTCAAATTAATTGATTAAAGGGAAATTTTAGAAACTAAATAAAGTATAGGCGCATGAATAAGAAAATAAAATTTTGAGGAGAAAAACTAATGAGCCTAGTTTATTCTTACTCGGCATCCCCTATAATGATGGGACGTTAAGGATTGTGAGGTTGCCGATTGAACTTGCAACAATGTCTACGAAATTTGCAATATTTACGATAAACAAATGCATCTACAACATCCTTTTAAGGGAATTTTTATCTACAAGCATAAGATGGTTACAACCCTCCTATATGATGGCACTCACATTTATCGACTCAGGAAGTTTATCTAGTGAGCACAGATCATGGTACTCTTCGAGGATGAAATATTTCATGCTCATAGACAAAACTTCTTTTATTGGGCTCTATGCTCGGTGTTTCAAGAATGTCCACAAAGCTAACACATTTAACCTCAAATTGTTGTTTATGACATTCTAGAGCTGTACCCATGTCCTTAAAATTGACCAAGCCCTCTTCCACACTCCATTTCTCAACCTATTCAGACTTGTCCAAGACAAGATGAAGATATTCTTCCTCCCTACCAGGATTAAAAACCAGTCGGGGTGAGATTCAATAATTTTCATGATGCACAGAGGGATGGGAACCTTAGGGCGCATTTGGATGGCGTCCCGAGAGTGTCGTGCCAATCATCGGCACTTCGTTATCACGGAATGCCGCTAGCTTTTCAACCGCACTAAATTCAACCAAGGGTGCACCCTCGTTTCTCTTGTACATGACCGAGAATAGTGTCGGCGCAAAAATACAGTGCCTACGGCTGGCTTGCCAGACATCGACGTGGCTTGCGGGGAGGGTGTAATCCAAACATGCCCCTAAGGTCATCCTCAACTGGGCAAAAAAAAAAAAGGCTCTGGATTGGTGGAAGATGACTTGTTCTTCTCATTGGCACATAAATCTTCAGACCTTAATTGATCATAATCAAAGAGAAGAGGTTCTTCCTCTTCGGTGAGGGGTCTAAAGGAGCAGGAAACGCTAGAGGAATCATCGTCATAGAAACCCAAGGCCCAAAGTTCTTGAAAACGAAGACAAGAGCAATCATGAGATTTCCCGTTAGGAACATGGGTTTGATTGCAAAGATGATCGGGATCTGGGAGGTGTGAAACTATGAATAAAGCGGTTAACGGGTTTCTTTAGTTTGTGGCGGTTCAGAATGATCTGGTGTGGTTGAGACAATAGGGTTGTTGAAAGCTCGAAGATTTTCTACCAGTTCAACATGCTCAGGAGATTCATCGAAAACTTCCGTGAAAGGGGTATTGCTCAAGATTTTTCCTAGGATTTCAATCCCTTGCTCTATGGTTTTGTAGATGAAATCACCTTCGGAAGCCGTGTCTAAGAATGTAGCACTATTCGAGTTGAGACCCTGAAAAAAGTTTTGCATAAGCATAGCCTGAGGTATGGATAAATCCGGCCTGAATAGTCTAGATGGGTATGACGCACCCAAGTTGCTCCAACGGTTTCTCTCTCACTCTGTCGGATGGTTAAAACTTCCTTTCGAATATTAACGATTTTGGGAAGAGGGCAAAACGCGAAGCAAAACTAGTCTGTCAACACTTCCCAGGTACCGTTATGACTCCCGATGGTCTTATTATACCACCTTTTGGCTAATCCCTTTAGGGAAAACAAAAAAAGTTTGCATTTTAGCGTGTTATGAGGCATCGCTGAGATAACGATAATTAAACAAGACTGTTCAAATTCTCGGATGTGGTCATGGGGATTCTCGTCCCAGATTCCAGCAAATGATTGTTCACGAACCATGGCTATGAGGCTTGGGTGAAGCTCATAGCTAGGTGTATGGATGGGGTGTGAAGATAGTGGAGGTTCTGGAGTGGAGTCCATGTGGTATATGTGGTTGTCAATGGACAAACAGGATTCGAGACTAGCGCAACTATCGTTCCTTGGCAACGGCGCCTGAAAGCTTGTTGGCGATTCTTACCGCTAACAGAATTAATCCACAAGCGCACGGATATCGCAGTAATTTTCACCCAGGAGTATTCCAAGGTATCGGTTACCATGAGGAATGAGAAGTGCTCCAGTCTTGAATCTAGCTTGTCCAGAAGGATGAGATGGATAATGAGGGTAATGACGAGATGAGATAAAGGTATCAAGGGTCGAGAGGATCTACTGGTCTAGGCACACACAACTAAAGGTACAAACCAAACTTGATACTATAGTATATCTGTTGGAGCTCGAAAGGTCCGCTATCACCCGCTATCAGCTAAGAACTTCGAATGCTTACGGTCATCCGCGATTGGGCTAAACTGATCTAACTTGGACATGGTGGACTACACAAGAGCTAATATGTGACATCCTCTATTTTGTCGTATGTCACTTGTATTTTTGAAAACCCAAAAGTAAATTAAAAGGGAATTGTTATATACGAAACCCTGATTTAAATTAATTTAAACTAAGTTTAAGCCAAAACCATGAAGACATTTTTGAAAAATTCTGGAAAAATCTCCATAAATCCTAAATGCCATGAATTAGCCACCCTCCAAATTCAACTCCAAAGCACAAGGCTAGCCTGTGGTTCCGCAGTGTGACGCCGGTCTGCCGGGAGCTCGTCGGCCCAATGAAATGACGAGCAAACGTGCTAGACCCAAGCCCAAACTTGGTGGAGACATATTTGAGGCCTAAACCTACCCAAAGCCAGAAGCCCAAGTCCAAATTCATTTATTTGCAAAAATACCAAAAATAGGGGAGTTCTAAACCTATTAGGACTAGAATTGGAGCCCAATTCAACTTCTACCTATTGGAGGCCTGCCCTTGGTCGACCAGAGCAGTATATAAACACCCCAAGACCCTCCCCTCAGAACCACAACTCGAGAACCACCCCAGAGCATCCCTAGCCGTCGCAAAACCCTAGCCTGAGGTGAGTTTTAGGGTATATCTCCATGTGCTCACCGCAAACCAACTTGTAGATCACGCCATTGCGTAGATCTCGTTGAAACGGTCCAGTTGCATACTTGGATCGTCGGTTTTGGTGGAGAAACAAGGGAGAACGAGCTCGCCGGAGTTTCGGCTTGCGCCGCCGCCGCCCTCGCCGCCGGTAGCCTCGGCCGATCGCCCCCGCCGGATCGCCGCCAGTAACCACAGTAGCGCCACTGCCCAGCCGCCGCCGCCTCGGCCCGCTGGGCCCAGATCCCCACGCCGCCAAGCGTCGGTGGCGTGGCGTCACCGACAGTACCCGCGCGACACGCGCCGCCACCATTGCCGCCATTGCTCTCCCCGTCTGAGCCACGCGTCACCGCCACATCACCGCCGCCGCTCCGCCAATCCCGTGTCTGCGTGTCGCTCGCCTACCCAGGCCACGAGCCGCCCGGTTCGGTTGGTTTGCCAGTTTTTTCTGATTTAACCGGTTTTATTATTTCAGCCTTTTCTGATTTTTCCCAAAACTTTCAAGAATTGTTTAGGGAGCATCTGAACTCCAAATTGGATGATTCCAGAGCCACTATTTTCCATAAATTCCCTAGAATTTTATATATTTAATTGGGATATATGTTCTGTGGTGAATGTTGATGTTCTTATGCATTTGCATTATTCGTGTAGACCGTCCGTGCTCTCGTTGCTTGGCGCTGTTCCCGGAGTTTCCAGAAGGAGGCCCACAAGACGCTGATTACTACCAAGGCAAGATAGTTGCATCTTGCTCCCTAGTTTGCAAAACTCACCCATTTATTGTTTTTATTTATTTTTCTCATGCATAAAATGGGAAGGGTAGAAACATATTATATTCACACTGCGTCATTGACCCTGTGAATTAGGCATTTATTGCCTCCTTATTTGTTATTTCTAGCATATCCTTGTGCATAGATGCTAGTGCTCGTGGGTTATTAGTTGTTAGGTTATTCATCATTTATTAATCTTGTGACTTGGTATATTTGGAGGTGCTGAGTTACCTAATAACCTACTCAACTAAAACCTACGTGGCGTGTGTTGACTAAAGGTGGCAAGTCGGGTGGTTTTGTGGATTGAGGATTGTGGTGGAGGTAGTCACCTTGGTCTAAGGACTCTTGACGTGTGCTTATCCGGCCAAACCATACAAGCGCAACCATAAGTGCTAGCTTAAGCATGTTGTCGACGGTTGGGATATCGGTCCCAAGTCAACTAAGGTTCTTGAGAAAAGGGAGATAGAAGACCTGCCGGGCAAGGCAAACAGCAATCAACGAGCAACAGGAGACACAGGGTGCTTAGCCTGGTTCGGGCCTCTCCGAGGAGATAATAACCCTACGTCCAGCGCTTCTTTATATCAAAGATGATTACAAGGAGGAAACTCGACGAGACGAACAGGTCTCGGCGAGATTATGTGTGTACAGGAAGTATTATGCGATCTTCTAGTGACTCTTGACCGTAAAATAGTGCCCTCTACATGCCGTAGGGGCCATGTTTATATAGTGTTGGACAACCGACCTACTGAGGGATAATCGGGCCGGGCTGACCACTAGTCTGTAACGAACTCGTATGCATGCCAAATACATCCCGCGGTAGATAAGGTATACTCCAATTCTTGTGGTTCACGACGTCTGCTCCAATCCGGGAAACCACATCCGGGTCTTCACGTAGCCGTGCAGAACTCTATTCGAGTCGGGCTCAAACACGAATCCTAGGCCGTTACGCACAGTGCCAGCCAGGAAGCTGTTCGGCAGGATGCACATCGGCCTGATAGAACCTTCTAGGGAGCCAGGCCCTAGGAGGCTGTTCGATTAGGCCGTTAGGGAGTGGGCCATGGCAATGGGCCGTGATTTTATCCCCGACAGCTAGCCCCCGAGACTCAAGTGGAAGGACTCACTAGAGTGGGGTCTTCCTCTTGAGACTCCAAGTCATGAAGAGGGAAATATTGCTACTACAAGTCGTGCAACAAGCGACCGAACAGGTTAAGGTTCAACCGAACAAGGCTTGTTCGGGACCGAATAAACACGATCTTGAAAGCAACTCATTGCGTCGAACAGGAAACACATCTATCCGAAAGCGAGTACCCACCCTCGGTAAATCGGAAAATATAACCGTTGGCAGATTCCAACGGTAACTTTCGCTGCGCAGTGAAAACGGACGACCGTTTTTTACTTAGCCGTTGCAGTAAAAAACTAGCCGTGCTATGACACAAGACCGTTGCAAAGCTGCTCGGACCAAGGCTATAAAAAGCTCCCAAGCCGCCTGCGGCTAGCCACTTTCATTCTCGCGCGCCTTTCCTGCCCAAGCCCTTTTCCAACAACACTCAACATCAAACAGCCACAGTCCACACCCAAAGCTGCTCGTCCAATCCTGAGGATTGCTATGGTCAAATTCTCAGGCACTAGCATGACCGAGGAGGACTTGGAGGCTTTAGAGTCGGAGGGACATATCGACGCCGGCAGCTGAAGGCTGCTCGGGGAGGAGGAAATACCGAAGCCGCTCGAGGACGAGTTCGTCAACTTCGAGCAGTTCGCCGTGTTTGGGTTGAGGTCTCCTGAAAGTGATTTCATGGAGGCCTTCCTGAACATCAGCGGGTTGGAGGTCGCAAACCTTAACCCCAACTCGATCCTCCAGATGGCCGTCTTCGCACACCTGTGCGAGGGCTATCTGGGAGTTGATCCACCTGTGGGGCTGTTCCTTCACTACTACACAGTGACGAGGAGCAGCTCTGCCGCCTCTGGACTTGGGTGCTACTATCTCAAGCTCCGGGCAACCGCCGACGACGCTCCGTACCCCCGTCCACCGCTGCTCGACTCAATGGGCGCGTGGTGGATGAGGTGGTTCTACACCAGGAGGAGCGAAGACAGCAAGCTAGTCTTTACCGGGCACGCGCCGACGAAGGGAACGCAGATGCTGCGGCTAGAGCCAACCGGCGAAGAGTGGTATCTCACCCGAAAGATCGCTTCCCTTGTGGGCCTCGGACTCACGGGAAGGGAGATCATACGGGACTTTGTGGCGAACAGGATCTGTCCGCTGCGGAAGAGATCCTACCCCTTCTACAAGATAGAAGGCTAGGAGGACATCACCAGGGAGAGCACGGGTAAGTCACTTAAACACTCAACCTTTCTTGGTGACTTCATCCGAACAGGAACTAAAGCTTTCCTCTGTTCGGGCAGTGCAACCTACCGACACATGGGTGACCGAGCAGGTCGACTCCATGTTGAAGGCTACCAAGAAGGACACCGAGGTCACCGGCGAAGTGGCCTACACGTGTCCAAGAAACGTGCTCGTCTGCACACCAATGGTAACAAACGCTGAGCCCCCATCCGATTTGCTGGACTTTGCATGATTATGACATGCTAATTTTCGCTTCCCTATAAGCAGGACGAGCAACTGATACTCGGCGGAATCGTCGAAGAGCTCTCCGAGTCCGACAAAGAGGGAGCGAAGAAGGGCAAGGCCAAGGTGGCCGAGAAGCCCAAGGTGGTCGCTGGGCCGACGCGGAGCTCGCCGCGCCGTAGCGGCCGCCAACAACCTCCGAAACCCCCTGCGGCGACGAAGTGAGCCGAGCAGGCCAAGCGTGCACGTGGCCAGCCAAGGGGAGAACTCCCAAGTCCATCCCTCCTCACCGAGCAGAGCGATGAAGAGGTACGGAACCTGACCCACTGGCTGAGGCGATATACGCAAGCTCACCCGGGCCACGTGAAATGGCTGTAACAGATCGCCGAGCAGAGGAGGCTCGAGGAGGAAGTCGCGCGCAAGGAAATGTTTCTTGCGTTGCGCAAAAAGAGTGCTCAACTCAGCAAAGAGCTGAGTTTATCGCCGCAAAAGTCTGGAGGCCAAGGCGAACAAGAAGCCAAGGAGCCACCAAGCAAGAGGTGCAAGCTCCGTCAAGGAGCGAAGAAGAAGGTTAAGTTTCCTGCGGCAGGTATGTAGTAGCGAGGCTCTCTTCTTTACATTCTACCAAACCGCACAGGACTTAACGCGTTTCTTTTTCATCAGCTGCCCAGGAGGAGATCGCTACGGACGACGTGGACACGGCGATCGAGCGGTCTCTGCTACCCGAGCACCTACAAGGTGCGTCGTGAGCTACGAGACTGCTCGCCCTCAAGGACAAGCTGGCAGCGTGGGCTGCTCTCCCGCCCGGCTCCACCGACCATATGGACGCGCTGAAGAGCGCGGTGGAAAGGCTAGAAGCCGAAGAAGCGGGGCAAGAAGCCACGAAGGTCGGAGCCAAGGTGTTGGCACTGCCGGCTGCCCGGAGCGGGACCGAGCAGGCGATTCTGCCAGGCACTTCGTCGCAGGGGCAGCTCATCCCTGTGGCGACGGGAACATCCGACGAGCAGGTTGAGAGTCCTGTGACCGGGGAGCAAGGTGATGGCCACGAGCAGGGGAAGCAGGTCGCCCCGTCTGAGGCCCCACCGACGTCTCCGAGCAGAGGGGCGCCGTTCTTGCCCGAGGTTACTAGGGCGGATGAAGAAGAGGAGGGGCAGGAGCTCGAAGGCGACAAGGATGCCGCCGCTAGCCCTCCCAGGACCGAAGGTGCCAGGGAGAGGAGGCGAGCCCCCAGGCGGGCGCGCTCCAGCAAGAGGAAGGCGCAGCACAGAGAGCATCGTGACGCGGCTGTTCCGAGTAGCCGGGGCTTCGCCACCCACGGCCTTGGAGAGCGCCTTCGCCAGAACATGAAGAATCGTCTTCAAGAGGTATACCCAAAACTGAAACTTGTCTGCTTTAAGTCACGAGCAACTGAATGTGATGGATTTGTTCTTCTCTTGCTTAGGTCTTGCGGGGCACCATGGAAGATTTCGAAGAAGGCGTTGGCGTCGAACGCAAAGCCATTCTGGGAGCCTTCCAGGAGTACCGGGCGAGGGAGCTCGAGGGGGAGCGCCTCGCACCGGCCAAAAGCCACAGCCGACTGAAGGCAAAGGTGAAAAAGCTTAAGGCTCAGCTGACCGAGGAGAGGCAGTCTTCCGCGGCACTCCAGGAGAAGATCTCTACCCTGTGGGTATCTCAGGAAAAGGCCAAGGAGCTTCGCGGACTGGCCGTGAGGGTGAGCACTTGTAAGTTCAAGCCTCCCATGGGCTAATTGATTTTGGTAATTGATGGCAACTAGGCCGTACAGCCGGAACGCCAAGGATAAGGACCTCTGTTTTTATAGTTTCTCTGAATTCCTTGTGTGCGTCTTCGGCCCAACTCAGCAGATCGACTACATCCCTCTGGTTGCAGGGTCCCACTGAGCACAGGTCCAGAAACATCAGCCGTGGGTCCCATGGGGTTCCGAGAGTGCCAGGTGTTAGTACTGAGCGAACCATCTAGAGCAATTACACTGTCCCTGTGGTCGCGGTCTTTGGGAGAGGTCGCCTGCGTCAGGAGAGGTCGCCGGCCGCCGAGGGTCGCCGTGCTTGGGGTGAGGTCGCCCGGCTCGCCGAGTGATCGCCCGTGCTTGGGGTGAGGTCGCCCAGCTCGCCAAGGGGTCGCTGGTGCTCGCCGAGTGATCGCCCGTGCTTGGGGTGAGGTCACCCGTGCTCGCCGAAGGGTCGCCGGTGCTCGCCGAGTGATCGCCCGTGCTTGGGGTGAGGTCACCCGTGCTCGCCGAAGGGTCGCCAGTGCTCGCCAGAGGTCGCCTGCACCACCATCGCCGGACGGCGTCCGACGCTCTTGGACGGGTCCTACAAAGGCGGATCCCAACGAGCTAGCTCGAAATGGCTAAGTCCTGTATATAGCCTCTGCGGACGGCGTCAAGACATCACGGACGGCGTCCGACGACGTAAACCAGCGATCAACACTGGCGGGCGCCTGCTCAGACGCGACTGAAGACTTCGCTTGGACGCGTCCAATAAGCCACCGGACGGCGTTCGACGGCACAAAATGGCCTTGATTCTCTGCCGGACGGCGTCTGACGGAACCGGACGGCATCCGATCGGTCGATCCAAACTCGAGGATTTAATCTGGGCCGTCCATTTCTGTGGTTTCGCCTTGGGGCTATAAATAGGGGCTAGGAGCACGGAGAAACTTGAGAGAGCCTCACCTAGCCGCCACCCCTTGCCCTTAGACACCAAGAGAGCTCCTCCCATGGTTCCCACCTCCACCTAGGGTTCCATGTGCTTGTGAGATTGAAGGAGAGAGAGGAAGAAGAAGAGAGCACCCCTTAGCCTCGCTCCTTGTCGCCTCCAAGGTTCGCCCCTCTCCATGGTTGCCATGCCATCCTCCAAGGTGGGTTGAGGGTTGAGTGTCTCGGTTTTGTGCTCTTGGGATTCTTGCTACGGGAGATGTCGTCATCGCCTAGCTTCATCAACTGTACCACAAGCAAACCCTTCTTCGTGAAGGTCACCGTGCTTCCCGGTGCTTCCTCTCCGTCCGTCGGGGTGTGCAAAGCCCGTCGTCAGGTCGGCGGCCACCTTGCTTCCCAAGGTGCTCTTCTCCGTGCGTCGGAGATGTGCTAAATCCTCGGTGTGCTCGAGGTCGGCTTCGCTTGTGAAGTCGGTGTTTCGGGTCCTTCGCGTGTGAAGGGTGCCGATTCGTGTGAGGGTTTGGAGCTCGCCTACCATGTGTTGGTGAAGAGCTGCCATCGAGTGGATTGAGGGTTAGGGACGAGAGAGTCCCGACTTCTCTGTGTGAGAAGTTTCCTCAACGGAGACGTATTAGGTGTTCATGTGTTGAGCACCGAACTTCGGTAAACAACTCGGTTTGCGCCTCTCTGTCTTATTTACTTAACCGCATCTTGATATCCACTGCCCGTGAGTGCCTTCGTGCCTCCTACACTTGTGCATCGATTGCTTCCGCCAACTGGACTTGTGTAGGAATCCACGCACTAGCTGTGTGCCTTAACTTGCTTAAGTGACTAAGTGCAACAAAAGTAAAAATTGAAATAGTCCGATTCACCCCCCCTCTCGGCCTTAGGTATTCTGATGGAGAAGAGTCTATCTCCACTACTTCCTCTACACCGAGAGCTTCATCACCATCTGCTTCAGCTTCCAAGTGCTTGATGGCTCGACCATCTGCTGAGGTATTTTCTGATTCTGACTCTGAAACTCTCTCTGAGTGGGATGAAGAGACTACTAGAGAGAATGTGGCTAAGTTGCTTGATGTTCTCCGAAAGGAGCATTTGAGAGCCACTACTCTTCAGGAGTCTCTGATTACCCTCACTGCTAAGCATGATTCTCTTGAGACTGAAGTTGATCTTTTGAATGGTGAGAAACTTAACTTAGCTAGGAAGGTAGAGTTGCTTGATGTGGAAAACAAAGGCATGAATGAATCTGTAGATGGCTTGCTTGCTACTATTCTTGAGCTTAGGGCAGAAAACAAGTTGCTTACTGAAAAGAATGCTTCCATTGATGGTTTGCCACTTGCTCATGCCACTGATGACTTGATTGCTTCACCTGCTTTGATTGTGCCCCCTGTGATTGCACCATTTACTGCTTCTGTCACACCTGCTATCACCATGGTACCGCTAGCACGTACATTTCTTCCTAATGTGCATTGATTGGTTCTAGTGCTAGTACTTGTCATTAATTTGGTTGATTCTTGCTCTAAGTGTGCCATGATTGCTTCTAGTTCCAATGGCTCCTCTAGTGTAGAGTGCACTCTAATTCATGCAAATTTGCACTAGTCGCTAGGAACTAGCCATTGAGCATGATGAACTTGCCATTGAAAACGCTTAGTCTCAAGGTCAAGCTTGAGAAATTTGACAAGGGTCTTAGCAAGTGTTATGAGGGGAGTCGTGTCCTTAACTGTGATACTTGAGGAACAGAGAATCCGTACGAAGGGCGGTTTGGGATTCACCCCGAGAAGTTTAAGGGAAGAAAAGAAAGGTTCTCAAGTGTCTAACAAAGGGCAAAACTCCCTTCATAACAAGTCCAAGGAAACACCAACAATGCTAATAACTCGGGCATAAAACATGAACGCTTAGGAAAAACCATCCTAGGAAGCACAATGTGCACAACACATGGCAAGGACCTCCTAGGCACTATGATTTCACGACATGGCAACCTAGGAACCAATATGCTTGGCAATATGCTTCTAGGTACAACAATTGGAATGGTCCTTCTCCCATGCCATACAACAATTGGCAAGCTCCACTACCACCCAGCTTCTGGAATGGTCCTCCTAGGCAAAACTTTTCTAGGCGAGCTCCACCTAGGAACCAAGCTAGGAACACTCACAAACACACCCAACCCAGGCTTCCAAGAGCTCATGTTGAGTTGTATGATCACTACTTGCTTAGGATGAATGACAAGGGTAAGGTGGTTGCTAGATATGCTGGTTTGAGGGCTGAGAATGAGCATAAGGCACATATTTGGGTGCCTAAATCTTTGATTGATCGATTTGCTCCTATTGCTTCTGGCTTGAAGGCTAACCCTCGGGGACCTCCTGTGTGGGTCCCTGAGTCACACAAGTGATCTCTTCTTAATGCAGGTGAACTACCGGAGTGGAGGGTGCCATTGATCGCTGATGGGTGTACCCAACACATGACCAAGAACCACCTATTGTTCACCTCAATGGGGAGGATGGATCAAATCCCCAAGGTCACTTTTGGAGATGGAAGCAAGGGCAAGGTAATTGGAGCCGAAAGGTAGCAATCTCTTTGGACCTCTCAATTGACAATGTGCTACTGGTAAACACTCTGAACTACAATCTACTTTCCGTTGCTCAAATTTGTGATTTAGGCTTCCATTGTAACTTCTCATCTGAGGGATTGTTGGTTCTGGATCAAAATGGAAAAACCAGGTTCAAGGGCTTTCGTTTTGAAAACTTGTTTCTTGTGAACTTCAATGAGCCTGCCACATCCATCTCGATTTGCCTCTCCGCCAAAGTCACACTTGGTTGGCTTTGGCATAGGCGCCTTGGGCATGTCGGCATGAGAAATTTAAAGAAACTTTTCAAAACGAGTTGGTTCTTGGGGTGAAAGATGTGGCATTCGAAAGGATAAGCTTTGCTCGGCATGTCAAGCCGGCAAACAAGTGGCAAGTGCTCATCCACCAAGAATGTCATGTCTACATCCCAACCACTTGAACTCTTGCACATTGACCTTTTTGGGCCAACAAAATATGTGAGTATTGGGGGTAATCTCTACTGCTTGGTCATAGTTGATGATTACTCTCGATACACTTGGGTATTCTTTCTTCCGCATAAAACCCCAACCGGGATGTTTTCAAGAAATTTGTAAAGAAAGCTCAAAATAAATTTGACTGTACCCTCAAAAAGGTGAGAAGTGACAATGGAACCGAGTTTACTAACACTTCCGTTGAGCTGTTCTGTGATGAGCTAGGTATTGACCATCAGTTCTCAGCCACTTACACTCCTGAGCAAAATGGAGTGGTTGAGAGAAAGAACAGGACACTCATCGAGATGGCAAGGACAATGCTCAATGAGTATGGAACTTCTGAGGTCTTCTGGGCTGAGGCAATCAACACAACACCGCCATCGCATTAATAGGTCAGATCTTCACAAACTCCTGAAGAAGACATCCTATGAGCTGCTTGTGGGAAGACGACCCAATGTCTCCTACTTCAGGGTCTTTGGATGTAAGGTCTACATCAAGAAGAAGAGGGAGCATTTGGGCAAGTTCCAGAGCAGAGTGGACGGTGGGATCTTCTTGGGGTACTCAGCCAGAGGGTCATCTTTCAGGGTGTTCAATGAAGCAAGTGGCCAGATTGAAGAATCGTGTGATGTAAAGTTTGATGAGTCAAACGGCAGTCAAGGGCATCATGAGAATTTGGATGATGTTGGTGGAGAGGAGTTGGCAAGGGCAGCTGAGCGGATGGAAGCTGAGGATGTGAGGCCAGTTGAAGCTCCAAGAGTGGTTGAGATAACACGCCACCTCTCACCCCGAGCCATGGCGGATTCAGAGGAGGCAGTGCCTCAAGATAGCTCAAGCTTGGAGCTAGCTTCAGAGGAAGAGATAGCTTGTGGGAAGGATGGAGGGGCGGTTGATCGACAATGGACAACCTTCTCGGCTTGATCGTAACCCATCACTCCATTGCTCGAGATCACCCAGCCGAGCAAGTGATTGGAGACCTGACTCATGGTGTGCAAACAAGGTCAAGGATGGCTAACTTCTGTGAGCACCATGCTTTTGTGTCTGA
Organism: Raddia guianensis; assembly: GCA_036346415.1. Taxonomy (NCBI): domain Eukaryota; kingdom Viridiplantae; phylum Streptophyta; class Magnoliopsida; order Poales; family Poaceae; genus Raddia; species Raddia guianensis. The sequence continues at coordinate 40,019,804 of CM070539.1, forward strand.
ATTGGAGCCAAAGAAGGTGGAAGAGGCATTGGCCGACCCTGACTGGATCAATGCCATGCATGAGGAGTTAAATAACTTTGAGAGAAACAAGGTTTGGACACTTGTGGAGCGACCCAAGGATTGCAATGTGATTGGCACCAAGTGGGTATTCAAGAACAAGACAGATGAATTTGGATTGGTTGTCAGAAACAAGGCAAGACATGTGGCTCAGGGTTTCACTCAGTCGAGGTGTGGATTGTGGAGACACTTATGCTCTTGTGGCGGACATGATACGATTAGACTGCTTATGGCATTCTCCATTTGTCACAACATCACTTTGAAGCAAATGGATGTCAAAAGTGCCTTCTTAAATGGCTACATTGAGGAGCTGGTCTATGTTGAGCAACCTCTAGGATTTGAAGACCCAAAACACTCCGATCATGTGTACAGATTGTCCAAGGCTTTGTATGGGCTAAAGCAAGCTCCCAGGGCTTGGTATGAGAGACTCAGAGACTTCCTCATCTCCAAGGGTTTCAGTGTTGGGAGAGTGGATTCTACACTTTTCACCAAGGTGGATGATGGACACTTGTTCCTATGCCAAGTTTATGTTGACGACATCATCTTTGGGAGCTCAAGTGAGAAGATGGTACAAGACTTCAAAGGTCGATGGTCGCAGAGTTCGAGATGTCGATGATGGGTGAGCTTAACTTCTTCTTAGGTTTCCAAATCAAACAACTCAAGACTGGAACTTTCATAAGCCAAGAGAAGTACACTCTGAACCTCCTCAAGCGCTTCGACATGAGTGACTGCAAGCCGATCCGGACACCAATGGGGACGAACTGCCACCTCGACCTCGACAAAGAAGGTAAATATGTCGACCAAAAGCTTTACCGTTCCATGATTGGTGCTTTGCTCTACTTGACTGCATCTAGGCCGGATATCATGTTTAGTGTGTGCATGTGCGCTAGATTTCAAGCCTCCCCTAGAGAAATGCATATGACTGCTGTGAAACGAATACTTAGATACCTGAAACACACACCTAGCATAGGCCTTTGGTTCCCGAAGGGTGCGCGGTTTGAGCTCCTAGGCTATTCTGACTCAAATTATGCCGGGTGCAAGATCGATCGCAAGAGCACTTCCGGGGCATGTCACTTCTTGGGTAGGTGTCTTGTGTCATGGGCGTCAAAGAAACAGAACTCCGTGACGCTATCTACCGCTGAGGCTGAGTATATAGCGGCGGGGAGTTGTTGTGCACAATTGCTTTACTTGACACAATCACTGTTTGACTTTGGGCTAAAACTTGACCATGTGCCTCTCCTATGCGACAATGAGAGCGCGGTGAAGATAGCGTGCAACCCGGTCCAACACTCACGGATCAAGCACATTGATGTCCGTCACCATTTCCTTCGGGATCATGTGACAAAAGGCGACATTGTGCTTGAGCATGTGCGGACAGAGGACCAGCTTGCCGACATATTCACCAAGCCACTCGATGAGGCACGATTCTGCAAATTGAGAAATGAGCTAAATATCTTAGATAAGTCAAACATTATCTGAGTCGGTCGCGTGGCTATGTCATTCATGAAAATCTTTTGAAGCCAGTTTTAGCTTTTAGGTGCTCTGCTCATATAATCGGATGCTATTCATTGCCTATATTTTCATCACATTAAATTGATAGCTATAGCATGTGTTTACCTTGTCACTAGCTCAACGGTGCTTAACTCAATATATCATGAAATTGGAAGCCATGAGCTTGTATTAGGAGGGCTATAGCTTCTAGTCTCATTTGATTGCTCTGAACTCTCTGGTTGATCATGTGCTTCTAAGTCTAGGTTGTGTTCTTCCATTTTGCACATGTCTTTACTTTGCTAACTAGAGCAAATTTTGAGAAAAATGTTGAGCCAAATTTTCAAAGTGCGCTAAAATATGAATAAGGCCAAAATTGGTCATACATGTCTCACCAATGCCTCCTCGATGAGATAGCTTGCCATGGCACTAGGCATGAACTTAGGGGGAGCTTTGGATGACTAAGACGTTCATCTTCAGTGTCCTGCTGGGTGGCGCCGCTTTTGTTTTGAGACATGGCAAATTTAAAAAAAAAATGCAAAGTGCAAAATGTGAGATATTTCAAAATGAGCTCAACTAAAATGTTTTAGTCTCAAATAGGCACGGCGATCGCATGTGTAGCTTGGATTGCACTTTCTAGTGCTATGGAGTATCGTGTGTCCCCTTTGAGTTTTGGAGCAACTCTTGATACTTCTAGCTATAGTTCACCTTATACTTGCTCTAGGTCATAATAACTTGAAATTATACATCTATCAATTGTGCTCTAGTTGATCTTGTGACATTGTGACCTTGAGATGGCTAGATTTTGAGTGTGATGAACTTATGGGCATACGTGCACTAGTACAACTTTCAAAACTTTTCATTTGCTAATCCCATACTTTGCTACTTTCTGGTCATTGATGCCAAAGGGGGAGAAATTAGTGCAAATCCATGTTTTGGGCATTATCATATTTTGGGGTGTTTACAAGTGGTAGACTTATGTGATGATACTATCGTGTCTTACAAGTGGTATGCATTGTATGCATTGATTTAGGGGGAGCTCATGTTTATGTGCTCATGTTTATGTGTACATTGTATTTTATTCGTTGGCCTAGTCTTCGTATTGTGCTATGCAAATGATGCAATGTTTTGGACTAACCCATTGCACCGAGATTGTATTTGTGCCTTGTCATGTTGGATTTGTAGTGTTGTCATCAATTACCAAAAGGGGAGATTGTAAGTTCAAGCCTCCCATGGGCTAATTGATTTTGGTAATTGATGGCAACTAGGCCGCATGTTTTAACGCCAAGGATAAGGACCTCTGCTTTTATAGTTTCTCTGAATTCCTTGTGTGCGTCTTCGGCCCAACTCAGCAGATCGACTACATCCTCTCTGGTTGCAGGGTCCCACTGAGCACAGGTCCAGAAACATCAGCCGTGGGTCCCATGGGGTTCCGAGAGTGCCAGGTGTTAGTACTGAGCGAACCATCTAGAGCAATTACACCTGTCCCAGGGTCGCCGGTGCCGGGGAGAGGTCGCCCGCGTTAGGAGAGGTCGCCGGCCGCCGAGGGTCGCCGTGCTTGGGGTGAGGTCGCCCGGCTCGCCGAGTGATCGCCCGTGCTTGGGGTGAGGTCGCCCAGCTCGCCAAGGGGTCGCTGGTGCTCGCCGAGTGATCGCCCGTGCTTGGGGTGAGGTCACCCGTGCTCGCCGAAGGGTCGCCGGTGCTCGCCGAGTGATCGCCCGTGCTTGGGGTGAGGTCACCCGTGCTCGCCGAAGGGTCGCCGGTGCTCGCCTAGAGGTCGCCCGTGCACCACCACTGTCGGATGGCGTCCGACGCTCTTGACGGGTCCGACAAAGAATCCCAACGAAGTTAGCTCGAAATGGCTAAGTCCAGTACATAGCCTCTGCCGGACGGCGTCCGACAGTACCGGACGGCGTCCGACGACGTAAACCAGCGATCAACACTGGCGGGCACTCGTGTTGCGCAAGACAAGATCTGTCGGACGCGTCCGATAAGCCACCGGACGGCGTTCGACGAAGCACAAAATAGTTTTGATTCTCTGCTTGACGGCGTCCGACGGAACCGGACGGCATCCGATCGGTCGATCCAAACTTCGGGATTTAATCTGGGCCGTCCATTTCCAGGGTTTCGCCTTGGGGCTATAAATAGGGGCTAGGAGCACGGGAGAAACTTGAGAGAGCCTCACCTAGCCGCCACCCCTTGCCCTTAGACACCAAGAGAGCTCCTCCCATGGTTCCCACCTCCACCTAGGGCTCCATGTGCTTGTGAGATTGAAGGAGAGAGTGAGGAAGAAGAAGAGAGCACCACTTAGCCTCCTCCTTGTCGTCTCCAAGGTTCGTCCCCTCTCCATGGTTGCCATGCCATCCTCCATGGTGGGTTGAGGTTGAGTGTCTCCGGTTTTGTGCTCTTGGGATTCTTGCTACCGAGACGCCATCATCGCTTAGCTTCATCAACTGTACCACAAGCAAACCCTTCTTCGTGAAGGTCACCGTGCTTCCCACGGTGCTTCCTCTCCGTCCGTCGGGTGTGCAAAGCCCGTCGTCAGGTCGGCGGCCACCTTGCTTCCCAAGGTGCTCTTCTCCGTCGTCGGAGATGTGCTAAATCCTCGGTGTGCTCGAGGTCGGCTTCTTGCCAGAAGTCGGTGTTTCGGGTCCTTCGCGTGTGAAGGGTGCCGATTCGTGTGAGGGTTTGGAGCTCGCCACCATGTGTTGGTGAAGAGCGCCATCGAGTGGATTGAGGGTTAGGGACGAGAGAGTCCCGACTTCTCTGTGTGAGAAGTTTCCTCAACGGAGACGTATTAGGTGTTCATGTGTTGAGCACCGAACTTCGGTAAACAACTCGGTTTGCGCCTCTCTGTCTTATTTACTTAACCGCATCTTGATATCCACTGCCCGTGAGTGCCTTCGTGCCTCCTACACTTGTGCATCGATTGCTTCCGCTAACCGGACTTGTGTAGGAATCCACGACTAGTCAGTGCCTTAACTTGCTTAAGTGACTAAGTGCAACAAAAGTAAAAATTGAAATAGTCCGATTCACCCCCCCTCTCGGCCTTAGGTTCCTTCAGCACTGCTAAAAGAAGGGTCAAGGAGCTGGCCGAGCAGCTCAAGACCGTTGACCAGCGCCTTAGTTAGAGCGAAGATCTAACCGAGCAGCTGTGCACCAAGACCGAAGAGGTCGAGGTCCTCCGTGCAGAAGCCACGGAGCAGGCCAAGCAAAGCAAGAGGAAGCTGAGCGTCTCTGAGCTGAAGCCAGAGAAGGGATCAGAGCCCAAGGGGAAGTCCTACGCCTCAAGTTAGTAACTGAGGAGCTGAAGGAGCAGCTTGCTTCTAAGTAGCAGTAGGGAGTATCCGAAAGGGCTTTGTACCTGTAAACTTTTGTTAGTGTAAATAAAGACTTACCTTTTCCCAGCAAAAAAGAGTAGTAAAAAGACAAGAATGAACAGGAAATTAAGAGCAAGGCAAAACAGCGCTAGAAAGTTTTAGGAAAAACGCTAGAACGCCAGCATAACTCCCAGCCCCCATTGTGCATATGTTCGAAAACTGAGTTTGCGAATTCGAACAAGTGCACAAGCAAAAGAGCGACATCCTAGCCCCCGGTACAGACGATGCTTGAAGACCTAAGTTTGCGAATTCAAGCACGTGCGTAGAGAGTTAGAGCGACACCCGCATCCTGATCTACTTGTTCTATGAACTGCTCGTTAACGTAAGTTAGGCGATTCATAGGGTAACCGAACAAGAAAAGTGCCTCTGCCGTAGGGGCTTACAAGAGCAGGCTTTGCCAAGTGGTTGTGCCGAACGCGGTAAGTGCCTCTGCTGCGCGGGGCTTACGAGAGCAGTCTTACGCAACCCTGAGTTTAGGAACTTGCTAAAACTAGATACGGGTAGGGAAATCCTGAAGATCACGAAACCAAGAGTTCGCAAGACCGGGCATCCATCAAGTGTTACCAGAGAGAAAGATAGTCTAAGAAGACAGGGTGTGAAAAGGGCTGCAGGGGGCCGCGAACATTCACTATTTATTGGATTGAACTTTATATGGCAGCCCCAGAGACATGGACGAACTAAGGCGCAGAGTTTGACAAAAAGCGCATATCTAGGGAAGCAAACAAAAGACCTGCACAAAGAACTTACGAAGCTGGTCGATGTTCCAAGTGCTGGTCAGCTCTCTCCCGTCCTCCATTGCCAGGCGAACAGCCCCCGGGCGAGCAGTAGAAACGACCGTGAACGGATCCTCCCATCGGGGAGTTAACTTGTTGGCATTGGACAGGTTCTGGACACGGCGCAGAACGAGGTCGCCCACCTTTAAAGCCCTTGGTCGAATAGATTTGGCAGCGTGTCAGCGAAGATCTTGCTGGTAGCGCGCCATTATAACTTGTACTCGATCGCGTGTGCCATCAAGGAGGTCGAGGTCGAGCAAGCGCTCTTGCTCTAAGTCAACCATGTTGACCGAGCTCGTGCGAGGCGAGCCGAGTACTATTTCGGCGGGCAAGATAGCTTCTGTACCGTAGACTAATTGGAAAGGAGTTTCCCCGGTTGCCCGGCTGGCTGTGGTATGAACAGCCCAGAGGACGGAAGGAACTTCGTCGACCCAGGCTTTGTTGTGCTGATTGAGTGCAGCGAACACCCGCCGTTTGATACCCTAGACTATCTGTCCGTTAGCTCGGTCGACTGCTCCATTGCTCTGTGGATGTGCCACGAGGCGGCGAACCTTGGTGCCCAAATTGCTCGCAGATTCTCGAATATCTCGCTTCTAAACTGGGGACCGTTATCGGTGATCAGTTTGTGGGGAATCCCGAAGCGCGTGGTCACATTGCTTTTGAAGAAGCGCACAGCCGTTTTTGCGTGAAGAGATGACACAGGCTCTGCCTCAATTCACTTTGTAAAAGTGTCAATGGCGACGAGCAAGTGCGTGCAGCCCTTGAACCCCTTGGGGAACGGACCGAGCAGATCCAGACCCCACGTGGAGAAAGGCCATGATGGGGGATCGTTTGGAGCTCTTGGCCGGGCTTATGGGCCTTTCGGACGTGAAATTGGCAAGCCTTGCACTTAATTACCACGTCCCGAGCATCCTGTAACACTGTGAGCCAGTAATAACCCATGCGAAACGCTTTCCTGACCAGAGTCCCGAAGGAGGCATGGTTGCCGCAGGCACCCTCATGTATGTCCCTAAGAAGGAACACACCCTTCTGCTGCGAGATACACTTGGAGAGTACTCCCAGAGCACCTTGCCGGTAAAGGATGCCGTCCACAAGCTTGTATGGACTAGCACGCCATATAAGCCGGGAACGCTCGGCTTCGTCGTAGGGCAGGGTCCCATCTGCAAGGTACCGAACAAATGGCGTTGTCCATTCCGCAGCCTGCTCGATGACGGAGACAGCACCACCTGTCTCTGTTGCCTCGTCCGGAGACGTGATAAAGGGCTTGTAAAGGTGCTCGACGAGCACCCCTGCCGGAGCAGGTTCGCGTGAGGATCCAAACTTGGACGGCTGATTGGCCAAGAAGTTGTCCTTCCTGAGCACGAAGAGCACCTCGAAGAATCGAAAATGCCACTCCAACTTCCTCACTTCAATCAGGTATCGCGCCATTGAGCCATCGCAGCACTGATATTCCTTGTTCACCTGATTGATGACTAGCTGTGAATCTCCCTTCACAGTTAGCTGTTGGACGCCAAGCGACTTGCACGCTCTTAGTCCGCGAGGAGGGCCTCGTACTCCGCGGCATTGTTAGTCGCCGCAAAGTGTAGTTGGATAAAATACTGGAGTTGCTCTCCTTGAGGGGAGATGAGAACAAAGCCAGCCCCCGAGTTTCCAGTGCGCGAGCCATCAAAAAACATGGTCCAGGCGGTTTCTTCAGGCTGCTCGGGAGCATCCTGGGATTTGGGCGGGCAAGTCCATTCAGCGACAAAGTCAGCCAGGACCTATGATTTAATAGCAGTTCGGGCAGCAAACAGAATGTCGAACTTTGCTAGTTTCATTGCCCACTTAGCTATACGTCCGTCAGCTTCCTTGTTCCGTAGGATTTCTCCCAGAGGAAACTTGGTCGGGACCAGTATTTGATGCGCCTGGAAATAATGCCGAACTTTTCTGGAGGACATGAGAAAGGCGTAGAGCAGCTTTTAGACCTCAGGATAACGCTCCTTTGATCCATGAAGCACCTCGCTCACGTAGTAGATTGGCCGCTGGACATCTTCCCTTTCCACCGTCAAGACCGCGCTCACCGCTTGTGGCGTGCAGCCAAGGTACAACAAAAGCTGTGCGCCATGTCGCAGGGTAGTCAAGACAGGTGGGTTGGACAGGTATTGCTTTAGATCTTAGAAAGATCTATCAGCCTCCTCTGTCCACTCGAAACCATTGTACTTGCGCAGGGCCTTAAAGAAGGGCAGCCCGCGTTCGCCTTTACGAGAAATAAATCTGCTTAAAGCAGCCATCCGCTCTGTGAGGCTCTGGACCTCCTTAATGGTGGTCGGAGCCATCATGTTTTTAATGGCCTCGATTTTTTCTGGGTTAGCAGAAATTTCTTGCGAACCTATAACATAGCAGAGCAGCATGCCAGATCGAACACCCAAGGTAGACTTCTCTGGATTTAATTTAATTCTGTGCCTGGTGAGAATACGAAAAGTCTCAGCCAGGTCTTTTACATGATCCGAAGCATACTTGCTCTTTACAACTATGTCGTCAACATAGATCTCCAGGTTCCTTCCGCGCTGTTCTGGGAAAGCCTTTTCCATTGTTGCTGGAAGGTGGCACCAAAGATTATGTGAGACCAAGGACAAGGTCGAGCAGCGTAAAGTGCGAAGGGGTGATGAAGGCAGTTTTCTCTTCATCCTCGGGGGGCTTATTTGGTGATAACCGGAGTAAGCATCCAAAAAACTCAAAAGCTAGGCATCCGCAGTCGCGTCGACTAGCTGGTCTATGCGAGGCAGTGGGAAATTGTCCTTAGGATAAGCCACGTTCAAATCTGTGTGGTCGACACACATCCGCCACTTACCGTCTTTCTTCTTTACGATCACAGGGTTGGCCAGCCAATCGGTGTGATCAACCTCGCGGATGAACCCAGCAGCGAGCAGCTTACCAAGCTGATCCTTGATGATCCCCTGCTTGAAATCCGAAAAGCGACGAAGCATCTGGCGAACAAGATTTTTGTCCGGCCGGACTGCCAGTTTGTGCTCGATAACTTCCCTTAGGACCCTAAGCATGTCAGACGGCTCCTAGGCAAACACGTCTGCATTAGCTCGGAGGAAGGCAATGAGCTCGATTTCCTATTTGGGGTCTAGATTAGCCCCCAAATGAACTGTCTTGGAAGGATCGTCAAGAGACAGCGGAACTTCCTTGGTCTCTCCCCCTAGCTGGGGAGAAACTTTGGGACGGGCAGACTTGGTCTGTGGTACTTCGAGACCACGCGGTGGAAGTTGGTCGACCAGGGCAAGGAATTGCTCATCGCAATCTAGAGCAGCCTTGTAGTTGCCCTTGACCGTGATCACACCGTTGGGGCCTGATATCTTCCCGCAATGGTATGCATGGTGGGACACGGCCATAAACTTTCTAAGAAATGGCCGGCCCAAGATCGCGTTGTAGGCAGATGGAAAGTCGACCACATCAAACGTGATCAACTCTGTTCAGAAGTTGCTTGGCCGCCAAGGTAACGGCAGACAATCTGCCCAAACCAAACAATTCGCCGCACAATCCGCATATGGGCATCGCGACCTCTTTGAGTTTGGAGCGAGGAATCTGCATCTCGTCCAATACTTTTGCAGAAAGCAAGTCCAGCGCACTCCCGCCGTCGATTAGGACACGACCAACTCTAGCGTTGCTGATGGTCGGAGCGACCACCAATGGGAGCCGCTGAGGCTTAGTCATCCCGGTGGGGCAATCCACCTTGGAAAAGGAGATGGAGACCTCGGTCCACTTCATCGACTCGGGCTGTGGTTTGCCCTTTTCGATGTTGTGGACCTCCCGAGCAGCTTCCTTGAGGCTGCGCCGAGAGGGATATGCCGAGGAGCCGCCAAAGATAACAGCTATATGGTTCACGGGCTCCTGATAGTCATCCTCATCGTCCCGATCACCACCATCGGCTTGGCGCTTGTCCTTGCCAGCATCACCCTTTTCGGGCAGGGTGGGCATGGGGCCTTTGCAGTTGTAGAATTCCTCGAGCTTTGCAGCCCAGGTCCTGCAATGGCGTATATCATGGCTGTAATTCTGATGTAACTGGCAATATCGGTCACTCGGACCTTTCTTGTCTTGATTTCCTCCCTGGGCGGGCTTCTTGCCCTTGTAGTTATTGTTGGGCTTCTTCTGCCCGTCCTTTGGAGGAGGTGCGCGATCTATACCGACGACGGTGTTATCCTGCACACCTTTGTTCTTTTTCTTCTGGGACTGCTTGTCACTAGGATTGTTGCTGCTCTTCTTTTTCTCATCTACACCAGGCTGGGCGGGCAGCTCGCCCTTGTTAAACTCCTTTTTATACTGAACACGCTCTGCCGCATTGGCATAACGGTCAGCCTCCTTGAACAGGTCATTGGCGGTCCAGGTCTCATTGATCTCGAGATCCTGGGTGAGGCGCTCATCGCGGACTCCATTTTTAAAGACGCGGACAACAGATTCATCCGAGATGTTGGGGATCGTGTTGCAGATCTTGATGAAACGCTTCATGAAGTTGCGGAGGGTCTCCCCGTTCATCTGGATCATCTGGTGTAGATCATCCTCCTTGTCCAGATGCACGTAACAGCTTTGGAAATTGACGATCAGAGCGTCACAAAGTTGGTCCCAAGAGTGGATGGAACCTTCTTGCTGATTAAACAGCCACGTCCGAGCAGCACCTTCAATGACAGTCGGAAGGTAGTTGGCCATGACTAGCTCGTCACCCCCGGCTGCCATGATGGCGGTAGCGTAGATGGAGAGGAACTCCTCTGGGTTTTGGGTCCCATTGTACCTCTCCACGGCGCTGTTTGAACTTGAAGGCCACCGACAACATGGAGCTCGCCGAGAAAGCCTTGCGCCCAGTGCCGCGCCTCGACCACCCTCTCCTGCAGAACCTAGTCTTGAGAAGACATTGATCCTGTTGCGCGGAGGAACTCTTGTTGAACGGGAAGATTCCGCCTGGAGAAACTCTCTCCGAGACAATCCTCCGCGCTCCTTCCTCGTGGTCGCCACGATGCGCTCCCCCCGAGGGGATTGTCCGTGATCGTCGCGCGCCCGCTTTTCCCTATGGTCGCGGTGACCACGGGGACTTGGTGAGCGTTACCGATCACGGGTACCTTGTTCGTAATGAGTCGCCCTTTGCCGGTGACGAGGGTCACGTGATCGATCGGAGCGCTCGCTATCCGAATCTCTCCGGGCAGGCTGACTGCGCTGTCTGGAGGAGGTGTTAACTTCTCCTATAGACTTAAGGCCTCCTTCCAGTCGCTCTAGGTGAGAAGCAACAGTGTCGCCCATGTAGGCGAGGTCGGCCAGGTTGGTGGATCTGATCACTTTTGCCATTGCCTGAAGTTGTTCCCGACTTTGATCTCGGGGTCCTGGGATCCCTGAAGCATCAGCGTTTTGCCCGACCGGGGTCTGGTCACGCGGGGATTCAACCCGAACAGGTAGGACATCTGCCGGGGGACTTGGCGGAGATACGCGAGGCGGGTCGCGCCGTTGTCGTTTGCGCCGGTCGCGAATCTGTGCCAAGGTCTGATTAATTGAGGCGTCCAGACTGCGGCGAACAACACCTTGCTCGCGAGCAGCCGGCGCAGCCCCATCTTCATGCCGAGCAAAATTGGACTGCCCGATCTCATCAGCCGTCGCGGCCCGCGCAGGATCCCCTGAGGTTTCTGCGCCGGCCATGTTGACGCTGCGACCGCTGTGCGTCTGCGCGCTAGACTGTGTCATCCGAAAGACATAGCCTTGGAATCCGAAAGATCTAAACCAGCGTAAAGATCGTCGGTCCGGTAATCATCGTCGATGACGGGAGCATGATCCAAGACCATCTTCGGAACGTAGCCGGAGAGTTCTGTCCCAGATCTGGAAGGCGATCGAGATCGAAGAGATCGATCTGATCTGACAGGGGATGTGACATCCTGCCCTTCTGAGTCATAGCCCTTAGGAAGAGTTTTCTGGTCGCTGAATGAGTTCGACATGCCCGAATAGGCTTGATCTACTAGATCTCCACGGACGGCGCCAACTGTTGACGGTTGGGATATCGGTCCCAAGTCAATTAAGGTTCTTGACAAAAGGGAGATAGAAGACCTGTAGAGCAAGGCAAAGAGCAATCAACGAGCAACAGGGAGACATAGGGTTTTTATCCTGGTTCGGGCCTCTTCGGGGAGATAATAACGCTACGTCCAGCGCTTCTTTATATCAAAGATGATTACAAGGAGGAAACTCGACGAGATGAACAGGTCTCGGCGAGATTATGTGTGTACAGGAAGTATTATGCGATCTTCTGGTGACTCTTGACCGTAAAATCATGCCCTCTACACGCCGTAGGGGTCTTGTTTATATAGTGTTGGACAACCGACCTACTGAGTGATAATCGGGCTGGGCTGACAACTTGTCTGTAACGAACTCGTATGCATGCCAAATACATCCCGCGGTAAATAAGGTATACTCTAATTCTTGGGGATCACGACATCTGCTCCAATCCGGGAAACCACGTCCGGGTCTTCACGTAGCCGTGCAGAACTCTGTTCTAGTCGGACTCAAACAAGAATCCTAGGCCGTTACGCACCGTGCCAGCCAGGAAGCTGTTCAGCAGGATGCACATCGGCCTGATAGAACCTTTCAGGGAGCCAGGCCCTAGGAGCCTGTTCGATTAGGCCATCAGGGAGTGGGCCATGGCAATGGGCCGTGATTTTATCCCTGACACATGTGTGCACCATGTGCTAGTCCTGGCTTAGTAGTTAGGGAAAACTGTTAACACACTTTACTTTGAAAAGATCGGGCTGCGGACCGTTGGCTCAAGAGGGGGACCCAAGTGTCTAAACCTTAGGGAGGGTATCGGTGTTAACCGAAGGAACTAATGAATCGCCTTGTATTGTTACTTGGTCTAGGCTCCTAAGAAAGATCTAAGACGCAAAATTACCACTCGGCTTATGGGTAAAGTGTGCTACACTCTGCAGAGTTAAAACTATCATGATAGCCGTTCCCACGGTTATGGGAGGGCAGGAAGGTCGTACATGGTAGTCTCATGTGTATTTAATAATCTGATGGGTTGGTTTTGTTTTGAGTATTCGAGGCTTGTGCAGTTTTGCGGATGGGTTTTTGAAGCCGAGCTCTGTTTGTTACCTTGGGGAATTCGTTCATCTTCATTAATTGTTCAACAAATGATTTTACAACACTTTAATTAATCTGGACTAGAATAGGTGTTTATGCAAATTAACCACCCTGTTCTTGTCATACTCGTGCATTCATACATAAGGATTGTTGTGGGTAGCCGTGTACTCACTATACAAACCACGGATATATTTGTTCAGGAGAAGACTCGGTCCCGTTTGCCCAAGAGATCGGGAGGATTCTCGTGCTGCGGTTTTACTAAAGATTAGCTATCGCTGAAGGGTCGGATTAGAGAGCATCGTCATATTTATTCTTGCATATCATTTGGATTTCCGCTACTCTGAATATTATTACTATATGTATTTATGAAAACTATTGTAATAAGTGATTGTGATACAATTACTTTTGCATCATTATAATATTTTCTTAGTTATGATGATTGTGTTGTGATGCTCGACCTAAGTCGCTCATGAGTTGCTAGCATTGATCGCTAGGACTAGCAATGGATCATGCGTAGATCCCGGTGAAGTTGGGGTTGTGACATAATATCACCTGAATAGTAGGGTTGTCACCATCTACTATCTACCACACAACCCATGGGGCTAGGTGCCGATTGGGTAATTCCTAGTCTAGGTACAATGTCTACACTAGCAATCACTACTTTACCACGACGTACTTGCAAGTTGCAAGAGATGGAATAAACTCTATCTAGAGCATGCCAGTTCCCAACAGATGAATTTAACTAATGAAATGAATTTACTTTATAAAATAAAGTAGAGCTAAAGTGTTACCCAAACAGATGACTGGAACTTCACTCAAATCCGAGTTCCGTTCCCTCAGTACAGGGTGGAGGAGATGCCGCCAGCTTTGGCTTCTCCCAGACATTCAATTCTCCTCTCTCCCTATCCTCTAATTATCCCTACTCTTCTCCATGTTTTGGAAGGAGGTGAGCACCTCCTTTAATATTTGCATGGAGCCAATCAGTGGAAGACACTTGTTGGGACACGTGTCCCTCAAGGGGAGGTGGAGTAGCAACTAGGGATGGCAAAAATACCCATGGATCCGGGTACCCGCGGTACCCGACCAGATGGGTCCGGGTCCGGGTCCCATCCGAGACCCATGGGTATTAAATTTCGGGTCCGGGTCTCAAATTGAACCCATTGGTACCCAGACCCGGACCCAAAAAGGGTAGACTGACGACATGTGGTCCCACGTCGTCATTGCCTCCAATCTCCCCTCATCTAACCCTAAGTCCCTAATTTTTCTCCCACCTAGTGAGGCAGTGACCCAAGCACCCACACGCGGACACGCCGCCTCTCTCCTCAGCAGCCGCCCGCCTGCCCCTCGGCACCCACACGCCGCCTCCTTCTCCTCCAGCCCGTCGGCGAGGTGTCGTGCGGGCGGGCGAGACATGGGCGTGGCGCTAGGGAGGCGGCGCGGCGGCGGAGCTCGAGAGGCGGCGCAGCGGCGGCGCTTGGGAGGCGGCGTGGCGGCGGAGCACGGTGCGTCTCCCCTGCGAGCACCTCCTCCTCTGTGGCTCTCTCCCTCACTCCCGCAGCCCCTCTTTGGCTCTCTCCTCTCTCCCGCAGTCCCGCTCTCTTAGGTTGGACCCAACGGGTACCCGTTCGGGTCTGGGTACCCGTCGGATCCGGGTCAGGGTATAGATTTAGACCCGAGAGTAACTTCGGGTCCGGGTCCGGGTCTGGGTCCACCGTTCGGATCTCAGGTTCGGGTCCACGACGACTGGACCCGGAGATACCCTACCCGATTGCCATCCCTAGTAGCAACCAAGGCAGCATGCGAGGAGGGGGGCCAGCCGACCTAGGGGGCTCGGCTGGTCCCCCTGGTCCACCGTATTTCGGTGGGACGGCCAGGATCCCTCCCCAATGTCAGTAAGATAACTGCCAAAAGCGGTTGCATCTTGGATACCTTCGAAGCTTGGCTGACCGATTTCGTGGGATCATTCGGTTCCTTGATTGCACCGTCCTTGCTCACCAATGGTCCAGATCAACTCCCATGGTTGGTTTACAGCATGCCCAAGTCGGTTTTATTCGTTTGACACAATTAGAGACTTGTAGGTGGGCCATTTGATCCATGTTGAGTTTATTCGGTCCCATAATGAAACCAACTTGCACCAATGATGGGGATCACCTTTGAGTGTACTCCTCGGATCACAGGAGAAAACACAACTCATTTGGGCCCAAAGTGGGGCCGGTTGGTTTGGTGGGGCTAGCCGACCTAGGGTAGGTCAGTCATGCCCACTTCAGCTCAGTTTTCACCCAATTTTCTCTAGTGGATCCCTACAAGCACAATCTCACCAAAACTAGTGGAACTTATAAATTTGCAATAGTTTATGTTCGAATTTCTTCATTTTATGAGTTTGTCAACGGTTAAAGTTGTCTGAAATATGGTATATATTGATCGTCAACATGGAGGCAGCCGGGAGGCTTCGGGCTTTTGGGAGATAGTCGGGGAGGCGGTCAAGGCGGCTTTGGTCAGTCAGATGGTGGTCGGGCTAGCTGGTGGCTTTCCTATGTCATCAGGCGGCCAGGGTAGGGTCGACGGCGCCAGACTGCGATGGTGGAGGTGGTGACAATCGCTCATGGAGGCATCAACTTCGTCCGGTGGCCAGGGATGCTCAAACCTCATTGGGGGGCACGGCGGAGTCGGTGATGGCTGTGGCCCGAGGAGGAGCTAGTGCCGAGGAGAGGCGTAGGCAACAGGGGAGGTGTCGGTGGCGCTGACCAACGACACTAGAGAATTGGGCGGCGACTGATCGGGGAGGCAATGCGCGCTGAGTTGGGTAGATGAAAATAATGGACTTAGCTACTGCCGAATCCAAGATGTATGTGTAACTCAGTGCAATCGGCTGACATAGGTTTGCCTATGTCGTCGACCTAAGCTAGGATCCCGACGACACAATATGCACCCCCAACTTCGACAATGTCGTCGCAGCTACCGAGGCTTTCTTTTGATTTTGTTAGGGCGAAATATGGATTCTACAATATCAACAACCTATTTCAAGTTATTTTTTTGTTATGCATCATGTGGTGTTTCTCGATCGCTACAAAATGACCTAACTGTGCAACTATACAACTAATGATCCGCAGAACCCTCCTCGTCGAACAATTAATTCCATGAGACCGTGATATGTTACTAGTATTGTTAGTGTGACGTAAAACCATTTATGATTTCTTAAATTTTTTCATCAAAGAATAACATTTTTAATTATTTTACAAAGGTGAAAAAGATTTAAATTGAAATACAACTGTTGGTGGCCTAAGGTGAAGCCAGCGACACTAACTAGCTACCTTGTGGGACTAGCCACACATGGCAACATAGAAAGCTCTATGTTGGTAGCTAACTACAAGCCATCGACACACAGTAAACCCGGATCCTCCTGCCAGGCGACAGGCTAGTATGAAAGCTTCTGGCACAGAATGCACCCAAGTCCACCTAACAGGCCACTGGCGGGAGCTTGTCAAGCAAGGTATGCGTCAACGGTCTTGGCTAGAACCACTAACACATATTATTTTGCAAAAAAAGAGAACACGTGGGCTCGAACCGTAGTCACCCAGAGGAGAGCGCACGAGTACTACTCCTTTAAGCCGGCGGGTCAAATGTCCTTATCGAATGTGAGACAAAATGTTATCTTAAGGTTAACATTTGTGTCGACGGTAAGCATAGAAGTCGTCAACACAGAGCCCACCAAGGCCCACCTGCTAGGCCACGAGAGGCATTGGCACAGGAACCACCAAGCAGAGCCCACATGGCAATGTGAGCAGGCATGTGTCAACGGTGTTCCATCCAGCCAACGACGCAAATTGAACCATCCACTACCATGTAGGTCATCATTGATGTGCTTTTGTTTGAGCCATTATCTGGCCGTGAGGAAGTGGGTTTGTGTCAGTGGTTTTCATTTGACAGCTATCGCAGATCCTTTTGGCACGCTTTGAAATTTGAATTTTTGGCCACCCTAAGCACTCAAATCACCCGGGGGCTAGATAGGACAGTCTCAAGGGTTGTATATTCGGACTGCCGACACTAGTTAAATTTGCCATGTGGTCTCATTTGTTGATGCCTAAAATTTCGGCCAAGGAGCTTGCTCTCATTTCCTGTAGTGTGCCCCCAATTCCAAATGGAAAAAATTCTCCACATACATCATGCAAAGTGGTTCCTATGCAACACTGCATAGATTAATACCACGTCACACACTCCTCTCCTCTCCTCTCCTCATCCCCCCGATTCTCGGGGAAAATACCCCGTATGCCACTAAAAAAATGAAAATATCATGTATGCCACTGAGCCCACATGTTGTTAGGTATTTGTGTCGAATATGTGTACGAGTAGGTTACAAAGACTCTGTGTTGTAATAGGCAGAGTTGGTTAGTGTTAGAGTCGGACTCTATCCAGGCCTCTACTATATAAAGGGAGGCAGCCCTGGTGTAACCAAGACAACGACCTCATAATAGTAGCATAGGCAAGAGAGGAGGTCAGCGGCCGGCATGTGGCCGTGACCTGATTAGCCGGTGTGCTGCGGTATTATGGATTTGGGAGGAGCGCCCATAATGAAAGCCCCGCAGATATAGGCGAAAGCCGAACTGTGTTACCAAACATCGTGTCTCCTGGTGTCGTTCGTGATCTTGCATCGACGCATATTCCTAACACATGTCATAGACTCATACGGTCCAACATGTCATATACACAGGATGGCATACAAGGGATTGAAATTTTTTTGTGCCACACAGGTAATTGTCTCTTCCCTTTTCCCCTTTCCACTCTCCCTTCTCCTCTCCTCTCCACTCTCTCTCCTCTTCTCTCCCTTTGCACCTCTCTCTCTCCCCTCCACATCGTGCTGCTGTGCCTCGGACAGTGCCACCATGGCCTCTTCGTCTGCTGATTCTCTTCACTCTCCTCTCCTCTCCTCTCTCTCTCCCTTCTCCATGTCATGCTGTCGTGTCATCATGCCACTATGGCACCACACTGTTGTTCCTCCCATTATTCTTTTTAAAATTAATTTGAGTCTAAGCACACGCCTTACTATTAAGAGGGGTGCGACTGAAAACCATTTTTTGATGGTCTAAGTGCTCAATGTTGATGAATCTTGACCAATTCTATCCACCAATCAAATTTGAAGGTCTTTGGTTTAGGCCTTGTTTGTTCGAAATGAAAGTTGCTAAAAACTTTAATCTGGGTAAGTTGTGGCCACCCAAAAGACGTGTTAAAGAGTTTGAAAAATATGACATTTTTTTTACAAACTCTAACACGAACTATTTAAAACCCCACAAAAATGATAAAATATTACATCATTTGGCTTATACAAAAATAACAAATTTTCGTTTCATCTAACTTAATGTAATCTAAGCTGTACAAACAAGGCCTTAAATTCATATCCGACTATCCGATGTTCACATGGGGACAATCTGATTTAAACCGGACATTCCGATCCTTGGGCCGGTCTGACCCTCATTGTCTTATCGAACTATCTGATATTTTCTCTTGACTATCTGATATTTTTATCGGATATTCCGATGCTTGGTCCAATTAGAGCCTCTGTCTCCAGGACGCAAAAAAATCGGACAATCTAATAATTTTATTGGACTATCCGATGTGTTCAAACTCCCTATTAACTTATTCCGCTTTGGACCTCTCCAGAACTAGTAAAATAGCTGTTGATTTGAGTTTTCTCTCACTTCCATATCAGGTTGTCCGATATGTAATATTGGACTATCCAATGTCTGTCAGACTCATACAACTAGTTGGTGGGTGGGAGTATTTATCCACCTCCCCCCCTTGGGCTAGGGTTGTCCTTCACATTTATTTTGAGCTGAGCTTTTATTGCAACCCTAGAGCCTCACCTTCCCCCTTACTCTAATTCCAAATCTCATTGGTTACATCTTTATGAGAGTGGATAAGCTTCATCCAAGTGATGTGTGTTGATCAAGCCTCATCACTGAGCACTTGTTTTTATCTCCATGTTGGTTTTTCGCCGGATTTGTTACTCTTGGAGTTTGAAAGCTCCTAGACGGCAAGGAGTCATCCTTAAGCCACTGAGACTTGGTGTGCTGGTCGGGAAACATTTTAGTAATATCTGATAGTCCGATCCATATCGGAACATCCGATATTAACTTTTCGTTGTGTGCTTAATTTTATTGAAAATTTGTAAAGCCTATTCACCCCCTCAAAGCTACATCTCGATCCTTCACTAACAATAAATCACATTAGCATGAGTAAACCGATGGTTGGGAATGGTGCATGTCACTAGTAGGTGTCAGCCCTCAATTTTAGCTTACCTTGAAGGTCGACGATCCCATGCACTAGCCCCTGGATCAGTACGCTAGCGTGGAAGACCACATATCCGATACAAGCATACATCGATTAATAAAATCCCTGAATATTACAATCATTGTTGCTAGGTGACTTTAGTAAGGCGGCCCATACACGCCTTAGATTTTAAAACAATGTTCAGAGTTACAGCGGTCACCAAAATATTTACCCAAAAGAATCACTATCGACTAGTGTCCATCCACGACCAGAGCGACCCCTAGGACTTCTCAAGTCCACCATAGTCCTATCCGTCGTCTTCATGGCACTCGTAAGGATCATCCTCGACTCCATCTACTAAAGGAGGTAAGAAGGCGAGGTCAGCGTCATCCAAATGCTGACTAGTTAACACTTTCCTTAATGCATATAGTGCTTAGAAGGCTTTTATTGGAGGAAAGGTTTATTTTATTTGCGTAAAGCCACGTTTAATAATACTTTAAAAAATCCTAACTAGCATCATCTAGAATTTGTCTTGTTTATATAAATCAGGGGTTTACCATTTTAACAATGCACCTGAACCCAAATAACTTACCAACCAACCCACAATCGACCCTCTCTCGACCAAATACACAACCAGCTTCACCGATCCCCATACCAGCTTATCCATTCCTCCTAACTTTCTTCTGGTTGCCCCCAACCTTTCCTAGTTCCGCCATCATTCCAGGACTTGGCAATCTTGTTGTGGATCACACATGCCATGGCATGCCCGCCTCGGCCTAGGGGGTTGCCAGCCCTCACTAGTCGACCATGATCCTGGGATGTGTGGCCATTATCACCCTCGGTGATGACCAATGCCGGTCCCTATCGAGAATGGTCCCAGAGGGCCTCCGCAGAGCGCTCACAGCTGGCGATCCAAGACCCATACTTCGCACGATGGCCACGCGTTGTGTTAGAACCATCCCTCAGATGGCAGTGATCTCCCCGCTACACGTGTTACTCCGCACTCCTCCTAGGTAAGCCTTGGCTAAACCCAGCACCTAATCACCCTGTGCCTTAATCATCCATTAGGATGTCCTCTTTGGGGCAACCCACTAGTAATCTCTACTTCCACGATCATCGACCAAACCACACTTAGACTATCCCAACAACCTGATCAACCAGACCGACTCCCCACATGACCTTACCCCAAACAAAATCAGCCCAACATGCAACTAACAACCCTAACTGTCATGTGTCATATCATAATGAATGAGAAGAATGAATGACCGGTGAATATCGGTTCACCGTTCCGTGGCAGTTAGCCAGAAGATTTGTTTAAGCCTAAGCCAGTCCAAGCAAATTTTATCCATTAGGTAGGGTTAAAGTGGTTACCAGACTAATCATAGGCTATCAATAGTAATGACAATCGAGGCAGTCATTAAGGCTAAACAGTTCAAAGGCATGCATGTATAAATATTACCTGATTAACAATTAGGTAGTTTACTAAGCATGCATTTAATTAATAAAAAAAATAGTTAACACAAAACTAGGTAATGAACATGATATTTAGTGATGTTAATCCGCACTAGAGAAAGTCGCAATCTCTCCCTAATATGGAGTACACCTAAAGAGTAAGTGTTAGCTTTCCTTGCTTAGGTAGGTGTTCCTCCTCGGCGTCCCCAAATCTTCCTTCAGGATCGTCTACGTCTAATCATACCAACAAACCAATAATTATTTACTAATGCAACAGAAAACATGATGCATGCACGGCCTAGGCCAAACCCTCGGCATTAATGCCTAAGATCGAGTAGCGAACCTATCTTTCGTATGATGTGCTATGCATGACAAAGTGCATTAATAAATAATGTTATCAGTATATAATAGTCTACTAAACGCCAAAATAAGATTTCGTACGATTAGGTCGTCATAGGGTGATTAGGGTTTCTAAGCGACATAAGATGACAATTGTTCGACATTCATCCTGCGTACGGTTTAAAGTTTATCAGAGTTGACATATTCTAGGTGTTTCTCAAATGAAAGAGATAATCCTAAGTTATATCCATTATTAACATATTTCCTAGATCCAGCTCCTTACGTAATTTAAAAGGACACGAGTTAATTATTCGTTGGGTTTTGCAATTAAATAATCCTATGAATATACTCGAACAATAAAGGAAATTTTAAAATCTTCTAAATTTATTAAGGCATTTGCCTAGCCATTATATTTTCTAACCAATATTTGAGGTCAAAATATTAATTAATATAACCATAAATACTCTAGCATTCCTTTAATCATTTCTATAAAGGGAAATTCACATTTTTAACTAACAGAGCCAATTTTTCCGTTTACAATGATGGGTTTTATATTTTTATAAAATCATAAATGGTCTCTAGTATTTATTTAAATTTTTCTAGAATTTTTGGGAGTCTCTAGCTATTTTAAATAATTCCCTAGCTATTTCGGCCAATAATAAAATGATTAAATCGGTAATTAAATGATAATTCCCTCTGGGCCGATCCAACCGACGCAATGGCCTAGCGACAGAAGCGGCCCAGGGCACATTCGCGCGCGCGCCCGTGCAGCCAGGGCGGCGGCGCCGAAAGCGGGATTTTCAAAGGCACCAAGGCAAAAGGGAACACGCCCGCACCACTTGGGTGCCTCCACTTAACCTGACCAGGTGGGACCGAGGCCCACGCGTCAGCGACCCAGAGCCACGGTTTAGCCTCAGCGCGTGAGTGAGTGATCTGATAGGCGGGACTCGCAGGTCAGTGACCCTATAGCCCTATCCGTGCACGAATCTAGGTGCCAAATTCGACGGCTCCTGGTCATCTTTCTCCTCCGGCTTGGCGGCGACGGCAACAACGCGACGGCGCTATAGCCTATCTCCGGTCAAGTGCGTTGGCGCATCGGCATCTACGGCCCTTTACGATTCTTATGACACTCGCGCCGAGGCCATGAGTGGCCTGAAAGTGGTGCTGTGACGGTGGCGGAGCCGAAGGCTCGCCGACAAAACCCGAGCCGCGACACCGATCTACAGACTATGGCCATGGGAAGGGAGCTAGAGGGGTTCGAGAGGATGCTCACCACAGGCTTCAGCGGAGACGAGGGGGTTCGGGGGTAGCTGGCGGCGGAGAACCCATCGGCGGCCGAAGCAGAGGCTATGACGGCATGGCGACCCAGGGCTCCTTAGCTGAAATTAGGAGAGGGAAGAGTTTAGGAGAGGTCCCAATGAGCTCCAGGCGAGGGGAATTGGAGAGAGGCTCACGGAATCGCTAGAGTTGCTTCGGTGCCGGCGAGGGTCGATTTGGGAAAAAAATTGGAAACCGGTGCCGGCGGGGGAGCTCCATGCTTATATAGGCGTGGGGCAAGCTTCGGACCCGAAGACGCACGCGATGACGGGGGGCCTTGCGCAAAGAACGGGATAGTCTTGGCGCGGCAGAGCGGAGCGGCGATGGGACGGTGCGGCGCGGCGCGGACCAGAGCAGGCTCAGGCAGAGCGAAGCGACGATGGCGCAGTCCACCGGGCAGAGAGAGAGCGAGAGAGAGTGAGAGAGAGAGAGAGAGAGAGAGAGAGGTTGGCTGTGGGGCCCACGTGCCAGGTGAGCTCAAATTCAAACGAATTTTGAATTTTGGCAAATTTTGCAATACTTCCCAAATTGGGATGTCACGGTAGGTTTATTGTTCAAATCGCACGGAAGCATTCTTTTCTCTCTTTTTTTGACATTTTCATTTTGTACTCACGATAGTGCCTATTCAAAATGTTTGTTATAAAGATTTGTATTTACATAAATTGTTATATTTCTGCACCGGGTATCAAAATCGTAGGACCGCCGCAGCCAAAAGATCTATTGTCATGGGATATGTAGCAAAACTTTCTACTAAAAGACCTCAAAGGGGGCATATAATCATTGTCAACGTGTTGGATAGGAAACTATTCACGTGGACTACTCATTTTTGTCTTAATAAATACACTTAACAATTCTTAAAAACATTCTCAGCGGCCTCTCTATACCTTTCTCTGAAAACACTATTCTCCGTACTCTCTCTGAAGGACGAAGACGAGTCGACGTCTTGCTTTCAAGAACTGGCGGCGTGCAAATGCAAATGCGGCACCGCTGCACGCATGCATGGTGCATCGATCTTCCACGTATAACGCTCACGGCTGTCCCGTTGACTACAGAGCCAAATTAATAATGAGACTAGGGTAGCTCGCGATCCATCACAAATTGACAATGCACGTACGGCGTATAATTAAACAGTTGGGCATTTGCACGGACATCAACACAAGCACAACCTCCGTCTCCATCTCCCATCACATCACTGTTGCCACTGCTAGAAACTGGGCTAATTACATTAGTACCGGTTGGATTAGAACCGGTAGTGATAGTGACATCAATATCGGTTCGTATTAAAGTAGCGATTCGGACTTTCAGTATCGGTTGAAGGTAGTAGTAAAAATTTCTTTCGCAGATAGGTATAGGCCAGCTAGCATGCGGGCTCTACAAACCGGTATTGATGGGGCTCATCAGTACCGGTCCGTATGAAGTCTCGTTTCTGAAAAGGTTAAAAGGTATGCATGTGCTAATTATATCAAAGCGCGTGGGTGGGTGTGTTAGTTAAAAGAGTGAGGTGTGTGGGTCATGACTCACAAGGGAGCAAAGAGGTGATGGGTTCGAGTTCTGATTCTCACAATATATTATGACTTTTTTCAAGAACGTTCCCTAAAATAGAGAATTGGCACATAATGTGCCCTTCGGAGAGGCTGAATGATCTGGATACCATGTGTGGAAACAGATTTCAAATTTGAATGTTTGAAGGAAGTATCATGGTTGTCAAATAGTTATTTTATCTTTATTAACGAGTCATGTAAAGCTGAACCAAATAGCGGGGGGAGTAGTTAGTTACTGTTCACGTGAATAACATGTGAACAGTACTAGTTGTGTGGGTTTGGTCTATAAATACCATGTATGCCTCTGTGCTGAGAAAAGATATGAAAAAAACTTGAGAATGATCGCTTGAAGATTAGCCAATTTTTATGTGTGCACGCTTCGCGCTGCCTCCAAGTGTGATAGAGACACCTTCCGTTCTCTTGGGCTATAGGAGCATCTCGTGTTTGCTTCTTATGGCCGAGTAAGCGAGATTATCAACATTTGGTTGGGCGTGCAAGATCGACGTGGGTTGCTGTTCATACAGTGGTTGGCGTCGACTCAGTTCGTCAGGTTGCATGGCAATAGACTTGATCATGGAAAGCCTGACCCGACCTGACTCGAAAAAGCCTGACCCAGCGCGACCCGAACAGCGCATCGGGCCGGGCTCAGGCCTCAATCTGAAGCCCGGCCATCGAGCCGACCAAAAACGCAAAATAAGCCATGGCCGGGCCGGGCCTTCGGGCTTCGGACTAGGCTTGGAACTGGAAATGAGGCCCAACACGCCGGGCCGGGCTCGGGCCTAGTCCCGCGGGCTTTTCCAAGCCCAGCCCAGCCTTTGAACAGGTCTACATGGCACCATGTTTATCATCCCTGTAAATTCTACAGAGAGAAGGTTGGGCCATAATCCCTCTTAATCAGAAATTGTTTAAACCTTTGCATGCGTCCATTGGTGTTATGTGTTTAGAGTGATTGAAGATTAGAGATGGATGTGCGATGGATGGAGGAAGACTAGGAAGCATGCGGTTGAGTGGGTCAAGAAGGCTAAAGCATTTGTGGACCATATTTTTTGTAAGTTTTTTGACTCTAATACAACCGCTATTTGCCTATGCCACGCGTGCTCCAACAGCGTAAAGAAGACTTTAAAAGGGAAATCGGTTTCCAACTCTGTAAGCATGGTTTCAAGGAAAATTATTTTGTTCGGGATGATCACGGCAAGAGGAAACGTCCGGCGGTGTATAGCCTTGATGATGTTGCGGAGGGCTATGAAGAAGTAGATTGAATAGACGATCTCATGCAGGATTTTGGCTGGGCTAATGATATCTCTCCTAAGGAAGAGTCTATGCCATATGCGGATCAATTTAAAGATTTCTTGATTCTTCCATACTACTGTTACATGAGCATACCAACGTGACCGTACTATGTACAACTTGTCAACCAATTGTTACAATGGCCTCTGCAAACTTCTAGTTTCGTCCTTCCGAATGGTCACAAGATGACACCAAATCTGTATGAGTGAAGATGCTTCTTCGCGTGGTAGGAATGATGTATGAGAGAATAAACTATTGCCTTAAGTTCGGCATGCCTTATTGGAAATATGAATCATCGCTGACGAACTTTAAGCATTGTAATGATAGTCGGAATGTGAAAGCAGTGGGTGAAGATGGTAAAAATAAACAGGCCATCGTGACCCAAAAAAACCTTGTGTTTCTTTCCGATAACTCAACGTCTGTAGCGGCTGACATATCCGAGTCCATGGCGAGACACATTAAGTGGAATGAAGAGGGTAAACATAAAAAAAGAGGCATCATAATTCTTCTGTTGGACATAGAAGCTTGTAGGTACCTTGATCAACAGAACCCAGATTTCACGGCAGAGACAATGAAAGTGCATATCGGTCTTGCGATAAATGGGTTCGGACTCTTCAATATGATCTCGCACCCATACTCATGTTAGCATGTATTCATTATTTTGTGTAGATATATTAAAGAGGACATATGAAGAACATTAGCTGAGCTTAACTTTTTTATTAAGAGTTCTATGCTAAAGAGATCTTCGCATCGAGGATGGACAAATTTTAAAAGGAAATAGTTTTGCTCACCACCAAGCTCGAGAAAATATGTTACCGAGTTTTTCAATTGCATGCAACATCTATTCCTACATCTGCCATATGAAGCAAAAGTTGAGGACCTGCGCAGCTCAGGTGGATTTATTCCGTGCAATGAGTGATGAAAAGTATCAGAGCATAGGTGAAGAACAAAGCACACATTGAAGGAAGTATTGTCGAAGCTTAGCTGATTCAGGAGATCGTGTACTTCATGAGTAAATACTTTGCGACGAAAAGTCAGGTCAGCGTGGCATAACCATGGTATAAGAAGGCACATTGCAAAAATACTTTTAGCATTCAGGTGTTTCATGACCTAGACAGCTATTCTATATGGAAAAGCACCTCGCGTAAGTTGCAAGAGGATGAGGTGGCGGCCACCTCCACCGAAGAGGGGGGATGGGGCCACCCCTAAGAAGGGGGAGGAGGTGGCTGCCTCTAAGGAGGCGGAGTGGCCTTCTGAGGAGGGGGTGAAGAGTGGGGTTGGTGACCCACTGCTGGAGCCACGAACTCGACGGGGCCATGCTAAACAATGGGGCGAAATAAATTGCCAAAAGCACCTACTAATGAAGCTGACAAGATTGAGATCAACGTTTGCAACGGGAAAGGTATGTTAGATCTATTAGTAAATGTTTTGTGGTTTTAAATGCCAAAAACTCCCACTAACTCGTTGTTATGACTTTTTCGTACAGGGGTGTGGTGTGTGTCAACAAGAGCAAGCAAGAGCTTCTCACATGCTTGGCTCGATCCTGAGGTCATACAACCAGGAAGTGTGGGGAGGGTAGTGCACGACGACCAATGTGTAATTGGCCGGAGCGTCTACTCACTGGTAGGTAATGAAAATGGGACCATCGTTGTAGATCGATGCATCGATGATTTTAAGGTAAATTTCATGTAATTACTTCTTTTTAATATTCTCTCACTTTGCACTCTAACTTTATGTGTTTGTGTTTCATTTCAGGCTAGGTATCGCCTTGGCCCTGATGCTTCCGCACATGACTATAGGTCTGCCAGACCTGTACTAAACACAATGGCAGCAACAACAATTAGGGATACCATTAAGGGAGACCATCGGGATGCAGTCACGAAGCACTTGAAGAGGGCAGGGCAAAAGATCGACAGAGTCCAAACCCTCAAGGAGTTCCTCGAGGACAAAGAATACTTACCTAAGCGCCCTGATAGGATGGACAAGTGCCTAGGGGCACTCTATGAGATGTGAGCATTGCCAGAATGGATACAGATGTCTACAAGAAACAGGGGTAACCGAGCCGCCAATCCCGAGATCTAAGTCACCTACCTTGGAGGATGGGGCATGGGTCACCTCGTTCGGGATATGGAAACAAGCCCTGCAACCCTAGCCTTGTAATTTTGGTTTTGAATGTTTTATTTGAAATCTACTTGTAGGAGGCAGAGACAGAGACGTGTGGACCGCCGCATACACGCCCTGCGCCCGTCCTGATGGCACACACCACTGATGCCGCCAGTTGCTTAGGAGAAAATTTTAAGTGTTCTTGCTATAATATTCGCTATTTATTCTTGTGTTGTTTCACCATTAATCCATTATTTGTTTTAGCAGGATACCTACGTGGAGGCAATGCGTGAGAAGCATGGTGCTGACTACAACCTGTCAACAATGATGGTCGACCCTATGGTCATATATGACCAATTTGGTGGGAGGAGTCATGATAGACTTGCCTTTCTGGACATTGTGGTGCCCTAGGACCAATACAAGCACCAGGTCAGGGTACGTCAATGGGAGACAAGCTCTTCTTCCGTCTGTGCCTAAAGGGAGCAATTAAAGGCGACAATGAAATGCTTTGATGAAATGGAGCTAAAGAGGTAGGTCAAGCGAGAACAGGATACGAGGCGGTTATCGACCATCCAGGGTTAGAACATTGAGAGAATTCCCTGTATGCCGCTGAAAAAATTTACAATACCCTATCTGCCACTCGAAATTCTCTCTTTCCTTACATGCCACTAGTTCAGGTTTTCTCTTCCCTCAGTGCCACTGCCGTTAAGTCCGTTAGTTTTAGTCGTTTAAAAAGTTCATTAATGTCTAAAATGCCACTTTGGTTTCAAATTTTGAAAAATCATATCTTCTTCATTTTAACTTCAGAATGAGTAATTCAAAATTTTCAATTTATGTAAACTCATGCTCTAAATGCTAATCAAATATTTGTAACATTTAGTTTTTCAGCTTTTGTTCTCTTTTTTCATGAGTCAAGGTAGGTTTGATTAATTTTTAAATAAAATTTACATCTAGAAAGATTTAATTTTTACTTTAAAATCTAGCTGTACATAATTTTATAAATCTATCGAATTTTTTCTCATGTTTTTATGAATTTTATACTATTTTTATGATTTTTTTATTTTATAACGTATTAAAAAGGCAGGGGTATAACTCCGTTATATTCTTTACTCTTTACTAGCAAAAAATACCCGTGCGTTGCAACGGGAGAAATAAAAAACACTTTAATATGCCCCTCGGATCGACAAACTACCTATAGAAAGATGTTGTGATGAGTACTTTTTCAACATCCCGATGAGATATAGTGATCACCTAAAGCCTACAATGATGAAAAGGCCATAAAAATTAGTTAAACTCGATAGATGGAATTAGTATAATA
The DNA here is from genome assembly GCA_036346415.1 of Raddia guianensis. Classification (NCBI taxonomy): domain Eukaryota; kingdom Viridiplantae; phylum Streptophyta; class Magnoliopsida; order Poales; family Poaceae; genus Raddia; species Raddia guianensis. The sequence goes on from CM070539.1 coordinate 40,048,215, forward strand.
TTCCTGAATTTCTACTGCTATTTGATTCCAGCATGGAACAGAGCTCGAACCAAATATCAGGAGTTCATGGACTGATCACAAAAAAGCACAGAACAAACTTTCAAGACAAAACACATCTGCGGTTCTGCACAGTATGCTCAGATGACTTGCACAAATTATAAAAATTACACAAATAATATATTTGGATCAATCATCAAACGAAACGCTACAAGCTCATTTGCCAACTCGGATGCCATGACACCTACAACTACCCACAAAAGCAGCTTTCGATGAGACTCTCTAATTTTAAGAGCCGAAGGCCTGCTTCTACCAGTATTGTTATTAAAGGATAAAAATAACGAATTGAATTCAAGCATAAATAAAAGACCAACAGAAGAGTAGAGTAATTGTATTCCATATATGGACTTCTTCTCTACTAATTACAGAGGTAGCACATTACATTTTCTGATACAACCAATCAGTTTAAAAAGCATGCATGAAAACCTAACCTAAACTATTGTGCAGCCCCTGTAATGAGAACATCCACCGGGATGCCATCGATTGTGCAGTACGCCTACAAAACACACACATATTTCCCCACTTATCACCGAAGCATGTGTAAGGTGAAATTAAGTTTTCCAAGTGAGGTAGCTCACCACCCTTCCCTTGATTTTCTGAAATGCCAAGGAAATATTGCCTCTGAGCTGTTCTTAATTCATGTCAGGACTCAGGACTTCGTGATGTAGTTACTTACCAGCATTCTCTTGACTCTTGGTAGACGCAAGTCTGTGCCCTGTGTGGTAGACCAAAACCCAAGTTTTCAGAAGCATGATAGAGAGTGTAATAAGTATACAAGGATTTGATGCAATCATATCAATACATTGAAAATAGTACATAGAATAATGAAGTATGCATTCAGGTTCCATCAAAATCAAGGCTTGTTTTCTTAATCAGAAATTTGAACATATGTTTTTAGGAGTTATTGTTCATGTAACCTGATCATGCAGACTTTTCCTCAACTCTGAGATCATTTTATTGATGTCCTCGTGCTCTCCTTCATCTAGCTTTGGCTGGAAGGGTCGTGTATTGCAAACATAAGGCAAAAACCATAACAAGAAGTCCAGAATGTTAAAAAAAAGATTTCCCGTAATAAATTCTGAGGAAGTCAGAATATTACGTAACTTCTACAGCCATTTGCAAGGGAAAATATAAAGATCATAACCTGATTTCAAAGCATACAAAGTTATAAAACCTACATAAAACACTAATGAAGTTTTCGAATGCAGGTTGTTCTTTTCGACTTATTTGCTCGTGTGCTTTCCTTTTTAAAAGACCTACACTGTTTTTTTTAGCAAACGACCCACTTCATTTAACTTGTTTTTAGAGTCTTAGCAAATAAGTTGAAAAGAACGACATTAAGTGTTCACAAATTCAGAGTTTAAGGGATCACACCACTGTCTCTGGGCAAATGCCAATACTCTGCAGCTTGATCAAAACCTTATCATTCACAGACACCTGTCCATACTGATATTCATATTTGGGGGGGGGGGTGGAGGGGAATAATTTCATGTGCTTTGACATTTCATTGCAATCTGTGGTATCAAATCATGCAAGGGACCATTTTCTGGGTATACAGCAAAATTGACTCCAAGTGACAGATTCTCACTATGAACAAAGTTTTTACTATTTGAGCTAATGAAATTACTGCAAGCTGTGTATCCGTTGCATAGGCTCTGATGTACCACTCAAGTGTTATTTGAGTGCGTGAAATCCACACTCAACTCAAAATTAGATGTTATGGCACTGGCTTGAAGTTCATTTTCTAGGTATCTGTTGGCATTGCCAGGAATGTGGCCATTTGAATATTAGACAAGTATATTTCCTTGCACACCATTGAAATCAGAGAAATCATCCTCCATGATAAAAGCTGAAAGGAGTCTATGTGCCATTGGGGTCATCTCATGAATCCATTTGTCAGCCTGTACCTTTTGTGGTCCAGTAATATGGCTTTCCTCACCAGGCGAAGAACAGTTAATAGGTCCTTTTGTTCCAACTCCATTAATTTTGCTATGGTCAGGTAAGAGAGAAGAATTAGATGAAGCCAGTGGTACACCACAGCCGTTAAATTCCATGTGCTCAACACTGGTTCTGACTTTGTGCAGTTCATTTACAAACAAATAAAAATGCAACAATTAATAATTGCTCAAATTCAATGATATAGCAAAAAAATGGTAGTAAAGTGGAATCCACACTACATAATCAATACAAGTGTGTGAACTTTCGGGTGAGTAAGTATGTAGATTAAGTGCTATCGTACCTTATTCTCTTCTACCCCAAAGTGTGCCAGGCATTTCTGTATGACATGATTACCGTTAAGGTCATTGACGAGATCCAAAAAGCATGGTTGTAGTGCTGAAATAAAAAGCACAATCTGCTCCCTGGTCTTAACAGTCTCTATCAATTTCTGTACTGCCCTTGTCCTGAAACAAATCACAGAAACCAAATCATCAGCAATCATTGCATAACATTTACTGAAATAAAAAGACAATCCCTTTAAACCCCCCTTCCTCAAAGGAGGTTATATTGCAGTGTTAGCATCATAGCACAATCGCTTTTCTGCCTGTGTACTTCATTGCTGACTGAAATCACAGCATGCTCATATCAATATTTGCCAAAATTGTCTAGAAGTCCAATTGCTTCGAATGTTAGGATCATAATGCACTTAACTGATCAGTTAGAGAAGAGATCATTACCCATGTGTGTTCAGAGAGATGCTCAGCAGCTTCCGTCAGCATAGCAACGACCCTCAGCACTTGAGGGAAAGCACTAAAGGTATTTTTATCAGTAGGCATGCATGAAATATCTCTAAACCCCTCTTTCACTCATCCATCACCAAAATAGAAAGCATTAGCTCATCAAGCAAACCCCAATATCGAAAGGGAGCCCCCATCAATCGCATCCGTCCCGCCACGGAAACGGCGAGGCGAGGCGGGGAGCTCCGGATCGAGGGTTTTGGGTCACAGAGCCCCGATTTGGGGATTTCCGGGGGGAGGGAGCCGAGGAGGAGAGGAGGAATTAGAGGGCCGCCGCGCTGCCTCTTGCTCCGTTGCCTGGGAGATCAATGAGGGAGAGGGAGGGACGGTTGGCCTGGAGGGGCCGAGAGGGCGTGGCGTGGGCGGAGGGCCGGAGCCTGGAGGAGATCCCGCTAGGGTTTGCGCAAGGTCGTGCGTAGGCGGAGCCATGGGATCGCGATCGGAGCCTCCGTGCGATCCATAGGGGAGCCGCCGCCTTGGAGATACGTGAGGAGCCGCTGCCGCCAGGAGGAACCGCGGAGGAGGCGAGGAGAGGCGCTGGGTGTTGGCGGCATGGAGGAGGCGTGGAGAGGCAGATCCGTGAGAAGCGGCCGCCGCCAGTGGAGGCGAGGGGATCCGTGAGGGGGAGGAGACGCAGCGGAGGCAAGGGAGAGGACGGCGGAGGCGTGTCTGGACCGGGGGAGTCGATGGTGGCGGGCATGGCGAGGAGATGGTGGAGGGGAGGAGGACAGAGGGGGCGGTGGTGGGAGGGCCGGGCGGAGAGGGGGCGTGGCCGGTTAGGGTTTCTGTGGACTGCGGAGAGGCCGAGAGGGGGCCGGCCGTGCGTAGGCGGAGCCGTTTGATCGCGATCGGACGGCTCTGGGACGTATGACGGACGAAACCTGACAAGGAAGACGAAAACTCTATTCTCTTTATGTATTAGGTAGAGAGTTGAATCGAGGGAAGAAAAAACTTAAACGGATGGCATGTAAAGAAAAAGAGAATCTCTAATGATAGATAGGGAATTTAAAACTTTTTCAGTGGCATATAGGGAACTCTTTCTAGAACATTTGAGTAATGAATTACATGCAGGTAACATCGTAACTTCTTACTTCTTATTTATCTCTGTTCCTTTGAATTGCTAATAGAACACATATTGTATTCACGGACGATGTACGTGTTCGCAACCTCACAGCAGCAAGCGACTGGAACATCCCTACCGCTGGTGCCAATCCCTTACTCCCTCATTCTCAGTTCTTCTTTTAGTCTACTCCAAGGGCGCTGATACCACAAACCGGGACTCCAGGCCAATTCATAGTTCCGAGGTCATTTATGATGTGTCCATATCCGCCTACAGGACCTGAAACACTAGTTTCTTCTAGGGTAATACATTCTGTTTCATTTTTTTCCATTTTATTAAAATCATTTTATACATTTATATAAATTCACCAATTTATATATGTGGTTTCTCTTCTCTTTTAGGTATCTAGATTGGCTGCACCTGCGCCTACAATAAACGTTCAGCTTGGAGATGTGGCAATCGGGAGCACCAAAAGATTAGCTAGGGACCAGTTTGTCGACGAGATATTGTCCGACCCTTTTTCTAATTCACAAAACTAAATCCCAGATTGTTGACAATTTATTCACCTATTATGATCTGAACTTTGTCGATGAGAACGTTGCAAATCCTATTGTGATTTGGCCAAATGTTGATGTGTTTGCGATGTTATTTTAGTGTCGAATATGATTGTGGTTGCATGAATGTGGTCGTTATTTATATAATGTGATATGTGCACGAATGTTGAATATCCCACACATTTACAGCCTTGGCTGTAAATGTGTACAGCCTTGGCTGTAAATGTGTGGGATGTTGGTGTTTTTTTGTTGCAGGTGAATATTGCAATTTTTTAACTTACAGCAGAACTTTTATGTAATACTACCTATGTCGTCGGCCTTGTGGGAGGCCTTGCGTATTAAACTCTGTTAGGCTAAGGACCGCCAACATAGGGGTTATGGGGAAAGGCATATGAACAAGCTCATTTCCTCGTGCTCCAACAAATGAGAGAAGTTCCCCCATATATCGATGAGAACAAACAAATTCTACTTGAGGAGAATCTAGATGGGACCGGATCTTGGGTTGCGAGGCAGCATATACAAAGGTTCACTATTTTGTTCCGAGATTGAATCAAACAATCTAGTACTCATGCAGGTTCTCTAAAAAGAAGACTTGCATTAGACCCTATATACATAATTACAATATATCAAGGGTATGATATAAACGGATATATATTTTACACAGTTGCCTAAGATGAGAAAAACATATATCAGAACAATAGTGCTCATGTGGATGTTTATGACAACAACATCCAGCAGGCCACGTACTACGGTCAAATAAAGTAGATCTGGGAGCTAAACTACTTGGGATTTAATGTCGCCCTATTTCAGTGTCATTGGGCAAGGAAAAAGTTTGTAACTACTGACAAGTATGGGTTTACTAGGGTTCATCTCAGACGAGTCGGATACAAGTATGAATCCTTCGTACTTGCTAAAGATGCTCGACAAATATGTGATTGACACGTCGAAGAAGAAACACAATGTGGTTCTCCCAGAAAAAGAAAGCATGACAATGATGAAAATGAATGTGCATTGATTGTCAAATTTTCAAATATCCATATTATTATATTCATATAGCACCTTATCTATAATATCCATGTTATTGAGTGTATTATCCATGAATTAGAGTGTATTGCTTGAACATAATTAAATGTTTGAAATATCCATGTTTATGGCTCCTTCATGTTTGAATTGTTTGAGCATAACTGATAAATGTGTCATTTAGTAATAGGTGACGGGTTATAGATCTAAACCGTGACCTATGAGTAATAGGTGACGGTTGGCACTACCCAGCCATCACTTAATAAGTCCGAGAGGTGTCACCAATAGGTAGTGTTAAGTTTAACTAAAAAAGTTTGCATGCTTATGAGCTTTGAACAAACAATGAACTGTCACATGGCTAGCAGCGCGCAGCGCTGGCGTGTGCTCCCCACAATATTGTGGGTTCGAGCCCCGCTCGTGCACTCTGCATTTGATTTTTTGGAATTAATGTTTTTTGTGCTTTAGGTGACGGGTGTGCTCTATACCTCATCACCGGTGACTCTTAGGTGACGAATGTCCTCTATCCACCCGTCACCAGTGACTCAACCATATTTATAGTGTAGTGCTATATATATCTCATTAGATGAAACCATCAGTTACATCACAAGCATAGTTCTTTTTCTTTAGGGAGATTGTAGCGGAGCCTTATTTTGATATACACAATAGAAATGTACACACGGAGACCCCCTGGAAATCAGACTATTGGATCGCGCTTGAGCAAAGATTTAAAGGCATAAGCAAAATTTAACAATACTGAAAATATATTTAATTTCAAGGTAATACATATGAATAGAACATCGCTAATACAATATTAGTAATTTTATATTCAACACGCCAACAGTTATCAACCATATGAAAACTCAAAAGGGCGTGAGGCAGACTGTACTTCTAGATGCTCAATCACATCTAGAAATCATCATGCTCCTCCTCCTGTTCCACCCCAACCTCACCACCGGAACTGCTGTCGGCTGACCAGTCCGGGCTGCTGCGGTGGCGTTCCTCCTCCGTGGACACCAAATTGGTTGCGGAGTTGGTCCAACCCCATCACCGCCGAACCTCGCCGTCATCGTTGTCGTTGTCCTCCTCCTCCTCCTCCTCCTCCTCCTCCTCCGCGACCTCTTTCTTCTCTGTGGCAGTCACATTCATCTTTTCCGCGGCTTCTACCGTGGCCTCCACCTCTTTTTTGTAGTCCTCGGTGTGCGTGTAACATGGCTCATCGTCCGGATCGCCGCCACCGTATGACTCATTCATCGATGAGGGCGATGATGGTAGCGGTGAAGTGGGGCAATGCTCACGAACACGAGTACACTTCCTAGGGGCAACAATGGGAGCGACGAAGAGTGTGAAGCCATGTGTTCAGTAGCGAGCGTGGTGGATTGAGGAGGAGCGATGACAGAATGGAGCGAGAGTGTGGCGGATTGATGGTTCACGGCGGAATGGGGAAGCACGTACGATAGTTTGCAGCATGATGAGTCGTAAGTGACGGCTGGTAGTCCACACCCGCCACTTATATTTGCGGCAGAATAGGAAGCATGCACGATGGTTCGCAATGTGAGGAGTCGTAGGAGACGGTTGGTAGTCCACACCTGTCACTTACGAGTACTAGGTGATGCGTTGGTAGTGTCATGATTCCGGGTAGCAGCGGATTGACGGTTCGTAGGGGAGTTGGGAAGCGTGACCCTTTGTGACGTGTTTGTAGTGTCATGGTGACCCTTCATCTCATGCGAGACCCGTCAATATGAGACTACATTGTTACCACATGTACATGTGAGTATGTTGGACAGTCAGTCTGGTTGAGACTACGGACCTGTTTAGTTGCTGACTAACATTGCCTAGCCTAACCATAGCAAAGTGTGGCGAAGAAATTGGGCGCCACACTTGTGGCAAACTGTGGCAAAAATTTCAACCCATGACATATGGGTCCAGTGATTAAGAAAGTGTGGCAAGCCACAGTTGTAACATGGACCAAACACCTGTTGAACTAACTATGACGTGCCTAACATTAGGTGTGACAAACTTAGCTGCGAAGCAAACCGGCCCCAAGTCGCTGCCACATCAGTTTGCCAAAGTATTGAGCAGTGTATGGCTGAACATGACTCCACCGCCGATGCATGGTGTAGACATTAGGGGCTTGTTTGGATTAAAGATCGAGAACTTGCTCGCCCAGCAAAGAAACCCAAGCCGTCGATTTCAGCGCTGGGCCGGATCGACTGCTGGGCGAAGCCCTGTGCCGTGGCGTGATCCAAACAAGCCCTAGATTTTATCTCTTTTGTACACGAGTGTTGAAGAAGCATAGTGTACTGGAATTTCGAGTACGTTAAGTATGGTAGTATGTCATGCCCCATTCCCCGAGCTTAAACCGATGGTGATGAGGTGACATAGACCAGTATTCCTGCAGTAGCAGCCGGCTCGACACATCGCCACCTGAAAAAGGATCCTAAGGCCTAGAGGGGGGGTGAATAGGCAATTTTAATTTCTTTTCTTAAATTATTTTTAATTAAGCAACAAGTTAAGAATGACCCAATCCTAGTTGCAAGTCAAGTAAGCGGAAGCTATAAATAAATCACAAAGCAACTATGACAAGACATTCAAAAGAACACAAGCAATGCGAGAGAGTAAATGCGGAAATTAAATGAGAGAGTGACACGGTGTTTGTTTGACCGAAGTTCGGAGCCGCTACCCCTTGCGCACAAGGACCGGCTCGCTCTCGAGCCTACCGCCTCACTCACTCCCTGTGAGTCGTTCACCACTCCGTGAGGTGGACTCACACCGTGCACCGACTCGAGAGTAGCCACACGCCAAGGCCTACTCCCAAGCCCTCGCCTCCGAAGGATATCTTCAAAAGCAACAAGCCCGAAACGCCCCGATCATGCCGAATCGAAGGACTTCCATGAAGCTCGGTATTGGGGTTTGATGGATTGTGGCTTTGGATGATTTTGTGTGTGGAGGAATGGCTCTAGAACACCTAATTGATGAGCTATGAATGTGGTAGGTGAAGTGGAGCAAAGAAACCTCAAAATAGCCGACCACTAGATAGGTATTTATAGCCCCTAGAGCAAAACTAGCCGTTGCCCTCGGAAGAGGACAAAAAGACTAGCCGTTACACTCTACGGACGCCGTCCGACGCAGACTCGGACGCCGTCCGACAGAGCGTCTTCTCGACAAAAAAAAACTTATCGGACGCCGTCCGTCCCACCGGACGCCGTCCGACAAGACGATCGCGAAAGCGCTTGAGCTACGGACGCCCCAGACGCCGTCCGGCAGCCGAACTCTGAATTTTGAACCTTATCGGACGCCGTCCGTAACGACGACGCTTGTCCGAAGCAGAGTGTATAAATTGGGATTTTGGTGGTCGGACGCCGTCGCTTTTCCGAGACGCCGTCCAGCGTAATTGATTTTTGGCTAGAAAAGTGAGGGGAAATTTTGGTGGGTTTCTCTCTCTCTCTAGAAATCTCTCAAAGGGATAAATGGGTATTTTTAGAAGTGGTGGACTACGGAAACCGAGTTTTCGAGAATTCACAAAGATCCGGCATAGTCCGAGATATTCGAACCCCTTTTGAAATCCGACGAAAAACAAGAAATAAACCTAACTAATCCTAATTTATACGTGACCTCTTCTCTCGCCCGGTCACGCATTTGAAATCTTGGAGCAGCTCAGAAAATTGTCGACGCTTCAAATTAGGGTTTATAAAAATCGCCGAGTCTTTCGCTAGGGTTAGAAGTCCAAAACCCCTAGCCCTTTATATTAATTAATTTTATCATCAATGCCACTAATAAAAATTAGGGCTCAACGATGCTCACAATCTCCCCTTTGTGGCACTTGATGACAACCCAAAAAGAATAAAATTTTGAGCTGCAAAAAGGGTTAGTGCAATACAAATATGCGAGCAATTTTAATAATTAAGAAACCACAACTCGACCACAAAGGTGTGCAAATAAAGGAAGCCCCCCCTAAAATCATGCATAAATTAAATTTAGACCCCAACAAGGTTCAAATGTCATAAAACCAACCAAGATATCAACCACAAATTTCAACGAGTATCGAGGCATCAAATAATATTACAGGTAAACACAAGGTAAACACAACCTCGATCTCACTAGCCACTACTAACCCTCTACTACTCCCTAACTTCTCCCCCTTTGTCACCAAGTGACACAAACGGAAAAAGATCCTATTCTTGCTGATCTTGGTCCATGTCGTCGCCTCCGTCATGTCCGCCGCCTGAAGAAGAACCCAGATCTCTGCGACGCTTGTACAAAGGCATATGTGCTGCAGAGGGTACCGACCGAGGAGATGATTGATCATCAAAGAGCTGGGTCGGAGGAGGATTTTGCAAAGAAAAGTTGAGATGGCGAGCGATTTCTCCACCAGTAAAATAAATCTTACCAGGAGGAGGATATGACTGTGGTGGAGGCACAGAAGAAGGTGCAGGCCCGGCAGAAGGATGTACCCAAGGATGGACTGGTGGTGGGTAGACAGGTGGGCGAGGAAACTCCCGACGCTCATAAGCTGATAGTTGTTGTGGGCATGAGAATACCAAGCATATGGATTTGCCCTTCCGCACCGGCATGAACATCGCCCCATGTAATTGAGCAATGGACTTGAATTCTGCGAACTCATCTCGCCAAGTATGTCTGCTGCCGCTCGCTAAGTCTGTCATCTCCTGCTGGTAGTCAAGCTAATTCTTCTTTCACTTCAAGTGAAAATTTCTCATATCTGTGCAAACCCCCTCATCTCACCTATCAAAGCATCATACCACGGTGGAGGGATCTGCTGAAGAGGAGCTCGCACTGTCTTGGCACAAATGGTCGCATTAGGCGGCGAGAGAGCAAAAACAGAGTGATGGAGGAGCATCATCATCGAGTCTAGCCAACTTGGGCTTGCTTCCTAGGGAATTTAAGAAATTCTTCATCGATGCTTCTTAATTTTGTTGTCCCAACCCCGAACTCATCATTGGTTACACGCTCATCCCGGAAAGAAGCGAATAACGAAGGGAGCTAGAGGAAGTGCCCTATTGACCTCTCGAAGATTGTATCATCCATTTCTCCCATGAGGGTGGCTCCAATATTTATAACTCGCTCACGGAGGTATAGCATAAACCAACCGCAAATAGCTAAAATCACATCACGGTTGCCACCGCGAACAAATAAAGTGCTCAGAAGAATAAGATTTATCGTATGTGCTCTGGCGCAGATTGATTTGCCTTCTCTATATTTAAATCTTCCTCATCCATATCAATATACATGAACCTTATCTCTTCAAGAGGAGGATATTTGCCCTCCGAAACCATCATCATAGGCCAACTCATTTAAATCGCTGCGAATCGGAGTGCCCAAAGCAAGATTCATCTGTACACTGTGATCCCCGAACTCCGCCCATCAATGAATGATAATAGCTTGACTCGACCCATCTTCGCAACTAGAAGAGTGGCAAAGAACTCACAGTTCCTCTCTTTGCTCCGTGTCAACTTCTTGTTTGAAATCAATTCACCAAACCAGAGTGGAGTGAATATAGTGTGTACCTCTGGTCACGCCATCATGGATATCTCTGTCCGATCTACACAAGTGAGGGTCTCTAGGGCGGTCGAGGAGCAGAGAAGCACATGTACAATTGTTTCAAACTTGGTGTAGAACCTGAAATCCTCAGTATCCTCTCGCCACCGAGGGAACCATCTGCGATGAGATGACCTTTTCTTCCTCAGTGTCTCCATAGACAATTTCAGAACTTGATCATCCACAGGGTCGTCCTCGGCGACCACTGTCTCAGTAACATCCTCATCTATGGGGTCCTCAGCGAATGTCTCATCATCAAGATCCTCGGTGGTGGCAAAGGAAGATCCCGCCATCCGAGTCCAATGGGGTCCCTGATCAGGCTGCTGCTGAATGTCCGCTCTAGTTACTCTGCTTGGACGAGGAGGAGCGGCACTGCTAGCCGTCTCATCTATGAAATCCGGATCGCCCTTACTGCCGCTGTCGCGCCGACCACTGAGGGTCCTGCCCAGAGCCTTCCCGAACTTCTTCAATGATTTCGACATGATGAATTACTTCCTCTGATAATATGACCATTGACCAGAACAACCCACTGACACGGTGCCAACCCACCACGGTCCAACCCTGAACACGAACGCGGGAAAAAGACCTATTCAAAACTTAGAACTCGGTAAACAACGAAATTTGACGGGAAGAAGACGGGAAGTCGTTACCGAGCCCTAGAAGCGGAGGAGGAAGCCGCCGTGCGCGAGGAGATCGCCCCCAAGGCCCTTCCCGGTAGGGGAAAGGAGGAGAACGCGACGGAGAAGAGACGCACAAACGGGGCCGTCCAGTTCCAATCCACGCGGAGGGGATTGAAGAGGATGACGAGGGGAGGCCGCCGGTGGTGGTGGAGGTCGCCGGAAGTCGCCGGAGGGTCTTCCCCGGTGAGGAGAAGCAGCAGGGGCAGCGCCGGTTTGGGAGGAGAGAGGAGATCAAATGGGGAAAGAGGGAGGCGGAGAGGTAAGTTATAAGCAGTTCCGCGCGATTAGGTCCTGTCGGACGGCGTCCGATGGTTACCGGACGGCGTCCGACAGCAAGGGTGCAGCGCACAGGGAACCTCGTCGGACGGGGTCACGGAGAGGCCAGACGGCGTCCGACAGCAGCAGTGCGGCTCGAATCGACTTTTATCGGACGGTGTCCGGTAGTTACCGGACGGCGTCCGACAGTACGACTTCAGCCAACACAAAACTCTGTCGGACGGCGTCCGAGACCATCCGGACGGCGTCCGATGGAGGTGAAATTCGCAGCAGCTTGCTCTTCTGACTAGAGGGCCCCACCAAGGCGAGAATTTATATATACAAAAATAATGTTTTGAAGTGATGATCTCCATTTTGCTCAAAATTCAGAGGAAGATTCAAATGTGAGCAATTTGAAGTGATTTTCTAAAATTTTAATTTTGAAGGGATAAGATACTAAGTTGACAAATGAAACCAAATAAAATTCAAAAACCCAAATTTTGATCTTAGAGATCAACAAAATGTGCGAACCCAAATTTTGCCTTGATTTCTCATATAGGCATGAAAATCGAGCATAGGGGTTCACTTTTAAGTTTAGGCACATGTTTTTGAATTTTGGTTTCTTTTCAAATATTTTCAACAATTTTGATGCCATATGATTTTCAAGAGAACAAATATGCATATGGAGCAAATTTTTCAAAGGGGTAAGATTTTCAAAACTAGAAGTTTGAAATGGTAAGAAGATAAGGATAGTCTATTAAGCTCAAATTTGTTTTGGCTTGAAATATAGGATAAGAATGTGCTCACCCAAAATCAAATTTATCTTTTCACCACTAGAGGGAGTTTTGAGATCATGAGTTGAAACTAAACTCCCCCTAAATGTGACAAGGGTCATAAGCAAATGAAAAAAAAAATAAGACCCAAAAATCACAAAAGCCAATCAACACGCATTTGATCTATCTAGTATGTTGAGTTCATTCCTTAATTTGCAAAATCGTGCCTCATCTAAGGGTTTGGTGAAAATATCCGCCAATTGGTCTTCCGTTCGCACGTGGGCAAGCACAACGTCACCTTTTGCAACGTGGTCACGAATGAAGTGATGTCGGATGTCGATGTGCTTTGTACGGGAATGTTGGACCGGATTGTTGGCTATTTTCACCGCACTTTCATTATCGCATAGAAGTGGCACTTTTTCAAATTTTAGCCCAAAGTCACTAAGCATTCGAGTCATGTACAAGAGTTGAGCACAACAACTCCCCGCTACATATTCCGCTCATGTAGATAGCGCCACGGAGTTTTGCTTCCTCAAGTCCATGACACGAGTGGCGCCCTAGCAAGTGACAACCCCGAGGTGCTTTTATGATCAATTTTGCAACCGCGTAATCCGAGTCGGAATAGCCAAAAAGCTCAACACGCGCTCCCTTGGGGTACCAAAGACCTAGACTAGTAGTGATTTTAGATATCTCAAAATGCGTTTACGGCAATAAGATGCACTTCTTTAGGGGATGCTTGAAAGCGAGCACACATACACACACTAAACATAATATCGGGTCGAGAAGCGGTAAGATAGAGAAGCGAACCGATCATGGAGCGATAAAGCTTTTGGTCCACGGGCTTTCCATCTTCATTCAAGTCAAGATGCCCATTAGTGGCCATTGGTGTTTTGATCGATTTGCAATCGTCCATTGAAAACCGCTTGAGAAGGTCCTTTGTGTATTTTTCTTGACAAATGAAGGTCCCTTCCCGAAGTTGCTTAATTTGAAATCCAAGGAAGAATGTGAGCTCTCCAATCATCGACATTTCAAATTCCTTGGACATCATCTCGCCAAAGTCCTTGCATTTAGATTTGTTAGTGCATCCAAAAATAATATCATCCACATATATTTGACAAATAAATAAGTCATTTTCAATTGGCTTTAGAAACAATGTGGAATCAATCGCACCGGTTTTAAATCCCTTTTCTAAGAGGAAGTCCCTAAGACGCTCATACCATGCTCTTGGAGCTTGCTTGAGACCGTATAGCGCCTTAGTGAGCTTATAGACATGGTTTGGATGTTTGAGGTTTTCAAAACCGGGCGGTTGCTCGACATAGACAAGTTCATCAATAAAACCATTTAGAAAAGCACTCTTAACATCCATTTGAAAGAGAGTTATGTTATAGAGAGAAGCGAAAGCCAAGAGTAACCGAATAGCTTCAAGTCGAGCAACGGGGGCGTAGGTTTCTCCATAGTCAAATCCTTCAATTTGTGTGAAACCTTGCACCACCAATCTTGCTTTGTTTCGCACCACTTCACCGTTCTCATCTTGTTTGTTGCGGAAGACCCATTTGGTTCCAATGACATTGTGATCCTTCGGTCTTTCCACAAGCTCCCAAACTTTATTGCGGGTGAAGTTGTTCAATTCTTCATGCATGGCGTTCACCCAATCCGCATCCGCCAATGCCTCATCAATGGTCCTAGGCTCAACAATAGACACAAAGGCGTGATGCTCACAATAATTAGCGGTATGAGAACGGGTTCTTACGCCTTGATTGAGATTGCCAATGACTTGATCTAGGGGATGATCCTTGGAGAGAGTGCGGTGTTGTTGGACGGGTACTTGTAGATCAACGTCTCCCCCTTGAGCTTGTTCAACTTCAAAGTTCGCATCTCCGTCCACCGCTTGATCTTGAGTTGTTGGAGAGGTGTCTTGAACTTGATCATCGATGGAGGTGGTGGGGGTGATTACTTTATCTTTTGGTGCCTCCGATGAGGGTCGAATTTCCCCCAACTCCATAGCATCATGCAGTGGCTCATCACCTACATTTCTTATCAAATCTTGCTCATTTTGCGAGCCATTAGTTTCATCAAACTTGACATCATAGGCTTCCTCAACTAGCCCGGTAGAATTGTTAAAAACTCGAAAAGCTTTTGAGCGAGAGGAGTACCCTAACATAATACCAACGTCACACCTCTTTTGGAACTTACCCAAATGAGTCCTTTTCTTATAGATGTATACCTTGCAACCAAGACTCAAAATATTTAGATGTTGGGCCTTCGTCCCACTAGTAATTCATATGAGGTCTTGTGAAGGAGTCGGTGGAGGTAGAGTCGGTTGATGGCATGGCACGCCGTGTTGATGGCTTCCGCCCAAAAAGCATGCGGCGTGTTGTACTCGTCAAGCATTGATCTTGCCATCTCTATCAAAGTACGGTTCTTCCTCTCCACCACTCCATTTTGTTGGGGAGTGTATGCCGCCGAGAATTCGTGCTTCACACCTAACTCATCACAAAATTCTTCAACATTTGTATTAGCAAACTCGGTGCCATTATCACTTCTCACCTTTTTAATAAAAGAGTCAAATTTCTTTTGAGCTTTCAAAGCAAATATTTTAAACACATCACCGGCAAGATATTTATTTGCAAGGAAAAACACCCAAGTGAAGCGAGAGAAATCATCGACAATCACATGACAATAAGAATTACCGCCTATGCTCGCATAGGTGGTTGGTCCAAATAAATCCATATGCAAAAGTTCAAGTGGTCGGGATGTAGACATAAAAGTCTTAGTCGGATGAGAATTAGCCACTTGCTTGCCGGCTTGGCATGAGCTACATAAACGATTCTTCTCGAATTTGACATCCTTCACTCCAACAACCAAGTTATCTTTAAAAACCTTTTTCAAAGTGCCCATTCCAACATGTCCAAGACGTCTATGCCACAACCAACCAAAAGTGGTTTGAGAGATAAGACAAGTCTTGATTTGAGAAGTTTCACGGTTTGAAAAATCAACCAAATATAAGTTTTGAAACCGGGTGCCTTCGAATGCAACACTTTGATCCTTAGTGGAAACAACACGAACTCCGTTGATTGAAAAGAAGCAATCAAAACCCAAGTCGCACACTTGAGCAACGGAGAGAAGATTAAAGTTGCAAGCTTCCACCAAGAGCACATTAGAGATGGATAGGTCATTGGATATTGCAATTTTACCTATACCCTTTACCTTTCGCTTGGAGTTATCCCCAAATGTGATCTTGTGTTCGGGGTCCTTCTCCTCTTCAAGTGAGGTGAACATACTTGAGCTACCGGTCATATGTTGAGTGCAACCGCTATCAAATATCCAATGCCGCCACCGCTCTTGTAGTTCACCCACGCACACAAATTCAAGCTTGTTTTAGGTACCCAAGACTTCTTCTTGGGTCCTTTTGAGTTAGTCATCAAGCATTTGGGCACCCAAATAGCCTTCACATCTTTCTTTTCATTGGGTGCACCAACATATTTAGCATAAGTAGAGCCATTCTTTCTCATAAGCATGTAACTAGCATTAAGTACTTGAGTTTTAGACATGAATTGAGATGATTTTGCAAGAGGACAGGCAATGGCTTTGTGTTTATCATTTTGCAAATATGGCAACGGTCCTCCCTTGACAAAAGTTAGCTTGGCTTACCCCAACCGCCTTGGGCAAATCCAGGATGAAATCCCAAACCATGCTTACCCAAGGTGTACCTTTGCTCCCGAAGCACCTTGTCAAGAGAGTTGTTCCCCACAAGCAATTTAGCCAAACTAGAGTCTAGTTGCTCAATTCTATCCTTTAGAAGCAAATTTTCCTTAGCTAGCTCATTAGCACATTTAGCAATACCACAAGTACCAATAGAACAAACATTCTCAATTGAAGGAGTAGCACTAGTGGATGAAAATGAGCTAGCATTGGGTGTGTGAGTGGGTGACATGGTAAAAGATGTGTCATGTGATAAGCTAAGTGAACCATCTATAGTGTCAATCAAGTCACACGTCACACCAACATTGCATTTTTCAATTGAGCAATCAAGCGAAGTTTCAACATCAACATTAGAGCTAGCAAGTTTATTTTCTAGAATTTCAACTTGCAAATTTAGAGCTTCATAGTCATCTTCTAGAGTTTCATGCTTTTCTAACAAGTTCTCAAATTCATTTGCAAGCTCTTTATGCACCTTCACTAGCTTCTTTCTCTTAGACTTTTCTTTCTCTAGAGCATTATTCAAATCATCAATCAAAAATTTAAGTTCACTTTTAGAGAGGTGCTCATGTGTTACCTTCTCCTCTAATGCCATAAGACACATGGGAGGTGAGGGATTGTCGATGGCGACTCGGATATCTTCGTGTTTTCATTATCGGAGGAGTCCGCCAAGAACCTTCATCATCGGTGATCCATTCCCCAATCACCTCTTCTTGTATATTTGCGGTGAGGCAAAACTTTTGCTTGGGAAGAGCCGAGGAGCGTTTTCCTTGATCGCAAGTCCGGCTAGCCCATGAGCTCTAGTATCTTCTTCTTCGGAGGAGGATTGAGAGGACGATGAGCTTGAGCTATCTTCCTTCTTAGTCTTTTGACCGCAAGAGCTTTCTTCTTATCCTTTGATTTATGATCACTCTTGCGGTAGTGACGATATTTCTTCTTGTCATCTTCCTCATCTTCCTCTTGATTCCTTGCCTTGTGCTTGTTCTTTTTACTTCTTGGGCAATCCGCCAAGTGACCCTTCTCTCCACATTCATAGCAACGCATCTCGGAGATAGGTCTTCGCCTTGAAGAGGATGATCCGCCATGAAGCTCATCTTCTTGATCGACTTTCTTGACCGCTTGACAAGGAGGGCCAATTCTTCAATCTCGAAATTGCATCATCGGAGTCATCATCTTCTTCTTCAATTTCAATCTTCTTCTTCCCACTTTTGGCTTTAGCGGAAGAGCAATGGACTTCTTATTGAGCGGGGACTCTTCACTTTCAAGAAGTCGATCTCATATGAGTTGAGTTGCAGAAGCTTTGTCGGTGTCATTTTCTTGAGCTTTGATTTGGATGCTCGAATCAAGGTCACAAGTGGATTAAAGCTAAATGGCACAACATCAAGCATCTTCCGACAAATGTCAATGTCTTCCAAGACCTTCTTCTCCTAACATCCGCAATTTCATTGACGATGGGTTCAACCTAAGAAACATTTCATTAACACTTTCATTAGGGAGCATCTTGAATTGATCAAATCTTTTTCTAGCTCGAGATAGCTTCTCCTCAAGCATCTCGGTACTACCAACATGAATTTCTCTAAGATGCTTCCAAATGTCATACGCTTTAGAGAGATTGCCAATGCTATCAAAGACTTCGGAAGACACACTAGAGAGTAAAACATTTCTAGCAATGGCATTAAAACGTTTGTACTTAGCATGAACTTCATCAAGAGCAATTGTTCCGGCCGGAGGGTCCGGATAGCCGGTCTCACAAGCGACCCACACATCATAGCTAAGTGCCTCTAAGTAACATTGCATCCTAATTCTCCAATAGTTGTAGTTTGTTCCATCGAAAATAGGAGCTTTTCCAATTTCTATCCTAGGCCCCTCTTGAGCCATCTCCTAGCGGTTAAGCTAATATCGGAGAACCTAGATGCTCTGATACCACTTGAAAGAGGATCCTAAGGCCTAGAGGGGGGGTGAATAGGCAATTTTAATTTCTTTTCTTAAATTATTTTTAATTAAGCAACAAGTTAAGAATGACCCAATCCTAGTTGCAAGTCAAGTAAGCGGAAGCTATAAATAAATCACAAAGCAACTATGACAAGGCATTCAAAAGAACACAAGCAATGCGAGAGAGTAAATGCGAAATTAAATGAGAGAGTGACACGGTGTTTGTTTGATCAAGTTCGAGTCAGCAGCTCCTACTCTCCGTTGAGGCTACCCCTCATGCGACAAGGACCGGCTCGCTTCTCGAGCCTACCGCCTCACTCACTCCCGGTAGTCGTTCACGCCACTCGGCGAGGTGGACTCACACCGTGACACCGACTCGAGAGTAGCCACACGCCAAGGCCTACTCCCAAGCCTCGCCTCACGAAGGATATCTTCAAAAGCAACAAGCCCAAACGCCCGATCATGCCGAATCGAAGGACTTCCATGAAGCTCGGTATTGGGGTTTGATGGATTGTGGCTTTGGATGATTTTGTGTGTGGAGGAATGGCTCTAGAACACCTAATTGATGAGCTATGAATGTGGTAGGTGAAGTGGGCAAAGAAACCTCAAAATAGCCACCACTAGATAGGTATTTATAGCCCCTAGAGCAAAACTAGCCGCTGCCCCTCGGAAGAGGACAAAAGACTAGCCGTTACACTCTACGGACGCCGTCCGACGGACTCGGGACGCCGTCCGACAGAGCGTCTTGCTCAAAAAAAAAAACTTATCGGACGCCGTCCGTCCCTCACGGACGCCGTCTCGACAAGACGGATCGCGCAAGCGCTTGAGCTACGGACGCTTCAGACGCCGTCCGGCAATGAAACACCGAATTTTGAACCTTATCGGACGCCGTCCGTGAACGACGGACGCCGTCCGGCGAGTGTATAAATTGGGATTTTGGTGGTCGGACGCCGTCGCTTTTCCGCACGCCGTCCGGCTGAATTGATTTTCGCTAGAAAAGTGAGGGAAATTTTGGTGGGTTTCTCTCTCTAGAAATATCTCAAAGGGATAAATGGGTATTTTTAGAAGTGGTGGACTACGGAAACCGAAGTTTTAGAATTCACAAAGATCCCAGCATAGTCCGAGATATTCAACCCTTTTGAAATCCGACGAAAAACAAGAAATAAACCTAACTAATCCTAATTTATACGTGACCTCTTCTCTCGCTTGGGTCACGATTTGAAATCTTGGAGCAATTTCGTAAAATTGTCGACGCTTCAAATTAGGGTTTATAAAATCGTTGAGTCTTTCGCTAGGGTTCCGAGAAGTCCAAAAACCCCCTAGCCCTTTATATTAATTAATTTTATCATCAATGCCACTAATAAAAATTAGGGCTCAACGATGCTCACACCACCAAAGGATGATCCAAATCCGGTCAGCGCTGCTCAATAGTTTTGTCAAATATGGTCAATAACATGTTGCCACTTTGTGACCGTGAGATCAATTAGGCAAAGCATTTGGAGGGACGGCTTCGATAAGTCTCAGTGCTTGCAAGGACGGAGCTCCGAAAGCTTCCAGAAATACTTTAAAGAGTTCCTGCAGACAGTTTCGAGAACTCAAAATGTAACTTGGGTCAATGTTTACCTCACTTTACCTCATTTGTTTAACTTGTCTACCTATATATCTATCATTATTTGAATTAAAAATTGTTTTTTAAATCCATTGTTTTATTCTGAAGAATGGTGTAAAAGCTGTAAAACAAAAGTCAAATAAAATTGGTCTGACTCTCGAAACTATCTCAAAAAACTTTTGAAAGATAGAAAATATGTTAGATAAGTGCATTTTAAAGAGCTATTTAATGTCCACCAATTTGGAACGAAGGGAGTACTAGACAACCTAGTATGAAGCCCCTTTTTCTGTGCAAATAGCTCATCCATATTTATGCAAACAAACATCCATAATCCATCATTCATGACCCCATGTCCTAGTTGATGGTACCCTAATGGCATAATCCATAATCCATGACCCCATGTCCTAGTTGAACGTAAAAGGAATTAGTACCACACCAACTAATGATTTTTGTCTGTCAAAAGAATTAGTTCTGCCGTATTAATGGCATTGAAGGTGAAATGTGTGAAGATCTGGCTAGGAAAACAGATATCCTATCCAGGACAGATATTTTAGTCATTCTCGTCTGTTAGTAGCTTCCAATTCAGGCATTCAAAAAACAGCCCTTGCCCAGTTAAAACTGGCTAGGTTTCTTTACTCACGAAGATTTTTGGTTTTGCCGATATATTGCTGAGCTGTTAGTTGCATCATTGCATAAAGCTGTAACAGCCCAACTTTGGGGCACTTTTAAATCTTGGTTGAATTCAAAATTTTGATTGAATTTGAACCAATTGGATCAATTTAAAACCAAAGATAAAATTTCATAAGCAATTGAAAATCACACCTCTTTCTCCTCTTATGGGCATTTCATCGAGCACCTCTCAGGCCGCTCTGTCTCTCTCTCTCTCTTCTCCCCTCGGATGCTTTGTCCTGCCCGGGTTCTGCGCGCCGCCCGGTCCGCCGCGAAGGACCTTCGGTCCACAGCCATGGACCGGCGAGTCGTCAATGCCGTACGAGCATGCGCCGTTCGGCCACGCCACAAACATGTCCGTGGCTCCGAAAGTCCAAAAGGCTACCCCCTAGACCGTCGCGTCGCCCTGCCATCCCCGGTGCCTCGCCATCATGGCCTCCCGGCGTGCCCCAGCCGTGTCGTGTCGCCATTACTCCCTAGCCATGCCGCTCAGTGCCTGCTCGGGGCTCACAGCACCATGTTCCAGTTCCCTAAAACCAGGGCCGGCCCCCGTTGGACCGTCCCTTCCATTTTTCCCCAAATTCCCCAAATCCTAGCGATGCTCGGACCCGTCGATTGGTGAGCTTCCGAAGCGATTCCCGCTCGCTGGAGCATCCCAGCTAAGCCCCTAACCTTTTTCCTTCTTCCCTTGTAGCTGATTCTCGCCGAGGAGACCTGCCCGCGGAGCTCGTGTTTTGGCCACCGTCGCCGCCTACGTCGCAGGCCACCTCCACGCCTCCTCGTGCCCTCCCATTAGCTCGGTGAGCATCTCCGCAACGCCCTGAAGCTCCCCCGCTAGAGAGAACGTCGAAAACATATATGCAGTAGGCTCACTTGCCTCGCCGGATAGCTACTCCGTCGCCGCTCGCCGCGCCGTCGCTAGGGAGCACCGCGAGATGTGCCGTGCGCATCTTTGGAGGAGGCTCGTTAGGCCCGTTCCATTTTTCTATAGCCCCCAAGCCGTCGTGCCCCCTAGCTCCGGCGAGCCGAGCTTTGCCGAGCTCCCATGGCCGACATGAGCGTTCTCTGGAGAAGACGATGAACAGTGGATGGAGGGATTGATGGCTGGCAGGTGGGGTTGGGCTGGTGTGAAGTTTTTGTGACCGACAGGTGGGCCATCGGCCCCACGAGCCAGTAAGTGGAAGCGTATGGTAGGAATACGTTTTCAGACTAAGTTTTGCGCAGTCAGCTAGCCACGTTCGGCCCAGCTTCTGCCCAAGTCCAGCCCAAGGCAAAACTTGGTATTTAATTCCGAATTTTCGTCAATTCTTGTGACACAGCACGTTGGTAGAATTTATTTAAAATAGCAAACGACATCCAAAAATTATGAAATTTTGTATAAAAATACTACAGTAGGTTTAAAACCTGGGAAAAATATCAAAATAAATAGTGAAGTGGAAAAATTGGATTAATAAAATCGTATAAAGCCCAATGGCAATCTTTTTCTTATTTTTACAAGGTGATTTCATAATTTATTTAAAACCGTAGACACCTCCTAAATTCTTAACAAAATTACTGGTAATTACTAGATTCCATCACAAAATTTATCATAATGTTAGCTTAATCACTGTCCATAGGTTTTCCCTGAACAAGGTAAGTAATTAACCCCCATGGTACCTTCCTATATAAAGGGGGACTGAATCAGCTTGCTTGCTAATGAAATTTAGAACCAAATTAGTAAAATTACATAAAGTATAAAATACACTTATAAAACCAAAGGGAATGATGGAAACACTAAAAGGGATTAATCGCTAAGTACTGATTTAATCATTTAAATAATTGCAGCACACACTAAGGATTTAATTAAAATAGCTAGAGGCTCCCAAAAATTCTAGCAAAATTTACATAAATACTAGATGAGAATTCTGATTTTATAAAATATAAAATCAACCACTGTAGAGGGAAAATTGGCACGGTTATTTAAAATGTAGATTTTCCGTTATAGAAATGATTAAAGAAATGTTAGGGTTTTTGTTGGTTATATTAACTAAAGAAATTGAACCCAAAAATATTGGTTAGAAAATATAATGGCTAGGCAAATGCCTTAATGAGTCTAGAACATTTTAAATTTGCCTTTATTCGCCTAAGTGTATGCATAGGATTATTAAATTGCTAAACCCGACGAAAAATTAACTCATATCCTATTAAATTATTTAAGGAGCTGAACTTAGAGAAGAAGTTATTAATGGGTATAACTTAAGATTGTCTCTAAGCACCTTGTGGATGTCAACTCCAATAATCCTTACCCCGTGCGTAGGTTAAATTCCAAAAAGACGTCCTCTTATGTCGCCTAGAAACCCTAATCACCCCATTACGATCTTATCGTACGAAATCGCATGTTGGGGAATAGTAAATTACTATATTGATTAAATACTACTTATTAATGCACTCTGACATCCACAGCCTGTCATACGAAAAGTGGGTTCGCTAATCGATCTGAACATTAATGCCAAGGGTAAAACCTAGGTCGTGTCTGCGTCATGTTTTCTGATGCATTGATAAGCAATTAGTGAACTTGTACTATATTTTTCCTATATAGAAGGCAAGCCAGAATGATTAAACATTATTAACAAGAATCGAACTACGTAGGGATGGGTGCAAAAGAATTA
Organism: Raddia guianensis; assembly: GCA_036346415.1. Lineage (NCBI taxonomy): Eukaryota > Viridiplantae > Streptophyta > Magnoliopsida > Poales > Poaceae > Raddia > Raddia guianensis. Next base: position 40,071,459 of record CM070539.1, read on the forward strand.
TATATAAAATTATCAACACCTAGAATTCAATAGTAGTTAGGAACGATTCCCCATTGATAAAAATCGTGACTAAAGTACGATACACACTGTCTCGTACGAAATCCATGACAACCATTAAGAAGGATGATAACGAGCGTAGGTAATATAATGCAAAATATAATGCGTACACCTAATTTCAAACGTAAGATTAAACCTCGGCAAGGAAACGTAACCCGCATACCGCACCGTGAGCCCCCCTATGAAGTTTACCTCCTTATAGAAACTCGAGGGAGACTCTTCGTAGATTAACATAGATATGCTAGGGTACCCTACGTAGACTCGCTATGATACTCGTAGGAGCGATTGCATATCATGTACCATGTTTTCACGCAGCATGGTATTTATCTGTGTCATTTGGTTCCTGTCGGTAGACCCCAAGGGTTTAAGGAGGATCTCGAGGCGAATCAAGATTCACGGTTGGGATACAAGTTGTCCAAGCGAGTTAACACTTACTCTTTAGATGTGATCCGTATTAGGGAGAGACAGCGACTTTCCCTAGTGCGGATTAACATCATTAATATCATGTTCATTACCCAGTTTTCCTTAAACTATGTTGTTTAATTACTAAAGATGCATGCTTATTAGACAGCCTAATTGTTAATCATGTTATACTTATACATGCCTGCCTTGAAATGTTTAGCCTTAATGACTGCCTTGATTGTCATTGCTCTTGTTAGCCTATGATTAGCCTGGTAACCACTTTAACCCTACCTAATGGGTAAAACTTGCTTAGACCGGCTTAGGCTTAACAAATCTTCTGGCTAATCGCCACGGAACAGTGAACCGATATTCACCGGACATTCATTATTCTCATTTAATATGACATGACATATGACAGATAGGCCTGGTAGATGCATGTTGGGCTGCTTGTGTTTGTGGGTTTGGATATGGGGATAATTGGTCGGTTTGAGTTGGTCGTTTGGGAAAGTCCAAGTGTGTGGTGTGGTGTGGTCGATGACCGTGGAAGTAGAGAAAGAATGGTGGGTTGCCCCTAGTTGGATTTGGACATCCTGAGGGATGATTAAGGCAGGAATTGCCTAGTGCTGGGTTTAGCCAGGGCTTACCCAAGAGGAGCGCGGATAAACACGCATAGCGGAAAGATCGCTGGCCAGGATTGGTTTCCAACACAACACGTGGCCATCGCGCGGAGCACGGGACGTGGATCGCCAGGAGTGAGCGCTCTGCGGAGGCCCTCTGGGACCAGTCTCGGTAGGGGCAGGTATTGGCCCTCACTGGATAGTGGTTAAGGCTACACATCCCCAGGGTGACGGTCGGCTAGGGAGGGCTGGCAACCCTACTAGGCCGGGGTGATCATGCCATGGCATGTGTGGTCCGCAACAGGATTTGCCAAATCCTGGAATGATGGCAGAACTAGGAATGGTTGGGGCAACCAGGAGAAAGTCTGGTTGGGAGCAACCAGGAGAAAGTTCCCAGGGAACTGATAAGCTGGTAGAAAGTCTGGTTGGGAGCAACCAGGAGAAAATACTGGAAAGTATTGGCTGGTATGGTGATTGTTTAAGCCGGATGAGCTGATGATCGAGGTTGGTCAATTGGGTGATAATTGTGTATAAGCTGGTATGGATTGTGGTGATCTGTTATGCTGGTTATGTTTGGGACAAGAGTTGGTCGATTGTGGGTTGTGTATTTGGATGAGAGTTGGTTGATTAAGGGTTGGTTGGTGTTCATGGTTGGTTAATTGTGTTTGAGTGCATTGTTAAGATGGAAACCCTTGATTGGTATTAATAAGATCCAATTCTAGTTGATGCTAGTTAGGATGTTTCCAAAATCTTATAAATTTGGCTTTACGCAAATAAAATAACCTTACCCCCAATTAAAGCCTTCTAAGCACTATATGCATTAAGGGAAGTGTTAACTAGCCAGCATTTGGATGACGCTGACCTCGCATATTTCCACTCTTTTAGATTTACTTTAAGGAGGTGGATTTGCTCGAGTGTCGCAAAGGAGATGACCTGGCTACGATGGCCATGATGCGGTTTAGGGTTTGCTCCAGTCGCCTGCAGGATTTCATAGCCGTTGGAAGATTTTGCAAATAAATCTATAAGCTCCGTTGACCCTGATGGTTTACCTATAACCATCGTAGAGTCTTACGGCTTATTTGATCTTAAGCCTGCGCCAATCAATCAGGTATGTAATTCTTCGAATAATAAAACATATGTCTGCATGATACTCGGCTATGTATTGCACGCACTAGAGTACTGATCCAGGGTCTAGTACATGTGTACAGCGGCCCTCTGGTAAGTATAAAATTGAGGGCTGACAAAAGCATTGTGTGACAGGCTTTATGTGGCTTCCAGTTGTACAGTACTGCTAGAACACAAGTAATCTACTGTGTTAGAACACAGAGTTTGTGTTGCAAACCTCGTTGCTTAAGAATTTGCTTAATTTGCTACATGCTTCCATGTCTATTAATTTCGATGATTGATTTTTTAAATTTCTTTTTTCTCACTCCTTAAGATTTCATCCCCTTGTATCTCACTCATTCAAATCTATTATTGGAATTTCCTAGGGAAGCTCTACCAATCTGGTGAGTAAGATCAATGTGCCCCTTTTATATTGCTAATTTTTCTCTACTTACTACTTTGTTCTATTTGGTGGAAGAGAGGGCACATCTTACTCATGTTTGTTGATCAATCTATTGAAATCATTATTTTTATAGCTTTTAAATGTGTACAACATTTATCTTCACTTGTTTTTAATCTAGAAATTATCTTGCAAAATTGTTGAGATGGATGCTAATGACATGCGAAGGCATTTAATTATTAGAGCAATAGGGAAAAGCTTCAAAAGGTCACCTGAAACAGTAGTAGTTACTTTAAGGTTGTTCTCAAAGCAATTGGTGAGCTACATGATGACCTTATTAGGCACCCATCCCTTGAAACTCCAACAAAAATTGAAGGGAGTATCAAGTGGTATCCATACTTTCAGGTATGACCGAGCTAGGTGCATAGTACTGTTTCAAAACAATCCATGTGAAACTTTTTTGACCATAAATTACAATGTAGAACTGTGTCGGAGCAATTGATGGTACTCATATACGGGCTAGTGTCCCCATTTCACGTGATGCCGCGTTTCGAGGCAAAAAGAATTTTCTAAACCAGAACATGATGGCTGCAGTCAACTTTGATCTTTGCTTCACATATGTGTTTGCTGGTTGGGAGGTCTCAGCACATGATGCTAGGGTTCTTGCTGATGCCTTGGAATGACCAAATGGTCTTGTTGTCCCAGAAGGTAGCGTCTGATATATCTACAATTAGAATACTTGTTAAATATAATTTCACCCAATAAAACTATAATTATTTGATGTTGTAGGAAAATACTACTTAGTTGACCTTGGTTACAGAGCAAAGCGTGGTTTCTTACCACCCTTCCGTGGTGTTCAATACCACCTAAAAGAGTGGGGTAATGATAACAATACAGAAGATGAGAAGGAATTATTTAATCTAATACACTCACAACTAAGGGTTACAATTGAACGTGCTTGGGCATCACTGAAAAACATATTTAAATTTCTAAATGATGCTCAACCCTTTTTTCCATTTAATACACAAGTAGATGTTGTCCTTGCTTGTTGCATTTTACACAACCGGATTCTTGGGCATGTAGTAGATATTTTTATCCCGTGTGAGATAAATTGTATTTCAAACCCAACCGGCATGTCAAGTACACACCAAGAACAAGTGCAGGAAAATAGAGAATGGCTTGAACAGAGACAAGACCTTGCTAATTGGATGTGGGAAAAAAGGGCAGTTCTCAATGTTTGAGGGCATCCTATTGTGGCACATTAGTTATGTATATAACTGGTATGTGCAGTTTTAATTATAGTTATGCAATTTTTTTGCTCATGTCTATTTCAAATTTGTTCTTTCTTGTTTAGTACTTAAAAAATGTATGACATTCTTCATATTAAACTTTTGCTCATGCAGTAGGAAAAAATGAATGCTATAAAAGAAGTTGAGCAGAGGGACCCAGAAAAAAGTTATCTAGACATCGGACATGCCGGCATTTGTTTTACGTCACTTAACTCATCTTATTGCTACGGGTAACAGAATCGACAAGGATTCAAGACTTCCCACCACAATCAATGTGCCAAAGAATTGAATGATACTTTTGATGTCCGTGTTAGTGGTACCCAAATTGTCAATCACATGAAGACATGGAGAACCCCTTGGACCAACATTGTTAGGCTTAAGAAAGTTAGCTTAGCACATTTTGATGAAGACATAGGGAATTGCTTGACGAGATGAACTACATGGAGTGTATTAAAGTATGTTTTACACTCAACTCTCTTCCTACTAATATTGCTGTAGATTTTGATCAAAACAATTGTATTGTAGTTCAGTTAGATCTGTTGCATTTTTATAGTCATAGGTAGAAATTATTTGCACATGATTTATTGGGTTCACGGTTAATTATTTGTACTTAATTTATTGGATTCATGGTTTTTTTATTAAACAACTATAGGTATGCCCCCTATGGAAATGCTTGCGAGAAGGTAGTTGCATTATGCCCAACCTGGACTTTGATGTAGGACTGATTAGATAGTTAAGGGCCAGTTACAAAATATTTGCATTTGTGCTAACTCTTGATAGTGTATCATTGAAATGTAAAATTGGATATAATTACAGAATAATGCATATTAGAAATGATGTCTATATCACTGTCAAGCTACTTATTATTTATAAATGATTTCAACAAAACCCAAGTGAGGCAAAGTTCTTCAACAAACCATTGGAGAACTATCATTACATGGCAGTGATATTTGGCAATCAACAAACCACAAGAATTTTTGCTAAAGACAGTAGTGAATCACTTGCCATTGAAACTTTGGGATGTGCTCCTGACTTGGATAGCATCGCTTCTGATGACTTGGCTGGTACTTCAATATTCCATGGCAATGGAAGTCGCAATGGAAGCCCTAAACGTGGAGTTGACTCTTCAAGCAAAAAGAGGAAACGTGCATTTTCATCGGAAGAAGATACCATGATTTCAGCTACCACTTCTGCCTTAAATAACATTGCAAATGCTATTATGATGACAGCACTCTGTGCTCCTGCTGAGGTTCCAAGTAATCTTTGGGATGATATGAAGGATGTCTCTGGATTCGCTGAGGGTAACCTTGCTCACTACTATGCGTACCTTGTGGAAAATCCTTCCATTGCAAAGGCTTTTGTGACACTTAGTCTTGAGAACAAGAAGGTGTGGGTGTCTAGGTATATTAAGAATTATCTTTCCTAGATATGTCTTCTTTCTGGATTCAAAGTATTTATTGCACTTCAGACTATGTGTTAAGTGGACTTGTGTTCTTCTATGATGTCTTAATATGTTGTGTTCAAGTACAGGCACATGAAAACTAGTCTCATGCCTGCATCTTCATTGTTAATTTGTTTGCAATTCATCCATTTCAGGTAACAGGTTGCTATTCAAGTTAGCCAGTTGGAATCTGCTCAAGTCGGTCAAAGAAATTACTATAAAATTATGAATCTTTTATGCTCTGGACAATCAGACAATGTAGACAAGAAAATTATTGAGAATATTGAGGGACATGTACTTCTGTTGCATTGAGTCATTTAAACTAGACTTATTTCTGCTTGTGGTTGAAATTTATTTATCCTTAACGTGTGATTTGAAATTTTGTAGAGGGTGCCAAATTATTTATACTTAGCTTTGATTGAAAATTTATGCTTTATTCAGTTTGCTGGTCCGCACTTCTCTGTACAGTCTTATTGATCTGCACACTACACTACAACAGAAATGCACTCTACAGTAGAAAACTAGTAAATAAAAAGTTATAATCATTCCATTCCTCATACCAAATAAAAAATAAGATCATTTCAATCTGTAAACCAAACAAAGAATAGAACAACTCCATCATCCAACCAAACAAGTCTCAAAGACTAGTCCATATTGCTTGAAACGATCCCATGCCATACTAGCTGTGACCGGATGGAACCAGGATGCACACCAAACAACCCCTAAATTCACACTCTATAACTCTATAACTTTATCCATCTTCATGAAATTCCTTCACACTTAACACTACACTCTAAAAGATTGCTTCCCTCCAGCACATATGCTATCCTTGCGCACTTTATTTTATAGTTTTCTTGCGGATGTTTTAACGGACATTGTATAGAAAAAACTTCATCCTCCTATTTCATAACACTACTTCCTACCCGCTCCATCTTTTTTTCTAAAATTTCATCGCACTTTACATTATACTAAAACGATTCCTTCAATGTATCTGGTACTCTATCCCAAAAATCAAAACTAGAGTGAACATCCGAAAAATCAAAACTAGAGTGAACTGGATTACAAATGTTTTAACGGCATCTCATTTGGTGCCCATGTGTGATGCCCAACAATGTAGCAATGGATTAGGGATTAAAACATAATAAAAAGAAATGTAGGGATAAGTAGGGTAAATGATTGAAAAGTACTCCCTCCAGTTTGATAATACTTATCGTTTTATACATTGATACGGTCTTCAAAATGCAACTTTCATCATCAATTACTAATAAAATTTATTTACAAAAACCACAAAAATATAATATTCTAGATTTATTTTTAAAGACAAATATATATGTATGGTTTTTATGTACAGAATTCAAATAGCTTAAAAGATTTTTATAGATAAAGTTTTAAAAGTTTGAATTAGGACAAACCTAAAACATCAAGTATATTATGGAGCTACAGTGAGTAGATGAATAGTGACAGGATAGTTCGGCTAGCACTGGTTAGTGCATGTTTATTGCTAGTCGCATGTAATACTATTAATCTACTTTTTAATTATTACTCTATTTTTTCAATATAACCCTAAATTTCTCTCTTATATTTTGTTCCAACCCTATATTGGAACAAAATTTATGTGAGTGATGTGTTTAGCAAGAAAAATAAATCATTGCCCTGAGTCCTGTTTTCTTCGTGACTTCAAGACGGTAGACCAGCCTACATGTATTTCTTTTTTGTTGATTACTGTACCGTAGGTACTTCACTTTATGGTAGTTGACCTAGATCAAGCTAGCTACAGAGGTAGATCATTTTCCGGACCCGTCTCCGTTCTTGCGTCGGCGATCTGTGAATTGATTTGTTCATTTATGAGCGGGGCCTGCTTTGAGCCTTCACTGCCCTAGGCAGTTGAATATGATTGCTCTCTCGGGGCCAAGCGGCAACGCAAGAATCGGTCTAAACGAACAGGCAAATTAAAAACTAATTAATTAATAATATTTTTTTAACTCAGGCAGGTTACTCAAGAAAAATATATTTACCCGAGCTTGACATGCGAATGACGATGTAAGAGCATATCTAAGGCTTTATATATTTCAGCTTAGCGTAGTGTAACGTTTTACTATAGCAAAATTTAAAATTCTTTAGAGAGAAGTTTAAATATTGTAAAAGAGTAAGACGCAGCTATTCTGAGGCATATTGTATATATATCTGGTGTCACCATTTGCATCGTATCAAAAATAGCCATTCATGAGATTAACCACCCGCCTGGGGAGTTTATAAACAAAAAAATATCGCTAATTCCATCTTCTATACTAAGATATACCATGAGACCCATAATATGATTTGTGATCTCGCAACGAATCTCTTTACCTAAAAAAAAGTGTCCTTTCTCGATACATAACATTCTATAAGTCAACCCAAGTCACTTCTTCGTCTCCGGGAATCTGGTAAGGACTTTTGGAACACCGATGGGCATATTAGATTAATATTATTAAATTTAGTTTTAACATCTTTAAGAGGACTAGTAAAACCTGAGAAAAATCATTACAAATTATTACATCAAATAGGCTATATGAAAAAAGTAAATGCTATTACAGTAAAACGCTACGCTACGCTAATCGAAAAAAATAGGAGTAATAAAAAACTTAGACGTGGCTTTCTTGAAACGAAAACTCTTCTGTTCTTGCGTCCGTTGCTGCCAGACGCTTGTGTGGCCCAGCCGCCTAGCACATCAATGGCAAGTGTGGGGGCCAATGAAGGGCAGTTTTGGCTGAGAGACACATCAGCTGCTTCGTCTTCCGCGTAGCGTGTAGCGCGGCACCGCGTAGCGCACGTTGCTACTCGCTGTCTGGCAGGGCTCGCTGGCGCCGGCGCCGCCAACTCATGCGCTCATCCCAATATAGGCACCCTATTTGTCTCCATCTTTCTATCCATATCTCCTCTCTCTGTCCCGCTTTGTGTACAGGGGAGGGGGAGGGCCGTGGAGCGAGGTTTGACGAGCCCATCGGATCTAGAAAAGACGACGAAAGAAGCTTCTCACTTATTTTGCATGGAATCTTAATAATGTCCGTATGTAACTTACTTTTCTGCATACCGAATTTTGTACTTGTTCTCGGTGTATTTTTCTATTTGCATCGGGAGGTCCATCCCTATTTTTGCATCGGACAGCAGAAATATGCGTGCGAAACTTGGTTTTTTGCTAATGAACTTTGTGTTTGTGATCTTCAAACTTTCTTATATGCGTCACGACATCCATGCTCTATTTTTTTGTATGGAACCTTAAAAATATACATGTGAAACTTATGGTTTTCTCTGAAAAAAACTTTATGCTTGTTCTCGTGAAACTTTCTTATTTGCAATGATAGGTAGCCAAGTTTTATTAATAGGTAGCCAAATTTCATTGATTCTTTCGTCAAGTTTCATCGGTACATTTTTTAAGTTTCATATGTACTCTTTGTAGGTTTCATTAGCAGTTAGACAGGTTTCACTGCGCTCCGAAGGTTAATCATAAAATGCGGGCAATTGTGAGTTTGAGAGTATGGCACTTCAATTTTCTCCCATTCCATTGGTATTGGTATATAGGTCCTGTAAATTTCCTCAAGCATCGTAGTGCACTCAATGTATCACTTGCATATGGTCCCTAGGCCCATGTGTTAGTGACTCAATCAACCAACACATACAAATTTGCGACGTACCTGATTTTATTATTTATGATCACCTATCCAACGAAGTAAGATAGATAGATTCATACATCTCGATCATATACATGTACGAGGAAGGAAAGCGTGCTAAAACGCACGGTTCATGCGTAATGAGCCAAATTGAAAGGAATAGGAGCAAAAAAATGTAAATAAACAACATTAGTAAAAAAAAAATATAAGAGAGAAAAAAGAGCAACGAAACAACATTAGTAAAAACTATAAGAGAGAAAAAGAGCAAAGGAACACTATTTTAAATTTTAATTGTTTAATATTTTATTGATTCTCCAATTTTTATATTTTTGGTTCAGTTTTTTGTCCAGGCCTAGTTTCATTTTTTATATATTTTTAATTTTTTAATGGTCTTAAAAACTGAAGTATAAGAAGGTGAAAAATAGCAAAAGACACATTATTTAAAATATCTATTTTCAGAATTTTGAAAATTCTCAAAGTTTTTGTGGGTTCTTTTGATCTAGACATGGTTCCGTTTTGGCAAACTTTCTATTTCCAATTTTTTGGGACATATGGAAAAAAGGGAAAAATATAACGTAAATAGGAAATGACGAACTATTTTCAAATTTGCAGTTCAAAGCAATCTGTAAGACATCCAAACTTTGTATGAATTTTTTTGAGCGGACATGTTTTTATTTTTGTGAAATTTCAATATTTTAGATTCTTGCGACCTATAAAGAGCAAACAGAAAGGGGAAAGAATAAAATTGCAAGGGGTAGGCGCGCATGTGGAAAACAGGCGGAGGCAGGTTTTGGAACCCAGGACCTCTGCTTTGAGAGCTAGCTCAGCCAGCAGTCAGTCGTCCCGCTCACATCGTTATTCTATATACGACGTTTGGATGGACAATTGGATTTGAACGAAGAATACGATTGGATTTTCCTAGTTTTTACCAAGATGTGACCGCATGGTCTCTCGGGCTGAACACGGCTTTTGCAAGTCCTTACAATGACTCAATATCCTAATCATAGCTTATTCTATGTACCTCTGTTCATAGCTAACACTCTCTTTGTTCAAACATATAAGATGTATTATTCTGAAGAGAAAATTGCCAAAATGCACAAAAGTTCATAGAATCACCAAAATTTCCATAAGTTTAGAGAATTGCCAAAGTTACATTCATGTCTGAGACGGAATAACACTTTGGACACAAATGCCCCAAATCATAATAAATATATTGTCTTATCTTTTATTCCCTATGTGTATGTATTGAATAGAGTGTTGTGAACTAATAACTAGATAACAGGGGGGTAGTATAGTCATTTTCGATATCTACATAGTCATGGCAAAGTGGGCCTTGTAAACTAACTTATCACAAAAGGTTGACATTTTAGACACATACTAAGTCAAAGTTTAAAAACTTTTCTACGCATCTCTTTTGAACTATTTGGGTATAGATTCATATCGAAAAACATTTTCATAATATCATATTTTTATGACTTTTGTAAACAAAATTGTAATGATAATTAGTGTTCAAAGTTGTATTTTAAAGGCTACGTCGATGTCAAATATGTTAAGTTTTTATGATATGGATGGTGTAGCTAGGATGGAGCGAGTACTGTTCCCTAGAAATATAGCTCATAGTGCTATGCTCAAAGTGGGTGGTAAATGTCTTTTCCAGGTTTTTGCCTAGTTGCATCTTTAATGTAGTGCCCGTAGGCTCTAATTATACGATATTGAATGGGAAAATTGCTCAAATTAAATGAATTCGCTGCCACAAATAAAATGATTCGCATTTTTCCCACCTTTTTCATGCTGAAAAATGGGTGACATTTTGGATTTGCCCTTGAACTACGGCAGCAACGACAACAGGAGCGGCGGCACCGGCGATGGCGACAAGAGGGACGGCGACAGCGACGGCTGGGAGCGCAGCAGGTGGCGGCAGCAGCGACGTGGCTTTTCGTTAAGCTATGGTGGGAACGTGAGCGGCAGCACCGGCGATGGCGACGAGAGTGGCGGCGACGAGAGCGATGGCGATGACGACGATTGGGAGCGAAGCAGGCGGTGGCGGCGGCGGCGCTCCCCTGAGCAGCGGTGGCAACGGGAGTAGCGGCACAAGCGACGGCAGAAAACGAAGTGGGCGACAACAGCGGCAACATGGTTCTTGCTAAGGCGGTGGCAACGCAACGCTTGGCAAGGCAGCCCGCTCCTTATCGGGGGCAAAAGTGGGAAAAGGTAGAAAAATGTCAAATGTTATTTTGGGATTAAAATATGTTGTATTGGTGTCATTTTTTAAAAAAAGAGAGAGATGAATTAAGTGTCACTTGTTTTGTGCCAGCAAATTCAGTGTGATTTGAGCAATTTTCTCGATATTGAATTTCATACTCCGTGCAATTCATTCATGAACTTTTAAACTAACCGCTAAAGGCATGCTGATGCACATGAACATTGTTTGTAATGTTTTCCATATGTATTTCACAGCCCAAAAAAAATGTACTTGAGATATCAGGCTCCAAAATGTTATGCGCTCATGGTTAACGTTTCATCGTACTCCCTCTAGTTTCTAAAAACATGACATTTTAGATATTGACCTGTTCTTCGAAATGCATCATTGACTACTTATTATCGTTGCAATGTATTTATAAAATTCACAAAAAATGTGATTATATGGAAGTGCTTTTTGAGACGAATCTAAATTATGATTTACATGTGTCCAATCCAAATAATTTCAAATATGTTCATAGATAAAGTTTTAAAACTTTGACCAAGGACAAATCTAAAACATCTTGTTTTTAAGGACCGGAGGGAGTATATAATTATGATAGACAACAACAAATTCAAAAATAACCTAAATTGAATGTAGCCCTGTAAAAAAATTGTAAGCCGTTTTGAGGGTCTTAAGCCACATTTCTTGGTGTGAAAGAATTTTTATCTGCCTATGAGATTTTACGTACGGGCAATTTACTAAATTGTGCTCGGATTTAATTCTCATATACATGTCGTTGCCCCCAATTTCATGACCAGCCACATCCACCGTCCTCGATCTCTGTTGCTTTCTCATGATAAACAACATGGCTTGCTGCCATGCACGGCTCCTCTCGCGCCGTCGACACAGGACAGGAAGAAGAAGGGGCTGGTGGAAGAAGACAAGAAGAGGAGGATGATTAAGGCCCTGTTTGGAAGTGGAGTTATTTTGGAGTAGTTTCTATGCAAAACCATGGTTTTCTCAAAAACCATGGTTTCTGAGACCATGAGGTGTTTGGAAGCAACTTCAAAAACTCTGTTTTGAAAACTATGGTTTTGACAAAATCATAGTTTTTTTGGAGTTTTGTAGACTCCACTCCACACCAAAGTTTTCTAACTTGTGCTAGCAAACAATGGTTTTCAAAACCATGGTTTTTCATGATCATAACAAAACACAAACCATGGTTTTACAAAACCATGGTTTTCCATGATCATAGCAAAACACAAATTATGGTTTTACAAAACCATGGTTTTGAAAAACTCCACTCTCAAACAAGGCCTAAGAGTGGAAAGCAAGGGGACAAGAGAAGTATTTGAAGAGTGGCAGCCGTTTGTTTTAGTATATACAGTGAGATGGTTGAAAAATCAAAATTTGGCAAGGACAAAAAGATTGAAATATGGTGACCAACCTACGCATATCCTAAATCAGAAATCCGAATAGCTTCTATCGGACGCCCGCATGACCCCAGTGAAATATGTACCCATAAAATATGGGTAAAATACTGATTAAACACGATGAAGTACTCATAAAACATGGAACAAATACCGATGAAACATGGCTATACAAATACTAGCGATACATGGCAACATGCAAAGCACTGATGAAACAGGGCAAAGTACTTGTGAAACATTGCGGAAGTACTAATAAAAAAAACTAAATGCTACTCTCTCCGGTTTTATAATAATTGTCATTTTAGGCTTTTCCTAGGTCAAAGTTTTAAAACTTTATCTATAAAAATCTTTTATACTATTTGGTTTGTGTACACAAAAACCATACATACAAATTCGTCTTGAAAAATACTTTTGTAATATCATATTTTCCTAAATTTTGTAAATAAATTTTATTACTAATTGATGGTCAAAGTAGTATTTCGAAGACTGTGTCAATGTCCAAAACGACAAGTATTATGAAATTGGAGGGAGTAATAAAACATGGTCGCAAGCATCGAAGAAACATGGGCCACTAAAATTATGATGAAGTACCGGTGAAACACGGCGTAAGTATTGAAGAAGCATGAGTATAGTAAACATGAAAGATAAGAAAACAACATGTTTCACAGCAGCAAACACTATGTTAAGAAAGGAAAAACAATGTGTCATCAGTGAAAACACATTTTTTCACAACGAGCGAATAGAAATGATTCACATTTTTACATGTGTTTTACGGAGCAAATTCATGCTTCGCTTGACCAAAATCATGTTTTACATGTACTAAAACAACGCTTCAAGACCAAATGCATTGTGCATCCTGTCCATCTATCTCCTTGCTTCTTCCTATTGAGTACCAACCAACCCTGCTAGTTCTTCCCAAGAGACATAACGACGCTCCCTTTTCGACCCTTGCTCTAAGAGATGGGGGTAGATGTGGAAGAAGGAGGAAGAGAGGAGTTGTGACGTGAGGGGGTGGGTGGGAGCGGCACCAGCAGCCAGCGAGCATGCAGAGGATTGAGGGAGTCAGACATGAGGAAACCATGTTCATAGCTTTGATAACAAGGATTCCATTAAAATAGGTACAAAGCGTTTGTAATAGTTTGTTGTCACATATGGTTCAGATGTATGTTATCTTAGACGGTGGATAATCAATTGCCTATATATGTAGTGGAACCATATGTATTAAGTAACTATATTCATTACCCGATCGATCTATTGGTGTCACTACATGAAATGATAACTAATTCGACAGCCAAAACCGTTAAGGTTAAATAAAAAGTCATCGTGAGGAGTAACTCTCGACGGCCAGCCATCGAGAAACGACCGTCGAGTCAAGTTCGTCGAGAGGGAAAGGATGTCTCAACGGCTATTCTACGTAGGGGTGCAAACGGATCGGATAGCGTCATTACCATATCCGTATCCATTTTTTTTTGTGGATACGGATACGGCTTCTGATACCTCTCGGATACAAATACGAATCGAATAGCATATCGAATACGAATACGACCGGATATCTACTCAATTCGGTCGAATACGAATATCCTACAACTTCAGTACACCAGGGAAAATACAAGCCAACATCTATCCCTTAGGCCTTACATTAGTTTCAAGTCACTGATGCTTAGGAGCATGGGGTGCATATATGTGTACATATATCAAGCATCAGTTACAAAACAAGCAATAAGTACTTAATTAGCAACATATTCAATATTTGTTCCACGTTCCATCATGACCACCATTATAATGGTTCAATACATAAGTAGCTAGCAACATAGATATTAGATAGCACTTGTTTCACCCTGACAAATTGACAATATGCAAGCAGCCATTACAAAAGCCAAAATGATTAAAGGAGCAAGAAACCAGAGTGTAATAATATAGTTTTCTTCTACTGGACCACTCTCACCAGCCATCATCTCCATGTTGTACTCTTCAGTAGAGTTGCTTGCAGCACCTACAATGTAAATAGTTGAGATATATTTAAAATAATAATTGAAAATACAATAGTAACTTTTGTATTTGTTATACCTTCTTCTACTGCAACATCATCTATATCAAGTCCTGCTAATTCATTAATCATTGAGGTTACATCACTCTAGTCTGAAACAAGAGTCACAAACAAAATGTTAGGCTAGTCAAGACAACAGATTCACAATTGATTCTAAGCACAATTATTTACATGTTACAGTGTTGAGTTTGCTCACCTTTTTGTGAAGCTCTTACCCAATCTTTAGTGCAAATCAAGGCTTCGACAACTTCAGGATTCAAACGGCTACGATATTTGTCAATTACTCTACCTCCAGCACGAAATGTTGATTCAGATGCAACCGTTGATGTTGGAATAGCCAAAACATCCCTTGCCACTTGAGAAAGAACAAGATAATTAATTCCTTGCGTCTTCCACTATGCCAAGATATTAAAAATTCACATTCAGGCCATTTCAGCAATGGATCATCACAATACTTGTCCAAGTTAGACTTTACTTGGGCCACTTCAGATATATCCTTTAGAAAAGCACTTAGCTTTCTCCTTTTTGGCTCAGCAGCAGGATACATTTCACTATGAGCAGTACCAACATGAGATTGCATGACATTGTTTAAAGGATTATTGTATAGGGATGCATAGCAATCATACAATTTATGAACAACCCTTTGAAATTCATCTATCTCACCAATGCCAAAGTTGTCAGACATCTTCTTGTAATAAAACTCAACCACTTTCATCTTGTAACAAGGATCTAAGAAGCATGCAACTGCAAGAGTAACATTACTCATCTGCTAATATTTGTCAAATTTTTCTTTCATAGATTTTGCCATGCAAACAATAAAGTCATTGCTGTCCTTAGTCCACTCAATGAGTGAATGTTAATTTCATTAAATTCAACAAAGAATAAATTGGCAGTTGGATAGGAAGACCCAGAGAGAAGTTTTGTAACATTCTAAAATATCTTCAAACATTTGCACAGCACACTTGCCTTCTCCCAATCATATCTAGATGGAGCACGATGACTATATTTTTCTGGATACAACAAAACAAGCCTTTGGAAAACCTTCTTGTAGTAAAGAGCATCTACTAGTATTAAATATGTCGAATTTCACCTAGTAGATACATCTAGAGAAAGACCCTTACTTGTGTCTAATCCCATATTAGTTGCACTTTTCTGAAAGTTCTCCCACTGTAATGTTAAGCCCTTGACAACAAGAATTGATGAGCTGATATTGTCAATAACATTTGAAATTGTGCTTGCACCATCATTTGCAATGAGATTAATAATATGGGCAGCACAACGTACATGAAAGAACTTTCCACGGTATATTAGAGAATCAATGTTTTCAAGTGTGGAAACTCTAGTTTGAACACAAACATTGTTTGCAGATGCATTATCCAAGGTTAAAGCAAACAATTTATGCTCAATGTTCCATGCAACCATTTTTTCCATAAATACAGTACTCAAATTTGCTCCTGAATGCCTTCCTTGAACATGCATAAAATTTATAATCCGCTTCTGAATTTTCCAATCATCATCGATGAAATGGCAAGTTACACACATGTACCCCTTATTTTGATTAGAGGTCCATAAATCATTGTGCAACTAAATCGGCAGCCAAGAGAGGAAAAATGTTGAAAAAGATTATCCTTCTCTTTATTAAAGATATCTAGTACCCTTACTCTAGTAGTTGTGCGACACTTGATAGGAAATGCAGGGCACAATGATCTGATGAAGTCATTCGTATATTCATGCTCACAATAGGTAAATGGGTACTCATGCATGATAATTGCTAAATGATACTTGCGAACACTAGCTTCCTCATCATACTTCCAAGCATCTAAACTAGCTTCCCCTCCTAATGTATTCATTTTAAGTAGCACTTGATTCTTCACATTAGAATGTTTCACCTTGTAATGATTCCATAGACGTGATGTACCTTGACTACTATCAGCAATAAGACTATCTTTGCAGTACTTACAGTTAGCGATTCTTTTCTTGATAACCGTCTCCCCCAGCTTTTCTTCAGTATATCTCTCGGTGAAGTGCTTCCAAATCTCTGAGGTTTTCTTTTTTGGTTCCTTTTTCTTGCTTTTCTTGGCTGCAACCACTAAAGCTGATGCATTGGTAGGAATGTCACCACTTTGTGTAGCACTAACAGGTAGCACTAGCAGTAACACTAGCACTAGCACTTGCCGGCCTATTTGATTCATCTCCAATAGCTCATGATGTTGGAATGTACAAGAAGAATCAATAACAAAACAACATTATAGAACTAACAAATCAACCAAGAGAAGAGAAGGCAACAAGCCAATAAGTATAGATCAACAATTTGGATGCCCGAACCTGGGGAATAGTCACAGACGGAGGAACGTCGTCGTGCGGAGTTGGAGCCTCAACAGCGACCTGTGTGGGGATCCGGCGGTAGGAGACATTAGGGAGTGGGGACGGTGGCCTGTGGTGGAGGAGGGACGGTCGGAGGAGCGGTGGGTCGGTGGCCGGCGGCCACAGGTCACTGGAGTCTGGAGGGAGCGGCGACCTGCGGCCACTGCCCACTTGTCCTTAGGAGGGCGACGAGTCAATGAGCGGCTGCGGCGGACGACGGTCCAGCCAAAGGGGCGACGCCGGAGGAGCGGAGGCCGGCGGCGGCGGGCGGGCGGCTAGTGGGAGCCGGCTAGGAACCCTAACTTGGGGAGTTGCTGAGTTGGGGACTTGGGGTTGGGGATGAGATGAGTGGGCTGTGGCCTGTGGCTTGTGGGCCGGGCGTGGTGGCTGAGGCTGACAGGCCGAGGGAGTGGAAAAAAGGCTGTACGGGCTGACGGGCTGCTTATCAAATATGAATAGTATCCATATTCTTATCTGATCATTTTTTTGAAACTATATTTGTATTCGTATCCATGAAAAAAATGCGGATAGTATTTGTATCCATTTCCTATCCGTATACGGATAATCCAAATACGGATAGTTCATTTTTCGAATACGGATGTCGGATATTTCGGATTATTTGTATCCATTTTGCACCCCTAAATCTATATGCTGTCAAGATTACTTAATTTCTTAGACGCGGTTTAAGGCCTAGACGGCAAACTCTCGACGGCCTTTTGGTAACTGTCGAGAGTAAGTATTGTGGGCCCTATCCACAACCGTGCACCCGGGGTTTTAGCCAGGACCCTCGCTCTTGATGGCCACCACTTGGCCATCGGAGAGCTTTCGTCCAGGGGGATGCTCACTCTCGACGGCCACCACGACCACCACTGGGCGAACGAGAGTAGGACAAAGTAGAAAAAATTGTTTCAAAATTTGGAAGAATCCATAAAATTGCAGCAGCAGCAGCTGCTGCTACATGCGTGCATGCCCAAAATTCCCATAATTCATATATTCCCTCAATATTGCACATATGCGAACACAATTACACATTCACACATATCATCAATTTTCACACCAAATATTCGCAAAACCAACCATATACACAATCAAAACAAGAAAGTATCACAATAACATCGACATTTAGTTCTTGTTCACGCATGCACATAGAAATAAAAGTTTAGTAAGCATACAACAACATACATATTATCTCGAAGTAACCTAGTGCTCGCTCGGCGGAGGCTCGCTCGCTCGACGGGGGGGAGGGAGGCTTGCTCGAAGAGGTTGTTGACGAAGTTGGCCATCTAGCTGCCCAATGTGTCAACTCCCTCCTGCCCATGAGCTAATGCTGATGCAGCTGAACCCGAACCCTTATGGCAAAATAAACATATTAGTTAATGTTATGTGTCGAAATCAAATACCATGACATGATTTGAGCTAAAATGACTTACTGCCTCAGTAGCGAGCTAGAATCCACCTTATGGACAAGGTGGGCCCACATAGTCACCTGGTGGGGAGATGTACTGTCGTAGAGAACTTGTTGGAGAGACGATGCACCATAGGAACCCTATGCACCCAGCTGGATGGTAAGTCATGAATTTTTTTATTCATAAACCAACGTGAAAGGCATAGCAACACTAATATACATGTTTTTAAATTTATTCCAACGATTTTTTTGCTGAAATATCACAGATTTCGTTGACTTCGCTAGTGAAACGAAATTTTTGCCCCGCCATCGATCATGTCACCATGGTTCTTTATTGTAAGAGTTGACATTTTTTTTGAGAGGGTAAAAAGAAGGCGCACACAACTCACTCCCTAACTTCTATCCCCTAAACTAACACGCACTCACACGCGTGCGTCCTAACACACGCTAGAAAGAGACGATGCACCATAGGAACCCTGTGCACCCAGCCAGGGTGGTAAGTCATTGAATTTTTTAATTCATAAACCAACGTGAAATGCATAGCAACACTAATATACATGTTTTTAAATTTATTCCAACGAATTTTTTTGCTGAAATATCACGGATTTCATTAATTTCGCTAGTGAAACGAAATTTTTGCCCCGCCATCGATCATGTCACCATGGTTCTTTATTGTAAGAGTTGACTTTTTTTTGAGAGAGTACAAAAGAAGGCGCACACAACTCACATCCTTGTAAGAGTTGACTTTTTTTTTGAGAGAGTACAAAAGAAGGCGCACACAACTCACATCCTAACTCCTACCCTCTAAACTAACACGCACTCACACGCTTGCGCCCTAACACACGCTCGAAACAACGACTGCCTCAAGGGACAGCAATTAGGCATCAAGGCACACACATGTGCGTACCCCTACAACTCTAAAAAATCCTAAAAAAATATAACACACAGAGCCGAACATAAGGTTTGAACTCTGGTGAATAGCAAAGCCACCGCAGCCTCTACCACCAGACAAGGCCTTGTCCGCGTAAGAGTCGACATCTTGATCCGGATGAGTTTGGTTTGCCCACTCAGCAACCTTATGCGAGTACGTCGCCGGGTAGGTTGCTTGCGTTTGCATGGTACTAATGCTTCAAAAATTTCAAACCAAAGACCATCCAGAGGAAGCTGCGTCTTCCTCGTCAAAGAATGCAACTACCTCTACTATTGCCTCCTTGCCTTTTCGCGAGGATAAGGATGCAAGTAGCACGCGCAACTCGTGGCTCACGAAAGGGAACGAATTGTTTCACTCCTAACCATTTGATGCATTCAATGCTTCAAATATATGTAATCAAATATGGTATGGACTATACTGTATGCCGGCTCGATTTTTATTCAGCAACAAACTATGTATTGTTTCCATGCATTGGTGATTTTCCCATTGCTTCTTCGCCGTTGGTATACTTGTACTTTTGTCGGTGAAATGGAGTTTGCCTCCGAATGTCCTTGGGTTTTGTAGACCTGTTATTTTATTTTATTTGGCTTATCTTCTTAAGGTGACCTTGAGAGTACGTCTGATTTACTTCATTGAACTTGTGTTTTATAGCTTTTAAATAAGTCTATGAGAGATAGAATAAACCAAATTCAAAAAAAAAAAAATTTAAACGAATAAATCCGATAAGCCAACAAGAATAGATCCTAATTATTTTCGCATAACTCGGTCGGGGAAAAATATCCTCGTCACTGCCGTAGGTGGATATGCAAATATATTCTGTTGGTGACATACGTACGGCATATGCATATGGTCGACCTCAGAACTAGGCTAGAAAAAACTTTTCGAATCTTTGGTCTCAAATTTGTTCTGGACACCGAATGCGCTAATTAGTTAAGGGAATAATCATGCAATTTGTAGTATCCAACAACTATTTTTTTCAAAAGAATACTATTGCAATATGAAATAGATATATAAAATTAATTGTAATATAAAAAATAATTGTAATATAAAATTAATTGCAATATAAATATAGATATATACGAAAAGTGTCTAAAATTAATCTCTTTCTAATTGTAATCAAATATCAAGTCATAAAGTGAAAAAAAGTGGGTGGTTACATCTCCTTTTAGAAACACTGGCACGACACCAGTGCGAAAGAGCTATACAGAAAAGATGGTGGAATTTGTTGCCCTGGACGATTATAATATACCCCTCATGCAATTCCTAGTCCTGCCCACATAAGACTGAGTCAACATAGGAAGATCCAACATTTATATATAAAAAAAGTGAAGATACAAACGAGAGTTGCTCTGTGCCAAACTAATGAAGTATGCAAATCACAGTCTACGCCTTAATTAATTGATTGATTTGGCTTGCTTAGAGGCAAGGACGTAGCCTAGAAGGCTAGAACAGTGTGGTGGTGTACCGGTGTTGAAATCCAGATCAGCTTTTCTCAAGTGGCAATTAACAATGTTCAGTGGTAGGCTAGTGGTTAATTACTAGCTAGGTTGATGGATGACCATGCCTGCCTGATCCTATACTGAAATTAGATGGTTCCGAATCCATAGTCATGTCGTAAATGGATTGATTTAACCATTTTTACCATCAAAATGAGTGTATAATGCATCTTAAGGACAACATTTAGCGGACACTGTACCATCCCCGTATACTCTGCAGGAATCGCTAGGATCATGGACAACCACCAATATCTCAAGTGCCATAAAAAATGACCAGGGTGGGCTAAAGCGAATCAATCTCGACGGCTGGACTTAAGTCATAGATACTTACTACCAGTTTTGACCGCTTATGTATGGTCGATAAGATCAAGTGTAATCCGTCAACCGCTTAAGTATGGTCGTCGAGATTAAGTGTAATCTCTTGACCGCTTAAGTATGGCTGTCAAGATTAAGTGTAATCTATCGACCGCTTATTTATGGCTGTCAACATTTCGAGCCATTCCTCGTAGTGAGGGGTATCATTAGAGATATCGAGTTGGGGGAATTAATGTGTATCGGGCTGAGTATATATCTCGTGCTATCGAGTATCGAGGGTATTGAGTTCAGGGTAAAATCGTATACAAGGGTACATAGTCGATTATCAAGGTACTTTCGAGTAGAGGTAATAAAAAAACAAAATTGAAAAATTAATTTATATACTTATGATATTCAAACTTTACCCCACGTTCTAGCTCATGATATAAATTAATAAAGTACCAAAAAAAATGAAAATTTACCTGTACTTGCATCTAAATTTTATAAGATTTTTTTGTTCTTGTTGTTCACTACACGCGAGTACAAGAAACAAAGCACACCATAGCGCAACACAGGCAATCGGACGAGTATGCTGCGAAGGGAAAGCATGCGAAGTGGAGAAGCTGTTCTAAAGAGTTGAGGTCACGAAGGATGCGAATTCTTTTTCTTTTTTTGTAAACAATATACACACACACACACACTAGATTGCTACGTCACTGTATAGTCTGCCTTGTTTGATTTTTCATCGCATCTGGACGCTGAGAAGGTCTATATAGTACCACTGGCACTAGGGTCGCACCCTGATTAATCAAGTAATTAGTGACAGAAAGAGGCTGAGAAAAAGATTGAAAAAAATAATTCGAAAAGGGTATGAGCTTCGTGTAGGAACTGTTCCATGTATCAGTGATTTCTGTCCTTAATTGCGATTGACTCTCGTAAGTATGGAAAGCAATGCGGTGTTTATAGTTGACGTAGCATATGTAATTACTTTGCCGGCGTCAACGACCATCATGTGGTTTTAATTTCAAATTTCAACGCTACACACCAAAACGGAATCATGCATACATGGATCGCAAGGATCTAAAAAATCAATATAAAGGACATGATCCTCGACATAAATTCTTTTAACCACCGGTACGATTACTTTTGCAGTTTCCTTACAAACCTCATAGAATTTTTTGAGCCAAATCAATATATGTAATTTGGGCTGGATTATGCATAGGACGGTGTTTTTGAAAACATTGAACTCTATTATTGTGCGTTAAAACAAATCATGTGTACTTTAAACCAAATGTTACACAAAAAAATATTATAGTATTTGAATCAAATGTTTGTTTAAATTAGAAAATAACGTAGTATATCAAACCAAATGTTTCAACGTTGAAAAGAAAGCACTAAAACATTGATATTTAAAAATAGCAGATGCGACATTTAAATTAGAGCACTGAAACATTTTAAATATAAGCACTAAAAGCACTAAAATATTTGAATAAAACACTATAACATTGAAAAATATTGGCTGCAACATGTGAATTAGAGTATCGAAACATTTGAATGCAAACATTGAAAATACTGTTGAAGAGTAGTTGTTGCAACATTTGAATTAGAGTACTGAAATATTTGAATAAAAACAACGCAAATTTAAAAGTAAACACTAAAACATTAAAAAATATTTACTACGATATTTGAATTAGAACACTAAAATTTTTATGAAATCACTAAAACATTTAAATTAAAACACTGAAATATTTCAAATAGAGCACCACAACATTGAAAATTAGTTGCTGCAACATTTGAATTAAAGCACAAGTAAAGAGGATGTTTCATGAGAATAAGTGGGATGTTTCATTAGTGAAACTAGAATGTTTCGCAACAGCAAATATAATGTTTTACTACTCACGTCATAATATTTTTAGCCCAAATTTAGATATGCATCTTCTTCTTCAAATATGAGCTTAAGGGAGGGAGCAAGAGGCAGATGAGGGAGGATGTGGATCAGACAAGTAGAGAGAGAGGGAGGAGAGATCAAGATGGGGATAAGGGAGGAGATAGATCGGCATGGAGAGAGAGAGAGATGAGTGGACAACTTGTTCTCATGTGGAGATTGGAGAGAGAGAAGGGGCCGAGGATGAGAGTGGGCTAACGAGGAGGATGGGGAGGAAGGAGGAGGCGCAAAAATATGAAAAGAGAAAGGTTTGTGTAGAGGAGGAGATGGGAAAGCAAGCTGTTAGATCTAAAAGGCATAAATTATCCTGCGAAGAAAAGGTTTTTGCGTTGCTGGTATAATTCATGAGGCGTGCATCCGCTCTCAAGCATTTTCGGTATAATTTTAATGAAACCATCTAAACAAGTTTGGTGACAGATATAGGTGGTCGGGCTTCATACTTTTGAGCCATAAAAAGCCAATTTTTTGGCCTAGATGAATCACGCATACAAGTTTGGGGATGTAAACAAAATGTTTCATAGTATCTAGACCAGATAACCTTCTTGAAGTCTTGATATAGCAGAGACTCACGAATCCAGAAGGGCGTGTGCAGTGCTAGCCACATCCTAGGCTTATTTGAATACTATTCATGCAATTCAATCGTTATCCTATTTTCCCATAAAATCCCTGTATCTCTCTCTCTCTCTCTCTCTCTCTCTCATTTTACTCCAACCTAACTGCTACAGTAATGGGCCACGATGTGGCTCATGCCCTAATGTGTTACTAGTTTTTTAGTCAACGAAGTTTCAAATATTTATATTTGTGACCAGCAAGCACAACACATGGATGTTAATTTAGATTTATCAGGTGGAAAGCCGTACACCGGTGTGGCAACAAAGTTATTTTAAAATGAAGAATAAGAACTTATATTTCATTCTAGAAACCACTCTCAACTTTCAAACACATCCCTAAATGAAAACAAAATTTCAAGAAGACTCTAGTAAGGACTAAACTTAGCATATAGGAAGCAACTTTACCCCTCTCTTTACGATGTCGGCATTGGAGATGACAACCCAAAGAAAATGGCCACGCATTGCCCAACTCATTTGATTGAAACTACATTACGAAATAAAGAATAAGATTCAAATTAAACTGTCATTAGAGATTAAATTTCCACAATCACTGCCATCGTTTCCATCAACACCACCGTCGCTAGAGTCTCTCCATCCTAAATCTAACCGTACTCTCGCATCCTAACAGCGCCTTATCCATCCTGTTTCTCATATTCAAAAGTAAACAAGGAGATGATAAAGCCACCGAGGTTTTGACCAAAAGACTTCTCCGGGCTCCGGCAAGAAGAAGCAAAAGCAGCAGAGGACTCACTTGTCGGCTCCAGATGGACAAACCCAGTTTAGCACACCTCGCCTTCTTATTTCTTGCACCTAAAAACCTTATGCCTACTGTTGTACAACTCGTGCCGAGATCTCGGTCTTTGTAGTGAAACCCTATTTTTTACCTCTCATGATTTCTCATTAATATCCGATGAAATTTTGATTTTTAAAATTTAAATCGAATGAAGTGGGCAGAAAAAAGAGGAATAGCTCGTGCGGTTCCACTCTGGAAATCGTTTGAACCAGAAATCGAGAGGCAAAAGTTGTTCCGTTCGTTTATCAGGAAATCGCGAAATTTTGCGGAATGTTATCTGGTTTTAGCAAACAAAATCGTTTGAAATTCTTTTTCATATTATTTAAACTCCCAAGCTTAAATTTGGGCTCCACATTTTACGTGTGGGGACGACGTTTCGCATAAAGTACCCGTGGTTTTTAAAACCTGGAGTGGGACCCGCTATGCCAGGGAGAGGCAGACGTCACATGTTTTGTCGCCGGCTGGCGCTGGGATTCGGCCACAACAGGATGAGAATCAACGCCCGTGGGCCGCCGTGGATCAGCCTTTCCACGTCCACGTCGGCGCCGGAACCGTGGGCCCAAGAGTCAAGAGAAGGGCAGGGCAGCATGCCCTGCTGCTGCTGCCTGATGGCTCCTGCTCCTCCTTCAATGGGTGCAAGGGCAACTGTCCAAGTGCAGCGCATCCGCCCAAGCAGTCTACCCACTTGCTTTCTCGCTGCAGCTCCTAATCCTATCCAGCTCTGTCACCGCACCCCGTTGCCGGCTGGGAAGGAAAGTGCAGCGGTACCCTAGTCCTGTCTCCAAATTCTGCGTAATGCTTTGTAGTCATTCTTATGGGTTTTAAATAGTACTTCTTAAAGTTTGTAAAATATTTTTTTAATAATTTTTTGAACTTGTTAAAACTTATTTTGAGGGGTTCAAAAAAAATGCTACAGTAAAACGCAACTCTACATTAATCTGAAACAAACAAGGCCTTTATTAATGTGGCGGCACATGTCTGTGTGTGTGTGGAGTAAAATATAATAAGAAACATGTAACGGCAAATATTATAATGATTGAAAAGTATATGAATAGTATTGAAATGACTTACACTAAGGACCTGTTCTTTTCAGCTGATCTTAATGGCTGAACAGCTGAATGGTTGAAATGGCTAAATTTCAAGTGCTTCTCAAGGTAGTCTCGAGATTCGGATCTATTTCGTTTGACTTGTTTTTAAAGTGTTAGGACCCACCTTCAAAATAGCGAAAAAACGGATTCAAAAAACTCAAAACATATGTATTTTAAAAACTAGATAAATTGTTAAGCTGTTAAGCCGTTAAACTGTTAAGCTGAAAAGAACTGAGCCTAAAACTTAAACTCCCCCTCTTATTTTTATTTGTTTAGCGGGCTGAGACGAGTGCTCCCATCTCATTCATGGATGTAGATCCCAACATACAATGTGTGCAATAGAACCAAAGAACATGAAATAAATCCACAAAGGTCGCCTAAAACATCTCAAACAGGGCAGATTAAAGATGAATTCCTTAGTGAGAGTACTATTTTAAAGATGGACGTAGCACCTTTTTATTCGCTGCATATAAAACAGGAGCTAAACACGAACGTTGAATAATAATAACTCTCGGTCGATTTTGTGGGATGTAGATCAAACATCTCCATAATGTATATAAAAGGTCCAACGGGAACATCTAGATATGTGAGAAAATCGACTAAGACTTCTCCAATAATCAGTCGTATGATGATTAGTAAAAATGTTAATAATAACTTTATATTTATAATAAAACCATTAAATTACATAAGGGTATTTTAAAATATTCAATTTATTTTTAAAAAAGTAGCAGGCTTAAAAATCTTTAGCCTAGGGATTTTGTTGGAGACCAAAATTGCCATTTTTGAATGATTTTTTTTGAAACAAATCGATTTTTAAAATAGATATATTTTTATGAAATAGTACGATATAGCCTTATTGATAATAAAATTTTAAAATAGCTAATTTACACCATGGCTATAGCGTTTCATCTACATAACTCAATGAACTAAAAAAACTATGTACCGCAACCTGCAAAATTTTAAAACCAATGCAAATGACTTGTTTGATGTTTTATGTAGCGTCAAGCAAGGCCGTCAATCTCTCACGTAGGGAGGAACCATATGTAGGTGCTTGAGGAGTGAATCACTAACACAGCCACATGAACCTCACTTTGTTATGTCATCACTATACCATTTAATTTGGACTTATACTCCCTATGTCATGTAGCGTTAATCACTATAATAATCGTTAAATAGGGTTTATCGCTAGATTTTAGATACAGCAAGTGATATGCACACGCCTATGCAACGCGTGTAGCAAGTTGTGTGGCCCGATCTTCTCGTAGGATCCGCGAACTTGATAACTTGTCGCTGCGTGACCTGGTGAAGAGACAGTGCACCGCGAGGCTGTCCACGCGACGAACTACGAGACAATCACCCTTCCACGCATGCAGACGAACAGCCCACGCAATCACGCCAGATAGACGTGAAGGCACAAACTGGGTGAACCGCAGTTCGGCGTTCTACAACTCCCTCGAATCGATCGAAGAACAAGTTTGCAAGCCTCTCGAGACTCACGCAGAATAAGAATTCCAAGAGTTGGTATTTCTGAAAATTACAATCACGAGTTTACATTCACGTCCTCCATTACGAGGATATATAGCACTAGTGGAGTTTCAGTTTGGTGAAAAATAATTGAGAACATGTAGTGGGAAGTTGCAGACTACTTCTATTAATAACCAAGCCTATTGGGACGCCGGTGGTTGGTATTCTCTGCATGCATCTTTGGGCGTGTGTGGACAACAACCCGATTCTTGGTTGCATGCATTCTAACTCCCGATTTATTTGCTTGCACTTCATGGTGATATTCATGGTAGCTGAATGGTCTTTCCTCTCTCATGCACGTCCGTGTTCCTTGCATATATTTGGCGGGCGAATTCATCATCATCCCATGCTTGTTCGTGCACTCCATCATTCCTAAGAACATTGAAACAAGTATTCAAAAGCATAGGTTCATTCAATGTAATCGATTATTAAACATAAGGTTAGCGTTCACCGAGAATGAATTTCCTTCCCAATTGTTTAGCTCTACTCCTTGTAATTGGACCAGCTATATCAAGTGTAATTTCATTTGGAGATGAGTGAATGCTAGGAATGTCCTCATTAGCCTCCCCTCTTGAGAAGGAGTCGTCCTCGACTCAAGCTTACCAACAAATGGAAGCAAGTCTTTGACATTGAATGTGGTACTCACATTGGAATATTCAGTGGCGTTCAAGTTTGTAAGCATTATCATTTATCTGTTGGAGAACCTTGAACGGACCATCACCCCGAGGAGATAACTTACTCTTACTGTTGTTGGGGAAAACGATCCTTGCGTAGATGCAACCATACAAGATCTCCGGCTGAAATGTAACCTTTTCTTACCTTTGTTTGCTTGCTTTGCATATTGTCTGATTTCTTCTCAATATTCTTTCTTGTCTCCGCATGTAACCGCTTGATAAAATCCGATCTTTTCGTGGCATCCAAGTTAACTTGTTCTGTAATGGTAAAGGCAAAAGATCCATGGGAGTATGCGGTTTAAACCCATAAACAATTTCAAATGGACAAGAGTTGGTTGTAGAATGGACTCGCCTGTTATAAGCAAATTCAACATGTGGAAGGCGGTCTTCCCGAGCTTCAAATTCTTTTTCAACACAAAGACGCAACATGGTTGACAAGGTACGGTTAACAACTTCAGTTTGCCCATCCGTTTGTGGATGACAAGTGGTTGAAAATAACAACTTTGTGCCAAGCTTAGCCCACAATGTCTTCCAAAAGTAGTGAGAAATTTCGTATCCGATGCGAAACAATAGTCTTTGGAACTCCATGTAAGCGAACGATCTCCTGAAAAACAAATCAACAGCGTGTGAAGCATCATTGCTCTTATGACATGGGATAAAATGTGCCATTTTAGAAAAGCGATCTACAACAACAAAAATAGAATCCCTCCCCCTCTGAGACTGAGGTAACCCCAGAACAAAGTCCATAGATATATCTTCCCAAGGTACATGTGGAATAGGTAATGGACTATATAGACCATGGGGATTGAGGCGGGACTTAGCTTTCAAGCAAACGATGCAGCACCCAACGTGCCGCTGGACATCACGTCGCATATGTGGCCAAAAGAAATGATCAGAGAGCATGTCCAATGTCTTTTTGACACCAAAATGACCAGCGAGTCCACCTGCATGTGCTTCCTGCAAAAGAACGTGACGAATCGAACAAGCTGGAATGCATATTTTGTTAGTCCGAAACAAGAAGCCATCATGCACATAATATTTATCCCAACCGTTGCCATCAATGCAACAAGAGAAAGGTTCTTTAAAATCAGCATCAACAGCATAAAGTGTTTTAATGGACTCCAAACCAAGTACTTTTGTATCTAGTTGTGTAATCAACGCACATCTTCTAGACAAGGCATCGGCAACAATGTTATCTTTACCACGCTTATGTTTGACAACATAGGGAAACGTTTCAATGAACTCAATCCATTTAGCATGTCGACGGTTCAGCTTGCCTTGGCTTTTAAGATATTTCAAAGCTTCATGATCGAATGGATTACAAATTCTTTAGGTAACAAGTAATGTTGCCAAACTTCCAAAACCGAACTAAGGCATAAAGCTCTTTGTCATAAACCGAGTAATTCAGATGTGGACCATCTAGCTTTTCGAAAAATAGGCAACAGTTTACCTTCTTGCGAAGACACCTCCTATGCCAATACCACTTGCATCACATTCGATCTCAAATGTCTTACCAAAATCGAGAAGTTGTAGCAATGGTGCTTCACAAAGCTTTGTTTTCAGCGTATGAAATGCTTGATCTTCGTCATGTCCCCACTTGAATGGAACATCCTTCTTTGTGAGATTGTTAAGGGGTGCAGCGAGAGTGCTGAAATCTTTAACAAAACGCCTATAGAAACTTGCAAGACCATGAAAGCTTCGAACTTGGCTCACATTTGTCGGTGTAGGCCCATCCTTTATTGCTTTAACCTTCTCTTCATCAACCTGAATACCATCTGCGGAAACAACAAAGCCAAGGAAAACAACACGGTGCATGTGCAAAAGGTGCACTTAGCAATATTGCCATACAATTTCTCTTCCTCAAAGCGCAAGTACTTGACGGATATGATCAAGATGTTCATCAAATGATTTGCTATAGATCAGAATATCATCAAAATAAACAACTACAAACTTGCCAATGAAAGCTCGTAAAACATGATTCATTAAGCGCATAAAAGTTGAAGGAGCATTTGTCAAGCCAAATGGCATCACAAGCCATTCATAGAGACCAATTTTAGTTTTAAACGCTGTTTTCCATTCATCACCAAGTTTCATGCGGATTTGATGATAGCCACTACGCAAATCAATCTTGGTGAAAATGATGGAACCACTCAATTCATCTAACATGTCATCAAGTCGTGGAATGGGATGGCGATATCAAACAGTTATAGCATTGATAGCACGACAATCAACACACATGCGCCAAGAGCCATCTTTCTTTGGAACTAAAAGAACGGGAACAGCACATGGTGA
The DNA here is from genome assembly GCA_036346415.1 of Raddia guianensis. Lineage (NCBI taxonomy): Eukaryota > Viridiplantae > Streptophyta > Magnoliopsida > Poales > Poaceae > Raddia > Raddia guianensis. Next base: position 40,101,492 of record CM070539.1, read on the forward strand.
TAGGGATTCATGAACATACCCTTTGTCCAAAAGCTCTTTTACCTGTCATTGAATTTCCTTGGTCTCTTCGGGATTGGTGCGGTAGGTCGGACGATTTGGAAGAGAAGCACAGTACCAAATCAATTCGATGCTCAATTCCACGGAGTGGAGGAAGTCCACCGGTATCTCATCGGAAAAACATCTTGAAATCAGTAAGAGATCAAGAACAACACTAGGCGTGATGAAGGTAAATCGTTAGTTGAAAGTAGGACCTCCTTGTGCAAGAGCACAAAGAATGGAGCTGTGGTGTTTCTCACTTCTCTCAAATCACTCTTGCTCACAAAGAGACACTCAGTGTGGCGTGGTTATTTAGGGGCAAGGGTGGTATGAGGCTTTATGTGGCTGGATGGGTTAGAACTCTCTCCCTTACTAGGGTTGGGGATCTCACTCAATTTTCTTTTGTCAGATTCCTCTCTTTTCTTGCGAGCCATATCTGAAGTATGTATCTCCTCTGGAGATAATGGAACAAGAACCACCTTCTTGGCATTGTGAATGAAAGTGTATTTGTTAGACCGTCCAAAATGCACCGAGTCCACATCAAATTGCTGTATGACCCAGTGACAAATGGCATGCTTGCATGGGGACAATATCACAATCAACCTCTGCATGATAATCACCAATGGAAAATGACAAACGAATCATGGCTGAAACCTTAAGCGTCCCGAATTATTTAACCATTGCATATGGTATGGATGTGGGTGGCGGCGTGGTCGCAAACCAAGCTTCTCAACAAGCAAAGCACTAACAATATTATTGTAGCTCCACCATCTATGATGAAACGCACACTTGTCCTTTCACTTTGCATCGGGATTGAAACAAATTATGGCGTTGTCCTTGTTCGTGACAACAAATTGAGTGGAAAGAACTCGCCTAACCACCAAAGAAGGAGATGGTGTGTTCATTATAGAAGGCTTCAAATCAGGAAAATCAGCGAGCAACTTATCAAAATCAGCACTAGTAATCTCGTCGGAAGATGGAGAAACTACATCATGTAATATGTCATTGTGAGCAAAAGTTGGAATAAGTTGAATGGCTAAACAATTCAGACCTAGCTCAAATGTACCATCCTCTCTGAATACTCACAAGTGTCAAGATTAAGATCTGCAAATTCATTGATAAACTCGTCCTCCTCTTCACTTTGAGTCATAAGAACCATCGCAAGTGCAATAATAGTACGACGATTGGGACATTCACTTGCTTATGCCCATGACCACCACACTTAAAACACTCAATCTTGCTTGTCTTGCGTTGGGTGGTCAGAGAAAAGTGGGCTGATTTGAACTCACAGCTTTACCTTTCGCATCCAATTGTTTGGAAGAAGTTGGAATAGATCTATTTGCTCCACGAGATGAGGAGTTGGGCGTTGCAGCTCCTTCTTTGTTGGAATTGAGGCGTGACATCCCTTCTTGTTGGGAATGGCGCCAGAAGCATTGTATTTGTAAGACGTAGCAATGTGCCTTTCAGCCCTCTTTGCAAAATGAACCAACTCGGTGAGACAGTGTAATTTGTCATATCCACTTTATCGACAATGGGTTTATTGAGGCCCACCGAAACCGAGCCATTGTTGATTCCTCATCCTCGATTATCCTCATCGAAGTAAGCACATTTCAATTCCCGAAAATATTCATCAACACCTGCGAGTACCTTGCACAAGACGTTTCACTTCAAATGTAGATCACGAGAATAATATGCGAGGAACAAAACGACGTCTCATTTCCCTCTTCATGTCTTCCCAAGTTATACGGTCATGCCCAACTCTATGATATTTAGTACGGATCTGATTCCACCAAGTTATGGCATAGCCTTTGAACTCAATGGCTGCAAGCTTTGCCTTCTTTTCAGCGGGTAGTCATACAAATCAAATATTTGCTCCACTTTGGTTTCCCATTCAAAATAATCATCAACATTCTCCTTGCATTGAATGGAGGAATGGAAACTTTAACCTTGTTCAAACCATCATCATTGTGGCGTCGTTCAGGATGACGCCGACGGTGATCACCTCCATGTTCAGCACTATAATTTGAAAACGTTTCAGCATCAAAATTAGCGGGATCACCATCAGAACACGTCGTACACGACCAAAACCAGCAGAAAATCCTCGGCCACGGCCACCAAAGTTATCAAAACCAAGAAGAAATCCTTGGCCACGGCCACCACCACGGCCACCACCATGGTGATCATCATCCTCATTATCATGAGGTGGAGGTTCCCCATTGTTGCTGAAAGGCTTGCTGAAGTTGTTGCATTCCTTGCATCGGTTGACGATTTGTTCACGCACCTCCGAATCTCTTGAGCGAAGCAGTATGGGAAGAAGAGTCTTGACACCGACCATGTTAGTAATAAGGAGACAAAAATAATAGGACAATGAATATGTGGAATCACTCCTCACCACTTACAAAACAAGTTCTTTCTCTCCTGAAAAGAGGAAGAACCGTGGCTGCAATCAGTAGTGGAAGAGTGATTATAACAATACCGACAATGCAACAACTCACGGTGCTTGTAAGTGGAGCTTGGTGGGATAATATGTAAGTGGAATGCGCTGAAATGTAGTGATGCAAAACCGAATAATAATCCAAGAACACAAGTCTAAGTTGCTGAATATAAAGGAAAAGATGCACAAAGATGTAGAAATAAGATGTAGGAAGTGGAGAGATGAACACCAATTGTACCAACCGAAACTTGTTGCTGCCCAAACCCCTTTGGGTGTGCTGAACACAATTCTCTCTTCTTTTTTTTTGTTTTTTTTTTGTTTTTTTTTGAGCAAGAACTCGTGGTTTTCAGTCTTTCTTTTGACCCATATACATCTTTTCTTTTAACCTTTGTGACAAACACAGCACAACTTTCAACTAAAGGGGCGCATAAGGATCAACTAAGATGGATGGCGCAGCACAAGGGTGGGATGGGTGGGTACTTGCAGCAAGCGATTTGATGATTAGAACAAAGATAACAACTAGAACGATGTGGAAAAGAAAGAGAAAAAGAAAAAAAATTCAGCAACTAGACAAATCTTAAAGGATTAAAACTCGATAAAGCAAACTACAAAATCAGTAGCACGTATGAATTTGGGCTGTAGGTTTTCTTTTGGCTATTAGTGGACGAGGTATATAAACTCTATCCTACCAAAAACAAGAACAATCCTCGAGAGAAGCGGAGGCTCGATATCAGATGATATGCACACGCCTATGCAACGCGTGTAGCAAGTTGTGTGGCCCGATCTTCTCGTAGGATCCGCGAACTTGATAACTTGTCGCTGCGTGACTGGTGAAGAGACGATTGCACCGCGAGGCTGTCCACGCCGACGAACTACCGAGACAATCACCCTTCCACGCATGCATTTAACAGCCCACGCAATCACGCCAGATAGGCGTGAAGGCACAAACCGGGTGAACCGCAGTTCGGCGTTCTACAACTCCCTCGAGAATCGAAGAACAAGTTTGCAAGCCTCTCGAGACTCACGCAGAATAAGAATTCCAAGAGTTGGTATTTCTGAAAATTACAATCACGAGTTTCGTTCACGTCCTCCATTACGGGATATATAGCACTAGTGGAGTTTCAGTTTGGTGAAAATAATTGAGAACATGTAGTGGGAAGTTGCAGCACTACTTCTATTAATAACCAAGCCTATTGGGACGCCGGGCTGGTTGGTATTCTCTGCATGCATCTTTGGGCGTGTGTGGACAACAACCCGATTCTTTGGTTGCATGCATTCCTAACTCCCGATTTATTTGCTTGCACTTCACGGATGATATTCATGGTAGCTGAATGGTCTTTCCTCTCTCATGCACGTCCAAGTTCCTTGCATATATTTGGCGGGCAGAATTCATCATCATCCCATGCTTGTTCATGCACTCCATCATTCCTAAGAACATTGAAACAAGTACTCAAAAGCATAGGTTCATTCAATGTAATCTGATTATTAAACATAAGGTTAGCGTTCACCTGAGAATGAATTTCCTTCCCCAATTGTTTAGCTCTACTCCTTGTAATTGGACCAGCTATATCAAGTGTAATTTCATTTGGAGATGAGTGAATGCTAGGAATGTCCTCATTAGCAAGAGTCGTGCCTCACCATACTGGGGGATGAACCCTTGCACGATGTGTTATGTAGCCAAACCATAGTAGTTCAAGCTGTAATATAGATTTTTCTGTTTTTTTTTAGTTTAGGAGTTCATGGGACTTTTTGAAAAAAAAAATTGATGGTGTAAAATGGACTTGGAATAATAAAAATTTATTGAAACTAATGTGCGATTGTGTACTTAAGTTTTAAGCCAACGGGGTTAAATAGTTCATCAATAGAACTTATTTGTTTCTACTTAAATTAAATGAATGAAATGAAAATTTGTTATTTTTGTATAAGAAAAATGATGTAATACTTAATAGTCATTTTTTGTGGTGTTTTAAATAGTTTTTATTAGAGTTGTTAACATAATTTGTTTATAATTTTTTAAACTCTTTAAGACGTCTTTCGAGGTGTTACAATTTTTTTAAATTAAAGTTTTTAACAACTTTCAGCTGAAACATACAGGACCATAGGGTGGTATATGGACTTATTGGTAGTGATGGGTTTAAATGGGGCGATGTGTAGTAGTTTATGAGTTAAATGGTTTTTATCAATAGTTCTAAGATGTAAAAATGTAAAATGGATATATTGCTACCTGAGGATGCTAAATGGATTGTTTTATTGTCCAGAGGTACAATGGTCTTCGTAATTATGTCACTTTAATTAATAATTTAGCAGCTATGCAATTTTATCTTCTACGTTACATACATACATGTAGCACAATACATGCAAGTCTTTCAGTATTGTCTTTAGGGATATAAGAGTTGGAGTGAAAAAAAAAACTTTTCAGCTTGCGGGGTGTATGTACAGTGTGAAGAAAAAAGATAATAGGAATATTGCTTAACTGTAGTTTGTTGTTTTTAGGTTAAATTAAAATTAAAAGTTATCATTGAAAATTTTGTATTTTTTACAAGCTAAACGTTATAGCATTTTATAGCTATTTTTGAGAGATTTTGATTGGGTTTTTCTCCAATTTTTTTTTTTGTCTCTCCACCTAAGGTTCCTAAATTTTCATATCATAAGCTATCGTCGCGGGGTGAGCTCAAAACAAGTCGGTTTGTTTAGCATGGGATCTGGAGATCAAGAAAATTTAATGCAGAACCAATCGCATGGATATTTTATGCCTTAAACAATGGAGACCTCGAAACGTAGCGTGGGCGTATCCTTCTCTGTTGCTCCGACTGTGACCGTACCGTGGCTAAACAAACACAAGGCTAATGCGTAGACAAAAATGGTGGGGTTATTAAGGGGATTAAATTAAACTAGCAACACCACTTGCATCTATCGCAGCCATCAATCCGCTTGCCTGCTGCGGTGCTCATTCCGCCCACCACCAACTACCCACCGCTCTCGCCTCCGCCATCACCATAACCTCAGTGATTTTCACAGATTTTCCATCGTCTTCCATCAAATTCCATCAAATCTTTTCTTCTTCTTCCTCCTCTTCCTCTTCCTCTTCCTTTCCTCTTCTTCTTCTTCTTCTTCTTCTTCTTCCAGGTGAGGCGGCGGAGCCTTCTCTTCCTGTCCTTCCTTGTTCTTGCTTCTTTTCTTTTCTTGAATCTTTCTGGCTTTATATTTTCGCGTGCTTCTGTGTATCTTTGGTGTGGTTCCTGGAGCAGGAAGAACGCTCTTGCTTCCTGCTGAGCTCAGGTGGTTCTTCTCTTGCCCCACACGACAGAATTGAGTGTCCTGGGCGAGCGTGCGTGTGTCGCGGTGGAATTCTGTGAATTGAACCTCGAATAAGCAAGAAAAGGGCGAGTTTTTCAGGAAGTTCTTGATTTGGTATGGTCGTGCCGGAATTCTTTCTGGGAGTTGTAATGGAAATGTAGGTGCCTGTGCCACGGCTCTGCTTTTGTTCGTACGACCTCAATTCTCCTCTGGGAGAAAAACTTGACGCCTTGCCTTCAGATTAATTGGCACTTTGGAGTAGAAGAAAAATAAATGGGAAGAGAAAGAAAGAGATCAGTCTGAACTTTGGAACCTCTCTTCTTGTGCAGAGCAACAGAGAATGAGAAAGAACTAACCTAGGGTTTGCTGCATGTATCTAAACAAATCTGGTTCAGTTGCCCCTGGCTAATACGCTGATGCTCCAAACAGTTTTGGTCATCAAGGGGATATCTTTGCTCTATGCTAAACTTTGCTGTTGGTCAAAAGGAATTGATGCCACTATTTTCTACTTTATTGTTTGATACTTCTTAGTGCGATTTGATTGCAGACAGGGGTGAGCAGTACCATTTTGTTATTTTCTTTTCAAGGAAATGGCTTTTCTGATTTATGTTGTTTTGCTCATTGTTTATATGTTTCTGAAGGTACAAGGTTAGGACTGAGCCAAAGCATGAACTGTCAAATGTTTGTAGAGGAGATAATGGGATTAATAAAAAGCTTCATCAGGAGTAGCTCTCTCTTCAGGTACTATATATCGAGTTCTCGTCACAACCACTCTTTCTGAAAGTATCATAGTCTGAGAGTGTCTGTTTCTGAAGAGTATCATCTACATGCTAACCTCTCTTTTACGTAAATAGGCCATGGTGATAAAAAAGTTAAGTAGTCCATATTTAAAATATTGAAACCAGAGTATAGCAACTATATCGAAAATACAGTCCATATGTTACAAAAACTTCTATATTGTACAGAAAATACCACTATATTTTAAAGGAGATATATTTATGTAAGAAATACAATATGTTTTAATATTTATCCACACAATTGCACGTAAAAGTTCCCCTAATTTTTCAAATACCATGAAACTCCTAGCTGTTCTCCATCCAATAGTTATGACTAAATATCTGTAATATCTTTCATGGAAAAATAGATTCAGAACATCACATATTTGCAGTGAGTCAGTGATCATGAACTACCTTTGCCTTACTGTTAGAAGGATTTTGCATGCTTGGTGCTTGATACTGCATTCACATACATGTTATTTAGAAGAGAAACATTAGAAAACGGATGACCGTCCCGAGCCTTTGCAACGGAGGAGGCATTCCGTCCCTCTCCACCCCACCCGCCCCACGCGCTCCCCCTCATCCTTCCTCCGCCCCTGATTCCCCCGCCTCCCCGCGGCTTCCTCGTCGACGGTGAGGCTCTCCTGCGTTGTCCCCGTCGTGAGCCTCTTGAGCTGCCTCTCCCCGCCATCCTCCGCCGCTGCCACTGGCCTCGAGCCTGCTCCCGAGGGCCCGCGCGCGGCCGACGCAGAGGGGACCGCAGCTTCCTCACCGGCGGCGAGGTCCGCGGCGGCAAAACTAAGGTGTGCCCCCCGTCGCCGCTGGACGCCGGTTCCACGGCCTAACCCTATCCCTTTCTTCTACCATGTTGCTTAGCTATTACTGTTGAGTTCGTGACCTCCGGTGAGATTTTGCAGTTGTTCTTAGGGTCGGCGTCGGTGGCCAGGAAGAACATCCTCACCGAGATGGGCTCAAGTTCCAATTCAGGGTGGGTCGTCGGGGTTCTTGGTTGCAACCGTGCTTCTGGTTTAGTCTTTTCTTGTGGCTAATTCTTGGCTCAAGTTCCAACGCATTCAGAAAAGTTCATGTAGTTTAAAAAAATCATATATTTTCAGGAAAGTTTCATGTAGTTTCTAAAAAATTCATGTAGTTTTTAAAAATCATGTAGTTTCAAAAACGTTTCATGTAGTTTAAGAACAAATTCTTGTAATTTCAGAAAAATTTCATGTAGTTTCAAAAAAAATAGTTTGCAAAAAAATTCATGTAGTTTCAAAAAAGTTTCATGTAGTTTCAAAAAAATTTATGTAGTCTGAGAAAAATTCATGTAGTTTCATAAAAAACTCCTGTAAAAAAACTCCTTGTTACTTCAGGATTTTTCTCGTAAAAAAGTAGAAAACTTCATGATGTTTTAGCTAGTTTATAGGAAACCATGTTAGTTCAAGTTGTTTTCGGTAAAAAAACAGCTAGGTTTAGGACAAATTCAGATTGGTTCAGATATTTTCATATAAAATTGATGTTGGTTCAGAATTTTTCTGGTAAAAAGGTTGATAGTTTCATAGGAAATTCGGGTTGGTTCAGATTGGGTCATATAGGTTCAGGTTGGTTCATATAGGTTCAGCTTGGTTCAGATTGGTCAGGTTGGTTTATGTAGGTTTAGTTTGGTTCAGGTTGGTTCGTAAGGTTCAGCTGGGTTTAGGTTGGTCCTGTAGGTTCAGGATGGTTCTAGTTGTTTCAGCTAGTTTCATTAGAAATTCAGATAGGTTCATGTTGGTTCATATTGTTTGAGGTGAAAAAAATAGGTAGGTTTATGTGAAACTCAGGTTGGTTCATATAGTTCCATAGAAATTCCTTATTGCTTCAGGATTTTTCTCGTAAAAAAGTAGAAAACTTCATGATATTTTAGCTAGTTTATAGGAAATCATGTTAGTTCAGCTTGTTTCCGGTAAAAAACTGCTAGGTTCAGGGCAAATTCAGATTGGTTCAGATTTTTTCATAGAAAATTCATATTGGTTCAGAAATTTTCTGGTAAAAAGGTTGATAGTTTCATAGGAAATTCGGTTCAGTTCGGGTTGGTTCATATAGGTTCAGCTTGGTTCAGATTGGTTCAGATTGGTTTATGTAGGTTCAGCTTGGTTCAGATTGGTTCAGTTTGGTTCAGCTTGGTTCAAATAGGTTCAAGTTGGTTCATGATGACGTCACATATTTTGTCTTTTAGCTCATCCGTCCAAAATCCTCCTGGACGGAGCACCGTGCTGTATGGGCTCCCTATTTAGAAAATCTGGAAAAGTAATTACTGTAGTAGGAACTAGGAAGCATGCAAAACTATATGACTCAATCAACGGACTCAAATATTTCATGTCCTTACTGAGCTTTAAATCATCCTCATTGTGAACACTTCAGGTAGCGTTAAAGAGAAGATGGTCTGTGAAGTTTGACAACTGGGAGTGCTCACCTTCTAAAACATGGAAGTGTGCCGCAAACGTGACAACTATTCAACGGGTCTCATTATGCTCTGGATGCTTCTTATTGCCAATCTCTGGATAATTTGCAGCAGTAGTATTCAGAAACAGGTTCTTCTGCCTGGTTTCAGTGGCTCAGAAATGGATTACATTGATAACAATGGAATCTTTCTGCTCTCTAATGGCTCTCTCTTTGGCTTTGGTTTTGTCACCAGCAGTGTGTCAGACAGCACGTCATACCGTCTTGTGGTGGTTCACCTGGGCACCAGTTCTATTGTCTGGACTGCCAATCCTACTAGCTCTCCTGTTTCTCATTCAGACAACTTTATGTTCGACAAGGATGGCAATGCCTACCTGCAATCTGGAGGCTCCACAGTCTGGACTGCCAATACCTCTGGCAAGGGAGCCACCTCCATGCAGCTTCTGGATTCAGGCAACCTAGTAGTGCTTGGACAAGGCAGCTCTTCTCCTTTGTGGCAGAGTTTCAGCCATCCAACGGACACCCTTCTTTCTGGACAGAGTTTCATTGATGGGATGGCACTGGGAGGCCAGTCCAACACAGAGAACATGACGTATACACTTGAGATCAAGTCTGGAGACATCATGTTGTATGCAGGCTTCCAGCCACCTCAACCATACTGGTCTGCACAGAAGGATAGCAGGACAATTGTTAACAAGAACGGCAACAGAATATACTCTGCAAACCTGACTTCAACTTCTTGGTCCTTCTATGATCAATCTGGGTCCCTTCTATCGCAGCTCGTCATTGCACAGCAGGGTGATGCCAAGACCACGTTGGCTGCTGTCCTTGGTAACGATGGGTTGATTTCCTTCTACACGCTGCAAAGTGGGAATGGAAAGAACAATCTCCCAATAACGGTTCCTCAGGACTCATGTGACATGCCAGCCCACTGCAAGCCATACTCCATTTGCAATAGTGGGAGTGGGACAGGGTGCCAGTGCCCTTCAGCCCTCAGCTCCTTTTCAAACTGCAACCCTGGTGTCATATCACCATGCAGCTCGAAAGAGAAGTTTCAGCTAGCTCAACTGGACACTGCAGTTGGGTACATCGGCACTAGCTTCACCTCGCCAGTGGCCAAGACAAACCTCACGGGATGCAAGAATGCTTGCATAGACAACTGCTCATGTATTGCCATTTTCTTTGACCAAACATCAGGTAGCTGCTTTATTTTCAGCCAGATCGGTAGCTTGCAGGAGAAAGGCGCAGGTGCAACTAATTATGCAGCTTTCATCAAGATGTCAAGCAGTAAGCAAGGCTCCGATCAGGGTGGCTCCAATGGGAGGCTCACCACCATCATTGCTGTCATTATAGTTGGAACTATGGCCGTCATAGCGGTCCTTGTCTATGTTGGTTTCTGCATTTACCGGAGGAAGAGGCATCCTCCACCCTCACAAGATGAGGCTGGTTCATCAGAAGACGACGGATTTCTGCAGACCATATCTGGAGCACCAATGCGATTCTCATACAGGGAGCTCCAAGAAGCGACGAGCAACTTCTCTGACAAGCTCGGCCAGGGAGGGTTCGGATCCGTTTACCTTGGAACACTACCAGACGGCAGCCGCATCGCCGTCAAGAAGCTGGAGGGCATAGGCCAAGGGAAGAAAGAGTTTCGGTCCGAGGTGACGATCATCGGGAGCATCCACCACATCCATCTCGTCAAGCTCCGAGGCTTCTGCGTGGAGGGATCGCACAAGCTCCTCGCGTACGAGTACATGGCGAACGGGTCACTGGACCGGTGGATCTTCCGCGCGAAAGACGACGACCCTCTTCTGGACTGGGCGACACGGTTCAGCATCGCGCTTGGAACAGCGAAGGGGCTCGCGTACCTGCACCAGGACTGCGAGTCCAAGATCATCCACTGCGACATCAAGCCCGAGAACGTCCTCCTCGACGAGAACTTCGTGGCCAAGGTGTCCGACTTTGGGCTCGCCAAGCTGATGACCAGGGAGCAGAGCCACGTGTTCACGACGCTCCGGGGCACGCGGGGCTACCTGGCGCCCGAGTGGATCACCAACTACGCCATCTCGGAGAAGAGCGACGTGTACAGCTACGGCATGGTTCTGCTCGAGATGATCAGCGGGAGGAAGAGCTTCGACCCCGTGGAAGGCTCGGAGAAAGCCCACTTCCCGACCTTCGCCTTCAAGAAGCTGGAGGAAGGCGATCTCCAGGGCATCTTCGACGCCAAGCTCGAGCACTGCAGCGGCAAGGATGACAAGCTGGAGCTCGAGGTCGCGACCAAGGTGGCTCTGTGGTGCATTCAGGAGGACATACACCTGCGGCCGTCCATGTCAAGGGTCGTCCAGATGCTCGAGGGCGTCTGCGAGGTGCCCCAGCCGCCGGCGTCGTCGCAGATCGGGTACAGGCTCTACGCGAACGCCTTCAAGTCCAGCAGCGAGGAGGGCACCTCGTCGGGGATGTCGGACTACAACAGCGATGCTTTGCTGTCAGCCGTCCGGCTCTCTGGCCCCAGGTGATACATGGGAAACACTACTGTGTGCATAATTAGTCACCTGTGTTTAATTAGTTAGGTTGATCAAGTTGATGGTGTTAAAAGTTTTGGGATAGAAGTTCATTGGTTTGGTGGCCATATCTCGTCGCTCCTGTACATGTATGTTGATCATCTCAGGTCGTAGTTTTTTGTGAAATACAAGAGAACGCTACGCGCGGTAGCTAAGTATAATTGATTTGTAGGCCCCTTTTCTTCCTGAGATGTACACAGCTTAACTACATTATAGCAAATTATCAATCATTTTGCTGCAATAGGGGTAAAAAAAAAAGAGGAAAAATACAAGCTAAATTTAGCCATCTAGGACTATGCAATCCTATCCGTAAAACGCTAGCCATGGTTAAAAGAAGGCCAAGTCACGGCCTCCATAGCTTGACAAGCCTTTGTGATATCCTTTTTATCCAAGTATTGTAGCCGGTGTGTACCGCTGAGGACAATCTGCATGAAAGTGATATTTTTCTTTGTCAAATGTAACATTATTTCAACAAATTCAAATTGCCCAAAAGGTAGTTGCTCTACCCACCCAAATCAATTTTTTAGTTCAATAAAAATAAGTATCTTAGTTTTTAAGTTGTATCAACCATCCCCCAAACCTCCCACCCATCCACAGAAAAAGAGGGATAAGGCTAGAGAGGGCACTAAAATAAGGTAATAGCAACTTGGACTCTCCAAATATTTTTAGTAAATGAAAATTGTGGAAAAGATGTTTGTTGGTTTCAAAACTACTACAAATGCAATATTTTTGGCTACCAATCCAACCATGCAGTATGCAACAAAAGTAAGGTTATACTTTGTTTAAAACTAGTACAATAATGTCTGTACGTTGCAACGAAAAAAATAAAGGAAAGAAATAAAAATAAAAATCGAGCAACATATTACTCCCTCCATCCCAAAATATATAAGATGCAGTTTGACTTTAAAAAAAGTTAATCTTAGTAAACTTTGACTATAAATTAATCAAATTATATGCATTGTTAGTATACAAAAGTTGTACCAATATGTTTATATTTTAAAGTGCTTTTGATACAATATCCTCTTTGTAGAAATTCATAATATATAATAGAGAAATTTAACGGTCAAAATTAATATTGAAAGTCTTTCTCGAAATCAAAATAAGCCTTATATTTTGGGATGGAGGGAGTAATTTATAAAAAAGGTGATTTATGAGTCAAGACGTGTGAACTTAGAAGTCTCAACTTAATCTCCACTTTAATCTGTTATCATGCAAGGCTAGTAAGCATCAACTCCACGTACTGTTCAGTACGGCCGTAGTAAGGAACTCCATCCCCATTTCTACGGCAGGTAAGAAATGTCGTTCACTTCAATTTGGAAATATTACTAATCCAAAATAAGTTTTGGGGCTAACTTGTTCACCTTTAGCGCTTTTGTTTTCACGGATGAAAAATATTTTTCAAACATCAAGTTGTAGCTAAGGCGATAAAATCATCAAGGGGGCTTCTAGTGTACTCTCTCAACCCCTATTTATAGCATAAACCGTATATATTAGAGCACATACTTTCAATTATCAAATTTACAGCATGCTAATCGTGCCGTTTAGTTGTACACGAGGTCCTGTACGAAAAAAAAAAGTAGTCCATGATAATGTGCTATCAGAGCACATCTTACAGATTTTAATGATGCATAATATAATGCCTGTGCATTGCAAAGTTTTCTGATTTTACATCCAAATATTTCATTTGTCACAGGACATAGGCCAACTAACCAAAATATAGACATAGGCCAACTAACCAAAATATAGCAATAAATGTGTCCCTAAGCAAAGTATTGCCTATTCTAGTAGAAACTAACATAGAAATTCTAAACTCTTTAAACATGAGTGAGAGCTGAGAAGACACAACAATTACAACATCAAGCCAAAAAAAGATCAGATTAGCATCGTGAATTTTGGCTCATTTACAGTTAGATAAATAAATTGCTAGGGGCTTTTCTGTCTAGACCCCATGTGACATTCTAATAAAATTATTATGAGACACTTGTTTAAAAATAATTAAAAAATAAATTTGACCATATAAACACCAAACTCAACCGGGTTCGGAATTTTACTAACTCTAAAAAATTTACAAATTTTGACAACATCTCCTTATAAATTGAACAAATCCACACACAAATACAAGACAAATTAATCCAAAGATATAATAAATAAGCACAAACACATAGTTTGGTAAGAGAACCCCAACATCAACGGACCAACTAAAAACAAATAAAAACAAGGGTGAATCCATAATGACTTGGCAAGTATTCATTAAACAAGGAAAATAACTCAACGTTGTCAAAACAACATAATATCAAACCACAACTATAAAGCCATCTATTTTTGTAACCTTCACCATTCACAATGAATGCAATGCATCATGCATTTCAGTGAGCTCATATTGATATAGATAGAGTGCCACCCGTCAACATGCACTTTTACCCATCCTATTCAGGCCGGATCAATTACTCCACTCCTATGGAGCACCTAGCTACCAAAGTAGGACTTCCCCTCCCACACACATGGGATGCCGACCGAGGTAGGTTATGTCATATGTATACAATGTGACAATGCCATATTGTAATAATCTCTCATGCAATTATAAATCATAAACATTTAGCTTCCATGTCATCCATTATATGAGCATCACAAGAAAAACCACCATTCACCCCTTGTCATAACACTTGACTAACATATACTTCTCTTTCTAACTGTGAAAGATAGCACAATGTGCGGTTGAAGCCGAATTCACACCACGACATACAGAAAATGATAAAATTCAATACAATGCCTCCCATGGTTATGGCAATAAATAGAGCGTATTGCCTTGCGCCGCATCCCTTCTCTCTCTCCAATTAATCCACCGCTCCAATACTAAAAAACCTCAAAAATCAATAAATTATAATGTTGGCGAGAAGTACTAACACAATCATAACTCTTACACTATTTGTCCTGTACGTCCTCGTACTCAAAACGAAGATAAAATCGATATGCACAATTTTTGTAACATGATTGAACTAGATCAAGACCCCCTCCTAGAAGGCTGCAGCCCACAATCCATCTACCATATGCTAGTTTAGGATCCTTTAGAAGAGCTAAGCCACTCGGTGGGTACATGCTGTCATTGTTTACTTGTGTGAATCTCAGCAATCCTTTAGGGTGTGTTTGGTAGCAGCGACCCGGACCATCCCATCCGCCATGAGAACGTTTTTTTGTTTGGTTGACAGAAAAAACGGATGGCTACGTCCAGCATGTATACGTCCCTGCGTAGTGAAACCAGACGGCTCGCTCGGTCCCTTGAAAATTTGGTAAGTTCGGCACATCCTTGTCCCATCTTATGCCCTCCACGGCTCCTTGTCTCCCCATGCGCCGTTGCCTCATTCTTCTCCCTCGTCGTCGGTCAGCCCACTGCTCCGCCACCTCCCACCGTGCCGCCGCCAACTCCTATCCCCACACACCGTCTCCTCTTCCTCATCGCCAATCGTCGGCAGCTCGGCGCGACCATCACCTAGCGCTGCCGCGCCGCCGCCACCACCTTACGCCGGTCAGCCCGCCGCGGCGCCGCCTACCAAGACCTGGCGCCGCCACCTCCCCCCCTTCACCTCGTGCCGGCGTCACCGGAACCCCCAATTGCTCCCCCCCCCCCCCCCCTCTTCTTCCCCTTCTCCCGGCTCGCCCTCTTCTTTCCATTCTCACTGGAACCCCCGACGGCCGTCGCGTCCTTCCCTTCTCACTTGATCGACTGTTCTTCCTCTCTATAGTTCCAAGATCTGGTGAAGGGAACACACTGGTAAGTAAAAACTTTCTTGATTTCATTTTCTTGTTTTTTTTATCTTTCTCATTGAATTTCTTCATATGGTTTTGGCTGCAAAAGGAGAACAAGAAGATTTTGTTCGTTGCATGCACCTGTTCCTCAGCACCCCCGCTTACCTCTGATTTGTGAAGAGTTAGCCATTTAGTCCCAAAGGGAAGGGCTGTTAGTATCTTGTTTCTGTTCGATGTAAGGAGGAGCTATACAGGCCACAATTTTTTGTATGCTTTTGAAGATGTTAGCTCCACAATTCAGCCATCAAATTGGTTCTCATTGTTGATTCGTAGCAGCTAGCTGCAGAATTGCATACTGTGTTCATGTTGATATTCTCAGTGAAGTAACAATGCTTGAAATAGTGCAGATCCAGTGTTTTGTTTCCTGCATCTTTCCCTCACCATCCAACCCACTTGCCAAACACCAGCCAGGACAGAATGGTGCTAAAGGAACCAAACAGAGGCTGTAGCATTGATTGATCCATCGTGATTTTAACCCATCCCGAAAGTCATCCTGGATGATCCAGGTTGATTCAACCAAAACACACCCTTACATTCTGGGAAAGGAGCCTTTGGGGATTTGTAAAACACCAGCATCTCTGTTCTCTGTTGCGCGCCTGCATGATGGTTGTAACCCGAGGGTGAGCCTGCAGCCGATGCCACCTGCCAGGCACCAATGCACGACCACCTCGCCGCCGTCCTCCGCGGCGGCGGCGGGCGCCACCCTCGCGCAGTCCACGCCGCCGCCGTCAAGCTTGGGTGCCTCGCCTCCATCTACCTCTCCAACAACCTCCTCCTCTCCTACCAGGGCAGCGGCCTCCTCGCAGACTCCCGCAGCCTGTTTGACGAAATGCCCCGCCGCAACCACGTCTCCTGGTCCGTCCTCATCTCCGGCGCCTCCCGCCTCGGCGTCCTCGCGGACGCGTTCTCGCTCTTCTCCGGCATGCTTCGCGGTGCGGGCCGCGAATGCCTGGACCGGGCGAACTCCTTCGCGCTTGTGGCTCTGGTCGCCGGGTGCGCCCGCGCCAGAGACGCTGCCGCGGGTGCGCAGGTGCACGCT
The DNA here is from genome assembly GCA_036346415.1 of Raddia guianensis. Classification (NCBI taxonomy): domain Eukaryota; kingdom Viridiplantae; phylum Streptophyta; class Magnoliopsida; order Poales; family Poaceae; genus Raddia; species Raddia guianensis. The sequence goes on from CM070539.1 coordinate 40,117,878, forward strand.
TCTGCCTTCAAGTTTGGCATCGATGAGGACGAGAGTGTTGCGGGGGTGTTGGTCGACATGTACGCCAAGTGCGGGCGCGTGGAATCATCGTGGAGGGTGTTTGCGCTCGCGCCACATCGGAGTGTCGTGAGCTGGACGAGCATGATCGCTTGCCTTGTCAACCATCGGTGTTCAGTGCACTGTGATGCAGCGATTGTCCTGTTCAAGAAGATGCTGGTCTTAAATATTTGGCCAACAAACGTGACATTCTCTTGCATCCTGAAGGCGTTTGAAGCACCTGGCATGCTCCTGGCTGGGAAGCAAGTTCATGGCTGCTTGGTGAAAATGGGGACTGAGGTTGATTCTGCTTTAGGAACAACCCTTTTGGAAATGTATGGTAGATGTGGCGGAATGGATGAGATACCTAGGTTGGCTTGTCGCATAAGGCACGACGTATTGTCCAGGACTTCACTACTTGTAGCTTATGCACGGAATGGATACAATATGGAGGCAGTTAGGATTTTTCGGGATATGATCAAGAAAAATATGGCCATTGACCAGTCTGTTATAACTAGTCTGCTGCAGGTTTGTTCATCAGTAGAGCATCTGAGAGTGGCCAAGGAGGTTCATTGTTATGCTATAAAGTCTTTGTCCAAGCTGGATACTCTACTGCTGAATGCTACCATCACTGTTTATGGCAGATGTGGCGATATCAAGAGTTCAGAGATTGTATTTAATCTGTTGGAAAATAAGGACATCATATCGTGGACGGCATTGCTAACTAGCTATGTGCAGAGTGATCATGCTCAGGAAGCGTTTTTATTCTTCAGGGAAATGCTTCGGGATGGGCTTGGGTCTCCAGTCTTTTGCATCACCAGTGTGCTACGAGCCTGTTCTAGCACTACAAACCTTGCTGGTGGATGGCAAATTCATTCAAGGGCGGTGAAGTTAGGAATTGACGCCGACATTTCGGTGGAGAATGCCCTTGTAACCATGTATGCCAAGTGTGGAAGTGTTCAGATTGCATTAAAGGTTTTCAATTCAATGAGGAACAGAGGTATTATCTCGTGGAATGCATTAATCACTAGTTTTTCACAGCATGGCAATGAGGTGGAAGCCATCAAGCTATTTGACCTGATGGAAGAAGAAGCGGTGTGTCCAGATGATTACACATTTGTTGGGCTGTTATCATCTTGCAGCCGAATGGGCCTAGTTGCAGCTGGATGTGATTACTTCAAACAGATGAAAACCAAGTACAACGTGGAGCCCAAGATGGAGCACTATACCTGCATGGTTGATCTATTTGCCCGTGCTGGAAGATTTTGTGATGCAATGGAGCTCATTGATGCAATGCCTTATTCACCAGACAGAATATTGTGGGAAGCTTTGCTAGCTTCATGCAGGGTTCATGGTAATGTGGAATTAGGAAGATTAGCAGCACAGAAGATCATGGAAATGAGACCAGAGGATCCTTCACCATACATTACATTATCCAGCATTCATGCTTCAGTTGACATGTGGGACAAAAAAGCCTGGAATCGTACTGTATTTGACTTTTGGCGAGTGAGAAAGGAGACTGGAAGTAGCTGGGTTGGCACACAAGAATTTTGAGATCATATATTTGATGCATTACTAGTTGAACTCTCATAAGATTGGTGATGTGTTGGTGCCTCCCTTTCTACACATGGGGGTGGGGGGTTCACTCATAGTTATCGTGAAACATGACAGACTTAATCATGTGAAATTGATTGCCAGCAGGGAAGTGATATCCATGGGTAACATGTACACTGTGTTGTCATGCCTCAAAGAGAATTAATTCATGCCATATCTCCACTTGAAAAACGCCTTGGTGCAAAGGATCATATTATTATCCTTTCTCGGGCAAAGGATATGACTGCAATGTCTCTGTCTTGAAGGTGAGATATTCTTTGGTGCTTATGCATTGTAAACTGCACTCTGCACACATAACTTACAGCTCTGTACAATAGTCTTTCTTTCTTGTATTTTGTTAGCTGAGTTTTTGAATTTTAAATATAGAGATGTATACGCATTATGCGAAAGCGAATGCATTATCAATGCTTCAATGTCTCCTGCTTTCATTTGCATTGTGAGGTTAGTATGCCTTTATGCCAAGATTTTGTATGCTCTTGCTATTCAATCTGAAGTACTGGAACTTTATTAATGAGCATGTTGTACTACTGGGATGATGTGTTTCTGTTGTAACATGTAAATCACTGATAAATTAATTGCAAATTTTGCTAGTCAGATAATGATTCTTGATTAGACCCTTTTGAGGTAATTTATTCACGACGGAACTTTGATCAACTAGTTACATTTCCCAAAAAAAACAAATTACATGCCCAAAAGAAATAATCTGGAACAGATACTTTTGATCGCTTGATTTTTCTTGTGATGTGAATTTACTTCAGTTCACATGAGATGAGTAACAGTTCTTTCTTGGAATACTAATTTGGGCCTCCTGTATTCTATGTTTGTAGCGTTTGTTATTTGCATATACCTTCTCCAAACCGAACATATGAAATGGCCTTTATTCCTCACACCAAAAAATCAATCGAATTATAAGTGTAGAGTGTAGTGCATGCTCTCTAACACTAGTTGGTGTTACATCTGAACTGTTTGGAGTTCTGAATCCCTAGAACCTGATGAACTCATGCCCTATTTTTGTTAGTCCTCTTCCACTTCATGAAAAGGAAGCGGAACAACCTTCACAGCTCGAAACTTGCCTGCATTGTTTAGGTGCTCGTTCTCCAACCTGAAACATAATTTTTTTTCAGTATTATAGCACAATGAGAAAACCACAGCATCCAGTTTAATCAGCAAAAACTTTACCTGTAGAAATTCCAATGGCCTCGTCGAATCACTTCAAGAGCTGCTAAAAAGAACAGAGTTACCCTAGAATCCAGGCTTCCAATGTTTGGGTGGATGACAGTCTGAAGCCAAGCAAGCCTCAAGACAAGATTCAAACCCTGCAAAATATTGGACTCTGTAAGTATGGTGAAATTTATCTTTACTCAAAAAGATGCCATGCAGACCATATCTAATTTATAGAACCTACCATGGATAAGAAATAAATGTATTTTTGTTTAAGTATCAGATCGTTACGAAGCCAAGGGTTCTTGGAGTTGAACTGCAGAAGCCCCCAATCCTTCACAAAGTCCCAGTACAATTGGTAGATAGTGGCAATGCTCGACACAATGACAACAAGTGACAGCAATCCGACACTGTCATCATTTTCATATGCCACTTTTGTGCCTGCTGCAAGCATCGCTGACACATACTTTCCAAGGTTGACAATGTGGTTTATGTCCCCCTCGTCAAACCATCTTCTTGCGCACTGTCAGGACAACAATACAACAAAAGAAAGGGTATATATCACTTCCTTCAGAAAGTCTGAAGAATTGACACTGAAATGTGGTAAGCAACATTCATTCTCGTATACCTGCATGGCTCTCCAGTAGTAAGGAAGAAAGGACACTGCATATGCCAAATCTCTAAAATGTTTCACTCTTGTGCAGTAGCCATAGTCCTGTGTCTTGTAGCTGCTGGTTATGTAGTAACAAGCGAGATACTCCAGGCTCCTAAGCATTGGTACCTAATTTTGAGAAGTCATTTCCAAATTGAAAACCATCATTAATGTTGTATAACCTAATAAGTTATTAATAACTAAAACAAACATTTATTGTGAACCGCTTTCATGCAAGCTGATCAGTTCATGTTGAAAATGTGCTCTGCTGAACATTATGGGGTAGAGGGTGTGGTCTAAGTTTCTATAATTGCATTTGGCAAACGTTTAACTTCTGCTAAGTGATTACCTGACTGCAAAGCTGATCAGCCATGAAGAAATCAACCATCACAACCTGCAGATACACAAGAACTTAGCAATTTGTTTTTAGTTCTATGATATGTAATTTGATAGGTTATCATGTCAAGCAATTGCTCTTTTCCTATAATAAACATACCTTGTAAAAGGGGGTTAGAATGATGTTCCTGATCACCCTTAGGAAGTGATAACGACTTGATCGGTACAGGATATTGAAAGGGCAGACCAATATTAACATGAACCCCTGAATATAGATAACAGATAGAAGAATCAGCTTTAGAAGGTTATAACAACTTGCAAATGTAACTGGAATACTTTACATTGGTAATATTGAATAGAGCATACCAGAAGTAGGGCCCCAGGGATTGCTTGAACTGCACATGAAGAATAACCGTTGACAATGAGTGCCAGGTGTGCAAACATGACACCAACGACAATTGTCATGGAAATAGTGCATATCAAAAACACGTCGCGATACTTTAGCTCTTTGGTAGGTGCAAATTCGAATATGAATGCGTAGTTTATGTGTGTTTTTCTCCACATGAAGATGTTGCATCCATAGAGGAAGAGATGCAGAAAGAAGAGGCTGAACATGCTGCAGTTGGATTGTTTAATGTCAGCACTAGAGTGTTGAATTGTAATATTTTTGTTTCTTAAGAAATGTATGCTTGAAAGGCATTTTTGGGTGCTCACCTAAGGACAGGATAGGATGTTGACATGTAAACCTTGTTTGATTGCTGAGTATACATCCCAGCGATGTGCGCCATGATACAATATCCGATGAATAATGCTACAAAGGCACCAGTAAATAGTCCTGAAAAATTGAGTTATGCATAAGAACTCAGAAACTAATGCTGATGCTGGAAGGATTACACACCCTATAAAATTTTTACCTATGAAAAATGTTGTAGTATGTGATTCTTTCCGCTGATTTGGATTTAGGTACTTCATTGCTTTGCGTTTGTCCCCTTCAGCAAAATGTCTCACAAACAGCTCCTCAACATCGTCCATTAGCTTTATTGCCTATTAATATCGATTTTAGTCAGTATCTGTGGAGTTTTGGCAGAAGGAAATGCTACGGAGCTTCTCAAGACTTGTGTAGCGTCAAAGATACCTTGTCAGAGCTATTAAAGTAGGAGCTCTCCACAACTCTCAGGTAAATTGGCTGAACGTCCTTTGCTGTAACCTGAAACATGAGAAAATAGTACGTACTTTCAGTAATGTTTGTGTGATAGCTTCAGGTAATGCAATCAGGAGAGAACGGCATTGGCTGGGACCTTGTCAAATTTCTTCAGAATCTTCACGAAGGCCATCATGTTCAAGCTCCTGCAACCAAAACTCTTGCCTGTCAGTACCCAGCGAGTGCACAGAGCTTCAGTACATGCCATATCAGCTGAGCCTACCGGTAAGTCTTGAGGTACACCAAGCCCTTGTACAGCTCAACCAGGGCACCCCTAATCATCTTCTCTGCCTGGTGCACCTTCTTCTTGTTGATGCTTAGCTTCTCACAGCCGTCGGCGCCGTTTGCGCCGATCCTCCTCGGCTGGCCTAGCATGTCCTCGAACAGCAGTTCTCGGATGGCGGTGACTGTCCTCGACGGCGTGGTGACAGGGATGTTGATCCTGACGCTCCTGCCCTGGCAGGTGACCACCTTCCCTGACAGCGTCCTCAGCTTGCTGGCAGCTTCTTCTCTTGGCTTGCCATGCCTCCCGGAGTCACCTGATCCTTGGGAAACGGAGAGCTGGTCATCCTCCCCTTCTTCGTCCATGCTCTTCGCAGCCGCAGCAGCGTCTTTGGTGAGATCTTCTTCTTGGCCTTCCTGTTCTTGCTCAGCAGTACCCCTGAGGGATTGATCCCCTGTAATTTTGAGATTTGAGATGGTACGTCATGTATCAAACCATGACCATAATTCTGCTAATAATCTGGAAGCTCGAAGAGCTGGGGATGTTTGGTTTAACGGGGTGGGCTGGTCCGTCATCGTTTTGTTTATTTCTTAAATTTTGCAGAATGGAGTGAGCTGCTCTACGACCTAGCCAATTTTGCAGAATGGCCAATCGGAAAACGAAGGAGGGGTTAAGCGAAAAGGATTTACAAAATGATCACCCCATGGATCAACCTATCGAAAGACTATTTCATTCCTGATGAAACTAAACAACATGAGATTGCACCATCTACCCAAGAATTGGCCTAATTGGCAGATATGCCTGGTGCAACAAAACAACATGAGATTGCACAAACTACCCAGGTCGCGAATCCTCTGTTGTAACTGCATGTGAGCCCCCTGTGGGGCCCACCACCCTCAGCGCCCACATGCAGTGACTCTCTGCAGTTAAGTTCACAAACTGCAGAGGATTTCTTTCCATCAACCCAGATAATTAGCCTAATTGGCAGATACGCGCCTAATGGGCAGATATGTCCACCAAGGCTTATATGACAAGCCGCTGTCAGGTAATTAATTAGCAAGAGTGCAATTAGGACAGTGAGACGCACTGACCATGCAGGATGGAGCAGGAGACGGAGGGGTCCTCCGGGTCGGCCGACGAGCCCCCGCGGCGGCGCCGCTCCCGCTGCTGCTCGGCGACGGCGGCCCTGAGCTCGACGAGGATCTGCAGCTGCCGCCGGAGCGACTCGCCGCGCTCCAGGAACTCCCCCTCCTTCCTCTCGTAGAAGCGGTTCACCTTGTTCAGCTGCTGGTCCAGCCTCCCGAAGAACGCCCTCGCCGCCGCCGCCTCGCCGTCCGCGACCTCCGTCTCGTACACCTCTCCGGCTACCGCGCCGCCGCCCGCGCTCGCCGGCTTCCTGCGCACCTGCATTGATGCACATCCGTACGGACGACACAGCGCAGAGCATTCTTGCCGTCTTAATCAACTCTCCTAATTACACAAGTAGGTATAGCGTATAGATAGATACACGGGGACACGCATGTACTGCAATAGACGTACAACTGTAGCTACCGGTATATATGTGCCTCAAATACAAGTATGATTGTCATTGTACTGCTACTATACGTATGTATATCATCAAAATTTATCATTCTGGACTATGACACAGTCCCCAAATACCATTGGGCTACCGTTTGCTCTTGCGATTCATTTATAGAACAATAGTTAAAACTACACCGCTACGAAAGTGTTTTATGATTCCCATGTATTCCATTCAAATACTTTTACGAACAGCCGATTTTTAACGCAAAATTGATGATTTGATGGTGTATTTAGCCAGTGCGTGCCTGTATGGGGGCGCCATGCTCCTTGTGGTGGTGGCCATGGGGGTGGAGGAACGGTAGCCTCATGACCCAGTGAGCCGCCGGCGCCGGCGCCGGCTCCTGGCAGTGCGACAGCGGTGCAGCCACCCCCTCGGCGCCGCCGCCGGGCCCCTGCAGCTTCTTGATGTCCTTCTTTAGCTGCCAGTAGTCCATGAAGGCCTCCTTCCACTCCGGCACGAGCTGGCCCTCGAACTGCTTGGAGAACTTCACCATTGGCCTCTCCCCTCCTTCTTCCTCCCTCCCGGCGGGATACCAGAGCTGGAAGAAGTGCAGTGGCAGCAGTGCTGCTCTGCTGCTGCCGAGGTGCGTGGGTGTCTCCAAGGAGGCCATGGGGGCAAGCTCTACTTATATGTGCACGCGAAAACACTTGGAATCAGAATCTGGAGCGAGAAGGCTTGCAGCAGCAGCAGCAGCAGCACATTCCAGAGTATTGGAACAAGATGGGGGAGAACTGCAGCCTATCCTACTGGTAGATGTGAATTGTGATCACCACTTGGGGCCTTGGGGGGTGTAAGTTGGAGCCTGGGATTCTCTCTCTCCCCCCCAGTGGAGAGAGGAGAGGGAAAGTGGGAGAAGAGGGTGTTTTATACTGCACTGGCTAGCTGCTGCAAGCTGTGGGTGATGACAGTGGAGGAGGGCGGTAGTGGCCATGCATGGTATGAGTGCACCCAGAGTTACCAGTACCACCGGGCTCATTAACCATTTTGGAGCAACTCCTTTTTCTTCACACTATTTTGGGAGGAACTCTCAGTACTGAGGATTGCGTGCATCTGAGATCACTGCCACTTTTCATCATCTGAAATCACGGGAGATATGCGTCGATCATGCAAGGGACTAGATTAGCGTTTCCTTTAGCGCACTCAGCTTAGATTAGTTTCTGATTGCAGTTTGGGAATAAGCTGCGACGTGTTTTCGAACTGCTAACTCTTTTAGCCTATGTAATTAGAACAGGAGGCAACGAAACCATTATGTTAAACAGAGAATTTCTCGCATAAATAAAAAAATATATACACGTTGATTTCAGTTGGACCAGATTATAACAGATCAAATCAAAAGGAAAAATAAAAAAGTTTATAATTAAAATAATAGAAATAAGAGTTCATATGAGATTAAAAGGAAGAGTCCACATCAACTTAAAAAAAATTAATCAGATAGATTCAAAATAGAAAAAATAGAAATAAGTGTCTGTGTCAGCTTAATAGAAAGAGTCCATATTATCCATAAATATAAATAAAAAACTATATAAATTCAAGATATGAATAGAAATAAGATTTCACGTCATATTAACATAAAGAGTCCATGTCAGCTACAACTAAAAATAAAATTACATAAATTTGTGAAAATGGAAATAAGAGTTCATATCCGATTAATACATCAGTGGGGCCAGATTATAACGTCTTAGACTAAAACAAATCTATCCAATATATAATTAAGATAGGATCCAACGAAATCACCACGTTAATAAGAGAAATTCTGACATAAATCAAGGAAAAGAAAAGATCTACACTGTTGATTTCAGTAGGGCCAAATTATAACGGCTTAGATTAAAAAATATATTAGAAATTTAAAATTAAAATAATAGAAATAAGAGTACATAGATTAAAAGATAGAGGCATATCGACTTCAATTAAAAATAAGAATTATATAAATTCAAAACAAAAAATAATCGAAATAAGAACCTATGCCAACTTAATATAAAGAGTCCATATTACCTATAAATAAAAAATAAATAAATTCAAAATATAAATAAAAATAGGAGTTCATGTGACATTATAATAGAGAGTCCATATTAGTTAATATTAAAATAAAATTACATATATTTATAAATTAGGGAAAAGTGTTTATATATGATTAATACATTAGTGTGGACAGATTATAATAGCTACGATAAAATAAAAACATTAGAAATCTAGAATTTAAAATAATAGAAATAAGTGTGCATGCCAAATTAAAAGAAAGATTTCATATCGGTCTCAATAAAAATAAAAATATATAAATTCAAAATACAAAATAATAGAAATAAGAGTTCATGTTGAATTAATAGAAAGAGATCATATTCGATACAACCACAAATAAAAATACACAAATTTGGAATAAAATATAGATAAGAGTACATGCCAATTTTATAGAAATAGTTCATATCAGCTACAAATACACACAAATTCGAAATAAAAATAGAAATAAGGGTTCAGCTTGAATTCGTTTTCAACTTGACAAAGTGAATTCTATAAAGTGGCTATTGAATGTACGTGTACAAGCCAAATCAAAACCAGTTAACATGATAGCGGCAGATTAGAACTACACACTTTTACATGATGAAAACTCACGGGAGAAAACACCTGCGTATTGTTAGATATTAAACGTGTCTATGCATTGCTATAAATTGAAAGCTTAGAAAGTAGATCCCTGGACATCATTGGAGATAAAAAAATTTGGAATGCCCTGAAGATTAGAAGTCAAGAAGTAGCCAACAATAGTGTGGAAGGTGATCTTTCCTCACCGTTTTGCATCTAACCAATAGAAAGTTGGTACAGAAGGATGAAGGCCCACCTGTCATACACCACGTGAGTAGCATTCCTGCAAAGTAGAAACTTTATAATGGCATGAGTGCAATTTTTTTAAAAGAAAAATGATGCATTGTCAAAGGTAATAGAAATGATTCATCTATATTTTACCTAGATTACAACATTATAGATCTTAAATATATTTTTCTCTACTATTATAACTGCCATGTTTGTTAGCTCTGTTTTTAAAATAAAAAATATTTTAGGTTTCTTGATTTTTTTATCTCACTTGTGTGTTTTCAAAGTTGCAAAGAACAATTCATATAATATGGACACGACTCTCAAGAATGCCTAAAAAAACTAGCAGAGTTTAGAAGATAAGAAAATAAGTTATAATAATAAGAGAATAAGTGATATAGAATATCGCCGTTGCTACTTGCTAACAAATAAAACATGCACGGGTATTAAGGCATAAAACCGTTAAAAATAATAGAAAATAAGGTATGATAAAATTGTTATGCTCTACCTATTGTGGTTGATACCATTATATTAATCGGAGAAAAAAAATCAAACTATTAATATGTTGGTCTTGATTATAAATGCATAGATCTTAAATATGTTCTTAGTTGAATTTAACAAAACATATAGATGGTGGTGTACATTTTTTTGTTGAATCTAATAGATTGTATCAAATATGACTACGATTTAACAAATCTAACAACGTAAATGCGCAAGTCGCCATGCTAGTCTCATAATATCTTGGGCATAGATTCTGGAGTCCCATTGGTTGTAAGGAAATTTTTTGAGTTCCAATCATGAATTAAACTACTGAAAGTTCTTGAAACCTACAAATTTCATGGGAATTAGTTTAATTACTGCAGAAGTAGGGTAGTTTTAGGCATCCCAAGGACCCTACGGAAGTTTTAAAGTTCTCCAAAACATTGAGTACACTTCTAGCGAAAAAAATGCATATTACAGTGCGCAGTAAATCTTGCAACCTTTTTTCTCACTGGTAAAATCACACCAAGACAACTCAAAGATAGCACTGATCACTGCCGTTTGCTGTTTGACAATGACATATGCACAAATTTGTACAGCATGAAATCTGGTGGAGTTTCCTTGTACTCCAGTACTTGACAGAGTTGCAGGTCAATTAATATGTGGCTGCCACATAGCCGCACAAAATTTTCGAGTGAGCAGACGAGCAAAAATCCGCGAATTTTTTTGAACGAGGCAGATGTGGCTGTGGTGAACAATTGAACAATGCAAAAATTAGTAATAACAGTTAAGAGGTCTTGGTTGACCATTATTAATTTCGCTGGCTGCTCATTCAGTCCTCGCTTTGCTAATCTCGCAAAGAACTTACTCGAGTAGTAGTGCCCGTGCCTTTCAGAACTTGCTGCCATGCCTAATTCGATGTGCCAAAATCTGTTTTGTGATATGCTTGCTATCAGGCCTTGATATTTGATATGGACCGAAGTTCATCACAGCTCCTGTTAGATGAAGACAGTTCTAGATAAGTCTTTCTTTAGCTCCTGTTACTCTGTTAGATGACATGCGCCTCTGGATGGCCGCGGTGCGCGGTACTGGTTTTGCAATTAGTTAATCTACTGTACAACGGTCCTCAGGGGAGGGGTTTATTTTCTCCCCCCAACCTATACTTTCTTTGTAATCTCCTTTTGATCAATGTAAGACAACTCTCCTGCCCCTTTACTAAAAAAAAAAAGTTCATCGCAGCCGAAGATAGATCATGCTTATTGATGTTTGTGCTAGCCTGCTAGTTAATTCGACAGTTTTTTGAGCCTTCACTTTGAGTCACCCAGATACTTGTCGTCGAGCAAAAAATAAGTCATGCTGATTTCTGTCAGTGCTATTTAATTCGTCAGCCTTTTTTAGCACTTAGTTTGAGCTAGATGCTTGTTCTGAGAAGTGGCTATGAGTGAAGTACCATTTAGTTAGCCATAATTACTTTGAAAAACGTAGAAATTCTAAGTGCTGTGAAGTTCATCTTTTTTTTTTTATGAAAAAGTTTCGTCTTGAGCTTTTTCTTAAGTCGAGGATTAGAAGATTGGATTGATGTGCATGCTTCTCAGAGCACAACGGTCGATGTCCAAAACGATGCATGTTAGCCTATAAGCCATCTAATGCTTCGTTCTTTTAGGCTAATTTGAATGGCTGAACAGATAAAATGAATGAATTTTGAGAACTTTTCGAGATAACATCGAGATTCGGATCCATTTCGTTTGACTTTCTTTTTAAAGTGTTTTTATTGCAATATTATTTTCAAACAAATTAGTAAGCCAACTAATATGAGTGCTTCTATTTTCCTACTGTAGAAGGTCAAGCCAGGTAAACATAGGTCAGTCAGTCAAACGCACACATCAGCTCAGGCGCTCAGCCAGCAGAGTATAAATGTATAATATGCTATCCATCCTAAATGCATGAACTTTTAGCTGAAAATGAAGCGAGTGAAGCCTTTTGACCAAATTATTGGCAAATGGAATTTAAAAGCGGGCCCTAAAAGAAGCTCGCTTTGCTTTGCAACTTTAAAAACGATATCCTGCTAACTCGACAAAGCCTAGCTAGTATGACGGTGTTCAAAGGGGTGGTCACCAAAAGGCAAATGGCAAATCCTTTGGGCTAAGCAACAACGGCTTCTATTTCCCCTCTTCGAATTTCCAGGGGCTAATCATGTTTGCTCTTTCGACCAGAAAATCTGGAGCTAGGATAAACCGGGAAAGTAGCCAAATGTTAGGCAGAACCATAAGTTTCTGTTGAAATGTTTTATATTGATATTTATACGTGGCCTCCGATGATTAAGTTAATTTAATCGGAATATATTTGTTAGATTTGGTGCGATATATTTTATTGGGTGAATTCCCCGGATAACAATGAGTAATTGCATGGTATACCCTCTAGCTAGCACCAAGTAAAATCATCTCCGACCATTTCAAAATCCCTTCTAAACTATAAAATGAAGATTCACACTACAGGAAACGAAAACAAACTCGAGTGCCGAAATACGTCTCGACGGCCATATCATACCCGTCGATATTCTGAACTATGTCTCGACGGCCGCATATAAGCCATCGAGAGAGAGGTCCATGGCTAATCATTCTCGACGGCCCAATAAATAACCGTCGAGTATGATCCTGCCATTTGCCGAAAGCCAAACGGCGTTAGCAATGTCGACGGCATAGTGTCAGGCCGTTGAAACAGTAATAATCAGAATATTCATTTTCATTCCTATAAATGTTAGTTTAATTGATATTTATTTTTTTAAAAGTAGATAAATCAACAGTGTTTTAAATAGTGCGCTAAACACTTTAGCGAAGGCCTCCTAGAAATGCTAAGACGTGCTATAGCGATGCTATAGCGACGCTAAGACATTTGGCGTTTTTTCAAAAAACAAGCAAAATGTAGGGAATCACGGCAGCTATGTAAATCCAACAAGCCAACATAAATTAGTTCTGCAGCTCTCTTGCATATTAGTCTAATAGCCTAACAATTTAAGTACTTAACAAATCCAACAACATAGTAACAGATAACAGCAATACAGGCGTACAGCATACAAACAGCCCACCATAGCAACAGGTAAGAATAACAGCCAGCTCAATTGAGTGGATTTGGGCCGTATATTGTGTGGATTTGGACCGCCAGCCGATGAATTTAGCTCTGCACCAAATTTTGGCCCAAAGTGCTATAGCGACGCTAAATTGGTCTGTTCACGGAGCGGTTTAGCGCGCTATTTCGCGCTATAGCGGTCTTAGCGTAAATAGCGTCAAAATGGTCAATAGCGTAGCGTCAGTGTCTCCCAAATGCTATAGCGATGCTATAGCGACGCTATAGCGCGCTATTTAAATCCATGTAAATCAATTTAATAAATATGTTACTTTACTTGAACTTATAAGTTTATATTGTTATTTGAATTTGAATTTTTTGAATTAAAGTTTTTCGTAGAAAAACTAACGACTTACCAGTTATAGTACGATAACCTAGAACTTAGCCGGGAAACACCCCATTTAGTAGTGTTCGTCATGATCGATCCTTAGAAATTTTTTATATTTTCGTTGATGATATGATTTGATACACAAACATGAATGCATTGTTTTCTTGTACTAATAAATTTTATTTTGTATTTTTAGAAATCAAATTACATTGGGTTGACCTCTTAGTCCAGCAAAGGGCAAAACAATCAAGACAGGTACTTCTCTCGACGGTTTACATAGGAACCGTTGAGAGTAAGCAATTGTGTCGAGTGTAGTCAAAGAAAACCCTCGAGTGTACTTTATATTGACAGCCATAGAATAACTAGCCGTCGAGAGAAATGATGTCCTGTCTCGACGGCTATACAAGGCCGTCGAGTGAATTGAATCTACGCGGGCCCAATTGGCCAAGTCACTGTCGACGACTAGTTAGGGCCGTCGAGTGTATGGCCCTGTGGAACCCAATGGCCATTCTCTGTCTCGTCGGTTGCCCTAAAACCGTCGAGACAGAGACATATCACTCGACGGCCTCCGTATAGCCGTCGAGACTAGGTAATCTTACTCGACGGCTTTAGGTTGGCCGTCGAGAGAACGTGTATTTAGTACTGCTTTTCGGTGGGACTTAGGCACCCACGCCGCTGCCTCCTCCTTCCCTGCGCCTCCGCCTCTGCGGCCTTCGACGCCGCCGCTTGCTTGCACCCGCCCTTGCCGCCGTCACCATTTGTACCCAGCGCTACAGATCTGTGCCGCCGCCTCCGCCGCCCGCCGCCTCTGTCTGCCGCTTCACGCCGCCTCTGTTCACTTGTTGCCTCCGCCGCCCCCGCCGCCGCCTCTGTGTCCGCCGTCGGCGCCGCCGCCCAGTGCCGCCGTCGCCTCCTCCTCGCCTCCCTTGCCACTACCTCCACCTCCGCCTCCCCCGTGCCACTGCCTCCTTCGCCTCCCTCGTGCCACTGCCTCCACATCCTGTCCCCTCCCTCATATCCGACGCCGTCCCCATCTTGACAACGGACGTACGAGGTAAGCGAATATTTTTTTTTCCATGCTTCTTGTGTAGTGTCGATGGCCATGTATCATTAGTTGATACTAATATTGATTCAGTGAATAAATTAGGAAATTATTAATTAAATATAATAAATTACTATTAATAAATAAAATAAAATAAATGTAATGTTAATAATTGATTATTTACTCTTGAATAATTGTAATGTAAATGTAAATAATTGTGCTTCTTGGGTAGGTTTATTGAATAAATTAGGCAGTAAATAAATTGAAAAAAATAAATAATTGTATTATAATTAATTGATTATTTACTTTTCAATAATTATTTACTTTTCATTGAATATCGAATAAATTGGGTAGATTTGCGATTGATTGTTGATTGTTTATTAATTCGTAAATATTATTTATTACCTTTTTGTTTAGGTAATATATCAGGCGTAATAATATTTTGTTCGCATTAGTGTTTTCCAATTGTGACCCAGCCGTACGTCACCCATTCAGAAACGGCACAACTCGTATGGAACATGAACGGTAATTCGTTTTGTTTTCATACGAGATGTGATAAGCATTTCCGAATTGTCCTGTGGACTGCCATATATGGGCGTCCCAGTGGACAGCCTACGAATGACCGATCGAGCAAAATTCATTGCGACACTGGTGAGTTCGAGACGATAATTTCAACGGCATAATCCTAAGAGGTTCTCCTGTGCATAACATAAGTGCTCGGTGGTTTTAATAACCCTCCTGGGCCATCGTTGCACTACAGAACCCTTAGGGTTATGCTGCTGAAATTTCGTCTCGAACCCACCGGTGTTGTAATGAATTTTGCACGATCGGTCATTCGTGGGTGGGTTTAGAAACTTTCCTAAGCCTGTCATGAAACCCTCACGTGAAATGACGCTTGCCTAAGATAGATGGAAGAACAAAGAACTTGGATGTACGATGGATGGCAACCCAATGGACAACACACAGATGAATGGTACGAAAAGACCAGTGAATTCGTAAATCATGCTTTTCAGCATGCGGCAGACCTTAACATTAAGGTGACATGCCCTTGTGTTGAGTGTGAAAATTGTCGGAAGAGAACCCGTGACCAGATGGAGCTTGATCTATGTAAACATGGTTACAAAGCCGCATACCATCGTTAGGTATATCATAGGAATGGTGGAAGTGAAACACACCTCGAGGTTAAAAGGGTATGATCCATTTATCCTTCCTAACCAAGCAGAGCAAGTATATTACCTACCTTATCCATGCAGTAAAGCAATAGAAGGTAGTACTAAACGTGATGAGAAAGATTTAAAGTCTTGGTAGGTAGTGTACAAAGTTCGAAGACCTGGAAGGTTAACTACCCCAACGTCCGATGACTATCATCATCTAGTACAAGAACAACGTACGAACGGAAATTTCGTGATTGATATTGGCCATGGACTAGATAATCTAACAGCCACAATTAAGGATTATGTCGATGAAGAAGTTAACCCACCCAACGAAACGGGCGACATCGAGGAACCTATGAACGATCCTCTCGATGTCGATGACACATACTTCTAACTTGAGGTTATAAATTATGCATATGTTATGTACTTAATATTATATTTACTTATTAAAATTGTTATGTCTCACTAATATTATTTTATCTACAGGATGGCACGACGACAGTTCAGGAGGAGCACCTCTGAGGAGGAGGAGGACTACCGTCGGGAAGATGTCCTTCGCCTAGCTTAGGAAGAAAATGGTATGGTAATCTTCTTTATTCCCTATTTGCAGCTTTGTTTTCGCACTAAAACCATATTTTCTTTACTTTGTTCTGCAGGCCATCACCACCGGGCAGCTCCCTCCTTGGCTGCAAGTGTTCCGTAGGGGCCACACCTCGCAAAATAAGGATGGTTCCATGGGGCCCGTGGACCCCGTTGCGGCGCAGCGGGAGGTACGTCAAATGTTGATACCGAGTTTTGACGCAAATTACTATTCAATCATTAATGCGCAATGTACAATACCGTGTAGGCACGCTACAAGGAGGCTTACGCCGAGAAGCATGGGCAAGAGAAGAACCCAGAGGATGAGCCGCTTGACCCCGTGCTCATCCACCAAACAATGGGTGGGAAGGCTCACGGGAGGTTAGCGATCGGCCAGGACCATCTGAGGTAGGCTTTGGTTATATTTACAAGTTAACTAAGCTAAAATTTCATAACTACTAACAACACTATGTTACAGGTCTGAGGATTACATGCCCGCTGTGCTAGCTGGCCACTCACAGGGCGAGAGCCGACGTGCCTTCGAGTCCAGGCTACAGGGGGAGAGGGGGCAGGAGAAGGAAGAGAACATGCAGATGCTGCACGCGAAGCAAGAGAGCCTACGGACGGCGGAGGAGGCGCGAAAGAGGCAAGAGGAAGAGATGGCCCGACAGCGAGCGGAGTTCGAGGCATGGTTCGCCTATTTGGAGAGTCTATCTCGACTAGCTGGGGTATGTACTTATACTACAACTATTCTTTAATATACATCTTACCATTTGATTAACACGTCACATGTCAAATTTGTTTTAGGCTGGCCCGAGCGGGACTAGTGGCGGTCCGGGGTTCTACGTGGGTCCACCTCCATATCGTAGTGGATTCGGGGCCCCACCTCCTTACCAGAGCTACTACGGGGGCCGCCTTACCAGCCTGGGGCACAGGGTCCCTATGGTGCACCTCCTCATCCCCAAGCTCTCTACAGCAGCCCACCTCCCCCAGTAGGTGACTACGTGGGCCCGACTCACCCACATGGTGGTTTCCGGTACGTTACTGAGGCGGTAAGTCCTACGACCTCAAATTACATATTATTATTTTCTTTCAAAACATAGCACTAAGTCTATTTGATTCAAGGGTTCGGGTTCTGCGGCCGCAGCAGCAGCTCATGCGCACGAGGAAGGGGACATATCGGGCAGCCAGGAGGCCGACTTCGTCAACAACCTATTCGATGGCGCTCCACCTTTGTTTACCCAGCCGACCCTACCCCCTTCAGACGATCCTCCATCTAGAGAGCATTAGGTGACTAGTTAGCTATCGATTCATATGTTTTGGTTATCGTAAGTTTGTGGACAATTCTATGTGGATAGCGATGTTCTATATGGATTTGATTGGTCTTTTGCATATCGATGTGTGCCGTGCTTTTAAATTATTTGGGCAATTGTGATCTTGTGGACAATGGATGCGAGAATTGGGGATATATATATATATATATATATATATATATATATATATATATATATATATATATATTATGGCATTTTGGTTTCTGCAGTCAAGAATTTCTTCTTTAGGGAGCGATAGTCTGCCGTAGTTTCTTCTTCTTTTTTTTTTTGCAAAATTTAAACAATTTTTTCCTACCCTCTCATACTCTCGACGGCCGTGACTAGACCGTCGAGAATACGCAACATCTGATAAGAGATATACTCGACGGCCGTGATTAGGCCGTCGAGAATACGCAACATCTGATCAGAGATATACTCGACGGCCAGAATTCAGCCGTTGAGAATATGCTACCCCTCCAGGTTCGTCCAGTGGGGCCCGCCAACCATGTCTCTCGACTGTCGGTGCATGGCCGTCGAGACTACGCTAGTCATGCGCAAACGGCGTCTGTCACATCACACTCGACGGTTTTTTGACGAGCCGTCGAGATACGTACTCTCGACGGTCGAGCGGTCGAGACAGTGCTCCTCTCTCGACGGACTTCTCACGACGGCATACACTCGACGGCTGGCCGTCGAGAGTAGCTTGTCCCGACGGCTTGTTTATTTATATCGACGGTTTGGGCACTCGAGATTGTTTTCGTTTCCTGTAGTGTCAAATACTATATTTTAAAATATAGGATAACCAGTTTGGTGTTTTACTGTTTTTATCCGTCCTTTAATAATGATGATGATGATATAGAGCTCCGATGTTCTATTTAAAAAGGGTAACTAAATTTTATGTAATCGTTTTTGTAAGATTGTAAATTGGATATCATTTTATCCATTGTAAAGCAAACAAAGCAACTCTCTAGGTTTTTTATTTTAAAAAGAGAAAAGCGTTGATTTGCCTCCAAAGTATTTTCCATTTGATAATATATCCCAAAGTACATTTATTTTTGTTTTATGCCACATAGTTCTCGAGGCAACCGATCTTTTTCTCTTCTTTAAAAAAAAATTGAAAACCAAAGAAGATGAAAATACATTCATGCCCCCGTTCCTCTATAGTGACCTCGTTGCTTCTTTTGTCTAAGGCCATGCATATATAAACAAGTGCATATATAAAATGCAAAAAGCACCGGTTTGCTCCTTCAGTTTTCGCGTTTGAGCCAAAATAAACCCTAAGATCCAAAACCGTTCTTGATTGCTCTCCAACCTACGAAGTTGGGCCATTTTCTTCCTTTGACGGGTCAAAACTGGTGATGAAGGTGGTTTTGCATGATAGGACACTGATGTGGAGGCCAACTAGCCTAGTTTTGCTTGCGTTGATGCCTATGTCGATGCCATGTCAATGCTAACATCACCTAATCTATCCCTCTCTTTCATCTCTCTCCTTCCATTTCTATCTCTCCCTCATTTATCTCTCTTCCCTCTCGATAACGGTGGCCACAGGTCACTTTCTTCTCTTTCTTCCCTCTCGGTGACGGCGATGTAAGCATCTAGGTCCCAAATTAATGGTCTATATTGTTTTGGTGATGATGATCAGACTTGAAATGGGGTTCGATGGTTTCAATCTTTTTGGAAGAAGGTTTCCGAAAGCACAGTCGACCATATGTTTCTCATTTCTTGTATTTCAGTGTACGTAGATCTAGTCTTGGAGGGTTGGTACAGCCTAGGATGGCATGAAGAAAAAGTTAGTTATTGAATAGAACATGTCAGTAAAGTAATTAAATGAAAGGAAGAAATTGATCAACGAGTTGAACATGATTGAGTGAGCAAAAGAACTTCTTTTCCGTTAAACTTAGTGTAACACCCCAACCTAACCAGGCTCAAGTGCTATGAACACAGCACACAAAAACAATACCTCAGAAAATTTTGACAAGCGTATCCCCTGTAAATCGGTCACTTTTGCACAGAGGACTCATAATTTCACAATATTAAACCATCACACCAATTTAAAACAAAACTGTCTTGAAACCTTTGAGCGTAATGAAGGTACCATCCAAGCATTAACTTTAATCAACACCAAACAATAATGATCCAAATTAAAATTTAACCAACGAACGAAAACTAACGTTTCCGAGCTCTAATATCATGCAACTAAGTTTATTTGAATCACTAAAGAGTTGAATGTGTAGTTTAATGTGCGTGTAGCAACAGTGAACTATGCCCATCCCATGCTTCAATGGTGACCTAAAAAAACATAGAAAGCAAGGGTGAGTATAAAACTCAGCAAGTACATAAAACAAGACATATTATATCTTTATGCAAAATAGCAAAAGGCATCAGATCATAACTTCTTCATAATTTGATATGCAATCATGCAATGCATATGCTCATGCTCATATCTCATATGCGTGTACCGGTACCGCTGAGTGTACACCCGTTGATGTCACACTCCACACTCCATCCCGAGGTTCACCATCGAAGCAAGTCTACCCTGCCATCCCGTGGGGGGGGGGGGAGGGGGGGCTACCGAAGTAGGTCTTTCATGCCATCATCATGCTCATAGATGCAAATGCATGGTTAAGCATTCAAAACATACGGTGTATCCCAGAAGGATCACCACAATGTAATATGCACTTGCCTCTTCTCCTAAACGATGCCGAATGAGCTGCAGGTGGAACCGACCACGAAGCAGCGCTCCCTACAATAAAACTCCCCAAATCAACACCCGAGCAAGCGAGGGAGATAGTTCCTAACTAGCACTAACTCATGGCCATCTAGAATCAGCTAAACCCCCTTAGCAACGATTTCTAAAACTCGAAATTCATATAAATTACAATCTGGACAGCAGCTTAAAACGACCATAACGACCAAACCGTAAGTCCGAAACTCGCGTTCTTGGACTTTATGGAAAGATAATTTCGATACCTACAACTTTCGTAATATGGCCAAAGTCTAATTCCCAATGGATTTAAACCAATTTAATGAATAAACGTACTGCTGAAGCAATCGATCTACTAAACCCTCACCTACAAGGATTCACTCATATTAATCACAAAAATTAGCATCTAGTTAGGGAAGATCATAAGAACAAAATCAACTTCACCACCCTTAAACAAACCAACAAGAATCGAGTCACAATCTCAAACCCTAACTCATCTATCTTACCTTCCTCTTCCCCTCCCTTCTCCGTCCTCTCCCTCCTCTCCTCTACCCCTTCCCTTCCTTGCTCCTGGCCGAAGACAGCGACGACGGTGGCTTGAGGCGGCGGCGCTGGCTGGAAGAAGGCGGCAAAGGCGGCTATGGGTGACGGCGCCGGCTGGAAGGCGGCGTCCAGCAGAAGGGAGAGAGGGGAGTACGGGTCTCCCTCTCTCTTTGGGTCTCTTAAGCCCAAGAGTGGGCCGGGCCAAAAGATGGGCCAAAGGTCACGAAGCATTACACTTAGTTGCTAGGGATGGAGTGAGAAAACGATGCGCCCTCCCACTAAGCTCTCAACCAATCCAATCCAAGGTAAAGAAAAGAAAGATAACTCATCTAACAAGTGTAGGCTCGGAAGCCATAGCACGCTAGTGCGCTCTCCGTTTTCCAGCTTGAGACTAAGTCGTTTAGTAAGAAGTTATCCTCTAGTGCCCAGGATTCTTTTTAGACTTACTTTTCAATCGTCAAAGGGAATAGAACCAAAACATCGAACGATATGCTTTTATTAAATAAGTGTTAGAGGGAGGGAGGGGCTGAAGGAGAGAGTTCTATGAGTAGGTCAATGTTTTGGTATTGATCACGGATCATCCAAGGTGGAGCTAGGATCATCTATGGTCAACAAGTTTTGTTATGTTGTGTTTAGGGGATTGTGTCGCTGTTGCTACAGTCAGGGAGGGGGAGGTTTACATTTGGCTACCTCCATTCACTACTACAAAATCATCATCACTGGTGGTTTGGAACTGCTAGCGCTAACGGTTTTTGAACCGCTAGTGATTAAGTGACAGTGATAATTGAGGATTATCACTAGCGGTTTTAGAAACACTAGTCATGACAAGTACATCACTAGTGGTTTGTTAGTAGAATCGCTAATGATATGTTTATTATCCCTAGCGGTTCCATGTTTGACCGACTAGTGATAATTTTTTGCAAGCAAACAAAATTACCCATGAAAACTGGCTTGCATAAGGTTTTGCTAGCCATATTAACATCTCAACATCAATAGAGACAATGATCATATGAGCATTCATAAGTATTAACATCAAAAGAGAGAATGAGATCCACATGAGCATCACAAGTATTAACATCAATATAGCTACAATTATATCCACATAAGCATGTGCATTAATCGCTTTACATCCACATGAACACATAAGTTTCACCATTAATCACATTAATCATTCCACCACTACAACATAGACACAAGTTCACAACATAAAGAAGTTCACAAGTTCACATCTACATAAACACGTAAGTCTCAAAAGTAGGAAATGATAAGACATGCAAATAAGTTCACAAGCATACCTTTTTATTTGCAAGCAAATAACAACATGTATATTGTCACAGTCGAAGCACATAACTTCGTAAGCTGCAAATAAGTCGTAAACAAATACCAGCCATCACCAACTAGTGTTATCAAATCCTCTCCATGTAATATGCGATGACTACTCGAACACATATATAGTTTCTCGACCTGAATCAGACTCCAATGAATCGCATTCACGATATCCTAAGGATGATGAATTACCTGATGATGTGAATACCATGTCTGGATGTCTAGGTAGTGGTAGACCAAGGTAGCGCTCTCTCTGCCGTCTGGTCAGGGTCATCGCCTTATACCACTCTCACACAGAAACGTCTAGAGGAGACGGACCCCAGCACTAGCGCAGAGGAGATGTAGGAGGGGGAGGAGGTGGTGTCATCTATAAAGCCACTGATTTGGCAGGCGATGGCGATGCTGGTGCACGTGGCCCCAGCTCCGAAGAAAACCATGGAGTTGCAGGAATGCCACTTTGCTCCCATAATTTGACAATCCTTTGATCTTTCAAATTGTAAAAATTCATACCAAGCCTTTGTGGAGGCGGTTGGTTGTCCATGGAGCTAAAAAACACACACTATATAAGGCATCAGTGAAATGAGTTAGCACGTCTATAAAATTTACAAATACAATGCTCTCACATCCACATAATCACATATACAAGTTTAGATCCACATTAGATGAACAAAGACATATTTTACACATATTATATCACAAAATCACAAATACAGAAATATCAAATAATGTCTGGCTAAGCTAACTTTTAACATTGAGTCAACCGTGTGGATTAACAACCTGCATCACTATGAAACTAGCAATTGACTCTCTAATATCGACGAGTATTCTGAAATCTAGGTTTGGTCATGCTGATTTCTAGCGACATGGGCCTCCTTACACCTATTATCTCCTGAATGTGACGAGCAACATAGAACCCACACGCATGGCCTTTGGAATGCTGGTGGCACTGTACAAGTTCATGTAATAAGACACAACATTTAGGTCAACAAACACTAAGGAACTAAATCTTTGTTGACACAAGAAGTATGTAGCAGCACGTACTGGGTATTTCATTCGGTATCCTACACAACCCTTTTTGTATCATATGCCTCTCCCCTGTTCGAACGTAAAATTCAAACGCTTGATCTATCACCTTCTTCATTGAGTTGAAGTTGTGTGTTGGGCTATTTCTCATAGAGTTGAGCTACACTGCCATGTTGTCGTTAGGAAATACGACCATGAGGATCCAATGGAAGTCTTTGTTGAATGGGAATAGAAAGGTATCCTTATCTTGATGGTTCATCAATACCTTTACAATGTAATTCTCGACAAACTGACGGTTTTCATCAATGGTGTTCTTGGTGACAAGAAGTGGGCCGAAAAAAGAGATATAGAGGCATGAAGACAATTAAAAATTTGAAGGATTCAAAAGCCAAGACTCTTCTATGAGACTATGAGCGGACATTGAAAAAGGACAAGAAAAGAAACAAGGAAGATGAGCAGTCAACTGAGTAAAAGGCCAGAGAGATGCAACAAATTTTTGAAGAAATTGGACTTGCTCCAGAGCAAGTAATAGGCCTAACGGATATCGAGCATGCGGAAGTGACAAGATGGGAATTCGTAGAGGGCGGGGCTTTGGTTAAGCGTGAGGACCTTTCCTAGCTACCAATGAAGATGTGGCAATTCCATGAGTGCTACTTGCAAGCATACAACCATGGTCTAGTTGCGTTCGCCGTCAAGTACATGCAACAAGATTTTTTTTCATGGGGAAGGTTCATTTTTTACCTGTTGGGAGGTGATGTACGAACTCTACCAGACAGACTCCCTCAACGCAGGCCTGATGAGTTGTTGGGTTCTGTAAGTGTCTTGCAAAAATCCACCGTGCGCGTCCTCATGCAGTCCTAACTTGCTAGCATAACTAAATTTATCTTATGATGAATGGAGATACAAAGATTCATAAGGGAAAGAATCTTCGACAGAGGATTCAACGACACATTAAAAGTCAACAAGAAGATGCTCATATGCATACCAACTGTCACAGAGGACATGGTATACGAAGCTCTCGTAAGTTAAAAATTTCATTCACAAATAAATCTACCCTAAAACTATGAGTATGTGTTTTCGCACCGCCTCGTGCTAAACCCTTTTCGTGACACGATGTTACAACTAATTAGTTTGATATATATTTTTGTGTACCGTTATCACTTGATCATTGTTATTATCGAGCTAGATCATAGCCAAATCACAGTTTTGAACCCGCTAAGACATCCAGTTAACCGGTACCAAGACATGATCGACTTGCTCATCTGGTATTCCTATTCCTTTCAATACCGTACCAGTTCTATTTTATTTCAATTGAAAAAAATTCTAATGATGAACAATTCGTAATCATGTGTCCATTGCATCCATTTCACGTTGTTATCTTTTTTCACCAAGGTGTTGCTTCAGCCACCTCGCACAAATTTATGCGGCTAATATGTATTTGAGCTCATGCACACCCAAGCAGGAGCCGTTAAAGACCTCATGCTAAAGGGTGGCAAAGCGGGATTACTAATAGCTTAACGATGGCTAAGTAAAGTACTCCTTCATATCTTGTACAAATCTAAGGATTGATTAATTGATGACCTAATTTATGACATTTGGAACATTTTGCATGAACACGGTTTAGAAATTTCGCCGAAGTGGGTAAGAGCAGTGTAAGAACAACTCATCGGCTTTATTGCCGATGAGGTCCCTGTGGCGAGTTTCATGACCCCGTTATTAGGTAAGCCCCTTCTATACAGAGTAGTGAAGTGTCAGGATCGACATCTATCAAGAGCGATGCACATAAAAAATCCCGATAAACAGAACATGCAACTAATTATTGTTTGAATTGTTTCCATATGAGTACTTAATATATAGGCCTCGCTAGGCAGCTAGCAATTGTGATATATATATTTAGTTGTAATTAAATTTGTTAATTATTGTATAGTGATTTAATTACCGGTTAATTGTGCGTGATTGATTACATATAACAATAATATATACTACCAAACCCACATATAATAATAATAATAATAATATATAATACAAATATATAATGCAATACAAAGGACTCAGGTAAATACACGTGTGGGCTTGCCAGTACTGGAAGGGAGCGGGGAAGGCGTCACGTGTGCGTTGCAGCGCTGTTGGACGTGCCTTCAGTACCTGTTTTTTGAATCGGTACTGATGCTTGAGGGCATCCGTGCTGATTTAAGGGTACCGGTTTAAAAATCAGTATTGAATGATCCTTACAAACCGGTACTATATGACCGTTTTGTATCAGTAGAAGTTAACACCAGTGCGGCGTTGCTTCTCGTGCGTGCGTGTGGGTATATATATGTTTCGGTAGAACCTTTATGACATATATTTATTTATGTCGGGTCTTCGTTTTGTTACGGACACAGTTGCAAATGGGTGCGCGATAACGTAAGCACGTCAATGTGTCCCTTAACACAAGACATCCCCGCTGTTAATTACAGGCACGATGAATCTGTTTCGTTTGGGTTCTCAAAGAAAGTTGCGAGTACATGACACATAAGATGGTTTGGTGGTACGTTTAAGCCCAAATTAAGACAAAAGGATTGTGATCGTGTTGGACAAAATAACCGACGTCATGCGGTGGAATTTCGATAATTGGGCACTGTCCTTCTTGTAGTGAAACCCTTTTTGGAGGTAAATTTACCTGTTTCTTTCGTCTGATGGCATTGAGAGCTGAGCCACACAATGCTCTCCCACTACGTGCCAGAGCATCTTTCTTCACGCTGACTCTCTCAGAGCAGCCTTGCCAACCGGCGATCGCCGTGCCGCTGTACAACGAGAGGTGATTTTCCCCCGTTTTCAACGGGAACGCAGCTTTTCTTCTGTGAGCAGTTTTCCTCCTTTCTCTTCCTTTGGTCTATTGCAAAACCCTCTTAAATATACAAACCAAAACAATCGGATCTTTCTATCATCTCCTTCGCCCAAGCCGGTCAGGACCAGCCGCCGGCGACAACTGTCCCCATCGCCGCACGACCTAGGTGATGCGGCCTAGGCACCGACGTAGCGAGAAGTGGTGCGGCTCCACGCGGCGGCAGGCGGGCGAGGCACCGAGAGGCAGCATCGACATGGTCATGCGCCAGCGGGGTGAGGGTCGCCAGCGGCGGTGGCATCCGGTGGGCCGCAACTTGCGAGCGCAACAAGGCAGCTCAGCTGCTCAGACTGACACGACATCTGACGTGGTGGTCGACGATGGTAGGGCCGGTGGGTGGTCGTCCAGCTCGGTGGAGGCAGGAGGAAAGAGGAAAGATGGAAGGATGAGGATATGATTGTTTTTGTTTGAATTTTAGGGGTGTTTTGTCAAATGACCAAGTGAGAGGGGGAAGAGGGCTGCACACGAATCTCAAAACGTGATCAATGGCTGTGGATTGACCAAAAATTTTCGTAGGGAGGAAAAACGGTTCTCTGTTCTCAATGATATGGTGGAGCGCATCAGAGACCCTGTAGAAGCTGTTGACACCGCTGCATGGGGGAGGACCTTCGTGGTCCAGATTACTCGGAGATGGACCTATCACACACACGTCGGATTTGGAGTTTCGGACCCGTACGTACTATCTGTCTATCTTTGCATTGTGTAAAGCACATACGCTTTACACTTTTTGGTCGGTGTGGGTGAAATAGCGACGCGCGAGGTTTTTATTCTTTTTTACTTCAACTTAAATTAAAATCTACCTACGATTAGAATTTTATCATTTTCCCGTATCATTTTACAACCATTTTTTAAATAGTGTTAGTTGGTTTCCTCCAATCTTTCAAAATCATTCTTAATTATTTTTTTAGTTCACTAATAGAAAACTAGTTATTATACCGTCACATCAGGGCCGGTTGGATTGAAACCGGTAAAAATAGTGGCACTGTTAGAGTATATGGGCCTTGGGAAGGCCCATCTCCTGTACTCTATATATATTCCACCATTGATCAATGCAACACATCAATTCCGCAAAACCCTAATCTCCAACATGGTATCAGAGCAGGTCTTTCCTGCCCCACCCTTCCACAAACCCTAGCTGCTGTTAGTCCGCCGTCGGTATGGCCTCCACTGGCGCATCTCTCGTCATGTTCTCCCCCAACTCCGGAGAGATGGATGTCGGCGTCAGCACCGGCGGCGTCGTTCCCAACCTCGGCTCCCCTACCATGGCCGCCGCCCACCCCAACGCTGCCTTCCCTAGATCTGGAACTCACCTCGGTAGAGCTCCCCTTCAGATCGACGGAGGCAGCCACGGCGTAGGCGGTGCCGACCCCAGCACCCATGGCGCGGCCACCGCTGCCGCCGGCGCGCCACCTCCTCCAACAGCGTGCCTCCTCCTTCAAGCGTGGACCACCGCGGCGCGACCCATGGCACGATCCCGCGCCGCGTGGCCGCCGGACAGCTCTCCTCGCCGTGGTCTGCGATTGCGGTGCGGCCGTCGCTCCCTCGGCCATCGTCGGCGATCACCATGGAGTCCCCTTCTCCTCATGGGTGCTGACGACGCCGCCGCCGCCGCCGCCGCCTCCTGTCTTGGCTCCCACGCCGCCGTCACCGCCAACCCGGTGTCCACTGCCCCCACGGCACCGACGCCGACGCCTGCTCCGCTGGCCACCCGACACCCGGCGCCGTCTCCACCGCCACGGCGCCGCGCGCCGCTGCTCCGCGCACGGCCACCCGACGCCGGCGCGCCGCCACAGCGGCCCCCGGCTCGGCCCTCGCTTCGCCGCCGCCCCGCGCGCTGGCGGAGACCGCCCGGCGCCGCCGCCGGGAGGAACTGGTTCCTCTCCCTCGCCTTCATCGCTAGCCGGGCGGCTTGGGCCTCACGCCACGCCCCACCTATGGGCTGCTCGGCCGGTGGCTCACTCGAGGCCGCTCTCATTGCTGGCTCGGCTCGGTCCCCTCGTGGCTCGGCGGCTGGCTCGGCTTCGTTCCCTCCTGGCTTTCCTGGCTTAGGTGGTGGCCCCTCTCCCGTCCCTTTCGAGCCCTTTGGCTCAAATGGGCAGTCCCCTTTTACTGCTACGCCCGGTCCTCTCGTCGCCACACCAGACGCCATCGCCCTCCCTAGAGTGGCCTCGCTCGGCTCCTCGCCTCGGCGCCCCTGTTCCCCTACTGTTGGGGGAGCGACCCCTGTACCGCAGGTGTCGCGCTGCTCCCGGTGTCTCCTCCGCTACGACGACCAGGGGCACGCACTTCTCTAGTGCGGCTACGGCTTCTGCCAAGAGTGCCTTGCGGGCATGCTCGGCGCAGGCGCCGTACTTGCCTGCCTGCGATGTCGCCGTCCTCCAACGGTCGCATGCCCCGTGCCGGCGTCCCGCCTTGACGGACACATCGGCACCACCACGTCGTCAGCCTTCGCTCTAATCGCGTCCACCGCTCCTACACCTTCACAGGCCCCTGTCCGTGCGGAGTGGTACATGGACTCCGGGGCGACCTCGCACATGACTGCCGATGCTGGTAACCTCGCTTCTTCCCAACCACCCTATCCTCCTTCACCGACCAACATCATTGTTGGCAACGGGTCTCGCCTACCGGTCACCTCCACTGGTCATCTTTCTTTTTCCCTAGGTGATAGGGATCTTACTCTTCGTAATATTCTTGTCACCCCTCACATAATTAAAAACCTCATTTCTGTTCGTCAGTTCACCATAGATAACCAGCGCTCTGTTGAGTTCGACCCGGTAGGCCTGTAAGTCAAGGATCTTCGTACCGGACATATCATTGTTAGGTGCAATAGCTCCGAGGACCTTTACTCCTTCCACCCCTCCACCCCTCCTTCCCAGGCGTTTATTACCAGCACCTCCACCACATCTCTCTGGCATCGTCGTCTTGGTCACCCAGGCCATGCGACTCTCTCCCGTTTAGCTAGCTCGTCTGCTTATCCCCTGCCCTAAGGATCCTCCTGACCACCTCTGTCATGCCTGTCAGCTTGGTCGTCATGTCCGTCTTCCTTTTGTCTCTTCCGTCTCTCGAGCTGCTCACAATTTTGATTTAATCCATTGCGACATGTGGACATCTCTCGTTCTTAGTGTCTCTGGTTACAAGTATTATCTCATCATTGTCGATGACTGCTCTCATTACATGTGGACCTTTCCCCTCCGTCTGAAGTCTGACACCTTTCCCACCATCTCTCATTTCTTTGCCTATGTTCGGACTCAGTTTGGCACCACCGTCAAGTGTGTCCAATCTGATAACGGTCGCGAGTTTGACAACTCCGCTTCTCGCTCCTTCTTTCTCACCAACGGTGTTGTCTTTCGCATGTCTTGTCCCTACACTTCTCCTCAGAACGGTAAGGCTGAACGCGCCACTCGTACCACTAATGATGTGATGCGTTCCCTTATGTTCCAAGCGAGCCTTCCCCCTTCCTTCTAGGTCGAGGCCCTCCACGCGGCCACCTACCTCATCAATATTCGTCCCACTTCCACCCTATCCCACCCCACTCCTCACTTCGCCCTTTACCACATCCACCCCTCTTACGACGACCTCCGCGTGTTTGGCTGTGCATGCTACCCTAACCTCTCTAGCACTGCCCCGCACAAACTCGCCCCTCGCTCTACCCTTTGTGTCTTCCTCGGTTATCCATCCAATCACAAAGGTTGGCGCTGTATGGATCTCTTGTCCAACCGCATCATCATTTCTCGTCATGTGACTTTTGACGAGTCGAGCTTCCCCCTCGCCCCTAGCACCGCCACCCCGTCCACCCCTTCTGATCTCAACTTTCTCCTCGAGCCCGACAGCCCTCCTCCTTTGCCTATAGGTGTTCGTCGCTCGACCTCCTCTGCAGGTACTTCTGCCCCGCCAGTGGTCACGTCGGCCACTCCTGCGACGACGGTTGTCTCTGCCCCACCAGTGGTCACGTCGGCCATCGCTTCACACGCCAGACGATCGCCACCGTCACCGCGCCCTGCTGGATCCCTCCGCGAGTTGTTGCAGCCAGTGCCACCTAGTCGGTTCCCGCTGCCCCTGTCGGTTCCCCGCCACAGGTGGTGGCCAGCAGTGTCCCCCCTCCGACCATCCCGTCGCCTCCTGCTGTCCCCGTTGGTATCCCGCCACGGGTTGTTTCTAGCGGACCCGCCCCTGCTGCCCCCATTGGCTTTACGCCCCAGGTTGTTGCCAGCAGGGCCTCCTCGACGTCCTCTCCGATCACCGCTGGGGTGCCCTTAACTACCTCGTCACCCCATCTCCTGTACTCTATATATATTCCACCATTGATCAATACAACACATCAATTCCACAAAACCCTAATCTCCAACAGGCACCAGTACCAGTTCGTAGCAACAGTAGCGATTCAGACTTTCAGTACCGGTTTGAGGCAACATTAATATTTCTTTCGCAGGCGAGTACAATCCAGCTGGCACGTGAACCGGTACCGATGGGGCTGATGCCTCGTTTCTAAAAAGGTTAAAAGAGAGGCGTGAGTCACAAGGGGGCAAAAGAAACTCTTTAAAAGCAAGTCTAGACCCCTTCAGTGCTGCCTGATTCAAACTCTCTATCAAAGGTGCACAACTCTTTTAGATTATAATTTAAAAAGAACAAGACCAATTTATTTTCCCGTCAAAACAGAGTTGCACAAGGTCTATGGTTGGCTGTGTAACATCAGGAGTTACTGTATCACATGATCTGTAGCGATAGATCTGAACCATATCTGTAACCCTCGGCTAATATGGAGGGAACGTGGAGGACGGCGCCGCCATGTTTGGTTCATGGATTCAGCTCGGTGACTCTGGGATGTACGTGCGGATCAACTTATGAAAAAAAAAAAACGAATAGGAAAACGACATATGAAAATGACAGACCATGAGCTTACCAAGGCTAGGAGGTCGAGTACACACGTTTTAGATTATCAACGCCAACACGTGCGTGAGTGCGTCGCTGTATATACCACTGTTGCATATTGTAATAATCGATCTATATTTGTTTCGTGATATCTGATGATCTGATCGATCTAACTGAAGTCTCGTTTCACAGAAATCGGTCATCAGAAAGAACTGGAAAATAATGCATGCAGTAGGACGTACTTTTGTCTTGCTGAACCCCATCCATGCTGCAAGTGCAGTGACAACTTGTCAACCCTCAATTTTAATTTACCTTAGTTGGAATCCCATGCACTAGCCCCTGTATCGGTATACTAGTGCGGAAGATCACGTAGCCGATACAAGCATACATCGATTAAATAGAATCCTAAATATTATATACCATGTTACGCCCTTAGGCGAATTTAGAAGACGATCAGTACCAGACTTAATATATAAAACATAGTTTAGAGTTTGCAGCTATCTCCAAAATATATATACCCAAAAGAATTCACTATCGGCTAAGTGTCCTGCCAGCGACCGGAGCAACCCCTAGGACTCGTCGGGTCCACAGAAGTCATGTCCATCGTCTTCATAGTACTCGTATGGATCCTCTTCGATTCCCTCGTCTAAAGAATGTAAGTAGGCGAGGTCAACGTCATCCAAACGCTGGCTGATTAACACTTCCCTTAATGCAATTAGTGTATAGAAGGCTTTATTTGGGGAGAGGGGTTATTTTATTTGCGTAAGGCCAGTTTTAGATGACTTTAAAAACTTCCTAAACTAGCATCAAGCATTAGTAGTCTTATTATCTCAAAGAGTTTAGCATCGAAACAATACATCCCGAAACTCCAACCAAAACACCGACCAACCCTAGATTGACCAACCCTCGACCAACATACACTCGAAATCATACCACACTAAACCAATCTTCTTGTTGCCCCCAACAATTCCTAGATACACCATCCTTCCAGGATTTGGCAATCATGTTGTGGACCATATTTTCCATGAAATGCCCGCCTCGGCCTATGGGGTTGCCAGCCCTTACTAGCCGACCGTCATCCTGGGGAAGTGTGACCTTTACCATCCTCGGTGATGACCCATGCCGGTCCCTATCGAGAGTGGTCCCAGAGGGCCTCCGCAGAGCGCTCACAGCTGGCGATCCAAGACCCGTACTCCGCGGGATGACCATGTGTTGTGTTGGAACCATCCCTCAGATGGCAGCGATCTCTCCGCTACGCGTGTTCTTCTGCGCTCCTCCTGGGTAAGCCCTGACTAAACACAGCACCAGGCACCCCTCTAAACGTTTCCATCCTTCAATTTTGCAAGGGTGCCATCGTAGGCACCAGACATCGTGCCCCTGTTTCAACCTCTGCGCTCGCCTCCAGCCAACCCCAGCAAGCATCAAGCCTCCATAAAACCTCATGTAGCCCTCGGTATCCATAGCCCCGCGTGCGCTTGATAATTCCCTAGGAGCAACAGAATAGTTGGAGTCACTGCTCGCCGGAGATCCATCTCTGGCCTTGGCGTGAGTGCTAGTAGATGTGCGGTGCCCTGCCGTATCCACCACGTCCCGGCTCGCGGATTGTGCCGCATAGGAGCACCACCACGTCGGGGCCGCCGCGGCTAGCCATATCGCTGGCCACAGGCAAACACAAGCTGAAGCCATCGGATCTGTGCAAAGATGCAGGCTAGAAATGGGCGCATGCCACTGATAGGTGTAAGCCACTTGTTGTTGGTCAAATTGTGTAGGATTTTCCCCCAAGATAGGTAATGAGTTGTCAAGTCGTATATAATTTACTTCATGGGACCCAAGAAAAATGTTAAAGATCCTGCAATGGTAAATTATCACTAAACATGTAATCACTAAACATGCTTGGTTAAGTGCACATGTGCATCATGTTTACTTGCATTTGTTTGTTCATTTGGTATTAAACTTTGCAAATAGACATAAACGACCCGGTAGGCAAGTTCGGAGACAGCGAGGAGCACTATCACTTACTTGGTCATGGCTAGTTAACATTCCTTAGTTCTTGTCGAAACCCAGTTGTCCTAAACTATGCTGGTTGTTGTAAAACTGCATGCTATATGAGATAAACCACTAGTTAATCATGTTATAAACATGCCTACCTTTTTTCGCCATTAGCTGCCAATTATGACAGCATTGACTGTCATATCTTTTGGTGAGCCTAAGTCTAGTTGGTTAATGACTTTAACCCTGCTTGGTGGGTAAAACTTACCTAGGCTTGCTTAGGTTCAAATTAACTCCTAGGTAGAATACCACAGAACGGTGAATCGATATTCACCAGACATTCATTTATTCATTTAAATTGTTGACATATGAGAGTTATGATTGGTAGTTAAGATTGGGTTGATGACTTGTGGATGATTGATCTATGATGGCGTGTTTGGATTTGGGATGGTCGGTTGATCTAGAATGGTTAAAGTTTGAGCCTGTGGTGAGATTGGTCTGTGGTGATGATGAGATTGAGTATGGTACTATCTTGAGGGGAAAATGTGGATAAGATCTGGCTAAAATGCTCTGTGGTGTTGAATGTGTAAGAAAGAATGCTTTGTGGAGCTAAATGAGTAACAAGCTCTGTGAAGCTGAATGTGAGAACCTAGGGCAGAAGGACCCTTGTGCTGGGTAGAGCGTAGGCTTGCCTAGTAGGAGCGCTGAGTAACACGTGTAGTCGGATGTTGCTATCAAGTAATGGTTCCAACACAACGCGTGTCTAGTGGACATTAGTACAAGTTTTGTGCATCAGTGACATGCACTCTGCAGAGAAACCTGAGCCCAGTCTTGAGTGACCATCTTGGATCGTCACTACAATGACTTGTCCACACACTATGGGGCCGAGAGATTAGTTTGGAATTGGCGACCTCTCTAGATCAAGATCAGGCACTTTGGGGCCATGAGAGTAACTTGGGTCGAAAAACCTCCTAGGTCAAGGCCAGGCACCTTAGAGCCGTGAGTCTAGATTGGGTTCATGGCCCTTCTAAGTTAAGACGAGGTACCTCATGCAATGTGTGGCTCACAAACAAGATGTTGCTCCAAATAAGATGGCGAATGTTGAGAGATTGGATATGTTGGTTTGGTAGGGAATTACTTGAGGTTGAGGATGGGCTAGGGTTCTTGAGTGTGTGTGGTTGGTTATGGAGAATGATTGTTAGACAGGTTGGACCCCAATGATTATTCAAGACAAATCAGCAATTAAATAAGCTAGATAGAGTGGTTTAAAATATCTTTAAAAATGACTTTACACAAATAAAAAGAAGCTCATCCCTTCTCTTGAAGCCCCTACCTCTAAATGCATAGGAGGAGTGTTAACTATCCATTGTTTGTATGGCACTAACCCCGCATATTCATACTCTTTTAGATGGTGGTCACGATATGGACCCTTACTAGTGTCACATGGAGGATGATCCGAGCTTCGATGACCAGGACGAGGTTTATGGTGTACTCTAGTTGCTTGCATGGATGCATAGCCATTGATTCTTTTGGATAATTTTATGCTCTGCTGACATTCACAAACTCTGATTACTATTGTAATGAGGTATATCCCATATGACCTTGCTATTACTGACTTTATGGGATGAAACTATGCTATGAAATAATCAGGATGACAATTTTGCATGTATGAGTACTGGTGCATGTGACCAACGACTCTCAAGTACGTATAAATTGAGGGATGACAGTATCAAACGATGCAATATTTACTATCTTATCCTTGAAAAAAGCCCTAGACCCATTAATGCCAAGGCGACAGAAACAAACTTTGTGAATTTATTGCCAGGTATTACTCATGTCCGTCGTGCCGAGACGACCAAAAACGTTTATGCATGGTGTGGGCACATCCGTCTTCGTACGACTTACGCTCTTATCATTTTGTAAGGAATTAGAAAATTAAGCACAACTGCAATCAAAACAAAAGGTGGCGTTGCATTAACAAATGCTGGTTGATTGGATTCTCTGGTAGCCAAAATACTAACTGAACTGAAAAGAAAGTATAAACACCAAGCCACTGCAGGAAACATGATCGGTGTCGTCCACCTAAATATCTATATCGGCGACCCAAAACCCGACGAAAGATAATTCGTTCTATGTCGACGGTCAAATATAACCGCTAACACGTATCCACCCACACGATCCGTTTGGTGGCGTGGTGCTCTGTGTCAGCAGGAAAAAGTCAGCCGACAACACTATTCGCGCCGCCTATCCTGCTGCAGCATAATTTTAATTCGTATACTGCCAAATTAATCTAAGTCGTCAGCTCGCACTATGCCTACGACACAGAAACTCCTCCACACGGCAACTTAACACCCTTAAACGAAGCACTTCAAGGCGGTCCCGCTTGGAAGCGGAGGTCTTCTCTGCCATATGGGATCAACCCAGGTGCTCTAGCAAACGTCAGGCAGGGTTTGTGTCGGCGTGCAAAACATGTTGCGGACATTGATTCATCTTTGTCGGCGGGAATATGATAACCGACGACACATTCCAAAATAAAGCAAAAAAAAAAAGCAGGGCCGCAGGCAGGGCTCGAATTTGCGACCGGAGGGTGTGCCCGCGCCGCGCCGCACGCTGCTAGCTAAGTGGGAGGTTTTTTTTGTTCAACGATACTGGGCGCACAAGTTTTTATAAGTTGTCCACAATTTCTTTCGGTGGCCTCCAAAACGCCAAAGACACTAGCCTACGAGCCGTGCCATTAGGTTAATTTGTTTCGGCAGTGTGCCAGGTCCGCCGACATAGGATTTTACCCAGTTGCCTGTCCATGGAGGTTTTCCTGTCGTTGGTTTTACTTTTGGCCACAAAGAAAAATTCCAGTGTCGTCGATGCAACGTCGACGAACTTGTGTCGTCGGCCAGCCGACAACAAATGCCTTTGTCGGTGGGTTTTTTGCCAGTATCGTTTGTATTTGCCGTTGACACAGAGGTGGATTCCTGTAGTGAGAGGTATATAAGGGGTCGTTGGCAGGGCCACAGGGGCAACCACCCTAGGCCCATGATTTCGAGGGAACCTGACTCAGCGCCTATGTAGTAGTATTATAGAGTATAGACCAACCTCAAGTCAGCAATTCATTTCTCTCTATCTCTTCAAAACTGCAACGGTTGTGAACCTGTGACTGCTCATCTTCCTCCCAAAATCACAATGTGCCTTTTCCTTCCTCAAAATCGACTCCTAATCTACTAATCTTTGTCTCTAGGCCATTGATTTTGCATTTAACAGCGTTTCCGTTGGTGATTAGGGGAGAAATTAGTGGGATAAGTACCACATCCTACAACAACAAATCCCCAATTTCGCTGGCGATTCAAGTTGATTCGATGAACTGGCCAGCGGAGCAGCACCGCAGTAGCCAGGACTCAGTGAATTGCTACGCGGCATGCCTTGCTGGATGCCTCGGCCGCTGGGGAAAATTCGCTAGCTATCTATAATACCATGCTTTTGTTTTGATGTATCAAACATATTAGGTGCTATTTATAAATTTTTAAAAAATTGATTTAAACTTGAGGAATAAGTTAGGATATAGACCCCCAATTTATGTTTCGGCTCGGGGCCCCAAAACATTAGGAACAACCCTAGGTATAATTTTTCTTGTAATACGAGACTATTATGCTTACACACTAAGACAATAACGTGGTTACCAAAAAGGCATCGAATTGCTTGTCTTTGATGCTAACACATTGACACTATAGATCTTTCTTTGGGTAACAAAATGTTTTAACTTTGATAGAAAACCCCAACAGAATACTAAAAATAGTGAACCCCACTATAAAATAGAATAAATAAATGGAAAATAATTGTTTCAGTTAAGACACATAGAAAGTTATGTTTAATGAACAATTGAAAAAGAGTAAAATAATGAACAGTTAATAATAAACTATTAGTCGATTGTCATCTAGGTCCCCATTCTTTGAAAGTAAAGTTTTGGATCCCTAACTATCGACGATTGGGATATTGACCCCAAGTCAACTAAGGTTCTTGAGAAAAGGGAGATAGAAGACCTGCCGAGCAAGGCAAACAGCGATCAACGAGCAACAGGGAGACAAGGGTTTTTATCCTGGTTCAGGCCTCTCCGGGGAGATAACAACCCTACATCCAGCCTTTCTTATATATCAGAGATGATTACAAGAGGATGCTCGACGAGATGAACAGGTCTCGGCGAGATTATGTGTGTACAAGTGCGATTAGATCAGATGATGCGCTAAGACGTGCCATCCAGTCCCCTCTACACGCCGTAGGGGCCCTGTTTATATAGTGCTGAGCAACCGACCTACCGAGGGATAATCGGGCCGGGCTAACTACGAGATTATAGCGAACTCGACGTGCCAAATACATCCTGAGGTAGATAAGGTAAACTCCAATTCTTGGGGATCACGACATCTATTCCAATCCGGAAAACCACGTCCGGGTCTTTACGTAGCCGTGCAGAACTCTTGTTCGAGTCGGACTCAAACACGAATTCTAGGCCGTTACGCATCGTGCCAGCCAGGAAGTTGTTCGGCAGGATGCATATGGGCCTGATAGAACCTTCTAGGGAGCTGGGCCCTAGTAGGCTGTTCGATTGGGCCATCAGGGAGTGGGCCATGGCAATGGGCCGTGATTTTATCCCCGACAGCTAGCCCCCGAGACTCAAGTGGAAGTACTCACTAGAGTGGGGTCTTCCTCTTGAGACTCTAAGTCACGAAGAGGGAAACTCACTGCTACAAAGACGTGCAACAGGCGACCGAACAGGTTATGGCTCAACCGAACAAACCCGCCCCGTGCCGAGCAACTCTGTTGCGTCGAACAGAGAAACACATCTGTCCGAACAGAGCACTCGAGCCTTAAGTGAGATGAATCATCTCCTTGAGGCTGAATGTCATCAAGAAGGGATTGGATTCTTGGTAGTGAAGAGCGTACCACCACGTCCGGTAAGATTAGATCTTCCGGGAGAATGAACATAGCAAGTCACGAAATGGACTCATGTTGCTGCATCCAGGTATGAAGATACCCAGAAAAGCATGAACGGAAATAGGAGAACCACCTCTCGAGTTGGAGCTTGCCCGAGGAAATAGAAATTGTGCTCTCGAGCAAACGTCGTGCTCAGGAGCGAAGGTGATATGCTCCTAGACGTAGATCGTGTGCTTGGAGCAGACAATGCATACGAGAGGGAAGGTGACCCAGTCCTCGAGCGTAGAGCTCGTCAAAGGAACCAGGTAAAGAGATCCAGTCCATGAGCACGGAGCTTGTTAAATGGACCAGAAAGTGCGACTAAGTGAAGACATACCTGGTCAAAGACCATCCAGTCCCCGAGCACGGAGCTCGTCGCGGGGACCAGACGCGCGCTCTGGGCGAAGAGCTGCTCGGCACGAGGTGATCCAGTCCCCGAGCAGGGAGCTCGTCATGGGGACCAGACACGCGCTCCGAGCGAAGAGCTGCTCGGTGCGAGGTGAATTACAACCCGATGCAGTCAGAGCCGCAAGAGAACGTGTGAAATCAACGCTTTACCCATGACGTATTCCTTGTGACAGTGTAAGCGTTGTCTTGGCAAGTGCAGAACCGACGCTTGGAGTGCCCGTTGCGATGAGAATCGACTTACGATGGGCTTGCCCGTTGAGATGAGAATCGGCTTACGGTGGGCAGGACTCCGTTGGTGGCGCACTACCTTGACTTAACCAAACTGTGAAGGTCAGTGTCGGGCAAAGGCAAGAAATCATACGCGGGTGAAGTGAATCAGTTCCTGGGCATGCGCAGAGCATGTCCGGGAAGAAAGGGATGCAGACATTGGTTTTGGTGGGGAAGCCTGGAACCTCGCCGCGACCATCACCGGCGTCTGATGATCCCCGTTCCTGTATTTCCTGCAGAAGACACACAAGAAACAAGCCAGCAAGGGAAAAAAAAGAGTAAGGACAGGCTCTAAGAAGAGCAAAGCGAGTTTTGAAAAACACGCAAAAGACGACCTACCCGCACAAGACATAATTTTTCCCGGGTACGTCCCCGATAGCGTTAGTGTCACCTCGGCGAATGCGGAACCGACGCCAGGAGTGCCCATTGCGATGAGAATCGGCTTACGGTGGGCAGGACTCCGTTGATGGTGCATTGCTCCGGATTACCGTGGCAGGAAGGACGTAGCATGGATAAAAAAACGTGTGCGGGCAAGTGCAGCCCCGCTGTGGTTAAAACCGTTAACCAGGGAAGGCGATCGAGACCTTAGCCGCAGGCAAGACGCGCGAGACGAAATCTTATCCGGACATGGACCCGTGTAGCGTTGGTGTTACCTCGGCAGGTGATGAAACCAACGCCAGGAGTGCCCGTTGCGATGAGAATCGGCTTACGGTGGGCATGTCCGTTGCGATGAAAATCGGCTTACGGTGGGCAGAACTCCCTCGGTGTTGCACCGCTTCAGTTAACCGGAGCTGTACAGGTTGTTGCCAGATAAAAAAACACGCTCGCACGCGGGGAGAGCTACGGGAGCGAAAGACCGGCAAAAAGGTTTTAGAAAACCAACCCTAAGGAAAGGAAAAGGAAAACTGGAAACGTACCGGGGTTGCCGAAATTCGGCTCAAGTCCCAACTGACCGAGGAGAGACAGTCCTCCGAGGCTCTTCGGGAAGAAGCCGAGGAGCTTCTCGCGCTGGCCGCGAGGACTAGCATCGCGGAAGGATGGGTCGAGGAGATAGCTGAGCAGCTCTAAATAAAGCCTTACATTTTCCCTGCAAAAAAGAGCAGCAAAAGACAAGAATGAGCAGGAAACCGAGAGCAAGGCAGAACAACGCTATAAAGTTTTCGAAAAAATGGTAGAACGCTTAGTCTAACTCCCAGCCCCCATTGTGCATCTGCTCGCAAACCTGAGTTTGCGAACTCGAACAGGTGCACAAGCAAAAGAGCGACACCCTAGCCCCCGGTACGGACGATGCACGAAGACCTAAGATTGCGAAGTCGAGCACGTGCGTAGAGAGATAGAGCGACACCCGTATCCTGATCGACTCGTTCCAGGAACTGCTCGTTAACGTAAGTTAGGCAATTCCGAAGGTAACCGAATAAGGAAAGTGCCTTTGCCGCGGAGGGCTTACGAGAGCAGGCTTTACCAGGTGGTTGTGCCGTGAGCGGTAAGTGCCTCTGCCGCGGAGGACTTACGAGAGCAGGCTTAGCCGCAAGGCTGGAAGCCGTGTTACGCAACCCTGAGTTTAGGAACTTGTTGAAACCAGATACGGGCAGGGAAACCCTGAAGATTGCGGAGCCAAGAATTCGCAAGACCGAGCAGCCATCAAGTGTTACCAGAAAGAGAATAGTCTAAGAAGACAAGTGGTGAGAAGGGCCGCGGAGGGCCGCGAACATTCACCGCTTAATGGATTG
Source organism: Raddia guianensis (assembly GCA_036346415.1). Taxonomy (NCBI): domain Eukaryota; kingdom Viridiplantae; phylum Streptophyta; class Magnoliopsida; order Poales; family Poaceae; genus Raddia; species Raddia guianensis. Next base: position 40,158,209 of record CM070539.1, read on the forward strand.
AACTTTATATGGCAGCCCGAGAGACTTGAACGAATTAAGGCGCGAAGTTTGAGAAAAAGCACAAAGCTAGAAAAACAAACGAAAGACCCACACAAAGAACTTACGAAGCTGATCGATGTTCCAAGTGCTGGTCAGCTCTCTCCCTTCCTCCATTGCCGACGAAACAAATTTCGAAAGCGAAAGCAAAGAGAAACGACCGTGAACGGGCCCTCCCAACGGGGAGTTAACTTGTTGGCATTAGACAGGTTCTGGACGCGGCGCAGAACTAGGTCGCCCGCCTTCAAGGCCCTTGGTCGAACTGATTTGGCAGCGTACCGGCGAAGATCTTGCTGGTAGAGCGCCATTCTGACTTGTGCCCGGTCGCGTGCGCCTTCGAGGAGATCGAGTTCGAGCAAGCGCTCTTGCTCAGAGTCAACCAAGTTGACCGAGCTCGTGCAGGGCAAGCCGAGTACTGTTTCGGCAGGCAAGATGGCTTCTGCACCGTAGACCAATTGGAAATGAGTTTTCCTGGTTGCCCGGCTGGCTGTGGTGCGAACGGCTCAGAGGACGGAAGGAACTTCGTCAGCCTAGGCTTTGTTGTGCTCGCGGAGTGCCGCGAACACAAGCCGTTTGATACCCTGGACTAACTGTCCATTAGCTCGCTCGACCGTTTCATTGCTCCGTGGATGCGCCACAGAGGCGAAGCAGACCTTGGTGCCCAGCTGTTCGCAGTATTCCTAGAATAGCTCACTTCTGAACTGGGGACCGTTATCGGTGATCAGGGCAGGTTGACTGCGTTGCTCGGAGGAAGTGTTAACTTCACCTATGGGCTTAAGGCCTTCAGCCAGCCACTCTAGGTGAGAAGCAACAGCTGCCCATGAGGACGAGGCTGGCTTGGTTGGTGAATCTGACCACCGTTGCCAAGGCTTGAAGTCGTTCACGACTCTGCTCAAGGGGTCCTGAGATCTCTGAGGCATCCGCGCTCTGCCCGACCGGAGTCTGCTTACGCGGGGATTCAACCCGAGCAGGTAGAACGTCTGCCGGGGGACTTGGCGTAGTTGCGCAAGGCGGATCGCGTCGCTGACGTTTGCGCTGATCGCGAATCTGCGCCAAGGTTTGATCGATTGAGGCGTCTAGGCTATGGCGAACAATTTCTTACTCGCGAGCAGCTGGCGCGGCCCCATCTTGTTACCGAGCAGAATTGGACTACCCGATCTCGTCGGCCGCCGCGGCGCGCGCAGGATCCTCTAAAACCCCCGCGCCGGCCATGTTGACGTTGCGACGACCGTGTATTGGCACGCTAGACGGTGTCATCACTGTGTCGCCACAGGAGGAATCAACCGACATAGCCTTGTAATCCAAAAGATCTAAACCAGCGTAAAGATTGTCGGTTCCGTAATCATCGTTAATGACGGGAGCCTGATATAAGACCATCTCCGGAGCGTAGCTGGAGAGTTCTGTCCCAGATCTGGAAGGCGATCGAGATCGAAGAGATCGATCCGATTTGACAGGAGATGTGACATCCTGCGCTTCTGAGTCATAGCCCTCAGGAAGAGTTTCCTGATCACTGAATGAGTTCGACATGCTCGAACAGGCTTGATCTAGAAATCCCCACGGACGGCGCCAACTGTCGACGATTGGGATATTGACCCCAAGTCAACTAAGGTTCTTGAGAAAAGGGAGATAGAAGACCTGCCGAGCAAGGCAAACAACGATCAACAAGCAACAGGGAGACAAGGGTTTTTATCCTGGTTCAGGCCTCTCCGGGGAGATAACAACCCTACGTCCAGCCTTTCTTATATATCAGAGATGATTGCAAGAGGATGCTCGACGAGATGAATAGGTCTCAGCGAGATTATGTGTGTACAAGTGCGATTAGATCAGATGATGCGCTAAGACGTGCCATCCAGTCCCCTCTACACGCCGTAGGGGCCCTGTTTATATAGTGCTGAGCAACCGACCTACCGAGGGATAATCGGGCCGGGCTAACTACGAGATCATAGCGAACTCGACATGCCAAATACATCCCGAGGTAGATAAGGTAAACTCCAATTCTTGGGGATCACAACATCTATTCCAATCCGGGAAACCACGTCCGGGTCTTCACGTAGCCGTGCAGAACTCTTGTTCGAGTCGGACTCAAACACAAATCCTAAGCCGTTACGCACCGTGCCTGCCAGGAAGCTGTTCGGCAGGATGCATATGGGCCTGATAGAACCTTCTAGGGAGCTGGGCCCTAGTAGGCTGTTCGATTGGGCCGTTAGGGAGTGGGCCATGGCAATGGGCCGTGATTTTATCCCCGACACTAACCTTTTTAACTTGGTACCCCTCGGTCCAAACTTGTCACGTGATAGCCTTAGAGCTGACGTGGCGCTGACATGTCACGTAAATTAGTTTTAAAAAGGAAAATCATTAAAAACATGGAAATCATTTTAAAAATTTAAAAATGAAAAATCATTAAAACGTGACAAAATTATTTTAAAATCATACAAATGAAAAAACAATAAAAAAGGAAAATCATTAGAAGCATATAGAAAATATATAAAAATACTGGAAAATCATTAAAATAATGGGGAAATCAATAAAAAATCATGGAAAATCATTTAAAAAACATAAACATATGAAAAAACATAAAAATATTAAAAATAAACATAAAGACAGTGTGGTCGCCTTTAATACCTTTGTAGTTGTAAGCTCAAGATCTCTAGCATTGTGGCGTACGGGAGTCCTCAAGTGCTACTTTTTTTTATAATTTTTGTATGAATTTTCCTAATTATTTTATGATTTTCCGTATTTTTTATGATTTTTAAATTTTTTCATAATTGTTTTGAATTTGTTATGTAATTCATGTGACATGGAATGCCATGTGAGCGCCACATCAGCTTCATGGCTATCACATGGCAGGTTTGGATCGGGTCGAACCCACTTAAAAAGATTAGGGACCCAAAACTGCAATTTAAAAAAAGAGTAAATTGCACAGTAACCCCCGAAAGTTGGCACCTTGTTTCACTTAGCCCCGAAACTTCTATTTTACTTTAGCGCCCCCTGGAAGTTGGCACCGTTTGCACGGAACACCCCGAACCGTTATGTCCACCGGAAAAATCATAAAAATAAGAGAAAATAATAAAAAAAACATAAAACAATTTAAAAATTCATAAAAATAGAAAAATCATAAAAATCAAAAACTAAAAGTTCATAAAAAATTTATAAAAAAATTAAAATATGAAAATATAAAAAACATAAAAAATCATAGAAATTTAGAAAAACATATAAAATATAACAATTTAGAAAATCATATAAAAATCTAAAAAATCTAAAATATTATAAAAATATTAAAAAATAAAAAATTAAATATCAAAAAAATCAAACAACCAGAAAAATTCAGGTAGACAACTACTGCTAGTGAAGGTGATGTAGACATACGCATCAGGTGGTAGAATTTTTCTTGGTTTTTTAATATTTTTTGAATTTTTAAGTTTTTTTATTTTTTGAATTTATATGACTTTTTTAATTTTTGATTTTTTATGGTTATTCTGATTTTTATATGGTTTTTCGAATTATTATAAATTTTTTATGATTATTCTAAATTTTTTATGGTTATTCTTAATTTTTTGAATTATTCTAAATTTTTTATGGTTATTCTTAATTTTTTATGCTCCGTGCAAACGGTGCCAACTTCCAGGGGGCGCTAAAGTAAAATACAAGTTCTGGAGGCTAAGTGAAACAAGGTGTCAACTTTCGGGGCTACAGTGCAATTTACTTTTTAAAAAATAGGGACCTGGATGAGAATCGACTAATAGTTTAGGGACCGCCCGTGCATTTTACTCATTTAAAAATCAAGAAATATTATGACAAACTATGAATATAAAAAAGTTGTAGTACAATTATGCTAGATTACATATTAATCAGCAAGGACCCACTATTTGAGGCTTACTAGTGTTCAATTTAATGTAATTGAAATGAACAAATTCAAGCAACTATGCATTAGCAAAGCTGTTTTGGGAAATCCCAACCTTCCAAATGCCATGAGGTTTACACGCTTGACGCTACTACACAGGTTTCACGGCGAAATCATGTCCTTTATAGTTATGCAATTTATGTTAGGACATAGGCTCTGTTTTGTACATGGCTGTGTACATGCATCTCATAATGTAAAGGACAGAATTAATGTTCTTCTATTATAAAAAATGCTATCCATTTTAGGATCATACAAAAGATTTATGAAATAAAAGCGCTAGTATTTCAATTTTCTTACTCTCTCTCTCCTCTATATTTTAGGACCATCTTAGCACCAATAAATCAATAGTGCCACCTAAACTCTTATTATAAGCAATGTACCCTCTGATGTGAAGAGCTTTTTAAGAGTTACTTCGATAAAGTAATAATAAAGGATGTTAGGCAAAGCTTTTGGACTACCAATCTTGAGGGTCGACCAATCTAATTAATTCTATCTTAGGAGGGCTTTAATCCTGTCAGCATCGAGATATTATCTATCTAGCTGCGTGCACCACATCCCTGCACTAGTGACAGTGAGAGAAAAGCAGTGCAAATCTTAGGTTACATAGGATCCGTTGATCATAGAGGGCTCTTTCAACTTTTGAGCATCGTTACCTTCCGTTGGGGAATATGTGGTGGGATATTCTGATGCATCAGGAAGGGGTGTCCTCACAACCAAAAGATGGTGTCCCTCAATGGTTAACAAGGTGACCACCATGAATGACATCCTGCATAGCCAACTATATCTGAATTGGAGTTGCCAGATAAGGCAGGGTGTTTCAATTTCCTTGGGCAAGAATCTCCTTTTCAAAAATTTAATCAAAAGCCTAGGATTGTCGAATCTTAATGGATGCCATATCTTAATGAATCTTAATGGATGTCAAAAAATTTTGTAAATAAAACACCACAAAACATAAGGCTGCTTACTTTTCTCGAATACAATTTATCATCACAGGGAACTACTATTCTATCATATTATGCTGGCAATGCAAACGACGGAAAAAAAAATAGGTTTTAGAATATTACCAGATGGGACTGGTGGTACGCGTGAAATTCCGTTTTAAAAATTTTAACCAGTGAAGTTTTTCTAACAAAATTTGGATTTGAAGCAAAAAAGAGGGAAATACTTTTTTTAGGGGACTCAAAACCCAGGAACTTCTATGGGAGCTTCCCGTTGGGCTACTGGCAAGCATGTGGATACTCTTGTTACATCACTAAAAAAAATACTCTTGTTACCATAAAACTTGGAAATGAAGCTTATGCATCACCTCACACAAATTTGAGTTAATTCATACAAATACAGAGATATCTACAAAGGACAACCCTGAATTGTTATCATGAGGAGGAGCTGCAATTAAGGGCATAATATATTGGAAATGCATAATATAGAGAAATTTATCGGTTTAATCATAATTACCAATGGGACTGTTAAATCCAAATTTTTGGTTTTTGGGGCAATTTTTTACAAAAAAAAAAATGAACGTGGAGAAAAAAAAAGTTGAAATATTGTGTTTTAGGGGACTCAAAACCCAAGACCTTCGTCATTTCGAAAAACTTCGCATTGGGCAATCAGCAAGCATGGGATTACTCTTGTTATATATGGATATACTTATACACATAATGAATATTTGATAAAATTCATGCGAATTTGATTTTTTTGTTGGTTTTTCTTTTACTGGGGCACTGTACGGCCGAATGTTTAGTGTCAAGAAAATTAGTGCAATTATTGCTAGGAGAAGTAGTTATGTTATCTTAGTAAGTGATGGTCAGAATCACATTAACATCATTTGCGAGGGACGGCACAACTACTATTGTTATCCCGAAGATGATGGCATTGAAACCAATAAAGTTGTTTTTTTTTAGGAAAAGGCAAAAGAACTGCCTTGTTTTAATTCAGTAGAAAAGTTACATGGTTAAAAGATAGTGGGAGATTTAGGCGCATTCCCTCCAGACACGCGCTACAAGAGAGCTAACTTATTACAAAACGGATGCCTGCCACCCTCCAAAGGCATAGGACCTTAGAGTTAAAAATGTGATTGTTCCTTTCAAGTTAGAGATGCTATAAGGTTGCTAGCATGACGGATTTTAAACCCGGGGCAAGGTTGGATTGTAGGATATCCTCGACCCACCAGACACTGAGATCTTCGATATGGTTCCACGTGGAACGGAGGAGACGTGGGGCATTGAGTCTGGAAGCCAGGAGGTCCCAAATGTGGGAGGTTAAGGGGCACTCGAGGAAGAGGTGTTCCGGGATCTCCAGGCATCTGAGATAGAGGATGCAGAAGTAATTATACGGCAATCCTCTGCGCAGTAGGGCGTCAGCAGTCATCACCCTCCTTAGAAACAACATCCAAGCAAAGAACTTGGACTTAAAGGGCGCCCATTGCTTCCATTCCATATTAGGGCTAGCGTCGTCAGAGATGTCATTCCAACAAATTGCATGCGGTATGCTTAGCGGACAGAGATGTTCCCATCTACGGAGAAACGCCAAATGGCTCGGTCCTGGTGGTTCGGATGGAGCGCAACACGACTGATCTTTTGGCAGAGGGAGACCAGCTCCACGGCGAGGTTGGGGGCGAAATTCCACCTAAGTCCAACAACCAGTTGTCATTGTGCATGGTATCAGCGACTGTGCGGTTTTTTTGAGCAGAGACCGCAAAAAATCCTGTGGCCACTTCCTTTAGAGATTGCCCAAGTAGCTAAGCATCGGTATAGAAGAGAAAGGTGGCACCATTCCCAAGTACCAACTCAGTGTCCACTCTGAAGAGCGCCGCGTCAGTAGAGTCCACCCAGTCTAGCGAGACGAGGCATGATCTGGGGGAGCCGCAAAAGGCCAGCCAAAGCCAACACAATTGGAGGGCGCGGGCGAAATTCTTCAGGTCGAGCACCGCGAGCCCCCAAGAGTAGCCAGGGAACAGACGAGTTCCCGGTTGACACGACACCCGCCAGCTGCAACATTGCCATATCGTGCCAAAGCCAGGCGCGACGCAGCCTTTTGACATCATTTGCCCCCGCCAGCCTGCCAAACGGCCCGTGATCTTGTCGATTACAGGTTGGAAGTGAATGTGCTTTAGCTTCTTGATGGCGAGCGGGAGGCCAATGTACGTGATGGGTAAGTACATTCACCGCACGGGCAGGTCGGGGAAAATGTCGTCGAGGTCAAGCCCTACGCACTCGATGGCACGACCTGACCCTTTTTAAAGTTGGTGCGGAGGCCAGAGATTGCGCCAAATATCTGCAGGATCTGGGCCAGCGCCACAAAGATTGCAGTATCGTCAGCGTATAGCGAGATACGTTGGTTGGCCGGGATGCCTCAAAGCGGTGAAAGGATCCCCTCCTCGGTGGCGATGTGCAGAAGGCGTTGAAAGGGTTCAATTGCAAGGTTCGATAGGAAGGGAGACAACGAGTCCTCTTGGCGGAGCCCTTTGCGGTGGATGATGAAAGGGCCCGGGGAGCCGTTGAGGAGGATTTGGGAGGAGGAGGACCGCAAAGAGGAAGCGATCCAATTCCTCCACTTATCGTCAAAGCTGTGGGGTGCGAAGGTTGTCTAGAAGGTAGGGTCAAGAAACCGAGTAAAAGGTTTTTTGGAGGTCTAATTTCAGCAGGAGGGCTGGCGTGCTGAAATAAAGTTGTTGATACATGATCTGAAATTCGAAGTAGGCTAAATCTATCTTTGCTTTGTGCCCCCAAAGTATATGGATCATTGTGACTTAACGGATTTGTTTCATATTAATTTCGTCAACCCTATATAAAGTTCTCTTGAAAGCTGCAAGGGAAGACAACAAGTCATATTGTAAATCTCCCTGCATTTTTTTAACTCTTCCAGAAGAGTTGAGATTTTGCTGAGTCAGGGTCAGTTGTTTTTCCCACAAGGGTTTTCTACATGCAATCGGTGTCTTGATTTCTTTTTTTCTTCATCTACTTCTATTTTTTTTTTCTTGTGGATATCTAGTAGAAAGGAGGGGGAAGAAAACTCTACTGTAAAACATGGGAACGAAGAAGATGGCATTGCATCCCTTTAGACAAATTTGAGTGACTTGATCCAATCAGTCACTTGAGCTATCTATACAAGGGAATCCTGAATTGTTATTGCTGGTCTGAGTCTTATGGCATTCCTTTTCTTCTCCCCCACTACTCCCTGCAAAAGAGCATATCACAGATATGGTTGCTATCTCATCTTTATATACACACGAGATATTCTTGTCTAAGGCAGTGCAACTATACTTTTGTGCAATGATTCTTGTTTCTCCGATGAAGATCAGAGGGTCGGTAAGTATGTCAACTACTTCTTTAGCACTATTTCCTCCTTTTCGTAGTTCAAACTTTGCATCAATGTGATGCTAGTGAAATATTTTGCATTCATAAAAAAAAAAAATCTGAACTCCAAAATACTCGCCAGTCCTTTCCTCTCTTATGAATCTGCAAGCCTAGTTTAGTTTAGCGAATGCGCAACTCATGGTGTGGTATCCTTTCCATTGATGAAACACTTGAGTACTTGACCTTAAGTGTTTAACATCCTTGTGGTGTTTGAAGCGTGCAAAATTGCCCATGTTTTTTACTATCGTGTGTTTCACTCATGTGAAGTAGCTGCTAGCCAGCTAGTCCATGTTCTTCAGACAGTTCAGAGGCATGCTGCGACATCACTGACCTGTCGGTATGCAGCCTCATTTACTTTCCACAAAGTATTTGATTTCCACACTTGAGCTCTCAAGAGATGGTGAACGACGCGGCGCATCGTCGCCTTTGCGTACTTTAGGTCAGATATCTTCCTGTACCATGGAGATTGATGTCCATGCTTTTCAGCAAGATGGCATTGTACAGAAATGCAGGGTTTATTTATCGTTTGAGTGGCTTGGCAGGATGGTGTCTGATCAATGCGCAGGGAATGAAACAGAGGAGCTTATCTCATGGTGAAATGTTTTGAATAACATTTTGTGAATACGAATCATAGGACTAATCACTCTTTACCTAATTATCTCTGGAGAGAAAGACAGGATATCCAAGCAAAAAAATATTTCAGATAAATAAAAGCAGACAGCAAATCAGCTGCTTTCTTTGGCTAGTGTTGTCCAAATAGGCAGCATATCTGAATCTGTTCTCCCGAAATGCCACTTTACCTGATGCAAATCGATATGAGCCTTGTGGGTATCAAACTGACATGTGTTCTCGGCCTCCTTCGCCATGTGACACCGCTTAATTTGTAGACGATTACAGTACACATGGACAGAATGAATTCATCATGCATGTTGCAGTATAGGATTCCCCAAACCGCCTAAGATTTCTAACATCGTCTAGTTCTGACAAAAAGCAGCCATACTACTTGAAGCAGCCAAGAAAGTAACTTTGTTTCTCCTCCTTTTATCACATCCAAATCTCTAATCTAATAAACTATTAATTCACGTAGATATACAATCCTGGAAAGCACATTCTTAGTGGCACCATTGCATGCAAGAATATGTTCCTTTTTTTGCAGCAACATATCGTGGCTACCCTTTTTTCGGGACTATACCTTGGCATGCGGGTAGTTGGATACACATCAACTGCATTTCTCAGATGCTAGTAGATGAGGCAGTATTCAGATCCTTCAACTATGATGTACAGCATCTATTCTTGTAGAACCTCCATGGGGGCTTCTTAATAGACAACGTATCTATGCAATCAAGTTTTTAGTGCAATTGCAACCAAATTAATAAAAATCATGAAAAATTCTGAAAAACATATGTAGATGTGCTTAATTCTTTCCTTTCCTTATGTATGAAGTTTTGAAGATCAAATTTATTATATGTTAATAGTTATAAAAAAGAGAATATTCTAACAAAAATATCACAAACTTTTAACGAATCACAACGTGCAAATATCACTCCATAGCGGAGTCTTCCGAAACAACAATTAAATTGCCTAAATTCGACATCTCAATGACCAATCACAACTCAAGAAATACCTAACCCTCTTGCTTCTAATTGATTGTATCAACCTTCAGCCGAACATTAACAACGACATCTATTGGACCCACTCCTGCTCCAAAACTTACTCAACCAAATCGACGTATAACTTGCAGTTCCTTGGAAGCATACCTTCTATCCTTGCAACAACCATTTGGAGGGCGCATACGGAGAACAAATGCAAATTCTTTGCTTGGAGCTTTGTCCATGGCATGATAAATATCGTAGACATCCTGGCAAGGAAGGGATGTCCTCGTCAAAGTTTCTATCTACTCTACGGCTCTGTACCAAAAACGCAACGCTGGATCATCTGTTTGTCCACTGTCCGTTCTCAGTTGCAGTGTGGATGGCCTCGCTCCCTCTTGGTCAATACAACATCCAACCGTGCAACACTTAGACGGCCTTTCAGCAATAGTGGCTCACTACAGTGAACTCTTTACCCAATAGCGTTAGACGCGAGTTCAATGGCCTGATCATCTAGGTCGTCTGAAACATCTGGAAGGAGCGTAATAGGCGCCTTTCCTAGCAAAAGGTTTCTTCCCATGCGCATCTTTCCCTCTTAATCCGGGAGGACTTTCGCTTATGTCGTGAGCTGGGGGTCTCTTCTAGCTCGATGTAATTAGGCTCATCCACAACTCGTTCCCTCTCTCTCTTATATAGTGTACATTGCTTTCTTGAGTCCCCACTTGCTTTCCTCCAAAAAACTGATTAAATTCTCTCTTTTGTAACACTCAATATAAGATAAATTTGAATTTGAGATTTTATACAGAGATAGAGTAGACTCATGAGCACATCTATATATTTTTTTTATAATTTTTAACGACTATTGTTATTTTGGTTGTACGGTGATCGTAGCGGAAACTTGATGCCTAGTCAGTGGTAGGCGGTGCGGCACTCCGCGCCCCCGCGTGAGCTCTGTTGGTGGTTCTCCTTGTTGCATTGGTTCCCTACTGAAGATGCTAATGGGATTACAAGATCAAATGTAATATACTGGGTATAAACGGACTCTTTATACTGCCGAATCTTTCAATATTTGAAGATAATGAATTGGAATGGATCCTGTTCAAATGCCCAAACTAGCAATATAGTTCATTTACAGCAATTTCACTTGGGTATGCCAAGATAGTGAGGTCATACCCTATATTTCTCTGATCTGATATATATCAGATCAGAGATTTTTTTCAAGATAATGAATGCAATGAAAAATTAAAGCATTATTCTGGCCGTGTTCGTGGTGCATTCGGATCAAATCATACGATAAATTGTTTGCTTTCTGGATATGATAATTTGTCTACAGTAAGGACCATAATGTGCTGAGGAATACACCATTGTTTTGGCAGAAACACCCGTACATATAAGAGATTCTTAACACGAATCTTCGAATTTTTTGGGATGATTAGAGCCTACTTCATGACATAAAGGAAATATGCTTTTCAAATTTCTTGCTGGCCATACCCACTCTTATTGCAAGAGCAGATGCAAATATACTGAGAATAATCCCAAGTTTGTTCTTACTGTCGAATCAATAATTGTGGGATTTCTTATCTTCGCATTGTACGTTCGTTCTGAAGTCATTTCCATCGTGCGGATCGAAGAAGCAAACACTATTACCGTATGTCTAAAAGGCATAAATGATCAGAATTTGGATCTCTAATTCTCTACTATAGCAGAATCTATTCCCTCATTCATGGCCCTCAATACTGAACACTGTAATCTGATCAAACAAACAACTTGCAGAGATATACCAGGAATAAACGCAGAATTTCTTCATTTCTGCTGTGTAAATTTTGGAAATCCAAGTTGTATATCCATCACAATTCTTAGCTTCTGTTGTTTAATCCAGTAAATCTGGATATATTTCATTTAGACAGCTAGAACCTCTTGCACAAAAGCAAAATATCTCAGCCAGCTAACAACGGGGTCTCACTCCAGTCTATCTTTTTTTTGAGCTAATGGGTAGGAGCTCTGCCATTTCATTAAGTAGGAGAGAAAAACAATGTACAAGAGAAAAAACGGGGGAGGGAGGAAGGCGACCTGGCCAAGAGAGGAAGAAAACGACTCGGCGCAAACACACCAAGGCACACCGCAGCCCAAGCGCCACCAATAAGCATGCCACCACATGCCACCTTGGCTAGGCAAACACCTCGCCCGAAGGTGACAACTACAACGACAATGGCCTGAGACCGTCGACAACGACAACACGGCTAACAAGGGACACTAGCAGCCAATCACCAAGACCACAGACGACGCCTTCAGCAAGGGAGCGACGCAAATGTGACACAATCGCACAAGAGTTTCCACTCTAGAAGCTTCAAGGACAAGGCGACCACCAAGACGATGCCTCCAGGGAGGGGAACGACTCCAAGGCATTGTCATCACCGGCCCATGCGGGAAGCCTAGGCAGAGTTTTCACCCGGAGCACCTGCCCTAAAGCCACACTAGAGGAGGACGAAGCTAGTAGCCGATGAGAGAGCACGGAGGCCACACCACGCCACCACCGTCCTGCGACGAGAGACGACGAGGGAACCAGGTGACGAGGGAAGCCGGGGAGAACACATCGAAGCCACATGCCTCTGCACGATCCAATAACGTCCCAAGAAGCCGATTGCCGAGAACACTCGACAGCACCAAACACCAATGCAGGACCCACACCACAAGCTCGCAAACCGGTCGAGCCACCAATGTCAGGGATCCGCCTCCCATGCGTAAGTTGGACACCCATCAGCTGCCGTGAGGAGACTAACCCCGACCGCAGCCTCTCCAGCAAAGGGGGGACGAGAAGGGGTGGCTAGACCAGACGCCTCATCGGTAGGGAGAGAAGGCCGGAAGAAGGTGGTGATGAGAGAGAAGAGGGGCTCCCCCCAGCCAGACCGCCACACCTCCAAAGGAGAGGGAGGAGGAGATGGGGCACAAGACCCAAGCCGCAGCACTCCAGGAGAAGGGAGAGGCAGGGGGACACAGCGGAGCGGCAACCGTCAAGAAGAACAAGGCAGCTGGGTCCAGAGGTGACGTGAAGATCTGGAGGGAGACCTAGCAGGGAGAGCCCCCGACCGACGGAGCCGACGCCACAACCCGACGGCACACCCAACCGCCAAGGGCATAGAAATTGGCTAGGCTGCCGCCATGGCACAACCACCGGCGCGAGTCGTCCGGAAGAACTTGGCGAGCACCGGGATCTCGCACTTATACAACTACTCCCACTCCAGATCCGACGAGGAATCCCTCCCCTGGACCTCGAGGGAGGAGAGGGAGAAGGGCGAGCCGGCGAGCAGGAAGGCGGCGTGGAGCTTCTCCTTGAGGCCATCATTGAGGTAGCACTTGGGCTTGGTGTACATCACCCACCTCCGCGGCACCGGGCATGGTGGCAGAGAGGCCTCGCCGGCAACTGCAGCACAAAGGAGGTGGGAGGCGTCCTGTCCACATGGTGCAAGGTGAACGGCGACCGCTGCACGACAGGGAAGTGTTGATAGCCCACCGCCACCATGGACGAGCTTAGTTGCTCACTGATGCGATGGCGAGCACTAGCACACACCGCTGCCAACGAGCTGGAGAAGAAAACCATCGGAGATCCGCCGGAGAGTAGAAACAAGAAAAAAGAAAAATCCGCCTCACTGCTCTACCAGTGGAGAGGGCACCGACGGGGAAGGAGGGCACCATGAAGGCCCACCGGTGGCGGTAAGCCAGCCGGCAGCAACGCCGTCCCCGCTGCCGCTAGGGGGCGGCTAGGGTTTGTGGTGGGGTGTCGCCTAAGAGGTCACGACTCGTGAGAGCCCCGTGCGATATCCTACTTTTATTCCAGTCTCTCTGTTATACAATTAAAACATGATCCAACAGAGGCACCATATTAAATTTAAAACACGAAAAAAATCCATGCTAACCAAAAATAAAAAAGAACTACACAATTGATTGTTGTGGGCCCAAATTATAACGGGTTAGATTATAAGAAAAAAATTTGCAATAAAAATAATAGAAATAAGAGTCCATGCTATATTTTTAAAAAAATTATATCAGATAGAAAGTCAAAGAAAAAATAATAAAAATGAGAGTACATGTCATATTAAATAAAGAGTTTATATATGTTACATAAAAACAGGGTCCAACAGAGCCACCACATTAATCCTAAAATACTAGAATATCCTACGTTAATTAGAAAGAAAAAGAAAGATCTACGCCGTTAATTGTTGTGGGTGCAGATTATAACTAGATAGACAAAAATAAAGAAATTCACAATAAAAATAGTAGAAATAAGGGTGCAGATTAAAAATTAGAAATAAGAGACCATGCGAGATTTAATAACGACTTTGTGTTAGGTGCAACAAAAAAAATAGAAATTTGGAACAAAAATACATAGAAATAATGTTAGATTAAAAAACCAGTTTGTATCCCCGCAATAAAAAAACCACCACATTAATCCTAAAATCCTAGAAATTTCCATACTAATCATAAAAGAAAAGTTATATTTATACGCGTAACTGTTGTGGGCTCATATTATAATGGTTTAGATTAAAAGAAAGAATTCATATCAACTATAAAAAATAGAAATTCATAATAAAAATAGAAATACGAGCACATGCCAGATTACAAAATATTATATCAGCTCCAACAAAATAATAATAACAGTTGACAATAAAAAATAATTTAATCTATCTATGTATTACATAATTAAAACAGGGTTCGACGGAGCCATAACATTAATTCTAAAATTCTTGAAATTCTCACACTAATCAGAAAAAAATTAAATCTACAACCTTGATTATTGTGGGCCTAGATTATAACATATTAATTAAAATAAAGAATTCATATCAACTACAAAACATAGAAATTAAAAATAATATAAATAATAGTACATGCCAGATTTTAAAAATAGTTTGTATCTGCTCCAACAAAACAATAATAGAAATTTAGAAAACAAAACAATTGCATGTCGATCATATTAATAGAAAAGGTTCATATCGGCAATAACAACAAAAAATTACATAATTTTGAAATAGAAAATAATAGAAAGTCTGTACCAATTTAAAAAAGAGTTAGTGCCTACTCCAACAAAAAAAAATAGAAATTTGAAATAAAAAGTAATAAAATAAGTTGTTATGTCACATTAAAAGAAAGAGTTTATATCAACTACAATAGAAATCATAATTTGCATAAATTTGAAATATATAATAAATGGAATAGGAGTCCATGTCAAATTAGAGAACTGAGACAAATTAAGGCAACGTGCTTGCTATTAAGATAAATTTAGGCTTAAGCATACAATTTTATTAAAAAACCTGCAATAGTGAGGCACCATGGGATCAAACCCTGTGATCAACCTAGTTACTTTCTAAAAAAAAAAAATTAATGCTCCATGTGATGCAATGAACTTAATACGATACTACACCCTCTATGGCGATTCTAATCATACAATGACGTTGCAATAGCTTACCTTGTTTCTGTACACATGTGTACATATATTCGAGTATAAGTATTCTCAATTTCTGAAAAGCAGCAAATTCGTCCAACGTCAGTAGTAATATACCAAAGAATAAACTGGTATTATTCTATTCTTGATAATAGTAGATAACGATTTAATTCTTCGAAAGTAAAGATTTGCAACTATAGCAACAAATGGGAAATTATGGTCCTGCCACGGAAGAGGAAGGAGAGGCTACGCAAGGAAAGCATAAGTCCGTTTTGATCCTAAATTATCAAAGAGATAGATTATTCTTCTGCAATAATGAACTCCAATTTGAAGTATATGTTACTTCTTGTTTGCGTGACTCCTTGAGTTTAACTCTAGTTCGCATTTCAGATAATCATGCAAACAATGAGGTGTATCAGACATGCTATTGCACATTTCCATTTTTTCCATTGTCCAACTCAGATAGTGATGAAACATCTTAGATCATAGGCGGACGCCACAAATCAGATGTCCTATAAATTGAACGGCTCACGTTAGAGTAAGCATGACGTCATAACAAAAAATTAAAAAACATCTATTAGAACTTAGAAAAATAATTTTTAAAACTTGAAAAACTACTTTCCAAACATAGAAAATCTACTACTGCAACTTGACAATATGAGAACTTCCCGATTACAAAATCCAAGTTCTAGTAGACAAAAGCTCAAGTTTCAACGGGCAATAATCCGAGTTTCAGTGGGGCCAAAATCTAGGTTTCGGCAGGCAAGATGTCATCACCGTCATTATGGGAACCTGGGAAGCACATGTTGAAACATAACAAACTTACTCCTAAACCTTGACAATATGATAGTTTAGCAAGTATAGAATCCAAGTTTTAAAAGGAAAAAATCCATGTTCAGCAGGCAAAAAACAAGTTTTACACATATATTACAAGGTTCCATATGA
The DNA here is from genome assembly GCA_036346415.1 of Raddia guianensis. Taxonomy (NCBI): domain Eukaryota; kingdom Viridiplantae; phylum Streptophyta; class Magnoliopsida; order Poales; family Poaceae; genus Raddia; species Raddia guianensis. The sequence continues at coordinate 40,174,472 of CM070539.1, forward strand.
AAAATAGGGAATGGAGCTTCCAATTGAAGAAAGAAATGTTCGTTGGAACAAATGCAAATTTTATACGTAAAACCCAAAGTTTTGTATGTACCAGTATGAGGTTCCATTTGAAAATGATGCATGCATATTCTCCTAGCTCTCTTCTTCTTTGTTTATTCAGAATCGACAAACCTCCACCCCATGCTCATTGGATTGGGCCACCAATAGGTCACCTACGGATAGAAATGGTGCGGATATTATCCGACCGACCGACCGACCGAATCGGTCGGATAGTTATATGCATAGTTTTATGGATGTGCGGCAATTTTTGTGGATACGGATAATGATAGACAATATCCCATGATTAATATTCGAAAACTATGTAGTATCGGCCGGAGGTGGCGCAATGGCGGCGGCCAGCAGGAGCAGAACGGCCCGGGAGGCGGCGGGCACCGGCGTGGCGGTTGACCGGCAGGGCGCAGCCTGGAGGCACCGTGGGACAACGGTCGGCGGGCACAAGGTGCGAGACGATGGCTGTCAGCGCTCGAGGTAGGCTGCTAGAATAGATGGCGTCACCGGTGGATATTACCGGTGGCGACGACTGCAAGAAAAGTAGGGAGAAACTCTATGATGGCTAGGCTCTGATACCATGTTAGGAAGCCTGTTCGAGGCTCCATGGAGCCTAGGCTCCATTGACATCCACCGTTGATTTTCTATTAACCTGTTTACAGCGTTTGATTAACGGTTCTTCATGGGTATACCTGTTAAGCAGATTGAAGGGTATTGAATGTGCTAATTATGCCACGCTCTTCGTTGCCAAATTCAAAATAACTTTTCAAATACTAGTATGGACTGTTTAGGTATAAGCTAGCACTAATAACGCCCTACACCTTTCCATGTATACACGTTTTCGTATTACTCCGTTGATATGTATATTTATACTTTAAAATTCAACGTACACACGTCATGCATACCCCGTGTATATACCTCGTGCATACACCTCGTGTATATACTTTAAAATTCAGTGTACACACGTCATGCATACCTCATGTTTATACCTCGTGTACTTCCATATGCATACACATCATAAATACTAGCTTCCGTATATATGTACATGTCCTGAGATTGATCCTGTCCAAATACGTACTTACAAATTCACACATATATCCATGTATACGCGCCTGATTAATCACATGTTTTTTTAATGCTGCTTACATTTAGCAATTAATATTTTGTTAATTACCCTAAGATACTTGCTTACACAAGTGACAAGTCAGTGTTTATGTTACGAAAATACCTCTTGTACATCAGTAAATCGGATAGAACATGTATATCACTAAATTGCATGGAACATGTATATAAGAAAATTGGCTGGGACATGTATATTGAGAGTATGATGAAAAAAATAAAATTGAGAGTATGTACGATTGATCTTAATATACCCATATGTTTTGATATTGTAAAAAATGCAAGTAAATCTATTAAAAAAATTAAATTGAGAGTTTGCTGGTGTATTCCAAATATACACATACGCTCTGATATTCTTAAAAAATGCTAGTATGTCTAAAAAAAAAAGTAAAATTGAGATCTTGTACGGGCAAAGTAAATATATATATCCATACACTCTGATTTCAAAAAAAAATTCGAGTGTGTACTTAAATGCTTTGATTTCTAAAAAAATGAGTATGCGGAAAAAAGTAAAATTTGGGAGGATATACACTTAGGCAAAATACGAAGATTCACTCCAATTTGGGAGGATAAACACCACGATTCAAACAAAGAGATACAACCCCAAATTCCCAATAAATAATCCATGTGAAGGAACTAACTCAGTCCAAGAACACGATATCAAGTACCAAATTGGCCAAGTAGCCACCCAAATCGAATGAATTTATACCTTTTCCAAGAACTGAATCGAGCTTGTAATGTGTAGAATCCTACATATGATACACACAAACAGCACTTTCACGCTCACTCCCTCCAGCATGCCGATTGACCCAGCGCAGGCGTTGCCGGCAACACGGCGGCCATACCAAAGCACGTAGCTGCTGGTGACGCCGAAATCGCAGCCGTGGCCGGAGAGGAAGACCTCGAAGGAGCGATCCAGCCAGAGCTTGTACGACTCCGAGAGGATGCCTCGGCGTCCGCAGGGAAACGAGGAGACCGGGCGCCGCCGGTTCCCGTCACACCGCTGGGGGAGAATCCGCCACACCTGGGAAGCATGCGCTGCGCCGCCGGAGATCCAAGTCGTCGCGCCATAGCGATTTGCGGGTGGAAGCGATTTGGAGGTCGCACACGCGGAGGACGGCAAGGTCGCCCGGGCGGAGGACGCGAGGTCGCCGGGGCGGAGGACGGCGAGGTCGCAGTGTGTAGCTGGCGTCGTCCGGGGCGGCGCGGATCCAAGGCCAACAGCGTCGATGGCGGCGCTGCCGACACGGAGCCAGGGTCGGTGGCGGACGGCGCCGAGGGTGGCCGGATCTAGGGCCACCGGCGCTCGCCTCCATCGCCGCCAACGCCGAGGGCGAGGATGAGGTTGCCGATGCTGGGGAAACACCTGGAGGCCACAATGTCTCCGCCTCCGCCCACCCCACCCGAAAAGCTACGCCGCCTACACCTGGAGGGCCTCGCCACTGGATCGCCTCATGGCCGAATCGCCTCGCCCGGACCGCTACGCCGCCTTTCCCCGGACCGCCTCTCCGACCACACCGACTTGGGTCACCACGGGGGCAGTGCGGCATGCCGAAATAAGCTGTTGCAGGGGAGGCATTTGGTCAAAATAGTCATCAAAGAGGAAATAATTTAATGGGTATAATTAATGACGGCAATTAGCATTAATCTAAACAGGCATATGGCTTACAAACCCGATAAGCAAAATATAAAACTTCCAATCTGATCAGAAGAGTTTCAACGGTGGATGGAGCAGGAGCCTAGGCTCTATGGAGCCTTATGTGTGTGTGTGTGTGTATATATATATATATATATATATATATATATATATATATATATATATATATATATATATATGTTGTCCTCTATATCTCGCTTCTAAAACATCATTGTTGTCCCCTCTATCCCTTCCTCTAGAATTCATTCACAATTTACACTTCACTTTAAAAGATTTGCTTCCTCCAGTAGCTCCTGTATATATGCTACAATAATATAGAGGGACTGTTGGGATGATCTAACAAATCTTTCGCCGACGCGACGAGCTCCTGCCTAGCATGGTCCACCAATCCACCACAGTTTCTTTTTGGCTTTGTTTTTTCCGATGCGGCTTCAGCTCACGGACATACGCACATGTGGGCCACCACCACTGTCCCACACTCATGCCTGTTGCAAAACTTTGCTACCAAGTATAGTACAAGGCGTAGATAAACAATCAAGCATATACAGAGAAGAGAAGAACACAAGACGTAGGGGTGGAGTTCTGCTTTATTTATTTCTTATATCGATAATACATCAAATCTCCACCTCTATTTATACTAGTAGATTGCTTAGGGTTTAGACTATGTCCAATGCAGATAACCCATCCATAGGCAAAGTAGGATACGAACTCTAGCCCACTTAGGGGTTCCGCAACACTCCCCCTGGACCTTAACAGCAAGATGCATATGCCTCATTAAAATTTCATAAAACCTGGTGGAAAAAAGTATTGGAAAAGGAGTACCATAGCATACGCTTATTGCGTGCATGATTTGCCTCGTTAAAAACCTTGAGAAACTTCAAGGAAAACTCACTAAGATAAAAAGAGTACAAATCATCCAACAGTGCATATGATTTTTGATCAAGTTGGGTAATCAGACTTCTTGTCTAAGCTTTAATTTAAAGTATGTGAAGTGCCTCCCCCTAAGCTCAGCGCTTCATAAGCCTCATTATTCCAATGTCTCTAATGCATCTCTTGAAAGAGGATGCAAATATTGACTTTGTGAATAAATCAATATACCTTAGTGTGCCAAATAATTATTTCATTCAACATATGCATTTCATAAGCATAAAAGAACTCGGAGTTGATATGTGTGGACTACATGGGCCCCGGGTATCCTCTAGAAGGCCCATGAGGGAGCAGATGGGGGACGACCCAAGTCGGCTGATTAGGTATAGAAACCACTCGGGCTACGTACGCCTTGAGCCCCAAGGAAGTTTCCGAGGATATGATCAAGCTCCATGTAATTAGGAGATCAAAACCTGCATGTCATGTAACGGCATAACAGAATTAGGTACCGTGTATCACGTACCACCATGTAACTCTATCTCTCCCTGCACTATATAAAGGGAGAGGGTAGGTGATGCGACCATGTTTGGCATCGATATGACCACGGCTACTTCTACAATGATGCTTTCATCTACATGGCTTCAACGATCTCCACCTTTGCCACGACTACCACAAAGTCGGTGTAAGATCAAGCCTTCCATGGGCTTAATGTTTTGGTAATTGATGCCAACTGGGCCTCGACGGATCGCATCAAGGCTAAGGATGTTATTTGCTAGTTCTTCTATTTTCCTTGTGTGCGTGTCTGCTTCTGGCCCATCCGGCCCATTGATGTCTGCAAGCTCATCTCTCTGGTTGTAGGTCCCACTGAGCACAAGTTCCAGTTCATCTGAGTGAGTTCGAGCGGGTTCTAGAGATGCCAGGTGTCCAGGGTTCGAGAGAGTTCCTGAGTGGGATAGCTGTCCAAGATTCGAGTCTCTTAGCGCCTAAGTCTTCGAAAGTGCCAGGAAGTCTCCGGAAGCCACTTTCCAGCTGTCCAAGGGTTTCTTAGCGCCTAAGTCACCTGGGTTCCCGCCTAAGTCATCCAAGTGTTCCCGCCGAGTCCACAAAGCGACAAAATCGAAAAACCGAAGCCCTAGACGAAGACAAGAGAGAGAGGTGTCCGAGGGTGCCGGAGAGTGGTTTCTATAGAATTTATGGTTTATCCATTTAGAAATAGGTGGTGAAACTTAGTTAGTTGGATAGCCCTTTCTCTTAGCTTTCCGGAATGCCCAAGATCATAAAAAACGGAGTTCGGGAACAAAAGTTATGAATTTTTTAGTATTTGGCCAGAGGGCGTGCTGGAGCTTGTCGGACGGAGTCCGATAAGCCGTCGGACGGCGTCCGACAGAGCACATTTTTTCTCGTCGGACGGAGTCCGATAAGCCGTCGGACGGCGTCCGACAGAGCACAATTTTGCCCGAAAAATCTTGTCGGACGGAGTCCGATAAGCCGTCAGACGGCGTCCGACGAACCTGCTTTGGCCTCAAAAATCTTGTCGGACGGAGTCCGATAAACCGTCGGACGGCGTCCGACAGAGCACAATTTTGGCCTAAAACCCTGGTCGGACGGAGTCCGATAAGCCGTCGGATGGCGTCCGACAGAGTACGAATTTGGGGACAAAATCTGGTCGGACGGAGTCCGATAATTCTCCGGACGGCGTCCGATGGATTGATTCGAAACTCGGAAAAAATGAATCTGAGCCGTCCATTGTTAGGGTTTCGCCTTGTGCCTATAAATAGGGGCTTGGAGCACGGGAGAAACCTGAGAGAGCCTAATCTAGCAGCCACCCCTTGCCCTAGCCACCAAGAGAGCTCCTCCCATGGTTCCCATCTCCACCTAGGGTTCCATGTGCTTGAGAGATTGAGAGGGAGAAGAAGAGATGAAGAGGAAGAAGAGGGTGCCCCCTACCTCCTCTCATCCATCCCCAAGGTTTGCCCCTTGTCCCATGGTGTTCTTGCCCTAGTTTCCATGGTGGGAGAGAAGGGGTAGTGGTGAGAGACGGTCTCCGATCTTGTGCTCTTGGGACTTCACCGCCGGAGAGATCGTCGCCACGCCACGAGCTTCATCAACCGAACTACTACATCAACCGTGCCACAAACCCACCATCCGTTGGTGGTCACCGCCTGTGTAGGGGTGCATCCTCTCCATCCGTTGAGTCACAAGTCCGCCGTGTGTCGGCGGCCACCTCCGTGTGTCGGTGGTGCCAAGGTGTCCGTGTGTCGGAGCCAAATCCTCCATGTGTTGGGGGTACCTCATGTGTTGAGGTGAAATCCACCGTGTGTCGGTGGTCGGTGCCGTGTGTCGGTGCTGGTGGGGTGTGAGAGCTCTCGCGTGTGAGAGAACTCGCTTCCGTGTGAAGGTTTGGAGCTCGCCTACCATGTGTTGGTGAAGAGCTACCACGAGTGGATTGAGGGCTAGGAACGAAAGGGTTCCGACTTCTCTGTGTGAGAAGTTTCCTCAACGGAGACGTAGGTGTTCATGTGTTGAGCACCGAACTTCGGGAAACAACTCGGTTTGCGCCTTCTTGTCTCATTCATTTACTTCCGCACATTAACTTGATCGTTTGCATGTGAGTGCCATCGAGCCTCCTAGTAGTCGCTTGTGTCTCATTGTGATCGCTTCCGCAACTAGACTCTAAATCCATCGATAGCTTGGGTTCCTAATTTGACTAATTAAGCAAGCGAATTGAGTGAAATAAAATTTGAAAAGAGCCGATTCACCCCCCCTCTCGGCCTAGGATCCTTACAAGTGGTATTAGAGCTCGGGTCTCTAGTTGCTTAACCGCATAGAGATGGCTGACGGGGGTAGTGTAGCTGCCAATAGGATTCCTCTGTTTAGTGGCACTAATTTTGGTTTTTGGAAGTTGCGCATGAAAGTATTTCTCCAGGCCATGGGAATGGATGTTTGGAGGGTTGTAGAGTCTCCTCATGGTGTCACACTCACTAACAACATACCTGCCACACCCGCACAAAACAAACTCTTATAGACCGATGCTAAGGCTATGAACGCTTTGTTTTGTGGTTTGAGCATGGAGGTCTTCGATAGAGTTAGCAATCTCACTAGTACACACGACATATGGATCACACTCATTGAGATTCACGAGGGCACTTCTGCTGTTAAGGAGGGTAGACTAGTAGTTGTCAAGGAGCGTTATGATCGATTCTGAATGCTTCCAAATGAGAATGTCAATGCTATGTTTACTCGGCTTAACCCCATCCTTAACGAGCTTAAGGGCTCGGTCACACTGCTTGCAAATGATGAAGTGTGCAGAAGATGTCATGGATCCTCCCCAAGAAGGACTACCAGGACATCATCACCTATCTCACCAACAGCGGTGACGTGGAGAAACTGGCACCCACAGCTTTGCTCAGCAAGATCACCGCACATGAGATGATGCTTCTCAATGATCCAGAGGATTCCCCTGCTCCAAAGAAAGAATCAAGTGATCGCCCTGAAGGCTAGTGGATCCAAGCAGAGTGATCCCAAGTCAAGTCAAGCTGAGAATGAGGGTGAAATGACATGGAGCGAGATCGAGGATGGCTTCCAACACTTTGGCCTGTTCATGAAGCAAGCTGGCCAGTTCATGAACAAGAATGGCTATGGTGGCAGGAAGAGGATGAGCAGAAACTCACATGCATCATACCGATGCTATGAGTGTCAGGAGAAGGGACATATTGTTTCGATGTGTCCTCAGAAGGGCAATACCAAGTACAAGGGCAAAGGAAGGGAGAAGGGTGATGGCGAGAAGCCAAGACAGAAGGACTACAAGAAGAATCCCGTAAGTCGATTCAAGGTCGCGCCTCACAAGGCAAGAGGCTAGCCTTTGTGGGGAATGGGTGACCGATGATACCCAATGACACGCCGCCAAGTGATGACGAGGAGTCAAGTGGCCAAGGATTGGCCGGCATGGCAATCAATCAGGCTGTGCCACCACCGCCAGCCTTCCCTCCAAGATGTCTCACGGTCGTCACTGAGCCTCAAGAGTGGTTCTTCGATGATGACGAGTCGGCTTTCTCTACTTCCACTATACCAGAGGCGACATCGACTCCGACCGACATCGCCAAGTGCTTGATGGTCAAGCCATCTAGAAATGAGGTTTGTGACTCTGACTCTGAACCCGAAGATGAGGCGGAAGTTGCTAGAGGTTACCTCGCTCAAGCACTTGACTTTCTTGAAAAGGAAAGATCAAGAAACATGAGACTTCAGGAGCGTCTTAATGACTTAAATGCTAGGTTCAATGATCTTGTGTCTAAGCATGAATCACTAGAAACTGAACATGACTCCATGATGGGTTCTAGTAATGCTATGACTAAGAAAACAAGTGTGCTAGAAGAAGATAATAGGGCTATGAATGAGTCGGTAGAACATCTCCTTGCTACAATTCATGAGCTTAGGGCTAGTAATGAGCGGCTTCTAGCCGATAATGCTTCCATGATTGCTTTGCCTGTTGCTCAATCTGTTGATGTCCCTGATTGTCATGTTTTGGTTGATGTTTTGCCTGCTATCTTGCCTGTTCCTAGTGATGCTGTTGATGATGCTCCTGCATGTTCCATAATTGTTGCACCTCCTAGGGTTGATAGCTCTACTTCATGTGATGATTTGATTGACTTGACCTCGATTGCTTCTAGCTCTAGTGGTTCCTCTAGCAATGCTCATGACTGCATTCTCGATAATTGCAAATTTGCTTTAGCTGCTAGGGAATTAGCTATTGAGAATGGTGAACTTAGAGCTAAACTTGAAAAATTTGATAAAGGACTTGGGAAGTGCTATGAGGGTAGTCTAGCCTTGGATAAGATGCTCAAGGAACAAAGAAAACCTTCCTTAAAGGGTGGCTTGGGTTTTACCCCTGAAAAGCCAAAGGGGAGGAAGAAATCCAGTGTTCCTCGAGCATCCGCCAAGAGGGCAAGGTTACCATCATGCTCATCCCAAGAAGAGAAGCAACTCTGGTCTAACAAATTGCACACTAGCAACAATGCTCCTAGGATGCACAATGGACACCGCACATGGCAAGGACCTCCTGTGCACTATAACTCCACATGGCAACAAAGAAATCATAGTGCTCGCAATATGGTCCTAAGTATAACACTTGGAATGGTCCTAGGTTTCACAACAATCGGCAAGGTCCTAGGTTCAACACTTGGCATTCACCTAGGCAAAACTTCCGCATGGTCCTCCTAGGCACAACAATGGTAGACCAATCCTCCTAGGAACCAAAATCGCAACACTCCCAACCACACACAACCAAGACTTCCTAGAGCACATTCTGAATTATACGGTCACTACCGCTCAAGAAAAATGTTCAAGGTAGGATGACTGCTAGATTTGTTGGGCTCAAGGTGAGAATGAGCACAAGGCACATGTTTGGGTGCCCAAGTCATTGATTGATCGCTTTGCTCCTGTTGCTTCTAGCTTGAAGGCTAACCCTCGGGACCTCCTGTGTGGGTCCCTGAGTCACATAAGTGATCTTCTCATTTGACAGTGAACTACCGGAGTGGAGGTGCCATTGGATCATCGACAATGGTGCACCCAACACATGACCAAGCAACCCCGGTTGTTCACCTCAATAGGGAGGAAGGCAAGATTCCCCCCAAGGTCACTTTTGGAGATGGAAGCAAGAGCAAGGTACTTGGAGTTGGAAAGATAGCAATATCTTCTGATCTTTCAATTGACAATGTGCTGCTAGTAAAAACTTTGAGCTATAATCTTCTCTCTGTTGCCCAAATATGTGATTTAGGGTTCCATTGTAATTTCTCACCTGAGGGCTTGTTGGTTTTGGACAAAAATGAAAATCTTATGTTTAAAGGCTTTCGGTTTGAAAACTTGTTTCTTGTGAACTTTAATGAACCTGCCGCATCCGTCTCGACTTGCCTTGTCGCCAAAGTCTCTCTTGGTTGGCTTTGGCATAGGCGTCTTGGGCATGTCGGCATGGCAAATTTGAAGAAACTTTTCAAAACGAGTTGATTCTCGGGTGCAAGATGTGACATTCGAGAAAGACAAGCTATGCAAAGGCTGTCGGTAGCCGCAAGCAAGTGGCAAGCTCACATCCTCGCCAAGAATGTCATGTCTACATCTCGACCTCTCGAGCTTATACACATGGATCTTTTGGGCCAACAACATATGTGAGTATCGGGAAATCTTTATTGCCCGGTCATTGTTGATGACTTCTCCCGATACATTTGGGTTTCTTTTTACCCGATAAAACTCCAACCGGAGATGTTTTCAAAAAGTTTGTAAAGAAAGCCCAAAATGCTTTTGAGTGTACCTCAAGAAGGTGAGAAGTGACAATGGAACGGAGTTCACTAACACTTCATTGTCGCTCGTGATGAGTTAGGGATTGATCACCGCTCACCACCTACACCCCCAAAGAAATGGGGTGGTTGAGAGGAAGACCAGGACGCTCATTGAGATGGCAAGGACAATGTTAGATGAGTACAAGACTTCACATCTGTTCTGGGCTGAAGCAATCAATACAGCTTGTCACTGCATCAACAGGCTGTACCTTCACAAGCTTCTGAAGAAGACGTCCTACGAGCTGCTTGTGGGAAGACGACCCAATGTCTCCTACTTCAGGGTTTTTGGCTGCAAGGTCTACATCAAGAAGAAGCGGGAGCACTTGGGCAAGTTCCAGAGTAGAGTGGACATGGGAGTCTTCTTGGGATATTCAGCCATAGGGTCTTCCTTCAGGGTGTACAATGAGAACAGTGGTCAGATTGAAGAGACCTGTGATGTGAAGTTCGACGAGTCGAATGGAAGTCAAGGGAGCATGAGAACTGGATGATGTGGATGGTGAGCAGCTGGCTAGAGCGGTGGAGGAGATGCCACCGGTGATGTGAGACCGTAGAGGTTCAGAGGGAGACCGAGGTTGTTGCTCCACCCTCACACCGAGCGAGTACCAGAGTCGGGGAGCTTCACCTCAGCGGTTAGCTCAAGCCTTGATCGATTCCAGAGGCGAGACAAGATGTGAGCCAGATGCGAAATCGATGAGCTACCACCCCAGCTTGATCAAGACCCATCACACCATTGCTCGTGATCACCCAAATGATCAAGTGATTGGGGACTTGACTCACGGTGTGCAAACAAGGTCTAGGACACCACTGTGTGAGCACACGGCGTTTGTGTCTCGAGCTTGAGCCAAAGAAAGTGGAGGAGGCACTAAATGACCCAGACTGGATCAATGCGATGCACGAGGAGCTGAACAACTTTGAGAGAAACAAAGTCTGGACTTTGGTAAAGAGGCCGAGCGACTGCAACGTGATTGGCACCAAGTGGGTATTCAAGAACAAGCAAGATGAGTTTGGATTGGTGGTGCGCAACAAGGCTAGGTTGGTTGCTCAGGGCTTCACACAGATCGAGGGTATAGATTGTGGAGACACCTATGCTCCCGTGGCCCGTCTGGACGCTATTAGACTGCTTGTGGCGTTCTCTACATGCCACAACATCGCTTTCAAGCAGATGGATGTGAAGAGTGCTTTCCTCAACGGGTACATAGGAGAGCTAGTGTATGTGGAGCGACCTCGGGGTTTGAAGATTCACGCCACCCGATCATGTGTACAAATTGTCAAAGGCTTTGTATGGTCTCAAGCAAGCACCCAGGGCATGGTATGAAAGACTGAGGGACTTCCTCATCGGCAAGGGATTCACGGTTGGAAGGGTCGACTCGACACTATTCACCAAGGTGGTGGATGGAGACATGTTCATGTGCCAGGTGTATGTGGATGACATCATCTTCGGCAGCACAAATGAGTCCTTGGTCAAAGAGTTCAGCAACATGATGAGCAAGAAGTTCGAGATGTCGATGATGGGCGAGTTGAACTTCTTCTTGGGATTTCAAATCAAGCAACTCAAGACCGGGACATTCATATGCCAAGAGAAGTACATCCACGACCTCCTCAAGCGCTTGGCATGGATGACCGCAAGCCAATCCGGACACCAATGGGAACGAATCGCCACCTCGACCTCGACAAAGAAGGTAAATATGTCGACCAAAAGCTTTACTGCTCCATGATTGGTGCTTTGCTCTATTTGATCGCATCTAGGCGGACATCATGTTTAGTGTGTGCATGTGCGCTAGGTTTCAAGCCTCCCTAGAGAAATGCATATGATCTGTGAAACGAATACTTGATACCAAAACACACACCTAGCATAGGTCTTTGGTTCCCGAAGGGTGCGCGTTTGAGCTCCTAGGCTATTCTCGACTCAGATTATGCGGATGCAAGATTGATCGCAAAAGCACTTCCGGGCATGTCACTTCTTGGGTAGGTGTCTTGTGTCATGGGCGCCAAAGAAACAGAACTCCGTGGCGCTATCTACCACCGAGGCCGAGTATATAGCGGCGGGAGTTGTTGTGCACAATTGCTTTACTTGACACAATCACCGCTTGATTTTGGGCTAAAACTTGACCATGTGCCTCTTCTATGCGACAACGAGAGCGGTGAAGATAGCGTGCAACCCGGTCCAACACTCACGGACCAAGCACATTTATGTCCGTCATCATTTCCTTCGGATCATGTGACAAAGGGCGACATTGTGCTTGAGCACGTGCGGACAGAGGACCAGCTTGCCGACATATTCACCAAGCCACTCGATGAGGCACGATTCTGCAAATTGAGAAATGAGTTAAACATCTTAGATAAGTCAAACATTGCCTGAGTTGATCGCGTGGCTATGTCATTCATTGCAAATCTTTTAGGCCAGTTTGAGCATTTAGGTGCCTTGCTTGTTATACTAAGTGCTATTCATTGCCTAGATGTTCATCACTTGATTTTGATAGCTATAGTATATGTTCATTCTGTCACTAGCTCAACTTGTGCTTAACTCAATATATCATGCAATTGGAAGCCATGAGCATGTGTTAGGAGGGCTATAGCTTATAGTCTCATTTGATTGCTCTAAACTTTTTGGTGGATCATGTGCTTCTAAGTCTAGATTGTGTTCTTCCATTTTGCACATGTCTTTACTTCGCTAACTTGAGCAATTTTGAGAAAATGTTGAGCCAAAATTACAAAATGTGCTAAAATATGAATAAGGCCACAATTGGTCATACATGTCTCACCAATGCCTCCTCGATGAGATAGCTTGCCATGGCACTAGGCATGAACTTAGGGGGAGTTTTAGATGACCGAGACGCTTATCTTCAGTGTCATGCTGGGTGGCGTCGCCTATGGTTTGAGACATGGCAAAATTTGAGAAAATGCAAAGTGCAAAAATGTAAAATCTTTTAAAAAATTGAGCTCAACCAAAAATGTTTTTAGTCTCAAATAGGCACGGTGATAGCATGTGTAGCTTGGATTGCACCTTCTAGTGCTATGGAGCATCATGTGTCCCCTTTGAGTTTTGGAGCAACTCTTGATACTTCTAGCTATAGTTCACCTTATATTTGCTCTAGGTCATAATAACTTGAATTACACATCTATCAACTTTGCTCTAGTTGATCTTGTGACATTGTGACCTTGAGATGGCTAGATTTTAAGTGTGGTGGACTTATGGGCGTGTTTGCACTAGTATAACCTCCAAAGCTCTTAATTTGCTGTTAATCCCATGTTTTGCTACTTTGTGGTCATTGATGCCAAAGGGGGAGAAATAATGGCAAATCCATGCTTTGGAAACACTTTGGGCATTGTTATGTTTTGGGATGCAAAGGGAGAATTGACTTTGAGTTACAAGTGATATCTTAGGAGATGCTTTGCTCCTAGGATGATGTGAAGTGATATCTTAGGAGATGCTTTGCTCCTAGGATGATGTGATAGTATTCTCAAGTAGTATGCATTGATTTAGGGGGAGCTTATGTCTATTCTTGCAATGGCATGGAGCAATGTTTCTGAGCTAACCCATTGCACCGTAGATTGTATTTGTACTTTGTCATGTTGATTTGCGGTGTTGTCATCAATTACCAAAAGGGGAGATTGTAAGATCAAGCCTTCCATGGGCTTAATGTTTTGGTAATTGATGCCAACTGGGCCTCGACGGATCACATCAAGGCTAAGGATGTTATTTGCTAGTTCTTCTATTTTCCTTGTGTGCAGTAATCGCTTACGCCCATCCGCCCATTGATGTCTGCAAGCTCATCTCTCTGGTTGTAGGTCCCACCGAGCACAAGTTCCAGTTCATCTGAGTGAGTTCGAGCGGGTTCTAGAGATGCCAGGTGTCCAGGGTTCGAGAGAGTTCCTGAGTGGGATAGCTGTCCAAGATTCGAGTCTCTTAGCGCCTAAGTCTTCGAAGTGCCAGAAGTCTCCTAAGCCACTTTCCAAATTGTCCAAGGGTTTCTTAGCGCCTAAGTCACCTGGGTTCCGCCTAAGTCATCCAAGTGTTCCCGCCGAGTCCACAAAGCGACAAAATCGAAAAACCGAAGCCCTAGACGAAGACAAGAGAGAGAGAGGTGTCCGAGGGTGCCGGAGAGTGGTTTCTATAGAATTTATGGTTTATCCATTTAGAAATAGGTGGTGAAACTTAGTTAGTTGGATAGCCCTTTCTCTTAGCTTTCCGGAATGCCCAAGATCATAAAAAACGGAGTTCGGGAACAAAAGTTATGAATTTTTTAGTATTTGGCCAGAGGGCGTGCTGGAGCTTGTCGGACGGAGTCCGATAAGCCGTCGGACGGCGTCCGACAGAGCACATTTTTTCTCGTCGGACGGAGTCCGATAAGCCGCCGGACGGCGTCCGACAGAGCACAATTTTGCCCGAAATCTTGTCGGACGGAGTCCGATAAGCCGTCGACGGCGTCCGACGAAGACAATACGCTTTGGCCTCAAAATCTTGTCGGACGGAGTCCGATAAGCCGCTTGGACGGCGTCCGACAGAGCACAATTTTGGCCTAAAACCACTGGTCGGACGGAGTCCGATAAGCCGTCGGATGGCGTCCGGCAGAGTACTGGTGGGGACAAAATCTGGTCGGACGGAGTCCGATAATTCTCGACGGCGTCCGATGGATTGATTCAAACTCGGAAAAAATGAATCTGAGCCGCCCATTGTTAGGGTTTCGCCTTGTGCCTATAAATAGGGGCTTGGAGCACGGGAGAAACCCGAGAGAGCCTAATCTAGCAGCCCACCCCTTGCCCTAGCCACCAAGAGAGCTCCTCCCATGGTTCCCATCTCCACCTAGGGTTCCATGTGCTTGAGAGATTGAGAGGGAGAAGAAGAGAGGAAGAGGAAGAAGAGGGTGCCCCCTACCTCCTCTCATCCATCCCCAAGGTTTGCCCCTTGTCCCATGGTGTTCTTGCCCTAGTTTCCATGGTGGGAGAGAAGGGGTAGTGGTGAGGGACGGTCTCCGATCTTGTGCTCTTGGGACTTCGCCGCCGGAGAGATCGTCGCCACGCCACGAGCTTCATCAACCGAACTACTACATCAACCGTGCCACAAACCCTCCATCCGTTGGTGGTCACCGCCTTGTGTAGGGTGCATCCTCTCCATCCGTTGAGTCACAAGTCCGCTGTGTGTGGCGGCCACCTCCGTATGTCGGTGGTGCCAAGGTGTCCGTGTGTCGGAGCCAAATCCTCCATGTGTTGGGGGTACCTCATGTGTTGAGGTGAAATCCACCGTGTGTCGGTGGTCGGTGCCGTGTGTCGGTGCGGTGGGGTGTGAGCTCTCGCGTGTGAGAGAACTCGCCTGCAGTGAAGGTTTGGAGCTCGCCACCATGTGTTGGTGAAGAGCTACCACGAGTGGATTGAGGGCTAGGAACGAAGGGTTCCGACTTCTCTGTGTGAGAAGTTTCCTCAACGGAGACGTGGGTGTTCATGTGTTGAGCACGAACTTGAAACAACTCGGTTTGCGCCTTCTTGTCTCATTCATTTACTTCCGCACATTAACTTGATCGTTTGCATGTGAGTGCCATCGAGCCTCCTAGTAGTCGCTTGTGTCTCATTGTGATCGCTTCCGCAACTAGACTCTAAATCCATCGATAGCTTGGGTTCCTAATTTGACTAATTAAGCAAGCGAATTGAGTGAAATAAAATTTGAAAAGAGCCGATTCACCCCCTCTCGCCTAGGATCCTCATACAATCTGACACGCCTCGCTTTCGGACATGGCACCATCACATCCAAAGAATTAGGCCACCACCTTGGCCGCCTCCCATACGTGATGGCATATTAAACAAAGGCGTATATCCATATCTACTATGTCTACAAGCCCTGCATGTCAAGTCGGTCAAAGGAAGGCAAGAAAGAAAACCAAATAGGGCATATTCATCAAAGATAGCTACAGGGGGTTCCGATCTTTCGATGAGAGGTGGATAGCTCTCGATCTGGTAGGAGTCGATATTGGCGGCCCGACTACAACCGTCCAGGACGTTGCGCCTTAGCGACCGGTACACCAACTCCAGATGGTTATTGACCTCGCCGGAGCGCGATCAACCTGACCACGAAGGTCCTTGATCCTGCAAGCGATCGAAAAACTAGCAAGAACAAGATGAACAAGCAACTCACTTACAGATATGCATTAAGATCTCACAAAGGTGGGGTTCTGTAACGATAAACAGGTGGTCTAACCGACACGCATGAATACCGGTATGTAGCAAAGGCTAAACATAAACTAAACAAAACCCCCCTAGTTACAAATGAGGGGTGGCTATCTATTTATAGCCACTTTAGGTCGGTTTGCTACAGTAACCGACGTGCTACAGTAAATCGGTTTGCTACAGTACACGCGTCTAGATACATTGTATTCTTTGAGATATTTCCAACGAGTACTCGTGGACCTCCAGCAACCTCCAGAATAAAAAATTACGGCCTTTCAAAGTCAGCGCTGTCAACGAGGCCGACCTGGAGTAGAATTCGAGTAGAGCACGTAATTTATTTTCCTTGCGTGTCTTCCTTTGACCGACTTGACATGTAGGGCTTGTGGACATAGTAGATATGGATATTCGCCTTTGTTTAATATGCCATCACATATGGGAGGCGGCCAAGGTGGTGGCCTAATTGCTGGATGTGATGGTGCCGTGTCCCAAAGCCGAGGCAGCGGTCGACTTTGTGATAGTCGTGGCAAAGGTGGAGATCGTTGAAGCCATATAGATGAAAGCATCATAGTAGAAGTACCCGTGGTCATATCGATGCCAGACATGGTCGCATCAGTAGGGGCCGTAAAAAACACCACACACGACATCACATCACATACATACCATCGTCTTGGTCATCTTGCATCCCGTATCTTGATCAAACATAATCCCAGAGCACAGGAGTAGGGTATTACATCGGTGCTGAGGGCCTGAACTTGTATAAATTCCATGTCTTGTGCTACCATCTAGTTTGGTTCTTGCATACGCCCCCGTACAAATTCATTGCCGACGGTGACCCCCGGTTAGTCACTAGTCAACAATATGCTTCAAAAGACTGCATGTAACATAACTCATATTCATTTGTGCTACACATGCAATATTATCTTCATGATATTCGGGGATTCAATTCATAATATTCAATTAAGAAGATTTCATGTCTTAGCATTCTTCTTACCATGCACATTCATGAGATACTTCATTCAATACAATTATTCAAAGTGGTTTATTGATGCGGACATGAGTGCCAGCTTTAACGACTTCCAAGATATTGTTATCCCACCACAGAGAAAAATATACTCTGTTTGTGATTTACCAATATGCGGGTCCGACAGGTACCCAGCATAGACATAACCAACAATATTCAAATCTTTGACATGCCAAGATTAATACTTCCACAAAGGTATCAAAGATAAGCTTTATTACATTCTAGTGCCATTTCGTGGGTTTTGCAGTATATCAAGCTAACAAGTTCACGACAAAATATATCAAGTCGTGTACTATTTGCGAGATAAATAAGTGCAAGATACTCAAGTGCTCCAATTGTGCTTAAATATGGGACTTCATGTCCTAGTGTTTGCCATGTAGGATACGAACTCTAGCCCACCTAGGGTTCCGCAATATTGCACACATTTTTTTTGGGCATCCTCGTATGTATGCGTTTTCTCTAGTTCCTCCCACTCCATCTCCACTCTAGCTTGCAGAAAGCTCGCCACAACAGCCGTTGACCACTAGAGTCGGCCACCAGAGTTGTTTCCCACATTATTGTCATCCTCTTTCCCGTTTCATCTCCCCTAATCTCCCGTTTCTCTTTTCGCTCTCTATTTTCCCATCTATACATTCTTGATAGCTTTATACGGCGAGTTTGGTGAGTATTTTGAGCGGGTGAAACTTTCACACAGAAACTCAGAAATGTAGGTGTAAAACATGGGTGTTGTTTGTTGATACTTTGTGTTTGTTCTTTGTGGATCTTTCTTATTTGGATCAAGAGGTTCATCCCCGTTTTCACATAAAACCTTAAAAATATATGTGTCAAACTTGGTTTTTTTTCCTGATGAACTTTGTGATTGTTCTCGTAAAACTTTCTTATTTGCATCGGATGTTTTATCCTTCCTTTTCACATGGAACCTCAAAAACCCAAGATTTGCACATACATTTCTAAGGTTCATTAGTACAATGTGCAAGTTTTATCGGTACTTTTCTAAGATTTCATTAGTAGTTAGACAAGTTTTACTGTATTCTTAAGGTTCATTAGCCCTTACCAAGGTTACATTGGTCTTTTTTTAAGTTTTGTCAGTAGCTTTTTGAAGGTTCATCAGTTATTTTTTAAGGTTCATCAAGTTTCATATGTATATTTGTCAAGGTTTGTCACTATATTTTTCAAGGTTCCAAAGTTCTTTTTTCAATATTCAATGCTGTTGACCGTTGTCATGCAGCCGATGGGAATATGTCCAATTTGTGACGCCCGCCAAGTTATAAAGACCAACGATATGTAATGTTTCCCTTATTTGTTAATCCCTCTAGTTATGAAAAAATGGATATAAGTATTATTTGGTTTTTGAAATATGTCACTTCACCCATTTTGATCCCCAAACTTGAAAATGGGAAAACTCGATACTTTAATTATCAAACAAGATAAAAATGGTTCCGTGACTAGTCAATGGTGGTTTGTCTGAAATGTTATGTGCATTTTGTTATAAAAATATTTTAGAAGTTTCAAATTAAATTCCATATTAGATTTTCATATGATTATGTAATCTAAAATATTTTTTTGCATATTGTTTGTTAACTTTACCTAATTTTTAGCATTTTTCTATATTTATGTCTACTAGAAAATGTTAGCAAAAATTTAGATTAATACAACATGGTAAAATATGGAATAAAAATGACAAACATGTAAATAAGTAAGAACAAAATATACATTTTATTTAGATTTCATGAAATATTTTCTAATAAAAATAAGTATAATACTTTAGTGAAACCATGTTTGATTGGTCAAAACCACCGTTTTGGAGTTAATCCGGTATGTGAGTAATGGGTCAAGTAACTAAATTGAAACTTTTTATTTAAAAAATGTGACAATTGAGATACATGCAAGTTAATGTTTTGCAATTTGACATTTTCAAATTTAATCTATATAAGTTTTTTGAATTATTTAAACTATTTAAATTAAAAAAGGAAAAATATATATCCATCTTGAAAAACCACTTTCACGGTATAGTACGGTAATTTCGTTAGATTATTTGAATATTTAAATATTTTGTAGGATGGTGGTTTTAAAGACAACGTGTCAATGTCAATATCAAAACTTTTTTTTTTGAACTAGAAAGAGTAGCAATGATCCATACTTGCGAATCAGGCGGGCGAAATGAAGAAACGGTATAGTCCAAAGTCTAACGCAGTGTCACATATCGAGTATATTGTTAAGATACTTGATTCTTGTACCGCCTACTGGTGTGTCCCACTTTTAGGGCTCATTTGGCTGTAGGAGGTGATTAACCCTGGGATAAAAATGACCCCACGGGTTTTTTTGCGTCATCAAGGATCCTAGGGATATTTCCGCTCGAACTGTTCGTTCCCCAAACAGTGCTTTCCCCGTGACCCATTTGCTTAGCTACACAAGCCAATGAGCTAAACATTTGCCAATCATTCACCGATTAACAATAATTTGCTAACCAATCATGCAAAACAATGCAGATTCAAACCATTCAAAACGATTCAAAACGATGAAGATTTAAATAATTCAAAACGATCTTGCGATTCACTGAATGCAAATCTGTGCTTTTTCCCAACCAAAAATCCAACAAAATTGCAAGGAGAGAGGAGAGCTTGTCTCTTCTACCAGAGGCGGCAACGGCAGGGGCAAAGTGAGGGGGCGGGGGCGACGGTAGGGCGATGGAGGCGGAGGGGGCAGAGGCGGCGACATCAGGGCGGCGGAGGCGGCGACGGCACGGAGTCGGCAGAGGGGGCGGAGGCGGCGACGACACGGAGGCAGAGGAGGCGGTGGGGACGCGAGGCTGTGCCAAGGGTTGGGAGGGGAGGTCGAGGCGGAGAAGACAGGGGGTTGCGCCTAGGGTTTTGGAGACGGAGGAGATGGAGGCGGCGCTAGAGGTGCAGGGCGAGGTGGAGGCATAGGGGGAGGCGGGGGCGACAAGGAGGTGGAGGTGCAGGACGAGGCGGAGGTGACGGGGGATACGGAGGCGGCGTAGAAGATTTCCACGAGTCCATGGCAGTGGGTGATTTCCCTGGGGATCGAATGGGGAAAGGGCCGAAAAACTCTGGGTGGATGGGCTTCCAAATGCCCCCGCAATTGCCCCCGTGGAAATTTTCCTCGCGGGCCTCCATCCCCGGGATTAGGCCGGGATCCCGAGGGGAAAAGGCCTTCCAAACGGGCCCTTAATTATTAGCACGGGAATAATGAAGCAGTTAGTGTCGTTCGTTGTTTCTCCATCCATAAATGGCTCATCAGTCTGGCGCAAATTGGAATTGAATTGACTTACGTAAGCTATAGCCGCTAAAGAAACTCTTATATTTAAAAAAGTCCATTAATTTTATGTATCTCAATTATCGTAAAAGTCTGAAAAAACCCCTTAACTATGATTTGGTCTATTTTACATGCATGAACTTTCAATGCCGACTGAAAAAATACCACAACCCTGTTTTGTTCGGTGGTTTTTCTGATGTGACGCAATGTAGTAGTGGTTATTCTGACTTGGCTGACACGTGGCGCCACAGCAAAACACCTAACAAAATCAGGTTGCGATGGGTTTTAATCCGATATTGAAAGTTCAGTTATCTAAAACAGACCAAATCATAGTTTCGCGGGTTTTTTTGACTTTCGCGATAGTTGAGTTACCTGAAAAGGACTTTTTACTATTTATATATAAGGCTATAAAGCTGCGTCCATGTTCAAATTGCTCATTGTTTTGAAGAAGAAAAAAAGGGATGCACGAACGATTGATGCCTTCGTAGTAGTAAGAATTGAGATGGGCCATTGCCCATGGGCTAGGGCCTAGGGGGCCATATAAATAGGAACAGCCAGGTAGCAGTTGATCGTCTGCCCATGGGCCTTTCAGGTGGCAGCCTAGGATGGGCCTAGCAGAGGAAGATCAGAATTTTTCTACTTTATGTTATTTTTAATTTTTTTTTAAAAGAAGTATGTCGGCCCGGTCTTTTTAAAAAACCGGCATCCGTCGCTTGGGGAGCGATCACCTTGGGCATGGACCGTAGCCGACCATTGGGGGCACGTCCGTGGCGCCAACCCAGTCATCTCTCCTAAATAATCTCCAAATAACAACGTACCATCTATAAAATATTATTAGAAGTAACTATCATCCAATTTGGTTAATCTGCGTCTTTTCGGTAAAAATTTAAGATATGTATTTTATATCTAAATCAATTCTATAAATTATGCACTAACTACAAATTATATCTATTTAACTAATTGCATAAACTAAAATGGCATGGAGAAATTTAAATAACCGAAACTTGACACCGTGCGAGTCGAAGAAAAATTGTACTCTCTTTAGTGCTACTATTTATGCAATGTTTTATACGGTCCAGTAGAAAATTTAGTATTTATCCAAATTTTTTAGAATTGATCGGAGCCTCTAGCTTTTTTAATAATTCATTCCTATTTTATATATTTATTTTATTAGCTAAAAAACTAATATTCGTATGCACAGTAATAGATCGGTCCAGCGTCTCATAGGGCCATGCGAGCTACGCAGAAGGTGTAATCTTGAAGGGTGCTTTCGTGCAAGGGAGGTGCCAGCGCTGGGCATGCCTCTACTTAACCTGATGAGTGGGCCTTGGGCATACCGGTCAGTGGCTCACTATTGTCGTAGGAACACTTCAGTCGCAAAGTGAACAAATAGCTGAGCCCCGCTAGTTAGTAGCCCAGTGACTATGCGTCTGCACGAATCTTGGCACGGGATTAGCGGCTTGCCTTCATCATCTTCCTCCGGCCTCCGCTACAATGACCAAAGCCCTACCAATGGCTAGCCAATGCTACAGGCGACGATTTTGGGCGTTCTTAAGCACGCTAGACTCCACATGTTGTTGTGCACCTAGTCATGCACTTGTCGTGGCCTCACTTGGATGAGGTTTTTGGATGAGGTGGCACAGCTTGTGGCGATGGAGCCATTCGTCAGCGAGCATGGGTTATATGCCATGGCCTCGCTCTCTAAAAATCTAATGTGCATACAAGGATCTATGGACTATCTAGGGTCTACCTGAGGCAGTGGCGAAGACCAAGGCAGGTTGGAGACGACTGTCGACTAGGACAAAGGTGGAGGTCAAAACAGGAAACACATCACATGGGATTTCCAATGGATCACTTGCAAAATTGGAAAAGGGGAGATGTTAGAGAGGCCACAATGATTCTATAACTTGCAAGAATTGGAGAGAAACTCACTGAATAGCGTGATTTGCCGGTGGCCGTGGATTTGGGGAAGTGAGGGAACAATGCAAGGACGCTTGACTCGTCTTTAACCAATGGAAGACCCAAAATGCCTTCATACCTAAGATATAGGTATTGTTGTCTCCCTTAAGAGTATGTACAACGTTACACGTCAACCAATATACGTAACATGTACAACGTTATGTATCAGCTGTCTATAAGTTATCTTTAGACTATGACACATCAGATCTAAGCTTACGTGGATGAAAGAAGCAAAAAAACAACATTCATTTCACATGCAAGAGACGAGTTTAGCACAAGAAATAAGAATTGTCAACGGCTTAGAGATCCCTAGAGACAGCATAAAGACGACAAGTATCTCTAACGGTGCATGCAAGGGGTCTAGAGACAACATAGAGACGATATAGAAACGGCATCTGTCTTCAACATGCGCAAGAGACATTCCATTGTATGGGTACACAACGCTCTATAGACAACTCTAGAGACATACCACTGTATGGGTACACAACGTTAAAACCACACAAAGGAGATACAACATAGGTGACGGGTAGTTTGCACCCATCACTAAAATAACCATTAGTGCTGGGTTCTATAATGTCCATCACTTATATAGGCTTGCGGCGGTGCCGACCATACCTATGACAAGTTACTAGTGATGGCCGTTAACTGAATCCGTCAAGTATTACAACAGTGACGGTTTGACATGTTGATTGTTGAGTGAATATTTTGAATATTGTGTGATGAGATAATTTTCCAATTTATTGACATATTTTTGTGAGAATTTTTGGAATATCTTTGAAAAAAAATGATAGTTTTGGATGAATATTTGAGGATGATTGATGATTTATTGGACTAATCTTGAATTGATATTTTCGAGAGTTTTGGATATAGATATATATATATTTGTTTGTGCAGTTAAGAAAAAAAGAAAAAAGGTGTTGACACCCATGTGGAGGGTACCCCGGTTTGACGATGAATATATGTTGACAAGATGGAGTTTGAAATGTTTTGAAGAATATGAAATGGTGCATTCATGAAAATTGCCGTGGAATTGGAACCAGACCATTGTGCTGAGCTTGGGCAAGATAATAGCTTAGATCGGACGTGGTCCGATGGAATTTGTTAAGCTGACACGTGGTGTGTTAGGGCTTGCTAATTGTGATGTCACGAATGGATTATGATGTTGGTAATTTTATGATGGACTAACCTTGCAGGTGAGGTAAGGTGTGTTGGTTCCGTGTGTGCTCACCTTAGCGATGCGGTGTATCGTAGTGCGTGGTGGCCGCTCATGGGATAGCTAGAGGTCAAAAGCGTCCGAGGTCGGCAATCACATGAGGTGGTGTACTCGAGAAGCTTAGTCATGGCAAGGAATCCGAGGCAGGTGGAGGCTGCGGCGTCAGTAACCTGGTGGCGAAGTTGATCTGACCGGTGGGCCCAAGCTTGGGCTGGCGACCGACGAAGCTGCGAAGATATTTCCCAAGGAATATGTGGAGAATATTCCCTCTCGGGAGTGTGTCTTGTAGTGTGTGAGTTGTACAACACTCATCCTTAAATGAAGGGTGGAGATGGGCTCTAGGGTTTAGGGCAACTCACCCTTGGGCTATAAATAGAGGGGGAGGGGAGGACCTCCTCCTTATCCCCTTAGAGCTGAAAATTTCAGAAACAAAGAGGGTGAGTTGCGTCTGTTTTGGGTGGCACTTAGAGTCTTGTGACCACATGGAGTGTGGTTTGTAATCCTCCAACTTCTATGCAATGAAATCTTTCTTCTCCATGAGTATCTTATGTTGATTTGCTCCTAGTTTTTCTTATTTTTGTTTTCCCTTTTGGAGCTCTTCATTTGAGATGAACTTGGATGCTTTCTTTCTGGTTATTGGTGGTCTATGATACCTTGAGATTGCTAATATGATTTGATACACATTTTCCAACCATACGAGAGGCAAGAGATCAAGTTCTTGACTTCTTACTAATCTGTCCAGAAACATTCATCCGTGCAGCAGTCAGTAAAATATTTTTATAAAAATATAGAAAACTCATTTTGGATGATTCTAGTTTGAAAACTTGCGTGACTCACATACCGATCTGTTGTAAAAATTTTAAGTCCACTTGTTTCCCTATTTGGGAGCTATGAGGTGAAAACCGAGCCCCAAATTTTCTACTTGAAGTTCTTGACAACTCGTGGTGTTTGCTTTTTTATATTTTCTTTGGATGGAGTTATTAGGAGATTTTTGGCATGGTGTGTCACAACTCATTGTTAAATAGGAAAACAAATTCTCAAAAATGTAAGAGCACAAGAAAGTTACTATTCATCTGCTTCAATTAGAAACAAACTCTGGAGAGTCTGCTTTTACTTTTCAGAAAGCAGGTTGTGTTGTTTGAATTTCCATATTTTTTATACAGAGAGTTTTGAGGAAATTTTCGGCTTAGATGCTCATGGCTAATTATGTAAGAGGGACAAAAATTCCCAGAAATTGAAGATCAGCAGAAAGCCACCATCCATCTCCTCCAAGTGAGAACAAATCTGCTTTTGCTTTTCTAAAAGGCACTTTGATCATTTGGCTTGGTCTTCTTTCCAAAAGCAAGCTTTGAATTGATTCCTCTTCTTTGGACACTTGACAACCAAGATTGTGAATGCAAAAATTTTCACATATTCCATGACCCTTAGTTGTGCATGCTATGGGTACACATAATTGCCAAGTTGTTCGGGTTTTCGTGAAAACGGTAGCGTTGAAAATTTGTGTCGTCTATTCACCCCTCTAGCCGCCTAGCTCGGGTTTTCAACTGGTATCAGAACATTTGGTTTGGTGCATGTTTGCAAATCTTGACCGATTTTAAAGCCGATCCATATTATTATTTGAGCTATGGCGGACAACTATTTCACCAAACCCACCGTGTTCTCCGGAGCCAATTTTTTCTATTGGAAGGTTAGGATGGAGACATATGTGATGGTTCAGGGCTACAATGTTTGGCTTAATATCAAGAACCCATATGAGTTACCCAAGGAGGTGATGGATGCGAATCAATCCAAATTAGAGCTTAATGCAAAAGATCGAAATTTTTTGATTCAAGGTCTTAGACGAGGGGAGTACGAGCAGGTGTCAGACATTAACACTGCCCACAAAATCTGGACTTGGAGTTCAGCCTTCTGTTGCTCGTCCTGTTGCCTATCTGGGGCGTGAACAGCGTCGTTCTCAGGACGTACCTCCTATTGGCTACAGAGGTGAGCGTCTATGACGTGAGGTGCCAACTCCATTGTGGAGGAATGGCAAGAAGGGTAAGAAGCGCGTATAGGATGCACCGTCCTCAGCCCTCAGCTCAACAACAGGCTGCTCCTAGTATGGCGTCAGGACGTTTCCCTGTTAGAAGGGATGGCCTAGTCCGAGTAGAGTTAGTTCGGTATGGTCGTGTGACTCAGTTTTGGGTGCCAAAAGATGCACTGGTATTTCCCAATGCTGAGCCACGTTTTTTCACTCGTTGACTCAGGTGCGTCGAGCTGGTAAGGGGGACATGTGCATCGTCGATTCCGGGTGTTGTTGCCACATGACCGGAAACTCTCAATGGCTGTCCTGCTTAGTCCGCGAGCCCTAGGGTGAGAAAATCACCTTTGGGGATGCTTCGTCAGGTCGTGTTCTCGCTTGAGGCTCTATTCAGGTTAGTGACTAGGTTGTCCTTAAGGATGTGGTTCTTGCTAGCAAGTTTCGCTATCATTTGCTTTCGGTTTCTCAGCTGACTGACGAGGATTTTGAGGTTCGTTTTATGCGGAATGAAAGTTGCATTATCGATTCTTCTGGGAGTTTTGTTTATGGGATTCACAGATTTGGAAGAGTTTTTCGTGTTTATTTTTAATCTTCAGTTGGCTCTTCTCGTTGCTTGATTGCTTTAGAGTCCCGTGACAGCTCCTTCTAGCATAGAAGACTGGGTCACATTGGTTTTGATCACTCGACCAGAGTTAGTAGCCAGGATCTGATTCGTGGTTTGCCCAAACTCAAGATGGTTAATGAAATAGTTTGTGCTCCTTACCGGCATGGGAAGATGGTTGCTGCTGCTCACCCACTAGTCACCCAAGTGATGACTGATGCACCTGCACAATTGCTTTACATGGACACTTCTGGTGCCTCCCGTGTGCGGTCTGTGGGTGGCAAGTGGTATGTGCTCGTTGTTGTCGATGACTATTCCTGCTACTCTTGGGTCTATTTCATGGTGAAAAAGGACGAAACATTTGGCCATTTTCGTCCCTTGATTCGTATGCTTTTGTTGAGTTCCCAGGAGTACTTCGCGCAATCTGTTTAGACAATGGCACTGAGTTAAAGAATGCACAATCTGTTCAGACATTCCAATGTTTAGCATCAATTCTCTTCTCCACACGTCGCACAACAAAATGACGTTGTGGAGAGAAAGAATCGCACTTTGCTAAAGATGACTAGGACTATGCTAAATGAATATTCTACTCTAGGTATTTCTGGGCTAAGGCTGTTTCTACAGCTTGCTATGTTTCAAAAAGGGTCCTTTTAAGGTCCAAGTTGCATCGCATATCCTATGAATTTCGATATGGGCGTAAGCCAAGTGTTTCACATTTCAGGGTGTTTGGATGCAAGTGCTTTATTCTGAAGTCTGAAAATTTAGACAAATTTGAATCTCGATTTTTAGATAGCATTTTTCTTGGGTATACAGCTTCTGCGGTGAATTACCGCGTCTGGGATAGTGAGAGACTGAAAGTTGTTGAGACTTGCGAGGTCACCTTTGATGAGGGTATGCCGGGGCAAGGCCGGATATCTCGGGTTCAAACTTGTCTTTTGGGCCAATCTTTGTTGAGGATAAGGTTATTGAAGATGACGGTTCTTCAGAATCCGATCATGACTCAACTCCACCGGTAGCGCCTCCAGTTCCTAGTGTTGTTCCTCAGTCTCATCACTGACCTTCTGATTCTACTCAGTTCTCACCTTGTGCTTCTAGGTTCTCACCTATAGAATCTGATTCGCCCGGTGGCTCTGATCCTACCTCTTCTGATCCCGAGGTAGAGGCTATTTCTAGGGCTCCTTGTCACATCCAGAAAGACCATCCCACTACATAGATGATCGGTGGTTTAAGAAAGAGGATGCTAACCTGATCGAAGTCTGGACTTTCTCACCTTTGCTTATCTGCTGCTTTCTTTGCTCCTTTTGAACAGAAGGACATCACCCATATATTTTTTGATCCTGATTGGGTAAATGTGATGCGTGAAGAGCTGGAGAACTTTGAGAGGAAAAAAGTATGGCAGCTTATTGAACGCCCTAAAGGACATAATGTAATACGTACTAAATGGGTGTTCAAGAATAAACAAAGTGAGGATGGGGTAGTAGATAGAAACAAGGCTAGATTGGTTGCTCAAGGTTACACTTAGATCGATGGGATAGACTTCGACGAGACCTACGCTTCTGTGGCTAGACATGATTCCATCAGGATCATAGCAGCATTTATGGCATCCAATGTGTTCAAGCTGTATCAAATGGACGTCCATAATGCTTTCCTGAATGGCTATATTAAGGAGGAAGCGTATGTGAGCAATCTCCTGGGTTTAAGAATTCAAGGAATCCTAATCATGTATATAAGCTTGATAAGGCTCTATGTGGGCTAAAACAAGCACACAGGGCCTGGTATGAGAGGCTTAAGACCTAACTGGTGAGCAATGAGTTCCTAATGGGTAAGGCAGACCATACCTTGTTTACCCATAGGATTGGCTCCATTTTCTTCTGGTGCCAAGTGTATGCCGATGACATTATCTTTGGTAGTTTCTCCTCTGCTCTTGTTTCTGAGTTGTCAGAGGTGATTAGCTCGGAATTTGAGATGTGCATGATGGGGGAGTTCAACTTCTTTTTTGGCTTTCAGTACAAGCAATCAGCAGAAGGGACCTTTCTTCACTAGAGTAAGTACACAAAAGACCTGCTGAGCCGGTTTGCCATGTCAGATAGCAAGCTGGTGTCTACCCCGATGGCAACCACTGTTGCCTTAGGGCTCGATGAGAATGGTGAGCCAGTCGACTAGAAGGAGTATCGTACCATCATAGGCTCCCTGCTTTATCCCACCTCTTCCCGGCCGGACATCCAATTCGCTGTGGGCTGTAGAGCTGGATAACGCCAAGATTAAGGACATTTATCTCCTAGTTCTTTTGATTTCTTGCGTGTATGTAGCATAGGGTCAACATGCCTGCCGATCGTCGTATCTCTGGCTGTAGGGTCCCACAAAGCACATCTCCGACCTCTTATCCTCATTCGTCTTCGAGAGAGTTCGGGATAGGTACAGGGGACTCCAGGGGGTAGCTAGCTATCTGAAGTTTCGTAGCCGCTAAGTCTCAAAGCTAGATATTTCCTGTCTGCGTGAAACTTTCCGCCCAAGTGTTCAAATGTTCCCGCCAAGTTCACAAGTTGACAAACATGGCACAAAACCCTAGGCGAGACATCAAGGGAGAAAGGGATAGCCAAAACGAAGTGGGCTGCCAAAACTAGCTCCGTCGGATTGGGTCCGACGCTGTCGGACTGAGTCCGATGGATGAGCGTGCCAGTGGCTAAGTCCCCAAAATTCAACCCTTCTATTGGAATGTGTTCGACCACCATCGGATCGAGTCCGACCATGCATCGACTCCTAGTGACTAACTAAATGCAACCCTCTATCGGACTGGGTCCGACTACCGTTGAACTAGGTCCAACCACCGTCGGACTGGGTCCATCTAGGCCACTCCCAAAGTGAAACACTTCATCGGACTAGGTCTGACGACCGTCAGACTGGGTCCGACGGATTAAACTGCATCACGGGAGATTCAATCTGGGCCGTACATTATTAGGGTTTTCGCCTTGTACCTATAAATAGGAGCCATTAGCACCGGGGAAAGTATAAGAGCCTCATTTTGCAACCACCCCAAGCCCTGGCTGTCGACGGTTGAGATATCAATCTCAAGTCAACTAAGGTTCTTGAGAAAGGGGAGATAGGAGACACACCGAACAGAACAAACAGCAACCAGCGAGCAACAGGGTGACAGGGGTTTTTATCCTAGTTCGGGTCTCTCCGGGGAGATAACAACCCTACGTCCAGCCTTTCTTATATATCAGAGATGATTACAAAAGGATGCTCGACGAGATGGACAGATCTCGGCGAGATTGTATATGTGTACAGGAAGTAATACGCGGTCTAAGCTTCAATGCGATGATCAGGCGCTGTAAACCGTCAACTCGTACCCTCTACACGCCGTAGGGGCCTTGTTTATATAGTGCTGAGTAAACCGACCTACCAGGGGAATATCGGGCCAGGCTAACTACGAGATCGTAACGAACTCATACATGCCAAACACATCCCGAGGTAGATAAGGAAAACTCCAAGTCTTGGGGATCACGACTTCTGCTCCAATCTGGGAAACCACGTCCAGGTCTTCACGTAGCCGTGCAGAACTCTTGTTAGAGACAGACTCAAACACGAATCCTAGGCCGTTACGCACCGTGCCAGCCAGGAAGCTGTTCGGCAGGATGCACATGGGCCTGATAGAACCTTCTAGGGAGCTGGGCCCTAGTAGGCTGTTCGGTTGGGCCGTCAGAGAGTGGGCTATGGCAATGGGCCGTAATTTCATCCCTGACAGCTAGCCCTCGAGACTCAAGTGGAAGGACTCACTAAAGTGGGGTCTTCCTCTTGAGACTCCAAGTCACGAAGAGGGAAACATCATTTGTTATAGGGCATACAACTAACGATCGAAAGGTGTTATTGCTCTCCCGAACAGGACTTGTCCAGGATCGAAAAAACCCGATCAAGACCGAAAGCAACTCAAGGCGTCGAACAAATGAACAACATCTATCCGAAAGCAGAGCGCCACCCTTAGTGCGCATAATCGAAAAGTAGCCGCTGGCGATCACAACGGTAACTTACGCCAAGTTGAAAACAGATGACCGCTTTTACTTGGCCGCTCAAGAAAAAACTAGCCGCTTGTGGCGAGAATCATGCGTAGCCGCCGCCGAGACTATAAAGCACCCAAGCCGCCAAAAGATGAAACAAAGCAAAACTCCACTCCCCAACTGCTCGTCCACCGGGACCGCTATGGCCAAGTTTTCAGACACTAGCATGACCGAGGAAGGCTTGAAGATCTGGGAGGAGGAAGGCCACATCGACACCGGCAGCTGGAGGCTGCCCGGGGAGGAGGAAACACCGGAGCCGCTCGAGGACGAGTTCGTCAACTTTGAGCAGTTCGCACTGTTCGGGTTGAGGTCTCCCGAAAGCAACTTCGTAGAGGCCTTTCTCAACATCAGCGGGATGGAGGTCGCAAATCTGAACCCCAACTCGATCCTCCAGATGGCTGTCTTCGCATACCTGTGCGAGGGCTACTTGGGAGTTGATCCACCGGTGGGGCTGTTTCTCCACTATTATACAGTGACGAGAAGTAGCTCCGCCGCTTCGGCGCTTGGGTGCTACTACCTCAAGCTCCGGGCCACCGCCGACGACGCGCCCTACCCTCATCCGCCACTGCTCGACTCGATGGGGCCGTGGTGGATGAGATGGTTCTACACCAAAAGGAGCGGCGACAGCAAGCTCGTCTTCACCGGAAAGGCTCCGACGAAGGGAACGCCAATGCCTCGGCTAGAGCTGTCCGACGAGGATTGGTTCCTGACGCGGAAGATCGCCTCCCTCGTGGGCCTCGGGCTCACGGGCAAGGAGATAATCCGCTACTTCACAGCGAACAGGATCTGTCCGCTGCGGAGAAGATCCTACCCTTTCTGCAAGATAGAAGAATGGGAAGACATCACCAGGGAGAGCACGGGTAAGTGCCTTTAAGACTCAACCTTAACTTGGTGATTTTATCCGAACAGGAACTAAAGATCTCTTCTGTTCGGGCAGTGCAACCAACCGAAGCATGGGTGATCGAGCAGGTCAACTCTATGCTGAAGGCTGCCAAGAAGGACGGCGAGATCACCGGCGAGGTGGCCTACACGTGTCCACGCAACGTGCTCGTCCGCACATCCGAGGTAAAACCCTTACACCCCATTCGGTTTTGCAAGACTTGCACGGTTAAAGATGCTAACATTTGCTTTCCGAACAAACAGGAGGACCAGCTGATCCTCGGAGGGATCGTGGAGGAGCTTTTCGAGACCGAGGGAGCAAGGAAGGGCAAGGCCAAAGTGGCCGAGAAGCCTAAGGTGGCCGCGGTGCGACGCGGAGCTCACCGCGCCGCAGTGGCCGCCAACCATCCCATAAGCCCCCTGTGTCGAAGAAGCGCCCCGGGCAACTTAAGCGCGAGCGCGGTCAGCCGAGGGGAGAACACCCAAGTCCATCCCTCCTCGCGGAGCAAAGCGATGAAGAGGTACGGAACCTGTCCCTTTGGCTGAAGCGCTTCACACAAACTCATCCGGGCCGTGTGGAACGGCTGCAACAGATCGCCGAGCAGAGGAGACTCGAGGAGGAGGGAGCGCGCAAGGAAAAGTTTCTTGCGTTGCGCTAGAAGAGTGCCCAGCTCAGCAAGGGGCTGAGCTTATCGCCACAAGCCTCCGGAGGTCAAGGCGAGGAAGCCAAGGAGCCCCCGAGCAAGAGGCGCAAGCTCCATAAAGGAGCGAAGAAGAAGGTCACGTTCCCTGCGGTAGGTATGCAACCGGAAAGCTGTCCACTTTGCGTTATACCAAACCGCGCAGAACCTAAGTCCTTTCTTTTTTCATCAGCTGCCCAGGAGGAGGTCGTCACGGACTACGTGTATGCGGCGGTCGAGCGGTCCTTGCTGCCCGAGCACCTGCACAGTGCCTCGCGAACAATGAGGCTGCTCGCCCTTAAGGACAGACCGGCAGCGTGGGCTGTGCTCCCATCCGGCTCTAGCGACCGAATCGACGCCTTGAAGGACGCGATCAACAGGCTGAAAACCCAAGAAGCGGAGCACAGCGCCACGAAGACTGGAGCCAAGATCTTGGCTCTGCCGGTTGCCCAAGGCGGGTCCGAGCAGACGGCATCGCCGGACACTTCGTCGCAGGGGGAGATCGTCCCTATGGCGACGGCAACCTCCGGCGAGCAGGGAGAAGTCCCTGCCACTGGGGAGCAAGAAGATGATCGCGGTCAGGGGGCTCAAGTTACCCTGTCCGTTACCCCACCGGCGTCTCCAGTCAGAGAGGCGCCGGTCCTGCCCGAAGGCGAACGGGCAGAAGAGCAAGAGGAAGGGCAGGAGCGCGAGGGCGACACTCCTTCGCCAGTACGGGAGAGACGAAGCGGAGAGATCGGCGCGCTGGTCGCATCCCGAACAGGCGAGGCTTTGTGACCCACGGCCTTGAAGATCACATGCGCCAGGGTCTGGAGCGTCGGCTTGGAGAGGTAAACTTTAAAACTAAAGCTTGAATGTTCGAGCTACAGCTACCCTAAAGCGACTAACTTGGTCTTCTCTCTTTCAGTTCATGAAGGGCACCATAGAGGACCTCGTGGAAGGCGTCACCGTCGAGCGCAGTGCCGTTCTGGTAGCCTTCCAGGAGCAGCTCCGGATGAGGGGGCTCGAGGAGGAGCCCCCTGCACCAGCCAAAAGCCGGAGCCGGCTGAAGGCAAAGGTGAAGAAGCTGAAGGCCCAACTGATCGAAGAGAGGCAGGCTTCCGCGGCGCTCCAGGAGAAGCTCTCCACCCTGTGGGTATCACAGGAGGAGGCCGAGGAGATGCACGGTCTGGCCGCAAGACCGCCGAGCAGTGAGCTAGTCAGAGCGAAAATCTGACCGAGCAGCTGCGCGCCAAGACCGAAGAGGTCGAGGCTCTCCGTGCTAAGGCAACGGAGCAGGCCAGGCACCGCAAGGAGGAAGCCGAACGTCTCCGAGCTGAGGCCAGAGAAGGGTTCCGGGCCCAAGGGGAGGTCCTGCGCCTCAAGAAAGTGATCGAGGAGCTCAAGGAGCAACTCGCTTCTAAGTAGCAATAGGGCTGCTCCCGAAAAGGGCCTTGTACCTGTAAATTTTGTTAAAGCAATAAATAGTTATCTTTTCCCTGCAAAAAGGAGCAGCAAAAAGACAAGAACGAACAGGAAACCAAGAGCAAGGTGAAACAGCACTAGGAAGTTTTAAGAAAAACCGGTAGAACGCCAGCCTAACTCCCACTTGTGCGTACCGCCGAAAACTCGAGTTTATAACTCGAACAGGTGCACAAGAGAAAGAGTGACACCTTAGCCCCTGGTACGGACGATGCTCGAAAACCTGAGTTTGCGAATTCGAGAACGTGCGTAGAGTGATAGGGCGACACCCGTATCCTGATCGACTCGTTCCAGTGACTGCTCGTTAACGTAAGTTAGGCGATTCCGAAGGTAACCGAACAAGGAAAGTGCCTCTGCCGTGGAGGGCTTACGAGAGCAGGCTTCGCCAAGTGGTTGTGCCGTGAGCGGTAAGTGCCTCTGCCGCGAAGGGCTTACGAGAGCAGGCTTAGCCGCGAGGCTGGATGCCGTGGTACGCAACTCTGAGTTTAGGAACTTGTTGAAACGAGATACGGGCAGGGAAACCCTAAAGATCGCGGAGCCAAGAGTTCGCAAGACGGGGCAGCCATCAAGTGTTACCAGAGAGAAGATAGTCTCAGAAGACAACAAGTGAAAAGGGCCGTAGGGGGCCGCGAAAATTCACTGTTAATTGGATTGAACTTTACATGGCAGCCCGAGAGACTTGGACGAACTAAGGCGCGAAGTTTGACAAAAAGCGCCTAGCTAAGCAAACAAAGGACCTACACAAAGAACTTACGAAGCTGGTCGATGTTCCAAGTGCTGGTCAGCTCTCTCCCGTCCTCAATTGCCAGGCGAACAGCCCCCGGGCAAGCAGTAGAAACGACCGTGAACGGGCCCTCCCAACGGGGAGTTAACTTGTTGGCATTGGACAGGTTCTAGACACGGCACAGAACGAGGTAGCCCACCTTCAAAGCCCTTGGTCGAACTGATTTGGCAGCGTGCCAGCGAAGATCTTGCTGGTAGCGCGCCATTCTGACTTGTGCCCGTTCGCGTGTGCCTTTGAGGAGATCGAGTTCGAGTAAGCGCTCTTGCTCATTGTCAACCAAGTTGACCGAGCTCGTGCGAGACGAGCCGAGTACGACTTCGGCGGGCAAGATGGCTTCTGCACCGTAGACCAATTGGAAAGGAGTTTCCCGCCGTTCTACCGGGTCAGGGTGCGAATCGCCTAGATGACGGAAGGAACTTCGTCGACTCAGGCTTTGTTGTGCTCGCGGAATGCCGCGAACACGCGCCGTTTAATACCCTGGACAATCTGTCCATTAGCTCGCCGATCGCTTCCATTGCTCGTGGATGTGCCACGAGACGGCGAACCTTGGTACCCAAATTAGCGCGATTCCTAGAATAGCTCGCTCAATCGGGACCGTTATCGATGATCGCCTTATGGGAAATCCCGCTGCGTGATCACGCTGTTTTGAAAAAGCGCATAGCCGATTTGGCGTGAAGAGAGGACACAGGCTCTGCCTCGATCCACTTTGTAAAAGTGTCAATGGCGACGAGCAAGTGTGTGTAGCCCTTATACCCCTTAGGGAACGGGCCGAGCAGATCCAGACCCCACGTGGAGAAAGGCCACGATGGGGGGATCATTTGGAGCTCTTGAGCGGGCTTATGTGCCTTCCGGGCGTGAAATTGGCATGCCTTGCACTTAGTCACTACATCCCGGACATCTTGTAACGCTGTAGGCCAATAGTAGCCCATGCGAAACGCTTTGCCGAGCAGAGTCCTGAAGGAGGCGTGGTTGCCACAGGCACCCTCGTATATATCCCTAAGAAGGAACACACCCTCCTGCTGAGAGATGCACTTGAAGAGGACTCCTAGCGCACCTTGGCGGTAAAGGATGCCGTCCACAAGCTTGTATGGACTAGCACGCCTTATAAGCCGGAACGCCGCTTCGCTGCTAAGCGGTCCCATCTGCAAGATACCGAACAAATGGCGTTGTCGATCGGCACTGCCGACAACGGAGACAAGACCAATCGCTCTCGCTGCCTCGTCCGGAGACGTGATAGAGGGCTTGTAAAGGTGTTTCGACGAGCACCCTGCGGAAAGGTGTTCGCGTGAGGATCCATACTTAGACAATTGGTCGACCAAGAAGTTGTCCTTCCAGGCACGAAGAGCACCTCGAAAATCGAAAGTGCCGCCCAACTTCCTCACTTCAACCGTAGCGCGCCATTGAGTCATTGCAGCACTGATACTCCTTGTTGACCTGATTGATGACCAGCTGTGAATCTCCCTTCACAGTCAGCCGTTGGACGCCGAGCGACTTGCACGCCTTAGTCCCGCTAGAGGACTCAGACTCTGCGGCGTTGTTAGTCGCCGCAGTGTAGTTGGATAGAATATCAAGTTGCTCTCCTTGAAGGAGATGAGAACAAAACCAGCCCCGAAGTTTCCAAAGGCACGAGCCATCAAAGAACATGGTCCAGGGGGTCTTCAAAGTTGCTCGGAAGCTTCCAGGATTTGGGCGGCAAGTCCATTCAACGACAAAGTCACCAGACTGGATTTAATAGCGCTCGCAACAAATGTAATATCGAACTCGCCAGCCCATTGCCCACTTGGCTATACGTCCGCCGGCTTCCTTGTTCCTTAGAATTTCTCCCAGCGGAAACTTGGTCGGGACCAGTATGTGATGCGTCTGAAAATAATGCCGAAGCTTCCTGGAGAACATGAGCAAGGCGTAGAGCAGGTTCTGGACCTCAGGGTAACGCTCCTTTGATCCATGAAGTACCTCGCTCACATAATAGATTGGCCTCTGGATGCCATCCCTTTCCACCGTCAAGACCGCGCTCACCGCTTGTGGTGTGCAGCCAAGATACAATAAAAGCTGTTCGCCATATCGCGGGGTAGTCAAGATAGGTGGGTTGGACAGGTATTGCTTTAGATCTTGGAAAGATCGATCAGCCTCCTCTGTCCACTCGAAACCATTGTGCTTGCGCAGGGCCTTAAAGAAGGGCAACCCGCGTTTGCCTTGACGGGAAATAAACCAGCTTAGAGTAGCCATCCGTCCTGTGAAGCTCTGAACTTCCTTGACGGTAGTCGGAGACTGAATGTTTTCAATGGCCTCGATTTTTTCAGGGTTAGCAGAGATTCCGTGCGAACCAATGACGTAACCGAGCAACATCTCAGATCGAACACCAAAGGTACACTTCTCTGGATTTAATTTAATTCGATGCCTAGTGAGATTACGAAAAATCTCGGCCAAGTCTTTTACATGATCTGGAGCATACTTCCTCTTTACAACTATGTCGTCGACATAGACCTACAGAATCCTTTCGCGCTGTTCTGGGAAAGTCTTGTCCATCAAGCGCTTGAACGTGGCACCAAAGATTGCATGCATCGAAAGACATGGTCGAGCAGCGTAAAGTGCGAAGGGGTGATGAAGGCGCCTTCTTCATCCTCGGGGAGATGCTTATTTGGTGATAACCGGAGTAAGCATCTAAAAAACTCAAAAACTGGGCATCCGCAGTCGCATCGACCAGCTGGTCTATGCGAGGCAGCGGAAAATTGTCCTTAGGACAAGCAACGTTCAGATCTGTGTGGTCAACACACATCCTCCACTTGCCGCCTTTCTTCTTTACAATGACAGGGTTGGCCAACCACTCGGTATGATCAACCTCACGGATGAAACCAGGGGCGAGCAGCTTGCCAAGCTGATCCTTGATGATCCCCTGCTTGAAATCCGAAAAGCGTCGAAGCTTCTGGCGAACATGCTTTTTATCCGGCCGGACGGTCAGTTTGTGCTCGATAACCTCCGTTGGGACCCCGGGCATATCAGACGGCTCCCAGGCAAACACGTCTGCATTAGCTCGGAGGAAGGCAATGAGCACGCTTTCCTATTTGGGGTCCAGATTGGCCCCCCAAATGCCCTGTCTTGGAAGAGTCATCAAGAGACAGCGGAACTTCCTTGGTCTCTCCCCCTGGCTGGACAGAGACCTCGGGACGTGCAGACTTGGTCTGCGGAACTTCGGGACCACGCGGTGGAAGCTGGTCAACCAGGGCAAGGGATTGCTCGTCGCAATCTAGAGCAGCCTTGTTGTTGCCCTTGACCGTAATCACACCGTTAGGGCCCGGTATCTTCACGCAATGGTATGCATGGTGGGACACGGCCATGAACTTGCCAAGAGATGGCCAGCCCAAGATCGCGTTGTAGGCAGATGGGAAATCGACCACGTTGAACGTGATCAATTCTGTCCGAAAGTTGCTTGGTCTGCCGAAGGTGACGGGCAGAACAATCTGCCCCAACGGCTTAACAGCTTCTCCCGGAACGATCCCGTAGAAAGGCATTGCGACCTCTTTGAGCTTGGAGAGAGGAATTTGCATCTCGTCCAAAACCTTAGAAGAAAGCAAGTCCAAAGCGCTCCCGCCGTCGATCAAGACACGGCCAACTCTGGCGTTGCTGATGGTCGAAGCGACCACCAGTGGGAGCCGCTGAGGCTTGGTCATCCCAGTGGGGCAATCCTCCTTAGAGAAGGAGATAGCGACCTCGGTCCACTTCATTGATTCGGGCTATGGTTTGCCCTTCTCGACGTTGTGGACCTCCCGAGCAACTTCCTTGAGGCTGCGCCGAGAGGGATAAGCTGAGGAGCCGCCGAAGATGACGGCGATATGGTTCACGGACTCCTGATATTCATCATCATCGTCCCGATCACCATCGTCGGTTTGGCGCTTGGCCTTGCCGGCATCACCTTTTTCGGGCAGGGTGGGCATTGGGCTCTTGCCGTTGTAGAAATCCTCAATCTTTGCAGCCCAGGTCCTGCAATGGCGTGTGTCATGCCCGTAGTTCTGGTGAAACTTACAACATTGGTCACTGGGACCTTTCTTGCCTTGATTGCCTCCCTGGGCGGGCTTCTTGCCCTTGAAGTTATTATTGGGCTTCTTCTGCCCGTCTTTGGAAGGAGGTGTGCGATCTATACCGGCAACGGTGTCGTTCGCATCACCCTTACCCTTCTTCTTCTGCGACTTCTTGTCACCAGGATTGTTGCTGCTCTTCTTCTTTTCCTCCACACCAGTCAAGGGCGGCTCGCCTTGTCGAACGCCTTCTTGATCAACGCTCTCCAGACAGATAGCGATCACCGCCTTGAATGAACAGTCGTTGGCGGTCCAGTCTCATTGATCTCGAGATCTCGGGGAGCCGCTCGTCATGACTCGCTTTTTGAAGGCGCGACAACCGATTCGGCCCAAAATGTTCGGGATTGTGTTGCGAATCTTGATGAAACGCTTCACGGTTGTGGAGGGTCTCCCGCTCATCCGGATCATCCGGTGCAGATCATCCTCCTTGCTCAGACGCACGTAATGCCTCTGAAAATTGGCGATCGAGCGCCACAAAGTTGGTCCCAAGAGCGATGGAACCTTCCTGCTGATTGAACAGCCACGTCCGAGCAGCACCTTCAAGGACAGTCGAAAGGTAATTTGCCATGACTAGCTTGTCACCTCCGGCTGCCATGATGGCTGTAGCATAGATGGAAAGGAACTCCTCTGGGTTTTGAGTCCCATTGTACCTCTCCATGTGGCCGGGCTTGAACTTGGAGGGCCACCTGACAGCGCGAAGCTCGTCAGAGAAAGCCTTACAGCCCAAGGCGTATGACCGACCACCTTCTCCGCAGAACCTAGTCTCGAGAAGACGTTGGTCCTGTTGCGCGGAGGAACTCTAGTTGAGCGGGAGGACTCTGCCTGGAGGAACTCCCTCCGCGATAATCCTCCATGCTCCTTCCTCGTGGTCGCTACGATGCGCTCCTTACGAGGGGACCGTCCGTGATCGTCGCGCGCACGCTTGCCCCTGCGGTCGCGATGACTATGGGGACTTGGCAAGCGACGGCGACCACGGGTAGCTTGTTTGTGGACAGTGGTCCTTCGATGGTGACGAGGGTCACGCGATCGATCGGAGCTGACCGCGCTGCCCGGATGAGGTATTAACTTCACCTATGGACTTAAGGCCTTCGACCAGTCGCTCAAGGTGAGAAGCAACATCGTCGCCCATAAGGGCGAGGTTGTCCTGGTTGGCAGATCTGATCACCGTCGCCAGGGCTTGAACCCATTCCCGGCTCTGCTCAAGGGGTCTTGGGATCCCTGAGGCATCCGCGTCTTGCCCGACCGGAGTCCTGTTGCGCGGGGACTCATCCCGAACAAGTTGAGCTTTTACCGGGGATCTGTGTAGGTATGCCGAGGCGGTCGCTGTCCGACGCTTATACCGATCGCGAATCTGCGCCAGAGTTTGGTTGATAGATTCATCCAGACTGCAGCGAACAACATCTTGCTCGCGAGCAGCTGGTGCGGATCCATCTTGAAGCCGAGCAGAATTGATCCGCTCGATCTCTCCGGCCGCCGCGACCCTTGCAGGATCCTTTGAGGTTCCTGCACCGGCCATGTTGATACTGCGGTGGCCGTGCGTTGGTACGCTAGACGGTGTCATCACTGTGTCGCCACAGGAGGAATCGACCGACATGGCCTTGGAATCCGAAAGATCTAAACCATCGTAAAGATCATCGGTTCCGTATTCGTCGTCGATGACGGGAGCTTGATCCAAGACCATCTCTGGATCATATCCAGAGATTTCTGTTCCAGATATGGAGAGCGATCGAGATCGAACAGGTCGATCCGATCTTATAGGGGATGAGACATCCTGTCCTTCTGAGTCGTAATCCTCAGGAAGAGATCCCTGGTCGCTGATGGAGTTCGACATGCTCGATCTACTAGATCCCCACGGACGGCGCCAACTGTCGACGGTTGAGATATCGATCTCAAGACAACTAAGGTTCTTGAGAAAGGGGAGATAGGAGACACACCGAATAGAACAAACAGCAACCAGCGAGCAACAGGGAGACAGGGGTTTTTATCCCGGTTCGGGTCTCTCCGGGGAGATAACAACCCTACGTCCAGCCTTTCTTATATACTAGAGATGATTACAAGAGGATGCTCGACGAGATGGACAGATCTCGGTGAGATCGTATGTGTGTACAGGAAGTAATACGCGGTCTAAGCTTCAATGCGATGATCAGGCGCTGTAAACCGTCAACTCGTACCCTCTACACGCCGTAAGGGCCTTGTTTATATAGTGCTGAGCAAACCGACCTACTAGGGAATATCGGGTCGGGCTAAGTACGAGATCGTAACGAACTCATACATGCCAAACACATCCTGAGGTAGATAAGGAAAACTCCAAGTCTTAGGGATCACGACTTCTGCTCCAATCCAGGAAACCACGTCCGAGTCTTCACGTAGTCGTGTAGAACTCTTGTTCGAGACAGACTCAAACACCAATCCTAGGCCGTTACGCACCGTGCCAGCCAGGAAGCTGTTCGGCAGGATGCACATGGGCCTGATAGAACCTTCTAGGGAGCTGGGCTCTAGTAGGCTGTTCGGTTGGGCCGTCAGAGAGTGGGCCATGGCAATGGGCCGTAATTTCATCCCCGACACTAGCCCTTGTGAGAGAGCTCCT
Source organism: Raddia guianensis (assembly GCA_036346415.1). NCBI lineage: Eukaryota > Viridiplantae > Streptophyta > Magnoliopsida > Poales > Poaceae > Raddia > Raddia guianensis. The sequence continues at coordinate 40,215,260 of CM070539.1, forward strand.
CCCATGGTTCCCACCTCCATCTAGGGTTCCATGTGCTTGAGATATTGAGGAGGAGAGAGAGGGAGGTGAGAGGAAGAGGAAGAAGATGGTGCCCCGTATCACCTCTTATCCATCCACAAGACTTGCCCCTTCTCCCATGGAGCTCTTGGCCTAGCTCCATGGTGGGAGAGAAGGGATGGTGGTGAGGGACGGTCACCGATCTTGTGCTCTAGGGACTTCACCGCTGGGGAGATCATCGCGACGCCATAGGCTTCATCAACCGAACGACTGCAAAGACCGAAACCCTCCGTATGTCAAGGGTCACTTCTGTGTGTCGAAAGTGCGCTACCTTCATCCGTTGGAGGCCGTGTACAAAACCCTCTGTGTGTCGGGGGTCGGGGCCGTGTGTCGGCGCCGCAGGTGCGAGGAGCTTCTGCTTGTGGAAGAGCTCGTCTATGTGTGAAGGTTTGGAGATCGCCTACCATGTGTTGGTGAAAAGCTACCACCGAGTGGATTGAGGATTATGGTCGTGAGTCCCAGTTCACCTGTGTGGTGAACTTCCTCAATGGAGAGTAGGTGCGCATGTGTTGTGCACCAAACTTCGGTAAAAAAAACCAGGTTTGCGCCCTTCTCTATCTCTTGCATCCTCTAGTACTTCATATTGTGCATTCCTTGTGTGAGCCATCGAGCCACCTATTCTCTGTTGATTAATTACGCCATCGCTTCTGCATCTAGCTCATAGGGATTCATCGGTAGCTTGGGTAAAAATCGGCCTAATCAATCACACAAAGAAAGGTTAAAATTTGAATTAGGTGTCCGATTCACCCCCTCTCGCCCTAGATTTCCTACAACACTTGTTTGAACCAACGCAAAGTCCTTCAAGGTAGAGCAGAGCCAAATAACTTAACTGCAACATGCAGCAGCGGCAACATACTCAGCCTCAGCAGTGGATTGCGCAATACTCGACTGCTTCCTAAATGACCAAGAGACAAGAGAAGTGCCAAGAAATTGGCAGGTGTCAGAAGTGCTCCTCTTATCTATCCTACAGCCAGCAAAGTCTGCATCTAAGAAGGCTCTGAGAGATGGACAAGAGGCAGCAGAGAACCAGAGGCCAAAGTCTGTAGTCGCTCGGAGATAGCGAAAGATCCGCTTCACCGCCTGAACGAGATGATGGCCGTCTAGTTCTTTTGGACTTGGTCCGTCTTTGGGATTCGATTCGCCTGAACGAGATGGTATCCTAGATGAGAAAATTGATGGACGACACCCGTCAACATTTGTGGTCGTTGATGGAGTTGTCGGCGTGTGATGCTTAATTCTTCCGAGCGTTCCGCTAAAGGGATTTGGAGGAAGAGTGATGACTCGGCTCATGAAGTCGTCAGCCAACCGTCTCCTCTTTTCAGAACGATTCATTGAGCAAAATGGGATTCCACTTGAAGAATTTAACAAATGATGTTCGTTTGTGCCGGGGCGGGGCGGGGCGGGGGGGGGCGGTTCGGGAACGGTTCTCCCTAGTAGAGCGATATTCCCCTAAGGACAAAACATCATTTTATGAGACATCATTCCAAACGTTTTGTTTTCAACCTTGAACGGTTAATCTAAACAAACCAAGGATCCGCTCAGGATGAAGGATTATTTTATGTAACTTCGGTCACATATCTTCCATGTGCAGCCTCAGGTTTTGCCATACCCTAGGTGTTTAACTTTCAGCTTCGAGCTTGATGAAGGTGATGATGCGCAGCGCCAGCGCCGCATAGAGAGTCTACCATCATGTAGTTCTTTTGGCTTTGAGCTTGATGAAGATGATCATGACAGTGCCACATAGTGTGACGGCCATCATGTACTGCTTTCTGTCGACAGGTGACTAACAGGGGGGTCACCGCCGGCAATGAATTTGTACGAGGGGACGCTAATCAAGAACCAAACCAGATGGGTAGCACAAGACAGGGTTATACAGGTTCAGGCCCTCAACGGAGGTAATACCCTACTTCCTGTGCTCTGGGATTATGGTTGATCAATGTGCAAGATGAACAAGGTTATTGTGTATGCTTGATGACCGAAGATCTCTCTCTCTCCTACGGCCTCTACCCCCTCCCTTTATATAGTGTAGGGGGGATAGGATTACAGAGCGTCGCGGGGTATATGGCAACTGTTTCTGTTATGATGTTACATGGTATGTGTCCATTGATCTGCTATTTATATGGGGATATACCATATCCTCGGGTCCTCTCTTGCGGCGCAAGGCACGTGTAGCCCGAGCAATCTTCAACCCTAATCGGTGACTCAGACGCTTCCCCCATCCGCTCCCTTATGGGCCTTCTAGAGGATACCCGGGCCCATGTAGTCCACAAGAGTCTCCCAGTGCTTTACGATCGAGTCGATGCTTGGCCGATTGGTTTCGCCTATATCTCCGTGAATCTGAAAAGAGATTGTAAAGAACTCAAGAAATCTTAAGTTTTTATGTTGAAGCAACGCCTGGATCAGCAATACCGAACTCCAGCTTACTCGGCCCATTGGGCACATCACCTCAACAGAAGGGTTCGGCTCCTGGGCACCCACTCTTGCTATACAAGGTGACATCGACCCAACATGGGGTATGCCTTAGGCCACGCCGTCACAACTTCGCTTTGCAAAGATGTCAGTAATCTTAGCGTTTCAAAGTGTCAGCATCAGGCGCCCAGCCTTAACTTTGTAAGAGCCAGCGCTTGGCCCATCATGGGGCACACCTTTCAGTCGGGTAGTACCTGTCCCAACCAGGGAAGGGATCAGCTTATGCCCCTTAGGGCGTACCGATTGGATACGACGTTGCCGAGAGGTACTTGTATCCGAGTAGCGGTATACAACTGGCGACCATACAAAGACATACCTCAAGAAGTTGAATCCAAATTTCACCAACACCCAACCTCGAACGTGCGAAGTTAGCTAGCGACCCAACGTGGGGTGTGCCGTGAAAATTTTTTTACTTTGGCGCTGCCGGTGATATGCCCTCCAGGGTGCACCGAGGCCGAATTAGGCTCGATTTTAACACATTGGCACCGTTACCGGCGTGTTAAGAAAGCCTGTTAAGGGGGTTGCCCTTTGCAGTTTTAGCCCAAGCCCAATTAGGGGGAAGGCGAAGTGTTTTCGCGCCCTCTTCTCACACAGCCGGAGCGATACGAGCTTCCGTCGGAAACTGTACTCGTTCCCACTTCCGTCCCATCGTCATGATGGTTTTATTGTGTTCGAAACGGATTACCAGGCGCGTCCCTTGAACTTTCTCTGTGTATAAAAGAAATCCCAGGGACTGAGTACTACTTCACCTTCGGCTTTTGAGTTCTTGAGTTTTCTTCTCCTCTTCTTCTCCCTCAACAAGCAGAGAGCCAAGGAAAGATTATGGATCCCTGGGCAGCCGCAGCCGCTGAAGTGCGTGCTCGCGCCGCTGCCGCTAAAGCCGCCACGGCCGCCGAGTGGGCTCGCTGGCGGGAGGAATACGCAGAAAGGACGGCTCAAAGCGCCATTAGGGTTCTGGTCGCCGGCCATCCGCGACTCTTCCCGGCCCGCACCCCCCTCAAAGATGCGCTCGTCTTCTCCATCCTCGATGTGAAGTGGCCTTCAGAGGGATAGGTTATCTCTTCTTTGTATCTCCGCGAGCCGGCGATGAGCCCTAGCTTAATGTGCCGTGCCGCGGAAAATGTAGTCAGGCCCTTGAGCCCTTTAATGAACATCTTTTGTGATATCCATCATTCTTCGTGTCTCTGCTTCAACCTTGAATCTGCAATGCCGCTTTTCCTCGACTTGATATCGAATCCGCAACATCGCTTCGTCCGAGTAGTTGGGCTCGTCTGCTCCTAGACAGGCAGTCGGCGCCTAACGCAGACCTCTCGGAGGGGATCACTCGGCCGGCCGAGTGATTATCGGGCCCCTCGCAGAAAGGCCGCATCCAGCGCTAGACTAAGGCCCGGCCCAGAATGCGAAACTTTTCCCGTTGCGATAAATTAGGAACAGGGGAACGAAATTAGTTCACCTCGCTCACTTTTCACGCTAGTTGGTTAGCTTCTCCCAGCAGACTCCGCCGCTAGGGTTCTTCTCCGCCGTTGCCTCCGCCGCCACCCGTCTCCAATCGCGATGGCTCCACCATCCCCCACCACCGCTGAGGCAGCGAAGAACGCGAAGAAGTGGATGAAGTCCACCACGACTGAGCGGAGGCTACAGAAGCTGGTCTCCCTCGGTGTGCTTCCGTCGGAAGAGTTCGTGTCCTGGCGCGCCGCCGCCGGTGAATCCTGCCCCACCCCTCGCCAGGACGAGGTAGTGGTCTTCGAGTCTTTCTTCCTCCGCGGCTTCAGCCTTCCTTGCTCCTCCTTCTTCCGGGGTTTGCTTCATTTCTATGGGATCGAGGTCTCGCATTTGAACCCCAACTCCATCTTTCATATCGCGATCTTCGTTCACGTCTGCGAGGCCTATTTGGGGATCGCTCCCCATTTCGACCTTTTCCAATTCCTTTTTCTCCTCAAACCCTACCCCAACAAGGACAATCCCAAGGCCACAGGCGGCGCGGGATTCCAACTGCGGGAAGGGGTTAAAAAGTTTTACTTCGACCTTCGCCTGAAAACCTCCAACAAGGGCTGGCACTCAGAGTGGTTCTACTGTGCCAACTGTCCTCCGGCCCTTCCGTCCTTCTCCGGCGAGTGCCCCACAGTCCGTCCCTCCTGGTCTTCTCTCTCCGCCGATGACGGGGGAAGCCAAGTGAAGGAACTTCTTGTTCTTCTTCGCAGAGCCAAATCTGCTGGGTTGACCGGTGTGGGGGTAGTGTGGAACTATACCCAACATTGTATCCAGCCCATCAAGGAGAGGGTTCATCCCGCCTTTGAGTACTCGGGGCCCCAAGACGCCACTCGGGAAACCGGTGAGAACCTTACACAGAAGGAAATCATCAGCCGAGTGGTGAGCTTTTTGCTCCGGGCTCGGAAATAACTCCTGGGGAATGCCCGGCTTCATACCATTTGGGGTACTTGCCACCAGCGGTAAGGAAGAGATCCTCCTCAACTCAACTCAACTCTCCACTCCCCCGGTCCCGGAGGCTCCGCTCCCCAAGGAGGCACCTCGCAAGCGTCCTGCCGAAGGCTCGACGAGTGCTCCTCCGGCCAAAAAAGGCAGGGGGTCGCTCCAGGGGACTCGGACGAAGACGATGAAGAGGATGATTTAATGTGTCGCAGGGGCGTGAGGCCTTCTTCTCCACTCCCCCGGTCCCGGAGGCTCCGCTCCCCAAGGAGGCACCTCATAGCGTCCCCGCCAAGGCTCGACGAGTGCTCCTCCGCCAAAAAGGCGGGGGTCGCTCCAGGGGACTCGGACGAAGACGATGAAGAGGATGACACCGTCCCGCTTCTTTTCCGCCACCGTCGCCCAACGGCGAAGTCGCCACCCGCTCAGACCGCGCAGCCACAGAGCCCTCCGCCACGCCAGTCTGCCGACCCGAAGGCCGCGTCTGGGGCGAAGAAACCTCCCGGCTCGGGCCCGAGTGGTTCGGGCATGAAATTCAAGATGAAATACGTCCCGTCGCATAGGTATTCTTTTGTGACACCATAAGTTCATGCTTCGTAAAGACATGTGTCTTGAAAGGTCGTCGAATGCTTGTAGGAAACCAATGAAGGATGATGAGCCGCCAAGCTCCAAGGACTCGGCTAAGCCCACCGCGCCCTGCCAGGACTCTGGCCCATCTGCCACCAGCCGCCAACCCTCGTCAGCAAAGGGGAAAATCCCAGCTCCGGCTCCAGAGAGCTCAGAGCCGGAAATCGAGGAGATTCCTCGCCCCTCCGCCAAAGCACACACTCCACCTTTCCAATTAAAATGGCGGAAGGAGATGGAGGGCTACGAGGTCGACGACGGGCAGGAAGCCGAAGAGTGGGAGGTCTTGGACCAAGTAACCGCCATTCAGGCCGAGATATACAAGGTAAGCTTCTTTTTCTCGCTATGAATCCTTATCCCGCACGAGGGCATTCCGCTAACCTTCCTCCCTTCTCCACGCAGCGCATGAAGGAGAGGTCGAAGCAGAAGACCCGATGCATGGAAAAGACGGTGGGCGAGCTGAAAACGCGCGACGAGTTTGACAACGCGCTGTATGCCACCAAGCGACAATACCGCGGCCGGATCGAAGAACTCCACCGCGAAGTCACCGAGCTTCGATTTCGCCATGTGGAAGAGTCCAACATGAACAGAGGTATAGACCCCAATCCATGCTAAATCTCTGAGAAGGATGTTTCATACGTAATAATCTTCAATGGTTGCCGTTGAGTATAGCTTTGGAGGCGAGGTAGAACGCACTAGAGGAGGAAGTCCGCCAAGCCAACACTCGAGCCGAGGGGTCGGCTAAAGAGTTGGAAGGTAACTTTCCCGACTGGCTCTCCCTGGATCAACCTCATTGAAACCCGACTGATACACCTGACCTGACTGGTCACGCAGATCTTCGCCGCCAAACCACAACGGGAATTGCTCCAATACTTGAATGCCTTTATCCAGACGAGGAGCCGCCAAACGATCCTAACCTCCTGGTGGCCTATCTCGACGCCCTTCCTGAGCGGATCAAGGTCTTCACCCGGGAGGCCGCAATAACATGCACCGGCCAAGGCCTCGCCATAGCGAAGTCAAACTTCCCACGCCTAGATTGCGAAGCCGTCAAGGATGGGTTTGCTTGCTCGGAGGAGGAGGCCATAGCTCTGTTAGAGGAAGTTCATCCGACTACTATCCAAATAATCGATCAATTGGACTTGTAATTATGCCTGTAATAGAAACTTTTGGTTGATCCCCAGTACCGGCGATCCGACTTATCCAAATAATACGTGTTATCCTTTTTCATGAAACGCACCCACGACGGTCCAAATTTCGAGTGCCGTGAAGTAGCACTTGGCTTTCTTCCTACATAACTGCGAAGTAGCTAAACATTGTTGCTAAGATGTAAAAGCGCCATTACTCAAGAATTTTCGTACTACTCGAATGTGATCAACACATGTAGAGAGAAAACAACTTTATTGATGAGATAGGGTGCGGTTGACTCCGCACACTATTTAGTGTAGCCCCCGACTTACTGCTTGGTCGTTTACGACCAAGTAGCAAGTCAAAAGAAGGGAAACTAATTACACAAATGCTGCTTGGATACAAGAACTAAGGGAAAAAGCAGCGTGGTCGCCGATGTTCGGTGTTGGGCACTTCAGATCCATCTTCACATTGTAGCCGATAAGCCCCGGTGGGTCACCTCGTGATCGCAAAGGGCCTTCCAGTGGAGAGAGTTTATGCTCGTGCTTCGATTCCTTCGAGGACCAGATCTCCTTGGAGAATGCACGCCCCGTGACGTTCTTGTTGATGGTAGCGACGCAGCCTGCTGGTACTTTTTGACCGGATCAATGCCGCTTCCACTGCTTCCTCGAGCGGATCGAGGTCTTCACACTTGCTTCATCCAACTGATTATCGTCAGAATCGCAACCCGAGGAGACCGGAACTTCAATTCGATCGGGAGGACCGCTTCGAGCCGTAAACCGGGAAAAAATTATGCGCCCGAAGGCTCGGCTTGGGGTTGTTCTAAGCCCCGAGCACCGAGGGCAACTCCTTAACCAGTAGCGTTATTATGCGGCTTGAGCGATCGAAAATTCGGGCTTTGAGCCCTTGTAGCACCAATCCGTTGGCGCGTTCAACCTGTCCGTTGCTCCTTGTGTGGGCCACCGATGCGTAGCAGATTTTGATGCCCAGCTCCTCGCCCCAATCTTGAAACTCGCTGCTTTTGAACTGAACGCCGTTGTCGGTGATGATGCGATTGGGTACGCTAAACCGCACAACGATGTCCCAGAAGAACTCGCGTGCCTTGGCCGCCGTGATGACAGCAACCGGCTTGGCTTCAATCCACTTGGTAAACTTGTCAATGGTGACAAAGAGATGAGTGAATCCGCCTTGCGCTCGCTCGAGGGGGCCCACCATGTCCAGATTCCAGACGGCGAAGGGCCAAGAGATCGGAATCGTCTGTAGGTCTTGCGCCGGCATGTGGATCTGCCGTGCGAAAAACTAACACCCATCACATCTGCGTACTATATCTTCCGCATCTGTGACCGCGGTTGGTCAGAAAAATCCCTGTCGATAGGCCTTGCCCACCAGGGTGCTTGCTGCTGCGTGATGCCCGCACTCCCCCGAGTGGATTTCGTTGAGTAGATCTCTGCCTTCTTGCTCAGATATGCAACGCCTTAGTACCCCGGAACTGCTTTTTCTGAAAAGCTCGTCCCCGACTACCTTGTAGCTTTTGCTTCGGCGTGTGATGCACTCGGCTAGGCTTCGATCCTCAGGCAGCTTATCACAAAGGAGATAGTCTAAGTAAAATTTGAGTCCACGGGAGTAATTGATAGTACCTCTGCGTCGGGTTCTGGCCGCTTCTCTTGATCTTCCCCAGGTGCAGATGGTAGCTTGATCGACGGCGCGCGTAGCTCCTGGACGAAGACACTACTCGGGACACAGGCGAGTGGATCCCATCCGCTAGCTCGTGCGCAACCGTTGTCGCGGCGAAACACGTGAGTAAGCTCGATCCGTCGAACTTGTCTTCTAACTTGCGAACCTCTGGCGAGAGGCGCCATGTTGTCGCCAATACAAGACCACTCCTTTTGGACTTGGTTGACCACGAGTTTAGAATCTCCGCGTACCATTAACGCTTGACACCGAGCGATATGGCGGCGTGAGACCGTGGATGAGTGCCTGCATTACCGGGCGGCGTTATTGCTTGACGAGGAACAATATCCGGAGGACGTAGCGTAGCTTCTCTCCAGTCGGCGATATGAGCAAAATCCCAGCCCCCGCGCCGCTGAGCATGAGGGAACCATCAAAGTACATTGTCCAGTACTCAAGATTATCCTTTCTTCTTTGGGGTTTGGGCTTCATCCACTCGGCGACGAAGTCGGCCAACGCTGAGTTTTAATGGCTAGCCGAGGCCTCGAACTTTATTTCAAAGGCTCCAAGCTCAAGCGCCCACTTGCAATCCTCGATGGCCTCCGATTATGGAGTATGTCTCCAAGCGGGAAAGAGGTGACCACCGAAATTTCATGCTCTTAAAAATAATGCTTGATCTTCGCGATGTGAGTAACCTGACATCTGAAGCTTTTGGACTTGTGGGTACCTTATTTACGACTCGCCCAATACCTCGCTTCGAAGTAGACCGGATATTTGTACCTTTTGGAGGGAGCCCTCCTCATCTCGCTCCACCACCAAAGCGCTAGCGATGACGTGAGTCGTCGCGCCAATGTAAACAAGAGGGGCTCTTGGGGCATGGGAGGGACCAACACCGGCGGTGTGGTGAGGAACCTCTTCAGATCTTCAAAGGCTTGCTGTGCTTCCACTATCCACTGAAAATCGTCTTGTCGGCGTAAGAGCCTAAAGAAAGGCATGCCTCGCTCCCCGAGTCGGGAAACGAATCGGCTAAGTGCCACGATGCATCCAGTGAGCTTCTGCACATCTTTCTGGTTGGTCGGAGGCTTCATCTTGAGGATGGCACCGACCTTTTTTGGATTTGCTTCGATCCCTCGATTGGAGATGATGAATCCGAGTAGTTTACCAGACGGAACCCCAAAAACGCACTTCTCGGGATTTAGCTTCATCCGGAATGCCCTTAGACTCTCGAATGTCCCGGTCAGATTTGTTATGAGATCCCATCTGGATTTGGTTTTTATGACGACGTCGTCGACATATGTCTCCACATTGCGTCCGAGTTGAGTGTGAAAACACCGCTGTATAGTGCGCTGATAAGTCGCACCTGCGTTTTTTAACCCGAATGGCATTGTGATATAGCAGAAAGCACCAAATGGCGTAATGAACGACGTTTTGATGCAGTCTTCCTCCTTCAGGCTGATCTGATGATAGCCTGAATAGGCGTCTAGAAAACTCAGGAGCTCACACCCGGCGGTGGAATCCACCACTTGGTCGATGCGGGGGAGCCCGAAAGGATCCTTGGGACACGCCTTGTTGAGGTCGGTGTAGTCGACACACATACGCCATGTCTTGTTCTTCTTCTGCACCAGGACCGGATTGGCAAGCCAGTCGGGGTGATACACCTCTTTGATGAACTGAGCGGCTAGCAATTTGGTGATCTCACTCCTTATGGCGTCCTTCCGATCCGGGGCTAATCTTCGTAGGCGTTGCTTGACGGGCTTCGCCTTTTCGTTGACGTGAAGAGAGTGCTCGATCACTTCCCTCGGAACACCGGGCATGTCCGAAGGCTTCCAAGCGAACACATCCCGGTTGGCCCGGAGGAAAGTGACGAGTGCGTCTTCCTATTTGCTGTCGAGCCCTGTCCCAATCACGGCCGTCTTGGCCGGGTCGGACGGGTCCAACAGGATCTTCTTAGTTTCTTCGGCTGCTTGGATGGATGTTTTGGCCTGCTTCTTGGCGGGGACGTCCCCTTCCTCATGAAGGCTTGCAACCTCCAGTCGGATCTTCTCCATCTCGGCGAGATGAATCGAGTGCTGCGCCATCTCGCACTTCGCTATCGCAGCGAGGTGGATCTTTAACGTCACGGGGAGGTGATTACACCATTGGGACTTGGCATCTTTAAGACGAGATAAGTATAGTTGGGAACCGCCATGAATTTGGCAATCCCCGGCCTTCCCAAGATAGCATGATATGCCGTCTCGAAATCAGCCACTTCGAAGCTTAGACTCTCGGTCCTATAGTTCTCCTTGGTACCAAACCTGACCGGTAGGGAAATCTGTCCGAGTGGTATCGCGGACGTCCCGGGGATTACCCCGTGGAACGGAGATGACCCTTGCCGTAGCTCGGAACGTGGGATTTTCATTTGGTCGAAGATCTTGACGAAAAGGATGTTAATCCGCTCCGCCATCGACCAGACCCTTTTAGTTTGCTCCTTGAGCGACCGGATCCAAAACCAGTGGATACCTCCCAGGGAAGGCAATCCGATCCAGGTGGTTCGTTCGATCGAAGGTGATGGGCACCTCGGACCAGCGCAAGTATTGCGGAGTTGGGGGCATGATAGCGTTGATCTCCCGAGTGGTAAGCTTCTGCTTCCGTTTGGACTCGTACGCATCAGAGCCCCCGAAGATATAGCTGATTTCGCGCTCAGCGTCCTGGTAATCTCCATCGGGTTTCCTACCTTGACCGCCCTTGGCAGACTGGATGGAGCTCTCGGCGAACTTCTGCAGAATAAAGCAGTCTTTGGCAGAGTGTTTACCTCGAGGATGGAAGGGACATACCGAATCCATCACTTTTTTGTAGTCGTTGTCGTTGGGGGGCTTAGGTCGGTAACGCTCGACGTTGGCGACCATCTCGTCTCCCTTTCGCTTCTTGTCCTTGGGCTTGCCTTGTTCATCGTTAGGCTTCTTCCTGGGGCCTCCGTCAGTGCCTCCGCGGTGATTTACGATGGCCTCCTTGGCTTCAGTCTTCTGATCTGCCATCGTGAACATGGCTTTGAGATTACGCGGGGGTCCCGGGTCATTTGCCTGATTAACTCCTCGGATTTGCACCCGGCGAAGAAGGCATCAATGACTGTTTCCTCCGAAACTTCCCGGATCTCATTCTTCATCTTAGTGAAGCGCTTGATGAACTCACGAAGAGTTTCGCTCTTGCGCCTATGTAACTATCCAATCTCCCATCTCCCCGCGGGCCTTTCATAGGTCCCTTGGAAATTGGCGATGAACTGCTCCTGGAGGTCGTCCCAAGACTCGATAGAGTTCTCAGAGTCCCGTTAGCGTGTCAGGCGGTTGGGGTCAAAGCGATCGGCAAATAGTTCGCCATGGCGTTACGATCACCTCTGCCTTGATCGCTAAGGCGTAAACCTGCAGCCAGTTCTTTGGATCCCTCTCGCCATCGAACTTGTCGATGCCTTTGAGGTTAAAACCATCCGGCCAAACCACTCGGCGGAGATCCGGGGTGAAGGCCCGAATTCCTTCCAGTGGTCGTGGCCGCCTCCGCGCTGGGGATCTACTGCGATGCTCCCGCCGCGGGCCTTGGCGCTGCTCCTGGCGGTGGTCACGTCGACTGGCGGTGCTCTCAACCTGATCGTCGTTGCGACGGATATGGTGGCCATGAGAGTCTCGCTCGTCGTTACCGCGCTCCCGCCGCCGAGCTTCGATGTCTTGACGTAGATCACGGGCGGGCGACTGGTGTGAGTCACCTGCCGCTGAGGCTCGAGCCCGTTCGATTATGCGTGAGATCATTGCGAGCCGAGGCGGTCGGGCCGGTATTGCCTCGTTCTGTTGTATGGCCGCCATCTCTACCATAGCCGTCGCTCGAACAAGGGCCTGGATACATGGGCTGCCTTCTGGGAGTTGTGGCGCGATAGTCTCAAGAAGAGTCTTTGACGCGATGACGTTGGCCTGGGGAGTGTTGTAGACCTCTGGTCCCTTAGCTTAACCGCGAGCTCGTTACGGGCGTCGCGCCCATGAAAAGCGAAAGCGGCGTCGCGATCTCGGTCTTCCACTCGGCGAGAGTCCGGGTCTGCCGCCATGATAGCGGTTGCCTCAGGTCTCACTGGTTGGGAGGTGGAGTGATGATCCTCCGCCCCGAGGATGAAAACCTCACGATAGTTGCGAATCTCAGCGCTCCCGTCGGACTCAGAGTCAGAAGCGGAAAGGCTAACTTGTTCGCTTTGTCCAATGGGTAGGCCACCATTGATGACACCCACGAACACTGCCGAATCCGAGCGGGTTGACCCGACCGAATTAACAGAGTGGTTTTCCGATTGGTTATCTCTTGTCCGAATCTCTAGAGCAGCCTGTGCGGAAGCCGCGGCAGGACTCCCGAGCCCGGAGAGAAATCCAGTTAGGGATTCATAGACCTCATCAGGCTGGAGGTTGTCCAGGCCGGGTAGGCGATCTCATGGGGCTCTTCCTCGCTCTCCTCGCTGAGGGGCGCGAAGTGAGGCTGCCGACGGATCCTCCTGAAGAAAGCAAATGCAGAATTCTCCAAGCCGAAAGGCAATGGGTCCCGTTGATTGCGTGTACCTTCTGGTTGAGCGATCTCCCGTTGGGGGGGAGAGATGAAGATTACCGAAGCCGTCGGCGATGAAGTCTAGGGCGCCAAAGCGAAGAGACTCTCTCTCTCCTACGGCCTCTACCCCCTCCCTTTATATAGTGTAGGGGGGATAGGATTACAGAGTGTCGCGGGGTATATGGCAACTGTTTCTGTTATGATGTTACATGGTATGTGTCCATTGATCTGCTATTTACATGGGGATATACCATATCCTCGGGTCCTCTCTTGCGGCACAAGGCACGTGTAGCCCGAGTAATCTTCAACCCTAATCGGCCGACTCGTATCGTCCCCATCCGTTCTCTTATGGGCCTTCTAGAGGATACCCGGGGCCCATGTAGTCCACACTTTCAGCTTTGAGCATGGTGAAGGTGGTGGTTCATAATGCCGCATAGGGCGCGACCGTCATCTACTTCTTTTGGTTTCAAACTTGATGAAGGTGATGGTTCGCAGTGTCGTGTAGGGCGTCGGCCGTGACATGTTGTTTTCAATTTCGATCGAACATGACGATGCATAGAGACACATAGGGTGCCGACCGTTATGTACCATGGGCGACGTCTTAATGGATGTTGGTTGTGGTTTACCGGGCTCGCCCGAGCGGTGTCAGAAGGATGACGACTTGATGACGCCGGGCCGTGGCTCGTCAGGCTTGGCGGGGCGACGCCAAAAATATGATAATGGCGCTCGTGTGCACGACCTTTAAGGAGCACATGGCGCACAAGGCGGCTTGTTATCAGCTTGCCCCCACGTAAAAATACTATTCCTCTTGTATTCTCCTACTCTGGATCGTCCTACACCTAAAAGAAAAACCGAACAGTGGTGGGGATGGCACCAGGACGGCTTGCGTGGTGGTTAGATGTTGCGGTAGTAGTGCATGGGAATGGCAGTAAGCGCGGCAGCGACGTGTGTGCGACAGACAGCGTGGCGGTGGCGTGAGCATGTCGACACAGCTAATAAAGCATAGCGACGAGGCATGCGTGGAAGTTGGAACCCGGCCGCAAGCAGCGCGCGGCGGCAACGGTGTAACATCCCAATTTTGGGACTCGTAGAAAATATTAAAAATGTTAAAAATAATAAAAAACACTGTATGTGAATATAATATAGAAATGTTCATCTAACCTCTATTAAGAGATGAACTTATTTTATTTTAAAATCATCTTGCAAGACATGTGTGCCTTTATACATGCATTTATTTTAAAATTTGGAATTGTATGCTTCTTGTAATTACAATTTGTGGTAATGACAATATCAAATCACTACAGGAATCAGGAACAGTGTCGGTATCCACACTGCCGACATAGGTTTTGTCGATGGCTGGCCGCCGACACTGCTCCGTCGACGTAGCGTCGACGATAAAGGCTCAACTTGTCGGCGTCCCCGCCGATAAAGACACATACGAGGCTTGCCACCTGGGTTAAGGTTGTGTCGACAGCCAACTCGCCATCGACACAAGCTCCCTTTGACGGAACGTGCAGAGTGACGGCCCTCTGACAAGTGGACCCTACATGCAAACACTGGCCCGGCATGTGGCAGATCAATGTGGACGGTTCCCAACAAGGCTGCTGACACAGGACCATCAAGGTGGCCTTGCTGGTCTAGCTATGTCAGCGGCATTACGTGATGCCACCGACAAAAATGTCTAGCTATGTCGGCGGCCTAGGCTATGTAGTCAGCGCATACAACGCACGAGCACTCCGTTAGGGTTGGGGAATCTTCAAAAAGAATCTTCCACGAATGCGTCAACTTTGTCGAACCACTCATCTGTGTGCCGACCAAACTTCTTCCATCTATCATACATCCACCGTTGATCTTCCATCGTTTACTATATAACTTTCATGCATGTATAATAGTTTAATTGTAAACGGTTTAAGCCTAACTAAATAGGAGGGCTTACCCACCTACAGATGTGCGTTTGAGTACGGTAGTTGCGGTACGAAGGTGTACGGGTCGTAATTCCGACAGCATAACCCCACAGTCTTCCTAGTGCAACGACGGGTACGATGTACCGCTTATGTTATGCACCAGGAGAACGACAGGGTTATTCTGCCATAATTCCAACACGTACACCCCGTGGCTAGGACCACCGTACTCAAACGCACATCCGTAGACTGTCCAAAACGTGGACAGTTCGGAAGTACAAAAAATTTCATAATGGAACACAAAGAATCACCTTCCGAGTTCCGTAGTAAATTATAGAGTGCTTCCGAACGGGTTTAACTATGGCTGCATTCAGGTTAAATAAAGTTAAATCACTAATCGACGTTTTACTAATTACAGTATGGGCCTATTTAATTAAAACTACTAATGTAGTCAGCCAAAAAAGTACTAAAGACATAGTTACTATATTAAAAAACTATATACATGAGATCTAGGCCATACCTACACGATGTGTGAAGACGACGCGACAAAAACAACCAAAGGGTGGCGGCGACTGCGTGGCGCTCAAGGGCGTCGGCCTAGGCGGCGCACGGAGCCGGCGGCAGAGGCGGTAGCCTAGCCAATGCATGGAGCCGGGACGCTGGGAGGCGGCGCCTGACTATGGCGCCATGGAGGCGGCGACAGCCGGGTGGGCGTCTTGAGGTCGGCCAGCGTGGCTTTATGAGAGGCGATGTGCGGTGGCAGCTGCCAAGGGGAGGCAGCGGAGGTAGGGCGCGGGAGGGAGATGTGAGCCCGTGCGCTAAATTGAGGATGTAGCGCACGGGCCACCTATTTTTTAAAACAACGATCAGTGCCCATGCCGCTGACACTGACTAATATACAGCCTACATTGCTATGACTAGCCCACAAGTCATCCACGCAGACCTGTATGGGTGGCTATTTTGAGGCCGACCACACAGACCCCTAGGGCTCATAACTACGTAAAGGTCACACTACTGGGCACGACCCACAAGTAAGTGGCGCAGACTTGTGTCGGTGGCCAGTGCAAGGCCGGCCACATAGACCCCAAACCCCCGGGCGCCAGCCCCTTTCGGGCCCGCCCTCGCCTCGATCCGAGGCATTGCTATGTGCAACCTTATGTTTTATAGCATGCCCAACACATAACAAGTCAATCCACAAGGTTGTACCAGCCTGCCTTGCACATTCGACACAAGTTCCTTTGTAACTCCGGGGTTACAAAGGATCTTGTGCCGAAAGTGCAACGCAAGGCGGGACAACCATATGGAATAACTTGTTATGGGTTGTGCACACCCTAAAACCTTAGGTTGCACATAGCAATGCCTCGGATCAAGCCGAGGGAGGACCGGAAAGGGTTGGGTGCCTGCAGAGGGAGGGGTCTGTGTGGTCGGCCTCTTTGACTGCCACCGACACAAACTACGTAACTGGCACACTGCTGAGCATGTCTCACAAGTTAGTTGCAAAAACCATTGTGGGCGGCCCTACGTTGGCCGACCACACAGACCCCCCTGTGATTGGAGAGAGAGCGATCTATGTGGTCGTCTTGTTTAGTGGCCACCGACATAGAGTATTTACGTGGGTGGCTGAGCTGTAGTCGCCAACAAAGATTCTGGCTGCCCTTCCTGTGCGTTCTCCCTTGTTGGCCCCGCATGGCAGAGGCGTCCCTTTCTCTGCCAAGCGGGACAAAACCTAACTCCGTCTGTACGGGACGTTAAGGCATCGTCAATGGGAGACACAATGTGGTGGGCTTGTATATGGCCGATTGTGGATAACATAGACCACGGGTACCCACATGGCGGGCCTAGGAGACCACCCGACAGGGGATGGACCAAGTCGGGTGGATGAGGATGGGTACCACTCGGACTCTAGAATAGTTGCTCGGCAAGGAAAGACATAAAGATAGAAGTCTATCCCTAATAGGGAAGATACACTTGTAATCCCGGATAACTACATATTTGGTTAGAGGGTAGAGATAGGAATCCTACCTCGTAACCAACCAGGACTCCTCCTTGTAACCCCACCCCTCTCCACTATATAAAGGGGGTAGGGATAGTTCGGCATTCAATCCAATACCCTCGCCTCATAACACAACTTGAGGCCGAGAACACAGCATACGAAAGATCTCGCGATCATCTTGGTACACATATACCCCATATAATCCCAGAGCACAGGACTAGGGTATTACCTCCACCGATGAGGGCCTGAACCTGTATCCCCTGTCTTGTGCTACGATCTTATGCATTGCCCCATATATAATCATTGCCGACGATAACCCCCAGTTAGCTACCCATAGACAGTTGGCGCGCGAGGTAGGGGCAGCGTTAAGATCAATCTCGTCAAGCTCGATGGCATCGATCACCGGAGTCGCCGTCGTCTCCGCCCCCGGCCAAGCTTACCGCTTCTGGAGCCGACTACGTCATCAACAACTTCGACGAACTCCACTTCTCGGATTCGGATCAGATCCAATCTGGGGGGAACTACATCAACACCTCCCGCTCGGGTTGGGGAATGCCACAGTCATCTACTCATGAGTATTATGCCAACGACTCACTTCCCGACTCAGATACGGCGATGGCTCGAAGACAGACTCTGGGCGTCATCTTGTTTCTTTAATTTCTGTTGATCCAGCAGGAATTTTTGGATGAGACTGGATGCGTTGGAAAGATAATTTCTTCAGCTTTCCGTGAAGCCAAGGAACGCACAAAACGGAGTCCGGATGTGTCCGCGGCGTCCGTTTGAAAGTAGACTGCACGGGAAGGTCGCGAGTCTCCGCAAGCTCGTAAAACCCATTTGTGGAGTCTGCGGCACGTGAAGAGGCCGTGGCACACCTCCAAGGACATCAAGAATCAGCAAGAAGCTTCTCCAAACAATCAACGACCAACACTTCTTCCAGACTCGGATCCGATCCATTTTGAGGAGAACATCTACATCGCTTCATCTGGAACTCCCGTTCGGGTTGAGGAACGCCACCGACACCTACTCCCGAGTGGTGTGCCGTGGGGTCAATTCTCAACTCGGATATGGCGATAACTCAACAAGGATTTCAACAACGCTTTCCTGGACTCGGACATGATCCTATCCGGGGAGGGAATCGACATTGCTTCGCTTGGGCTCCGTTCAGGTTATGGAACGCCACTGCTACTAACACACGGATTGGTTCCTAATTTGGATACGGAGAGACCCACACCAAAGATTCTCGGTGGTGGCCGCGACTACCACAACGATTAACAAAGTTATCATCGCCTTCATCCTCGGCAAGACTTTTTACTTCGGGAGCATCGACTTCGTCACCGGCAAACTTCGACAAGATCATGCCTTTGGACTCGGATCAGATCCGATCTAAGGGCAACTTTAGCAACGACCGGACCAGACATCTCTTCAGATTCGATCTGGGAGAGATTTCACCAACACATCAAGATCCACTCTTTTGGACTCAGATAAGATCCTATCCGGGAGGGAATTCAACAGCACTTCACTCGGACTCTCAGTCGTGTTGGGGAACGCCGCCGCCGCCTACCGACGAGTAGTGCGCCCGGCGGCTCAATTGCCGACTCGGATACGGTGAGGTCCCGATGGAGAACGAATCTCGGGTGGTGACCGTTATCAGCAGCAAATCATTCGGTCTCGACGATTATGGCGTCCATTGTGCGATGCCGGCTTCATCAACCATGAGATGAACGTGAGAAGAAGATGAGATCTGTTCTCGTTCATAATCTGGACGGAAGTTGTGTCGCGAGTATCATGATCCCAATTCCACGATGCTTGCCAACTCTCATAACGACATACATACCATTAAAGAGAACTCCAACGATATCAACTTTGGCGATCAAGATCAGCCAACGTCCATGTCTAACCATGGGCGCGCGAAGACACCCCTGACGACACTAATGAACCGTCGAATTCAACTCAAAGGCAAGTGCTAACCATGGACCAAATGGAACTACATCAACGTGGCGTCTGACGACACAATGTTAAGTGACACGGGCGGGCACAACTAAGAGATATAGTTGTGCTAGGCATTGCACAAGCTCTACTATCCATGCATTCTATCGTTTCCACATCAATATCCGTCATCCCTCAATTGCACGACGAACCACAAGACGACGAGAAGACAGACCAATGGCTTAATCGAAGGTGTTCTACGCATTCATGCGCGAATATAATTAACCGGGTAACCTTTTGAGGCCCCAGAACATGGAATGACCATAATCCTCAACTCTGGTGTCTAGCCAGCCAGACTATAGAGCACAAAACTTTTAGGAAGCTGTATTTTATTGAAATGATGAAATATCAGGTTTACCGATTATCATTTATTTTTTGTATTTTATATACACGGGTACCCCGCAAACTCCTTTACCATTTCCACGTCGGGGCAAATTGTGGGGAACAAAGTGAAATGCCAATACAAATAATTGCAGTACAAAGTTGACCATTTTTATTCTTCTAATGCGAATAGCCAGCTCATGATTTTTAACCCCAAGTGAAGATCATCTTGCCCCTTCATGGCTTTGTGGGTTGATTCGATCCCTCGGTCAGAATTTACTCATTCGTTCCTTCAATATATAGGCACAAATGGACCGTTAAACATTTAATTATGCCACATAAAACTGTTGTTTGAGCGTTCATTCATTCAAAACCCAGTCTTTTGATATCAAAGATTCACAAAAAATGCTCCGAAGCATTAGCCACCTATCCAGTATTACAGTCTACGTACACTCACCACCGCTCCAAAGCATTCTTGGCGTGTATGGACTACGGAGAAATGCTCTTGGGACAAATGGTAATGGCTAGTGTTCAGGCTACCAGGTAAGACTGGAGCTAATTAATTAAATAAGAAAATAATACTTAACCAAGAAACTAGACATGTACTACCTTCGTTTTTTTTATTTGACGTCTTTGACTTTTTGACACGCCTTTGACCATTCGTCTTATTCAAATTATTTTTGTAAATATCATTTATTTTGTTGTGATTTGTTTTATCAATAGAGGTACTTTAAATATGTCTTATTTTTTTATATCTTTACACAAAATTTTTAAATAAAACGAATGGTCAAAGACGTACCAAAAAGTCAAAGACGTCAAATAAAAAAAAACGGAGGGACTATGACATAAGTCAGGTACATTATCCTAGCATAAATTATGTGTATATAGCATCCCTATGACCCTATCATCACAACATTAATTTAAGGCCTTTGCTCAAAAACATTAATTTAAGGCCCTGTATGGAAATTAAGGAGGAACTCCACATGAAATTTTGGAGTTACATGACCATACATGTAGTACATGACAACTGATTTGCAAGATAAGGTGAACAGGCAATCAGCATTCATCATCCACAAGCAACAAACATGTAAAATAAGCAAAAGACAGAGCAAACTGCATCCAAGAGACATCAGAAAACGAAATTGCTAAACCATGAACCACAATTTTCTAGTGCTCCCACCAGCATCCAGACAAAAAAAATCAGAAATGAGAAATCATGTGGCATGAATCCTCTGCTAGCAGGCCGCACAGCTTGCCCAAGAAATCACATGAAATGCGAATCTTTAACTTAAGTACCAGTTGTGTCGTACTAAGTGGATAGGAATACTGGTGCTAATGAACATCTACGCCTACAGCGATTCATTATAGTAGACCAGGTTGAAAGGATCAGCGAGTGCAAGATCAGACGCCAGTCGCATGCTATACACCGCAGGTCCTCCTTCAGTGCGTGGGCTCTTCCAGGCACTGAGCTTACAGTTTGTACTGGCCCATTTTGCAGATCGCAGAGACTTCAGCTTGGCATTCACACCAGCCCTTGAACTGAAGCACTCGTTGGCCACCACAATCACCATCTCCTCCAGGAACCTAGCTTTCCCAGCGATATACTTTAGGCACACAAGCTCGTTCCTCGACCCTCTGAACTCACAGAAAACCACCTTCTTCATGCGGAGCTGGACACATTCAATGGCACCGGCCTCCTGCCACATAGTGGGACTGACCTTGCCAGTGGGCTCATCTTCGTCGGCATCATCAGACTGCGAATGAGATCGGTGCAAGCATGGTGGTCAGCTAGCTGTGGTGATGGACCATGTATCAGTAACCTGACCGTGCTGCGTGCTGTGCAAAATTAGTTAGATTTAGTGGTGATGCGAAATGAATAGTGGACTTACGTGGAAACGAAGCGTCTCGAGGTTGGGGAAACATTTGAGCAAGCTAGGCAGCATCTTGACATAGCTGCGGACACCAAATTTCACCTCTAAGGCCATGATCTGGACGCTCGGGACGACTGTACTGCATGGGTTCACCTTCGTTGCGGCCTGCAAATCAATTGTGTGAATGCAACGCTCATGCACTCGCAAATGGAAACTAAAGATGCAATTGGCACCAAATAAAATTGATTGCGAGCGCTGTACCTTGATGATGGTGTTGCCGATCTCCATCCCATACGTTCCTGGTTGCACGTATCCCAGTACACGCAGCTTTGGCGCATGGAGAATCTTGATCCTGGAGGGCATGTTGCGATCTTTGGTAGAGGGCATAATTACGTACAGCAAGAACTGCTCCAGGCGCGGGGCGTCCACCACGGCGATGTCCTCCAAGTAGGAATAGGCGAATAGCTGAGCTGAAGGCAGCGCAGGCTGCGGCTGACGAGGCAGAGGCTCACTGCGGTCTGGCATCCCAGGATATGGAGGCGCTGCAGGACAGGGCATGTGCGAAGCAGGAAGGCCAGATCCCGGGCTTGCATGACTACGAAATAGAGGCCGAGCTCACGGAGGTGGGGGAAGGCGGCGCCGCGCCGGAGGGAGGCGGTGTCCGGGAGCCTCCAGACTCCGACGTGGAGGCTGGTGAGGGAGGCCCCGCAGCTGAAGAGCGCGGCGGGGAGGCGAGGTCGAGCGGCCATGGGCGATTGATGAAGACGAGCTCCCGGACGCCCTTGGTGGCGAGGAACTGGAGCCAGCGGGCGATCTCTCCCTGGTGCGCGTCCATGGTGCTGCAGGTGAGATGGACGCAGCGGAAGGGCCCCGGGTGGGCGGCGAGGGCGCGCGACACCGCGGCGACGACGGCCGGCGAGTCCTGGCCGCACTTGGGCTTCCCGCCCGCGCGGCCGCCGCCTGGGGGGAGGTGGGCGTCGACGAGGGCGAGCGGCACCGAGCGCCAGAGGTGGCGCCAGCGCGAGGCCAGCACGGTGGTGCGCGCGGCGTCGTTGGCGGGGAGGCGGGAGATGACGCCGCAGAGGACCCCGTCGGGGAGGCGGCTGACGCGGTCTACGCCGTCGCCGACCCAGGCGCTCCCAGCGGCGGCGAGCGGCGCTTCCACGGAGACGGGCGGTTTGGGGAGGGAGTCGGAGACGAAGAACAAGAAGAGGTCCGTGCCGACCTCCAGCATGCCGGGATGCAAGCCGTCACGCACCATGCCGGCCCGCAGGCTGCTCATGGGGATGCCGATGATGGCATCCGGCTCCATGCTCGGGCGGCGCCGGCGAGGAGGAGGCTGGGGGATGGCAGAGTTGGTGGAAGTGAGGAGGGGACAGCGTTGCCGAGTGGAGCGGCGTGGAGTGGGGTGGCATTTATAGGGGGATTTTTATCATCCATGCCATTACAAAGTGTTGGAGAATCACACTAGCCATTACAAAACACATATTATTATTGATGTCATTATAGAGTGCATTGTAGTTTCACCCATGCCATTTTGAGGGATTTCTTGGCCATTCCAGCATATACGAGATGCAAATACGGTAGAAATACATACCTGATAGCTCGGTCCCACATGTCATTCTCTGGCTCCTTCTTCTTCCTCCTCTCATTCTCTCTTCTTCGTCGTCGCTGCCAAATCCGGCGCCGGCGAGCTCCCCATCTCCCCAACTCCGGCGGCGGTGAGCTCCCATCTCCCCCAAATCCGACGTCGGCGAGTTCCCCATCCCCATCCCCATCCCCATCCCCATCTCCATCTACCCCAAATCCGGCGGCGGCAAGGTGGGCGACGGCGGGAGCGGCAAAGGCTGCCCGCCAAGGGCAAGGAGGAAGCGGCGGCAGGCGGCGGCGGCGAGGAGTCTGTGCCAGCGATGGAAGGCAAGCTGGACGACGATGGCGGCGAGAACTTCAGGCGAACACCCACGAAGGAGGAGCTCATGGCCGCCGCCTCTTGCCGCGTCACCGGAGTTCCGGAGCAGATCCGCGCCTAGGAGCTCGTTCCTCCGCCGTCCGCCGCCTCCTCCGTCCCCCAAGGTCGCCGGCCGATCGCCGCCCAGGTCGCCGCCCTCCGCCAAAGCTTGCCCGCCGTCTGACATGCCGTCCATTGCTTCCTCTCTGCTGCTGCCGCCCCAAGGTCACTGCCGGCGATGGAGTTCACCGGTGAATGAGATGGCCAGATGGGGGAGGTGGGAGGAAGGAGGAGGAGGAAGAAGAAGGTGAGGAGAGGCTGACATGTGGGCCCCACATGTCAGTCTCGTATTTCTGATGTATTTGCCCGGTAGAGAGCCCATAATGGCATTCATGAAATCAAACAATACTCTATAATGGCATCTATAACAATATTGACTTTATAATGGCCATTGTGACTTCAAGTCACTTTATAATGGCACACATGATAAAAATCCTTTATAGGGAGGCGGCGCTGTCGTCTTGTGCTGCTCCGCCTAGGGTTCGGTCTTCATAACTGGGCCACTGTCCGAACAAGTTGGCAGCTCGAGGGCCCAACAGGAGATTGTCTTGTGTGTTTTTCCAGCTGATAATTAAAAACCGCAACCAAGCTGATGGGGATTGTGTGGCGTAGCAAGGTTTTTAGAATTGGTTGGGCCGATTTTTTTAAAAAAATTGTAAGTTACATCCCAACATATAATATAGAATATCCGAAAAGAAATTAAAGACAGCATGAAGATAATAATAAGGATTTACAATAGTTTAAAGAATATTACCATACTACTTCTTTTAAGTCTTACGCCTTCTGATGGCCATGAAAGTCTCGATTATATCATCTTCATACACTTTGAAAAACATATCTCGCTTAATGAAGGTGACTAGGCAATCATCTAAAATATTGTCACCCATCCTATTTTCTCGATTTATTATTCACAAACTTCATTGCAAAAAATGTCTTTTCATTGCTTGTCGTCATCACCGGTAGAAGAAACACCAATGATAAGCAGGTATACCAAATCATGAACAATATGCCTCTTTGTTTGAACAAGTTTGACTAAGAGTTCAGCTAGACTTTGAATGCCTTTAAATGTATCATCTTTTCTCATGTTATCAATATAGTTGTCTAGTTACATTTAAAGTCTTAACAAGTTGTTACTTGAAATATCATTAAGTTAAAATTTAGCAAGTCTATGTATCTTGTGTGCATCAAAAGAAGCAAATGAGTCATCAGGATTCAAACCCCACATACAAGAAAGCAACTCCATACTATCCTCATAAAACCTATTGTCAAGCTCTTGACTGATGTTGTCAATTACCCCAATATACACTTCTCTTCTAAAGTGATCATCATTTGTTTGATTTCTAACAAACCGTGTTGATCTTGTATAAGGCACATAATTACCATCCATTGCAGAAACTTGAACACCATGTTTATTACAAAACAAAGTGACCCTTTGAAGGAATTCAACACATTGATTAGACCTTAATTGTTGCATTCTATTCTTTGCCAAACTAATAAGTGGCATTTCATTAAGTATATCTTGTTCTCTTCTTTGTAAACACTCCAACATATCATTTATGTATTTAAGAATTAAAAGCATCAAATGTGCGCTAAAAATAAAGTCAGATGACTCAAATGCTCTAACCATAGTATGAATTTTCGGTCAATCACCCTTTTATGTAGTATTTTCGCCAAGACTTATGAGTACATCACGGACCATGGGATACATAGAAATAAGGTTGAGAACAGTTTTGTAATGAGAACCCCACCAAGTATCAGCAGGCCTAGCTAACCCCATCTCTTGATTTAATCCACTCCTATTTTCTAACTCATCACATTTAATTGCTTCTGTTACTTGTTGAAGTCTATGAATTCGAAGCATGTCATGACGCTTATAAGAAACGCCAACAATACTCAGCAAAAGAGACACGATCAAAAAACAATACAACATCATGATTTCCCTTGGCAATGGCAACAAGAACTAGTTTTAATTGATGTGCAAAACAATGAATGTAAAAAGCGGAAGGTGATTCATTCATGATTAGTGTTTTTAGCCCTTTAATTTCTCCTTTCATGTTGCTAGCCCCATCATAACCTTGACCAGGAATACGACTTATTGTCAAATGTTGACTTGTAAGTAAAGCTTCAATTGCTTCCTTAAATGATAAAGAGGTAGTACCATGTACATGAACAACTCTAAGAAAGTGTTCACATGACCTTCCAAATTTATCAACATATCGCAAACATAGAGCTAGTTGTTCCATATGTGATATGTCACTAGACTCATCAGCTAAAATTGCAAAGTTCTCGCTATCAAGATATTCAATAATTTGCTTTCTAGTTTTTATGCCACAACACTGAATAATTTATTGTTGTATGTATGGAGATGTTAAGTTGCAATTACCTGGAGCATTATTCAAAACAAATTTACTCACCTCTTCATTACTTCCTGCAATTAAGAAAGTTTCCTTTATTACTAAACTCTTCACCTTCATCATGACCACGAAATACCAATCCTTAACGCAAAAGAAAGTTCAAACATCTAATTGAGTGAGTCAACCTGATCTTGTAAAGACGTAGATCCTCATTACCCACCTTCTCAATTTGATTATCAACTGCTGCTTTTGGCTTCAAATATAAGATGTATTTCTTTTGAGCTGCATCGTGAGCACTTGTTACACCATCCACATGTTTGGCAATTGCACCTTCTCCATAATGTCAGTTTCTCCAACCGTCATTCCAGCCTTTACAATTTTTTTCTGAACAAGTAGCATACAAAGCAATAAACATATTTCTTTTGGACACTATATTCAATCCACGGATACTTGTGAAAACCACAAAAGTTTGAATTCACGGTCTCTAGTTCCAGATTTCCTTCTCTCAAATTCATGTTTCTATGGTTGGAATGGACCTTTAAAAATATATGCTCTTTGAATAGCATCTTGATCATTGACAAGATAGCTTGTAATTGGCGGCCTTTCCCCTAGATCTTATGGAAGGCGATTGATATAAAAAACCAGTGGTGGTGGTTGTGGTGGGACTGCAACATCTTCAATTGAAAGTGGAATAGGAACCGAAGGCAGAGAAGATGGTGTTGGATTAACAATTTCTTCAATTATTCTCTTTTGCTCTAATGTGAGTTGTTCTTCATTTTGCCCTTCCGCAGCCACAACCGGAGCAGGGTAATAAGCAACAGCTTTCTTTGCTTCATGTCTTCGAAAAAGAGATGCAATATCTCTCGTTCTCTTCATATGTTTCTATGACAATATGACATCATGTATTTTTATCCATTTAATAGATATGATTCCAAAAAACAATACAATTTCCTAACAACATCACAAATGATTTCAAAAATTCCCTTGGGCATGAATCCTAAATTTTCAAACACTAATTAGTGGTCACTAGCAGTAAATCCATTCCTAAATAGCTAAATCCTAACCCTAGCTTTTAACTTTCAAAATTAAAACCTATTTTCTAACCCTAGGATTTGAGAATTGGGGATGGGACGAGGATTGCTCCTCAGTCCTCACTGTCTCACTTTGAGGGGTAGCGTGCGGGAGGCTGGCGTGTTGGACGGCGGGTCGGACAACAGCAGCAAAGCCGCGAGGCAGGGCCAATATTGGTTGCCCATTGCGTGGTGACAGATGGCCGCTGGGGCTGGGTGAAGCGGTGGCCTAGCCGTCGTGTAGGAGGTCGGGGCTGCCAGCGCTAGACAGATTCTTGGCGGCGCCGCGATGGCGTGTGAGCGGCGGCAGATAGGACTACGGCGCGGTTGTGCAATCTGCGCGAGGGCAAGACAGCGGCTGCATCTAAGGGCCAAGCGCAGGGACTAGGTTAGTAGTAGGGAGTACTGGACTCTACTGCTGAAATGTTAGCTTGGCCGCGACCCAACTAGCCCAACCCCTGGCTATGCCCCTGTAGGGATTTGAGCACTAATTAACAGGAGTGGCAATTAATATACGCTAGAACAGTCACCCACATATTTTCGTGGATATCTTTGTTACTTTTTACTCTATGAGAGAGAAGTTAGATTTGCTAGTTTGTAGTTAGATTGTAGAAAGAAATTAGTTTTGTAAGTTTGTAGTTAGATTTAATAAAATCCGTTACATTTATCTAAAAATATATTAAAGATCTACACCATTATATTATGTGTCCATGGTATAATCTGCATACTTTTGGTTAGATTTGTTAGTTTATAAAAAGTGAGAAAGAGATGGATTAATATTTTATATTACCTTTGATTGTGTTTCCCTTGAACTCATGTTTCTCTTTTTTTCCTTTATGATATTGTGCAGGTGCACATCTCCTTCTTACACTACCATCAATAGCTTCTAGTCTCGTTGCAGTCATCTTCTTATGTCTCCTCTCCATGCCTTTAAGAACTCATACTGTTAAAGTTTTTAGGATTATTTTTGTCCAATCACAAGTTCTATTTTTGCAAACTTTCTATTTTTAGATTTTTTTGGGACATAGGGAAAATAATAGAAAAGAAAAGAAATATGGTAAATATGTATTAAGAAACTATTTTTAAATGTGAATTTTTTAAAAAAATCATAAAACATCCCAACTTTGTATTGATGTTCCTTGTGCAAACATGGTTTCATTTTTGTGAATTTTCAATTAAAAAAAGGGGAGATAAAAGAGGCAACAAGTGAGAAGAAGAGGCACGCTTGAATAGAAATCGGGCAAGGGCGCAGGAGGAAAAGGGAGGAGGTGGGATTCAAACCCAAGACCTATATTTTAGAGCTAGCTCAGCTAGCCACCCAGGTGATTTACCCGCCTTGTTGGTTATCTAACAGGAGAAATTGTTTTATATATTATGTTTGAATGAACGGATGAATTTTAGACGACATGACCATCAGGGCAAAATGGCCGGCTAAGATTTCTTGGGTGAGGTGACCATAGAAGGGGGATGGCCGGCAACGACCTTTGTATGTAGTAGATATATAGATAGTTCTAACAATTGATTTGGAGGATATATACTCCGAAGTCCGAACAATCAATTAGGATTCATGATGCACAAGATACAAAAGTATAAATAAGATAAAGATGCGACAACCTTTCCAAGATAAACCATTTGATTTGACTTAGATGCAAATACATCTAATTTTCTATTACTCCACAGCAACATCCAGAGTTCCGGAATCTGGACACATGTTTATCAGAAACCATGTGGCAAAATATAACTGGAAGCACAAAGCAGGCTACGCAGATTGACCGAGAAATCACATGAAGGCAGAAATCAGCAGTCTTCAGGTCTGATAATGGCAAATCATAAGTAGTGCTACTAATTAACTTCTACTGAGGGGAAACAGTGCTACCCATTAACTTCCACGCCGGCCTACATCAATTCATGATAGTATTGAAGGTCAAAAGCATCAGCACGAGAGAAATCAGACGTAAATCGAATACTGTACACCGGACCTCCTCCTTCAGAGAGTGAGATACTAAGCTCACCGCCTTCACTAGCCCATCTTGCACAATGCAGAGGCTTCAGTTTGGCATTCACATCACCCCTACCTCTAGTGCCGGAGCCAGGGTCCGGCGAGTCTGCGCGCTTGTTAGTTTCGCCCTAGGATCAATCCTCCGAAACTGCTCGGCAAGCTAGCCGTCACTTCCTGGCCGAACACCAAAATCATACCACCGAGCCCGTGTTTAATAAAAAGCACGCCTTCCTGACATAGCTCGCTGATGCAGCACAGGACAAGCTCACATATTTTTCTAATGCTACTTGCACCTTTCTTTGGCCCATGACCATATATTTATAATAGAGAAATTACAGGACTCATACTCAAATTAGAACTACTAATTCTAAACAAACCCCATCTCTAATACTTATACTTTTAGATGAACATAGTCCTACTGACAAACTCTTACTATCTAATCACAACTGCTGCCTTATCTAGATTATTTCCAACATACTCCCCCTTAATATAGATTAGGCTGCAAATATAAACTCAAAACACACACACGATCACACCGATTTGAACAGGCTGAACGTATGACACACCGTCATATATGAGGTCACACACACCACGTGAGCCCGTCACGCACGTCGCGTAACGATGAAGATTACCACACAGATAATCCCAAACATTTGCTAGAGATTACCACACCGATAATCACGGACCTTTGTTGCACAGCGCAACGAACTCCATGTAGATGGCGCATCCTTGCCAAACTACAGCAGAAGTGGTTCTTGATCATCTTCAGCACGGATGAGGTTCGCCTCCTCACCTCGTGGTTTGCTCTTTCACTGCGACTGTTGAGACCCATGTGAAGGGTACCCCGGTTTGATGATGAATATATGTGACAAGATGGAATTTTAAGTGTTTTGAAGTATGTTAAATGGTGCATTTGTGGAAATTACTGTGGAATTGGAATCGGACCATTATGCTGAGCTTGGGCTAGGTAATAGTTTGATCGGACGTGGTCCGATGGAATTTGTTAAGCTGACACATGGTGTGTTAGGGTTTTCTAATTATGATGTCACGAAGGGATTATGATGTTGAAAATTTTATGATGAACTAACCTTGCAGGTGAGGTAAGGTGTGTTAGTTTCGTGTGTGTTCACCTCAGTGATGCGGTGTATCTAGGTGCGTGGGTCGATGCTTGAAGGGCATTGGAGGTCAAAGGCGTCGAGGCGTCAGGTGATCGGGTTCGATGACCTGGCGGTCACATGAGGTGGTGTACTCGAGAAGCATAGCCATGGCAAGGAATCCGAGGCAGCTGGAGGTTGCGGCGTCCACAACCTGGTGGCGAAGTTGATTTGACCGGCGGACGGAGGCTTGAGCTGGCGACCGAGTAAGCTACGAAGATATTTTCCTAAGGAATATATGGAAAATATTCCATCTCGGAATTGTGTCTTGTAGTGTGTAAGTTGTACACCACTCATCCTAAAAAATGAAGGGTGGAGATGGGCCCTAGGGTTTAGGACATATCACCCTTGGGCTATAAATAGAGGGGGAGGGGAGCACCTTCTCCTCATCTCCTTAGAGCTGAAAATTTATGAAATAGAGAGGGCGAGTTGGGTGTGTTTTGGGTGGCACTTAGAGTGCTTGTAACCACATGGATTGTGGTTTGTAATCCCTCAACTTCTATGCAATGAAATCATTCTTCTCTATGAATATTTTGTGTTGATTTGCTCCTACTTCTTGTTTTCATTTCCCTTTTTGAAGCTCTTGTTTTAAGAAGAACTTGGACGATTTCATGCTGGTTATTGGTGGTCTATGATGCCTTGAGGTTGCTAATATGATTTGATACACACTTTGCAACCATATGAGAGGTAAGAGATCAAGTTCTTGACTTATTGCTAATCTGTCGAGAAACTTTCATCCACGCAGCAGTCAGTAAAAGATTTTTACCAAAATCTATAAAAATCATTTTGGAATGATTCTATTGGAAAAGATGCTGACTTATATACCCATCTGTGGTAACAATTTGAAGTCCACTGGTTTCTCCATTTGGGAGCTATGAGGTGAAAATCGAGCCCTAAACTTTATGCTCGATTTTCTTGACAGCTCATGGTTTTTGATTTTTCATATTTTCTCTGCAAGGAGTTTTGAGGATATTTTTGGTGGAGTGCTTCACGACTTATGATTTTATAGGGAGCAAAATTCCCACAATTTTTTAAGCAACATAAAGCCACCATCTCCATGCTCCAAGTGAAAACAAATTCTCAAGAATCTACTTTTACTTTTCTGAAAGTGGCTTTAATCATTTGGCTTTTTCTTCTTTCCTAAAGCAAGTTTTGAATTGATTCCTCTCTTTTGGACACTTGACAACCAGTATTTTGAATGAAAAATTTCCACATATTTCATGACTCTTAATCATGCATGCTATGGGTACACATAATTGTCATGTTGTTCGAGTTTTGGTGAAAACGGTAGCGTTGAAAATTTGTGGCGTCTATTCACCCCCTCTAGCCGCCTAGCTCGGGTCTTCACGCGTAATGCCTCATCTTCTCGCAATTGAATCACTTGATGTGGCTTTTGTTGCACCCTTTGTTGCCTTGATTTCCCGAGCCGTCCTTGCGGTTGTAGTCACCCCAACCACCGCCATCGATGCTGCCGATCCCACAACCTCTTCCATGACAACGCCCACGACCACACTGGTCGCAGTAGTCACCATTGTTGTTGGATGAACACCAAACTGGCTCGTTTGACGAAGTGTCGTCACCTGCCGTCTTCGTCTTCTGTCGCGCTTGCCACTCCACCTGAGTGATTAGAAGTTGGCTATCACCAGTTCTCCACACCGATGTGCGCACACATACACGCTCTTCGTATGTCTTCAATCGTCCCACTGCTTTCTCGAAGGGCATTGTGTCGAGGTCGCAGAATTGCTCCACTCCGGCGATAATTGGACAGTACTTATCTGGCATGATATTGAACAAATTGTTTACCATAACAGTATCATCAAGGTTGAAACCCATATTGACATACCTTGCAGCCATCCCGTTGAATTTGTTAGCGTATTCATCTAGGGTTTCTCCCTCCTTCATACGCATAGTATCGAACTCGCTTTTCAACGTCTGGAGTTGCGCCATCTTGACGCGATCAGCACCGATAAATCATGTCTTGAGTGCATCCCAAACTTTCTTGTTCGTCTTCTCCGTCACAACCTAGACAAGTGTTAAGATCCTCCAGTAGAGTTTGAAATAGGAGGGCCTTGGTTGTTTTGTCCTTCTTCAAATCAACCACGACTTTCTCCGTCCGGCTCACAGCCTCCCAGACTCCCAGGGCCTCCATCATAGCTTCCACCTTGATTGCCCACGTCGTGTAGTTTGTCGTTATGAGTTGCGGATAATTGAACGATACACCGCCATCCTTAACCGTCGAGCTCGTAGTAACGATCAACATGGTTCACAGTCGTAGATGTTTAAGCATAAACCGAAGCTCTGATACCAGATGTTAGTTTAGCCCTATGATCAATCCTCCGAAACTGCTCGGCAAGCTGGTTGTCACCTCCTGGCCGAACACCAAGAGCATGCCATCGAGCCCGTGTTCAGCAAGAAGCACGCCTGACATAGCTTACTAATGCAGCACAGTACAAGCTCACATATATTTTTTCGGTGCTAAACTTTCACCTTTCTTTGGTCCTTGGAGAAATGACAAGATTTCTACTCAAATTAGAACTACTAATTTTAAACAAACTCGATCTCCGTTACTTTCTTTTACTTTTAGATGAACGTAGTACTACTCAAACTAGACAAACTCTTACTATCTAATCATGACTGCTGTCTTATCTAGATTATTTTCAATAGAGCTCTCGGCCTGCTAAACTATTGAGCCCCGTGCTATCAAGCCTCGAAATTCCTGGTTCCGCCACCGGAAGAATCTGTAGCCCACAACAATCACCATCTCCTCCAGCACCTTGGCTCTCTCAGCAACGAACTTGAGGCGCAGAAGCTCGTTTCTTGACCCTCTGAAGTTGCCAACTGCCAACCTCCTGCCACATAGTGAGACTAACCTTGCCAGTGGTCTCGTCTTCATCGGCCTTCTCAGACTGCAGATGATACCGGCGCGCGCATGCAGGGTTAGTCGATCAGCAAGCTGCGATGATGGAGCATGACAGCAAATTTAATCTGACCATATGCTAGCTATAGAAAAATGCACGATCGAACTAGGGATTCTTATGTGGAAATGTAGCGTCTCAAGGTTAGGAAAACATTTGAGCAAGCTAGGCAGCATCTTGACATGGTTGCGGATTCTGAATTTCACCTCCTAAGGCCATGATCTGACCGCACGAGATGATTGTGCTCGGGTTAGCCTTCGTCGCGCGCAGCCTGCGATTTAATTGTGCGATTGCAAAGGGGAATTAAGAATAGAATCCTGAATTGGCATGCAGTTTTGTCACGAAGGAATTAGAATTTGGCATACAGCTAGCGCGGCACCTTGATAATAGCGCTCTTGTTGCGCTCCATGTCGAAGCCAAATGTCATGAACAGCAGGAAACTCTCCGGGAGCTGGGCGTCCACCACGACGACGTCGTCCTGAAGGAAATGCAGAGCTGAAAGCACCGCAGGCTGTGGCTCACGACGTGCAGCCTCAATCCGGTCTGCCATCCAGGACAGGGCATCTGCCAAGCAGGAAGGCCATATCCCTTTCTTGCATGACGAGCACGTAGAGGCCGAGCTTCCGGAGGTGCGGGAGGGAGGCGATGCCCAGGAACCTCCAGACGCCGATGTGGAGGCCGGTGAGGGATGCGCCGCAGCTGAATAGCGTGGCGGGGAGGCGGATGTCCACAGGCCATGGGCGATTGATGAAGATGAGCTCTCGGACGCCCTTGATGGCGAGGTGTTGGAGCCAGCGGGTGATCTATCCATGGTGCTGCGGGTGAGGCGGACGCAGCGGAGGGGACCCGGGTGCGCGGCGAGGGCGCGGGACACCACGGCGACGGCGGCGGGCGAGTCGAGTCCGCAGCCGCCGCACTCGGGCTGCCCGCCGGCGCGGCCGCCGTCCGGGAGGAAGTGGGCGTCGGCCAGGTCGAGGGAGGCGAGCGCCGCGGTGCGCGCGGCGTCCTTTGCGGGGAGGCGGGAGATGACGTTGCGGAGGACGCCGTCGGGGAGGCGGCTGACGCGGTCGACGGCATCTAGGGCCCAGGCCACGGCGGCGGCGGCGGCGGCGAGCGGGGCTTCCAAGGAGACGAACGGGTCGGGGAGGGCGCCGTAGGTGAACGGCAGCAAGAAGTCGATGCTGAGCTGTGGCGCGCCAAAGCGGCCCGCACGTCTCTCAAGAGAAAGCTGGTGATGGCTTCGGGCCCATGCTCGGCGGGCGGCGGCGGCGGCAACGATCACGATTGGAATCGGAGCCTGGGGAGAGTGGGGAATGGGGAGCGAAGAGGAGCGGAGGCGCGGCGTAGAGGAGAAAATTAGCTATTTGCCACTCTCTTCACGTGACTTTGCAAAATTGCCACTCTTAAAAATGGCTTCGCAAAATTGCCACCTACATTGTTGACACATTGTTTCCCCCGCCATTCCCCCTATTAAATTGCTTTTCTTTATCGTTTTCAATTAACAGGCTTGCGAAAGGACAAGAATGCCCCTGCTTAAAAATTCATCCTGCTTCGTGAGGCCGCCGCCTGTACCCGCGCCCGCCGGCTCCCACGCGCCAGGCCACCACCCGTCGTCTTCCACGCGCCAGGCCGCTGGGCACCGTCTCCCGCGCTCCAAGGTCGCCGGCGATCGTCTCCGGCGCGTTGCCCGCCGTCTGTACACTCCCGCGCCTGTATGCCTCCCTTTCTTCCATCGATAAGCATGACCTGAAAAATCCTTCTTTCTTTAAATCAGGCGAATGTTGCACCCAAGATATCGATGCAAAATGGCAAAACGTTCCTTTGATTCTAGAAATCGGCTGTATGACGTGCTGCGTTGCCTTTGGTGATGGATTTTTTTTTTGTTTTACGAAGTTTCTTTTTCAAGTTAATTGCGTTTTTTGCAGCCACGTGGACAGATTAGGTCGGCCTTTACACAAAAAAATGCAAAGAATCCGAATCAATAGGGAAAATTAATCCTGATCCACCAAACATATCCACCCAAAATCATCAACCCAACATTCTTCTTGATTTAAAAGGAACCTATTAATGCAAGATTTGTTTTTTCATGTATTCTTTTTTCTCTGACAAATGAGGTTCAGTCGCCGAGTTTGCAAGCAAGCAGCCGGCAAGACCACACAAAGCAGGATGAATTTGTACGCAGGGGCATTCTTGTCCTTTCGCAAGCCTGTTAATTGGAAACAATAAAGAAAAACAATTAAATGGGGGGGATGGCAGGGGAAACAATGTGTCAATGATGTAGGTGGCAATTTTGCGAAAGTCATTTTTGAGAGTGGCAAATTTGCTAAGCCACGCGAAGAGAGTGGCAAATAGCCAATTTTCTCGGCGTAGAGTGGCATAAGGCATTCATAGGGAGGCAGCTGTGTCGTCTTGTGGAGTGGATCGATGAGCTGCCTAGGGTTCGGTTTTGCTGGGCCCAGCTCGCAGGCCCACCCAACAGGCACTTGTCTCTTTTGTCGGTTGTTAGTTAAACACATTACTGCTCCCGTTTTTTTTTCTGTTGGGCAACTCTTTGGGCATGTTTAGTTTTAGTTTAGTTTTTGTTGGAAAAATTTGACCACCTTTGAAAGTGGTATAAAAGGGCTAAATAATTTATTAAAAAAATTTTTTGAGATTTTTAAGAAAAACTCTACAAATTTTTTAAAAAATTATTTTTATAAAATAAATTTTTATACAGAATGGTATATATAAAAATAACAAAAGTTGTGAACCCAACAAAAATTAGAACTAAACAAGCTATCAAAGAGAGCCTAAATCAGCTATCTTTATGCTGTCTCTAAACGATGTCATGTCATATGTTTGTTTAGCTGGATGAGAGAGAAACAGGAGAGAGAGAGAGAGGAGCGTCGGCGCTTCAGCAAGCGACGGCGCCAGCCCGTCTGCTGCACTCGAGCTGTGGCAATCGCGAGTTGTGGCTTCTCGTGATTGCATATGCATGCGGGGACGCAGGTACATGCTTATTTTCTAAATTATTTTTGATATATCTTTTGATTAGTATTTTCGATTACCGAACCGATTTCAAAAATGGGTTCTTGACTTTTTTCAAACAAAACTAGACCACACTTGCCATATAGATTTTAAAAGATTAAATTTTTTATTTTAAAATTATCTATTGTTTGTTTTTAAATTCTAAATTTTCGTTTAAAATTTATAGCTTCGAACCCAAGACAAGTGGTTCCTCGTCGCTTGTGCTTACCACCACGCCAAGGGGGAAGGTGTGAGGAAATTATGTGAGCCTTTGTTTTATACCTGAGTTTTAAATTAGGTTTGAATATATTCAAAACGAAATTTTGACCACGTTTCGACCGCCAGCGAAATATCCGAAATTTCGTGAAATTTCGAACAAAATAAAAATCACTACAGACGCCACCTCCGCTAGCTCCGGTATCTCCGCCCGCCGCTGCTTCATCCCTCGGCAAGCATTTCCTCCGCCACCACCCTTCGCATCCTGGTAAGGTCCCTGACAACACCACCTTCTACTCCGGCATGTCCTCCACTGATAGTGCCTCCCCCTCAAATTTGTGGCCTGCAGACACCACCGTTCCCCAAGCGAGAGGCTCCTGAAGCATAGCCATGGTAAAAGATGCAGGATAGCTCCCTGACTGACTGACTGTACTGTCAAAGTCGGTGCCTTGGCCAAACAGAGTTGCAGTCATTGATCCATGGTCCGTGGATGTGTCAGGTTCAGGACGAGAACTCCATGAGCAGGGAGAAGAGGCCTAGCTAGTCATCTCTCTTGGTCTCATCCTCCCGTCCAGCACCTTAGCTCTAAAGGTACAAATCTGTGAACCATTTTCTATTGTATAGATGTAGTCCTAATGTTGGTTTTTGGTTGTGGCTATTCATGTGCTATAGGTATAATTCGTAGTTGTGATATTATTAGTGTTTGTGACATAATAAATCTTTTATTTGCTATGATGTTGTGCGTATATGCAAGGTGCTTGTGATAATGCTTAGCAGAAACTATTAAATTATTTCCTATATCGCGTGTTGTTTTTGTTTTGCTGCAATTCTCCCCTTTTTATCCTTCAAGCCACATTGCACCGATACTATAGCAGACACATTTTAACACAGTGATTGACTGATGTTTCAACCGATATTATAATTTATCAAATTCATATGAAAAATTAACATAGTGGTTGACTTAATATATGTCTTGTGTATAGCATCTATTTCAAGTCAGTAGAGATGATGAGTCAGAAGCAGAGGATGTATTTGAAAATTATGTGAGGGACCGCGTCAAGCACATGATGTATCAAGCTTGTGTTGATGCGGTGAAGGAGTACTATAAAAAACAAGGGGAGATCCTTGACGATGCATTGGCACGACCAAGGGAACTTCAATATGAACAATACATAGAAGGTAGGGTTTGGTGGTGCAATGAGGAAGTGTGGCCCCATCTTTGCCGCATTTGGTGTACAGATCAGTTCAAGACAAAGCGAAAGAGAGGACAAGAGTCACGCCTCAAATCTAACGATGTAGCCCAAAATTGAGGAGGTTCACGGCCATATGCTGAGACTCAACAATACTTGGTATGTTATAGTTATGTGCATGATATTCAATTTCAGCATAATTGCATGAGGGATTTAGAATCACCGTTAATTAAAAGTTATGTCGAAATACATATGTTGTAATGACGTTTTCTTAACCATACTGTAGGAATACAAATTTGGACGAGAAAAGGCTACTGATTTGAACACATATGCTGTAATGAAGTCGGGCATTAAAAATGTTGATTCTACTGGTAGAAGTGGTGAAGTTATCAGCCAAAAAGCAAAACATCACATCGTACGTACTAACTTCTTATGTTTTTGTGCTAGTTGACTTGCAAACAATAAGATAAAGTGTTGCTTTTCTATGCTAGGAGGATTACTCCACTGCTGCAAGGGCTAAGTATCCAGATGATTGGGAAGAACGATCACTCGATGAAAATATATTATACAACATCAATGGTGGAATGCCCCATGGTCTCCTACCCATGGGAAATGGGGCTATCAAGAAAGCTGCAGTTTTATATGCTGCAAAATCAAGAAATATTAGGCCAACCAACACTACCTCTTATCGAAATTTGCTGCGACGTAACCAAGAACTTGAGCAAACACAAGAACTACACAGGCAAATGATCTTGGTACATATTTTAATTTGACGACCTTTACATCAATATCATTATCGTATTTCTCGCATTCAGTTCATAAGATATCTGTAATGCAGAAACTTTGTGAAACTGTGGGCAAACAACCACCACCCGAGTTGATGCGTAGCGATGTACGTCCAACACAGGCGCAGGTAAGAACACTGATATCTTATTCTCTGCTAAATTGCTAACATATTTTGGTGTCAGTTTGTCAACAAGGAGTGCAGCAATGAGCAAGATATTTTAGAATGTTATATACATGCTAATATATCTTGGTAAATCAGAGTATCACCAAGCAATGCGACATTGAGCAAGTGGGTTCATGTTGAATGATCTAAAGAGGGTCGTTACATGAATCTCACTTACTTATAATATGATGGTAAGGTGCCAGTGAATCTTTTTTGGTAGTTCTTACCATAATTTTTCACGTGCTTTATGAATGCAAGGTGACAATAACTTCTTTAAGCTTTAGACTTTGTTTTATATAGTATACCTGTCTTGTTTACATCCTTATTTGCCAATGTTAACAAGTCTATATTTTACTTGCAGCAAGGGGTTGGAACTAGATCTTCGCATGCTGGCTCGCAACCAGGTGACAACGCCGGTGATGTGAACTCTATTGTGCATCCTGTCAACTTAGGTGAGCATTCGCATGATGGCTCACAACCAGATGACAATGTTGGCGATATGAACCCTGACAACAATGATGAGACCTCCAATTCAAGTGTTGGCGAGGAAAACAATATAGCTATCAACACTAGCTGCCAACAAAGATGTCCACTTTAATTTCACTTCTAGCTAGAGCTAGTTCTTTTGACATTAGTGCCCTTAGTACTGAACTTAGACAAATGTTGGACTACTTATATTTGTTACTACATGGAGATATATGCAATATTTTGTAACTTGCTTGGTACTACTGCATGGAGATATATGCAGTATTTTGTAACTGGCTTGGTACTACTGCATGGAGATATATGCCGTATTTTGTAACTTGCTTGGTACTGCATGGAGATATATGCAGTATTTTGTAACTTGCTTGCTACGCATGCATGGTATATGTCTGAATGAGCATGGTTGTTACTGAAACTATTAGTGGTTAATGGATATATGTCATCAGGATGATCCAATTATAGATGAGCATGTATGTGTAAAATGGATTTGGTCTTGATGCATGTAACTGATTGAGCGATATTTATGTTGTATGCATCGTACATATATTGTGAATGGCTTTCGTTGTTGTCAAGCCGGGATGTGCTTGTTGGGTTGATATATATTTGTGTTAACTTTACTGACCGCTTGCTGGGATATGTTCTTCAAAACAAACAAGCCGTCAGGTTAGTTTCTACTGTACCTGACGGCCAAAGTGCCACCTAGGTTAAAGATCCATCACAGTTGGCTCATTGTAAGAGAAAATATTTTTCTTGACGGCATACATGGCCGACAGATACAATTTTCGCGACGTGTTTCAACCGACAAGGAACCCGCGAGGGAAATGTTACCTAACGGTCGACCGTCAGGCAAAACGCATTTCCCTGACCGCCTAAACCTGACGGACTTTGGCTGACGGTTGGCCGTGAGTCCTTATTTCCCTGACGTGATTTCCAATTTTCCTCACGGTTTATGCCTCTGAGGGATGCTCAGGACTGGGGTAGTGATACATGTGTCGTACACCTTGCCATGGATGTACACCTTGCATACCTGTGTTGATATTGGCTTCATGCAAAGACTGATTCAGGTCCGGTAAACTTTCATCCATAGTTGATTGGCATGTACACAAAACTAATCGATAAGCTGTTGACGCTGAAGTTGAAACACTCACTTATAGTAATCTTTCGATGAAATTTTCATTTCAAAACCGTGAGCGCTAGTAGCCAAATTTTCATTTGGAACTAGTAGGCGTCAGTAGCCAAAATTACAATTTGGAATGGAAGTATGGTGGGCAGCTAATTATTCCTGGTTAAAAGTTGAAACATGCATGCATGAACTAGTTAAATCTCGTTTCTTGGAGCTCACAAACAATTGAAATGTGCATGCAGCCATGCATGCATGCCAATTAAAGGACGCATGGAGTTACGCATTGTTTCAAGACTAATTAATTGACATCTTGCAGTAATTATTAGGGGCACATAGGTCACTTAACACTTGCTCTTGGTCTATGAGCCAAAGCAAATGGCGCCCTATAATAAAAAACGGGGAAGCAACAAGTGTCAAGTGAGCGATTGCAGGGACGGTGGAGGCATACCAAAGCACCGCCTCCTTCGTTCTAACCTCCTCGATGGAGGAGGAAGTGGTGAGCAAAAACGAGGGATGACAGAGGTGGAGGACGAATGGAGAAGATAGAATGGGAGAAATGGAGTGGCAACCTAGTTACTCGCTTGCAATAGGGTGTAATGTTGCGCTAGGTCGTCTTGTTTGGAAGCTGATTGAGAAGATATGCAAGCAAACGTTGGATGCGTAAACCATGGACTCACCATAGCTATGCTATGGCTATGTACTAGTTGATGTTTGCGAGGAGTCGAGGACACCCTCTAAAGAAAGGAAAAAAGAGACTCATGCCATGATTTTCAAATTTTTTTTCTACTTAGTCTAAGTTTCTCGATGTGGATAATTAACTCGGTTAGGTTAGACTCTATTATGGACTTCTAACCGCATTCTTAATAGGTCCGTCTTAGATCTCCTTTCTCCAATCTTGGGTGAGGGAAGAGGAAGATATTTGTGACTAGGAAGCATATCCTCGGCCATAAGGCAGAGGGATACACTCACTGACATGTGGACCCAGAGCGGGTGGGGCCCACATGTCAGTGGCTGTAATTTTCCTCTGTTGTACGACAGTGGATCCGCGTCCTTATGACTATTGTAGTTTCGTTTTGGAGCAGCTCATGATCTTGTTTTTCTAGGAGGTGGTTAGAGAGGTGCTTGTAGAAGCGGGGGGCTTGTAGAAATGAGTAAGTGCTTAACAAAGTCTGTTAAGTTGCATGCGCCGACCAGTTCATCTAAAATCTTAATTTAATTTGGAAATGGTGGACATTGCACTTATACATTACAACACTCAACCTCCATGGGAAGAGGGAGATATTTATGACTACTGGCTCTAGGAGGTGATTAGAGAGTGCTTCTGGAAGTGAGAAGAGGGAGATATTCGCAACTACTAGCTCTAGGAGATGGCTAGAGAGGTGCTCATGGAAGTGGGGTGCTTGTAGAAGTGGGAAAGTGTTTAACAAAGTATCTATTAAGTTGCATGCATTAACCAGTTTACCTAAAAGAATAAGCTGATTTGGAAAGGGTGGGCAATGCTCTGCTGTAGGTAGTTAGAGTGGTGCTAGTAGAAGTGAGGTGCTTTGTAGAAAAGGGGAAATGCTTAACAAAGTATCTATTAGGTTGCATGCACCCACCAGTTTACACAAAAACATAAATTTATTTGAAAAGGGTGGAAAATACACTTATACTTTCCAACACTCCCCATCACATGGAGGCTCCCCCTTGTCTAATCCATGGAATAGGAGTGAGCAACTTATTTAATTGTGAGAACTAGGATTTGAGCTCAGACCCCTTTCCAACACTACCCCTCATGTAGAGGCTCCCTAATGCCTCATACATAGAATAGATGGGACGAACTTATTTAATTGCGCTAGCCATGATTCAAACTCAAGACCTCGATCTGGCACTAATACTATATTAAGTTAAATGCATTGACCAGTTTAATTAAAATCATAAGCTGGTAGGATAAACATGGACAATGTGTTTAC
The DNA here is from genome assembly GCA_036346415.1 of Raddia guianensis. NCBI lineage: Eukaryota > Viridiplantae > Streptophyta > Magnoliopsida > Poales > Poaceae > Raddia > Raddia guianensis. The sequence goes on from CM070539.1 coordinate 40,256,669, forward strand.
TTTCCAACCATATCCACATAAAAAAGTGGTGCTTTTAGGACATGTACAATGCTCCACTTCAGGTATATGTAAGTAGGGATGGAAATGAGCCGAATTCGAGCGAGCCAGGTGCTAGCTCGTCTCGGCTCATTCGTTGCCAAGCCGATTCGAGCCGAGCCTGAAGGGATGACCAAGCTAGAAACTAGGCTCGGCTCGTTGAAAGCTCGCGAGCCCGAGAATGGACCTTCAATGTTGCGGTGAAGGGGTTCAGAAGGAGGGGTATCGTCTGTCGGATGTGAAGGAGGAGGTGTCGAGGAGGGAGTCTAGAAGGGAAACTTAAGAATGAGGTGAGTAGAGCCCGCAGAGACGTCGCCTACCGCATCATTTGCTAAGGAGGGAGATGAGAAAGGGAAGAAAGAGAAAAAAGACATACAGGTTAGAGAAATAGGGTGATATGGATGGAAAAAGTAATATTTGTGTTAATAGTGTTCGACTTTGGTATAATTTACCGAGCCACAAGCGAGCTCATGTCTAGCTCGGCTCGCTTCAATGACCGAGCTAGGATGTGGGATCGGGCTCGAGCCTGAGCCGAGCTTTGACCGAGCCGATCCCGAGCTGCTCGCGAGCTACGAGATAAAGTCAGCTCTATTTGTAAGTTGTATATAAGAGATGCCACCTCATTGTTTTGCTGATTTGGATGAGAGAGATAAAGATGAGGAGAAGGGAGCCGCCGTGTGGGCAAGCGATGACGCTAGGAGCTCTCCCAATTTTTTGGAGTCCCCTAGCATGCATGAGTATTACGTACGCATACAACCAGTACATTGTGCTTATTTTCTAATTCACTTTTCCCTATATCTTTTGATTAGTATCTCCGATTGACGAACCAATTTAAAAAATGGGTTCCTAATATTTTTTGAATAAAACTAGACCACACTTGCCATATAAATTTTTTTTAAATGATTTTTTTTATTTTTGATTTTTTGACTATCTATTATTTTTTTTTGTTTTAAATTTATATCCCTTGATCGCCACAGTTTTTAAACTCCATGCAACTATTAAATAACTGTGCAGCTTTAGCATTACATATTTACATATCAATGTTTTAGAGACAACTCTAGCATTGTAGATGCCCTTACGAGGTTGTAACATTTAAGCAGTAAGCGTGTTGGATATTTCTTTTTAAAAAATTGATGCTTAATGGTGTGGCACGCTCTTCTAAAGCATTTGTTTTTATCAATAATTAGAAATTATTATACGGGAGATGCCTGCGAAATGGAATGGAAGATGCAGTGTGCGATGTGGCCATCTAAATTGACTTGCAGGCTTCTGGCTGTCTCGTTGGGTGGTCATTAAATTATACAGTACTGAAATGTCGCTAACATGCATATTGCTAACATAAATTATGAACATTGAACAACACAATATGCAGAGAGAGAAAAAAAAAACAAGGGTAACAATTTATATCAACACTGGCATAGTGACATAACTAACATATATGTGGTCCTCTAAGCTAACTATGAACAGTTTCGGCTACCAATGACATGAATTCAAAAAATTCTTCGCAGGCTTGAGACACTGCATATCAAGTTAAATGCTTGTAGCATGGTCAAGGATGTCTCTAAATGTCACTCCGTTTAAACTTCGAACCAACAACGATAATATAAGGTGAATTAATCATCCTAGATACAAGAATTGTATGATCAAATGGATTGGTAATTTTGGCTGTTTGGCAGTAGAAGAAATCAGAATTACCATGAGATAGCCTTGGCAGAAAATTGATGCAAGAATATGTGAAATATTAATGACGATGCTGAAATTGCAAACAATAAAATGTGATACCAAATGTAACATATTTCCCAGCATTCATCCACAGATTTAGAAATAAACGTACTTAGGGAAATGTATCATAGCAAGCAAAGTTATAAAAATTCCAACCAGCATTTGGCCACAAATTTAGCAGTTCTGCAATCTCACTTAATTTAGCATTTGGCCAGGTGGGGGAAGGCAGCGCCGGCGGCACGCGGGAGCTTGGCGGTGTCCGGGAACTTCCAGAGGCCGATGTGGAGGCTGGTGAGGGAGGCGCCGCAGCGGAAGAGCACGGCGGGGAGGCGCAGGTACGGGCCTGGGCGGTTGATGAAGACGAGCTCTTCGACGCCCTTGGCGGCGAGGTTCTGGAGCCACCGCGAGATCTCGGGGCGGTACGCGGCCATGGGGATGCAGGAGAGGTTAACGCAGCGGAAGGGGCCCGGGTGCCCGGCGAGGACGTGGGACACCGCAGCGGTGAGGGCACGCGTGTCAGGGAAGGAGCAGAAGTAGCTGAAGTCACGGAGGAGGTGGACGTCGACGAGGGCGAGCGGCACGGAGTACCAGAGGCGGCGCCAGAGCGTGGACAGCGCGGTGGTGCGCGCGGCGTCCTTGGCGGGGAGGCGGCCGACGATGTCGCGGAGGATCTCGACGGGGAGGCCGCTGATGAGGTCGCCGCCCCCACGCCGCATTGTCGCCGGGGGAGAGGGTGGTGGCGGCGGTGGAGACGGGCGGATTGGGGAGGGACTTGTAGATGAAGGACAAGACCCAGCGCTCGGTTTGGTTTAGCTTGGAATCCATCATGCCGCGGCAAAACATATGGGCCATCCACTCCTCCTCCCGGTCCATGGCGTCCATGGTCGCCGGCGAGGAGATCGGAGGAGAAGGCTGCGAGGCGAGGGAGCTTCTGGGGAAGCGGATTACTCCAATATGGAGGCTGCAGTGCAGTGTCGGTTCGTGAGCAGTTGAGGTTAGGGTTTGCGTAGTTGCTGGGCCAAATGTCCGAAGCTGGTTGCTCGGGGCCCAACACGAAGCCAGTATTCCTGTCGGCTGCAAATGCTACCTGCAATCCTCTCCACAGAACCAAGGTTCAAGAACTCGCTACTCGGTACTGACTCGAGTAGCGAGTACTTGAATTACTCGAAAGTACTCGGAAATTACTTGGTACCAATTACTCGAAAAATTAATATAAGATTAGTAGACATATATCGACATAATGATGGTATATCTTCTTTCATGTGACTTAGTGGTTAGAATATGACAGGATATGATCAACATATTTGGTTTGGGGCGAAACGGAGTTACGGTTTGGGAGATTGAAACCGGAGAAAAGGTGTACTGCTCACATGCACAGTGTAGGTCAATCAGTAAAAGGGGACGGGGTTGCTCAGATGTGCTTCATCCTTCCTCACACACAAACACATGGCAGAGGGAGAGAGCAAGTGAGAGGGCGGCTCCTCCGCCGAGCTCCGGCTCAGGCGAGGTCGGCACTGGCGGCGGTGTCCCCTCGGCGGCGCGTCGGCCGTGTGGCAAGGCCCGATGGCGGCTCTAGGGCGGCGGCGCCACACGGGAGACAGAGCGGCGGCGGCCTAAGGTAGCGGCGAGTGGTGGTAACCTTCTTGTCTTTGGCGCAGAAAGCAAGCAGGCAGCCGACGGCGAGCCGGGACGCGGGACGGCGCCTCTCCCAGCGCACTGCCCTGTGGACACGAGTTTTGACCGATTTCTCGGCCCAATTGAGTAATGCTGCGATTTTAGCTTTCTCGAAACAGCAGGGGGCCGGGTAGCGAGTACTCGTCAAGTAATGCCGATTTTTAGAACACTGCATAGAACACAGAGAGGGGGGCTGCTATATATCGCCAATCAGCATGTCCATATCTACCTCTTATCCATTCCAACATCACTTCTTTCTAACACCCAAGCACAACCTCACTGGATGAAAGGAACTTTACGGCCAAAAGGAGGGTAATAGGCAATTTTTAATTTCTTTTGGGTTGTACTTGATTAAGCAACAAGATTAATAGTGACCCAAAACTAGATTCTAGTGTTCTATGAAGCGGAAGCAAATTAATCGGCACGCACTAGTAATCTATCTCATCTCACCAAAACGAGCAAGCAATTTAAGCAATTCAAGCGAGAAGTAAATGCGATAGTAAATGAGACAAGAGAGGAGACACGGTATTTGTTTCACCGAAGTTCGGAGTCACCACTCCTACTCTCCGTTGAGGCTAGCCCTTGGGCACAAGGACCGGCTCCCTCTTGAGCCACACGCCTCACTTACTCCCGGTAATCGTTCCGCCACGGTCGACACACACACTGTCGAACCCTGTCCGACGGTGGTCGGACCCGGTTCGACGGAGCTTTAGCGCAGGAGCACAATCACTGTCGGACTCGGTCCCACGCAGCCGGACCCGGTCCGACGGCACCGGACTCAGTCCGACAGGCAGCAGAAAAGGAGTTCTAGGGTTTGGATCGCCAGACCCAGTCCGATGGAGACCGGACCCGGTCCGAAGAGCACAGAACAGGCTCGGTTCAGGGGAATTTCAACGGGTTTGGATCTTTAACTCTTTGTGGATGTCTTGAGAGCTAGGACAAGGATAAACTTGGCACGATCGAAACGTTAGACCCCTCTTGAAGCATGGGCGACAAAATAAAGACTTAGCTACTCCTAACCCTACACATGACTTCTTCGCTCGCCCGTTCATGCTTAGATTGTCTTGAAGCAGCTCAATTAATCACCGAGGCCTCGCTAGGGTTCCATGAAACGTCCAAGAACCCCCTAGCGCAAAAGCATACGTCATCAATGCCACTAAACGAATTAGGGCTCAACGATGCTCACACTGGAGATGCTAACGAACATGATATAATTTTTCATAAGATTTTCATAGCATATCCCCCGTAAATATATTAGTTCTACAAAAGACATTTTCATATTAAATATATTAAACACTCACCATCGTAGCATCATCGCACAATCAAATAGCTTGAATAAAGCGCTAACACTGAAAGGAAAAGAGAGTATAAAACTCACCAAATACATAGAGCAATGTAGATCACATACTCATCATAGATAGCATTAACACCATTTCAGCATGTGGACCATCACCTCCATATGCCAATCCGTGGTCGTCGACACCGACACGGTGGCCGGAGGAGACAACGAGGTAGCAAGGGTTTCAGTTCGGGTTGGGATTTCGGAGGGACTTGGGACCGGAGCTTGGGCAAGTCTTATTTATACGAAGGCTACTTCGTCGTTGGGTTGTTGGGCCAAATGTTCGAAGCTCGTTGCTCGCGGATCCAAACAGACATTTTTGTATTTTTCTATCAAAGTGTCAGCCCTACTTATCTGTCACAAATCGTTGCTAGTTATGTTAGCATAATACTCGCTCCATCTAGATTTGTGAGCTACTCCCTCCATGTTTTTTAAATACATATACTGAATGATCTTGTTTAGAAAATATAAAGCGTGTATATATTTTTTGATATTTTTTTAACATATTCTTATTTATTACACAATTCTCTCTCATAAATTTATAAACAATTCATCTGATACTCTCTCATATTTTGGATTACGTTATTTATAACATGGGTGGCATGGTAATTTTAACTTCATTTTCTCTTGATTTCACAACTTAAACTGCATACCAATTCAAAATTGGTACATAAAATACGGAAGGAGTATATTTTTGTTTTGTATATTAAGGAATCATCTAGTTTCTATATTATTCCTAATTATTATCTCTAAGTGCTCTTTTCAATACCATTCATATAGGGAATACAAACTAAAGCAAGCTTTTTATTTGTTATATTGAAAAAAGAACATATTTGATTTACATTAAAATATGAAATAAATGCATGTCTAATGCTAACCCAGCTTCAAATTTCAATATTCACGTACTTAAATTCATTATTCATGGCTCTAAAATTTGGGGGTAGGCTATAATTTTGTACTAGTATTCGACGTACTCTAAGCATTATATTGATGGATAAGTCCATTTAGAAAATACGCCTTGTATTCTGGGCAGAGGGAGTACATACATTTAATTGGCTCCCAAAACTCGTAACAATGTCTCCTTAGCCCGCTGAATTTAAAATTTATATTTTGTTCCTTGAATTTGTATCTGTTTGCACAAAACCGTTGGTGGCACCATTAAATACTGATGTGACCGTTACATTTTCTTTAAAAATTTCATGGTTGCAACGCCAGCATTTTTCAAAATGCAATGGCATTTACAACACCTCTCCCTTCTCTCTACAAGAACTCAACTTTAAAAATTCAATAAAATTCAACTTCAAAAAATCTCAAAGTTATGAAAATTAGAAATTTAAATTTTCATTTGTTTTAAAAAACTAACAAATTCAAACATTTTTTAAATCTGTAAAGGCCTTGTTTGTTTGAGCTAAAAGTTGCTGAAAACATTTAATAAAAAAGTTGTAACCCTTGAAAGACGTCTTAGAGTACAAAATTTTGAAAAAAAATTTACGAACTCTACGAAGAACTATTTAAAATCCCACAAAAAAACCTACGAAGTATTCCATTATTTGGCTTATACAAAAAAAACAAATTTTCATTTAATTTTATATATTTTAAGCTGAATTAAACAGGACCAAAATTACATAAATTCATATTTTAAAATTTTAGCTTTTCAAATTTGAATTTCACATGTTTCAAGGTTCAAAAACTCAAAAACCAAAGTTTCAAATGTTGTATTTAAAATTGATTTTAAAACTTTGAGTTTTAACAAATTTGAAAGAGAAAATTGCACTAATGTGGTAATGCCTCGACTTGTAGAGTTTTTTCACTTAGCCTTTGAACCTTAATATTACTTTTTCTATTCCTCAAAGTTGTAGTCGTTTGGACCATTATCTCAATTCCATGTTTGTTGCGATGTAAGCAGGGATTTTTCCTTCGGCAAAATTTCGTCGAAATTTCGTGAATCACCTCCCAAAATATTTGAATTCAAATTAGTTTATAAAACTTGAGAATTTTATATAAAAAGCCATAATATCCTTCTTTTGAGAACCTATGGTAGCTTGGTGAGTAGTCCAAACATGAGGGGTGCATGGTTTGACTCCTTGGTTTGCTATTTTTCATTAATTTATGTTTAATATTAAAAATGTCTATTTTCATTTCCAAATTTCATGAATTCCAGCAATTGGTCTACAACAAAATTTGCGGCTTTTCGAAATTTAAATCCCTAGATATAAGTAGCTGAACTGATTATCTTTGCAATTAATGTAAATGCCTAAGATGAATAATGGTTCGATGTAATGGGTATATATCATGTCGCAAGCCGAGCACGTAGCAGCTAACTATAAACACTCAGATTATAGTCCTCTAGTTATTTCTTGTGCAGGGCAGCTTTCCGATGATCCTTTAAAACAAGTTTTGAGATGTATATAGTGGCCAGTGGGTACAAGATTACTGGTGAAGTTATTAGTGTCCTTGATGGGGAAATACCGCGAGGCGAAATGATACAAACTAGCAAGGTTAACCAGCCCACAATTTTTAGATTATGGAAGCGAATTAATAAACTTACTACACAAGCATATGAAGAGTCCCTTGTTACACATTAATCCTGGTGAGTGGTGACTCGGAATTAATAAACTTACTACACAAGCATATGAAGTGTCCCTTGTAACACATTAATCCTGGTGAGTGGTGACTCCATGGTCTCGTTTCCTATTTACATTTCGCAGATAAGCCTGCCCCTGTCCTTATAAGGAAGGATCCTAAATCCACTAAATAGTTGTTTGTGTCGAGGTGATCAAATGAAACGGAATAGTACAAAATGGAACAAAAGTTATATGAGATTGTTTGACCAAAATGGTCAAACCACATCGTACATATAATTGAGAATCGATATTCTCTAAATTTGAACCACCCTAAATCATTCCACCCCACCAACCAAACATGTATAAAAAAATCATATCATTCTAGATCACCAACCAAATAGTTGAACTGTATATCATACCGTCCAACTAAACACACCTTAAAACCCACACCTTAAAACCACACCGCACATATAGCGCAGCATTCATGACAGTCACCATATAATTTAGCAGGGTCCCATGCAAACATAAATGGCACAATGATGCAACAATTCATCAAGTAACAGCTCTATGGTTCTATCATCAGACTAAATCCATAATCAATACACGGCTTGCTAGAGACCACATCAAAATGCTGATGGTTGTTGTTTGTTATGCGTTTACATAACGGTATATGTGCAAGCAACACCACTTTAATTTCTGTAAGAGGAATACCGCTGCTCAACACCTTGACAAATAATGCCAATGGTGCGGTAATGACGGTATAAAACCCAGGCATCGATGCAGTGCCATAACTTGCATGCAATTAAGATTCAGTTTGTTATCCACAACCATATAGACCGACAAGACTATAACCGACAAGACTATAATCGATAGTACTAGCGCAGAACTATATATGCACGAACTACGTACGTGGAGCTCATAAGAGTGTATGTATGATTATCGTTTGTGTATAAGTGGGGCTAACCTAGCTGAAGATCTCTCTCCTGAGTTCTTGCCATCAAATATGAGTATAACAGTGCTAGTACGGGCACTTTGAATAACATGAAGCAAAATGCGAAGCAGCGAAATTATGACAAGCAAAAGCAATATAAATAAAAAATGACATAGTGCACTGCAGACCGATCAGACATGCGACCCTCTAAAATCTAATTTGACTTGCAAGCTTCTGACTATGAACAAGTTTAAATTATACTGTGGCATGGCCTTTACATAATTCTACTACAAATTATGAACAGCTGAATATGAAGAAAAATAACAAACATAACCATATATGAAGATTAACATGACAAATGAATAGAAATGTGGTCCTCTATAAGCTATCAGGGAGCAATCTAAGCTAACAGCATATGATCACAAACTACAAAAGAAAGCCTGTGCCTAGGGCTCGAGCCACGGGGCCACGGCACATTTTGGTAGACATTGAGCAGATTGGTGAGAGCTTTTGTTGATTTCAGGATCTCTTTTGTTGCTGTTGATCCTTGTGCAAAGAGGATATGCGTCAGTGGTGCAGTCCCTAATAGTTTGTTTGCATGTTGATTATAACCTAGCTATTTATGAATGATGATCCTCGATCACAGTACTCTTAAAACAGAATGAACACAGCAGAAACTAGAAAGAACAGTACGTTCCCCAGGCTTACAGCCGGCATATCTATGTAATGAAGGCTGAAATCCTAATATGTACTCCTATGAAAGAAGTACTTGCACTTCCACCAATCGTTATATGTCTATCAAGGAAAATGCTTATAATTGGCCAGGGATATCTCTATATGCCAGGCAACTGAAGCAAAAAAGAACGATGTAAGGCTGTATGATGAAATGGCCTGGGTGTCTGGGAGTAGAAGAAATCAGAATGGCCTCCTCTTCTGGTAAATTCATGCAGGCATGCCAATAATCAATCATGTTGCACAGTTTGCAAACAATAAAATGTGATACCAAATGGAACAAGTTTAGTGACATTTTTCAGCCACATATTTAGCAACCAACATACTTAGTGAATCAGTATCATAGTAAGCAAAGTTATAAACTTCCCAGGCAGCATTCGGCTACATATTACAGCATGTGTAAACAGCACCAGCATTCTACAATATAAATAACACTACTTCTATAAGATTGGGAAGTAAAGCCACTCCGGCTATCAAGAAGGCTGCTAATCCTCAAAAAAGCAGAACCGCCAACAATCTAACACGGTCCCCTGCAAGCATGTAGACCCTTCGTGTTCGCGCATGTGAAAGTGTCGAAAGGGTCCAGGATAGAAAAGTTTAACGCTCTTTGAAAGCACCAAGAAGTACCTTGTTCAGGGAATGGACTTGCAAGGACCGTCAGCTTACAGCCTTCATTGGCCCAGTGTGCAGAAGCCATGAAAGCCCTCAGTTTGGCACCCTCGCGATGAACAGAACATCCATGGGTCAGCATGATCACCATCTTCTCCAGCACCTGCGCACGCTCGGCAATGAACTTGAGGACGTCCTGCTTACTTCTCTGCCCTCCAAACTCACGGAAAACCAACTTCTTGATGTGTCCTTGTACGCTTTCAATGGGATCAGCCTCCTTCCAGAACTTGACATCCAACTTGCCAGCAGAATTGCCGGGATTATCAGACTGCAAATTCAACAGTTCAGCTAGCTTAGTGCTAGGTCATGCAGCTGCAATCTCATATCTGCAAATACAAACTCGGGTAATTTCTAGTTAATTTTACCTGGACATAGAGGGTCTCGACATTGGGAAAGCATCTGAGAAAGCTAGGCATCATCCTGGCGTCAGTGCCGATTCCAAGATTCACCTGAATTCCCAGCATCTGGACGCTGGGAACCATGGTTCGTGGGTTCACCTTTAGTCCGAGCTGCATTATCAAAGCAATTATGCAATTGTAATACTCCTACACCGTTAGGGGAATGAAAGAAAAATTAATTATCTGCAAGGAATGGACATGCACACGGCTAATGCATCACCTTGATGGTGGTGTTGCCGATCTGCAGGTCGTGTATTCCTGGCATCAAGAACCCGAGGATGCGCAGCTTGGGTACGCCGCCAATCTTCACCCTCGCGCGCATAGGTGGCAGCATTGGATTTCCCTCAACAAGTTTGCTGGGGTCCAGCACGATGCCCAAAGCTTCCCACATCAAGAATCGCTCGAGGTTCGGGGCGTACTCCACGCTGAGCTCTTCCGCGATGGACGTGCACACCTGCACGCACCGCAAGCTGCGGCTGACAACGCGGAGCTGAAGCATCGACAGGCTAGCGAGGATGACGAGGATCTCCAGGGCGGGGCATTTGTTGAGCAGCAAGGCGAGGTCCTCTTCCGACGACATGAAGATGGAGCACAGGCCGAGCTCCCGGAGGTGGGGGAAGGCGGCGGCACGCCGCAGCGCTGCCGTGTCAGGGAACTTCCAGACACCGATGTAGAGGCGGGTGAGAGAGGCACCGCAGCTGAAGAGCACGGGCGGGAGGCACAGCAAGGAGCCTTGGACCCACGCGTAGTAGGGCCCTGGGCGATCGACGAAGGCGAGCTCTTGCACGCCCTTGGCAGCGAGGACCTCGAGCCAGCGCGCCATCTCCGGCTGGTGCTGGGCCATGGAGGTGCAGGAGAGGTGGACGCAGCGGAAGGGCCCCGGGTGCGCGGCGAGGGCGCCGGACACCGCGGCGACCAGTGCCCGCGATTCGGGGGTGATTGCGCCTGCGCGCGAGCTGCTCTCACCCTGACGGCGGCGGCCGATCCCGAGGAGTTTGGCGAATTGGAGAAAGTCGGCGATCCCCATGATTTGGTCGACTTCGAAGGCGGGGAGGAGGTGGCCGTCGACGAGGGCGAGCGGCACCGAGTGCCAGAGGCCGCGCCAGCGCGTGGAGAGCGCGGCGGTGCGCGCGGCGTCCTTGGCGGGGAGGCGGCCGACGACGTTGCGGAGGATCTCGACGGGGAGGCCGCTGATGCGGTCGACGCCGTCCGTGGTGAGCCACGCCGCGGAGGCGCGCGAGAGGGGGGCGGCGGCGGAGACGGGAGGGATGGGGATGGCCTTGTAGATTTCCCCCAGTTTCGAGCGCGTGGTGTCGTCCAGCTCGGGATCCAAGATGCCGCGGCACAGCATGAGGGTCGCCGCCTCGTTGTCCATGGTCGCCGGCTCGGTGGCCGGAGGCGGAGGGGAAGGTGGTGGAGGGCGAGGGTTTTGTGGGTGGGAGCTTGAGGCTGCGGCGAGTGAAGAGTATTATTTATAGGGAGGCTGCGTTTGTCGTCTTGCGGAGTGATGAGCTGCTCCGCCTAGGGTTCGGCAACTTCGGCGTCGTTGCTGGGCCGATTGTCCGAAAGGCCGTTTGGTCGCGGGCCCAACAGACAGGGAGCATTCTTGTCGGCTCCTAACCTCACTATTTAAGGCAGCAATTAATTAACCAGGAGTCCCGGTTCGAGCGCTAGTTGCGGTTGGTATAACCCATGCCCTTTAACATGCTTCAAAAGGTTTTTTTTTTTAAGAAGGGGTAGGAGAACTGCCGTCCTAATTCGTTGATAGCAGGAGAAAACAAAATAAAAAGGCCGTGCTGACGCGAAGTACAACCATGGCTCATCCAACAACTTTGCTAAAGCAGACACACCTCCGGCCAATGCCGGACACAACACTACAGGGGAGAGAAAGGAAAGCAGCCCCACCGCTGCCACCCAAGCCACAGGCCAAATAGAGAGAGATACAGATGAGGGAGAATGGGAACACCGCCAACACTCACACAACAACAAACGATTGGTGGCATAGGCTGGTCTAAACCCTGAGACCAGCCTAGCCTCAACGCTTGAGCTCGGCTCCTTTTAATCTCGCCAAGAGACATAGGCTATGTTTCTTTGCGCGTTTTGCAGCATTCAGCGGCATGGAACGCGTGGGAACGCCTCGAGGCAGTTTGAAAATTGAACGGCTAAACGCAGCTTGCCAATGCAAAACGCGCGGGACTTCTGGCCGCTGAACGCTGCTTGCCCCCGGAAAGAAACACAGCCATAGAAGTCTGTCACCCTACCAATCGCAAATCGCTGATTATCTCTTAATAAATACTCCCTTCGCTCCTTTTTATTTATCGCCGTTGACTTCTATGCATACCCTTTGATCATCTGTCTTATTCAAAATAATTATTTAAGTATCATTTATTTTATTATGCTTTGTTTATCATTAAATGTACTTTAACCATGTCTTATATTTTTGCATATTTGCACTAAATTTTTAAATAACATGAATGGTCAAAAGGCATGTCCAAAATCCAACAACGACAAATAAAAAAGAACGGAGAGTAATAACCCTTAGGCCTTGTTCTTTTTAGCATATCGTTGCATTGGCGTATTACTGTACCAAGTTTGAGAGCTCTCGAAAAGATGTCTAAAAATTATAAAAAAATAATTAAAAATAGTTTCGTAATCTTTGGAGTTTCGTAATCTTTGGAAAGACTACTAAAAGTCACGAAAAAATCGTTACAAACTATCACAACATATAGACTATATAAAAATAACAAAATTTTCTATGATACGTTGAAAAGAACAAGGCCTTAATATCTTGAGTAAATCTACCCCACTAGTTATCTAATTGGCTATGATAATCTCTAATAGAAATGCATCATGGGCATAGCACCCAGTATGACAATATATGGCACTTGTCAAACCTAGAAATCTAGGAAAGTTGTCAGGGACTTAGTTATTCTTCTGCCAATGTGGCATCCTAGGCAGCGTCCCGGACTTGTGTCCTATCAAGGAAATCAACCCTCATAAGGTTATTCGTCCACAAGCAAGTCCAAGCTAGTTGAAGGCATGATCGTCTCGAAAAACTCCTTGCTCGGGTCTTGCTAGCCTAACTCGAGCAACCCTCTTGCTTGATCGTGTATGTGGCAGGCTGCCCCTTGAGACATGCAAACCGGTTGCTGTGCATCGGGCCCATTGGGGTGCACAAAATTCAAAAGCGAGCAACCGCTGCATGCCACCCTTGACCATTCCCCCACCTCCTCCGCAGGATAGACTTCGTCACCAACTACTCGCTACATATATGGTTAATCGCCGGTCCATAGGTTTTGCCCCGTGCGGGATGGGGAGTTTGAAGGGAAACGCGCAGGCTACGCTAGCCGAAAATAAAAATTTTCGCGCACACCAGGGATCAACATGTAAGTAGGGGACCATGGATCATTACCCTCGACGCGCGGATGCAGCGGAAGAAGACTCGCGCACGTAGAGGAAGTAGTCGTACACGCCCCGATCAGCACGCCAACTGCTCGCCGAGGGGTCGCCGGTGACGGGGAGAGGTCGCCCGTGTTCGGGGAGAGATCGTCCGTGCTCGGGAAGAGGTCGCCGATCAGCAAGCACGTCCGCGAAAGCGGCAGCGCCTCTAAGGTATCCACACGTTCAGGGGTGGAACGTCGCGCGCCGGCGTGCTAGCACCACGTCGCGCGCCGGCGTGCTAGCACCACGTCGCGCGCCGGCGTGCTAGCACCACGGCGCGCGGCTAGGGTTTCCTCGGGAGCGGGAGGGGCGCGGTGGCTAGGGTTTGGGTGGAGTGCATCTCTCTCAGCCGCGCCTTCCCTGGCCTCCAACTTATATAGACATGCTAACGGGCTTCTACACTAGAAGGCCCGTTAGGACTCTATCTCCTACGAGGATCCATATCCACGCGCCGAAACCCATTAACAGAAGTCAATCCGTTAAGCATGTTCCAACCCGTTAAGTGTGTGACTCGTTAGGTTCATGTGCAAGCCGGCCGCGGACCCGAAAACCCGTTTCCAGTCCACAAATCAATAGCGGTATCTAGCAACACATATTGACCCCCGAATGCACAGAATGATCTCATCGGCTGAACCTTGATACACGCGTACATACCGATCCCTTTGCCACGCGACACCAGTCAAACTCAAGACAAGATACGTGCCACCCTTGTGATAGCTCGACCCATTCACTCGTTCCGTGTAATGGATATAAGATGTGACTAACAATTAGTCACCTTGGCACGACCGTGCACTTTTCTTATCCATCCACACCGAGGGGCCCAGAGGTCTCTTTCCTGTTACCCAGGAGGGGTAAATTCCATCTTGATCTATCACACCCCTACGCCATGTTTCGTGGCATACCCGTAAGTTACCTTTATAACTACCCAGTTACGGAGTAGCGTTTGATAACCCCAAAGTATACAACTACACATGCTGGGACTCTATGATGATCTCAGGTCTAAGGACCATATAGGTGTACCACTGGAGACAACAATCTGATGGCACTATTAAGATAACAATCTCAGTAGTGTCTCGGAGCAGGTCAATCCAACCATCCGTGTTCTCTAACACGTGTCCACATTATTGATTCGATATCGCAATATCTATGGTATGTGAAACAGTACCATCAATCAATACATGTGTCGATCAATCATTCTTGCTCCTCATAATGATTCTGGATCAGAGATCAGTTTAGAATAATGTCATACAAACAATGTGTCTCACAACCAAGTCATACTTGATGAACAAAGTTATGATCATTATTCATGGAACCTGATAAACTAGTTATCGAAAAGTACATGAACAAAGACGTATTACACAATCATCTCATGATTGATCTAGGGCATATTCCCTTCAATCTCCCACTTGCACTAGAGTTAATCATACAGGTATCGAATACCCATGGCTCTTGTGTGCGTCTCATGCTTGGGTTGTGGAAGAGGCTTTGTCAGCGGATCAGCCACGTTTAGATCCGTGTGCACTTTGCAAATCTTCACGTCACCTCTCTCGATGATCTCTCTGATCAGGTGGTACCGCCTGAGTATGTGCTTGGACTTTTGGTGAGACCTAGGCTCCTTAGCTTGTGCAATGGCACCACTATTGTCACAATAGAGGTCCACTGGACAGGAAGCACTAGCGATAACTCCCAACTCAGAAACAAACTTTCTGATCCAAACCGTCTCCTTTGCTGCTTCAGAAGCTGTAATGTACTCGGCCTTCGTCGTGGAATCAGCTACTGTCTCTTGCTTAAAACTTTTCCAGCTCACTGCCCCACCATTGAGACAGAATACAAACCCGGATTGCGAACGCGAATCATCCTTGTCGGTTTGGAAGCTAGCGTCGACGTAACCCTTTACGACGAGCTCCTCCTCTCCTCCAAAAACCAGAAACATCTCCCCAGTTCTTCGCAAGTACTTGAGGATGTTCTTTACAACTATCCAGTTACATTCACCGGGATTCGATTGGTATCTGCTCGTAACACTTAGAGCGTATGAAACATCAGGGCGCGTACACAGCATGACGTACATGATGGATCCAATAGCGGAGACATATGGAATCGCACTCATTCTCTTTAGCTCATCAGGCGTCGAGGCACACTGAGTCTTGCTGAGACTTACACCATGAGACATTGGCAAGAATCCTTTCTTCGAGTTCTACATAGCAAACCGATTTAGGACTTTGTCAATGTAAGTACTTTGGTTTAATCCAATTAGCCTTCTCGATCTATCTCTATAGATCTTTATCCCCAAAATGTAGACCGCATCTCTCAAATCTTTCATTGAGAAACTCTTTCTCAAATAAGACTGAACAGCGTCTAACATTGGAATATCATTCCCGATCAACAGTATGTCATCTACATATAGGACCAGAAACACAAGTGCGCTCCCACTATTCTTCTTGTAATTACACGGCTCTTCCTCATTCTTGATGAAGCCAAACTTTTTGACCACTTCATCAAAACGAAGGTTCCAACTCCGAGATGCTTGCTTCAGCCCATAAATAGACCTCCGAAGCTTGCATACCTTGCTAGCATTTAAAGGATCGACAAAACCTTCGGGCTGTACCATGTACACGTCCTCGCTTAGGTTTCCATTTAGGAAAGCCGTTTTGACATCCATTTGCCGAATTTTATAATCATGATACGCGGCAATCGCTAACATGATCCTGATAGACTTCACCATGGCAACAGGCGAATAAGTTTCATCATAGTCAACACCATGAATCTGCTTATACCCTTTTTCTACCAAGCGCGCCTTAAAGATGTGAATATTTTCATCGGCGTCTATCTTTTTCTTAAAGACCCATTTGCACTTGATAGTTTTTACACCATCAGGTAGATCAATCAAGTTCCAAACTTGATTATCATACATGGACTTTATTTCAGATCTCATGGCCTCTAGCCATCTTTCAGAGTCCGATCCCACCATTACTTTCGCATAATCCTTAGGCTCATCATTGTCCAACAATAACACGTCATTTGCTCGTTGCGAGGAACATAAACCTCTCGAGCACGACTTGCCCTCTCGGATCTCGTGAAATTTGGCGCCTCAACCTCCGGCTCGGCAACAACTTGCTCGTCGGGTTGAGGGTCGGCAGAGTGGCTATTTTCGTGTTTCCCAATTTCTTCAAGTTGCACCTGCTCCCATCGGCTCTTTCGAAAACTGTTTTTCTAGAAAGATACCATCTTTTACGACAAACACTTTGCCCTTTTTGGGTTATAAAATAATAACCACGGATGTATCCTTTGGATACCCACAAAAAGCATTTATCCGATTTGGCGTGAAGCTTATCGGGCGTCATCGTTTTACATAAGTTTAGCACCACAAATCTTTAGAAAAGACAACACGGGACGCCTCCCCGACCATATCTCATATGACGTCTTCTCCACGGATTTTGATGGAACCCTATTTAAAGTGAACGCAGCAGTTTCAAGAGCGAGTCCCCAAAATGACAAAGGAAGATCAGTCCGACTCATCATAGACCGCACCATGTCCAACAAGGTTCGGTTCCTCCGTTCCGATACACCATTCCACTCAGGCGTCCCGGGTGGAGTCAATTGCGGAACAATTCCACAACTCTTTAGATGATCGCCAAACTCTTGGCTCAAATATTCACCTCCACGATCAGATCGCAGAAATTTGATTGTCTTGCCCCAAATGATTTTGTACCTCATTCTGAAACTCCTTGAACTTTTCAAAAGATTCAGACTTATGCCTTATTAGATATGTATAGCCATATCTACTAAAATCATCGGTAAAAGTAATGAAATACCGAAAACCACCTCTGGCCTCAGCACTCATCGGTCCACATACATCCGTACGTACGAGGGCCAAGAAGTCACTCACCCTCTCACTTTGACCAGTAAAGGGTGTCTTTGTCATCTTGCCAAGTAGACAAGATTCGCATGTGTCAAAAGATTCAAAATCAATTGAACCAAGAAGACCATCTTTATGGAGCTTCTCCATGCGTTTCTTACCTATATGGCCTAGCGGCGATTACCACGAGATAAGCGAATTCAAATCATCTGTTTTGAGTCTTTTAGCATTAACGTTATAAACATTTGCATCATCAAGATCCAGCACATACAACCCATTCATCAATGAGAAGTTACCATAGAGCAAACCATTGAAATAAATAGAACAACGCTTGTTCTTTATTACAAAATCATAACCATCTTCTTCCAAACATGAAGAAGAGATAAGGTGTTTGCTCAAGGCAGGAATATAATAACAATTATTAAGTTCCATGACTAAACCAGACGGTAATGGTAAGGAATAGACGCCGACAGCCAACGCAGCAACCTTTGCTCCATTGCCGACGCGAATATTCACCTCTCCACTTGCACAGCTTCGAGTCCTACTAAGCCCCTGCAACGATTTGCAAGTATGAATCATTGATCCGGTATCAAATACCCACGATTCATTAGGACAAGTTGCAAGATTAATTTCAATAACATTAATACCTGAAGATGAAACAGTTCCATTCTTCTTGTCTTCCTGGTACTTTCTGCAGTTCCTACGCCAATGACCTTTCTTATGGCAGTAGTGACACTCGTCAGAATTCCCAGGGCCACCCTTCTTGGGCTTCACAGCTGGCTTAGGTTTCGGATCTTGGATCACATCCTCACCGTTCCCTTTGCCCTTGCGTTTCCTTTTCTTATCCTTTTGAACCATCATCACATGACTAGGGCCTTTCTTAATGCTCTGCTCAGCCTGCTTCAGCATCCCATGCAGCTCGGTCAGGGTCTTCTCCAGGCTATTCATATGAAAGTTCAAAATGAATGACTTAAAGCTCGCAGGGAGCAACTGGAGAATCACATCCGTGGCCAGCTCAGCTTTTAAGGGAAAGCCAAGTTTCTCTAGGCTCTCAATGTAACCAATCATCTTAATCACATGAGGACTAACAGCAGCTCCTTCAGTTAGTTTGCACGCAAATAGGGCTTTGGATATCGTATATCATTCAGCCCTAGCTTGGTTCTCAAACATGCCCTTAAGACCCTCGATCGTAGTATGTGCATCAGCATGCTCATACTGCTTTTGCAGATCAGAGTTCATAGTGGCTAGCATGAGACAACTAACATCAAGAGCATCGTTAGTGTGCTTCTCATAAGCACGCTTGGTCGGCACCGGTGCATTATCAGCCAGTTCAGCAGGATATGGATCCTCTAGCACATATTCCTTTTTCTCTTGCTTGAGAACGATTCTCAAGTTTCGATACCAATCCATAAAATTTGTCCCATCGAGTTTTTCCCTCTCAAGGACCGAACGCAAGTTAAAACCAGGGTTTGCATTGACATTGCGTGCCATCTACACAACAGAATAAATAAGCAAAGTTTTAGCACTATGTTCATGTTAATCTTCCATTAAACAATTTAATAAAAGATGCTCCCACTAAAATCACTTTCCCTCTGGTGCATTTTAGAAGGACAAGATCCATAGTCGAAAGTTCTAGAGTTACCAAAGAACATAGACATAGGTAGGCAACCCCTTGCCAATCACATCATATGTGACTCTTGTTTGTTGGACGACATTCGATGCCCCGGCTCCAACATAGATACCCCGGGACCCAAAACCCTTTTGTGCTAGCCCCAATAAGCAAACCAACGCATTGCATGTGGAATCACATTCCACCCTACGACCAAGGAAGAAAACGGCGCCCTCCCTCGCAAAGCAGGGTGGAAACAATCCGCTAACGTACAGGGTCTTGTAGGTGCCGCTATTGGAAGGGTAGTTACTTAATTTTCCGAGGGACACTATCCTATCAAAGTCTATCATGACCACCAATTATGATAATGAGATAGAACAATGAGCAGCAGAAAACAATCACGAAGATACGCTATCAAGGCGTGAGTTAGTATGGCCCAAGTACGCGGTGATCTCCATCACCACGCTCTTTCCTGTCCACCGAGCCACCAGGGTTGAAGCCTCCATGACCAATTACAAGCTATTACTCCTAATAGCTAGTAATCAAATATACATGAGGTTTCAAGGCATCACATGCCGGCGCGCAGGCCGTTATACAATAACAGGACAGCCTTCGGCTGCAATTAACCATGACACGCAGGTCATAAAAATTACAGGCAATCAACACAAAGGGTCCATACAACTCACATCATTCCCTGAAAAACAAGTTAGGGGCATAATCGAATTCTAACGCTCGCGATGTGAGTCAGTTTTAATTAACAGGCCTACGCAGACTATCACGGCGGTCCCCTTGAGAAAAACGCTATGGAAATTACAACCGGATTGATCAAATCAAGCCGACCCATAAGGTCGATCTCATCAACTCGACGCGCGAGGTCCCCTTGAGAAGACGGCGACCGCATGCGATCTCGATCTGTTGCCTCGATTTGTTCATCGCACACGAATCCCAGATGGTGTTACCAGTCGGTACGGGAGTTGTGTGTCTTGAATATAAAAGAGGGCGAACTAATCTTTTGATCACACAACGGCAACCATCGCAACCTCGATCTGTTGCTCGATCTGTTCGGCACGCGCGCATCCCCGATGGTGATTCCAGCCGGTAGAGGATTTGTGCGGCTCACAACTGAAAGAGGACAAACTAATCTTGTTGGTCACGTGGTGCTATCAACTCATACCTCTAACACCCCGTGATCATATCAACCCATGAACAATATTAGCATCATATCATATATGCGCCAGATCCAGATCCGAAACTACACATGACCGCTCTGATACCACTGAAGGGAAACGCGCAGGCTACGCTAGCTAAAAATCAAAATTTTCGCGTACACCCAGGATCAAATGTAAGTAGGGGACCAAGGATCGTTACCCTCGACGCGCGGATGCAGCGGAAGAAGACTCGCGCACGTAGAGGAAGTAGTCGTACATGCCCTCATCAGCACGCCAACTGCTCGCCGAGGGGTCGCCGATGCTCGCCTAGGGGTCGCCGGTGACGGGGAGAGGTCGCCGGTGCTCAGGGAGAGGTCGCCCGTGCTCGGGGAGAGGTCGCCGATCAGCAAGCACATCCGCGAAAGCGGCAGCGCCTCTAAAGTATCCACACGTCCAGGGGTGGAACGTCGCGCGCCGGCGTGCTAGCACCACGTCACGCGGCTAGGGTTTCTCGAGCGGGAGGGCGCGGTGGCTAGGGTTTGGGTGGAGTGCATCTCTCACCGCGCCGCCGCCTCCAACTTATATAGACGCTAATGTGCTTCTACACTAGAAGGCCCGTTAGGACTCTATCTCCCACGCGATCCATATCCACGCGCGAAACCCATTAATGTATGAATCCGTTAAGCATGTTCCAACCCGTTAAGTGTGTGGCCCGTTAGGTTCATGGGCAAGTCGGCGCGGACCCGAAACCCGCTTTCGATCCACGATCAATAGCGGTATCTAGCAACACATATTGACCCCGAATGCACGAATGATCTCATCGGTGAAGCTTGATACACGCGTACATACCGATCCCTTTGCCACGTGACACCAGTCAAGCTCAAGGCAAGATACGTGCCACCCTTGTGATAGCTCTACCTATTCACTCGTTCCATGTAATGGATATAAGATGTGGCTAACAATTAGTCACCTTGGCACGGCCGCGCACTTTCCTTATCCATCCACACCGAGGGGCCCAGAGGTATCTCTCCCGTTATCGAGGAGGGGTAAATTCCATCTTGATCTATCACACCCCTACGCCATGTTTCGCAGCATACCCGTAAGTTACCTTTATAACTACCCAGTTATGGAGTAGCGTTTGATAACCCCAAAGTATACAACTACGCATGCTGGGACTCTATGACGATCTCAGGTCTAAGGACCATATAGGTGTACCACTCGAGACAACAATCTGATGGCACTATTAAGATAACAATCTCAGCAGTGTCTCGGAGCAGGTCAATCCAACCAT
This sequence comes from Raddia guianensis, assembly GCA_036346415.1. Classification (NCBI taxonomy): domain Eukaryota; kingdom Viridiplantae; phylum Streptophyta; class Magnoliopsida; order Poales; family Poaceae; genus Raddia; species Raddia guianensis. The sequence goes on from CM070539.1 coordinate 40,278,079, forward strand.
CCGTGTTCTCTAACACGTGTCCACATTATTGATTTGATATACGCAATATCTATGGTATGTGAAACAGTACCATCAATCAATACATGTGCTGATCAATCATTACTGCTCCTCATAATGATTCTGGATCAGAGATCAGTTTAGAATAATGCCATACAAACAATGTGTCTCACAACCAAGTCATACTTGATGAACAAAGTTATGATCATTATTCATGGAACCTGATAAGCTAGTTATCGAAAAGTACATGAACAAAGACGTATTACACAATCATCTCATGATTAATCTAGGGCATATTCCCTTCAGAGTTATTATCCTTTTTGCTAGTATAAATAATTGCCTCTAGGCACCATTTTTGGGGAACTCTTTGGTTGTTCAGTACACTCTCGACGCACGCGTATGCTTGTAACACTCGCACCACAACTCGCGCAAGCCTCTTCTTACTCCACCAGCTCATCCTTATACACCTTTCCACATATCAATGCAAGGTTGAACGTAGGGTCGTTATCACGGCAATGGGAGGCCCGAACTAGGGTAAAAATCATTGCCTCTCATCTCCATTACTTCATGGTTAGCCATCACCGGATGCGGGAAGGGGCCTGGTAATGCTCATTTTAAAAAGTAAGCTCAGTACTAGGAGGCTGATTCTCAACCGTCGACAATAGCCCTTATTTTCTATTAAGATTAAGAACACCCAAAAATCGAAATTGATGAAAATTCAAATTCAAACTCAAATTCAATTTGGTCAAGTGTAACAACCAAAATCAAAATTAATGAAAATTCAAATTCAAACTCAAATTCCAAATTCCAAATTTAATTTCCAGATCAATTCCCTCCTCTCTCTTCTCTGTCCTCTCTCTTTCTCTCTCCCGCTCACTCCCACATGACTCCCTTGCCTTGAATGCCCTACTGCGCTACCAGATCGGTCCGCCGCCTCTATCACCAGCTGGTATGTGGTGTTGCTTGCTAGATCGTTTCTACAGTAGCACGTCGTGACCTTTGCCACATGCCATCGTGCTACGTTGTCGACCGCCCGTTGGACGCCTTGCTCCCAAGGTCAAGACCTAAGCCTAGCCGTGCAACCTCTCCATGATCATGCCTCCTGGTGTGCTCATGCCCCATCTTGTCTCCCAACCCATCCCTCACCATCTCATTCTCCTACCCGACTCCCCGTTGCATCTTAAATTTGAGCCAGGTTTTCCCCTATTTGTTAGGTCCCTTTCCCCCAAATTCGCCCTATTTCTCTACCGCCATTGAAACGCCAAAACCAGTGAGCTCCCATCGATTCCCGCAAGCTGCTAATCACTAAGGCCCCTTTAACTATTTCCCTACTCCAATTTTGCAAGAATGCTTTCATAGGCACCGGACGTCATGTGCTGTTTTGGTAGCCGCCTCATTCCCCATCGCTGGCCACCTCCGTTCCACTCCGACCTCCTTCGTCACCCGAAGTATATCCTACATAGCCCCTATGCTCTCCATGCGTCGCTAGGTTGTAACGTCAACGTGCCATGCTCCGACGCGTTTCCACCATGGCGTCCGAAGGTTGACGACGTTCAGGCCACGGTGGAACTGACAGGTGGGCACAATAGGTTAGGAACGCATTAGCACAAGTGATATGATTAATTGGTGGGCCTGATTGGGTCAAACGCATTTAATTGGGGAAACTGTCAATGACATCTTGGTCCACCAACATAGCACGCAGCATAGGGGGGTGATGGTGACAAGTGGTTGACAAGTGGGCCTGGTCCCACCTATCAATAAGGGGAAATGTATTTGTCGATGGGTGTTTTCAGGCTAAGGTGGTGTAAACCGGATTTATGCCTTCCATCCAGCTCGGGCGCGCTCATCTGTCGTTTGGGCCACCGCCATGGGCCTACTTGTTACTGTGCACGTGTTTTTTATCTGTTTTAGTTAATAAATTAATCTTAGTAAATATAATTGAATTAATTAAAATAGCTAGAGATGTTGAAAAATTCTAGAAAAATTGGACATATACTAGATGACCTGTTGGACCATATAAAAATACTGCATAAACTATAGCACTAATATAGACTCAGGAATAAATAATAGTGGGTTATTTTTTAATCCCACAATTAAAGGGATGAAATAATTTTCTATTATTTAAAATTAGTAACTAAGTTAAGAAAATTCTGAGAAATTTATAAAAAAAAAGTAATTTACTCCTTGGGACCCAAGAAAAAATGTTTAAGACCCTAGATGTGATATCTGTTTCTAGGTAATTTTGAGATCTATTACAATATTACGTGGTCTAACTTGCTTAAAAAAAGGTAGGTTGAAAGCCACTGGTAGTTTGGCAGAGCCCTTGCTATGGCGGGCTCCAGACTTTTTGTTCTTCTGCTATTCAGCTTATCGACACAACTTTGAGGGCTATGCTCTTCCCATATCTTAGCAGACAAGCCAATGTTCGTGATTAATGTTCAGGGATCCATTTTATATGCCATAAACATGTAATAATCTTGTATAAAAAAAACATGTAATAATCTTATAACTTATCTTTCAATTTAGTGCACGGTGTACCACCACTATGAATTTCATCTTTGTAGATAGTGGATAGTTTATATTTGTTCAATTGGTTGGATATGATCCTAGACGCAAGAAATTCCCCTCCAGCTGCATTGATAGAAAGGTTAGAAATAGCTTACAATGAAGAATCATGGCTATTATTCCTGCTCCTCTCTTAAGTTACCTGGATGGCAGTATTGACACCTTTGTGATTGGCTATCCAAACCAAAATTGAATCACAATGCTTACTTTGTCATTTACAAAATATATTAGTAGTGCATCAAGGGCCTTGCATCAGTTGAGGATATGATTGTTTTGTTCAGAAATGAAATTAATGATTCAACACTGGAGCTGCAACAATAGTTGACTATTTTCCAGTTAGTTGCGGCAAGTAGTGCTGAAAAAACCATGATCTTTCTTCTTTTCTATGTTTTCTTGATCTGAAGGTTTGAACTTTATTTATTCTTCCTGATAGTTGGCTAGGACATGTTTTATTAATATCGTGCTTCTCTCCAGCCCCACAATCCAATACATTAGATTAGATCCCCCTGACGAGTTGTGGAAGGTACACGTATTACTTAAATTTTCAGGTACTTATATTGTAGTTCTGTAGTTGATTGTCTGAACATTGTCTCAATGAACATGTCTGTTTAAGTTTACCTTTTGTTTATTTCCTACCGTGATTTAGTGCATGGCTTTATAGAAATTTCGCCGTTGGCCGCCATAGACAATGAGCATGCAATTGTCACAGGTATTCCTACGAACTAGCTGCCTTTGGAGGAGAGCCCTGCTTGTGCTATTGCTCATAGTTTCATGCCACTTTTAGTTTTGGCTGTATGTATGGCTCAAAGAATTGTTCGAGATTTTGAATCACTTGTCTGTTTTATAAGTATCCTTTGGGTTCAGCTTTGCCTTTTAGTGTTTAGGCCACTCGTTCTTTCACATATTGTTGATATATGATCCGAATTCTAACATGAGTCTTGTGGGGACGCCTAGAAGGTCCACGGTTGGATCGAACCATGGACCCTCGAATCAGAGAGAAAGACTCTAACCAATTCAGACCTGACTCTGACCACGTATTAAATGAAGTTATCACTCATTAATAAGGCTAATAAACGCCGTCTTGGTATTCCAAATGGTGTCTAAAACGTCTACTTTTTCAGTATGGAGGGAGTATGATACAGTGGATTTTGCCGATCGACGCCCATGGATTTTTCCTGCAAGGGTTTTTCACATAAAAATCTTGTCTCGTGTTCGATCTTTGATTTGCAATATTTGCTAACAAGTGGTATCAGAGCTATATACAAGATCAAATTGAAAAAAAAAAATAGGGTTTGTGGTTTCTGTGGCGGCGGCGGCGACATCGCGATCTATTTTTCCATCGGCGGCGGCGGCGACTCGTTTCATCCTCAGCGGCTCTTGTCTCGAGGAGTTTCGGCGACTTGCTCGTCTCACTGTTCTCATCGATGTCCTCGCGGTGCGCTGCTCTGCTGACGTATTCCTTAATTCCAGCGTTGTGTCTCACGTCGCCATCAGGAAGAAAAAAAATTCAATGCACCGTCCAGGCATCAAGGCATCAGGAAGAAAAATCAATTCTCATCGTTCCCCGTGAAAGGCTGAGTGCAAATTGCCCTGCTCTGTTCGCGATCAGCAAACAAAAATTCCAGATTTATTTTTCTACCTTATTTTGCTTGGTGCACACGGTCAGGTGTACAAGGATAGTTGCTGTTTTCTCTGTTCTTTGCAGATCAGTATTGGTTTAACTCCGCATAGCGTCTCTGAAATATGACTTGCCCCTGTTGGACTTTGATACGAGATTTTCTCTCTGGCAAGTCAAGATAAAGGCAGTTTTGGCGCATACTGATCTGGATGATGCACTCGATAGCTTTAGGAAGAAAATTTCAAAACACTGGACGGATGATGAGAAGAGGAGAGATCGTAAGACTATGTCTCAAATTCATCTTCACTTATCAAATAATATTTTGCAAGAGGTGTTGCAGAAAAAATCTGCTGCTGCTTTGTGGTTAAAGCTGGAATCGATCTCCATGTCCAAGTATCTAATCAGCAAGATATACATGAAGATGAAACTTTTCACGCACAAATTGCAAGAAGATGGTCCGATTTTGTTGAGACCCATGTGGAGGGTATCCCGATTTGATGATGAATATATGTGACAAGATGGAAATTGAAGTGTTTTGAATAATGTTAAATGGTGCATTTGTGAAAATTATCATGGAATTGGTACCGGACCATTGTGCTGAGTTTGGGCTAGGTAATAGTTTTGATCGAATGTGGTTCGGTGGAATTTAAGCTGACACGTGGTGTGTTAGGGCTTCCAAATTGTGATGTCATGAAGGAATTATGATGTTGAAAATTTTATGATGAACTAACCTTGCAGGTGAGGTAAGGTATGTTGGTTTCGTGGGTGTTTATCTCAGTGATGCAGGTATCGGTTGGTACGTGGCTGACGCTTCGCGGAGACAGCTGAAGGCTGGTACGTCCGGAGGCGTGCAGGCGACCGGATTCGATGACCTGATGGTCACATGAGGTGGTGCACTCGAGAAGCTTAGCCATGGCAAGGAATCCGAGACAGCTAGAGACTGCGGCGTCGGTAACCTGGTGGCGAAGCTAGTTCTGACCGGTGGGCCCAGGCGTGGGCTAGCGACCGAGGAAGCTACGAAGATATTTTCCGAAGAAATATATGGAGAATATTTCCTTTCGGGAGTGTGTCTTGTAGTGTGTGATATGTACACCACTCATCCTCAAATGAAGGGTGGAGATGGACTCTACGGTATAGGGCATCACACCCATGGGCTATAAATAGAGGTAGAGGGGAGCACCTCCTCCTCATCCTCTTAGAGCTGAAAATTTCAGAAATAGAGAGGGTGAGTTGGGTGTGTAAGAGTGGCACTTAGAGTGCTTGTAACCACATGGAGTGTGGTTTGTAATCCCCAACTTCTATGCAATGAAATCTCTCATCTTCATGATCATCTTGTGTTGATTTGCTCCAAGTTCTTCTTTCTTTTGTTTTCTCCTTTTTGAAGCTCTTATTTGAAGATGAGTCTTGGTGATTTGTTGCTGGTTCTTGATGGTCTATGATGTCTTGAGGTTGCTAATATGATTTACCACACTCTTTACAACCATATGAGAGGCAAGAGATCAAGTTCTTGACTTGTTGCAAATCTGTCCAGAAACTTTCTTCCACGCAGCAGTCAGTAAAAGATTTTTAGAAAAATCTATAAAACTCATTTTGGGATGATACCAGTTGAAAAATATGCGTGACTCATATATCCATCTGTGGTAAATATTTGAAATCCACTGGTTTCTCCATTTGGTTGCTATGAAGTGAAAACCGAGCCCCAAACTTTCTGCTCGAAGTTCTTGACAGCTCGTGGTGTTTGAATTTTCGTATTTTTTCTGTAAGGAGTTTTAAGGAGATTTTTGGTAGAGTGCTTCATGACACATTGACACATAGGGAGAAAAATCCTCATGATTTTTAGAGCATCTTAAAGCCACGAACCTTTTGCTGCATGAGAGGACAAGTTCTTAAAGAATCTGCTTTTGCTTTTTTAATGTTGCTTTCAGGTTTTGTCTTGATCTCTTTTCAAAAGCAAGATTTGAATTGATTCCTCTCATTTGGACACTTGACAACCAGGATTGTGGCTCTAAAATCCCCACATATTCATATGGATATCATCTATACAAGTTGACGGCGTGTTCTCCGCACAACCACCGCGGATCACACCCCTAGTCAGATTTCTAACCTGCTAGCCAATCAACCGTGCTCGGTTCGATTTGAGCGTGGGGCGCAGCAAGGAGCGACTCACAGAGATTACCCAGGTTCGGACCCCCCTGCGGGTAATAGTCCTACTCCTGCTGAGCCTTAGCTCTTTTCTTGTTGTGGTTGAATGGAATGTGGTTTACAGAATGCTTGTAAACTGTGTGTCCAAAGCGTACCCCCTTTACTCTCTCTCCTCTCCTTTTATACAATCCTCGAACCGGCGGAGAGAGCCGAGGGTAGGCGAGACAGATACTCTCGATACATCGACGAGACACGACAGAGAGACGAAAACGTCTTTGCTTCGCGCCCGGCGGCGCCGCTCGCGTGCTGCAAGTGGCCTCGCTGCATGAACACACCGGTGAGATCAGGCGGGGCCCAGCCTGCTCCTCCTGACGCGGGATAGAGTGGACGCTGGGGCCTCAAGCTCCATCCCGCACGACTCGCCAGCCCCCAGCTCGCCCGCGGCTCCTTTGACGGAGACGAGGCCGCCTGCCGTGGAGATCGCTACGGATCTTTAGGTGGGGAACCTCCGCCGTTGCAAGAATCGACGCCAACGTCGTGGGTGCCATTGCCGCCGACATTGGTCGCTCCGCCGAAGCGCTCCGCGCCTGTGACATCCTCTATTTTGTCGTATGTCACTTGTATTTTCGAAAACCCAAAAATAAATTAAAAGGGAATTGTTATATACGAAACCCTGTTATAATTAATTTAAATTAAGGTTTAAGCCAAAACCCTAGAAGACCTTTTTGAAAAATTCTGGAAAAATTCCAGTAATTCTTTGAAGCCATCATCAAGCAACCCTCCAAATTTCATATCCAAATTCCAAAGCTAGCTCGTGATTCCTTGGAGTTTTGCCGTCTTGTCGGGAGCTCGTCAAATCCATCAAATAATGAGCAAACGAGGGAATCTCGTGCTCAAATTTGGAGAGGACCTTTTTGAAGCCTAATCCGAATTACCCTCCAAATTTCAGCCCAATCCAGTAAGGGAAACTCTGTTTTCTTGGTAAACAAGCCCGAAGCCTATCTGAATTCTACCCGGATTAGAATTCGAGTCCTAATCCAACCCCTCTTAGCCCAAGGCCCACCCCAGGTCGTCCAAGACACTATATAAACCACCCAAGACCCCTGTCCCAAGTCCTCATCACGAAATCCCTCAAGTCTCAAACCCTAGCCGCCAAAATCCTCCCCACCAAACACTTTTCTACAGATCTCTCTCGCGCAAAGGCCCAAACCAAGATTAGATGGTGCCATGTTGTAGATCTCGTCGAGACGGTCCAGATGGATACCCAGATCATCAAAATCGTGGAGAAGCGTGCCTGAAAAAGCTCACCGGAGTTAGCCGCCGCTCATGCCGCCGCCGCCGCCCGGCGGCAATTTCTACTTGCGCCGCCGCCGCCGGATCAGCCAGCCCCAGCCAGCGCCCGCCACCTGGCCCAGCCGCAGCCGCCTCGGCCCAGCTGCCACATGCCGCCGTCCCTCGCCACCGCCACGCCGCCACCCACGCCGCTGGTCGTCGCCGTTGCCGATCGCGTCCGCCACGCTGCGCGTCGCGCCGCCGTCGTCCCGCCCGTGCGCCCGCGTGTCATTACGCGCACCAGCCATAACCGCCGCGTGTCCCGCTTTGCCGCCCGCCCGCCGAGCCGGCCGGTTTGGATCCGCTTTGGATCGGTTCGATCGGATCGTCGGTTTTCTCGGTTTATTCTTTTCGAGCTTTTTCTGATTTATCCAAAACTTCCAGGAATTGTTCCGGGAGCATCCGAACTTCAAATTAGGTGATTCCAGAGCCATTATTTTCCATAAATCCCCTATAATTTTATATATTTTATTGAGCTATATGTTCTGTTGATTGTTTTGCTGTTTCTTGCACATATGCATATACGCGTAGATCGTCCGTGTTCATTGATCGGGAAGACTGCAGGAGCTGTTCAAGGAGGCCCGCAAGACCCTGAGTACTACCAAGGCAAGATAGTTGCATCTTGCTCTCCCAAATTACAAAACTCACCCGTTTATTGTTTTTATTTTTCTCATGCATAAAATGATGGGAAGGGTAGAAACCTAATATTCACATGCGTCATTGACCACGTGAATTTAACCTGCTTTATTGTTTGCCTTAGTTATTTTCCCGAGCCTATCCTTGTGCATAGTTGCTAGTGCTCGTGGGTTGGTAGTTGACTAGGTTCATCATTTAATTATTCTTGTGACTTGGTATGATAGGAGATCTTTGAGTTACTTAACCTAATCAACTAAAACCTATGTGGCGTGTGTTGACTAAAGGTGGCATAGTCGGGTGGTTTTGTGGACTGTGGATTGTTGGAGGTAGTCACCTTGGTCTAAGGACTTTGGGCGTGTGCTTATCCGGCCAAACCATACAAGCGCAACCATAAGTGCTAGCATTAGCATGTCGGCCAACATGTGCTAGTCCCGGCTTAGTAGTTAGGAAGACTGTTAACACACTTTACTTTGAAAAGATCGGGCATGCGTCCGTTGGCTCAAGAGGGGCCCGAGTGCTAAACCTTAGAGGGGTATCGGTGTTAACAGAGGAACTAATGAATCGCCTTTGTATTGTTACTTGGTGCTGGCTCCTAAGGAAGAGCTAAGATGCAAAAGTACCACTCGGCTTATGGGTAAAGTGTGCTACACTCTGCAGAGTTAAAACTATCATGATAGCCGCTCCCACGGTTATGGGAGGGAGGAAGGTCGTACATGGTAGTCTCATGTGTTAATAATTAACTTTGATGGGTTGGTGTAGTTTGAGTTGATCGAGGCAAGTCTTGTTCTTCGAGAGGGCTTTGAAGCCGAGCTTTATGTGTTATCTTTGGGAGTCTCAGATCAATACTAATTGCTCTACAAATTGTTTTACAACACTTTAATTAATATTGACTAGTGTAGGTGTTTATGCAAAATAGCCACCCTATTCTTGTTTATATCCTTGCATCATTTATAAGGACTCTTGTTTGGGTAGCCGTGTACTCACTATACAAAAACCACGGATAAATTTGTATTCGGGAGAAGGATTAGGTCCTGTATCTACAGGATCGGGAGGATCTTGTTCGACTTTATGAGGATTAGTCGGCGCTCAAGGGTCGGATTGGAGCATCATCATACTTTTCCGATGCATATTTGAATTTCCGCACTGGTATATTATGGACATTATTATGTCATCTTTAATCAAACAAGTGTAATAAGTAGTTGTGTAACAATTACTTTTGCATAATATGTAATTTCTCTTAGTTATTATGACTGTGTGATGATGTTCAACAAATTGTCGCTCACAAGTTGCTAGCATTGATCTCTGGGACTAGCAATGGATTGTGAGTGGATCCCGGTGAAGCCGGGGTTGCGACAGCGCCCTCGCCCATACCTGGGCGGCGCGGGAGAGCGCTCTGGTCTCGGCGGAGCAAGCCGTCGGCGAAGCTGCAGCGCAGCGCTGAGCGGAGGCCGCCGCGAGGGAAACGGCGGTCTTGCGAGGTCAGCGCAAGCAAGCTGCCGCCTCAGCCACCAAAGACGTCGAAGACCTTCGCTCGGAGCACTCTGAGCGCCTTCGGGTCCTCGCCGACATGCTGCGCGCCGCCTACCACAACTTCAGGGACGTCCTGTACCTTCGCTGGCGTTATTTTGTACTTCTCCATTGGAGGAGACCGCCCGCAAAGATATCTTTGGGGCCGTGGGGCGTGCCGCCGAGGTCTTGCGCGATCTCCCGGTGGTGATGCGGGCGCTGGCGATCGAAGATGGTTGCCACGGCGCTCTCGAAGCAGCGCGGTTCGTCTTGTGCAACTGCCTCGCCCAAAACGCCGCGCTTGACCTCGACGCCGCTATCGGGGAACCTTTCGCGCCACCGACCGATTCGGCGATCGCGGGTTGACGCCGCCGCCAACCGCGTCTCTATGATGGGCGGCGCTGCGCCGGCAGAGGGCGATGAAGATGAAGACGAGGAGTAGACGAACTCCCTCATCTGTTTTTGTCCTGTACAAATCCTGTTAATGCAAACTTTTGCTCTTTTGCCGTGAGTCTCGATCAAAGTTCGCGCAAATCTTATACTTGCGAAAAGTGGAACTGAGGCACCTGACCGCCAAAAGTTTTAGACAGAACGTTCTGTTGGAAGTGAGCGCTTTTTCCTTAGGCATCAGGTTACTTCAACCCTTATGGTCTCTCGGCAAACCGACCTTAAACGCTGCGTGGCGAGCACTCAGCTTCCAGAAGTGGTCTTGACGCTGGTGCCGTCGTTGGCGCATTGCCCAGACCGAGCGGACACACCAGGCTAGAACCCGCCTTCCGTCCGCCTCGCCTCGCCCAGCCGCAAGCTTAAGCGTTAAAATCTTGTAACTAAGGGCCATCACCTTAAGTACTTTTTTCGCTACCGACTTTCAATGTAATGTTTTCTAACAGACTTTTTAAGGCTACGCAACTGATCGCCACAAGCTTTAGACAGAACGTTCTGTTGGAAGTGAGCGCTTTTCCTTAGGCATCAGGTTACTTCAACCCTTATGGCCTCTCGGCAAACCGATCTTAAACGTCGCGTGGCGAGCACTCAGCTTCCGGAAGTGGTCTAGACGCTGGTGCCGTCGTTGGCGCATTGCCCAGACCGAGCGGACACACCAGGCTAGAACCCGCCTTCCGTCCGCCTCGCCTCGCCCAGCCGCAAGTTTAAGCGTTCGCTCTTGTAACTAGGGGCCATCAGCCCTAAGTACTTTTTCGCTACCAGCTTTCAACATAATGTTTTCTAACAGACTTTAAGGCGAAAAAGAACAGATGCCCACAGAGAGACAGAACTTATCTTTTTTATTGCAGATGGCTTTGTACAATGTAGCCCCCGAGGCGAGCGGGGAAGGAGGAAGACCTCGCCGCTCGGCTCCAAAGGAAGGCCAACAAAAAGCTCTTGGAACAGCTACCTATGGGTAGAACTTCCTCAGCTGCTCGACGTTCCAAGTGTTCGCCAATTCGCGACCATCCTCGGCGAGCCTGGACCGAGCTCAAGGGAGACGAGACCACCTTGAAGGGCCCTCCCATTGTGGGAGATAGTTTATTCGCCCAACTCCGCGCATGGATTTTACGCAGCGAGGTCGCCATTGCCGCTGTTCTTCACACACCCGCCTTGCTTGATAACGGCGCAGGTTCGCCTGATACTGGCGGCTTGGACCACCGCTGCCTCTCGATCTCCTCCAGAGATTTACTTCATCCCGACGCCGTCGTGGTCTCTGTCTTCATCAACGCCGCCACCCTTGGGGACCCAAAGGTGAGCTCTGATGGGAGCACCGCTTCTGAGCTATACACCAGAAGAAAGAGGTCTCGCGGTGGCTCTGTTGGGAGTTGTCCGCAGCGCCCACAATACGGTGGGGACTTCTTCCGCCAGCTTCAAGGCTTCTCGAGCGGTCAAAGCCCTTGTCTTGAGTCCTCGAGTACTTCGCGTTTGCCGCTCCACTTGCCCATTGCTCTTCGGATGCGCAACGAGGCGGCACGCTTGGTACCCAGCTCTTCGCACGCTTTTGAAAATCGGCGGTCTTGAATCTGCGCGCCATTGTCGGTGATGATCTCATGGCGGCCGAACCGACGAAGATGCTCTTCATAAACTTTATGGTCAGCGGCGGACGTGATCGCGGGACCGGCGATGCCTCCACCCACTTGGTGAACTTGTCGACGGCGATTTAACAGTCGTGTAACCTCCGTGCCGCCCACGGAACGGGCCTAGATGTCAAATTTCGCACCGCGAACGGCAGAGAGCGGAATGGTTTGCGGCGCTGGGCGGTCGGTGGATCTCGCTTAGCATGAAATTGGCACGCCGCATCTCCTCACCACTCGAAGGCATCCCGAGGCGAGAGGCCAATAGAAGCCGTGGCGGAAAGCTTTCCGACCAGCCCCAGCTCCCGAATGGCTCCCACATGCCTCCATGGATCTCGGAGAAATTGCACTCCCGCTTCCCGAGGCGACGACTTCAAGAACTCCGCTTTGCGCCACGGCGTCTGAGTCCCCACCTACCTGTATGTGGCGCTTGGCCTTGCGCGCTTATCTTCTCGGTACCGAGCGTCATCGTCGGGATCACTCCGTCCCGTAGGTAGGCTAGGATCTGATCCATCCATCGACCTTCCCTTGACGAAAGCGTGACGACGTTAGCATTGTCGCCGACGATACTCGCTCGGCACGGCATTTCCGCCTCAACCGCCTCGGCGGTTCTTCGCCTCCTCCTCCAACGAGTGGAACTGGCGGGATTGGTGACGCTCCTCGAAGTGGGGCCGCGTCGAAAGCATCGTCTCCGCCAGATTGGGGTGCGACGACGGTCGCGTGAGTCTTTCTTCAAAAACCCACCGAACAGTGTCTTTGACGAGGCAATCTGCGATAGTTCATCCGCCATATAGTTGTCGCGGCGAGGGCGTCTGCAAGCCCAAACCCTCGAAATGCCGCTCCAACCAAGACCTCGCCAGTAGGCCGCCATGACGGATCCGAGCAGTGAAATCCTTCCTCGCTGGTTGATGACCAGAGAGAGTCGCCTTTACTTGCAATCACGGATGCCCAGGTCGGCCACCACGAGCGGCGATAATCATTCATATTCGCGACGTTGTTGGTAGCGCGGAACTCCAAAGACCACCAGTGCCGGACAATGTCGCCGGTGGGAGACACCGTAACGACACCGCCCTAACCCTCAAGCCGAACGAACCGTCAAGAAGAGAGTCCACGGCGAGGGTATCGGACGCCTTCACTTCGTGTCCGCCGAGTCCACTCGTTGCGAACTCCGCCAGAGCTTGCCCTTTGATGGCCGTTCGGGGAGCGAATTTGAGGTCGAATTCTGCTAGCTCCATGGCCCACTTGGCGTCGACCCGTCGCCTCGCAGTTGAAGAGGATCTCTCGCAAGGGTACTTGGTCAAGACAAGGATCTCGCCCACTGAAAGTAGTGACGACGAAGGGACGCCGTTAGAACGGCGTAGAGCATCTTCTGGTGCTGTGAATACCTTGTTTCGGCGTCGTGGAGGACTTTGCTGATGTAATAAATAGGGCGCTGAACACCTTCTCTTTCCGCCACCACAGACCGCTGACCACTGGGGTTCGCCATTTACATAAAGGATCGATGGCTCGCCGGGTCCGGGCGACCAAAGACGGGGGAAGTGAGATACTTCTTGATCCGTCGAACGCCTCCTGCACCTCCGTCGTCCACTCGAATTGGTTGGTCTTCTTCAGGAGCTTGAGTAGGGGGAGACTTTTATCCCCCAGGCGAGCTATAAAGCGACCCAGGGAGGTCAAGCAGCCCACCAAGCACTGCATCTGCCGAAGTCGCGTCGGGGGCTGCATGTTCTCGATCGCCGCGATCTTGTCAGGGTTCACCTCAATCTACCTCGGGAGCGAGGAAACCTAGCGGCTTGTCTGACGGAACGCATTTAATACACACTTCTCGTGGTTGAGCTTGATGTAGTACTTCCTCAAGTTGGCGAAGGTTTCTTCCAGGTCGCCGACCAATTCCTCCGCCTTCTTGGACTTCACCACCAGGTCGTCGACGTACACCTCCTGGTTCCGCCCTATTTGAGGACGATGAGCAATGTGCATGGCCCTCTGATAGGTTGGGCCTGCATTCTTCGATTCGACGCCATCCTTGTGTAGCAAGAGCGCTCATAGGCGCCACGCTACGATCTTGTCTTCATCTTCTTCGCCATGCTAATCTGGTGGTACCCGAGTACGATCCGAAAGCTCTGCCGCTTTCGCACCCCGTGGAATCGACGATGAGATCAATGCGGGCGCGGTGCACGGGTCCTTCGCACGCTCGTTGAGTCGGTGAAGTCCACGCACATCCTCCACCGCCTGTTGGATTTCTTGACGAGGACGGGTTCGCGAGCCACAGGATGGGCGGCGCTGCGAACGACCCGCCCTTAAAGTTTGTCTACCTCGGACGGATAACTTCTGGCGCTCCACCGATCGCTTCCGGACCTTTTGCATGACCGGTCACGCGCCGGAAGCGTTGCCAACTTGTGCTCAATCACCTCGCAGGGACCCGGCCATGTCGGACGGTTGCCATGCAAACACGTCTGCGTTAGATCGGAGGAAGGAGACGCGCGCCTTCCTATTTGGCGTTGAGAGGGGCCCACCAACGGTCTTCGCGGTCCGACTCACTCGGGGAGATCGCCTTAACCTCCCGGACGAACCGGGGAGGCACGGATCTTCACGGAGGAGCTCCCAAAGTCGGCGTCGGCCTTACGGCGCCGATTGCCCCGCCAAAGCGAGAGCGTCCTTGTCGCAGCGGAGCGCCTCCGGGCGGTCCATTTTCAAGACAATGGGGCGGCCGCCCAGGATCTTCACCACCATGTACGCATAGTGGCAAGCCGCCATGAACTTGGTCGGCGCCGGCCGACCCAAAGATGGCGTTGTACGGAGGTCGAAGTCCGCCACCTCGAACTCAAGCTTCTCGGTCGCGGAAGTTGTCCGAGTTTCAAACGTCACCGAGGGCGACACGCCCATGGAGCGGACTCGGCCCGATGATCAAGAACGGAGTAATGGTCAAGCTCCTGCCGCTGGATCTGGGCGCCTTGGCGACCGGCGGACGGAGAGGTTGAGGAACTCCTCCGTCTACCGGCACCGCCCTAGCTTTACATTCCGGACCGTGGGCGCAACCATGATCGGGAGATGCCCCGGGCCGGCGGTGCTGGCGGGGTGATCGGCCTGGCTGAACGCGATCGGTTGCTCCGACCACGCCAACGCTTTGTTGACCCCACGCCGCACGCGGCGGCGCACTTCTCTCATCGCGCGCTTAAAGCTAGCGTGGGACGGATAGGTGGCCGATCCGCCGTAGATGACGGCAACTTCGCGCTCCGCCTGTTGGAAACCAAGCGAAGCCGCTTTCTTGCCCTTGCCGCTGCCGGACGCCTGCTGCTGCTCGTGGACGCGCTTGTCCACCAACTTGTTGACGACATGGCAATCTGCCAAGTCGTGGGAGCTGTTGCGGTGAATGGGACGATAAGCCCCGCTCCACTCGCGGGGATGGCGGTCTCGCCCTCGTCGCGGCAGCGGGCCGCCGTGATCCGCGCGGCCGCTTCGCCCTGCGGGACTGTTCGGCCGTCGCCCTGCCTCCGCCGCGCTCACCGTCGGCCGTCGCCGCCGTCTTCGTCGTCGTCCTCATCGTCGCTTCGTGCCATGACCTACCGGTCTCGGCGCCTTGCGCTTCTTCTTGTCCTTGCCGCGGATTTTTGAAGTCCGGCCTCGCCCGCAGCACTGTCCCCGCCAGTCAAATGGGCGAGCGGCTCTCCTTTGAAGGGCGACTTGTGCGCCAAGGTGAAGAGCTCTTCCGTCGTCTTGATCTTGCGGTGGCCATCTTCTCCTTGACCCTAGGGTCTCGGCGCCTCTCAAATGCCGTGACAACAAAGTGTCGATGGAGATGTCGGGGATGGTATTGCGAACTGGACCAAGCGCCGGATGTAGTCGCAATGACTCTCCTTCTTCTCGCTTCCACGCTGTGGAGGTCGTGCTCGACTCGGGCTGCTCAAACGTGCCTGGAAGTTGGTGATGAAGAGCTCAAGAGCTCCTTCCACGACCCCACGGACTCGGGCGAGTTCATGTGCCAAGAGCGGCTCGCCGGTGAGGATCTGCGGGAAGTAGTTCGCCTGGTCCTTCCCCGACCCTCGGCCGCCTGCATCACCGTAGTGTAAATCTGCGAGGAACTCGTCGGGGTTGGTGGAGCCGTCGTACTTCTCGATGGGGGTGGGCGGAACCTCTCCGCCATTTGGACGCGTGACTCCTTTGAAAAGGCGCGGCGGAATACTTGAGCCTCCTGCTCTGGATCGCGCACTGGCTCTCATTGTGCCCGCCGTCCGAACGGCGCCAAGAGGCACCTCCTTCCTCGGCGGAGGCAGCGTCGTGGGAACCCTCCTGGTCCCCACGGGCGGCAGCATCGGCGCGGTCGCGACCGGTCGTGCCGCTTGCGGAGCTTGTAGCGCAGGTCTTCTCCTTGTCGTAGATGGCGGTCCTCCAAGTGGGACCGAGATCCCGCCACCTATACGCTGCCAGTCGAACCCGTGTAGGAGTTGCACGCTCTGTAAATCTGGCCCGCTCCCTCCCGCCAGAGATCTGCGAGAGAGCGCCGGGAAAGAAAGAACGGAAGAAGCGGAAACGCCGGTTCCGCGCCTCCGAAACTTGCACCACCCCAGCGGCGGCATCAACGTAAGGGCTAAACCGCCACCACGGAGCCGCCGGGAGTCCGGAGTCACCGCACCGGTGAGGTTGTCCAGCGAGGCCACGCCGCATGGAGGTTACTGTCCGAGTGCACTCCTCCAAGGCAGCGCGCCGCTTAGCTTGGCCGGGCGGCTGCTTTCGCCAGGTTCCGTCTCGGCGGGCGGCCACCACCGGCTGATCTATCGCCATTGCGCGCCGACGCCATGCCGCTGCTCGGCGGTACTTCGGATCCATCACGCATCGCTGGTCCGCCATTGATGAAGTCGAAGAGCACGAACTGATGCTAGCGCCCCCTACCTGGCGTGCCACTGACGGCGTGTTCTCCGCACAACCACCGCGATCACACCCCTAGTCGATTTCTAACTCGCTAGCCGATCAACCGTGCTCGGTTCGATTTGGCGTGGGGCGCAGACAGGAGCGACTCACGAGATTACCGAGTTCGGACCCCCAAGGGTAATAGTCCTACTCTGCCGAGCCTTAGCTCTTTTCTTGTTGTGGTTGAATGGAATGTGGTTTCTGAGAATGCTTGTGAACTGTGTGTCCAAAGCGCCTCCTTCTCTCTCTCTCTCTCTTTTATACAAGCCTCGAACCGGCGAGAGAGCCGAGGGGTAAGCGATAAGATTTCTCGATACATCGACGAGACACGACAGAGAGATTTAAACGTCTTTGCTTGCTACGCCCGGCGGCGCCCTCGCAGTGCCGCCAAGTGGCCTCACGCCCGCCTGAGACACACCAGTGAGACTACGGCGGGGCCCACCGCTCCTCCCGACGCGGCGGCCATCTTAAGCAAACCTTCTCTCTGGGTCAATTCCATCACGCCCACAAAGGATGCCGCTTCCGACACAGAGGGTCATCAGAAGCGGTAATCATTTCTTCACCGTTCTATCCGCGCGTGATGTCGCATTAATGCGCTCGTCCCTTCGCAGCGAGGGCGCCTTCGCCCGAAGACTCCTTTTCGAACGCTCCTTGCCACGCGGGCCCCACTTGATGCTGGGAGACCCTCGTTGCAGCGCCGAGGGGCTCGCCCACACGCCGGCGACGATAGGGCCTCGCCGGCAAGATCGATGGGCTCGCCCACACGTTGGGACACAGTCGCCCGCTCGACGTGTGGGGCCTTCGCCGTGTCTTCGAGGAGCTCGCCCACGCTGGGGCTGATCGCCAGCTTGACGCGTGGGGCCCGCTTTGAGGGGCTCGCCCACCTAGTGGGGCACAGTCGCCCGCTTTGTGTGGGGCCCTCTTGGCCTCTTGAGAAGCTCACCCACGCGCTGGGGCCTGGTCGCCCGCCTGACGCGTGGGGTCCTCTTGGCCTCTTGAGGGGCTCGCCCACGCGCTGGGGCCTGGTGGCCCGCCTGACGCGTGGGGCCCTCTTGGCCTTCTGCTGGACTCTTCATACCCTGGTATTTATTACACCGACACAAGTCATGGCTACACATAGTTGTTATGTTGTCCATCGCGGTTTGATCTCCGACACGAAGCAGTTTTTGCGGAATTCTTAGAGGGGCTGCATGCAAAAAGAAAGAGCCAAAATTGATTGGCATCTATTCACCCCCCTCTAGCCGCTTAGCTCGGGTCTTCAGATTTTGAACCATATAGCGGTCTTTAATGAGATCGTTGCTGATCTACAATATATGGAGGTAAAATATGATGAAGAAAATTTAGGTCTACTTTTTTTATGCTCGCTGCCTAGTTCCTTTACAAACTTTCGAGATACCATATTATATAGTCGTGATGAGCTAACCGTGAATGAAGTTTATAAGGCTCTTCAACAGAAGGAAAAGATGAAACAGATGGTACACTCAGAAGAGTCCACCTCTAATGCAGAAGCTTTGTCTATTCGCAGCAGGACTGAGCAGAAGAAACCTAACAACAACAACGACAACAACAACAACAAGAGAGGGAAAGCCAGAATGGCAGGGGTCGTTCGAAGTCTAGAGGCAAAGAAAAATTCTGCTGGTATTGTAAAAAGAATACTCATGAAATTTTTGAATGTTGAAAACTGTAGAACAAAGAAAAGAGGAACGGTACATACCGACCTAAGCCTAAATCCGAGGATGGTAAGGCCTCTGTTGCTTTTGATGCTAGTTCCGACCAGGGTGATGCTCTTCGCTTTTGCTGGTTGTGTCTCAATGGATGCTGAGTGGATTCTTGACTTTGCATGTTCTTATCATATGTGCGCTAATAAAGATTGGTTTAGTACTTATGATTTTGTGCAGAATGCAGGAGTTGTGCGGATGGGAGATAACACCGTATGTGAGATTATAGGCATCGACTCTGTTTAGATCAGGATGCATGACGGCATGACAAGGACTTTGACAGATGTGAGACACGTCCCAGCCCTGGCCAGGTACCTCATCTCGTTTAGTACCCTTGACCTCAAAGGGTACAAGTACTCCGCTTCAGGTGGAGTGTTGAAGTATCAAAAGGTTCTCTCATAATTATGAAAGGTGATACGAAATCTGTAAATTTGTATGTTCTTAGAGGTAATACAATCACCGGTACTGCTGCTGTTATTTCCGCTACTGCTGATTCTAATAATTCCAATGACACTAAACTTTGGTATATGCACCTCGGGCATATGAGTGAACTTGGTATGGTAGAATTAAGTAAGAGAGGACTTATTGATGGGTGCAACGTTGACAAGTTGGAGTTTTGTGAGCACTGCATTTTTTGTAAGCACAAAAGAGTAAAGTTCAACACTTCCACTCATACAACAAAATCTATATTCGATTATGTGCATGTTGATTTATGGGACCATCCCGTAAACACTTTCTTGGTGGTGCTTACTATATGTTGACAATTATTGATGATTACTCCAGAAAGGTGTGGTCTTATTTCTTGAAACATAAATATGATGCTTTTACTGCTTTTAAAGACTGGAAGGTCATGGTACAAAGGCAGACTGAAAGGAAGGTAAAAGCCCTTCGTACCGATAATGGGATAAAATTCTGTTCAGGTGCATTTAAGTTTTATTGCAGAAGAGAAGGCATTGTTAGGCACTACACCATTCCGTACACTCCTCAACAGAACGGTGTAGCTGAGCTCATGAATAGGTCCATTATCTCCAAAGCACGTTGTTTGTTGTCCAATGCTGGTATGGGCAGACGCTTTTGGGCTGAGGCAGCCTCTACCGCCTGCTACCTGATAAATCGGTCACCCTCAAGAACTCTCAACAAGAAGACTCCCATTGAGGTATGGTCTGGTACACCTACTGATTATTCACAGTCGAGAGTATTTGGTTGCACTGCATATGCACACGTTGATAATGGAAAACTTAAGCCTAGAGCAGTCAAGTGCGTATTTCTTGATTATGGTTCAGGAGTAAAGGGATATAAGTTGTGGAATCCTAAAACTGAAAAGACTCTAATAAGTAGAAGTGTTGTTTTCAATGAATCTATTATGTTTCATAAGAATCTATCTAATAATGCCTCTTATGAAGGACAACAGAAAGTAAGTGTGCAGGTGGAGCACTTGGATAATGGAGATCATGTAATTGATGATGATGATATTGTTATTCGAACTACACAGTTTCCTGATATTATTTCTTCTGTTGATGACTCACCTGTTGTTGAGCACTCTTCTCCTGCTGTGCAGCCTCCACAGCACTCCATTGCAGTTGATAGACCAAGGAGTAACATTGTTCGTCCTACTCGCCTGATTGAAGAGTGTAATTTTGCTGGCTATGCCCTAAGTTGTGCAGAGGAGATAGAAGGTAATGCAGAGCTTCTACTTATACTGAAGCAATTATCTCTAGTGATCGCGACAAGTGGATTTCCGCCATGCAAGAGGAGATGCAATCACTTGAGAAGAATGGCACTTGGAAAATTGTTCATTTGCCCAACGAAAAGAAGACCGTTCGCCGCAAATGGATCTTCAAAAGAAAGGAATGTGTGTCTCCTAATGAACCCATGAGATTTAAGGCAAGATTATTTGTTAAAGGATTCAGTCAGATACCAGGTATTGATTATAATGATGTTTTCTCTCCGGTTGTGAAACATAGCTCCATTCGTACATTCTTTAGTATTGTGGCTATGCGTGATCTTAAGCTTGAGCAGTTAGATATAAAGACTGCATTTTTACATGGTGAACTGGAGGAAGAAATTTACATGGATCAACCTGAAAGTTTCATTGTTCCTGGCAAAGAAAATTTGGTTTGCAAGTTAAAAAAAAATCTCTTTATGGTTTAAAACAATTCCCGAGAGAATGGTATAAGAGGTTTGACTCTTTTATGCTCACACACAGTTTTAAAAGGTCTGAATTTGGTAGCTATGTTTATATTAAATTTGTGAATGGGTCACCTATATACTTATTGTTATATGTTGATGATATATTGATTGCTGCCAAGAGTAAGAAAGAGATCACTATTTTTAAGGCACAATTAAGTAGTGAGTTTGAAATGAAGGATCTAGGTGCAACAAGGAAAATACTTGGCATGGAGATTATAAGGGACATAAAGTCTGGTCTGTTATATCTTAACCAACAAAGTTACATTGAAAAAGTCCTTCGTCGTTTCAATATGCATGAAGCAAAACCAGTCAGCACTCCCATTGCTCCTCACTTTAAATTGTCATCTTCTCAATGTCCTGACTCTAATGAATAAATTGAGTATATGTCTGAAGTTCCTTATTCTAGTGCTGTCGGTTCATTATTGTATGCCATGATTTGTTCTCGTCCTGATTTATCTCTTGATATGAGTTTGATCAGTAGATACATGGCTAATCCTGGTAAAGAACATTGGAAGGCTGTACAGTGGATTTTCAGGTACATGCGTGGCACTTCACTACAGGAAATGATTTCTATCTCGGCGGCCGCAAAAAGCAATGTCGGCGGTGAGACTACCGACGAGAGGCTATGTTGGCGGCCAAAATTAGGGCCGACGACAAACCCTGCATCAGGCCACTAGTGATGTCGGCCAAGGGGGGCCGACGACACTGCCTGCCCTGCTGAGAGCAGGTTTTTGGATTTTTGAATTTCAGTTCCCGCCAAAAAGGTTTTGTCCGCGGCCGAACAAACTCTGTCGACGGTTCTAACCCTAACGATAGTCTGTGTCGTCGGCCACAAGGAGGCCGACCACACAGCTTGTCGTCGGGGAGAGGACCGCGGACTCAGCTCTTTCGGCCGCGGGGTAAGCTTGTTTCCTTAGACCGGCAGTTTCACCATGGCCCACACGGCAGGAACAATTATTCTCTGCCATGTCGGCCCAGTGTTGAAAATTTGGGACTACTACTTTGGCCGGTGGAAAGAGTGGGAGGTGGGGGCAGTGTCGGCGGCCAGGGGAAAGCCGACGACACATGTAGGGGCAGTGTCGGCGGCCCATGACAGGCCGACGACACAGTCCCTCCTCTCCCCCCTAACCGTGACCGATCGATATGTTTCCGAGCCCACGACTCCTCCGCCCCAAACCGTATGGGCTCTTAAGGGTTGTAAGGGATAAGTAACACAACAAGGATCATACCACGCTCCTCGTTCGGCCGGCGGTAAGTTTTACATACATGTTCATATGAAACTACGACATTTCTGGTAAGTGAAGCCGACGATCGGTAGAAAATGCATGTTTAAAGGATACTATATCGAAATGATGGAATACCGGATGGTGAAGGGACTTGCAATGAAGTGTGACATTATGTGAGATACATATACGGCAAGAGTGCCCTAACAAAACTTTGGCCGGAGGAATCATTGGCCGGCGAAAGGAGTCGGAGGTCGGGGGGTTGGGAGTGTGGGCGGCTAGGGGAAGGCCGACGACAAAGGTAGGAGCAGTGTTGGCGGTCTCAGGCAGGCCGACGACACAAAGTTAGGTTGCCGGAGAAGGGGGAATCTTCGGTCCCGAAGGAAGGATGTATTAGTGTCGGCGGTTTACCGAGGACCGACGACATAGGTTGAGCTGGGCTACAGTCAAAACATGAACTGCTCGGGCTCTTATCCTGTGTCAATTATTCAGCCGAGGGGAGGCCTGGGAGCTCCTCCCGACGCCTCCGCCATCCGCCCACCGCTGTGTGCCGCCTACCTCGCCGCCACGCGCCGCCTTCCCCCGCCTCTCCTCGCGGGCGCATGCCGCCACGCCGTCCCTCAGCACCGCCAGGGTGCGCCGCTGCCGGCCTCTCCTCCAACCATCGCGGTCCTGTCGCCCCGGCGCCAGGTGCCTCCCCGCGAGCGCTGTCGATCCGCCGCCACCAGCAGGTCCCAGGTGTGGTCACGGCGGCTCCCTACGGCACCGGTGGTGACCCGTGCTCTGGCTTGCCCCGCCGCCAATCGCCGCTCCGTGCGCTGCCTCCCCCGCCTCCCGCCGCTGTGCGTCTCGTCCCCCGCAGGCTCCCTGTCTGCCTCCTTCCGCCGCCATGCGCCGAGGAGGTCGCCGCCACCGCCGCCGTTCCCGTCATCGATTTCGGCCGGCTGCTTGACCCACGGTCGTTGCACGAGGAGTCCGACAAGCTGGGGTCTGCGTGCCAGCGTTGGGGTTTCTTCCAGGTATACATCGATCCATCGCTAACTCTCCTTCTGTCATGGCATTCATTCATTCATACAACTAGCTTATATATGCTTCAAATACATATGGACTTTCGAAGTTACATATTACATGATTGAGAGCACTGCTCTACAACCCTAACTTTGATAAATGATTGATCACCGTCAAATCCTCCAATCTGCTCCATGTCTAGCTCAGAAGAAACTGTCACCAGGTAGTTCTCTACTGCCCTTTTGAGAGACATTTGGGTTTCATGATCCTGCATTTCAAAAATTGTGGAAATTCAGTCAATTGATGGAGCACCTGCCAAATGTACAACCTTCTTACTTCATGGTGAAAATAGTTGAAAATAAATTGCAGGAACAAAGGAAAATGGATCTGGTCAAGTCCTTCATCTACAGCTTCAGATAAGGAAGATGAAATTCATTTTCATATGTGAAAAAACATCACCAAAACAGATCAGTATAGCAAAACAATTAAAAGAAATATATGATAATGAAGTAGCAAACCTGAATAGCTCTAATCAGTTCAAAAAGAAAAACACACATTAGTACTTTACGATTCTTTCAAGAAATCTCTCAGATCAAAAAAGATGTCAACAGCCCACTAAAGAAAGTAATTGATCATGTAACTATACAAGAATTTAAGCAAATAGAGGCTCTTATTTTAATCTCAGTAGCCCACTAAAGATGTCAAGTTTATTTATATTCATCTAACAATTAAATTTAAAATGAATCATGTCTATCTGCTGCCATTTTTACCATTTTAATAACCTCAGTATGTTATAGAAATATACACTTAAATGGGTAGTAGCTTTTTTTTGACTAATTGTAGAGTTGAGGAAAAAAGAATTTGACATCATTCAACCTAACACTAAAACCATTGTTGAGTTGATCAGAGATCAGTTGAGCTTAGTTTTCAGTGAACTAAATCAAAACTGAATTTTTCAGTTTTCAGTGAACTATATCAAAACTGAAAATTAGTTCAGTTTTTAGTGAACTAAATTAAAGCTGAAAATCAGTTAAGGGTAAAGTAAAGGAATGGAGCTAGTTGGATACTGGTAGAGGAATGGCACCAACAAACAATGGAGCTAGTTTAGGGTAAATTAGTTTAGTTTCTGTAGCCCTTTCTTTTCCTCTCTAGCTTATTGATTGATTCTCTCACAACTTGATCTTTTCCTTATCCAACATATTGATCCTCTTGTCAATATTGCTAGACCTATGCACAAACATTTGTGCTAAATACATGGAAGACTAAAAAATTGATTCTAACAAAGAATGCATGAGAGGAGAAAAGAGGCATACTTAGGCCCTGTTTGTTTGAGCTTCTAGCCAGCTTTTAGCCTCAGAAGCCAGAAGCTGAAACAAACAGCCAGCTTTTGGAATCCTCTTCAAAGAAGCCAAAAGCCGACAAAAGCCCAATTTATACTATGATCTGAGTTTTTTCCAAAAGCTGGTTTTTTGTGGCTTTTCCTAGAAGCAGTTTTTAGAGAAGCTACAGCTCAAACAAATAAGGCCTTAGTTTTTGTTCCTCGTCAGATTGGATGGTATGATCTTGGTGATCAGTCCAATTGAAATGGCACATATTTGGGAAGGGCAAATCTTGGTCGATCCCATCTTGATTTGGTTTTATCCTGTCAGATCACCTAATAGTTAAATATTTTGTATTTCACTCATTTAATTTTAAAATTGACTTGTTGCAGTAGAAGTTTAGCCTTAATATTATCATAGTAGTACCTGTGTTAATATTATAACTCCATCGCTGGAATAATTAAGAATATTATTTGACTTTTGTTGAACGACTCCTGCGGCTACCTGGTCAGCCGATCTTTTATGAAGTTCTGAAGGTGCTAAATAAAATTCTTCCACTGATAATTTACGATTCAAATGCACATGTATCTTTTATGAAGTACTAGGGTAATACTCGATTTACAGAATTTCACAATTTATGATTTAAATGCACACAAGTCTTGAAATTTGTGGTGTCCTCTAATCCTGCAGGTCTCCGGATCCGCCGCACCGGCATTGAATTCTCCGCATGGGGGCGACTCCGGTGCCACACGGTCGGCTGGTGATCAGATTGCCCAAGAGATTCGCTCAAAGTTTGTTCGCGACCGATCCTCCCACCTACGATGGTTCGCGGAACCATTAGCTTATGTTTCTACTTCTATGTATCAAAACTGTCACTCCTATGTGTACTTTGCATCATTTTAGACTCTTTAGACTATATGGTCGCGATTTCTGACTATTTGTGATGTATTTTGGACAATTTGAAGTCTTATCGATGAATTATTCGTTTAGGAATGGTGTGAATGTGTATGTGCTCGAAACTGTGGTGTCGAGCGGCTAGTTATATGTGGATATTGTGAGAAAATCTGTGAATTGGAATTCTGTTGTTGAATATGAATTTTTGCAGGTTGAAATTGCGTTTTCATATCAATTTTCAGCAATTTTTTCTGCTTGAACAATAGCTATGTCGGTGGCCTAAGTGTGGCACACGACATAGAAACTATGTCGTCGGCAGTGGGCCAACGACACGAGGTGAAAGTAGAGGGGTAGGGAGGGAGAGGGGAGCAGTGTCGACGGCCTAGGCTGTGACCGTCGTCTGAGTGGTGGGCGTGTCGTCGGCCGGTGGGCCGACGACACGGGGGGGGGGGTGGGGCGGGGGTAGGGAAGGGAGGGAGCGATGTCGGCGGCTTGGGCTATGGCCGCCGACACAAGGGGGTTTGTATCGTCGGCAGGGCTGGGCCGACGACACAGGGTGGGGGTGTGGGCACGGGGCAGGGAGGGGGAAGGGGAGCAGTGTCGGCGGGATTTTGCTTGGCCGCCGACAAATGTGAGCAGTGTCGTCCGAGCAGTGTCTGCGGAGCTATGTCGTCAGCCAGCCGTTGACATAGGCCCGTGTCGTTGGTTTTTTGGATCAATGTCGTCGGTTTTGACCGCCGACACTGAGTTTGATTCCTGTAGTGCTTCTAATGCTTGTTTGCAGTTCGGCAAGACTAGAGATGGACTTATTGGATATGTTGATTCTGATTATGCTGCTGATTTGGACAAGAGAAAGTCTCTCACTGGTTATGTCTTTACTATTGGTGGTTGTGCCACTAGCTGAAAAGCAGGTTTGCAAATTACAGTTGCTTTATCCACCACTGAAGCTGAGTACATGGCTATTTCTGAAGCATGTAAAGAAGCTACTTGGTTAAGAGGTTTGTATGCTGAGCTTTGTGGAGATTCATCTTGCATAAATTTATTCTGTGACAGTCAAAATGTTATATGCCTTACAAAAGATCAAATGTTTCATGAAAGAATAAAGCACATTGATGTCAGATATCATTATATTCGTGATGTTATTACTAAAGGTAACATTAAGGTATGAAAGATCAGTATCCATAATAATCCTGCTGATATGACGACAAAGGCAGTTCCTGCTATTAGGTTTGAGCTTTGCTCAAGCTTAGTTGGTGTTACAGTTTAAATCCTAGTGACTTTTGGCGTACGGTGATTTTTATTATTGAAGTGAGTTGATTGATGATATTTCATTTGCTACAAGATGGGAATTCGTCTCAAGGTGGAGTTTGTTGAAATATGATCCGAATTCTAACGTGTGTCTTGTGGGGACGCCTAGAGGGCCCACGGTCGGTCATGATGATTTGCGGATTTGTTTCCGTACTTGACTACAGTCAGTTTTGTCCACCCTATATATACCTCTTGTAAGCCGCACTGGAATATAAGACCATAATTGTTATTCCCCTACGTTTGTACACTCATCTGATATAGTGGATTTCGCCGGTCGGCGCCCGTGGTTTTTTCCCGCAAGAGTTTTCTACGTAAAAATCTTGTCTCGTGTTTGATCTTTGATTTGCAATATTTGCTAACACATATTCTATTCTTATGGATTGCCCTTTCAGTAGTACTAGACCCAAGAAGTTCGCTTACGCGCGCTGTGCTGTTTTATTGTGCAATTCTTTAGATTAGCGTTTGTCTGCAAAAAATGAAACAACAATCTTCTCATACTGTTATTTTTCGGTTTGGTGTTTCTATTTAGTCTAAAATAGAAAAATTAAGCATAGAACTATAATGCATTGCTCGTACTGGACAAATAACCTTCTCTGTTTGAAAGAGCTGTAACTCTGGATGAGGTTGTATCATAACTAACGTTTTTGAATAATTAAATTAAAGTAATAAAACTAAAGTACAATGTATTGCCTGTACTGGACAGATAACATCTTCTGTTTGATAGCCCTATAATTCTGGATAGGATCATACTGTAATCTGCTTTTTTTGAGTAATTAAATTTGTAGACAACTATAGAAAGTTCAAGAAAATAATATAAAAAAGGTTGTTTGTTAAAGAATCCCACAACTCAGACGCGTCGCAAAATATCATTATATGTATCGAGATATCATAGCTGTGTGTGAATCTCTATAGCAAAATGAATAGTTTTATTTGCTGATCAATGTAAGAGATCTCTGCTTACCGGGAAGCAAAACAGTATTTATCAACTATCAGGTTATGTCTCTTTGATAGTAGAAAGAATAAACAAACAAAGCACTGCCAACATTAAACTGGAGCAAAATATATAGTGAGGAAAGTGTTGCTGTTACTTGTCCAATTGCTGTTCATGGTTCTAGTTTGTAAGCATCAAGTTGCTGAAGGTTACAGACTGGGACAATCAAGTTTGGCTAACATAATTAGGCCGATACACTGGAATGAAAGAGCAGAAATTATTCATTTCATCCGTGTTCACTGACTTGACACTTAAACAGTAAAATGGACATCACCAAAGAAGTATTAGCTATCTGCTTTTGTAAGCATAGCGTCATTATATTTTTGAGTACCAAATATGCAAAGGTATTAGGCTGGCATGAGCTGATATATGTAACAGTTTTATTTTATGCACAGATCATACATTGGTACTAAACAAACGGTAACACCTCTCTGCAGTGGCGGATCTAGGACTAAAACTAAGCCTGGGCGGATCCAGCTTGGGCTTTTGCTTCACCTGGGCTGGCCCAAATAAACCTCCCCAACTCCCTGTACTCTACCTAATAGGTAAGTGGCTGCAAAATTTTAAGCCTGGGCCGAGGCCCAAACAGCCCAGGTGGTGCATCCGCCCCTGCCTCTCTGTAAACTATATTAACTGTGGTACAATAATCATTATCATGGTCATATTCGATAAGGATTTTTAAGCCTTGTCTTGAAGTCACTCGTGAAATAGCAATGTATAAGTGTATAACTGACCATGTGTGAATACTGGTGTTTTTAGGTATACACCGACAGATGCTAAAGTCTGACCTTGGCACTTGTTTATTGTCATTGCATAGCATAATTTGATTGGAAACTGACAACGTTTTAAAGTAAAAGGCCATTTGTGTGCTTTGCTTGAAAGAATGATACGCGGAATACAGACCAACTCACCAATATTATTTCCAGTCATCATTCTCCCTTTTAAAACAAACATACTAAGCCTTGTTATAACTAATCTTGTTCCATTGCAAAGACCAAGCGACTGATTTATATTTTTGAGAAGCATTACTGGTACTTCTACTTTCAAAATAAGTTTATGTGCAGGAAAGTTGTTGACACTGATGGTGTTAAGAAATTCTGGTGGATAAAGTAAATCAACATCTGCAAAGCGATCTTCAGTATTGCTGATCATATCATAACTATTATATTCTGTTGGTGGTCCTGGAACTCTGTCGAGCATAATACTGTTTATGTCATCGACAATGGAATTCGTTGGACAAATTACAAAACGGCTGGCCAAATAAGCAGGGTCAGAAAATGAAGCCTCAAAATTGTTGTACACAACATCACATATGGAGGCTGCATTATGATCAGTATGTGGAAGGACCACATCCTGAGGAATCTGAATATATGCATCATATGCTGACGAAGAAGAGGGATTAGACATGTTACAGCCTTCTCCTACATCCAACACCCATTGGGCAAAATTGGCCATTTCAGCTCTCTTGTAAGATCAAGTTTTGGTATTGATGACAACAGGGACTTCAAGATTAAAGCTCTTGTGTTTCACAGTTTCTCTTATCCTCTTTTTGTGAGTCTTCGTTCCTGCTCAAGCCTGCTACATCTACGTCAAGCATCAAGCGACAAGATCAAGGGACAAGACAAGACAAGACAAGAGACAAGACAAAACAAAAGACAAGTCAAGACAAGACAAGAGACGAGACGAGACGAGACGAGACAAGATAAGACAAGAGAAATGACAAGACAAGACAAGATAAAATCACGACAAGACATGACAAGATCACGACAAGATCACGACAAGACAAGACAAGATCACGATAAGATCACGACAAGACAAGACAAGATCACGACAAGACATGACAAGATCACAACAAGATCACGATAAGACAAGACAAGATCATGATAAGATCACGATAAGACAAGACAAGATCACGACAAGACATGACAAGATCACAACAAGATCACGACAAGATCACGACAAGACATAAGACAAGACACAAGACAGACAAGACACAAGACAAGACAAGACAAGACAAGACACAAGACAAGACAAGACACAAGACAAGACACAAGACAAGACAAGACACAAGACAAGACTCAAGACAAGACAAGACAAGACACAAGACAAGACACAAGACAAGACAAGACACAAGACACAAGACAAGACAAGACAAGACACAAGACAAGACAAGACAAGACACAAGACAAGACAAGAACTTAGGTGCACCCTGTCATGACCAGGTCATCAGGACGCGTCCGATGCCGGCTGCGCTCGCGATCGAACACATGGTGGGTATCGTTTTTTTCAGATCCGGAGTTGTACAGTGAGGAGTATCGGACGGCTTCCGATAAACCCGTCGGACGCGTCCGATAAGCCCTTCCAGCCGAAGTCGATTTACTGCTAGCCGTCTGATCTCGTTCCAAGTTAATCTCATCCGTCTATTGGCCCAGCCTGAACCCTATAAATAGGTGGGATTTTATGGAAGAGACTTGAGTGAGCTCATTTGTTCATCCCTTAGCTTTGAGAGAGTAAGAGCTCCTCCCTAATTCATGCTCCATCCAACATGAGAGAATGAGATTGAGAGGGAGAGGGAGAGAGGAAGAAGAAGAAGCCATATTTTGCCTCCTCCGGTCATCCCCGAAGTTCTTGAGCCTTCCCCATGAGTTCTTGGCCTAGCTCGATGGTGGGAGAGGTGGTGGTCTAGTTGTGCTTCCGATATTGTGCTCTTGGATTTCTTGTCATCGGGATTCAACTCCACCACAAGCTTCATCGACACGTGAACCGCAAACAAACCCACCAACGTGGTGGTCATCGGCTAGGCGTAGCCGGTGCATCGTCTTCTCCAGTGTGTCGGAGATGTGCTAAATCCTCGGTGTGTGTAAGGATCCTAGGCCCAGAGGGGGGGTGAATCGGCTCTTTTCAAATTTTATTTCACTCAATTCGCTTGCTTAATTAGTCAAATTAGGAACCCAAGCTATCGATGGATTTAGAGTCTAGTTGCGGAAGCGATCACAATGAGACACAAGCGACTACTAGGAGGCTCGATGGCACTCACATGCAAACGATCAAGTTAATGTGCGGAAGTAAATGAATGAGACAAGAAGGCGCAAACCGAAGTTGTTTCCGAAGTTCGGTGCTCAACACATGAACACCCACGTCTCCGTTGAGGAAACTTCTCACACAGAGAAGTGGAACCCTTCGTTCCTAGCCCTCAATCCACTCGTGGTAGCTCTTCACCAACACATGGTAGGCGAGCTCCAAACCTTCACACAGGCGAGTTCTCTCACACGCGAGAGCTCACACCCCACCGGCACCGACACACGGCACCGACCACCGACACACGGTGGATTTCACCTCAACACATGAGGTACCCCCAACACATGGAGGATTTGGCTCCGACACACGGACACCTTGGCACCACCGACACATGGAGGTGGCCGCATGGCACACGCGGACTTGTGACTCAACGGATGGAGAGGATGCACCCTACACAAGGCGGTGACCACCAACGGATGGTGGGTTTGTGGCACGGTCGATGTAGTCGTTCGGTTGATGAAGCTCGTGGCGTGGCGATGATCTCTCCGGCGGCGAAGTCCCAAGAGCACAAGATCGGAGAACGTCTCTCACCACTTCCCTTTCTCTTCCACCATGAAACTAGGGCAAGAACACCATGGGAGTTGGGGAAAACCTTGGAGATAGATGAGATGAGCTAGGGTCACCTTCTTCTTCTTCTTCCTCTCTTCTACTCCTCTCAATCTCTCAAGCACATGGAACCCTAGGTGGAGATGGGAACCATGGGAGGAGCTCTCTTGGTGGCTAAGACAAGAGGCGGTACCTTAATGGTGGCTCTCTCTCGGTTTCTCCGTGCACCTAGCCCCTATTTATAGGCCCAAGGCGAAACCCTAGAAATGGACGGCTCAGATTAAATCGCGAGATTCACATTGCCCGATCGGACGCCGTCCGGTTCCGTCGGCGCCGTCCGACGAGGATTTGGCCAAAATTTGTGCCGTCGGACGCCGTCCGTGGCTTACCGGACGCGTCCGGCAGTATAATGTGCACACGAACGGCTGCCCGCCAGTGTTTGGTCGTTTATCGAAAGCCGTCGGGCGCCGTCCGATGGGCTTCGGATGCCGTCCGACGAGGGGCGGTGTCGTCTAGGACTTAATCGATTTTGGCGTGCTCACTGGAATTCCATTGCCGGACCCGTCCGACGAGCGTCGAACGCCGTCCGACAAGCAGTGTGCTTGATTTGGCGACCTCTCCACAAGCTCGGCGACCTCTCCCGTCACGGCGACCACTCGGCGAGTGCGGCGACCCTCGGCGAAACACGGCGACCCTTGGCGGCCGGCGACCTAACCCCAAGCACGGCGACCTCTCGGCGGCCGGCGACCTAACCCCAAGCACGGCGACCTCTGAGAGTCTGGCGACCTCTCGGAACCCATGGGACCCACGGTGATGTTTCGGACTGTGCTCGGTGGGACCTGCAACGAGAGATGTAGTCTAGCCAAAGACGCACACAAGGAAAATAGAAGAACTATAAAACAGAGGTCCTTATCCTTAGCGTTCGGTACATGCGGCCTATTTGCCATCAATTACCAAAATCAATTAGCCCATGGGAGGCTTGATCTTCAAGATGTGCTCGAGGTCGACTTCGCTGTGAAGTCGGGTGTTCGGGTCCTTCCAGCGTGTGAAGGCTGCCGATTCTTGTACAAGTTGGAGTTCCTTCCGATGTGTTCGGAGCGAACTTCTTCTAGTGGATTGAGAATTAGGGACGAAAGGGTCCCGGGCTTTCCTGTGTGGCGAGCTTCTTCAACGAGAGTAGGTGCTTGCACCGAACTCGGTAAAAAGATCAGTTTGCCCTCTTGTCTTCTTTATTATTCGTACTTGTGTTTACTTCCACTACTAGACTTGTGTAGGGCTCATTCGCTAGTTGGGTGCTTAACTTGACTAATTGACCAAGTTTAACAAGCGAATAAAATTAAAATAGTCCGATTCACCCCCCCTCTCGGCCTTAGGTCCCTTCAATTGGTATCAGAGTCAGGTTCTCTAGAATTTGCTTAACCGCTTAGAGATGGCCGAAGGGGATAGCGTTGCTGCTAATAGGGTTCCATTGTTTAGTGGGTCACACTTTGCATTTTGGAAAATTCGCATGACCACATATCGTCAGTCTATGGGCCTGGACATTTGGGATGTCGTTGAGAATGGCATTGTTATCACACGCACTGAAGGTGTACCTCTCACACCTGAACAAAAAAAACTTTCTGCTAATGACGCTAAGGCTAAAAATGTTTTGTTCACTGGCTTGAGTATGGAGGTGTTTGAGAGGGTTAGTAATCTTGCATCTGCACATGACATCTGGACCACACTCATAGAAATTAATGAGGAACCGCTTCATCAAGGAGGGTAGATTAGTGGTGGTTAAGGAGAAATTTGATCGCTTTGAGATGCTTCCAAATGAAAATGCTAATGATATGTATACTCGACTTAACCCCATAATCAATGAGCTCAAGGGCTCGGACTCTCTATGCCGATATTGATGTGTGCGAGAAAGATGATGCGGATCTCGCCAAGACAAGAGTACCGCGACATCATCACCTACATGTCCAACAAGGGTGATGTGGACAAGATGACCCCATGCCTTCTTGAGCAAGTGAGGGCTCATGAGATGCTCATCATCGAGCCCACAGCTACTCCTCTCATCCCGAGAAGAACAAGGTCATAGCACTCAAGGCAACTGGACACAAACCAAGTGACATGTCTTCCTCATCCAAAACTCATGAAGGAACAAGCTTCTTTCCAAGTGAAGCAGCTGAGGAGATTGTGGCTATGATTGGGAGACGCTACGGCTTGAGGAAGCCAGGCAAGAACCCACACTCTAGTTACCAGTGCTTTGAGTGTCATGAGAAGGGTCACATTACTTCCATGTGCCCTCGAAAGGATAAACTCAAATATGAGAGGGCCAAGCAAGACAGTGATTATGACAAGTCTAAGAACAAGGAGAGGAAGCACAAGGACAAGGATAGCAAGAGAAGCTGGAAGAAGACCGAGTTCAAGGGCACCACCAAGCAAGGAAAGAAGCTGACATTCTTTGGAGAGTGGGCCACAGATGAGAGCTCCAGTGACACACCTGCCTCCGAGGATGAGGAGAATGGTCAAGGACTTGCCACCATGGCAATTGCTGAAATGACACCACCGCCTCCATCCCTTCCTCCAAAATGCTTGGTGGTCATCCTAGAACCACAAGAACAAGTATGGTATTCTGATGGGGATGAGTCTGCTTCCTCCACTACTTCTACACCAAAGGCTTTATCACCACCAGCTACCTCACCGAAGTGCTTGATGGCACGACCCTCCACTGAGGTATCAAATTTTGACTCTGACTCTGATATTGACTGGGATGATGAGACAACTAGGGAGCATGTGCTCAAATTGGTTGACATTGTGCAGAGTGAAACCTTGAGAGCTAAAACTCTTCAAGAGTCTTTAAATTCTTTAATTGCTAAGCATAACTCTCTTGAGACTGAGTATGACATCTTACATGGTGATAACATTAGCATGACTAGGAAGCTAAATGTTCTAGATGAAGAGCGTAGGGCAAAGAATGAAAATGAAAAGGATCTGTTAGCAACCATTTATGAGCTTAGGGCTAAAAATGAATCACTTGTTGCTAAGACTGCTTCTGTTGATGCCTTGCCTATTGCATCTTCTTCCAGTGATTTGAATGTTGCTCCAGCTTTAATTGTGCCTCCTGTCATTACACCTTTCACTGGCACTGTTACACCTGCGATCACATTAGCTGCTGCTAGCAATGATCTCTCTTCTGAATGTGCCATGATTGCTTCTACTTCCAGCATTGTTGCTCCTATTGTTGAAACATGTGCTAAATGTTCCATGATTGCATCTAGCTCAAGTGGTTCCTCTAATATAGCTGTTGAGTGCACTCCTGATACATGTAAATTTGCACTAGCTGTTAGAGAACTTGCTATTGAAAATGCTGAACTCAAGGTCAAGCTTGAGAAATTTGACAAGGGTCTTGACAAGTGCTATGAGGGTAGTGTTGGTTTGAACAAGATGCTTGAGAAATAAAGAAACCGACCCATAAGGGCGGCTTGGGTTTCACCCCTGATCCTAAGGGAAAGAAAAAGAAAGGTTCTCAAGCACATACCAAGAAGCAAAACTCCTCTCATGTCCAAACCAAGAGTAACAACATTGGGCATAAAAATGTGAACACTAGAAACAAGGCTCCTAGGAAGCACAATGAGCACAACACATGGCAAGGACCTCCTAGGCACTATAACTCCACATGGAAACCTAGGAATCAACATGCTTGGCAATACGCTCCTAGGTACAACAATAGGAATGGTCCTCCTATGCATTACAACAACTGGCAAGCTCCCATGTTTTCCACCTGGTTAGCTCATCCACAAATGTTCTGGAATGGTCCTCCTAGACAAAACTTTGCTAGACAAGATCCACCTAGGAACCAAAACAGGAACATTCCCAAGCACACCCAACCCAAGCTTCCAAGAGCTCATACTGAGTTGTATGATCACTACTTGTTTAGGATGAATGACAAGGGTAAGATGGTTGCTAGATATGCTGATTTGAGGGCTGAGAATGAGCATAAGGCACATGTTTGGGTGCCTAAGTCTTTGATTGATCGATTTGCTCCTGTTGCATTTGGTTTGAAGGCTAACCCTCGGGGACCTCCTGTGTGGGTCCCTGAGTCACAAAAGTGATCTCTCCTTAATGCAGGTGAACTACCGGAGTGGTGGGTGCCATTGGATCATCGATAATGGGTGCACTCAACACATGACCGGCAACCCCCGGTTGTTCACCTCAATAGGGGAGGAAGGCAACAACATCCCCCCTAAGGTTACTTTTGAAGATGGAAGTAAGAGCAAGGTGCTTGGCACATGGAAGGTAGCAATTTCTTCAGATCTTTCAATTGATAATGTGTTACTTGTTAAGACTTTAAATTATAATCTTCTCTCTGTTGCCCAAGTAGGGGTTCCATTGCAACTTCTCATCTGAGGGAATGGTGGTCTTGGATAAAAATGAGAAAACTGCGTTCAAAGGCTTTCGTTTTGAAAACTTGTTTCTTGTGAACTTTAATGAGTCTGCCGCATCCATCTCGACTTGTCTTGTTGCCAAAGTTTCTCTTGGTTGGCTTTGGTATAGGCGTCTTGGGCATGTGGGCATGGCTAATTTGAAGAAACTTTTCAAAAACGAGCTAGTTCTTGGGGTGCAAGATGTGGCATTTGAGAAAGACAAGCTTTGCAGCGCCTGTCAGGCCGGCAAGCAAGTGGCAAGCTCACATCCTGCCAAAAATGTCATGTCTACATCTCGACCTCTCGAGGTTTTACACATGGATCTTTTTGGACCAATAAAATATGTGAGTATCGGGGGGAATCTCTATTGCTTGGTCATTGTTGATGACTTCTCCCGATACACTTGGGTTTTCTTTCTACCTGACAAAACCCCAACTGGGGACACTTTCAAAAGGTTTGTAAAGAAAGCTCAAAATATTTTTGAATGTACCCTCAAAAAGGTGAGAAGTGACAATGGAACTGAATTCACTAACACCTCTGTTGAGTTATTTTATGATGAGTTAGGGGTTTATCATCAGTTCTCAGCCACATACACACCTGAGCAGAATGGTGTGGTTGAGAGGAAAAACAGGACACTCATCGAGATGACAAGAACAATGCTCAATGAGTTTGGAACCTCTGAAGTGTTCTGGGCTGAGGCAATCAGCACAGCCTGTCATTGTATCAACAGGCTGTACATTCACAAGTTTCTCAAGAAGACCTCTTATGAGCTGCTTGTGGGAAGACGACCCAGTGTCTCCTATTTCGAGGTATTTGGATGCAAGGTCTATATCAAGAAAAAGAGGGAGCACTTGGGCAAATTCCAAAGCAGGGTGGATACAGGGATTCTCTTGGGATACTCTTCCAGAGGGACCTCCTGCAGGGTATTCAATGAAGGAAGTGGTCAGATTGAAGAATCTTGTGATGTGAAGTTTGATGAATCAAATGACAGTCAAGGTCAGCATGAAAATCTGGATGATGTTGATGGAGAGCCATTGGCAAGAGCAATGGAAGAAATGCAAGCTGAAGATGTGAGGCCTATGGAAGCTCCTAGGGTGAGTGAGACAGTTACACCACCGCTCACACCTGAGCTTGTGTCAGACTCAGGGGGAGCTGTGCCTCAAGATAGCTCAAGTGTGGAGCCATCTTCAGTGACAGAGAAAGCTAATGAGCAAGATGGAGAGTCAGTGGAGTAGTCAAATGGACAATCTTCTCGATTGATTAGAACCCATCATTCAATTGCTCGTGATCATCCATCTGATCAAGTGATTGGAGACTTGAAACAAGGTGTGCAAACAAGGTCAAGAACAGCTGGGTTCAGTGAGGTCAGTGGCATGGCTAACTTCTGTGAGTACCATGCTTTTGTGTCTGACTTGGAGCCAAAGAAGGTTGAAGAGGCATTGGCTGATCCTGATTGGATAAATGCCATGCATGAGGAACTGAACAATTTTGAAAGGAATCAAGTTTGGACACTTGTGGAGCGACCCAAGGATTGCAATGTGATTGGTACCAAATGGGTCTTCAAGAATAAGACAGATGAGTTTGGAGTGATTATCAGGAACAAGGCAAGACTTGTGGCTCAAGGCTTCACACAGATTGAGGGTGTGGACTGTGGAGATACTTATGCTCCTGTGGCCAGACATGATGCAATTAGGCTGCTTTTGGCGTTCTCTACATGTCACAACATCACACTTAAGCAGATGGACGTAAAGAGTGCCTTCTTGAATGGCTATATCGAGGAGCTGGTGTATGTTGAGCAACCTTCTGGGTTTGAGGATCCAAAATACTCCAACCATGTGTTCAAACTATCGAAGGCTCTGTATGGGCTCAAGCAAGCTCCTAGGGCTTGGTATGAAAGACTTAGAGACTTTCTCATCTCCAAGGGCTTCAGTGTTGGACGAGTAGACTCTACTCTCTTCACCAAGGTGGATGATGGACACTTGTTCTTGTGCCAAGTCTACGTCGACGACATCATATTTGGGAGCTCAAGTAGCAAGATGGTGTAAGACTTCAGTGAGATGATGGCAGCTGAGTTCGAAATGTCAATGATGGGTGAGTTGAACTTCTTCTTGGGTTTTCAAATCAAGCAACTCAAGACTAGGGTCTTTGTAAGTCAAGAGAAGTACACTTGGAATCTCCTGAAGCGTTTCGACATGGACGGATGCAAGCCAATCCGGACTCCAATGGGTACAAGCGGCCACCTTGATCTCGACATAGAAGACAACCCTGTGGATCCCAAAATTTACCGTTCCATGATTGGTGCATTGCTTTACTTGACAGCGTCTAGGCCGGATATCATGTTTAGTGTGTGCATGTGTGCTAGATACCAGGCTTCCCCTAGAGAAATACATTTGAAAGCTGTCAAAAGGATTTTCAGATATCTAAAATTCACTCCTAGCATAGGTCTCTGGTTCCCTAAGGGTGCGCGGTTTGAGTTCCTTGGCTATTCGACTCAGATTATGCGGATGCAAGATTGATCGCAAAAGCACTTGAGAGCCCTGTCACCTACTTGGTAGATGTCCGTGTCGTGGGTATCAAAAAAGCAGAACTCCGTGGCGCTATCTCTCACGAGGTTGAGTATATAGCGGCGAGGAGTAGTATCTTATAAATTCTATTCTGACACAATCCTTACTTGACTTTGGCGTAAAACTTGACCACGTGCCTCTTACGTGTGATAATGAGAGTGCTGTGAAGATAGCTAGCAACCCGGTTCAACACTCGCGCACCAAACATATTGACGTCCGACATCACTTTCTTGGGATCATGTGATGAAGGCGACATCGTGTCGGATCTGTGCGTACGGAGGACCAGCTTGCTGATATCTTCACCAAGCCACTAGATGAGACACGCTTTTGTAAGTTAAGAAATGAACTGAACATATTAGATAGGTCAAATGTCGCCTGAGTTGGTCGTGGGGCTGTTGTGTGTGAACCTGGCACAATCATATGAACTTGAGACAATCTTGGAGCTTTGCAAATTCTACTTAATTCATACTTTGTTCAATGCATCTCCATTTGCACTTGATAGCTAAATCTCAAATTGACTGTCATCGTGCTCAATAGGTGCTCTAATTAACACATGGTAATAATTCTTCACATGGAGCGAGTGTTAGATGTGTTAAAGTCATGGGTATCTTTTATTGCTCATCTCTATGAGAATGACCTAGTGCTTCTAGTTCTGATCTTGCTATTCATTGTGTATCTTGTTTAATACCTTGACTAGATATGAGCACCTTTGTTATGAAAATGTTGAGCAATCTAAAAATGTGCAAAATGCAAAAGTAAGGCCAAAAGGCCATCCTTGATCTCACCAATATCTTCCCAGCTGAGACAGTTTGCCATTGCACTAGGCATGAACTTAGGGGGAGCTTTGGATGACCAAGACACTGAATCCTTCAGTGTAATGCTGGGCAGTGTCGCCTACGGTTTTGAGACATGGAACTTAAAAGAAAATTTTTTAGATTCAACTCTTTGACTTGGTGTAGCACTTGTGCATATTTGAACATGTTTGTACTAGGTGCTAGTTTACATCAAGGGACCTCTCCTAGTGCATGAGCTTACTAGATACTCTTGGTTTTGATTCCTCTACATCCGGCTCTAGATCTTAATTCTACTTACACATCACTCAAACATGAGCATCTATTGTGTATTGTGATATTTGTTCTAGAAATAGTCTTGATTTTGCAATGTGGTGGATAATTTGGCATGGTTAGAACTTGTATAATCTACAAAGCTCTTAAGTATTGTATCCCTTTCATGTGCTTGTTGATTGCTCTTTGTGGTTATTGATGACAAAGGGGGAGAAAAATGGATGAGTGGCAAAAGGAGAGAATGGTGTAAGTGAGAAATATGACAAAGGGGGAGAAATTTGAATTGAATTTGATAGGCAATGATCTAGGGGGAGCTAGGTGTTAGGTATGCATTGTAGTGCACGTCAATTAATCTTATGTCTAGTTGTTATTTCAAGTAAAGTAATCTCAATTGGTATCATTCAAGTGGCTAAAATTCATATACACCTGTTGGAACTAACCCACTGCACGAGACACACATTTGCTTGTTGAGTTAGCCATGCAGGAGATCTACAGGTGTTGTCATCAATTACCAAAAAGGGGGAGATTGTAAGATCAAGTTTTGTTATTGATGACAACAGGGACTTCAAGATTAAAGCTCTTGTGTTTCACAGTTTCTCTTATACTCTTTTTGTGAGTCTTCGTTCCTGCTCAAGCCTGCTACATCTACGTCAAGCATCAAGCGACAAGATCAAGGGACAAGACAAGACAAGACAAGAGACAAGACAAAACAAGAGACAAGACAAGAGACGAGACGAGACGAGACGAGACAAGATAAGACAAGAGAAATGACAAGACAAGACATGACAAGATCACGACAAGACAAGACAAGATCACGATAAGATCACGACAAGACAGGACAAGATCACGACAAGACACGACAAGATCACGACAAGACAAGACAAGATCACGATAAGATCACGACAAGACAAGACAAGATCACGACAAGACATAAGACAAGACACAAGATAAGACAAGACACAAGACAAGACATGAGACAAGACAAGACACAAGACAGGACAAGACACAAGACAAGACTCAAGACAAGACAAGACAAGACACAAGACAAGACAAGACAAGACAAGACAAGACAAGAACTTAGGTGCACCCTGTCATGATTAGGTCATCAGGACGCGTCCGATGCCGGCTACGCTCGCGATCGAACACATGGTGGGTATCGTTTTTTTCAGATCCGGAGTTGCACAGTGAGGAGTATCGGACGGCTTCCGATAAACCCGTCGGACGCGTCCGATAAGCCCTTCCAGCCGAAGTCGATTTACTGCTAGCCGTCTGATCTTGTTCCAAGTTAATCTCATCCGTCCATTGGCCCAGCCTGAACCCTATAAATAGGTGGGATTTTATGGAAGAAACTTGAGTGAGCTCATTTGTTCATCCCTTAGCTTTGAGAGAGTAAGAGCTCCTCCCTAGTTCATGCTCCATCCAACATGAGAGATTGAGATTGAGAGGAAGAGGGAGAGAGGAAGAAGAAGAAGAAGCCATATTTTGCCTCCTCCGGTCATCACCGAAGTTCTTGAGCCTTCCCCATGAGTTCTTGGCCTAGCTCGATGGTGGGAGAGGTGGTGGTCTAATTGTGCTTCCGATATTGTGCTCTTGGATTTCTTGTCATCGGTATTCAACTCCACCACAAGCTTCATCGACACGTGAACCGCAAACAAACCCACCAACGTGGTGGTCATCGGCTAGGCGTAGCCGGTGCATCGTCTTCTCCAGTGCGTCGGAGATGTGCTAAATCCTCGGTGCCACTTGAATGATCGCCTGTGAAGTCGGGTGTTTCGGGGTCCTTCGCGTGTGAAGACTGCCGATTCTTGTACAAGTTGGAGTTCCCTTCCGATGTGTTCGGGAACGAACTTCTTCTAGTGGATTGAGGATTAGGGACGAAAGGGTCTCGGGCTTTGCTGTGTGGCGAGCTTCCTCAACGAGAGTAGGTGCTTGCACCGAACTCGGTAAAAAGATCGGTTTGCCCTCTTGTCTCCTTTATTATTCGCACTTGTGTTTACTTCCGCTACTAGACTTGTGTAGGGCTCATTCGCTAGTTGGGTGCTTAACTTGACTAATTGACCAAGTTCAACAAGCGAATAAAATTAAAATAGTCCGATTCACCCCCCTCCCCCCCCCCTCTCGGCCTTAGGTCCCTTCATCTCTCCAGTGCAGATAGCGAAGGATTAGATAACCGCATATTAACAGTGAGACGTACCACTTCAATGGACTGCCAAAGCATTGATTTTAGAAGAGATGCATCAATTATATCCAGATGGCTGCCGCCTTCAACAACAGGCAGAATTTGTCTAAAATCACCACCAAAAAGGATAGGTTTACCACCAAAAGGTCTAGAAGCAATACTTGGATCATTAGAAGAAAGGAGGTCATGCAATGCACGGTCAAGAGCTTCTATGCAATATCTATGAGTCATAGGTGCTTCATCCCACAATATTAGAGTAGTTCTTTTGATGAGCTCACCTAGAGCAGTGCCTCTTCCTATAGAGCAGCTTGTCATGGCATCAACAGATATTGGTATAGCAAATCGAGAATGAGCTGTTCGTCCTCCGGGTAGCAGTAATGCAGCAACACCTGAAGAAGCAACCGCGAGAACAATGTGTCCCTCGGACCTTAATTTTGTAATAATAGATTTCCAAAGAGATGTCTTGCCAGTGCCTCCTTGGCCCGATACAAAATACAGACATTGTTGTTGGTATCTTTGACAACACTGCTTCATATATAAGTCGTTGTTCGCTGTTTAACGTACCATACATTGTTGAAGCTTCATGTGACAGGAATTGTCTGTCATAAGAATTTTCTTGTAGCAGAAGTCTGTTAAACTGATTTTGGCCAGATGCTTGAGTTGGCGTTGGCAGACCATAGGACGTAAGAGATAAACCATTGGAAGAAAATAGCCTGTCAAGGCTCTGTAATAGCTTTTCTTGCAAGATAAAATCTGGTACAGCGCAGTGGCCAATGTGGAAGTTTGTACGAATTCCATTAGCTATGTCATCAACCATATATTTCCAGTACTTATTTAATTGAAATTTTGAAGAAATTTTGAAACGATCCTATTTTTAATAAGTATCCAATGGTGTTTGCAATATACCTTTGGATTAATTATTTCTATAGACAAATGAGCTCAGAACCTTTCTTCTATGAAGGCTATCTTTTGTTCTATCAGGGGCTATCTTAGAAAAACTTTGGGCATTTGAAACCGTACACAAAAGAAAGGAACAATGAAGTAGTTAACCGAATAATTTTTTTTGTCTAGAAAAACACATCAAACATGTAGAACAGAACGTAGGTGCAAGAATGGGATAATTAAGGGTCAAATAGGAAGAGTGATCAATGGATCATTAGGAGAGAATATGGGAGTTGACGTTCGATTTGCATGGTGAGAGCATGAGCTGCTAACTGCCAGCATGCACATAGAGTAGGGACGGCGGTGGCAGCATCAGCAGCTAACTACCAATTGATGGATCGATGCATCGATGCAAACCGTACAGGGCACTCAACTGAAACTAAACCAAATGAATTAAAGGAGGTTTTGAGTTTACTGATTGCAACATGTGGCTGGTCGATGATGTAGTTTAAAATTTGAGGTTACTTAAAAGTAGAAGTGTTCTTCCTATAGAACAGAAGCAATGGTTGGCAATAGGCTGGTCGCATGAGGGGAAAAATGACCCGCCACAGAAATATTCAGGTAGCAATACATGCACTGCATTGTTTAGGTGACAAAGGTCAATTATAATTTATCTACTTCTTTTAACATGTTAGATTATTTAAATTTACAAATTCCAGTCTATGATTTTCAAACAATTTCTAAGTGGATTATGTATATCTATAACCTTTACTAAATATATATCAAGTAGAGTTTAACTATGAATGAAACAAAGGTCTGAGATCACTCATAACAAGAATGCTTTTCCATTACTTAGTACTTACCCGGTGGAATAACAAATATTGTTTTAGATCTTTCAAAGGACAACCCGAACATGATCAATCTAAAAATTTGGGATTTTGTAATTAGTAGCATGGAAAAAAATTGTTGCGGGAAAAGGAAATGTAGGGGGGCAAAATTAGTACCTCGTATTTAGGAAATTATACTATATATGTTGACATCATCCACTCAAAAGTGATAGGTTAACTGCATTTTTTTAGTGTCATTTCATCGAACATCTTCAAG
The DNA here is from genome assembly GCA_036346415.1 of Raddia guianensis. Taxonomy (NCBI): domain Eukaryota; kingdom Viridiplantae; phylum Streptophyta; class Magnoliopsida; order Poales; family Poaceae; genus Raddia; species Raddia guianensis. The sequence continues at coordinate 40,321,314 of CM070539.1, forward strand.
GCATTGATGGTCATGTGACTGCAGACCTATCCATACACAGATCTGTAGTAGCAACAACCATTCACTTGCACAAAATCAAAAAAGACGAAGGAGCAGAAGCAACGTGCTATTGCACAAAATCAACCATTGGGTTCAGGTTCGGGTTACGGTTAGGGTTCGGAAAAATGTGGTTCCTCGGGGTTTAGAGGAGATCGGGAGGCGGCGGACCGGCGGTGGGTGGGGCTCGTCGGGGCGGCGGCGGAGGCGGCGGTGGCGTCGCCGAGCCGAGGAGGATGAGGGTGTCGGCCACGGCGGTGGAGGGACCGCCTTACCCCTCGGGTTAGGATGGGCGGCGAGGCGGCGGGAGGCTGAGGCGGCGGAGCGGCGGGCGGCGGCGCCGCCGCCGGGCGGAGGCGGCGGGGCGGTTAGGGTGTCTGAAGCAAGAGGCAGAGCGAGGGGGAGGTTAGGAGCCGACAAGAATGCTCCCTGTCCGTTGGGCCCGCGACCAAACGGCCTTTCGGACAATCGGCCCAGCAACGACGCCGAAGTTGCCGAACCCTAGGCGGAGCAGCTCATCACTCCGCAAGACGACAAACGCAGCCTCCCTATAAATAATACTCTTCACTCGCCGCAGCCTCAAGCTCCCACCCACAAAACCCTCGCCCTCCACCACCTTCCCCTCCGCCTCCGGCCACCGCGCCGGCGACCATGGGCAACGAGGCGGCGGCCCTCATGCTGTGCCGCGGCATCTTGGATCCCGAGCTGGACGACACCACGCGCTCGAAACTGGGGGAAATCTACAAGGCCATCCCCATCCCTCCCGTCTCCGCCGCCGCCCCCCTCTCGCGCGCCTCCGCGGCGTGGCTCACCACCGACGGCGTCGACCGCATCAGCGGCCTCCCCGTCGAGATCCTCCGCAACGTCGTCGGCCGCCTCCCCGCCAAGGACGCCGCGCGCACCGCCGCGCTTTCCACGCGCTGGCGCGTCCTCTGGCACTCGGTGCCGCTCGCCCTCGTCGACGACCACCTCCTCCCCGCCTTCGAAGTCGACCAAATCATGGGGATCGCCGACTTTCTCCAATTCGCCAAACTCCTCGGGATCGGCCGCCGCCGTCAGGGTCAGAGCAGCTCGCGCGCAGGCGCAATCACCCCCGAATCGCGGGCGCTGGTCGCCGCGGTGTCCGGCGCCCTCGCCGCGCACCCGGGGCCCTTCCGCTGCGTCCACCTCTCCTGCACCTCCATGGCCCAGCACCAGCCGGAGATGGCGAGGCCGCCAAGGGCGTGCAAGAGCTCGTCTTCATCGATCGCCCAGGAGTCCAGGACCCTACTACGCGCGGGGCCCTAGGAACTCCTCACCCTTCTCCAGGGGCCTTGGGCGCCGTGTTCCTCGATCTCCACGCCGGTGCCAGCTGGTCTTCATAACTTAATCAAGTGTGTCAACAAGCCGGTCGAGCATCAGTTGTCGCAACCGATCATCCATAGGAAAAGATCCAAGGCACATCCTTCAAGCTTGGCTCCTCGACGTAGCAGGCATGTCACAAGTGCCCAGGGAAATTCCTTGCTCACCGAGACTGGTTGTCACAGATGCGCGAAGGCGTGTTATCAGGAGCCTCGGTTTTGCTTCTGATAGTGAGAAGATTGATTGGAGTGCTCAAGAAAATTATTTCAAGCATTTCGACAAACTACTCTTAAAGGTGCATCTTGCGGTTTTGAAAGATTAAGCTCTCTAAGGGCTTGATTGATTTTGATAATTAATAGCGATTAAGTCGGATTGGAACGCCAAGGATAAGAACCATGTGTTTCATAGTTTCTTTGATTTTCTTGTACGCGTCTTCAACTCAACCCAGCTACACCAATCTCTACCACTCTCTGATTGCTGGATCCCACTGAACACAATTCAAAACACACCAACCGCACGGTTTCTGAGGGTTCCGAGAGTGGCAGGTGTGACATGCGAGTGAAACTTCAAGAATGTCCCATGCCCCATGTTCGAGAGGGTTTGAAAGTGCACCTATCCCTGAGGTTTCATAGCCACTAAGTCTTCCTATTTCAAATATTTCCGTGAGCGCGAACCTTCCCGTCTAAGTCTTCGAAACTCCTGCCTTAGCCTCCAAAAGTTTTTGCCGAGTCCAAAATGACAATATATATTTTGATCAACAGATACTCTATTGATACATAAATTGTGACACAAAATTAATGTTAGTATTTGTATCCAAAGTGATTATATATTATTATGACTTCGTATTACACAAATGACATTTTCATGAATTGTTGATCAAAATCTTGTCTTAACAAAGAAAATACAGCAAAATACGTCTTATATTTCCGGACGGACTAAGTATAACCAATCCATTCAAATAGCACAAGACAAAAATACATAGACTAAAAGTCTTAAAGGGGTACTGGGCACATTTCGGATTAATATACTGTTCAAATATTCAATCAGTTGAACTGGATCCAGATGCAAAATTACATCTTTTTCCATGAAGCTCCATAATTTACATCAAACTATACTAGGATATACTAATATTTTAGCTTAGATATAGCATAACACAAGCTATGCACGTACAACCGTGTCACAACCACTACTACGGAGCAGGCGTTCGATCCGGTTATAGCGACCTTCGATCCGGTTTCTAAACCGACGCCTTGAGATTGATGCTCACGGCCATCACCCCGAATTCTGAGAACCGAGACTAAATCTCTTCTCAACAGTAGGCTCGAAGACACGTCTGGCAATGATTCTTGTTGTTAGTCCCGGTTTTACCTACCAACCGACTAAAATGTGCACGTGGCGTCGAGATTAACTCTTGGGGACACTCTTGGTCTGGTTGGTTTTTTCAACCGGGAGTGAGGTGTGTATTAGTCCCGGTTTTAAGTACCAACCGGACCGATGTGCTCACACGGCGGGCCGCAACGGTGCCTCTGGTGACACTATTGGTCCCGGTTGGTTGTTCCAACCGGGACTAAGCGGTATTTTTGAATGTTATGCTTATTTAGTCACTAATTAAACCACATTTAACACAATTAGCGTAAATAGCATTAAATATTACAAATATGTATTACGTCGGACCGGCTCTGGGCATGGTAAGAAAATCATCCACCATACTGCGATTACAAATATTCGAGTTTACAAACATGTTTTACAAATATTACACTTTCTCCCAATTTGGCAACATCAGGCGGTGTTTGGTGTTTCCTTCCGCAATGGCTAGAAACAAACAGTCCCAAACGTGACCATGGCAACAAAAGCGAGGCCAGACAAATTAAGAAGACAGATATGAGCATAGCGAGAGGATATATTGAGCATGGCCCTCATTCTAGCATCCTTGGCGCTTGGCACCCATCGTCTTCTCTTGGTACTTAAGCTCAATCCTCACCAAATGTCAAGACAAGGGCGGCAAGGGCGACAAATGTCATGAGCCAAAGAGTAGAATACAAGATGAGCATCGCCAGAGCAATCTGCACAGGAACGGCCAGAGCTCATGCTACGTTCTCGGCCGAGGCCCGCCACATTGATCGTCTCCCGCTTGAGCGTTGACCCTAGCAACCTCCTCCTACAATCCAAATTAAACACTATTATTTATCAAAAGCAGAGAAATAGCAACATGCTAGTATTTAAAATTTGCCGAACAGGAATAACACCACGAAGCCCACAACCTAACGGATATATAAATTTGATCTTTACCTTCTATCTTGTCGATGTCGTCAAGAACATAAGCGAGGAAGGGCGTTCTCAAAAGATAACCTTCGAGCCCAAAGACTCCGTGACTCCACGCCATGAAATCTTCATTCGCTCCTTTGTTAAACAACAAATATGTATTAGGTAGCTAGCTAAACATAAGTATCATACAATGTACACAAGTGCACATACACTTTTTATCGGGATCTTTTACGCATCGCTCCACGACGGTTGGCTAGTATTTTTTGAAGGCTCGAATCTTATTAAGTATAGGGTGGTGATGCTCGCCCATCGGATTTATGACCTCATCTAAAAGGAAGCCGTGATTTGCTCTTGAATTGCTTTGACACGCATCGGCGATAGTTAGGACCTTTTTCCAAACCTTTTTGCCAACTTTAGGGAATCAATCATTAAATAGGGGATTAACTTATCAATCTATCAAACTATACAAAATGTTTGCAGAAGCTACCTAGGCGTTATTAAGGTAGTAATTATATATTACTCACCCCAAACCCTGCATTTTTTCTTGTATACTCAGCGGTGCCCCGATGAAGTTGTGCATCATCTCGCATGTATAGTATCCACATAAATTGTTTGCGGTGGTTGATACAAGACACGTGGTCAAGAGTTGAAATTGTGAAATAGATCATAGAAATTACGTTAACTAACAAAATACTCTAATATGATATACATACATGTTTAGCGATGTACAAGTCGAAACGTGTCTTGAATGTTCCCACGGTATTCTTGCGGAACGTTGCGAAGGCACTGCACATTTGATTACAAGTTATATATAATTGAGTTTGTTTGATATGGAGAAACAGAAATAGTAAGATATGAATGGAAGAGCAATGTACCGGTTGAGCATGGCGAGGAAGTCTTTGTAATTTTCAACTGGTCCCCTTTTCGAGTCCATGATCGTGATCTTGCTATGATTTACCTCTATAATAAAAAGGATCCAGTGAAATCTGCACATATATATGTCAACGCAGTTTAATAATTAGTTCCAACAGTGTTAACAAAAGGAATTAAAATAAGGCGGTACGAAAACACGTACTTAAATTCGTAGGGTAGAAATATATATCTTTTGTGTCGTTGTGCCATTAGCCCTTCGTAAATGTGCGTCTCTGTTGGTTGTGGGCTTAGGTTAGCCATGTACTCGTTAATGACCAATGGGTCAAGAAAGCCAAATTCATGGATTCCTCCATTAGCATCTTTTAATCTCCATTCTACATAAGGAAAATTGATTTAGGCCTCGAAGTTAGTATAATATCTTGGTGCACGATCGAAATTTACAAAGAATACACTTACATTGCCAACAAACCACCATGGCGACGCCGACCGCCAATCCTCGATATAGGTAATACGTAACCTCAAATTCAATCAAGAATTCAAAGTCCCATGGTAGAAATGGTGTTGCTTGAAGACGACGCCAATCATTTCCATACCATTTTCTGCTGCGCGCAAATACCAATCATGGAGTTGCCGCAGCTTCGTTGTTAGGTGGGGAAGCTCCTCACGCCTTACGAGCGATCCACCTTTCACATATTTCCATTGTACCTCTGCAACGGGGATGTCCTTAAGGCCTAAGACCATATCTGGATCAAGCCCAGCTTCAATGTAGAATTTCCTTTGCGCTTCCTCTTCTGAAATCTACTCCTCTAATGTTCCCTTCTCAGATTCCTTACGCAAGATGCACTCGTAGTCTCATACGGCTGGTCTTTCTGGTTTGTCGATCTTATCCTTCAACGATAAGATACACCTCTTGCCTTTGTGCCATTCGTCTGTACCGGGCTGGACCCTCGGTGGAGATGGTTTGTTCAAAAATGTGCGGTGACCTCGCCTCTTACTATCCGCTTCGGTTTAGTCTTCGGTCATATCATCTGGCAGCTTGGAGGTGTTTTTTTCTCGATGACCTAGGCCCCGCCTTCTTGAGAGGTGAAGGCCCCCATCACGCCGGCTTGACCTAGCCGACACCTTCTTGGGAGCTATTTGCTTAGTAGGGTGGTCTGTCTTGGCCGGTGTGTTAGTTGGAGTTTCGTGTGAGAGGACTCGTTCAGGAGTTGATACAGGAGACCGTGGAGAGGACACGGGCATGTTACCTTTGAAAATTATGAACTGTTTGCGCCACACGACGATCTTGTGTCTCGCTTCTCCTAGCTTAGTGGTCCCATCACCTCCTTCAATGACGAGGTCTAGGTCCTCGTACCCCTGGCATACCTCTTCCACGGAGACCTTGGCGTAGCTCGGGGGTATATGTTGGCCATGGATGACCTGCCCTGCCTCCATTGGGAAAGCCATGCCTACAACTGCCTTGATGGAGAGGTTCCGCGCTTCGAAGTGCAGCTCACAAGGTGTCGGCTGCGTGATGTCGTCCACGGGATAGCGGGCCAAGTCTTCTTCGGGTAGCCCACCGGAAGCACAGCTGCTCCGCCGCATGGAGGGGCTAATGACGTTGGGATTACTGGGAGGTTCCTGCTGACCGGCCTCCCGCGCCTGGCTCAAGGCTAGCTGCACCTCTCTTCGAACTGTTTCTTGTATGCTCGCCTGTGTTGCGCGCAGTTGCTCTTCAAGATCGAGGAGGTGTTGTGCCTGTCGGCCCTTGCTCCTCGACCGACTCCTGTAAGTCTCTGCCTCCTGCGGGAAACCAACCTTCCACGGGACGACGCCAACGCCTCGTGTACGTCCAGGGTGCTCGAGGTTCAGAGGGCCCTTGTTAGCTCATCGTTCTCCCTATTTGGCACGAAGATGCCTTGGGCCGACTCTTCGTGCGCCTCTTGAAGCCTTCTTGCAACATCTCTGATCCTTTCACCAAAAACTGGCCTACCGTCAAATGCGTCAAGGCCGCCGTCATGACCAAAGAACCAATTCCTCGATCTGTCGGACCATCTCATTGTTACGGGCTCCACACCTTTTACAAGCAGGTCATGTTCCCTCTTCTCCCATTTGGGTATCGCCTTGCGGTAACCACCAGGGCCGAGACGATGGTGGTATTGCTTCTTTGCCGCATTTTGCTTATTCTTTTCACTCATACTCTGACCTTGTTGAGATGTTTTGTACCCTACAAATTCATCCCAATGATCTTGCAGCTTAGGGTATTTATTGAAGTCAGGGAGTACATTATTCTTAACGTACTCGTTGTTTAACTTCTTCTTGAACGTCTGGAATGCCATTGCCATCTTCTTCAATGTGTAACTCTTCACCTTCTGTTCGGTCCCTTCGGGGAAGGTGAAAACTTGTTTCATATCGGTCCATAAGGTGTTCTTGAGGTCTGCAGGTACGTCGTCCCATTTGACAATGCTAATGGGCACATGGTCCCTAACAATCGTTCCGAAAGTCGATCTAAACGGCCCAATCGCCGATGCTGGCTTCAGAGGCTCGCCTTCCTCGCTGACTTTGGTGATTATGTGCCTTGACTTCGGCCTCTTACTTTGACCTCGCCGACGGATCGGGTAATCGGTTTGACCAGACGGGTGGCTTCTACGGCCTCGGTGGCTTGTACGGCCTCACCGCTTCCTCATCGGCCTCGGTGGCTTCTACGGCCTCACCGCCGCCGCAGTTCAACTCACATCCGGATCACCCCAAACATCTCCATCAAAATTCTTCATCACCAATCCCTCCGCCGCCATTGTAATAAATAAAGGCACCGAAAATACAAGTGCATCCTCACATAAGGCAGCGATAAATTGCTTGCAAGTTTTAACTAACTTGTGAAGCTAAATCGATAGTGAAGCTAACGACCCTACAAACATTATATAAGCGAGATGCTTAATGATCATTTTGAGGAAATCAAATAAGCACTTTGCAATGCTTTAGGTCACAGAACAAACAATTCAACAATGTCAGCAGCGAATAGAGGCTAGAGCAATGTCAGTATGTGAAATAGGTCGAGAATTAACAGCGACACGGATGACCTCTCGTCGGAGGGAGTTGTAACGGCGGCGACGCCGGAGAGGGTTGTCGGGCGGCGGCGACTTCACGGGGCATCGTCGGACGATGTAGGCGGCGGCGACACGGACGGTGGTGTCGGAGAGGTTGTAAAGCGGCGATCGTGGCGGCGGCGTCGTCGGAGGGGTTGTCGGCGTGGGCGACAAGAGCGGCGGCGACGTCGGAGGGGTTGTCGGCGAAGCGACACGAGCGGCGGCGACGTCGGTGGGTCGTAGTGGGCGGCGACACGGGCGCCGGCGACGTCACGGCGCGTCGTCCGAGGGTTTGTAGGCGGCGGCGACAGGGACGGTGGCGTCGGAGGGTTTCTAGGCGGCGGCGAATCCGGTGGCGGCGGTGTCGACCTAGGGTTAATTTGGCGCGGTTTAGGGTGAGTGTTTTGAAGAATTGGGGGGAAACGGACATATAGGGGCATCAATCCCGGTTGATTCTAAAAACCGGTATTAACTCCACTATCAATCCCGGTTGGAATATTAAACCGGGAGCAATGTAGGCCTTCAGTCCCGGTTGGATTACTAAACCGGGATTAATGATCCTTTTTTCCCAAAAAAAAATTTGTGTTGCAGGGGGCAGAAGCGGGGCTCGAACCGCGGCGGCACAGTGAGCCCGCGCTTTCGCCTCGCGCTGCTAACCAGTTGGACGCTATACGCGTCTTTGCAAAGTGGAGCGCATTGTTTAAATGGATTGAAAATATGTATTATGAGAATTTCCAGCAAATGAGGTTTCTTTTAATATTGTAAGTATTGTTCGTAAATAGTATAAAATTCCAGTTAATTCCGTTTAGTAGAATAAATATCAGTAAATTCCATTAAAATTCTCACAGGATACATTTTTGGACTTAAAAAAAGAAGATTCGCATGAAATTAAGAAAAACTAAAACTACTACATAATGTCTAATCGGCGCCGCCCTCGCCGTCACTGCTATCCTCCTCCTCCTCGTCGTAAATGCGTCGCTTTGTCACCCTCGTCCCTCATTGTCGTGGTCTCGACGACGAGCCATTGCCGCCGGCTTCGTCTGCCACCGCCGAAGTTCGGGTCGGAGTCGTCAGCGCCCTCCGGATCGTCGTACATGTCGTCGTCGGACCACCATGGCGCCTCATCCTCTTCCGAATCGGTACCCTCGAGATGCCACCCGTGGAGTGGCAAAACTCAGAGGGCCTCCACCGCTTCGGTGGTGGCGACGCAGGCGGCGATGAATCAGAGCTAGAAGACATGGCGGCGGAGGTATAAGCGAGGGAAACTAAGCTCTGTGTGTGTGATGTTGATTCCGTCCAAATTTATAAGGGGCCTGACTGATCTTTCCATTTTCCCTCGTGTGTTGGAAAATGTAGCTGCACGCGCGGCTCGCCTCCCCGATTAATTACATCGGGGAGGCGAACAGGAGCGACGCTTAGCGAACCAGAGGAAGGGGATAGAACTGACGCGTGGGGCCGCGAAGCCTTTCAGTCCCGGTTTAAAACACCCACCGAGACTGATAGAGACAACTGACATGTGGGCCCAGACAACTGATGGTCACAAAATTACAGAATCGTAAGACGCCTATCAGTCCCGGTTGGTGGTTTAAACCGGGCGTAGAGAGCGATCAATCCCGGTTAAAAATAAAAGCCGGGATTAACGTTTTACTGACGCGTGGGACCAAGTTTTCTGCTGTGCGTTGGTGTGCCTTCAGTCCCGGTTTGTGGTTTAAACCGAGAGTAATGGTCCTGTCGGGGATTAAAATCACGGCCCATAGCCATGGCCCACTCCCTGACGGCCTACTCGAACAGCCTACCAGGGCCCAGCTCCCTGGAAGGTTCTATCAGGCCCATGTGCATCCCGCCAACAGCTTCTTGGTCGCACGGTGCGAACGGCCTAGGATTCGTGTTTGAGTCCTACTCGAACAAGAGTTCTGCACGGCTACGTGAAGACCCGGACGTTGGTTTCCCGGATTGGAATAGAAGTCGTGATCCTCAAGAATTGGAGTATACCTTATCTACCTCGGGATGTATTTGGCATGTATGAGTTCGTTGCAAACTCGTAGTTGGCCCGGCCCGATATTCCCTCGGTAGGTCGGTTTGCTCAGCACTATATAAACAGGGCCCCTATGGCGTTTAGAGGGACCCTGGCGAAGAGCTTTTGCATCTTAGCACCTCGTGGACATCATCTTATAGCTTATCGCGCACTTGTACTCGCATAATCTCGCCGAGACTTGTTCGTCTCGCCGAGCCACCTCTTGTATTCATCTCTGATATATAAGAAAGGCTGGACGAGGGCTATTATCTCCCGAGAGGCTGAACCAGATAAAACCCCGCCTCTGCTCGTTCTTTGTTAAGTGGTTGTTCGGCGTGTCTCCTATCTCCTCCTTAAAGAACCTTAGCGACTTGAGATCGATATCTCAACCGTCGACAGCTGGCGCCGTCCGTGGGGAGACGCAGATCGAACATGTCGAACTCTATCGGCACCAGAGATTCTTCCCAAGACTACGACTCGGAAGAGGCGGGATGTCTCTTCCCCGCCAGATCGGATCGATCCTTCGACCTTGATCGCTTAGATCGATTCTACCCATGCTCGGGCCGGATCACTTCGCCGGCAGCTCTTCGCCGGGCGCGACGTCTGATCCCCGCGACGAGCTCCGTGCTCGGGCTGGATCTCTCGCACTGGCAGCTCTTCGCCGGCGCATGTCTGTCCTCGCGACGAGCTCCGTGCTCGGGCCGGATCACTTCAGACCGGCAGCTCTTCCCGAGGCGTCTGGTCCTCGCGACGAGCCCCGTGCTCGGGCCGGATCACTTCGCGCCGGGCAGCTCTTCGCCCGGGGCGCGCGTCTGGTCCCGGCGACGAGCTCCGTGCTCGGGATCGGATCAAATTCCTTCCGGATCCCGGCTGTTCGCTCGGCGAAGGATGACGGAGAGAGCCGACCGCACTTGGAGCATCGACCACCGTAAGTTCCTCGTGTAGGTCTTTCGTTTCCTAGCCGGCGCTTTTTCTCAAATTCGCGCTTTAGTTCGTCCAAGTCTCTCGGGCTGCCATGTAAAGTTCAACCCCTTGAACGGTGAATGTTCGTGGCCCCCTGCGGCCCTTCTCACCACTCGTCTTCTCAGACTACCTTACTCTCTGGTAACGCTTGATGGCTGCCCGGTCTTGCGAACTCTTGGCTCCGCGATATTCAGGGTTTCCCTGCCCGTATCTAGTTTCAACAAGTTCCTAAACTCAGAGTTGTGTAACACGGCTTCCAGCCATGCGGCTAAGTCTCTCTCGAAGCCCTCCGCGCAGAGGCACCTACCGCCACGGCACAACCACTTGGCAAAGCTCGCTCTCGTAAGCCCTCCGCGCGAGAGCACTTTCCTTGTTCGGTTACCTTGAATCGCCTAACTTACGTTAACGGCGCGCTTAAACGAGTCGATCAGATACGGTGTCGCTTAACTCTCTACGCACGTGCTTGAAGTCGCAAGTTCAGGTCTTCATGCATCGTCTGCATCGGGGCTAGGGCGCCGCTTTTCTCTTGTGCACTGCTCGAGTTCGCAAACTCAGTCCTCGAGCAACCGCACAACGGGCCGGAGTTAGGCTAAGCGTTCTACCGGTTTTTCTTAAAACTTTCTGGCGCTGTTCGCCTTGCTCTTGGTTCCTGTTCGTCCTTGTCTTTTGCTGCTCTTTTTTGCAGGAAAAGCTGCTCGTCGACTCTCGCTCGATTCAAGCGCTGCTCGGCGGTCTTAAGTCGCCGGCCAGCTCCTCGAGGACCGCCTCTCCTCGATCGATTGGGACTTGAGCTGAATTTCGCAACCCCGATCGCTTTCAGTTTTCAGCCTTTCGTTAGCATTGGTTTTTCAAAACCTCGTTGGTCTTCGCTCCGTGGCGCCCCCGCATCTGAGCATGTCTTTTATCCGGCGACGACCTATATGGCTCCGGTTAACGGCGGTGCACCACCGATGGAGTTCTCGCCACCGTAGTCGATTCTCATCGCAACGGCATTCCCACCGTAGTCGATTCTCATCGCAACGGCACTCTGGCGCTGGTTCCGCGATCCGCCGAGGCGACACCAACGCTATACGGGTCCATGTCCGATAAGATTTCGCCTCGCTTTTGCTCGCGCTAAGGTCCCGACGCCTTCCCCGATTAGCGGTCTTAGCCACAATGGGCTGCACTTACCGCGACACGCCTTTTTTATCCATGCTACGCCCTTCCTTGCACGGTAATCCGGAGCAATGCACCACCAACGGAGTCCTCGCCCATCGTAGTCGATTCTTATCGCAACGGGCACTCCTAGCGTCGGTTCCGCATTCGCCGAGGTGACACTAACGCTATCGGGGGACGTACCCGGAAAAAATTATGTCTTGTGTGGGTAGGTCGTCTTTTGCGTGTTTTCTAAAACTCGCTTTGCTCTTCTTGGAGCCTGTTCTTGCTCTCTTTTTTCCCTTGCTGGCTTGCTTCTTGTTTGTCTTCTGCAGGGAATACAGGAACGGGGAACGTTAGATGCCGGTGATGGTCGCGGCGAGGTTCCAGGCTTCCCCACCAAAACCGATGTCTGCATCCCACTCTTTCCCGGGTTCGCTCCGCGCATGCCTAGGGACTGATTCACTTCACCCGCGTATGATTTCTTGCCTTTGCCCGGTACTGACCTTCACAGTTTGGCTAAGTCAAGGCAGTGCGCCTCCAACGGAGTCCTGCCCACCGTAAGCCGATTCTCATCGCAACGGGCAAGCCCATCGTAAGCCGATTCTCATCGCAACGGGCACTCCAAGCGTCGGTTTTGCACTTGCCAAGACAATGCTAATACTTTCGCAAGAAATACGTCATGGGTAAAGCGTTGATTTCACACGTTCTCTTGCGGCTCTGACTGCATCGGGTTGTGATTCACCTCGCACCAGGCAGTTCTTCGCCCGGAGCGCGCATCTGGTCCCCGCAACGAGCTCCGTGCTCGGGGGCTGGATCACCTCGCCCGGAGCTCGCATCTGGTCCCCGCGACGAGCTCCGTGCTCGGGGGCTGGATCGCCTCGCGCCGGGCAGCTCTTCGCCCGGGACGCACGTCTGGTTCCCGCGACGAGCTCCATGCTCGGGGACTGGATGGCCTTTGACTGGGTACGTCTTCGCCTGGTCGTACTTTCTGGTTCCTTTAACGAGCTCCGTGCTCTGGGACTGGATCTCTTTACATGGTTCCTTCGACGAGCTCTACGCTCTGGGACTGGGTCACCTTTCCCGTTCGTATGCATTGTCTGCTCCTAGCACACGATCTACGTCTGGGGCACATCACCTTCGCTCGAGAGCGCAGTCTTTATTTCCTCGGGCAAGCTCTAACCCGAGAGGTGGTTGCTCTATCTTTTCCTAGGCATCTGAATGCCTGGATGCAGCAGCACGAGTCAGTCTCGTGACTTGCTATGTTCATTCTCCCGGAAGATCTGATCCTACCGGATGCGGTGGTACGCTCTTCACTACTAAGAATCCAATCCCTCCTTGATGACGTTCAGCCTCAAGGAGATGATTTACCTCATTTCTTCCGATTTCTGCACTAAAGGCCGAATGCGCTGCTCGGACAGATGCGGTTCCTCGCTCGATTACAGAGTTGTTCGAGATCAAGGCGATTTGTTCGGTCCCGATCAGTCCCGCTTTCGGTTGTACTTTAAATCTGTTCGATCGCTTTATTACGCCTTTGTAGCAGAAAAATACCCTCTTCGGACTTAGAGTCTCAAGAGGAAGAGCCCACTCTAGTGAGTCCTTCCACTTGAGTCTCGGGGCTAGCTGTCGGGATTAAAATCACGGCCCATAGCCATGGCCCACCCTCGACGGCCTACTCGAACACCTACCAGGCCCACTCCTCGAAGGTTCTATCGAGCCCATGTGCATCCTGCCGAACAGCTTCTTGGCGGCACGGCGCGTAACGGCCTAGGATTCGTGTTTGAGTCCTACTCGAACAAGAGTTCTGCACGGCTACGTGAAGACCCGGACGTTGGTTTCCGGATTGGAATAGAAGTCGTGATCCCCAAGAATTGGAGTATACCTTATCTACCTCGGGATGTATTTGGCATGTATGAGTTCGTTGCAAACTCGTAGTTGGTCTGCCCGATATTCCCCAGAGGTCGGTTTGCTCAAGACTATATAAACAGGCCCCTATGGCGCTTAGAGGACCTGGCGAAGAGCTTTGCATCTTAGCACCTCGTGGACATCATCTTATAGCTTATCGCAAGACTTGTATCAGATAATCTCGCCGAGACTTGTTCGTCTCGCCGAGCCACCTCTTGTATTCATCTCTGATATATAAGAAAGGCTGGACGTAGGGCTATTATCTCTCCCGAGAGGCTTGAACCAGGATAAAAACCCCCATCTCCTGTTCGTTGCTGTTCGTGGTTGTTCGGCGTGTCTCCGATCTCCTCCTTAAAGAACCTTAGCGACTTGAGATCGATATCTCAACCGTCGACAGGTCCCATTTTTCCAAAAAAATGTGTTTGTAGGGGGCAGAAGCGGGGCTCGAACCGCGGCGGCACAGTGAGCCCGCGCTTTTGCCTCGCGCTACTAACCAGTTGGACGCTATACGCTTGTCGGTATAAGTGGGGGCGCATTGTTTAAATGGATTGAAAATATCTAGAAAATGAGGTTTCTTGTAATATTGTAAAGATTGTTCGTAAATAGTTTATTATCATTATAACATACGAAATATTATGAAATATTCACTGTAATATCTAAATTCCTGTCGTCACTAGAAATTACATTAACTAGTATAAAATTCCGCTTAATTCCGCTTAATAGAATAAATATCAAGAATACGCTTTATTTGCTACTACTAACCAATCGGACGCAAAATGCTTGTCGAAAATGAGGTGTCTTGAAAAAATAATTTAGTACATATATGATTATCGAAAAATAATGATAAATAGTACATATATGCAACTACTTTGTTTTACAAGTGATCCTTCGTTGTGGTCATGGCGTGCGTAAGGGCATCGTCATCACCATTGAGGATAGTAATGTCTACATCCACCGAGAAAGGCGGCAGCTTGTTGAACTGATTATACTCTTCTTCATCCGTTACGCCCTCAACTCCGACAATCCTTCTTTTACCAGAAGAACAACATGGTGTCTTGGCTTATCAAGATACAAGTATTATCCTTCGCTTTTGGTACTCCGTCCCTTTTGCATTTTCGGTTTGCTATCCATGTCAATCACATAGAAAATCAGTGTGACATCATTGGCGAAACACGAACGGTTCGTCCTCAGAGGCCACTTGCTTAAGGTCCACGGTTGTCATCCCGCATCGTCAATCTGACAAATGCCGCTTTGACCCATTGGCATCGAAATAGAGGGACTTTCAAAGGTCCGTACTCAAGCTCCCAGATTTCCTCTATAAAACCATAATAGGTGTCCATGTTTCCATTTTTGTCCAATACATCAATTCAACACCGCTATTTTGGTTCGTGTTTTGCTATCCCGAGATGCGATGTAAAATGTGTATCCATTTATCTCATACCCTTGCCATGATACGATTGTCATTGATGGTCCCCGAGCTAAGAGTTGCAATTGTTCGTGGACACCCTCCTTGCCCAACAGCTGCTTTTGTAGCCAA
Source organism: Raddia guianensis (assembly GCA_036346415.1). Taxonomy (NCBI): domain Eukaryota; kingdom Viridiplantae; phylum Streptophyta; class Magnoliopsida; order Poales; family Poaceae; genus Raddia; species Raddia guianensis. The sequence continues at coordinate 40,336,447 of CM070539.1, forward strand.
CCGCCAAAACTCTCTACTTGCTTGTTTGCGATCCACTTTTCTGACCTCCCTAGGTATTCGTCTCGTAGAATCTTCTCGTGGTCATCGACATATGGAGCCACTAAAGCTGCTTGCTTCAATACTGTGAAATGTGCTTGTCTAAATGACAATATATCTTTGCAAAAGGATTCTTTTCTTCCTAGAGTGCCTTTTCCTTATAGCCTCCCCTCATAGCGTGATACAGGCACGCCAATCGGATTCAATTCATTAATGTAGTTGATGCAAAACTCAATCACCTCTTCTGTGTCAACACCCTGGGCAATGCATCCTTCTGGGCGAGACCGGTTACGAATATATTTTTTTAGCACACCCATGTACCTTTCGAAAGGGAACATGCTGTGTAAGAAGACGGGTCCGAGAATTTCTAACTGTTTCACCATGTGAACCATGAGATGGACCATCATATCAAAGAAGGACGGAGGAAGATCATCTCAAGGTTGACCAAAGCAATGACAATATCATCCTCAGATTACATAACTTATCCGGATCTATGACCTTTTGTGATATGGCGTTGAAGAACGAGCACACCTTCACGATTGTCCTCGTACCTTGTCCGCGTAACACCTCTCAACATCACCGGCAACAATCTGGGTCATCAACACGTAACAATCATGCGATTTCACGCCATAATTTTATTCTCTTTTGTGTTTATAAGTCTTCTTATGTTCGACGAGTATCCGGAAGGGACCTTAACATTGTTTAACAACTTAATCATGTTCTTTTCTCTTCTTTGCTTGGAGTGTAGCTCGCAGGATGGAGGTAATGCCCTTTGTCTCTTTCTTGCGGATGTAATTCCCGCTCGAGTCCTAATAGTTGTAAGTCCTTCCGTGACTGAATAGTATCTTTTGATTTGCCGTACATATCTAGAAATCCTAGCAAGTTCACGCAGACATTCTTCGTTATATGCATAAAGTCTAATGAGTGGCGAACCTCTAAGTCTTTCCAGTAAGGCAAATCCCAAAAAATTGATTGCTTCTTCCAACTAGCCTTCTTCTTAGCTTCTTCAGGAGGGAGTGATGGGACAGGTTTGCTACCATGACCCTTTCCAAATACGATTTTCAGATCCTTCACCATGGAAAATAAATCGCCCCATCGTGATGCTTAGGCTTCTTGCGGTTCTCTTCCGTCCCATCAAAATTAACTAAGTTACTCCGTAGCACGGTGCTTCAGATTTAGGAACCTCGATGACCCATGTATACAACCTTCCGAGAGTTTGTCGTACTTGTCTTCCATATCGTCCAAGCACTCGATGCGTGCTTTATATCCCTTGATAGATAAGCCCGACAGTTACCAAGTGCTGGCTACCATTGATGGTCACGAATAGTAATGCACGAGGGTGAAGTACTCTCTTTGTATTCATCCCATATACGCACACCATCGCTCCATTAATGTTAGCGAGATCTTCGATCAACGGTTTTAGGTACACATCGATGTCGCTCCTCGGTTGCTTGTGGCCTTGGATGAGTAATGGCATCATAATATACTTCGCTTCGACACAACCAAGGAGGAAGATTGTAGATACATAGAGTCACCGCCGTCTTCGTGATTGGTGCTCAACTCGCCGTAGGGTTCATCCCATCTGACTCAACGCAAACCGTATGTTCCTCGCATCGCTTGAAAACTCCGGTATTTCCTATCAAGTTTTCGCCATCGCGACCCATCTGCGGGATGTTTTAGCTTTCCATCAACGTTACGAGCATCGCAGCTAACGCATCATCTTCGCATGCTCTTTGTTCGCAAATGACGCCTTCAACCGAGGAATTATAGGAAAGTACCACACCACCTTAGCGGGGTTCTCTTCACCTTACGTGCCCTCTACCTCACCGCATCATCACGCTTGGTCTTATACCGCGATGTTTTGCACACCGGACAAAGCTTCCAAATTCTCACACTCATTGCGATAGAGGATGCAATCGTTACGGCATGCATGTATCTTCAGTACCTCCAAGCCCAAAGGACGAGAGCTTGCTTGGCTTCGACGTAGTTTCGTGCAATGTGTTACCCTCTGGAAGCAACTTCTTCATGAGGCCTAACAACTCGTTGAATCCCTTATCGAGACAATCCATTTGCCGCCTTCCATTGCATTAGTTCTAGTGTGGTACGCAACTTTCGTGCCCCTCGTCTGCAGCTTTGATACAACAAGAGTTTCATAGTCCTCCCAAAGGCGCCAAACTTTTCATAATGCCTTTTATCAACGTATTCTCCTCTCCATCAAGCAAGATCTGGTCTATATCATCGCCGCCAAACTCCCCGCATATGTTCAAATAACTGTGTTGGCCGCGTTCGAGATATTATCATCCACCGTTCTTCTTCACCCGTGTAATCTCTACTTCGCCGTGCTTGGTCCAATGGTATAATTTTCCATAAAACCTCTTGAGATCAAATGAAAATGAATTTGCTCACGGCTTGCCCTCCTTTTGATTCTTGCAATCAATACATGGGCAACATATATAGTCTAAGGTAATATTGGTTTCAACATGACGAATAAAAGTTTCTAAACCTCCACGAACTGCGAGGAACATCGATCCATGTACATCCATCGCCGATCCATCTGCATTATACATATTCATAGCATTGAGTGTAACGATACCTTGTGATTAAATACACATATTGATACCATACAAACAAACATCTTGCAAGGCTAAATACTCTGGGTGAATCAAAGAAAGATCATCCATCATTGATACTATTAGGAATTTGGTGTAGATATGTGGAATTAAAAATAATAATATTTTTAACATCCATCATTCATGAAATACCCTTCCCAATCCTTGTCCCCTCCATTAATCAATGCTAGTACACATGCAAACATGATTTAACAATACACATACAAACATAATCCGATACTTCACATACAAGCATCCAATGATAGTACACATTAAAATACATCAATAAACATACAAAGTCTGCAAAAGACGCATAATTATAATAATTGTTCGACAACAACAATTCTTAAATGCATAAAATTAAATTAAAAAGTACAACATAGAATGTGATCTCGATGTCTCAATCACACTCTATGAGAACGCCACATCCCTTGCCCTTGCCTCGCCGCCTCGCCTCGCCTCGCCTCGCCTCGCCTCGCCTCGCCTCGCCTCGCCCTTGCCCTTGCCCTTGCCCTTGCCCTTGCCTTGCCCTCATTACCACCATTCCGTCGCCATCGCTCTCGCCCCTCGCCTCGCCTCGCCTCCTCATCACCACCGCCACCGCCATCGTCGCGACGTGGCACATCATTGGTCGCCACGTATTTTTGTCTTTTGCGCTTTTTCAGGTATTCCTTCCCCACAACAAGCAATGGTGGAGGGCAAAACACTTTAGAAAACAGACATTTTGGACCTAGTTGGAGGGAGCGTGGTTTCGATGTTAGTGGCGTTGTCACCGGTCCAACAAGACATCCTAAATCGACGGAAATTTAATGGAAAAACATGCATAAAGGTCGGCATTTGTAGTTGCGCCGTAGCGATGGCGGCGGTGGTCGCGGCGGCGGCGGTGGCGATGGTGGCGGTGGGATCGAAACGAGGACGCGATGCGGTGGATAAATGTACCTCGCCGGCGTGGCGGAGAGGCGCCGACGAATGGGCGGTAGCGGCGCGACGACGAGAGCGGGCGAGGTCGGGTTGTGACGACGCGGCAGCGCGGCGGCGCGACACGAAGCGTTGTTCGATGATGATCCGATCCCTTTCACCGCTTCCCAGCAAGCGAAGAGAGGCTCCCCACTCCTCCTTGCTCTAGACTCAGCAGCTCCTTGCTCCTCGGCCCGGTCTCCGCCTCCTTCCTCACAAGCGCGCGCGAAGCTCCTCGGCAAGTCGGCGATAAGAAGACGACGCATGACTTTTTGTTGTCGGAGGAGAAATGGCTCCAATTATCGGAGCCAGATAGTCCCGTTTGTCACACCAACCGACTAATAGTAAATATCGATCCCCGGTTGTAACACCAACCGGGCCTTTTATGACGAAGAAATGGCGCCAATTATCGGAGTTTCGAGTGTTAGTCCCGGTTGGTATCACCAACCGACTATACTCCCCCACCGCCAACCCACGCCTAATCGACGATTGGTCCCGGTGGAACCAACCGGCCTGAAAACCGTCCTTTTGCCTCGCTACTATTGAACCGGACCGTTAACCTTATTTCCGGTTTGATGGTAACCTGGACTGATGTGCCGGGATGGAAGACCCGTTCCGTAGTAGTGAACTGCAGTCGCTAATTATTTGTAGCAGAAATTAAAGATATTAGGTAAAAAAACAAAGCCATACAAATCAAAAATATATGACAAATGGCATCCACATATCAAAGTTCGTGATGATAGATCTACATTATTATGCCCAACTCCCCCAAATATGGATACGGGAATTGATGCATATATGGGGAGATATGTATAATGCAGCTCTTTGGAAGACTTCAACTCCATCCGATCAGAACAGTGTCACAAGTTCAGTCGCTAATTACCTGCAACAGAAATTAAAGATATTAGCACACACAAAGGCAGACAAACCAACGATATAAAAGAAATGGCATCCATATATCAAAGTTAGTGGTGATAGTTTAGTTCTACATTATTATGCCCAAATAAAGATAAGGGAACTGGCGCATATGGGGAGATATGTATAATGCACCTCTTTGAAAGACCTCAACTCCAGACGACAACTCTACTGTTAAAGAAATAGTTGTCCTTTTACGCCTGCTCGTGTGATATACACCAACCTACAAAGCCAAAAGACAAAAGAGAACTTTTATGCGATCAATATGTATGGTTGATAAATAAAATGTAGACAACATTTTTAATCTACCGTTGGATTGCATAAAGACTTAATTTAACACCCTGGCTAAACTAGAGGTTGCCACAGTGGCATGTGTTGATGTATGCTTGTCTAGCACCATGTCAAGAGTGTACATAAGGTTGGACACGTTAATGATTAATCTAACGGAAAATTCTTAATTTAACACCCTTTGATGCGTAGCACTAGCAAGGTGCTGTGTTTCCAGCTGCGAAGATTATATAGTTGTGTGTATATGGTGGCCCCGGACTCTAGCGTTGAGGTGTCAGGCGACCAGCAAGAGTAGCACGGCAGCAAGGTGCTGCCTACACAAATAGATGGAAGATTGGAAGAGAAGCAAATAAAGATTCTTTATGGCTTAATCAACTCAATATCGTGTATTCTCATTTATAATAGAGATTACTCACCTAGCACAACTAACAAGGTAACACCAACAAACTAGGTGACAAGTAACCAATCCTTATGCCATATAAACATTACTTATGGTTTTCCCTCGAAAGAAGTAGCGACAAATTCTGAACAGACCTAATGTAACAGCAAAAGAAGATAAATCCTATTATCATATTATTACATACTGGCACACTAAGATATGGATGTATGACCCTGTAAGTCATCTGATATGCCGGACCGCGTATACTTTCGTAAACGTGGCTGCCACGGCAAACAGGTCCAGGAGGGATAAGTTGTCCTTAGTTATCTCTATTGAATTGTTATCCTTAGTATTGTCTTTAGTATAGAAGATTACTCTCATTGCACAACTAACACCAACAAACCAGCTAACAAGTAACAAGCAGCATCCAATTCTGAACTAACCTGATCTAACAGAAAAAGGAGATAAGTTCTATTCTGATCGTATTCTGCAAATGAACTGACATACTAAGAAATAAATGTACTGCACATCATCAAGTTGTTGTGGTGCTTCCTGGACGGCAGCATACTACACGACAATCATAACACAAAGATAGAAAACAAAGTATTTCCTACATTTGTATTATGGCCTATACCATGTGACAGTTGGCTATAGCCTGTTTAGGCCTTGTTTGTTTCAGATTAAATTAAATTAAATTAAATTAAATAAAAATTTGTCATTTTTGTATAAGCCAAATGATGTAATGTTTTGTAGTCATTCTTGTGGGGTTTTAAAGAGTACTTCTTTAAGTTTGTAAAATATTTTTTTCATAATTTTTTGAACTTGTTAAAAAGTATTTTGAGGTGGTCACAAATTTGCTACAGTAAAACGCAACTCTACATTAATCTGAAACAAACAAGGCCTTAGTCCCTAAGGCATCAAAGATGTTACCAAAGCATTGTCTTCGCTGCAGGATCATGTGCCTGATTACTTACAATCTTACATACTACATAGAAAAATGGCACACGTGCGCACAGCGTGACATATTGTTGTTTGGTTGGCATGTGTAGCACAAGTTGTGGTGTCATGTGTATCACAAGAAATTTACCTTGACATCAACGGTCGAGTTCAAATCATTGTTCTCTAGATATCTCTCACCAATGCCTAGCAGCACATGCTCCAACTGAAACACAAGACAGAACTAAATTATGTTTAAAAAATGTTATAAATATCATAATTATAGAGGCTGCAAATTCTACCTCAATTATACTTAGAACTCTCTCTCCTTCGCATGAAAGAATAACATCCCCTTCTCGAATGCCATGTTTCTCTGCTACAGATTCTTCCAAAACCTAATAACGCATTTTACCAGAGTTGCAACACAATAAAGTTTAAGGCACTGTATAGGCAGAAATACTACTTTTTTCAAAACGACAGAAATACTATTCATTAGGTAAATGTACCTCTCCTACTACGAGACCAGAATCAATGCCAAAATCACGTGATAGCAGCTCCAACTGAGAAATGTCAAGAAAACCCACATTCCTCAGCTGTAAACCAAGTTGAGGACGAGCAACTCTCCTACACATAATTACCACCAGATTATTCAATATATTTACAAAAATAATTAACATCCAAAATTAAGCATCAAAATCGTTTATACTTGAATGCTATAAATAATTATCAATTAACAGGCAAAGCTAGTGAAAAAGAGAAACTCTGCACAGATATTTTGGGTGAGGTATAGTTATTATTAGGAATTTAACGCCATGCATATCTAAACAACACCAAAGACACGACATTTGGTAACGTACTACAAAACTAATAACTAAATTTGCAGAGCACTATTACGAGCACTCCTACACAGAGCACAAGCACACTAGGCTACCCTAGTCATGGTCACAGGGCGGCTGCTAACTCCTTGCATAATTTGCACTACAGCTAAATCGTCATGATTGGAAGGCAGAAAACCCACCATGCATGTCTACTTTAAGGGCCTGTTTGGCAACAAAGTTTTTAAAAACCATAGTTTTGTAATACCATGGTTTGTGCTTTGCTATGACTATGAAATACTATGGTTTTTCAATACCATAGTTTGCTAGCACAAGTGAGAAAACTTTAGATTGGAGTGGAGTCTACAATACTCCAAAAATACTATGGTATTGTCAATACCATGGTTTTCAAAACAGAGTTTTTAGGGTTGCTTCCAAACACCTCATGGTCTAAAATACCATGGTATTTGAGAATAGCATGATTTTGCATAGAAACTACAAAAATACTCCACTTCCAAACAGGGCCTAACCCCCCCTCAAACTCATGGTAAACAATGAGTTTGGAGATAACAAACCGGCAATCATTCTACAGTCTAGTCAGTGCCTTCGTGAAGACAACGGCAAGCTAAAGGTCCGAAGGCACATGATGAACAACCACGTGGTCCTGCACATAAGACCTGAAATAGAAAGCATTGACACCAATATATTTGGTAAACACGTGTTTCGCCCGATCCTAAGCAATGTTGATGGTGTGATTTTGTTTAGTGTAGATGGCCATATGAGCAAAAGGTGGAACACCAAGATGTGCTAAGAGCCATCAAAGCTAGGTCACTTGAACCATCACCACAAGCAAGTGCACATAGCTCAGCCTTTGGAGCGAGAGAATCATTTGACGCTTGGTCTTCCAAGAGATCAAGGAAGAACCAAGAAAGACGTAGTAGACCAAGAACTTGCTATCAGAGATATTACTAGCCCATGTAGTATCAGAGTATGGCTGGAGCTATAAAGAGTTGGAGCTCGAGGGGAGATGATGATCAATACTACCCTCAAGGTATCGTAGGACATGAAGGAGGTGATTGTAGTGGATCTAATTAAGTAGGAGAGGACACGAATTAACCAATAATGTGAAAGACATAAGAGATGCTAAGATGATTAATGCTAAGGTAAACAAGACTCTCAATTACTAACTCAATGATAAAACAAAAATCATGGCCAGCTAGCAGTGATCAAGTATATCAAAGCAAGGAACAAGAAAAAGATAGGGAAGATACCCAAATTTTCTCCACGTTGAAAAACACTTGAGGATGAGAGAGCTTGAAACAAAAGCTACATGTGGCAATCTTTTGAACAGCATGCCTATGATTTTCCCATCCAAATCTAAAAGTGCGCCACCAGTGCTACACTGCATGTAGAATAAGCGTTAAAATTTCAATCGGCATGACTAATAACAAGGGGAATCAAAATGGAGCGGAAAAATAAATATTATCACCCGAGGAATTGAACCATCGACAAATTGATAGTGGTTGTGTTCCAATCCAGATGGATCTCTGAATTTCACTGAGGCTCTCCTACAAACAAACTCCAGGTTTTTGTCTCTTGCTACTATATACAAATTCTTACCAGACTCTGAACTGGATTCTTCCAATGATAAAACTGGTAAGTGAGACCCTCCCGTGATCTCAAAGAAGGCCAAGTCATAATGCTTGTTAAAATACAATAGCTGGCCCTCTGAAGTTGTGCCATCTAACAAGTGAACCACCACCTGAATGGTTTTTAAATGTCAGAGAAGAGAATGTTTGCCAACTACGAAAAATAGACATTTAATTGTTCAAAACTTAAGATGATTTAATGCGAATATAAGCACATTCGCTGCACCACGATACATAAAGGAGTGTTAACATGCGCCTAGCCAACATTAGCAATTATAGCACTATGCACTTCAGTACTTGTACACTAAAGTAATACCATTCTGCACAGCTATGGTGCTCCCTGACATCGAGTTTACGGATTCTGAGGCAAAAGTAATCAATCTGAACCGTTCATCTTGTTCGTCTCATCGAAATATAGCCACCAACCAAATTTTGTAATTTTTTGAATTGTTTACTATTTATATTTCGGAAGTTTGAAAAACAATCACCCAATTAGCCAACGAGCATTCAGAAAGACTGATTTTCACAAAGACAAAATAAATAGTAAAAGATTACAAAATTTTGTATGAACAAGATAAATGGTTTGGATCAATCGCTTTTGCCTTGGAATCCATAAATTTGATGCGAAGCACAAAGAGAGGCAATTGGACTCCCATCAATGTCGCGATGTGTTTCAAAAATCCATAATGAAAATCTTCGACTGAACCAGTCATCTTGTTCGTCTCTTTAAACTCACTATCGACAAAAATCTACATTTGTTTAAATTTGTTTACTATTTATTTCATATTTTTTTCAAAATCGGTATAAATGGAGGCTCCAAAACTGGATCGTAGATTTTGGAAAATATGAAACAAATAGTTAAAAAATATATATATGTATAATTTTGTCGATAGTGAGACTTTAACAAGACAAACAAAATGCCCGATTCGAATCGAAGATATTATTTACAGATTATTTCACACACTCCGCGACTAATGAAGGGTTCCGTTAGTCACGACTGACCTGCGCGTGCACCCATGCACACACTCACCACTTGCCATGCGGCCACTAACTCCAACCTCACCTACACGTGCTCGGCTTGATGACTCATCTCCTGGAGACTTGGCCATGCACGAGTAATTGACTGATCCAGTTCCTTCAGAATCCCTAGTATACTCGTTCACATCTCTCGTGCAATCCGTCACGCTAATCCTGGCACGTCAATGACCAAGCAACATGCACATAATTGCATGCGTTTACACACGCAACTAACAGCACAACAAACTGCTAATCACACGTGATCGTACCTTCCTATGTGCTGACTGGACCTTAACACACACTTTATTACAAGACTAATCTAGCACATTCAACATTACCAGAGATCATCTTTATGCATGCAACCACCTTTATACATGCAAGAAACCAAGCAAAGCAGTTATAGCATGGCCGGGTTCTTGAGTTAACTAATTAAGAACATACCTTAGCCTCAGGAACATAGTCCTTATCAGACCAATCATTGAAGGGTTGGGTGGTGGAGATGATCCAAGCTGATGTGAGAATTATTGTAGAATGCTTGACTTCATTCCGCCCAAAAACAATTCCAGAGCACCGGTTAATCTCTTTACCGTCTGTGAATATTGTCTTGAACACTCAGCAAATAGCACATATCAGCAGAATAGTGTGCGTGTGTGCGCGCGCCTCAATGTTTGTACGTTAGAGAGAAGTGATCGATATATTATACCTTGGTATGCTGAAAGGATTAGTACAGATTTTGCAGCATCGAGGAGTCGTATCTTCTGCTTGGGGTTGTAAGGTTCACTAAGACCGGAGGCCTTGGAATGACTAAGAGTAGGTAAACGGAGCTGACGAGCTACAGGTAGATTTTCGGCGAATAAAATGGCCTTAAGTTTCAATGAATAATTGAATGAACTTATATGTTTCGATTAGATTATATCAGATGAGTGTTTGCATATGAAAACTAACCTTTTTTCTCCATGTAGTCGTGGACGTCCTTAGTGTATTTGTTCATAACCACAGGATCATCAGAGAAATCATAGATGATCGTTCCATCAAAATCCGTCCATCTTGGCACCACTGGGGGTTGCGGCTCGCGTAGAGGTGAGCTGATTGCAGAGGAATCTGAATCTGAGGAGACGTGCTCTTCTGCCAACCCCTCTACCAGATCAGCCTCTCGAGACTCTTTCCTCATCCTCTTAGCAGACTTTGTTGCAGTTGGAGTCACCCCGGCTGCAGGAGCTACAGGGCTCGTCGGCAGCGACGCGCTAGGGCTTCGGCCCCTCCGAGATCGCCGCAGCGGTGGCGACGTTAGAGGGCCTGGGGCCGTCGGAGGTTGCCGCGGCGACGTATCGGGGCTCCCCGACGCGCTCCCGTCGCCCATCGCTGCTCCGTGCTCCTCCGTGGATTGTGGCACCGTCGACGTCGATACCGATTTGATCTCGCCGTCGACCAGCCCGATGGCGGCAGGCGGGCTAGGGTTACGAACGGTGGCGGAGTCGATGTTGAGTTTTTCTTCTCCTCTTATCTTCTCTTGCTCATTTCAATCCAATGGCCGGCCTCGTACGCTGCTCTGGCCGCGGCATTCACAAGAATGGGCCATACCCACAACTAAACAGGCATCGCAGATTCACAGCCCACACGGTTGGGATTTCGAATTTTACTTTTCTTCTATTTTATATTTAACAATATCGCAAACGCTAGGAATCGAACGTCCGATCCATCGACCGATGATATCATCAATGATACTCGCAAAATAACTATTGAAACTTGTTGAAATCTGATGAAACTTGACAGTTTAAGAAGTTTGACGAGCATGAAATCCAAATTTTAGTAGAGCTCCTCAGCTGCGGTGCCTCTCTCTCTCACCCACCTCTACATCGGTGTCTGGAAGTTCCCTGACACGGCAGCCCCGCGGCGTGCCGCCGCCTTCCCCCACCTCCGGGAGCTCGGCCTGTGCTCCATCTTCATGTCGTCGGAAGAGGACCTCGCCTTGCTGCTCAACAAATGCCTCGCCCTGGAGATCCTCGTCATCCTCGCTAGCCTTAGCCTGTCGATGCTTCAGCTCCGCGTTGTCAGCCGCAGCTTGCGGTGCGTGCAGGTGTGCACGTCCATCGCTGAAGAGCTCAGCGTGGAGTACGCCCCTAACCTCGAGCGATTCTTGATGTGGGAACTGGGAAGCTTTGGGCATCGTGCTGAATCCCAGCAAATTTGTTGAAGGAAATCCAGTGCTGCCACCTATGCGCGCGAGGGTGAAGATTGGCAGTGTACCCAAGCTGCGCATCCTCGGGTTCTTGATGCCAGGAATACACGACCTGCAGATCGGCAACACCACCATCAAGGTGATGCATTAGCCGTGTGCATGTCCATTCCTTGCAGATAATTAATTTTTCTTTCATTCCCCTAACGGTGTAGGAGTATTACAATTGCATAATTGCTTTGATAATGCAGCTCGGACTAAAGGTGAACCCACGAACCATGGTTCCCAGCGTCCAGATGCTGGGAATTCAGGTGAATCTTGGAATCGGCACTGACGCCAGGATGATGCCTAGCTTTCTCAGATGCTTTCCCAATGTCGAGACCCTCTATGTCCAGGTAAAATTAACTAGAAATTACCCGAGTTTGTATTTGCAGATATGAGATTGCAGCTGCATGACCTAGCACTAAGCTAGCTGAACTGTTGAATTTGCAGTCTGATAATCCCGGCAATTCTGCTGGCAAGTTGGATGTCAAGTTCTGGAAGGAGGCTGATCCCATTGAAAGCGTACAAGGACACATCAAGAAGTTGGTTTTCCGTGAGTTTGGAGGGCAGAGAAGTAAGCAGGACGTCCTCAAGTTCATTGCCGAGCGTGCGCAGGTGCTGGAGAAGATGGTGATCATGCTGACCCATGGATGTTCTGTTCATCGCGAGGGTGCCAAACTGAGGGCTTTCATGGCTTCTGCACACTGGGCCAATGAAGGCTGTAAGCTGACGGTCCTTGCAAGTCCATTCCCTGAACAAGGTACTTCTTGGTGCTTTCAAAGAGCGTTAAACTTTTCTATCCTGGACCCTTTCGACACTTTCACATGCGCGAACACGAAGGGTCTACATGCTTGCAGGGGACCGTGTTAGATTGTTGGCGGTTCTGCTTTTTTGAGGATTAGCAGCCTTCTTGATAGCCGGAGTGGCTTTACTTCCCAATCTTATAGAAGTAGTGTTATTTATATTGTAGAATGCTGGTGCTGTTTACACATGCTGTAATATGTAGCCGAATGCTGCCTGGGAAGTTTATAACTTTGCTTACTATGATACTGATTCACTAAGTATGTTGGTTGCTAAATATGTGGCTGAAAAATGTCACTAAACTTGTTCCATTTGGTATCACATTTTATTGTTTGCAAACTGTGCAACATGATTGATTATTCGCATGCCTGCATTAATTTACCAGAAGAGGAGGCCATTCTGATTTCTTCTACTCCCAGACACTCAGTCCATTTTATCATACAGCTTCTGAAGCTAGGCTGATTAATCTGCCTTACATCGTTCTTTCCTGCTTCAATTGCCTAGCATATAGAGATATCCTGGGCCAATTATAAACATTATCCTTGATAGGCATATAACGATTGCTGGAAGTGCAAGAATTTCTTTCATAGGAGTACATATTAGGATTTCAGCCTTCATTACATAGATATGTCGGCTGTAAGCCTGGGGAACGTACTGCTCTTTCTAGTTTCTGCTGTGTTCATTCTGTTTTAAGAGTACTGTGATCGAGGATCATCATTCATAAATAGCTAGGTTATAATCAACATGAAAACAAACTAATAGGGACTGCACCACTAACGCATATCCTCCTTGCACAAGGATCAACAGCAACAAAAGAGATCCTGAAATCAACAAAAGCTCTCACCAATCTGCTCAATGTCTACCAAAATGTGCCGTGGCCCCGTGGCTCGAGCCCTAGGCACAGGCTTTCTTTTGTAGTTTGTGATCATATGCTGTTAGCTTAGATTGCTCCCTGATAGCTTATAGAGGACCACATTTCTATTCATTTGTCATGTTAATCTTCGTATATGGTAACGTTTGTTATTTTTCTTCATATTCAGTTGTTCATAATTTGTAGTAGAATCATGTAAAGCCATGTCAAAGTATAATTCAAACTTGTTCATAGTCAGAAGCTTGCAATTTAAATTAGATTTTAGAGGGTTGCATGTCTGATCTGTCTGCACTATGTCATTCTTGAGTTATATTGCTTTTGCTTGTCATAATTTCGCTGCTTCGCATTTTGCTTCATGTTATTCAAAGTACCCGTACGGCCGTACTAGCACTGTTATACTCAGAGGAGAGAGATCTTCAGCTAGGCTAGCCCCACTTGTTATACACGAATGATAATCATACATACACTCTTATGAGATCCACGTACGTAGTTCGTGCATATATAGTTCTGCACTAGTACTATCGATTATAGTCTTGTCGGTTATAGTCACTAGCATGCATTGATTAGTTTGTGGTGAATCCCATCTGCAATAAAGGAGGCCTAATTAAACTATAACATGGGTCAGGCCACAAAATTTTCCTTCCATTGTAGGTAATTAACTATATGATTGTGTGACCTGATTTGTCCTACTACGCGTAGCTTCTTGAATCTTGATTTTTAACTGCGAGAAAGCATGATCTTTCTAGACCTGAAGTATCATAAGTTATGTTGTGCTATATGGTTGTGGATAACAAACTGAATCTTAATTGCATGCAAGTTGTGGCACTGCTTCGATGCCTGGGTTTTATACTGTCATTACCGCACCATTGACATTATTTGTCAAGGTATTGAGCAGCAGTATTCCTCTTGCAGAAATTAAAGTGTTGTTGCTTGCACATATACCGTTATGTAAACGCATGACAAACAACCACCATCAGCATTTTGATGTGTAAAAGATGATTTGGCCTGGCAAGGTCTCAACTGAGCCTTGTGAGATATATATATCACAGATACAACAGATAGAATTTACAACAGAACAATGTTTATCTAATACTAACAGCCTAACAAACTTTCTATCTTATCTTGATGTTAATCCTCTAGTACGGGATAAGAACATCATCTCCTTTTCTTCAGCCTTAAGCTTCGTTTCTCTTAACACGCCCCCTCGATCACAACCGGGAACATACATGTTGAGATCGAACCTAAGTTTGTCAAATGGACCTCGGGCCAGTGCTTTGGTAAATATATCTGCCAGCTGATCTCCTGAAGCTGTGAACTTGATCTCTAGAAGCTTTGCCGCCACTCTTTCTCTTACAAAGTGAAAATCCACTTCAATGTGCTTTGTTCTAGCATGAAACACTGGATTTGCAGTGAGATAAACTGCTCCAAGGTTATCACACCACATAACAGGTGGTCTATGCTGAAAGATGCACATTTCTTTCATAAGTGACTGTATCCATATCACTTCAGCTGTGGCATTGGCAATTGCTTTATACTCTGCTTCAGTGCTCGACCTAGAGACAGTAGGCTGCTTCTTCGAACTCCAGGAGACCAGGTTTGCACCGTAAAAGACTGTAAAGCCATTTTGTGAGCGCCTATCATCTTAGCATCCAGCCCAGTCTGCATCAGAGAATGCGCTCAAAAGATTAGATGATGACTTCTGTATCACCAATCCATTCCCTATCGTCCCCTTAACAAACCTCAGAATTCTCTTTACTGCTTCCAAATGTTGTTCTGTAGGTTTGTGCAAATACTGGCAGACCTTGTTGACAGCATAGGAGAGATCTGGTCTTGTCAGGGTTAAGTATTGTAATGCACCTACCACACTTCGATATCTCTGAGCTTCTCCTTCTATCAATTCTTTGCCTACAGCATTCTGCAGTTTCTCATTAACTACCATTGGGGTACATACTGCCTTGCATCCAATCATGTTTGCCCTCTTTAGTATATCTTCTGCATACTTTTGCTGCTTCAACACTACACCTTGTGAGTTAGGAACAACTTCAATACCCAGAAAATACTTGAGCCTTCCTAGGTCCTTGAGTGAGAACTCCCGAGCCAATTCACTTATCAATTTCTCTGCAGCAACGCTGGATGAACTGGCTATAATGATATCATCAACATAGACAAGCATATACATGGTAACATCATCACAATTGAACACAAACAGAGAGGTGTCAGCCTTAGAGGGGACAAACCCGAGGAGTTGGAGTTTATTACTTAGCCGAGAGTACCATGCACGTGGTGCCTGTTTAAGTCCATAGATTGCCTTGTTCAGCTTACAAATGTATCCTGGATACCTCTCATTTTGATACCCCGGTGGCTGTCGCATATAGACTTCTTCTTCCAATTTACCATGTAAGAATGCATTGTTTATGTCCACCTGACGAAGGACCCATCCTTTGCTCACTGCTACTGAAAGAACCAGCCGAACTGTGGATGCTTTGACTACTGGACTGAAAGTTTCATCGTAGTCGATCCCCGGTTTTTGTTTGAAGCCTTTAGCAACCAGACGCGCCTTGTATCTGTCAATTTTGCCATCAGGTGTATATTTGAGTTTGAACACCCACTTTGAGTCAATGACATTCCTCCCCGCCTGAGGAGGAACCAAAGTCCAAGTTTGGTTCCGAAGCAGAGCCGAGAACTCAGCATCCATCGCCTCCTTCCAGTGTGGATGACGAAGAGCTTGATAGTGGGACTCAGGTTCGGCAATGGCCGCATGAAACCCCCGACGATGCAACGAGTACCGCACGGTGCCATCCGTCCAGACCTTGGGTTGCAGGACTTGGTTCTGAGAACGAGTAACCATGCGTGGCGCCGGTGCTGGAGGTGGAGTGGAAGCAGGTGATGGCGATGAATGAGCCATGGACCCGTCGTCCTGCACAGGAGTAGCTGAAACAGAGGGATCAGTAGGCTCAACAGGCAAAGAGGTGTCAGTCTGCCCTACAGGGGAATCAACGACTGAAGGCAACATCTGTGGTGTGACAAGAGGCATAACAGTCGTAGTGGACTGTGTTGCCGGATCAAGAACAGTGGACATCGACACGCCAGAGAAAGGGAAGACCTGCTCATCAAAAATAACATCGCGGGATATGTAGACTCGTCCAGTGGAGCAATCCAAACATTTATATCCCTCGTGCATGGTACTATAACCAAGAAAAGACGCACTGTTTAGATCGAAACGCTAACTTTCTGGAATTATAAGGTCGGAGATGAGGCCAACACGTGCACCCAAACACTCTGAGCATGGCATAGTCTGGATTGAGATGATGAAGCTTAAACAGAGGTGTTTGATTGTCAATGACTTTAGTAGGAAGGCAATTGATTAAATATGTGGCTGTAAGGAATGCCTCGTCCCAGAAGCGTAGAGGCATGGATGCTTGTGCAAGTAAGGCAAGACCAACTTCAACAATATGCATGTGTTTGCGTTCTACTCGGCCATTTTGCTGATGAGTGTGTGGATAGGATACTCGATGAGTAATCCCTTCAGAAATAAGATATTTGTTCAGATGCCGAAATTCACCACCCCAATCAGATTGAAAAGACTGCAATTTATGGCCAAGAGCTAATTCAGCATGCCGTTTAAACTGATAGAAGGCTTGCTCAGCCTCGAATTTATGGCGAAGTAAATAAATCCAAGAAAAGCAACTGAAATCATCCAGAAAGCTGACATAGTATTTAAAATTTCCGACAGAGGGAGGTGCCGGTCCCCAAACATCAGAATGAACCAATTCAAGAGGAACAGAGGACACGCGAGTAGATAAACTAAATGGTAGCTGGTGGCTTTTTGCCTGCTGGCAAGCATCACAGACACCGGTACTCTTATTTTGTGGACACGACAAATTGCTTGAACTAACAATTGACTGAACTACTGAAGATGATGGATGACCGAGCCTTCTATGCCAGTGTTCTGAAGAAACTTTGGTGCTGGAAAAGACTTGATGACGATGAGCAGGTTGATTATTGGATGCAAGGCTGTAGAGACCATGATCACATCTGCCGTGCAGGATTGGCTTCTTCGTGACTTGATCCTTAACACAAAAATAGTTTGGGTGAAATTCGAAGAAGTCATCATTGTCAAGAGAAAATTTACGAACAGAGAGAAGATTTTTAGAAATCTTTGGGACATGAAGGATATCCTTTAGATGAAGTACACGATTTTTGTTGCCATTCAGAGTAGAAGACCCTATATGGGAGATTGACAAACCTGTGCCATTGGCGACCTGAACCTGATCACCGCCCTTGTAGCGATATCGTACCATCAGACGATCCAGTTCACTTGTGATGTGGTCGGTGGCGCCGCTGTCCACGTACCAGTTTGTGTCAATCTGGTACTGACCAGTGGAGGCAGAGTTGGCAGCAACACGTTGATCTTCCTCTTGATAGGCATGGTTGAAGCGATTGTAGCACCGCATGGCAGTGTGATTAGGCTTGCCACAGATCTAACACACTGGTCTCGCTCCTTCTGAGCTGTTGAATCGGCCTCCATCATGGCCACTAGGACCATTGCGACCACCGCCTGCATTGTGGTTGAAGTGACCTCTGCCGCGCCCTCCACGACCAACCATATTGGCCGATGAGGGAATCTAGAAATCGGTGGCCATCTGCCTCCGTGCCTCATGGCTCATGAGATGAGCATAGAGATCAGTGAGGGTCAATTCTTCAGATCTTGTAGTAAGAGAAGTGACAAAGGCCTCATATTCATCCCCAAGACCAGAGAGGATGTAGGAGATGGTCTCCTCTTGGCGCAATGGCTGGCCGATCGACGCCATCATGTCAGCCATGTTCTTCATCTTGTGGAAATATTCCGATGCAGCCATATCTTTCATGCGAGTGTTTGCAAGTTGAAGACGGATTTGCATGAGTCTCGCACGAGACCAAGAGGCGAACATCGCCTCCAAAGCCGCCCACACTTCTGCTGATGTGGTCATGAACAAAACATGGCCAAGGATTTCTTCAGTCAGTGAGGCAAGCAACGCACTGAGGACCAACCGATCACGTTGGAACCATTCTGTATACGCTGGATTTTGAATCTGATGAGTCTCACCCTCCGCCGATGCTTCAGGGATTAGCGGAGCAGGAGCTTGGATTGTTCTCTCAACATAGCCGAGAAGCTGTTGGCTACGGAGATAGGGGACGATCTGCGCCTTCCAAAGGAGAAAATTCTCCCTGGTCAGACGCACAGTTATGAACTGGTTAAACGCTGGGGCCGTGGGCAGTGCAGTCGCAGCAGGAGCCGCCGGAGCAGTGCCGGTGGTCAGCGAGGGTGTTGTGGCAGAGGAGGTGCTTGAGTTGGTGGCCATGACGATCAAATGGCTCTGATACCATGTAAAAGATGATTTGGGCTGGCAAGGTCTCAACTGAGCCTTGTGAGATATATATCACAGATACAACAGATAGAATTTACAACAGAACAATGTTTATCTAATACTAACAGCCTAACAAACTTTCTATCTTATCTTGACGTTAATCCTCTAGTACGGGATAAGAACATCATCTCCTTTTCTTCAGCCTTAAGCTTTGTTTCTCTTAACATGATGTGGTCTCTAGCAAGCCGTGTATTGATTATGGATTTAGTCTGATGATAGAACCATAGAGCTGTTACTTGATGAATTGTTGCTTCATTGTGCCATTTATGTTTGCATGGGACCCTGCTAAATTATATGGTGATTGTCATGAATGCCGCGCTATATGTGCGGTTTGGTTTTAAGGTGTGGGTTTAGTTGGACGGTATGATATATAGTTCAACTGTTTAGTTGGTCATCTAGAATGATAAGATTTTTTATACATGTTTGGTTGGTGGGGTGGGGTGGGATGGAATGATATAGGATGGTTCAAATTTAGAGCATATCGATCCTCTATTACATATACGATGTGGTTTGACCATTTTGGTCGAACAATCTCATATAACTTTTGTTCCATTCTGTATATTCCGTTTCATTAGATCACCATGACACAAACAACTATTTAGTGGATTTAGGATCCTTCCTTATAAGGACAGGGGCATGCTTTTCTGCGAAATGTAAATAGGAAACGAGACCATGGAATCACCACTCACCAGGATTAATTGTAACAAGGGACTCGTCATATGCTTGTGTAGTAAGATTTTTAATTCGCTTCCGTTATCTAAAAATTGTGGGCTGGTTTGAAGAGTTAACCTTGCAGGTTTTGTATCATTTCACCTCGCGGTATTTCCCCATCAAGGACACTAATCACTTCACCAGTAATCTTGTACCCACTGGCCACTATATATATCTCAAAACTTGTTTTAAAGGATCATTGGAAAGCTTCCCTGCACAAGAAATAACTAGAGGACTATAATATGAGTGTTTATAGTTAGCTGCTACGTGCTCGGCTTGCGACATAATATATACCCATTACACTGAACCATTCTGTATCATCTCATTAATTCCAAAGATAAAAAGCCAATATAAGCCGATAATATTATTCATCTTAGGCATTTACATTAATTGCAAAGATAATCAGTTCAGCCACTTATATCCAGGGATTTAAATTTCGCAGTGCCGCAAATTTTGTTGCAGACAAATCGCTGGATTTCATGAAATTTGGACAAAATTTCACCGGAATAAAAATAGACATTTTGAATTTTAAACAAAAAGTAATGAAAAATAGCAAACCAAGGAGTCAAACCATACACCTCATGTTTGGACTACTCACCAAGCTACCATAGGTTCTCAAAAGAAGGATATTATGGCTTTTTATATATTAGTCTCAAGTTTTATAAACTCATTTGAATTCAAATATTTCGTGAGGTGATTCATGAAATTTCGATGAAATTTTGCCGAAAGAAAAATCCCTGCGTACATCGCAACAAACATGGAATTGAGATAATGATCCAAACGACTACAAGTCCGAGGAATCGAAAAAGTATATTAAGGTTCAGAGGCTAAGTGAAACAACCCTACAAGTCGAGGGAGGCATTACCACATCAGGGCAATTTTCTCTTTCAAAATTGTTAGAACTCAAAGTTTTAAAATAAATTTTAAATACAACATTTGGCACTTTGGTTTTTGAGTTTTTGAACCTTGAAACATGTGAAATTCAAATTTGAAAAGTTAAAATTTTAAAATATGAATTTATGTAATTTTGGCATTGTTTAATTCAACTTAAAATAAATAAAATTAAATGAAAATTTGTTATTTTTGTATAAGCCAAATAATGGAATACTCCATGGGTTTTTTGTGGGATTTTAAATAGTTCTTCGTAGAGTTCGTATAATATTTTTTTTTCAAAATGTTTTACTCTCTAAGACGTCTTTCGAGTGTTACAACTTTTTTATTAAATGTTTTTAGAAACTTTCAGCTAAAACAAAAAAGGCCTTTATAGATTTAAAAAAGTTTGAATTTGTTATTTTTTCAAACAAATGAAAATTTAAATTTTCTAATTTTCATAACTTTGAGATTGTTTGAAGTTGAATTTTATACAATTTTTAATGTTGAGTTCTTGTAGAGAGAAGGTAAGGGAGAGGTGTTGTAAATGCCATTGCATTTTAAAAAATGCTGGCGTTACAACCATGAAATTTTTAAAGAAAATGTAACGGTCACATCGGTATTTAATGGTGCCACAAACGGTTTTGCGCAAACAGATACAGATTCAAGGAACAAAATATAAATTTTAAATTCAGCGGGCTAAGGAGACGCTGCTACGAGTTTTGGGAGCCAGCTAAGTGTATGTACTCCCTTCGCCCAGAATACAAGGTGTATTTTCTAAATGGACTTATCCATCAATATAATGCTTAGAGTACGTCGAATACTAGTGCAAAATTATAGCCTACCCCCAAATTTTAGAGCCATGAATAATGAATTTAGGTACGTGAATATTAAAATTTGACGTTGGGTTAGCATTAGACATGCCTTTATTTCATATTCTAATGTAAATTAAATATTTCCTTTTTTCAATATACCAAATAAAAAGCTTGCTTGAGTTTGTATTCCCTATATGAATGGTATTGAAAAGAGCACTTAGAGATAATAATTAGGAATAATATAGAAACTAAATGATTTCTTAATAATTGCGAAGTGGGCAGTCGAGCTTGGAGTCTTTGAACTAAAATTCCAATCTCGCCTAGCTATCAAATCTCAGGCACTCACCGATTTCGTCGCGGAGTGGACAGAGACCCAGACCCCAGCAGCAAAGGAAAATCTAGAGTACTGGACGATGTACTTTGACGGTTCTCTCATGCTCAACGGCGTGGGGGCTGGGATTTTGCTCATATCTCCGACTGGAAATAAGCTACGATACGTCCTCCAGATTCTATTTCCAGTCAGTAACGTCGCCGAGTACGAGGCACTCATCCATGGGCTGCGCATTGCCATATCGCAGGGTATACAGCGGTTAATGGTACGTGAGGATTCCCAGCTCGTGGTCAATCAAGTTCAAAAGGAGTGGTCTTGTATCGGCGACAACATGGCGGCATATTGCCAGGAGGTTCGGAAATTGGAGAATAAATTTGATGGGCTGGAATTGGCTCACGTACTCCAACGAGACAATGAAGCAGCAGATGAACTAGCGAGGATGGGATCCAGTCGGCGCAAGTCCCGACTGGTGTTTTCGTTGAGGAATTGCACAAGACTTCTTTCAAGCTACCAACTCCGTCGAAAGAACAGAAGGACGATCAGTACAAGTCGGAGGTATTATCAATTAACCCCAGGTGGACACAGCCATATTTAAATTATCTCCTCCACGATGAGTTGCCGGAAGATTGCAGCCTTGCTGAGTGCATTACATGCCGAAGCAAAAACTACAAGGTAATCGGGGATGAGCTTTTTCGAAAAAACAGTTCCGGAGTACTAAGGCGTTGCATATCTGAGCAAAAAGGCAAGGATCTACTAAGGGAATCTACTCGGGGGAGTGCGGACATCATGCGGCAGCAAGTTCTCTGGTGAAGATATAGTAACTGATGCGGAAAATATAGTACGCAGATGTGAAGGCTGCCAGTTTTTTGCACGGCAGATTCATATGCCGGCCCAAGATCTACAGATGATCCCTGATCTCTTGGCCGTTCGCCGTCTGGAATCTGGATATGGTAGGGCCTCTCAAGCAAGTGCAAGGTGGATTCACTCACCTCTTCGTCGCCATCGACAAGTTTACAAAGTGGATTGAAACCAAGCCGGTTGCTAACATCACGGCCGCCAAGGCACGTGAGTTCTTTCGGGATATCGTCATACGCTTTGGCGTGCCTAATCGCATCAATACCGACAATGGCGTTCCGTTCAAGAGCAGCGAATTCCAAGACTGGGCCGAGGAGCTGGGCATGAAAATCTGCTACGCCTATGTGGCCCATCCAAGAAGCAACGTGCAGGTTGAACGTGCCAATGGATTAATCTTATAAGGACTCAAAGCAAGGATCTTCGGCTGTCTAAAGCCGTATGCCACGCGCTGGGTCAAGGAGTTGCCTTTGATTCTCTGGGGGCTTAGAACAACCCCCAAGTCGAGCAACCAGGGAGACATCCTTTTTCCTAATTTATGGCTCGGAAGTAGTCCTCTCGATAGAATTGAAGTTCCGCTCTCCATAGGTGCGCAACTACGACAGCAACTAGTCGTATGAAGGAAGAATGGAAGACCGCGGCTGGCTCGAGGAGTCCAGGGAAGCAGCAATGATCCAGTCGGCTAAATACCAACAGGGCTTACGTTGTTATCATCAGCGCAACGTACGGGGCCATGCTTTCTCTAAAGGAGATCTGGTCCTCCGAAGGAATCAGAAGTACGAGCACAAACTCTCCCCACTTTGGAAAGGCCCCTATGTGATTGATGAAGTGACATGCCCGGGGGCTTATCGGTTGAAGCGAGAAGATGGATCAGACGTGCCTAATACCTAGAACATTGAGCAGCTACGTCGTTTTTATTCTTAAATCTTGTATTCAAATATTGTGTAATTAGTCTCTTGTTTGACTTGCTGCTCAGCCATACACGACTAAGCAGTAAGTCGGGGGGCTACACTAAATAGTTTGCGGAGTCACCGCACCATATCTTATCAATGAAATTGTTTTCTATTTACATGTGTCGATCGAATTTAGGTATTATAAAAATTCTTGAGTAGTGGCGCTCATACTTGTCAAAGACGATGTTTAGTCGCTCGGTACGTGCATAGGGAGAAGGCCAATTGCTTATTCCTAGCACTCGGGGGCTGGACTAGTCGGCAGAAGCGTTACATGAAAAGAGGTTAAATCACATACTTAGATAAATTAAGGATCAAATGCACTGAGGAGAAATTAAGTTGTCTACAGAGTCAAATGTCTTGCCAATGTGGCAGAGATCTCCCGGACTTCTTCCATAAGAGCGGAGGCCTCTTCTTCGTCGCAGGCAAATCATTCTCGCATGGCTTCGAGGTCTATGCCGAGATAGTTCAACTTCATAATGACCAAAGCTTGGCTGGCGCAGGTCGTCGCTGCCTCCCTCACAAAGACCTTGATCTAGGTGGGAGTATCTTCCAGTCGCACCATAAGAACCTCAGCATCTGATGGTAGCACTTCCGTGGGATTGAGGTATTGGAGTACAGGGGCTGCTGCTTTTAGCGCGCGGTCGCAAAGCTCGACGGCGGGCTTCACCTTTTCATCAAAGACCTAGAATTAGGCCTTGGTTTTCTGTTGATAGGCCGCAAGACCAGTCAGATAACATAAGTTAATCGGGCCCTAGTGGGGTTGAGTCAGGGAGAGCCAAAGGTAGAGAGTTACCCTCTAGCTCTTTGGCCAATCTGTTGGCCTGAGTGCTGGATTGAAGACTTCTCCCTCCATGGCCTTCTGCCTCACCTCCATCACCTGCTGGTTTTCCTTCAGAGCTGTGTACCAAAGGGCACGGATGAGGGATCGATTTTAAGCGAGTGTTCAATGACCACCACGGGTTTGACACCATTTGACGGATCTCACCTTGGATGGTGTTCATTTCTTCTACGTGGCGGAATAGGAGCTCAGTATTTTCCCTTCGAAGCTCCTCAATCTCGCCGCGAAATTGCGACTTGAGCATGTACAGCACATTGTCAAATTCGTCACGAGACTTTAGCTCGCTTACGGCTCTCTGCAAGCACAGAGAATTCTGTTTGGACCTCTTGCTCATGCGCTACGTGTGGACGGGGGGAAGATTAGTCGGATTCTTTGTGTAAAACGAGAATTCAAGACATGAAGGGATTTTTACCTCAAGTATGTTGGTACTGAATTTTGATATGTTCTTCAGCATCTCCCACTCTTCGGCCTCCTGCTCGTCATCAACCTCATAGCCTTCCATCTCTTTCCTCCATTTCACTCGGAGGGGAGGGGGATTGGCACTGGCTGCGGGGCCGACATCCTACCCTTCGCCGATGAGGATTGGTGAGCAGTAGGGGATGGTGGGGAAGCAGGTTGAGGTGTTGCATGCTGAGCGGTGCCCTCATTTGGAGTAGGCTCAGTTTGGCAGTCAGATCTTGAAGGGACAGGAGCCGGCATCTTGGTGCTGCGTTTACCTTGCATGGAGCCCAAGACAGGTTTTCTACAAGTATTTGAAGATTTTTGAGACCCTGGTTTCTTTACAAATAATGAAGAATGAAGTTGTGAGGGGAAACTTTCGTGATGGAATAAATTTGGTTCCCACCCGAGTGGATTGACCACTTGGGGCGGAGCCGGAAGGCCTTCTAGCCTCTGGTGTGGCCTCTGGGCCAGCAACTGGAGGAGTCGGAGGGCTTGGAGATCGCCTAGAGGGAGCTGGGGTAGGCTCTGGAGCTGGGCGATGACAGCGCAGGAGCGGGACGTCATCCTTATCATCATCCTCTTTCGGGTCCTTTAGGACTACTCCCTTGCCTTTCTTGGCTGGAGGGGCATCAGCCGAGTCCTTTGCAGGACGCTTGAGCGGTGCCCCCTTATGGCTGGGAGCTTTCGGAACGGGATATGTGGAGAAGAATGCAGCGCGTCCCTGTGCAAAGATCAGATCAGATCAGTTATAAAAGAATTTCCCAGACCAAAGCAAGTGGAGAAGGGGATTTCTCGCTTACCACTGGAGGAGGATACGACAGACGGTAAGCGGCAGTACAATTCTCATTCTCTATAATCCAGCCTGGGGCGAAGAGTTCGGCCACTCGGTTGATCAAAGCCTTGTGGGAGATTGGCTCTTCACTTTCCCGAGTGGCATCTTGGAGTCCTGAGTATTCATATCCGAGATGTACCCTCTCTTTGATGGGCTGGACATGGCGGACGTTGTAGTTCAACACTACGCCGATGCCAGTCACCGCCATGGACTTCAGTCTTCCGAGGAGGGTGAGCAATTACTGAACTTGGCTCCCTTCGCTTTTGGCAAGGGGAGAGGACCAGGAGACGTTGACTGTAGGGCATTCCGACGCCGCCTATGGCTCTGAGAGAAATCTTGTTGGGAAAGGGTTTGAGAAGGAAAAGGCTTCTGAAGAGATCAAAGTGGGGTGCAATTCCGAGATACGCCTCGCAAATGTGAATAAAGATCGCGATTTAGAAAATGGAATTGGGGTTAAGGTGAG
Source organism: Raddia guianensis (assembly GCA_036346415.1). Classification (NCBI taxonomy): domain Eukaryota; kingdom Viridiplantae; phylum Streptophyta; class Magnoliopsida; order Poales; family Poaceae; genus Raddia; species Raddia guianensis. The sequence continues at coordinate 40,362,452 of CM070539.1, forward strand.
TGACTTCGATCCCATAGAAATGCAATAACCCTCGGAAGAAAGAAGAGCAGGGAAGGCCGAAGCCGCGAAGGAAGAAGGATTCGAAGACCACCACCTCGTCGGATCGAGGGGTGGGGGAAGACTCACCGGTGGTGGCGCGCCATGAGATCAGCTCTTCCGAGGGGAGCACACCAAGAGATACCAGCCTCTGCAGCCTCCGGTTGGTTGTAATGGACTTCATCCACTCCTTAGCGCTCTTGGTTGCTTTTGGGGTGGAGGGAGATGGAGGAGCCATTGCTGATCGGCGATTGTGGCCGCGGAGAACGCGAAGGAGGAGAACCCTAGAGGTGGAGTTCCCTGGAAAGGACGAAAAAGACTGGCGCGAAAATGGGTGGTTGAACTGACTTCGTTAACCTGTTCCTAAAATACTAAGCAGGCCATGTAGCACGTTTTGGGCCGGGCTTTTTCCGACGCAGAAATGCGGCCTCTTTGCGGAAGCTCGGATAACCACTCAGGTGGCCGAGTGGCTTTCCCTGAGAGGTCCGCCTAAGTGTCGGATGCCGGTCTAGGAGACGCATGGATCTAACTACTCTGATGAAGACAATGTCAGTCGCAAATTCAATGGTTATCAATTGAAGTCAGAAGATGAATGCAAAAGAAATTTCGTGAAGCTTCTAAAAGATTTTCCATATATAACGGCTCTTAGGCCGGATTACATGTTTTTTCGTGGATCAGCACTGTGAGCTAGGGCTCGTTGCTGGCTAATGGAGGAGAAAGAAAAAAAAATGGAAGAGGGCTTGTTGCCAACAAGGAGGGCGAGGCACTTGCCACAAGCACCTCTAAAACCATCCATCTGCCAGCATTGCCATCACCAGTGCGTCCTTGAGGTGAGCACGCACTTGGTATAGCTGCGGGAACCCGCAGATCAGAACCCTAGTGGATTCCTCCGAGCGGATTTCCACATTGACCTCGCTGAACTGCCTCCAAATGGTGTCCAAGGTGACTTGAGCGGCGGCGTTTGCAGCGGCGGCGGCGATCCACTCGACCATCTCCTCCCCTTGGCCGGCCATTTCGGTCTGGAAAAAGGAGGTAGTAGATGGAAGAAGAAAAGGGGAAGAAAAATGACTCGGAGGCTGGGTGAGGAGCAATGCTGTCGACGGTTGAGATAACGATCTCAAGTCGCTAAGATTCTTTAGAAGTGAGATAGGAGACACGCCGAACAACCACGAACAACAACGAACAGGAGACAGGGGTTTTTATCCTGGTTTAGGCCTCTCGGGAGAGATAACAGCCCTACGTCCAGCCTTTCTTATATATCAGAGATGATTACAAGAGGTGGAACTCGACGAGATTAACAGGTCTCGGCGAGTAGTATGCGTCGACACAATGGTGCTTGGCCCCTCTACACGCCGTAGGGGCTCTGTTTATATAGTGCGGAGCAAACCGACCTACCGAGGGAATATCGGGCCGGGCTAACTACGAGATCGTAACGAACTCATACATGCCAAATATATCCCGAGGCAGATAAGGCATACTCCTAATCTTGGGGATCACGACTTCAATTCCAATCCGGGAAACCACGTCCGGGTCTTCACGTAGCCGTGCAGAACTCCTGTTCGAGACGGACTCAAGCACGATTCCTTGGCCATTACGCACCATGCCAGCCAAGGGCTGTTCGGCAGGATGCATATGGGCCTGATAGAACCTTCCAGGGAGCTAGGCCCTGGTAGGCTGTTCGATTGGGCCGTCAGGGAGTGGGCCATGGCAATGGGCCGTAATTTAATCCCCGACAAATGCGCTATATCCGGATCATTTTTTATACACGGAGAAGTTCAAAGGGTGCGCCTCGCTATCCATTCTGAATACAGTAAAACCATCATGGCAATAGGACGGAAGTGGGTGCAGTTGCGCTTTCCGACGAAAACGCGTGACGCTTCGGGCGTGTGAGAATGGCGTGAAAACTCTTCGCCTTCCCTAATGTGAGCTCGGGCCAAATAAGCAAAGAGCAATCCCCTTAACAGGCTTTCTTAACACGCCGCTAATGGTGGCATTGTGTGAACATTGAGCTTAATTCGGCGTCGATACACCCTGGAGGGCATATGACCGGAAGCGCCACATTAAAAATATTTTACGGCATACCACATGTTGGTTCACTAGCCAGCTTTGCATGTTCAAATTTGGGTGTTGGTGAAATTTGGGTACACTTTCAGAGGTATGCCTTTTTAAGGTTGCCAGTTGTATACCGCTACCAGGATACAAAACCTCTCGGCCAAACTGCATCCAATCGGTACGTCCTTAAGGATCAACAGCTGATCCCTTCTCTGGTCGGGACATGTACCACTCGACTGAAACATGCGCCCCATGTTGGGCCGAGTGCTGGTTCTTACAAGTTAAGGCCAGGCATCTGATGCTGGGGAAAATTGAGTTTTTGCCACTTGAAACAACGCCGCTCACAAATTTGCCACTCGAAAATTGACACTCGCAAAAATGCCACCGCAAACAATTTCCGCTCGCACGTTTGCTATTTCAGGGCCTTTTGACCTAATACTCGAGCCAAATACGTAAAAAATATCACGAAAATATATGGGGCCCACATGTCATACTCCCCCCACCTTCTTCCTCCTCCAACCTCCACTCCGGCGAGCGGCGGCGGCGGGCGCATGGCGGCGGCGAGGTTGGCGGCGGCGAGGGCGGCAAGACGATAGGGCGGCGCGCCTTTTCCCATGGGCATGGAGAGTACCCCGGTTTGACGATGAATATATGTGACAAGATGGAATTTGAAGTGTTTTGAAGAAAGTTAAATGGTGCATTTGTGGAAATTGCCGTGGAATTGGTACCGGACCAATGTGCTGAGCTTGGGCTAGGAGTTTTGATCGGACGTGGTCCGGTGGAATTTAGGCTGACACGTCGTGCGTTAGGGCTTCCTAATTACGATGTCATGAAGGGATTATTGTGTTGGTAATTTTGTGATGGACTAACCTTGCAGGTAAGGTAAGGTGTGTTGGTTTCGTGTGTTCACCTCAATGATGCAGGTATCGGTGGGTACGTGGCTGACACTTCACAGGACACCGGAGGTCAAAGCGTCTGGAGGCGTCTGAGCGATCGGGTTCGATGACCTGGCGGTCATATGAGGTGGTGTACTCGAGAAGCTTAGCCATGGCAAGGAATCCGAGGCGCTTGGAGGTCACAAGGCCGATAACTCAGTGGTGAAGTGGTTCTAACCGGTGGGCCCAGGCGTGGTCATGGCGATCAAGATGTCATGAAGAAATTTCCCGGAGGAATATGTGGAGAATATTCTCTCTCGAAAATGTGTCTTGTAGTGTGTGTGTTGTACACCACTAATCCTCAAATGAAGGGTGAAGATGGGCTCTACGTGTTAGGGCATCTCACCCATGGGCTATAAATAGAGATGGAGGAGAGCACCTCCTTCTCATCCTCTTAGAGCTGAAATTTTAGAAATAGAGAGGGTGGGTTGGGTGTGTAAGGGTGGCACTTAGAGTGCTTGTGACCACAGAGAGTGTGGTTTGTAATCCCCAACTCCTATGCAATGAAATCTCTCATCTTCATGATCATCTTATGTTGATTTGCTCCAAGTTCTTCTCTTTTTTTTTCTTTTGGAGATCTTATTCGGAGATGAGTCTTGGTGATTTCTTGCTGGTTCTTGATGGTCTATGAAGCCTTGAGGTTGCGAATATGATTTGCCACACTCTTTGCAATCATATCAGAGGCAAGAGATTAAGTTCTTGACTTGCTGTAAATCTGTTCAGAGATTTTCATCCGCGCAGCAGTCAATAATAGATTTTTAGAAAAATCTATAAAAGCCATTTTGGGATGATTCTGGTTGGAAAATATGCGTGACTCATATACCCATCTGTGGTAAAAATTTGAAGTCCACTAGTTTTTCCATTTGGGAGCTATGAAGTGAAAACCGAGCCCTAAACTTTCTGCTCAAAATTCTTGACAGCTCGTGGTGTTTGATTTTTCATTTTTTCTGTGAATGGATTATTTACATAATTTTTGTTGGAGTGCTTCACGAGTCATGTTTGCATAGGGAGAAAATTCCCATAATTTTCGAAGCAACAGAAGGCCATCATCTCTCTGCTCCAAGTAGAAACAAATTCTGAAGAATCTGTTTTTACTTTCCAGAAAGCAGCTTGGTTTGTTTGAATTTTTATATTTTTTTCTGTAAGGATTTTTAAGGAGATTTTTGGTGGAATGCTTCATGACACATTGACACATAGGGAGAAAAATTCCCATGATTTTTAGAGCATCTTAAATCCACAGACCTCCTGCTCCATGAGAGGACAAATTCTGAAAGAATCTGCTTTTGCTTTTCGAAAGTTGCTTTGAGGTTTTGTCTTTATCTCTTTTCAAAAGCAAGATTTGAATGATTCCTCTCGTTTGGACACTTGACAACCAGGATTGTGGCTCTAAAATCCCCACATATTCATATGGATATCATCCATACAAGTCATGGGTACGCATAGTTATCATTTTGTCCATCGCTGTTTGATCACCGACACGAAGCAGTTTTTGCGGAATGCTTAGAGGGGCTGCATGTGCAAAAAGAAAGCGTCAAAATTGATTGGTGTCTATTCATCCCCCTCTAGCCGCCTAGCTCGGGTCTTCAACTGGTATTAGAGCTTTTGGTTTGGTGCTTCTTTGCAAATCTTGACCGATTTTTGAAGCCGATCCATATTGCTATTTGAGCTATGGCGGACAAGTATTCCACCAAACCCCCGTGTTCTCCGGAGCCGATTTTTCCTATTGGAAGGCTAGGATGGAGACATATGTGACGGCTTAGGGCTGCATTGTTTGGCTTAAGATCAAGGACCCATATGAGTTTTCCAAGGAGGTGACGGCTGCGAATCAAGCCGATGTGGAGCTTAATGCAAAAGCTCAAAATTTTTTGATTCAAGGTCTTAGCCGAGGGGAGTATGAGCGTGTGTCAGACATCACCACAGCCCACAAAATCTGGATGACCCTCCAAGCTTACCATCAGGGGACGGCTCAGGTTAAGGTGGTGAGACAAGACCAACACAAAAGAGAGTACAATGGATGACCCGCGTCGCTTTCCCCACGATGCAGGTGCCGTGTTGCTCCCGGTGTCTCCGCTATGACGACCAGGGGCACACGCTCCTCCACAGTGGCCACGGCCTCTGCCATGAGTGCCTTGCACGCATGCTTGCGTCGGGCGTCGTCCTTGCCTGTCCTCGATGCCGCCATCCTCCCACAGCCGCACGCCCCGTGCCATCTTCTCTGGCCTCGACGCCCCACTTTGCTGGACACATCGGCGGCCCCCCGCAACATCATTAGCCTTCGCACTGACCGCTGCCATCGGTCCTACTCATACACGGGCCCCTGGCTGTGTGGCTGGTAACCTCATTTCTTCTCACCCACCTTCTTCTTCCTCCCCGACCAACATCATTGTTGGCAACGGGTCTCGCATGTGGTCACCTCCACTGGTCATGTCTCATTTCCCACTGCTACCAGGGATCTCACTCTTTGTAATGTCCTTGTTACCTAGCAAATAATAAAAAATCTCATTTCTGTTTGTCAGTTCACCATAGATAATGAGTGCTCTATTGAGTTTGACCCGTTAGGCTTGTATGTAAAGGACCTTGGCACCAAATGCATCATTGCCAGGTGCAATAGCACCTGAGACCTTTACTCCGTCCACCCCATCACCCCCTCTTCTCAGGCTTTTGTTACTAGCACCTCCACCACCTCTTTGTGGCATCGTCGCCTTGGTCACCCAAGCCATGCGACTCTCTCCCGTTTAGCTAGCTCCTCTGCTATCCCTAGTCTTAAGATTTCTCCCGACCACCTCTATCATGCTTGTCAGCTAGGTTGTCATGTTCGTCCCCCTTTTGCGTCTTCCACTTTTCGAGCTGCTCATAATTTTGATTTAATACATTGTGATTTTGTGGACATCTCCTGTTGTTAGTGTCTCCGGTTACAAATATTATCTCATAATTGTTGATGATTGCTCTCATTACATGTGGACTTTTCCACTACGCCTCAAGTCTGACACCTTCCCCACCATTTCCCACTTCTTTGCCTATGTTCGGACTCAGTTTGGCACCACTGTCAAGTGTGTCCAATCTGATAACGGTCGTGAGTTTGACAACTCCACTTCTTGGTCCTTCTTTCTTACCAACAGCGTTGTCTCTCGCACGTCCTGTCCCTACACTTCTCCACAAAACGGTAAGGCCGAACGCGCCATTCATACCACTAAGATGTGATGCTTTCCCTTATATTCCAAGTGAGCCTCCCTCCTTCCTTCTGGGTCGAGGCCCTACACACAGCCACCTACATTCTCAATATTCGTCCTACCTCCACCCTATCCCACTCCACTCCTCACTTCTCCCTTTACAACACCCACCCCATCTATTATAACCTTCGCGTGTTTGGCTGCGCATGCTACCCTAACCTCTCTAGCACTGCGCCGCACAAACCCGCTTCTCGATCTACCCTTTGTGTCTTTCTCGAATATCCCTCCGATCACAAAGGCTGGCGCTGTCTAGATCTCACATCCAACCGCACCATCATTTATCGACATGTCACTTTTGACGAGTTGAGCTTCCATCTTGCGTCCGGCACCTCCATCCCTCCTGATCTCAACTTTGTCACAGAGGCAGACGACCCTCCTCCTATGCCCATAGTGATCCGTCGCTCGTCCTCCTCTATAGGTACTTCTGCCCCGCCAGTGGTCACGTCGGCCACTACTGCCATGACGGTCGTCTCTGCCCCACCAGTGGTCACGTCGACCACTCCTACGTCAGCACAACTATCGGCTGTCACCGCTGTCCCTGTTGGATCCTCTCCACAGGTTGTTGTCAACGGTACCATCTGGTCGGTTTCCACTGCCCCCGTCGATTCCTCGCCACAGGTTGTTGCCAGTGGAGCCCTCCCTTCTATGTTTCTGCCTTCGGTCACCGATGCCCTCGTTGGATCCTCTCCATAGGTTGTTGCTCGCGGTGCCACTCGATCGGCCCCTGCTGCCCCTGTTGGCTTTATGCCTCAGGTTGTTGCCAGCAGGGCCTCCTCGACAGCCTATCCAGTCATCGTTAGGGTGCCCTCAGCTTCCTCGTCGCCCCTGCATATCACTGCCCCTGTTAGACTTGCTCCACAGGTTGTTTCCAGTGATGTGCCCCCTCCCGCAATGACCAATGCTTATATATGGTCACCCATCAGAAGGCCAAACTCTCCATTCGACCTCGGAAGCTTCTCAACCTTCACACCACCGTATTGTCTCCTATCCCGAAGACATACCATGGCATGTTGTCAGATCCCAATTGGCGTGATGCTATGTTTGAGGCTCTCCAGGCCAACCACATGTGGGACCTTGTTCCACGTCCCCTAGCACCAATGTTGTCACTGGCAAGTGGATCTTCAAGCACAAGCTGCATGCAGATGGTTCTCTCGATCGGTACAAGGCTCGTTGGGTTCTTCGCGGGTTCACCTAGCGCCCTGGTGTTGACTTCGACGAGACCTTCAGCCCAGTTGTCAAGCTGGCCACCATCAGGACTGTTCTCACACTGGCTCTCTCTCGCGGCTGGTCTATCCGTCAGTTGGATGTCAATAATGCAATTCTGCATGGCACCCTCACAGAGATAGTGTATTGTGCTCAGCCATCCGGGTTCGTTGATCCCTCCCTTCCAAATCATGTCTGTCGGCTGAACAAGTCATTATATTGTCTAAACCAGGTACCTCGAGCATGGTACAGCAGGATTGCTTCTCATCTGCTCTCCCTATGCTTTGTTGAAGCAAAGATCGACACATCACTGTTTTTCACCTTGGCGTCGACACGGTCTATCTTCTGCTATATGTGGATGACATTGTCCTGACCGTCCCCTCGAATTTAACAGGACCGTTGATGCCCTTCAGCGTGAATTCTCCCTAAAGGATCTGGGGACCCTGCATCATTTCTTGAGTCTCAGTTCAGTTATAGCCTAGTGGAATGCATGTCTCACAGCGATAGTACATTCTGCATATGATGGATCGTGTTGGCATGTCAGATTGCAAGCCTTACAACACTCCGGTGGACACTCAGTCGAAGCTCTCTGCTGATGGAGCTCTTGTCTCTGATGCGACCCTCTACCGCAGTTTAGCAGGTGCTCTTCAGTATCTCACATTCACCCGGCCGGATATCACTTTGTTCAGCAGGTCTTCCTCTTCTTGCATGATCCCCGGGATCCTCACTTTGCTGCCCTGAAGCGCATCCTCTGCTACCTTCAAGGCACACCTGAGCTTGGTCTGTTCCTTTCGCACAGAGGCCGCTGCTCTCACGGTCTACTCAGATGTTGACTGGGCAGGCTGTCCTGACGCTCGTAAGTCCACCTCGGGCTACGGCGTGTTCCTCGGTGATAACTTGGTCTTCCGGTCTTCTATGCACCAGCACACTATCTCCCGCTCCAGTGCTGAGGCAGAATACCGCGCCGTCGCCAATGGTGTGGCTGAGGCGTGCTGGTTACGGTAGCTTCTCCAAGAGCTTCACAGTCCCCTTCACGGGGCTACCGTCGTCACTACGACAACGTCAGCGTGGTCTACCTCTCCACCAAACTAGTGCAGCACCAGCGCATCAAGCATGTCGAGATCGACTTGCACTTCATACGAGAGCGGGTGACTCTTGGTCAGGTCCGCGTTCTCCATGTCCCGACGGTCATCGCAATACGCCAACATCTTCACCAAGGGGCTGCCTACTTTGGTCTTCACCGAGATGAACACGTTCCTCAAACAAATTGATCAACAAACCAACTGATAGCGTTATATTTCCTTCACAGTGTTTCTTTTGGGGAAAGCATAGAAACACCAAAGCTTTCTTGGAAAAAAAAACGTTTATCGTTTTCCACGTTCGCAAGGGCGCGCTGTCCTCGCTAGTAAGATATTAATTATTTGTCTAAAGTACTTTGAGTTTAAGGTCACCTCATCATGTATGTGTGACGCTCGGAATCATGGGGCATGGACGTAGGCAGCGAAAGATATCACGATGCGACTCGCTTCAGAAAATAACTCGATGATTTAATGACTAAAGTTCAAGGCGTCATTATCCGACGGAACTCTCCTGCTGTATACGAGGGTTTGTTAGACACAAGACAAATTAAGCAAAAAACCATAACCAGCTATCATAGTTCTCGCTTTCCACGAAAACGAATGCAATAGGCAACAACTGATCATTCGAATCCGTGCCTACAGCTGTCATAATTGTTTACCTATATTTCCCAGCCAAAAATGTACCATCGCAACATAGCACCGGTCGATGATGCTTAAAAGCCTCAACACAACACCAAAATGCAAAGAAGACGTGCTTCAGAACCTTAAACCCAGAATGGTCATCATCTGCATGGTCTTGAATGTTAAATACATGCTGTGATTTCTTGTCTTTAATACTTTCAACAGATGAGGTAAGTTGTCGTACGAAGCTTCACAACTACCATAATGAGACTCCAAGGCTTTCTATTTTGCCCTCCGTACTTTTCCATAGTCCACCTTGTATTTAAACCTCGTATCACATGCATTCATAATAAACTGGACCGCTATATCCTGTTTCTGAATTATCTCTTGCTTCAATGTAGCAGCAATCCAGATTGAACTCATATTACGATATTCCTACAGTATGCCACTTAAATTACATCTGTGTGGGTTAATGATTGAAATCTACCACTTTAAAGCAAATTTAGACTTACTCGCATGCACCCTAAACTCGCAATTATTTTGCATGCATCGAACCGTGTATCTGCTCATGTCAGATTTGTGTACCTTAAATTGTCGTTGCATTTACATAAACCAAATCTTGACAACGTTTTGCACAGCCTCCTTTGAACCATATATTTGTCCTTTATGCACCTCACTCACCCCAATGGCAGTTGACGACCCATGACCATCATCTATAAAAAGCTCATTTGCATTGTTTCTATCCCATTCTTCTGGAATAGCCTTGTCTTCCTCATCACTTGAACCGTTCTCCGTTTGCAGCTGTTCCTCTAGCATCGCATGGGCATCATCATTGTTCATATCATCCACGATTGCCTTGTTAATCTCTCCCATGTCAGCTACATATTGTTCGTCTCCAACTCGTTCCTCCACACCATGTTCCTCTCGACCTACTCGTTTGGACATACCTTGTTCTGCTACAATAGCTCCTGATTCGTTCCACAATTTGTCAGCGTAGCCTCCCTGTATTGCTGTCCCACTGCCTTGTCTAGCTTCGACATAATTTTGTGCTATAGGGATACTAGCCCAACAATTTCACTTACGACATCCCTGTATAAAAATTGACAGGGCATTCTCCGTGTTTAGGGTAATCAGCTTATAAATTGGGGCTTCTACAGACTTGGTCCATAAAGCCTGTATTCCAAACTATATGATTCTCTAGTGACCACCCAAATAACCAAGAAATCCACATGTGCAATACATCAAGCGTTATATTGTCAGCACCTGGATAAATTGTCTGCACATAAGCAAATTGACTAAGGTCTACCCCATTCGGATCCTCCATGATATTACCAGGAACATAATGATTGACAAACAACAACATATTCATTCTCTGAAATAAATGAAAAAAGTACTTAATTATGAATACATACGAAGATAACTATACTGCTAAATTTTCTCCTATATTATCAGTAATATAATTAATGATTGATACCTAAATTATCTCCTATATAAATTATCTCTTATATTATCTGCTAAAAAATGCTTAATTATTGATACCTAAAAAATTTTCCCTAAAATCCACGGCGTTAAAGATAACTACACTACTAAATTATCTCCTATATTATCAGCAATATAATTAATAATTAACTATCCTACCATGGTTCCAAATATATATGGAGAAAATAAATAGTACAAATATATTAAAAAATAAAATTTTAATTGTACTTACCAACAACACCTTGTTGTCGGTTCTATTATTCTCTCCCTCAACTCACTTTGCTCTCTACTGTGGACAGGAGCTATGGCTGGCGCTATGAGAATGAGGGGCTGGGCAGGCGAAAGGGCTTTTATATGCTAATGCGACGCCCAAGCCTCCCTCACCGAGGCCGTCCAACACCCTAGGCGCCTTCACCGAGGGCGCCCAGCCCAAACCGCCCTGACCGAGGACGCCCGGCCCTCCTAGGCGCCCCGGCGGAGGGCGCCTACCCCGTGCCGCCCTCATCGAGGGCGCCGATTCACTTGCCGTCCTAGCCGAGGACGCAGAGCCTCAAAACACCACTCTGGCCGAGAGCGCCTAGGGGCATTTTTCGAAATGCGTATGCGGAATGGGTATTTTTTAGGTTTGCGCATTTTTTTTGGCAAACAGTAAAAATTTTCGGAAATAACAACATGCAGATTCTTTATTTTATGTTAGTTTTGTTTCTTCAAAAATTTTACTACCTTCGATTTTTTATTCCACGTCCTGTTTTTGGCTTTTTCTAAAATTTAGTACAAACATGCAAAAATATAAGTCATACTTAAAATACGTCATTTCTTTTAAATTTGTTTAGCTCCTCATGCATTGTTTCCACCCAATTAGAATCTTGAAGCGCTTATTCAATGATTTTGGGCTCTACACAAGACATAAAGGAGAAGTGCTCACAAAACTTTGTATGACGGGAACGAGTTTAAACGCCGTTACTCATGTCACCAATGACTTGATTTGTCGGATGGTATTTGGCAATTGTGTGATGTGTCTTTACTGGTTGTGATTATTCAATAGGTTCATTTCCATTAGCTTCCTCCATGTCTTTTAGATTGCTCACTTGGGGCTTCATATAGGGCGATTGTTCAACACTTGGACCATTGAAAAATTGCCTTCAGTTTTTCAGCTGCTATGGTCATATTCTTCATTGCTCTAGCCAAAGACTCATCACCTACATCACTCAAATTTTTATTCTATCCTTGCAAGTCATTAGATTCATCAAATTTTACATCCTAACTCTGCTCAACAAGACAAGTTATTGAACACCCGATAAGCCTCAGACTTGAGAAATAATCGAGCATGATACCTTCGTCGCAACTCCTTTGAAACTTACCCAAATGGTGTCTCTTTTTTAAAATGTAAACTTTGCACCTAAAGACACGGAAGTAGAAGACATTTGGACGTCTTCCAACCAATAGCTCATATGTAGTTTTCTTGATAAGTCGGTTAAGATAGAGCCGATTGATGCCATGGCAAGCCGTATTGATAATTTCAGCCCAAAAATTGTCGGGCATGCCATACTCATCCAACATGGTTTTTGCCATCTCAATTAGCGTCCTATTCTTCCTTTCCACCACACCATTTGTTGAGGTGTGTATACGGCGGAAAGTTCATTCTTTATACCTAGCTCATCACAAAAATTTTCAATATTAGTGTTGACGAACTTCGTCCCATTGTCACTTCTAACCTTCTTTATGGGAGAATCACATTCATTTTCGGCCCTTTTTGCAAAAGTTTTGAAAATGTTTCCAACAACACTTTTGTTTGTCAAAAAAGAATATCCAAGTAAATCGAGAGAAGTCATCTACCACCACTAAGTAAATAGAGTTTCAACTGATGCTTACATATGTTGTCGGGCCAAACACATCACTTTGTAAAAACTCTAGTGGACGTGAGGTGGACATGACACTATTTGATGGATGTGGGTTTGCAACTTGATGGGCGCGGACGCGGGGTCCCGATCTTCTGGTGAGAACGGTAAGGATAAATCGGTAGGTGTCACGGAGACCTAAACGATCCGGCTTCCAACCCCGCAAGGAACTGGAAATCCCGGCGATCGCTAAACCACCACGATGAGTGTTATCGACCGAACCAGAGGCACGATCAACCTGTCCACGAAGGACAGTTCCTACAAGCAACCGAAGAACAAGCAAGAACACAAGATAAGCAATCTCAATTGCGAATATAGATTAAGAATAATTGGGTTTAGAAACTTAGTCCTGTTGGTCTAGCCGACACAAGAAGAATAAGGCGAAATCTCACACGACAGTGACGAAATCAACTAAACAAAACCCAACTAAAACGAAGCACAGCGTGGGACTTATATAGGGTGGCAGCCAGAGAAGGGGCACCCAAACAGGTGCCCACACGTGCTCAACCCTAACTCTAGGGGTACATGGGCTTTGGGCCCAAAAATACGACGACGCAGCGCCGGAAAGTTTATATCCGTCAACCTGTTTTTGTGATTCCCGTTGACTTGGATGGAACTTGGAGGCATGGTTGGATCCGTTGGAAAGCTTATCTCGATAACTTTTCGTAGAGTCCTTGTTTGCCTCATTTGAACATCGTATGTGATCTGGGCATCGGTTTGAAGGTGCGCTGGTCCTGGAAGTCCGAACCGGACCCGGCAGCGGGTTCGATGTCCTCTCGTCTTGGGCACCCACGTCATTGATGTCCTCATCATCCCCCTTTCTTGAATTTGAGTTATCCTCGACTCAAGCATATTCTCCTGCAAAAGGTTAGGAACAACAGGGGCAAAGCAATAGACAAATTTTTCAAATCATTGCATGATTCTTTAGCTAACTCATCATCTTCATATTTTTTTTGTAGCTAAAAGAACAGGGCCTTTTAATTTAATTCCAGAATTCATCTCAACAGGTTCCTTTTGTTTTGTTACACATGGTTTATCATTGACACCACTTTTATTTTGTGATTTATGACTTGCTTTTGCTGATTCAGCCGGTGTCATAGGTTTTAGCACATATTTCTTTCCCTTAAACACAAACTTATATTTATTAGACCTACCATGATGAGCAACATCTACATCATATATCCAAGGTCTATCCAATAAAATAGAGCAAACATCTATGGGTGCAACATCACAATCTATGTAATCACGAAAAGTACCATGGGAGATGTGAATTCGAACAGTCTTAATTACCTTGAGCTTACCGCAAAAATTGAACCATTCAATGCAATATGGGTGTGGATGCGGGTGTGTGGTCAAGCCAAGCTTCTCGACCATGTCAACGCTAGCAAAATTGTTGCAACTTCCTCCGTCAATGATGACGGGCACCGCATATTCGTTGACGACCATCTTGGTTTGAAACAAATTATGCCGCTGACTTTCTTGTGACCGTTCTGGTTGTGCAGTCAATACACGGATCAAGACAAGTGTTGGATAAGCTTTTGTTGTCGAAGTATCAAACACCTCTCCTTCGGTATCTTCGACACCTGTGGGGTTAGCTGCAACTAAAGTAAGCTTCATGTTCACTAGCAGAAGAATACTCACCATCCTCACGAATAATGAGAGCACGTTGATTAGAATAATCACGCTTTGTATGGCAAAATCCCTTGCAACGGAAACATTGAATGTCGCGAGTACGGCCTGTGGATGTGACAGAAGAAGCACTTTTGGCGGGGGCTTGCACCGCTGAATTCTTTCTTACACTCGTAGCTCATGTCGGAGGGGTAGAAGGAACAACAGGTGGTGATGCTTGATGAATTGTTGATGATGGAACCTTTGCAGCCTCAAGGTTTGACTTTGATGAACCACTGAAGTTTCCTCGCGTCCTGATTTGTCGTCCCTGTACTTTTCTTTCTGCTTTACAAGCAAGATGAAACAAACGAGTGATAGAATTGTATTTCTTATAATCTACTATATCCTGAATCTCACGGTTTAACCCACCCAAGAATCTAACCATTTTTACATCATTACTCTCTTGTAAACCACATCGCAACATACCAATTTGTAGTTCCTGATAATACTGCTCAACTGTTTTGCTATTTTGATTTAAACGTTGCAACCTATTAAGCAAATCTCTCTCATAATAAGAAGGAACAAATCTAGATTGCATGGCACGTTTTAAAACTTGCCAGGTTGTAGGTTCATTTCCTCTTCTACATGTTTCATGCCGCCAAATAGATGCAAAATCAATAAATTCACTAACAACAACCTTAACTTGATTTTCTGGTAAAACAGTAAAGCATGAAAATTTTTGATTTACCAATAATTCCCAATCAAGGTAAGCGTCAGGATCATATATACCAGCATATGGAGGTATTGTCAATTTAACCTTGGCTAATGAATCATCACGTACCTCACGATTACCTTGACGATTTCTCGCCATACCTTATCGGTTGTGGCATAGTCTTCGATGATCGCGATCATTGTTTACATCGAATCCATCGTCAGCCTCGAAATCAGCAGCATACTCATTCTCAGCTTGTTCAACCTCATCAGCCCAAGAGCGACGGTCAGCAGGGGTTGCAGAGGGTGCAGGAGGTACACGGGCAGCAGGGGCAGGAGCTTTTCTTTCAATGTCTTCCATTCTCGTGATCAAGTTGACAATCCTTCTGTCGAGCCGTTCCATCCCGTGGGCGTTTGCATTTTCTAGCTGAGTGATGCTATTGGCCATATCAGCCATGGCCTTTTGCTGGTCCTCCATGTATTTCGCGAAATCAGCGTTAAGCACAGATTCGTTGTTACTTTCTCCTGACATGGTTAGCGGAAGCAAAAAGAACACATAAGAATATGTAAATTATATGCTACTGTTGTGTGTGGGTGTCAACAGCTCTCTAACCTATCCTTTGTTCTTACCAATTCTTACCGTGCAAGCAGTAGGTACAATCGGCAACTGGTCGGTGATAACTTCAACGCACAGGGTGGTAAAGCGACGGCTAGGATCCGTCCCTGCTTGGTTAGTAGATGGTGGAGCTTGGACAGGCTTATATATGTAGCAAAGGAGTAACAGTTGTTCAAACAGCAATACAAAGTCGAATAATAGCCCAAAGTAATACAAGTGCTGGAACTCGCCTAGCCTTAGATGTAGGTCAAGCTGGGATATAGGGATAGCACAAAAGAATGTCACAAAGGGCTAAGATCAGACTAAGCACACTGTAATTGAACACAGAGAGCTCCCTTGTCAACTTCTCTTCTCTTTTTTTAATCAATTTATGTGCGGCTCTTTTCTGTGCGCTGCCTCTTTCTTTCACAAATTTTTTTGTATGATTTTTCTGATTTTTTCCCAACCTCAGCAACACAGAAGTATCGATACGGAGGTGTTTCCCCTCAATTTGGTGGTTAGGGGTGGCCGATACAATTTCTGGAGTGTGCTCTAAAAAAACGTGTAGGAACTTCGGGGGCCGGATAGGTGGTCTTCCTGATGGATTTTCGGCATTCAAATTTGACCAAAACAGACGTAGTAGTTTTGGTTGGATGTATCTCATCGAGATCTTTCCAACGAGTGGTCGTGGACCCAAATCGGAGTTCGTATGAGAAAGCTATGACTTTTTTTCCGAAGGGTCTCCGGATCAGGGTTCCTGGATAGACTGTTTTGCCGGTTTTCTGCGTTTCGGCGACGAGCAGTGGCCAGTGGGTATGCGGTGGCTGAATTGTGGGGCTAGCGATGCAGGGCGATTGGCACAAGGCGGTGTGCAACTTATCTATGGTTTGCGATGGCAGGACAGCAACACAAGGCGGCTAGCAAGGCAAACCGAGTAGGACTCGATTTGGATCAAAGACAGCTAAACCGATCTAGGCCCGACTAACCAGCAACACGACGAACTGTGGGCAAAAATTCAACTACGTATACAGCAAGAACAATTGCAAAGGCTAAACGTGACTCGGAAAAATAGTAAAAACGAAGGTCTTGCACCAAACATGTGCAATATTATAAAGTAAATCCGAATTGATAGAGACCTATTACTGTGGAAACACAAAGGATAGAATAGAAAGGGTCTCGACAAAACAGTTGCATTTTATCTGTTGCATGACAGGACCTTTGTATATATTTGCTGTAATAAACTAATATTTTATCTTTTTTTTTCCTACAAACCAGCGTGTGACCCTTTGCACCCAAGAAAGATAAAAGACATCTATATAAAGACTTGCCTGGTTATTGCACAATATCTCTACAGATGGTTTTAGTTTGTGCCATGGCTTTAGTCCAAGCCTGGAAGAACTATCTAGCGCTGAAAATTGTGTTTGACCAGAAGCCAATCCCATTAGGGGTGGGCATTCGGCATTTTCGGTTATTTCGGTTCGGTATTTCCGATATCTAAACAAAATCGGTATTCAAGAAGTGACTGCCGAAATTTGTGGGGAAAAATTTACTACCGAAATCGAATATACCGAATTAATTCGGTTTGGTATTCGGTATTACCGAAGTTACATTGTCCACCAATTGCTAAATCCCCAACGACAGCAAAAAAAAAAAAGGCATGTATTTGAGATTCCAAGCTTGTAGAAGATGGAGATTCCAACCTGATCGAAGCTTGTAGAAGATGGAGATCTCCAGCATCTCGCACCGCCGTCTCTCTTCGCCGCCTTCCCCTTCCGGCCTTCCCCTTCATGGCTCCGCTGCCTTGGGCACCGCCACCGGGCGACGGGCGACGGGCGAGCGGCGGCTTGGTGCCTGGCGCCCTGGCGGCCTGCGTGTGGATTGGGGGTGGCCGGGTGGGGAGTTAGGGATTGGGCCTGGGCCTTTACGTGGGATGGCCGGCCGGAGTCCGTAGACACGAAGTTTGGTTTTTTCGGTTTTCAGACGCTCGTACCGAAACCGAACCGAACCACTTTGGTTTTCTACAAATTTAAACCAAACCGAATACCAAATACCAAAATACCGTTTTTCGGTTTTTTTGGTTCGGTTCGGTTTTTCGGTTCCGGTATTTTTTTGCCCACCCCTAAATCCCATAGCAAATGTATTGTCAGAACTTCCATCCAATGGTTTATCAACAAGCTTCTTAACCACGTAATTAGTTACCTGTAGAAAGAAAGAGTATAGGTATACTTTAATATAGAAGAAAAAAAAGTAAGATCTTTGATAATTAGCAATAATTTGCTTGTAAAATGTAACTATATTCTGAAACAATATAAATAGTAAACATTTGTTCCTAATATGTAACTCTGCGTTATCCAGTCACATCATGAATATGTATAGTATAATTGAGATCCAGGATACTAAGTATATCTATAGATTATTAGCTCCTGAAATATAATAGAATATATGCAGTTAGCTCTCAAAATAAATGATAACTATGTAGTTAGCTCCCCAAATAAATAAATCTAGGTACTTGGCAACTTGCACAAAAAAGTCTGTACAGTTAGCTATTTTCATGCTATTCCCTCATGCATATAATTGCTTCACATCTGGTTCTTTACCAACAACTGCCTCAAACATCCACCATGTGTGCATCTTTTTTGCTGAGAGGAATAAACCATATTTAATTTAAACATCTATTTGAGATCGATATTTTTGAGATCTTACTTTGTGAATCCGTAATATTCGTGGAGCACTGAGTTTCCCTTGGGTTATGTTCGGTGCAGGTGAACCTTCAGCAGGATGCAAATAAAAGCCACACCTAAATTGAGGAAGAGAAACAAATTACCCTATGGAAGTAACGCCGCCTAGACACTCCATATACATTAATATTTGCAGTAAGCATGATATATAAATTTCCATTTGCTCACATTTTTCTTCTTTTCAGTAATAAGACAAAAAGGGTACACCATTGATAGAGACATAATATCGGACACCCCAAATTACAAGACTTTCTCTAGTCTGCAAGTGATTCTTCTTATTAGGATACACTATAGGAAACACCTATCACAGCATGAACTGAAGGTAATATAAGTTCACCGAAATTCTGTCACCCCTCAATTTTTTACTTACCTTGAGGGACGACTGGATCAGTACGCTAGCGCGGAAGACCAAGTAGCTGATACAAACATACATCGATAGAATAAATTCCTGAATATTACATCACAGTGTTGCATCCATAGGCGACTTTAGTAAGGCGGCCCATACACGCCTTATATACAAGGAATAGTTTCAAAGTTTACAGCGGTCTCCAAATTATCTACCCAAAAGAATCCCTATCGACTACGATCCATCAGCGACTGAAGCGGCCCCTAAGACTCCTCGGGTCCACTATGGTCTTGTCCGTCGTCTTCGAGACACGCGTGAGGGTCATCTTCGACTCCGTCATCTAAAGAAGGTAAGTAGGCGAGGTCAGCGTCATCCAAACGATGGCTAGTTAACACTTCCCTTAATGCATTTAGTGTAGAAGGCTTTATTTAGATGAGAGGGTTATTTTATTTGCGTAAAACCAAGTTTATAAGACTTTTGGAAACAACCTAACTAGCAATTCACTATCAATTGTATTGTTACGAATAAATCAGAGGTTTCCATCATAACTATGCATCCCGAACCCCTCTATCAGCCATACACGACAATCAACACACAAATCGACCAACTCTTAATCATAAATCCAACCAGCTTACATAATCACCTCAATCCATACCAGCTTATACACAATCAGCGCACAACTTGACCAACCCTTGATCGTAGACCCAACCAGCTTACACCATCACCATACAAGCTTATCAATTTCTCATGAACTTTCTCCTGGTTGCCCCCCAACCAATCCTAGTTCTGCCATCATTCCAGGATTTGGCGAATCCTGTTGCGGGCCACACATGCCATGGCGTGATCACCCCAGCCTAGTAGGGTTGTCGGCCCTCCCTAGCCGACCGTCACCCTGGGGATGTGTGGCCTTTTTCACCCCGGGTGAAGGCCAATTCCGGCCACCTATCGAGACTGGTCCCAGAGGGCCTCCCGGAGTGCTCACAACTGGCGATCCACGTCCCGTGCTCCGCGCGATGGCCACGCGTTGTGTTGGAACCATCCCGGATGGTAGCGATTCCCCGCTACGCGTCCGCGCTCCTCCTGGGTAAGCCCCGGACTACACCCAGCACTAGGCATCTCGTGCCTTAATCATCCCTCAGGATGTCCAAATCCAATTAGGGGCAACCCACCAACCTTTCTTCACTTCCACGGTCATCGACCACACCACACCACACACTTGGACTTTCCCAACCGACCGACCCAAACTGACCAAATCCCCACATATCCATACCCACAAACACAATCAGCCCAACATGCATCTACCAGCCCTTAATGTCATATATCATGTCACATTTAAATGAGAATAATGAATGACTGGTGAATATCGGTTCACCGTTCCTGTGGCAGTTAGCCAGAAGATTTGTTAAGACTAAGCCGGTCTAAGCAAGTTTTACCCATTAAGTAGGGTTAAAGTGGTTACCAGACTAATCATAGGCTAACAAGAGCAATGATAATCAAGGCAATCATTAAGGTTAAACATTTCAAGGCAAGCATGTATAAGTATAACATGACTAACAATTAGGCAATCTAATAATCTTTAATAAGTAAACAACATAGTTTAAGGAAAACTAGGTAATGAACATGATATTAGCGATGTTAATCCGCACTAAGGAAAGTCGTTGTCTCTCCCTAATACGGATCACATCTAAAGAGTAAGTGTTAACTCGCCTTAATCCTGTAGGTGGTCCTCTTCGACGTCCCCAAATCTTCCCTCGAGATCGCCTACGTCTAATCAACCAACAAACAATTATTTACTTACTAATGCAATGGAAAACATGATGCATGCATGAACTAGGTTAAATCTTCGGCATATATACCAAGCTCGACTAGCGAACCTACTTTGCGCATGATATGCCATGCATGGCTCGGTGCATTAGTAAATAATATTAATAGTATATAATAGTCTACTAAATCTCAAAATATGATTTCGTAGGATAAGGTCGCAAAAGAGTGATGAGGGTTTCTCGGCAACGTATAATGACGAATATCGGAAATTCCCCTACGTAGGGGATAAGGTTCCTCGGAGTTGACAATAAACTAAAGGTTCATGGGATAAACCTAGGTTATATTTCTTTATTAACTTATTATCCCAAAATCCTCTCTTGGATAAATTTTAATAAAGAAAAGCTAGCTATGTATTAATTGTTTATTAATAAACTACCCTTAGGTTTATATTTAATTTAATGTGCAAAAGTAAACTATTCTAGAAATATTAAGGCATTTATCCATCCAGATTTTCTAGCGGTCAGTTGGTGTTAAATTCAATAATTGGAATTAACCAACAAAACCCCTAGAGTTCAATTAACTATTTAAATATAAAAAAATCTACAAATTTAGCTGTCTGTGCCAAGTAAATGATCCTATGGATTATCTAACGTACTAAGGCATTTTAGGGTGTCGTGGAAATTGTTAAGGCACGTGATTATTCAGTATCTTTTCTAAGGATGATTTGGTGTCTAAATCACTAATTAACATAATCTATAATTATCTTCCAATCATATTATTTTTCCCATAAAGGAAAACCTATCATTTTAACCAACAGTGCAAGATTCCCTAATACAGTGACCAATATTATATTTTTATAAAATCAACTGTCGCCTCTAGTATTTATCTAAATTTTTCTAGAATTTTTGGGGGCTTCTAGACAATTTCAATAAATCGGAAACTGTACTCGGCATTAAACTAAATAGAATTTCGCTGGGAAAACCGTTTATTCGTACTGGGCCGAGCCAGCTAACGATCGGGCACGGAGACGAAAATGGCCTACGGCCCGCTAGCGCGCAGCGCGCCCACGCGACCTAGAAGCCACGTCGAAGGCGTAGTCCTGGGGGCGCCTTCACCGACGGCTCACGCCACGCCCGAGGCGCGACCCCTTAACCTGCCCGGTGGGCCCTGGGGCCACCTGGCAGCGACTCCACTAAGACCATGTGCGAGTCGTTTTCTGGAGGATGGGGCCCGCGGCTCAGCGACTCAACAGTTCCGACGATGCACATATCTTGGGCTTGATCCAATGGTCCCGGTTCATCGTTTACCTTCGGATCGGCTGCGTGGCCGACAACGGCGGAGCTTGACGCGGTGGCGCTACGGGGCAGCTCCGAGCATGTGCATGCGCGCACAGGCACCAACTGGCCCTAGGGGTCCTAGCGGCGCACGCGTCGAAGCCAGTGGTGGCCGGACGCGGCGGCGTGGCGACGGCGGCGGAGTCAGGGGCTCGTCGGCGATGTACGCGGATGCTGCGGCTCTATAGGCCTAGGGCTTTGACGGGAGCATGAGAGGGTCAAGGGGGTGCTTACGACGGCTTTGATAGGGACGAAGGAGGCTCGGGGGCAGCTAGCGGCGGAGAGCTCGTCATCGGCCGAAGCAGAGGAGGCGCCGACACTGCGATGCCAAGCTCCTCGGCTGAAATTGAATAGGGCTAAATAATTAGGGCGTTGCCTAGATGCTCGGGGTGGAACGAATTGAACGATGGCTCACTGGTTCTCTGGGAAGCTTCGACGCCGGCGAGACCTGATTTGGGGGAAAACAGGGGAAACTCGGCTCGGCGGCTCGGCGAGGGTTTTTATAAGCGCCGGGGGTTCATGGGGGCTCACTGATGTACATGGGGACACACTGGAGAGGGGCGGGGCAGCGATGGGACGGCGCAGCGCTGGGCAGAGCTGCAGGCTGCGGGGCGGCAGGGCATGGCGTGGCGCGGCCATGATGGGGGTCAACGCGCGGTGTGGGGCAGCGCGGCGATGCAAGGAGACAGAGTAGGAACGTGGCTACGTGAAAGGCTAGGCGGCGGCTCAGAGAACAGTGAACGCGCGCGAGAGAAGAGAGAGAAGAACAGAGAAAGAGAGAGAGAGAGAGAAAAGAGAAGGCGCTACAGTGATCAGTGGTGGGACCCACATGTCAGGCCAAGCTCAATTTCAAATGGATTTTGAATTTTGGCAAACATTTGCAAAATTTCCTGAATTGGGATGTTACAAATTCAAGCAAAAATGATCAACCAAAAATACGGTTAATAGAGAAGCATCGTCTAACTTTGGTAATGCATCCGGGGCGTGGGGGCAGAGGACGCGGGCGAGACGGTGGAGGAAGGCACAAAGGAGGAGGAGTCATCGCTCTCCTCGTCGCTTGAGGGTGTGGGCTCGATCGAGGTGGTGGGGAGAGGCCGCTCCGGCTCGAGATCTTCCGGCTTCGGCGACGGTGACCGGATTAGGGTTCGGTGCTGGGGGCGCGGCGGCGGGAATGGGAGGTTGCAGGAGTGGGAGGTTGCAGGACTGGGAGGTTGCGGGAGTGGGAGGTTGCAGGAGCGCCATGGCATGCATGATGCGCGGCGCGGCACCGAGTGGTGTGAGTGGCGTGGGGAGCAGATTTGCCAGAACATCCCAAATTTTAAAACCAATTTGGCACGTTATTAATTTCTTAAATGCATAATTTGAAAATGTTAAATCACTCATTATCGCATCATGACATCATCACTTCATGCATCATCCTGAAATAACTTGTGCATTTAAAATCTCCAATGTAAAAATATTGTTGGAAAAATTAAGTAGTTTGTTAACCTACATTATCTTCTTTAAGCAAATCCCATGTGGAATTTTGGGAAAGGTATTAATAGTTTTTTGGAATTAAGTATTATTTCTTAAGTATTTTTTTTATATAATTAACAAGGATGTTTGGAAGAGTAATGCTTTTGGGAAAATCAGAAAACGTTTTAATTTCCCGCCCGATTCGCCCACTTCCTCCTTTCCTCTCTCTCCCTCCCTCTTTCCCTCGGTTGGGCAAGAACCGTGCTTGCCCAAGGCCGCCTCTTCCTCTCCTTTCCCTCTCCTCTCTTCCTCGGTTGGGCCATGACCATCTGCCAAGCCCATCCGCTCATCACGCCCTCCTTGCGCCCGCGATCGTTGCGCCTCTTAAAGCGGGCCCGCCTTTGTCAGCCCGCCTCCTCCTCTGTTTCTTCTTCCCGTCGTCGCGCCGTGTCCGCCGGTCGCCGCCATTGTTCCTCTCTCTCTCTCTCCGGCCTCGCCACCAAGATTCCCATGAAATCGCCGCCTTACACTCTTCCGCGGACCTCTCCGTCCCCTACCCCTTTCCTTGTCTTATCGCCGCCGAGCCACCCTCGCGTTCAATGCGTTCACCTACACGGCACCGGCCGGAATCGGCGCCGGCGTTCGCCAAACCGCGTCGCGTCGAGAGGTTGTTCGATGCGAGCTCGCTTATAAATGGGTATCGCTACCTCCGCGCCCCTTGCTTTGCGCCGCCGCGATCGGACGTACACCGAGCCGGTGCGTTGCTTCTTCTCTCGCGTCGCCGCCATTATTCGTGGTTTCGCCGCGATTTTCCACACCAACCTCATCGTGCATTTGGCGCAGTCGTTCCGTGGAACTCGCGCGTTGATTTGGAGCCGGGTGGCCCGCTGTTCCCGAGCCCACGCTGCCGCCGCTGCCGCGGTCTCGCCGCCGGCCGTCTCGCTTGTTCCGTGAGCTCACCAATCGCTTTTATTCTCCCGTTGTTGCTCGCGATCGGCGGGATTGAGTTAGGGCCTCGTCTTTCGCCGGCGCCCATGGACACCGTGATACTCCGTCGCCGTGACTCGTTGCGCCGCCGCCTCCGTGCGTTCTGCGCCGCCGAGGCACCGCTCGCGTTGTCTCGCCCTCTCTCACTCCCGGCGAGCCCATTTGGTCTCCAATAGCCGAACTGTCGCCGCCGTGGAGCGCGTCGCCGCCGCCGGGGCTCCTCTTTTTCCCCTCTTCACTTCTGCGAGACGCCGCCATGTGGGACCCACGGGTCAGCCAGCGTGTAGCTGCCTGCGCCATTCAAGGTGCCAAGCAGCCTCTCGTGTTAGCCTCTGCCGAGCCGGCCCATTACCAAAAAGCCTTCTTTTCATTTTATTTCTTTTCTTTGTTCTGAGTAATCCTTGTTTGTTACCTAAAATATTTGCTAAAAATAACCAAAGCTTGGTAAAAATTCTATAAAAAATTAGTGAAACTACTTTATTGGTTTCTGAACTCGGAAAAATTATGTATTTACATGTCATGCATATGGAATCTATTTTGGTTAAATAGATAAGCTCTAGGTGCATCATTAATTTCACGTCTTTGTAAATATTCTATAAAAATTCAGGAAAAATACTTTGGAGGTTCTTTGGACCTTAAAATATTATTTGTATGCATGGCATCCATCCAGCATCTGTTTTGGTCATGCAGGTAATTTTGAGATGGCATCATTCCATGTGTGCATTACCATTTAGCATCATGTTTCCTTTAAATGAAAATGCATGGAAAATAGGATTGCTGCATTTTCCCTAAAAACAGCATGACATGAAATATTTTGCTTATGTGTGTTGTATTGCTTTGCATGCGTGTGCGCGTTTAGGAGGTCAAGCTCCTGAAGACCCGATCATCGACGTCCCCTTCGCTTTCCCCGGAACCGATCAAGGCAAGTCCCCCTTTGATCATATTGAGAAGCCATTTTCGGTTATTTAGAAAATGTTATTAGACTTGAAAATATGCATGCTAGTTTAAAAGATAAATGCCGTAATTCCTAGACTTAGTTATCATGACCGAATAGAAAGGTAAGAAATATGGTAGGATTAAACCTAAGGCTAAAATATGAATTGCTCTTATTTATATACTTTGATTGTGGTGGGATAAATGCTTAAAATCATTTATGCGGAATGATTCAATCATTTGTGTGAAAGATGAATGTTTTGAGAAATGGTTGGAAAAGGGTGATTTAAAGATAGCGCATCAAGGGTGATGCTAAGTAGGAAATGATTTTCCTCTTACCACAAAATCTTTCCGACTAGGGAGATATTTTGTCGGTTGGTGCAGAGGACACCATGTTTTGAAACTGGGCTAAAATATCAAATCTCCTCTAGTCTAAGGACTGCTCATCCTATGATCCTATGAACTGAGCCATTACAGTACGACCTCGAGCCCCGGAATGGGACGGGCCCGATCGTTGGCCCTCGTGGTTGATGGTCTTGTGGCGAAACACCGTCTGGGTGCGTAGCCTCTCGAGGGTAAGGCGTACCCACTCGCAGAGTTAAAAGCTGTCATGATAGCCGTGCTTTCATGGTTATGAGCGCCAAGGGACTGATTATATGGTAGTTTCTTCATTTTAAAATAAATTTAGAAAAGGGGATTTTGAAGAAAGAATTTGAGATGAGTAAGGATTTGAGAAGGATTTCGTTAGAGCTAGGTGCCACCGGTGATATCCCGAAATGGGCATCGGCCTATCGGAAGTGTCACGCGGAATGGACCTAGCGAGTTTGAGAAAAGAAAAGAAGAAAGAATTTTGTTCTTGCTATGGCACTGAGGCCAAGTGGCGAGAACCCTTTGAGAAGAGCCCAAAGAAAGTGTTGAGATTTAAAGTTTCGAAATTGCTTTGTCAAAACTAGGTTAAATAACTGCGATTTCCGCAAATATCCTAAACCTTCCTTGTACGGATCCGCATTTGCATAATCCCGGACTTGCGAGTACAATTTGTACTCACCATCCTTTTCTCCCCTCTCTTTTCAAAACTTCAACAATTTGGTCCGTCTGAGTATGGCCCGCCGTCCGAGGAGGAGGACCGGATACGCCGAGGAGTTCTCCGATGAAGAGTATGAAAATTAGGGTTGCGCGTTCCTCTGACCTCCGTGCTCGTGGGATGAATAAAATTCTAGATGTTGTATTAGGTTTGTATCGCTGTGTACTCTGATTTGCGGCCTGCGAGCCGTTGTATGTTGTTTGTACTGGACTATGTTCCGTTTGTAATAATAATATCGTTGGCACTGTTCCGTTTTCTGTATATCTGTGTGTACTAGCCATGATTCTTGGGACTAGTACGGGTTTACGCAGGTGGAATCCGATCTTGTAAATCGGGTGCCGACAACGGCGCAGTGGGAGGGAGCTGTGGGCGACTAGGTCAAAGAGAGTAAATAACGGGCTGGTCGAGCTGTGTTTTAGTGGGCCGTAATTTCGTCGGCCCAAACCGACGAAATTACGGCCACGTCATCCCGAGTGGTCCATGATCCTGTGCAAAGTAATTTTGTCGGCCCGAACCGACGAAAATAGGACCATAATTTCATAGGTTTCAGCCGACGAAAATACTTACACGTCATCCCCAAAACACACGATGCGACCGCAGTGTAATTTCGTCAGCCCGAACCGACGAAATTATTAATTAATTTCATCGGTTCCGAAAGGCCGAAGAAATTATAGACGTATTTTCGTCGGTTTAAGCGAACCAGCGAAATTGTGTTCGTAATTTGGTCGGTTTTTGTGGACCGACGAAATTAATTTTGACTGACGAAAACACTTCATTTTCCTGTAATGTGCCGAGCGAGCCGTGAGCGACAGGGAGCTAGAAAGCGGTGGGAAATTTCAATTCTTTGGCAGCTACAGTAAACTAAGCCAATCGGGCATAACCGGGTCATCTCGGTTTTTAGATCGTTACTATACAAACCAAATTGTGCATGTTCGACGGGCTGACATTGAGGCCCAGACACAGACCACTTGTAAAAACCAAGTCGACTCCGCTGCCTGCCCTTGTTTCCGAGCCCGACTGCCTGTCCCAACTCTCAACATTAGGGTGGGCAAAAAAACCCCAAAAACCGAAAAAACCGAACCAAAAATACTGAAAATTTCAATATTTCAGTATTTGGTATTTATTTCGGTAGTAATTTTTAATAATTTCGGTATTTCGGTTCGATTTCAGTATTATCCTATGGAAAACCGAAACACCGAACATACCGATGCAACTTAGCAGCATTTTCCATTCGCACCTCCGTTCTGGGCCTTCTGCTCCCTCTCAACCTCTGTGGCGATGCCCATCATGACCCATCGGCTCAGCTCACTCGCTTGGACAGAAACCCTCCTTCCTCTTCTCTCTCGGTCTCTCCCCCGGACCCTCCCACCACCACCCCATCCTCCTCTCCTTTGGCCCTCCCCATCCTCCCCCTCCGCAGCCGTCGCGTCGGCCCTCCCGGTCGTCGAGATTGAGGAGCGGCTCGCTGGGATGCCCACGTACGCTCTCGCGAACTCTGCACA
Source organism: Raddia guianensis (assembly GCA_036346415.1). NCBI lineage: Eukaryota > Viridiplantae > Streptophyta > Magnoliopsida > Poales > Poaceae > Raddia > Raddia guianensis. The sequence continues at coordinate 40,390,042 of CM070539.1, forward strand.
GGAGTTTGTCCTCTTGTCTTCCGCCCGCAGAGGAGGGGATGGGTAGATGTCGCGAGGTCATCATCGGTGCTCGGACTGCTCTGCTTTTGGAGGGAGGATGCCGACGCTTCCGAAGGTATACTAAACTATCTAACTACAAAAAATCAAATTAACTCAATATTTAGTTTCAGTATTTAATGTATACATTTTATATATGTATATATTTTATATTTCGATAGCCACGTTTCAAATACCAAAATTATAAAAATATCAAACAAACCGAAATACCGAATGCCTACCCCTATTCAACATAGAGCGTGTGCGTGACATCGCTGATAATCCAATCCCCAGCTCTAAGACGACACGACAAGTGATTATGAAACCGTGGCTAACCGCTCGAAAACTGCGGTTAGCCGACAAACCGGCCCGGACCGGTTTTTAGAAAATTGCTCGGCTAGGTTTGAATCAAATCCAAATTTTGTTTAAATTTAAAAATTCTTAAAAAATCTGAAAAAATCCCATAAAATAGTAAAATAGTAAACATTATTTTATGACTATTGGTTGAAACAGAATTTGAAAATTCGAAATATTTACCGTTAGTACATGTGATTTTCGTTTGATATGGATGAAAATATTGGAATAAGGAAGAAAAATCACTGGACACGACAGTACGACACTCTTTGATCTTTTCCACCTCAAGCCCCACGCAGCTCACTCTCCGGCGATCGGCGGAGCGCCGCCCACCACCCATCGCCATGTACAGCTCCTACTCCGCCGCTGCCTTCGCCCGGAGGACCTCGAAGCCGCCCTTCCACGCCCATTCCTACTTCCCCTCCCACCACTACCACCAACAACACGATGCCGCCACCGGCGGCGGCCACCACAACGAGCTTCTCCCGCTTATCAACCCTCACCTCACTCCCCGATTTCTACTCGACGGCTACCTCTTGCGCCACTCGGCTCACCTCCTCCTGTCCGCCCGGCTTCGTCCACTGCCCCCGCCCCACTGCTGCCGCCGGCCACTGGCCTCCCGCTGCTTCTGCAACGGCGACGGAAGAAGGCCAGCTCCTGGACACGCTTCTTGGCGGTTGGAGGGGCTCGAATGTCGATGCTGCCGGCGCGGCACTGGAAGGTCGGATCTTGGAGTGGTTTGCCGGCGATTGGAGGTGCGCGGGTGCCGTTGCGGCGGTTCCGGCAGTGGGAGGTTGGATCTTGTAGCTAGCTGCGGACAGCGGGATGCGCCAAGGCTGGTGGGGAGGGCGGTGCGCCAGGAGGTGTGGGAGTACGAGTGTGGTGAGTGGCCGCACAGAAGGTGTTCGATGGAATGCCATGCTGATTGGGAAGAGGAAGATGACGACTGTGGTCTTGCACAGTGGGAGGTGCCAGGTCGGTTGTGTTTAAGTAGGAGACGGTGGGAAGAAGATGATGATAGATGTACAGATTGTCATCGTAGGAAGGGTGCAGGAAGCAATTACTACGATGAAGATGAGTATAGTGTCCCGAAGAGGGAAAAGAGGGATGCGAACGAGAGACATGGTAGATTTAGGGATTCTCACAGTAGATTCTGGCTAGAACAGAGGGACTGCTGCAATGATGAGGATGATCTTGATTTGAGGCGACGGAGAGATAGGAGGGAAAGCAGAGAAAGGAGAGATATGGAGTCTGAAGATGCAGTTGACATGAGGAGGGTGCAAACAAGAAGGTATGGTGAGGATGACAGGAAATATGATCGGAGGAGAGAAATCAGAGATTTTGACTTTGAGGATGTGGTTGATGCCAATAGAGTTGGAGCTAGCAGTTACACTGAGGATGGCAGAAGATTTGATCGAAGAACCGAGAGGAGGGATTGTGAATTTGACATTGACGATGAAGTTAATGTGAGGAGAGAAGGTAGGCTCCATACCAATGATGATCAAGGATATGTAACACGACATCAGAGGCGAACTGTGGATAGAGAGGGAGAGGATGTTTCACTCCTGGGATCTCATCGTTGGCATGATCAAGGGTATGATTATGATGATCGTGGCATTGCTGAACAGAGGTACCACTCAAGGGGTAGGTCTCATAAATCTGCGAGAGTATCTGCTTTGCATGAGGATAATTCAAAGAGAGCTTCAAGTTCAATGAACAAATTTGATACAAGACTTGCAAACAAGGAGGAAAATTCAACTTCAAGGGTGCGGTGGCATGATAACGTAGACCGACAAGCTAAGCTGGCATCAGGAGGAAGAGAACAGCGATATTCGTCCTCAGTTGGTCGGTCAGATGAAAGAGATGAGTATGATTATGAGGATGCACGGTTTGTCAGGGTCAAAGATTCTAGGACAGGAACACAAGATGTCAGGGTTATAACTGAAGATGACACGAGTTTGGCTTCCAGTTCGAAGACTACTTCCATTTTGAAGGGCCATAGCAATGTAGATCAGCAAGTAGCAGAACGACAGGATGAATCAAGGAAGAGCTCACAGAAGGTAATGGCGATATCAGAAGTTAGAGGTAACGACAATGAATTGGATTCAAGAACACAGAATTATCACCAAGAAGATAGACGTCATCAAATTGAAAATAGGTCACCCTCCCTGCGAAGTTCTGTCAAGATGGCCAATGACAGTAGAAGACACATTGATCAGCATGATGAGGTGGATCAGCAGGTGTTTGCACTCACTGACTCGAGGAAAAAGTCAGAAAAGCTAACAGACATAGCAATTGATAGCACTCACAATGTTAGCAGGGCCTCCCAATCAGAGAGAAATTATGATGAGGTAAATCAGGCAGATATTGATGCCAGATCTACTGCTGTACATAACATAACTCATATTATGAGAGACAAAAAGAGGTATGTAAACCAGCAGGTAATACATGAAACAGACATAGATGTGCACAATGTTACACATGTTGATGTTTCCAAGATTAGTGCTAGTGATATTTCCGCCAATAGGAGTTCACAAAATCAATTGGAAACTAGATCATATGTGGACTCAACATCCAATGTGAATCTCATTGACAGGACTAGGGGCCAGCAAGAACAAATCCATCCAAATTATATCTCTGCTAGTGATAATGCAATTGTTAGGGGTTCACAAAGTCATCTTGAGACTGGAGTATATGATTGGGTTCACTCAACTTCAGCTACAAACACTGTTGACCGAGCAAAGGAGAGGCAAGAACAAGTTGGCCTTACTAAGACCCATAGTAATAATGCTTCAATTTCAGCTATAGATACAATTGGCAGTGTGAAAGAACAAATTGATCATTCCAAGATCCATGCTAGTGATACTACTGTTGTTAGCAGCTTGCAAGGTCTTGGTACTAGAAAGGACAATCAAGCATGTAGAACTTCAGCTTTAAATGTTATTGACAGGGAAGCGGAGAACCGAAACAATGGTGATCTGCCAATGGCACTAGGTTCTAGTAAAGATAGAAATGATCAAGTAAGAACCATATCTTCTGAATCCTTTCAGGACTGTAGAGAAAAGCTGACAAGATTAGAAGAGTCAGAGAAATTAACACAACATGACATGAATATGAGTTGGCAACAGGCAGGCACCACCAGAACCTCTGATGACAAAGAAATTACTAGCTTGCGGATGGAGATCAATGAAGAAGGATCTTCTATTGTTAATGTGGACACGGCACAAAGAGGTACAATGATGGGGAGTAGTGAACAACGAATAACGAGTGAGACTGTCGGTGCAAGTAGTGTATCAAGTGGTTCAAGCGACAGACATTTTGTCAAGGAAAGCTTGTTGGAATCGGCTGCACGGTTAGAGAAATCATCTACATTTCATGTAGGAAAGTTTGTTGATGAGCTCCAAAAGGGAGTCTCAGATGTGAGTACTACTTCAACAAAGAAAAATGAGAAGTCCATAATGGAAGGTGTAACAAGATCTTCATCTAGGTCTAAAATGAGGGGACCATCAGATGAGATGTGGGATGTCCAAAGTGCTACTTCTCAAGAAACTTTTAAGACAGCTGATAAGGGGGGAAGTTCTTCCGCAGACGGAGCTACCAACTCGGCCTCTCAGACGCCCACAAATGAAACTGCTCTTGCTAGAAAAGTTCATAAGTCACTCTGGGCTTATGTTGCAGACATAATCCGTCTTGGTTGGATTCAGCGTGGTGAATCTCATGATAATAGCAATAAATCAGTTAAGAGAAGTTCATCCAGCAATTCCCAGAGTACCGAGGGTTGGGTTTCTAGCTTGGAGCATGATAACGATGCACTGCGGAAGAAAACTGGGAGTCTTACACCAAAAGACCAGCAGCTGATGAAATCACATACTGGGGAATCAGAATCTAGAGCAGCTTCAATGCTAAAGAAAGAAACCATGCATACGGGTACGCAAGGCTTGCAAATATCAGAAGCTAATAATGTACGTGAAGTAGTTAGATCGAAAGGAGACTTAATGGCCAGCACTTCGAAAGATGTTATAAATGCATCATGGGAGAGAGCAAAACAATCTGATGTGGGCACATCACGCGAAGGAAATAACACAGAAGGCTTTGTGGAGGATGGCAGATTAACTTTGGTAGATGTCACAATAGGGCATTTGCCTGAACATGAAGCTGTTACTTCATCCAGGATCACAAGTAAGGTTTCCACAGAAGTTAATACTGGAGTAGTGTTTGCCGACACCTCTTCTGTGTCCATCAACACAAAGGAAGCTGGGCACAATTATGATACAGATGACTGGAGAAATGACCCTTCAGGTGTTATAACTCCTTACCATCATCCTCAAACCTCAGAAATGATGTCAAGCGAGAATACCTCAGCTGCTATCCTTGAATCACCAGAATTGCCTACAGGTAGCTCCACAAGGTTTGAAGAGAAGATTGTAATACAAGAGCCTCCTGAAGTTATAAGAACAGAAGGGAAAGTTGCTGAGTTGAGGAGGGGGAAGTTTCAGAGAAATAAGCAGGTGTTGAAGGAGACATTTGACGAATGGGAGGAAGCATACCAACGTGATGCTGAGCAGAGAAAGACTGATGAGTTATTCATGAGAGAAGCTTTACTTGAAGCTCAAAGAGCTGCAGATATATGGGAGGTACCTGTTGGAGCAGTGCTAGTGCAGAATGGAGAAATTATTGCTCGTGGTTGTAATCTGTAAGTACTATCACATTACGTAGCTAAACATTGGTTAAAAATATGAAATATTCACTTTGTTTGTTCTTCTATCTGTTTCCTTGTATTCAGAGTTGAAGATCTTAGGGATTCAACTGCACATGCTGAAATTGTCTGTATAAGAGAAGCATCTAACAAACTTAGGACGTGGCGCCTGGCGGTATTATTTTACACCCAATGATTATCAATTTTCTGAATCAATCCTGTGGAATTTTTGAAAAGAAGAATGTCCTTCCCAAATATGAAACCATTTCCTTAAATTTCTTTTCTAGTGAAAAATCCCGAAGAGAATATATGGCATTGTAGATAGATATTTCCTTGCAGACTTGCCAGTGCTGTTACTTTTCTTGATGAAATTTTTCTGTGATTTGGTTTACTTTATTTATATTAGTAGTGTTGCATTCCAGTTTTCATGAAACGATATATACAGGTTGTCTTAGGGTTGTAAACAGCTCGTCCAGCGGCAGTCCACTCAAGTCCGCAGAATCCACCTGATTTGTAGCGGACGTAGCGGACATCCACATGAGGTTAAGATTTCACGTGGATTTTGCAATAGCCGCACTGGCCGCATAGGTTTACACAACAGCAGTGTAGCACACGTTGGCCGCACCGCCATGTGCATGCCAGTAGGATGTTGCTGGCTCCCAGCCATCGCCACGTCACCGGGGCGCGCTGCACGTTGCCATGCAACTCCCACCACTCGATGTCTCGATCCACAATCTTGGTCCCAACCTAATCATCATGCTCCAAGCACCATCTTTGCCTCCGCTGCCACGTGCGCATAACACCGTCCTGCTGCTAGTCATCATTGTCAGGCAATGAGGCTCGCAGATCAACAGCGTCTCAAGCAAGTGCTGCCGCAATGGATAGTCGCTGAACAGAGTTACGTCTCCTCGTATGCGAGCTCTCACTGCTGGCTGCCCGACAGATCATTTCTGCAGCAGACAAAGGGAGAAGTACACAACAACAAATCTTTTAGGCTCAAAGAAAAGATGATTTGCTGGGTACTGAAAGGGGATTGAAGGCACCGATGATCAAGGAAGAGTGATCAAGCTATCTAATCATCGCCGGTCGTGATTTTTTTCGGCCGCTGTCTTCCAACGGACTATGCGGACTGGGCCACATGAGCTGTGTTTCGATTGCAGTTTTCCACCAAGGCCGCAAGACGTTTTTTAGGCGGATGGACTAAGCGGGTCCGCTACTAGCCGTAGCCGCATCCACTTACATCCTTAGGCTGTTTTTTTTTTCCATTCAATTTTTCACATTGAAATTTATTTTGACTAATATGTTGCAAAGAACGTCATAAATTTATCTCATACTGTTAAAAAGTGTCTAGTGGCGAGGGATGGTGGTAGGTCATTTCACTAAAATTATGCAACAATGCCATCCCATGAAGTACTTACCACCACCACTAAAATTAGCCACTATATGCCATTCCATAAAATCCACTCCAAAGCCGCTAAAATTACTTACAATAATTTTCACAAAATTATTGTTAATGCTGGTATTGTCTTGTTATAAATTCCTTCCCAGCACATGGACACATGGCTAGCAAATCCTTATATATGTTTCGAGTCCTCATCTTTAGAAACTTACTGATCAAATTTATTGCAGGATGCATCACTTTATGTCACTCTGGAACCTTGTGCCATGTGCGCTGGTGCTATTCTTCAAGCTAGAGTTGACACTGTGGTATGGGGTGCCCCAAACAAGCTTCTTGGAGCTGATGGAAGCTGGGTTAGGTATGGAATATATTAAACGTCATATTGTATATCTTTTTTTACCCTAGATTTTTATCTTTAAAATTCTCTATTCCAGTTTTCTGGTGATTCAAAATCTTGATATGCCTGTATAAGTTGGAAGGTAGGTCATAGTTAATCACATCGCATGTCCATCCATCCTTATGCAATTCATTGTGGTCTAATGACTCATATGGCCTCCATATGGACAGATGTGCTGACTGTTTTTTCCAAAAATTTCTTCCACTGTTCAGAAACACTGCAATTACATTGTATTTTCCACTGGGAGGCTGGTCAAGGACATATATATATATATATATATATATATATATATATATATATATATATGCATCAGATCGATTTGCAGGCCAGCGAAGTAGGCACTACATTGTTCTTGATTTCTTGTGCACCAAAGATGTTTTAGAGATTCTCAATGACACTGTTTGCATGAGTGAGAAAGATGTCATTTATTGCCACTCTTTGCCATGGGCCTAGGAGTTGCCAACATCCAACAACCGCTCCTTTAACAGCCTGTTGGTTGATTTGGATGGGCTGTTCTTCCCTTTATGCAGTTGTCACCATCCCAAATAAATCTACAAAGAATGAAAGGAATCAGAAGCCTTTTGCTTTTCTTGATGATTCTTACAAAAAAAGAATCTACTCCCTCCATTCCAAATTGTAGTTCACTGTTGACTTTTGCATATTCTATTTGACCATTCGTCTTATTTAAAAAATATATGTAAATATTATTTATTTTGTTGTGATTTGTTTTATCATTAAACATATTTTAAGCATGACTTATATTTTTGCATGTTTGCATTAATTTTTTGAATAAGACAAATGGTCAAAAGACGTGTCCAAAAGTCAACAGTAAACTACAATTTGGAATGGAGGGAGTACATATTAATATTGCGTTCTTGGTCAATGGTAATTGGGTGTTTGCATGGGTCATCAGGACCCACTATAATCATCAAGATTTCAATATAAACATTGTATTGGAGTACGATAGCATGGTGTAGACTCTGGCCTCATGGTGTCTTTGCTGTCCTTGGCATCCCCAGCTTCTGCTAAATTGCTGTAACCAATAGGAGGTCCGGTATTGTGGCATGGTTCCAGCGCCCATGCTGCCCATGAATATCTCATCCTATTGATGTCATGTGAGGGGGTAGGTTCCAGGTTCAGCAAAATATTTGTTACATGCTGGCCTGGCAAATCTTTGTATCATGTCTCACATTTGAATCATTTTGATACCTATTGTGGCTCATCTCAAAAATTTAGATGGGAACTATAGATTGGCACTTTTTGATACACAAGGATATTCTCAGTCACACGTAGTTCTTAAGGGAATAGAGTTCATATGCTTGTGGACTGGACCAACTGGTTTGAATAATGAGCAGGGACTAAGGTTGCAGATTCTTTCATCTTTTCATATATATTGTTGTCAGCCCTGTTATGTTTTATGATTTCATCCCAACTGGAACTGACACACTTGTGTTATAGGCTTTTCCCTGGTGATGGGCAAACGAGCACATTGGATTCAGCAAACCAGATCCAGGCTGCCCAGACTTCAGGACCTGTTCATCCTTTCCATCCGAAGATAGCCATAAGGCGTGGCATCCTCTCCAATGAGTGCTCAGAAATAATGCAACAGTTCTTCCATCTGCGGCGGAAGAAGAAACAGAAGCCAGAATTGCCACCTCATGCCCACCTCCCAGGGCGCAACCATCCAATTAAGTTCTTCACCAAGATGCACAATATGTTTGGCACGATCTTCTGTATTTAGTAGTGGGATTTTATCTTCCCCCTGGTAGCAGTAATCTTGTCGCCTTAATTTCCATTCTCCCTTTCGGGTCTTCATGCGCCCTCCTTCCTTGTTTTCCTATCTTCATTTCTAAATTGTGTTTCTTCTTGTGCGTTGGGCGTTTTCCATTGTGATATGGATGAAGATGGGTGATGTGAGCCAAGGGAACCAGTATGATCTGTTGGAGCACATTCATGTGCCGAGGCTTGCATGTATATAGGTTTCCAATCTGAGAACACCTGGTCTGTTGTAACTGCATGTGTTCCCATTTTTTTTTAAGAGAAGAGGGATGAGTATAGGCTCTGTATTTGCTGTGTATGCTCTCAGGTGGTTATTTAGTTTGGTGCAGGTTATCATAATATGTTTTGAATCATAATGTTTTCCACAATGAACCGCAACAACAAAATGATTTTGTTACAAATGAGCAGTAATTGCTTCATATGGCATGGGCAGCTTCTTGTATTTGTTGTACTTTACGTGCCTGAGAGACAGCGTGTTTCTTTGCATTGCTCGAGAATGCATGTATTCCTCATTCAGTGTGTGCATAGTTTCATTAATGTGTGGATTTCTTGGGTTGAATTTGTGTAAGGCGTGGATTGTTGGTGAGATTTGCTTAACTGATTCATTAACAAAATGCTACAAGTTGCCCAGTGGGTTGAAGGATGCTTATTAATTTGACCTTGGCTTGTCCTTTTGTGCCCAAATTAGTTTCAATTATGTAAGGTACAAGTTGCCCAAATTTGTTCAGTTGAATCAGTTCCCTATTGCCATGATGCTCTAATACACAAGTCTTTAACATGCTACTAACCATAATTTTTTGCAAAACCATTTGCCTTGTGAATTGGTGGATTGGCTGTTTTTTTATTTTTTGCACATTTGATGAATTGGTGGATTGGCTTTTTTTTTTTTTTGCACATTTGACCTGAAACTAAAATTTTCACTCTCTTGGATGACAAATTACTTCATAAGGTTTCTTTCTTTATCAGAGGTCCGGGGATCGCAAGTATCAGCAGAAGGTTTTGTTGCTGCTTAACTCGTATTTCATACATTCTACCAATTATATGTAATTTGTTGGGTTCGAACTTCATGCAAAAAGTAACTAGAACTCTTGAATTACAGTTTGGTTGTTTCCTTTCTAGTTGATGTTTATATTTGAATTCCTTTGTCCATGATAGGTGGTTTTCTTGTTTATTGGATACTTCTACTATCAATTTGACTGTTTTTTTGCTAGTAAAATGTCATATACCCCTATATATGTTAAGCATGTTTACTTATTAAAATCCTGCCTGGTTGTCTTTTCTTGGATCCCTTTTTCTTAATATTGAACTGTTATTTGAGTTTCTTGAATATAATTATAGGCAGAAAAGGTCATCAGACAAGCTTCAGAAGACATATCCAAGCAATGGCTTACTTCCTATCTACATAAATCCGCATTCAGGAACTGCATCATACTCAATCACATTTGGTACTATGGGAGATAGGTAAGATCATTTGTCCTCACCTTTTCCAACCAAGTTATTTTCTTCCTGAAATTTCAGAAAAATCTTGAATCATGCTCTCTCTTATTACTCCCTCCGTCCCAAAATAAAGGGCGTATAAAAATTTTCATCAAGACCAAGAAATGGTGTTTAAGAGAGTAAATCATCTTTAATTATCTCATTACTCGAAGCATGCATCTTCTTTCCATGCACTTAATTAATAGCTTTAATAGCTAAAGCTAGCAAAAACATGCACTTTATAGAGTGAATATTTATCTATGAGTTAATTGCTCATCTTTCCTAAGAAAATAATGGAAAGACACCTTACATTATAAGACAATTCAAAAAAACTTGTGCGTCCTATATATTGGAACGGAGGGAGTAGTTCATAGCTAGCTAAACCAAATTATTTGTTTCTATTTGTTCCCAAGAGATTAAAAAAAATGTTTTTTTTTTGTGTGTTTCAGCTTCTATGAGTACTTGCTCAAGGTATGGATTCAGGGAAATAAAACTGAGCATGTAAAGCATTACAGGTTCGAGCCTGCGCTAGCTTGGCTTCACCATGTCACTTAACCATCACCGTTTTTTAGTGAAAGTTAATATGTTATGCTCTGCGAGACTGTGGCATAATTAGTAATCACATTTATGGTTATAAACGCAGACAAATGTGGGAAACATCAATGGAAGGTCTAATAAGCTTGACCAGGAAAACTACACCGTCTAATTACTACTACATTTGTGTGCTCATTGTCTGACAAGGCAAAGAATCCCTGTATCTTTATGGCTGACTATTGTCAATAGGATGCTTGCTGAATAATATCTTACATTCTCTCTCTAAAGTTCTCACTGGTTCAGTTTGTGATTGACGCAGATGGATGAACTCGCGTGCTTTGCCCCTGATATGCTGGCACTGGGAGCCTCTGGTTACGGTTCTGAAAAAGCTGAAGAAATTATGAATCTTGCAAAAGAGGTAAATCCTCTAGGGAATTCGCAATGTGGTATTCAAGATTTCAGGTCCTTGTTTATCATGTAAGATTATTTGCTGGATAGTAACTACCTAAAGAATACATTGATGGAGAGTACTTATTAGTTTATATATAATTAACCACAACACTTTATCTTCATCTTCATCTTCAATCTGTTCTGTTCTTTGAAATGCAATTACTAGCAGATCCAAATTGAGCAGGGACAATCATGGTTTTGTTCTATTCGTTGATCTCTTGTTTTTCTCTACTATCTCTATAGCTTGCTCGGACCTGTTATAACTTCTACCAATCAACTCCTACAAAGTTGGCGGGGGAAAACAATTTTTTCCATGCTGGACAGGTAGTTAGATAGCTCTCATTTTCCTTCTTTGCAGTAATCCCATACTATGCCATTAAATCTAAATGGTTATTTCCTACTTTAGGATATGAATGTGGGCACGCCATGGAATATCCTGAGACCAGAGACTGTTGAATCACTTATGTACCTGTGGCGACTCACGGGTAACTAAACATACCAAGATTGGGGGTGGGACATTCCAGGCATTTGAGAAGAACTCACGCATAGAATCTGGATATGTTGGACTGAAGGAACAAGTATACATCTTCTTGTCCATATGCAGGAACTCACAGCCCAGTTGTGTACACAAGCATAAATGAAAAGATACACAGTTCAGTTGAGAGTACAATAGTAGGTCAGGAAGCACACACAAGAACTGGTCGATCATAATGCAAAAAGTTACAATTCCATTAAGTTTTTACTCTTTTAGTAGCATTCTGTTTTATCTCGCAACTAGTTTCTTGCCAAATCATTTCAAGGATAACAAGAAAATAGGGAGGTGTTCCCAAGGATCTTAGCGAGGTAGAGAGAATGGTTAAAATTGGAGGTTTGTTGGCTGTAAAAAGCAGACTTTAGATTGCTGCTATCAAATATGGCGTAGGTTTTGGTATCTATGCATCAAAAGTCAACAGCAGAGGTGAGCAGGGGGAGTGGAATTTGGGATATCTCTTTCCCCTTTTGTATGTATCATTGTGTATGGCTTTTAGCATGCAACATGGTTGCCAACATTTAGCTACCAAATTTTGGTAACATTGACCAAGTTATCATATATTTGGGCTACTGAAATATTTTTATTTTTTATTTTAATTAGCTTCTAATTTATTTTTAAAAATATTAAATAATTCATGGATGGGAATTTATTGTTAATTTTGGCACATATTAATATCATATCTCCTTCAGGTTTATTTGTCACAATATTGAGCATTTGTGCAGTATGACTAACACATTATTTCCTGTCCGATTGTAGAGAAGTTTGATGCTCTCATTTATCCTAATAAATAGCCAAATGGCTACAAAAGAGTAAATATCTAGGTCTCTATTTCTCTCTCTCTCTCTCTCTCTCTCTCATCTGCATGCATGTTCTTTTTGTCTACCTCCCCTATAATTTGGTACATATAGGATTCAGCAAGCATGCTTTCATAGGGTTTTATTATCATTTTTTTCAGTTAGCAGTGATTTTGCTATCCAGTGGCAAGTATGTTTTGGCTTATAAGATTTTATGCTTTATAGTATATTTAAATTCCCGAAGTTCCATGATTTTAAGAGTATAGCTCTAAAAGTTGATTGTTTAAATCTATAAGTAATTTGGCATGATAGTCAACGGAATACAACTTTTAATTAATTTTGATGAACCACAGGTACTTTAGATAAATATTTTGGCAAACCACATTTATGTTGATTCCTGAAAAGTGCCACTAGTTAGTATGTGATTCATATCGTTCGCTATATGTATATATGAGCATGGGCTATATATTGTATATGGGCTTTTCTATTATTCCCCTTGTACATGTTTATATAGTGGCCTATTGGCCCTAGATGAATACAAGTGCTTTTCATAATATGGTACCGGAACACAATAGTATGACCACGGGGCGAGGCATGAACAAAAAGTGTCGGATCATGATTTTTAACAGGAAAACCAGCTGCAGCCACCACTAAAGAAAAAGTTGAAACCAAGCTTGTGGAGCTTGCTTGAGCTTATATAAAGCACAACGAAAGCGAAAAACATGACCTTCACGAACAAAATACCTTGATGGAGGTTGTATGAATACCTCCTCTTACAACTCTCCATTAAGAAAGACATTTTGGACATCAAGCTGTTAAATAGGCCACGTACGAACATAGGCCACAACAAAAAGAGTGTGATCGGCGATCATGTGATTCACAAGAGCATAAGTTTCATCATAGCCACAAAATGAGCTTTGAGGCGCTTAAGAGAACCATCAGAGGGAGTTTTAACTTTATAAACCCACTTGCACGTGATAGGGCGTGGATGGGAAGGAAAAAACACAAACTATCAAGTTCCATACGCTCAAGAGCAACAAGTTTCTCAGCCATCGCGTGCTGCCATTATGGGTGAACAAAAGCCTTGCAATAAGAACCTGGTTCAACAAAGGTATCATCAACAAAACCAAAACACTCAGGAGGTTGAATGGATCGACAACCATGAAGACCATGTGGTGGAGAGACAGAAGTTGGCTCATCAAAAGAAGATGAATCGGCAGGGGGAACCTCAGTCAGCTAGCTGATGACGATGAGTGCAAAAGAAAGGGTAAGGACGAACGAAATCAACTAGAACCGGTGGAGAAGAGGTTGTGCTAGACTTTGTGATAGGAGGAGCATTGGACTCGAGAGGCCAAGGAGACATAGGTTGTGGAATGCGAAGAGTGGAGATAGGAGTGTCAGCGTGGTATTTCTGCGGGAGCTTACTTGAGCTCATATAAAGCACGGCGAAGGCGAAGAACAGGACCTTCAGGAAGAAAATACCTTGGTATCACTTGTCCTGATATCTCATATGATAATCATATATTTAGTCAGTTTGTTCTGCTCCCACTTAACTCCATTTAGTCACCATCTTTGTGTTCTGTAATATCTATGTTGAACCATTTCTCATCATCTTTCTTTTCCACGCTCTAGTTTTTTTCAACTTCGTGCTTATTCTGATGCTACTTGGGCTGGTGATCTCTAGATCGTTGGTCTCTTTTTGCCTATTGTGTTTTTCTTGGTGGTTCCCTCATTGCTTGAAAGACTAAGAAGGAAAAATAAGTTTCTTGATCAAGTGCTAAGGCTGAGTTGTGAGCTACGAATCTTTTGATGGCAGAGGTTACTTGGTTGCGTTGGTTGCTTTAGGATTTTGGTGTTTTTGTTTCTACACTGATCCCTCTTTTGTCTGACGGTGTAGGAATTATTGGCATTACCCGTGTGATCCGGTGAACCAAGAGTTCACTAAGTACATTGGTGTTGATGCTTCCTACACGCGGTCGTAGGTTTAGGAGTAGGTCGTGGATCTTTAGTTTGTGCCTTAAGAGCTTTAGTTAGTTGATTTCTTTACAAAGACTCGTTAGCACCAGAATTTTTATCTCTCCAAACTCGGTGTTGTTGATACACCATGAGTTTGAGGGCGGGTGTTAGATATGTGTATATGGGCCTATGTGGGCCTTTTCTATGTATATGGTCTTTCCTATTACAACTCTTATGTATGTGTACATACTGGCCTAATGGCTCCTAGATGAATACGAGTGCTATTCAGGCCTTGGTTCTTTTCAGCTTAGTGTAGCGTAGCGTTTCACTGTAACAAAATTTGTCTTTTTTATATAGCCTATTTGGTGTAATAATTTGTAAACATTTTTGTAAGGCTTTTTGTAGTCCTCTCAAAAATCCTAAAACTATTTTTAAATTATTTTTTGAATATTTAAATCTTGATTCAAAGACACTCAATTTTTGTTAAAACGCTATGCTACGCTACGCTACGCTACGGTAAGTTGAAATGTACAAGGCCCACATATATCATACCCCACTTGTCACCTATTCGTGATGTGTAGTTATCTGTAGTTCGTAATTCTCATAGGATTGATAACATATCTGCACTCCAACAAAATTATCATTGTTTGCATTTTTTTTAATATAGCATGAACGTGTTGTCTTGTTCATGGGGAAAATTTCACAGTATGTTGTCACCAACACGATCCTTATTAATAACAACAAAGCCTTTAGATTCGAAACAAGTTGGGGTAGGTCCCAAACAACATGATCCTTATTAAGGGTGACTTCTTTTGTCCATACCATTACTTAAGAGTATGTCAAAGGATTCAGTTCGTGCTATATCCTTCGACTTACATTTATGTATATACATTGTTTGGTGATTTTTACTATTTCTTAGAAGGGGTTCTATTCTATTACTCACAAAAATGATGTACATCACATTTAGCCATGATTTGTATACTCCCATTTTACAAATTTAGCATGAGATTAACAAAGCAAATTTAGTGGATAGTACTCCCTCCGTTCCAAAATATAAGGCGTACATGTAATCAAAAAGTCCACCTTTGTAACTTTTGACTAATAACTAAGCGAAAAACATATATGTTTAGTTTTATGCATGTGATAAAGTTGGATTCATATTTGAAATTACTTTCATACAATGTTAATTCATAGTTATTGATAATATATTGTGAGAGAAATTAATTGTCCATGCCAAAACTTATATGCCTTTTATTTTGGAACGGAGGTAGTAGCTCCTATGTCTTGACTTGTGAGTTGATTTGCCAAAATTGACTTTTTTTAGGTGCCACCATTTTTCATAATATAACACACATATTATTTGGTGGCATGGTTATTATTGTTTGCTTATTAACATTGCAATTTCTTGGTAAAAGTGTGTACATTCTCTCCTACGCGCATTTTTTTATACAGATTTAGTAGGAACTGTTGATCATTTTCTATTGAAATTTTATTGCTATTTCTCTTTTCTAGTGCCATACTTGTATATTTTAGGAAACAAATAAAAAAGTTATTTAAAACGTGTTGTAAATTTATTTTTGCACTAGTTATTACTTATTAGCACACTTTAATATCATAATGTTTATTTCTAATTTTGGCAAAGGCTTTCTTTTTTACACTCACGTTATTCTAGGTATTCAATGTTGCTTATTTTTCATGCCTTTATCCCTCAAATTTTGGGATTTGTCTAAAAGTACCAGTAATCACAAATATCTGTAAAAATTCTTTGATGGACAGTGCAGATATTTATCTACAAAAAAACTGAAGGGCCAATGATCTCCATGATTCTAGAGCCTATACACACTTCTGACCAATAAAAATGTGTAATATTAATTTGAATAGGAGTCTATATTCTTCTTATTAGTTTGTACTGGAAAAAATTGTTTGCATGATATGTTTCGTTTATTAATGGGATTAAAAGGATGACGGTTGTAGATGCGCATGCAACTAATGTGTTTTCGGTGGAAAGATTTGCTTTTGTTATCCATGGGCACTGAGATTTGAGATAACAGAGAAGATAGCATGCACAAATACGTAATCAAAGCATGTTTTTCATATAGCTGTGCTCGCCGTTCATGTGAAATACTAAAAGGAGAACAAAGGTGCCATGATTATTTTGCAACGGACTTCCAGTAAAAGACATACATGCCAACACACCACTCTCCCAGTTTTCTCTCGTGACTTTTG
This sequence comes from Raddia guianensis, assembly GCA_036346415.1. Taxonomy (NCBI): domain Eukaryota; kingdom Viridiplantae; phylum Streptophyta; class Magnoliopsida; order Poales; family Poaceae; genus Raddia; species Raddia guianensis. The sequence goes on from CM070539.1 coordinate 40,406,671, forward strand.
TTTGCTCATGAACCTTTCTTGAAAACTCTTGCAAGCATAAGGGGAGCACAAAGGAGATTGAGTTTTACAGACCACAGAAAGAAATAAGGAAGGAAGAAAGGAAGTGATGGAGAGGAAGGTAGTGGCGATGTGTCTAGCCATGGGCTTCCTCAGCCTCCTCTCTGCAGGACTTGCCTTTGCTGCTGAGATTACTAAGATCAAGGTATACGTGTGATAGTTGCTATGTTTTTCAATATAATTTTCTTTAGTTGCTTTCTTTCTTTCGCAATATAGATGCATCTATGTTCCCTAAACAAGTTTATCACACACTTTCCTTTTTACACAATTTATTTTCTCCTTACTATTTCATCTAGCAAGGGGCGAAACATCTCCCACCGTGCTGACCTATAAATTGCTTTTATGTTTTTGCTAAAATGAATGTCTAGTTATAAAAAAATTTACCCTGCAATGCCTTGGTAGAGATATTTTCTAGATCTGTCACTGACTGAATCACCTATCTGGTAGGCTTGTATTTGTATTGAGTGTCCACCCTTTGTTCAGAACAACATGGTTTCTAAACTTCTTTACGTCAGCCAAAGCTACTTTTGCTTCTCTAACTCAGCTCTCCTAAAATCATATTTCCTATGTATGATACAAATCCGACAAGGCAAATTAATTGTTTGAATACATGACAACTGATATTATGTAGTGCCAAATTATGTCTCAGGGTTTCTTTAGAAAAATTTCCATTGATCTTGTTCATGTTGGGCCAAATGTTATTTTGAGTTAGTAGTGAAAATATTGGAATGTGAATGCTTTGTAAAGCTTTTGCTCCTTTCTTATCCTTGATAGTTGAGAGCCTATAGCATAGTTTGTTCCAAAATGGAAATTAGCTTTTACTGATTTATTCTTTACATCCTTTTGATGCAGATAGATTTAACTACTCAGAAATGCCACAAACTCTCCCTCCCTCTCTCTCTCTCTCTCTCTCTCTCTCTCTCTTTGAATAAGGAGGGAGACCTCCTGTTTCATTTACTGAAACAACAATAAGCTGATATAGGGCTGACATAAGTTGAGTATTCATCTGTTTTTTTTGAAAAACTATTTAACAGCGTTGCATAGAAAAACAGATACCCATTTCAAATTTGTATATTAAAAGCTATAGATTCCAGTACATAACAAAGTAAAACAGCATATTTCTCTTTTTCACTGTTCAGCAAAACCTTCATCTTGTTAACCTTCTTGTTCTCAACAATCATCCTTGCAATTGACTTCACCTGTTGCTATTCTCGCACATCACTCTTCACTGTTCTCACTTCTGTGAAACAGACCAAAAACAGCTCTTCACTGTTCTCACTGCTGCAAAACAGACCAAATAGAGCTCTTCACAGTCCTCATTGCTTCAAAATAGACCAAAATACTAAGGATGGCATAGATTGAAAAAAATGGATGAGGGATGTCAAGGTAATTGGTGCTGAAAGCATGTTGTATTCCTTGTTTTCCAGATGCTCCAAAGCATAGCTGCAGTCCCAATCACTACAACCTTCTATTCCTTCTGCTGAAGCCTTCCAGTTCCAGCCAATCCTCAAATATATGGTCTATGTTGAGAGGAGATGCTCCAAAGCATTAATGCTGAAAGCAGGTCATGTTCCTTGTTTTCCAGATGGCTCCAAAGCATAGCTGCAAGCCCAATCACTAGAAACCTCCAATTCCTTCTGCTGAAACCTTCCAGCTCCAGCCAAGCGAACCCTAACATATTTTGCTAAGCATATTTTGCTAAAGGACATACAAGAAAAAAGATGATTGATATTTTAAACACACATAGAACTGACACTCTGTATCACCTTTTCATACACGTGTCTTAAGATTATCTTTTGCAAGTATAATTTTCCTCCGTATCAACCAAACAAAAAGCTGAATGAATAAGATGGCAGAGTTGAATGTTAACCTGGACACTAAGAGGTTCTTGAATCTACTTCTCGAAGCTGGTCCATTTTGTTTATGTTACTGTTAAGAGCTTTTGTAGACGGCTTCATGATAAAAGAAAAGCTAGACCAAAAAAACCAAGTGTTCAGCTTTTCAATTCAGATAGGCTTAAGGCCCTGTTTGTTTGAGCTTCTAGCCAGCTTTTAATAAACAGCCAGCTTTTGAAACCCCCTTTAAAGAAGCTAAAAGCCACCAAAAGCCCAATTTGTACTGTGATCTGAGCTTTTCTCAGAAGCTAGTTTTTTATGACTTTTCCCAGAAGCAACTTTTAGAGAAGCTGCAGCTCAAACAAATAGGGCCTAAGCCTAAGCCAAGCCACTCTGAACAATATCTTGTCTTTAAAGGCAACTTAACTCTGCGAACAAACTTACAAGAAAAAGCTATTTGTTGCACTTCCAACACCGATGTAATGAGATGATCTAGGGAAGGAGAGAGAGTGCCGGCAAGGGAATTTCGCCGGCGTGCGGAAGGAATTAAGAAGAACTAGCTCTTTATTGCTTGATTAATCTAATGACAGCTGGTCCTTTATATAGGAATGAGTTCTAACAAAAAATTCAACAAAAATAGGAGATTGAAACAAATTGAAACTAACAAACCTTAGCCTAATAAGTATCTAAGATGCATGTTACTACAGTGCTTTCAGCACATAATCTAATCCTATCCTATGCCCGTTGGGACCCACGTGCACATAACACCTAGCAAAAAGACCTCACATGGAGTTTGTTTTTTGGACCAGGACATAGTAATTGGATTATTAACATCCTATAGGTCCACACCAGCTCAAACTTGTAATTTTTTCGTAAAGTCCAACCTTCTGATCATTCTTCTAAATCTTAACGCAAACTTAAACTTCTTGAAACACTTTTGCAACATTTATATTCTATTTTTTGAGAACTGCAACAGTTATTCTTGCTAGAGGTTAAGCTGTAAAATCTCTGGAATTGAATTTCCAATTCAAAAATTCAAAGCATGAATTCATTGACGTGGTCTCCCCTATGTTGAGTATTGGAGCATTGTCTGACAAAGCTCTCCTAGAATCATGATTGCTACAGGGGAATTGAAATTCCTAATTAAGACATAAGAACTCTATTCAATTTTTCATGCAAAGCATTTTCCTGATTGTTGGACCATGTGATCCTTTTGCTACTAAGTTGAAGTTCTTTAAGATTATGATTTTAATTTGGAATTAAAAATGAAAACTTCATTTGGACAGTCCTCTATCTTATTTTTCTCATCTTATTTTCTGATTATGTTTAAATTATCCCAGCTAAAACTAAATTTGCTCTAGCACATTTTAAATTTCATGCCATTTGCTCTAGGACCAGTTCACTGGTGAGTCAATGGCATTTGGGCCCAGGGCACATATATCATTGACACAACAACAATATATGATTTGGAGTGTCCCATGGCTAATTTTCCCTAAATTATTTTACCTGCTTCCTGTGATACCCCACATACTACAATTAAGCACTATTCGAACTTAGTTTCTTTATTCATTAAAGCATTTTGGCACAAAATTTTCCTGTTCTAGTTCTATTTTTCCTGCTCAAAAGTTCCAAACTAACCCAAGCCAGCAAGTCCTCTGGCTTTCCTTTGCAGCGAATCCGTGCCAGATGAAGTCTTTCCTGCTAGCCTCCTACAAATAATTTTAAGCCATTGAATAGAAATTTGTTGCTTCGTGGTTTCTTGTAATCCTATGAAGTTAACATTATTTTCTACAATCATTTCATTTCTCTGGGTAATATTATTTCTCAGGTCTCCTATCCCCCTGCAGTTTTTTATTCCATATTAATCAATGGCAGTGAAGTTTCATATGAACTTTGTGAAAATGCTGTAAGTACCATTATCAGATAGACGCTTTTAGATTAATTTGGTATATGTATTTATTGTGCACTTGTACTTGTAATGCAGGCTTCTGGTCTAGTTAGAACGAAGGATGACATATGCCTGTACCCAAGCTCTCCAGCTTCACTTCTGGGAATGCTTTCCACTCTCTCTTACATGTTCGCTCATATAGGAATCCATGCAGCGGCTGGTTGCATGTGTTGCCAAATGCGGCATAATCATTCTGACTTATGTTGGGCAATAGGGTTAATCTGCTACGTTATTTCCTGGTAATCTCATATATGGTTCAAACTACATTACATTTGTCAAGAATTTTAATTATTAACTTGATGGTCATTTACATTCCAGCTTCGATAACTGAAAGGCCAATTCTTGAATTAGATTGGACAATGATAACTTTTCTCACCTACGTAAAATAGTTGGCACTAACATGATGGCATCATTTCTTCGGTGAATCAAATTAGAATCAGAATTCCGAATTCCGAATTCCAACTAGGAAAATGCATTGCCACTAGCATCAGTTCTTGATGTGGATTAGGAACGGCTGCCTATCTGATTACTGAATTCCAACAACGTACTACTGCACCATCATTCACATAAAACGAAGCATTGAGAAATAGCCATTGTTTCATCCATTTCTTTGATCGCCATGTGCAGGGTCACCTTTGTGCCGGCCAGCCTACTGCTGCTCCATGGGGCGCTTCTGAATGACCAAGGGTCGAACGAGGTAGGCGCAACCGGCAACTACCTTGTCTCCTACTGCGATGTCGCCGGGGATGGCATCTTCTCTAGCGGCGCTGCTCTGGTCCTCCTCAGCAACTTCCTCGGCATCGTCTACTACATCGTCCTTCGGCCGATAAAGGGGGTCCTGCCGGTTGGAGAGCACCAGATGTCTGCGCAGGATGGCTTGGGAGGAGGCCACATTGCAATGGCGCAGCCGCAGATTCCACCCCCAGCACAGGCACCGGCTGCGGTGCCGGCGAGCACCCAGCCGGTCCGTGCATGAGGACTCACACAACAGGATGAAGACCCCTGATGAGCGTCCTAGCTTTCTGATAATCTGAACAAGAAGAACAGGCCATGGGGAGGCGTGAGCTGGGTTGGGGTGTGATGGTGCTGAACATGTCAACATGATAACAACTGTGATAAACCAAGGAGTCTGGTGTTTCACAGGGTAGCCGATGAATCTATGTGCTTTGTTTTACTGGTGATCGTTGCTATTTATGATTTTGAGCCTGTGCCCTTCTAAAATTCGCTATTTTCTGGCTAGGTGGTAAATACTACCAGAAGGACGACCTGGTATTTGGGATCATGGTTCTAAATAGCTCGCTATAGCATTTTCAGAGGGCCTGCCGCTACGACATTGCTAATTGTTTCGCTACTGCAGCTAATGACGCTTTGGCTCTGCTAAACACCGCTATTTGGTTTAGCCACGAAATGTTTTTAGCGCCTCTAATCCCGACCAAGGCAAATATTCATTCTTTGCTCTAGATGACTAGAACATATGCCTATCTATCGTGTTCTTTACTTCAATGAATGATGTGATGAACCATTGAATCATTGTTGAGTTGTTAATTATTAAATGTTCAATGAATATGAATGTTGATTATAGCTGTGAGTATGTTGATTGATTGAACGACTGTGAATTAATGGACCTAGAGACGCCTGGAGCCCTAGACATGTATTTGACTACTTGTGTTCATAAGGTTTCCTTAGTTTTATTTTTTTTTGTATAATTAATTGAAAATTTCAATGTTTTTTTATAAAACTGCTAAATGAAATAGTTTCTGCTATATCCTGCTTTACCTTTTTATAGCTCCTAAGAGGAGGAGGCCGCTAAATGGCTTTGCCCACTATTTAAAGCCCAGTTCTTTTGAACTGATCTAAACGGATAAACGGTTGAACCGCTGAAATAACTGAACTTCGAGAACTTCTCGAGGTAGTCTCGAGATTTGGATACATTTCGTTTAACTTGCTTTTTAAAGCGTAGAACCCACCTTCAAAACAATGAAAACATATGTGTTTTCAAAACATATATAAGTCGTTAAGGTGTTAAGCTGAAAAGAACTGGGCCTAAAACCTTGTTTAGGATTACAGAAATCTCAAAAGTATGTTGCCAATGCCGCGCTGGTTGTACATGTTTCATAATTAATTGACTCGGACAGATATGATACCACTCACTGTATTCAGATCCGTGTGTGGTTAACAATTTAAATAATAAGGGATTTTTTTTATACAATGCCGTGTTTTAAAAATGTCAGTCAGCTCTCCTATGTCATAGACATGAATGCCATTTTTTCAAGTCCGAAAATCGAGGAGTGACATGCATCAGAATCTTCGTTTGAATAATGATTCTTATCCTGATTCACATCGCTGAATATTAAGGTCCTGTTCTTATCAGCATATCTTATTTAACTTATCTACTTATTTGATTTATCTACTGATTTGACTTATTTTCTTGAGGTAGTCTCGAATGTCCGATCTACTTCGTTGAACATGTGTTTTAGAGCTCTTAGACAAGTCTTTAAGATAGAAAAAACCGGATTCAAGTAAAAAAAATTTTTAAAAATTAAACGAAGATAAATAAATAGTCAGATAAATCAAATAAGATAAACTAACAACAGACCGTGAAACAGAATGGATACAGATATTATCCACGACATTGTCACCCCTAATCATTCCGTACACCACCACTTTCAAAACTGCCTTTGAAAAAAATTGTAATTCACAGGATAAATTAGAAATGCTCCAAATTAGACTTGTTCCTTGAGGCCAAACTACACGCGTATTCTAACAAGTATTACAATAGCGATTACATGAATGGCAGAATAAAGGAGTTCTCTTATTTGGAAAATATCCACTTTATGCAATCTAAAATAGTGAGTTTTGTCTAGTAATTCTCTGACAAAGAAGCCTTCATATTTTTTTTACTTTTAAACAGGAGCTAATGGGGCGCTCTTAGACTTCTTAATGCCACTGATCCAATGCCAGATTCCAATAACATCCGTATGGACCCACTTTAGCCATATTCACGAGCCAATTTCAGCCGAGGTGGTAACCCCCATTAGAAGCATGTCCATTGCTAGCTCCATCCCAACACTGTAGTTGATTCCAACATTATACCAATAGGGTTTAGAGTAAAATATAAATGAAAAAATTATAGGAATTGCACGGGTAAAAGTAGATGTAGGAATTGCATAGGGAGAAATAGTGTTAGGGTTGAATAGTGCTAGAATAGTGCCACAATAGAACTAACATTGGACATGCTCTAGTGTTGCTACTAAGCTCACTAGGTGCACATGCTGCTCTTCACTTGAGCATAGTGTGGGCATTTGCAATGGATTATCTTGTTGTTGGGACCTACACTAATTGTCCGAACCCTTCTATGCTACCATACTAGACCAAGATCAGTAACTAGTACACACAGTGTGGACAAAATGGATCATTGCCGAAAGTGAAAGACTTTATTATATCATGGAGTTTATTATAGTAGATGATCAGGTCTTGCAGCAGTGGAAGTAGAAAAATTACAAATAGATCATTGTGGAAGATCCAATGAAACTCCAAAGCCAACGGAGGAAAACATGATCTAGACGTTCAAAAGTCCTTCCTTAAATCTTCTTTATTTCCAGCTAGTTCTTTGCCATCCATGTAGATTCTTACCCGTTTGAATAAGCAGCCCCGCATAAAATGTAAAGGTGAATATACCTCATACTTAGCTAGTAAGGAATATGCTACAATGCAATGTTCGAAAGGAGGGGAGGGGTATGCAAAAAAGCCAGTTTTGTAAAATTTATTTATAGAGTTTAAGACATTTGGGAAAACATATTTTTCTTTCTGAATGGTTTAACCCACTACCCTTGATGGCCAAAACCACACACAACGACCATCATTGGCAAACTACACACAACTACTAATCCACGACCCTCATGGGCCAGAACCGCACACAACAACAATCATCGACATACTAGACACAACAACCATCAGTGGCACATCACGCAATGGCCATCATCGAAACGCCACACGCAATGGCCATCATCGGAACCCTTTCTTTCAGAATGGTTTAATCTAAAACCCTCATTGGCCAAAACCACATAGAATGGCCATCATTGGCACGCTGCACACAACAACCATCATTGGCACATCATCCAATGGCCATCCTCAACACCCCACACTCAATAGCCACACAACAACCATCATTGGCACACCACATACCAAAATCCCAAAAGATGTTGGTAAAACACCGTAATTAACCAAGGAAACTCAGGTCCTATGCAATCATTTGTGGTTTTAGTTACCTTCTGCTCTTCATTCTTCAATTTACTTAACACAAAACAAAGGAAAAGTGTCGATTTGGTCCCTCAACTATATCCGTCGGACCACTTTGGTCCCTGAACAGCAATACCGGACTTGTCAGGTCCTTGAACTCTCAAAACCGGACTTGGCTAGTCCTTTTGACCGGTCAAAACGGTGATTTTAGGCGGAGCATACTTTTACTGATGTAGCAACCATGTGGTAACGATGTGGCAGCCCCAAATGGCGTCCACGCAGAAGAAATCTGCCACATCATCGTAAGTGAGAACCTCAAAACCACCGTTTTGACCGGTCAAAGAACTAGCCAAGTCCGGTTTTGAGAGTGCAAGGACCTAACAAGTCCGGTATTGTGTTAAGGGGCCAAAGTGGTCCAACGGGTATAGTTGGGGGGACCAAATCGACACTTTTTTCCAAAACAAAACCACTTTTGAAGATAGCTAAGAACAGAGCATGACATTGTAACTAATCAGGGGCCTCGGTTCCAATGCAACCACTACAACTCTAATACTAAATAAGTAAGCCTCATTTTAACCAAAACCACATTTATCATCTCCCACCTTCCTATTTCCTGATAATCACACATTTATCAATACATTTGCAGAAGTTGTAAATGATAGGGAAACGATACTAAGCACGACAAAGCATAATTTTAACTTAATAATTGGTGTGGCATTAGGCAAGGGTAATTAATCCTATATCTTAAATAGTAAACAAGCATAGTGAGATTTTTATTAGGAATATGTAAGTGTTTAAATAAATCTAGAAACTATTTTGATTATTTGAATCATGCACATTTATAAAATCTATAGAATATTTTAAAGAGGCAGCGACATCAAGTGCGCACTTGATCCTTGAGCTTTAGAACCTCGCGGAGGCAATCCTTGATCTTCAGAATTCTCCCCAAATCCCCCAAGTCTAATGAATAAAAATGTGGAAATGATAAACATAGAAAAAAAATCTAGAAATCTAGAAAATAAATTATTAATTTCTATAAACAGCAACATGTTGAAATTATAAAAACATTTAGAAACTCATTCAACTAATTTTGTATGAGTATGGCAGAAGATATGCAATTATAAAGTTTAAATTGTATATGCAGTATCTGAAAAACCATTGGATAACTAATATATATATACAGATATTGAAATTAGAGATTTATAGAAATTTATAGGGTTGATTTTAATTAATTTAAACATTTATATGAAATGGCATGAATAATATGAGAACATATGGCAGAAAATAGAGGGAGGGAGAGAGAGAGAGAGAGAGAGAGCGCGCGCTAGGGGATCCCATGCTTCTCTCGACCTAGGCAGCCCGGTAGGCTCAATGCGCATGATGGTCCGACACAGTCCGTGGAAGAGCGACTGCTTGCTCCTCGTGGCTATGGCCCAGCCTGGCTTACCCATAGCATGTAAGCTAGCCCGACCCGGTTGTGGCCCATGACAGCACGGCTTGGTTGTGGTTAGAGGCCTGCTCAACCAGCTACAAATAGGACCGACCTACTCGCCAAGGAGACAAAGCAAGGGATGCAGCACTGGAGGCGGCGCTGACAGCAAGTGGAAGCGCAGACAGCCAGGGCGACAACATGGTGAGGCGTACGCCGGCGACGACGATGAGCTCCACGACAGTGAGGTGCGCGACGGCGACGACGATGAATTATTCGAATAGCTGTGTTCATGGTTAAGTATGAAACTGGAATTGGACCCACTATTGTTAGGTTAGGGGATATGGTTGGTTATGAAGATTTTTTTGTTGGGCTTATGATACGAGTATAAGGTTACTCATGTTTGTTGTGCTTGGCAGGAAGCCCTATAGATATGCAGTCTAGTATGGTGAATTATGGAATTTATGCTTGATGATGACATATTGATATTACTAATGTTTTTATGCTTTTAAAATACTTATGATTTTACAATTATAATCACACGTCTTGCAAATGTTACTTTATGCTGAAACTAGCCAAGTGAGCCTTTCATTGTTTAGACCTTCATGTCATTAAGTGCTACTATTATTTTGTTAAATATTGTGTTGAATACCTTCCTATTCAGCCCGATTGATATGTTTCAGGTGAGGGAGACCCCACATTTGATTAGTGCATTGAAGCAGGGTACGGCGATGCTAATCGGTGATGGTCAGGTGAGGGTGATCCCACATTTGGTTAGTGCATTCAAGCGGGGTGCGACGATGCTAATCGGTGATGGTGATGCGATGTTCTGTTGTCTGTTGCCTTTTGGGATGAGCATATCATGCTGGCCTCGAGCTTTAAATAGCTTGTTTCCGCCACTACTTTGTGATATTTTGCTAATTCCGCTGACACAATATATGTGATATGTATGGGAAATAGTCCAATTTATATGTAATGTATGTTGCTATATCTCATGTTTTATGTTTTGTAATGCCAATTTTGAGAGTAGATGGTGCTACGACAGTTGATATTAGGAGCTATCATGGAAACGCACATCTAAACATCCCGATTCACTTTCATTCCAATCAAGTTTGTGATATGGCCATAAGTACATTACAATATTGCTAGTGATTCCTCTAGCAAATTAATATGAAATTATTTGGTGTTCCACGGTGTGTTGATGTTTCACTGTGAAAGAGAAGATGTGCAGAGCGGACCATGTTCAAGATGATGTACATGCCAATTAAAAGAATCAAAATATAAGTGGATTGAAGTATACTCTAGATACATCATAAAAATGGTGCAAGCCACATGTAATGTCCAGGATGTCGCATGATATTTGATTAAGATGGAAAGTATAAGGCTCTGTTTGGAAGTGCAGTATTTTTGTAGTTTCTATGCAAAACCATGGTATTCTCAAATACCATAGTATTTTAGACCAAGAGGTGTTTGGAAGCAACCCCAAAAACTCTGTTTTGAAAACCATGGTATTGGCAATACCATGGTATTTTTGGAGTATTGTAGACTCCACTCTAATCTAAAGTTTTCTCACTTGTGCTAGCAAACCATAACATTGAAAAATCATAGTATTTCATGGTCATAGCAATACACAAACCATGGTATTACAAAATCATGGTTTTCAAAAACTTTGTTGCCAAACAGGCCCTAAGTCTCCCACACAGCTTTACTTTATATCAAACGGTTGTGTAATCAAACAGTCCTTCAACATATCGACGAGGTCATTCAGCATGTCGGCACGACAAATACGTCAATAAAATTGTAGTGGATAGAATGAGATGCGGCTTGTTCATGTACATGTGTGTGGAATACATGTACCCTAGGGTCCATGAGGGGTCGTGAGGACTAAACTGACAGGGGTTGGGCCGATCCGGCTATACATGCATGGGCATGACCCGGGCTATGGCTTGCCTTGCACGACAATGTAGAACAAAGGTAGAAGTCTATCACAAATTTCGAATATCATCGGATTTGGTAAGGAGAGGTTAGAAATAGGAATTTTACCTCGTAACCAACCAGTACTCTTCCTTGTAACCCTGCCCTCCGCTATATAAGGCGGGCAAAGAACCCTAGAGAGGATCATCCGAAGCATACACACAAAACTTAAATGATCGTGAGATCATCACCATCATGCACAGGACTAGGGTATTACCTCCATCGCGAGGACCTGAATCTGTATAATCCTTTGTCTTGTGCTACCATCGAGTTTGGATCCAACGCATAACCCCATATATATTATTGCCGACAACATACGTCGACAATGTGGATGATGTACACATCAATTAGGGTTTCGTTTCTTATTCGTATTCTTGTTTAGGTTATATTATAGAGTTTGTTTCTTGTTCTAGAGGCTTAGGACGACTTAGTTCCATGTAACATAGGTTGAATTATATTTGAGCTTGATAAAGATCTAGAAAATCGTCATGATCAGCAGCCACTTTGCACGCACTACAGAAATCGCGCGAAATCTCGACGGCCAAAGTTATTCTCGACGGCCAAAACAAAGCCGTCGACATAGTGGAAGTAACATCGACGGCCACTCAATTGCCGTCGTTATTTTACGTTACTCTCGACGGCCAAACTTAAGCCGTCGAGATAAGGTATTTAAGACCCGCGCTTTGGTTTTTTTGTTTTTTCGCGAAGGCGGGAAGACTCTATCTCGACGGCTCAAAGTCAGCCGTCGAGAATAGTACATGGGCCGGCCCATTAGATTGCATCAATCTCGACGGCCAGACTTGGGCCGTCGATAATGGTTCATGCTCTACTGGTGGGCTGGGCCATTGAATTTTCTCTTTTTTAAAATTATTTTTCATAATTTGCAAAGTTATTTATTTAGCAATTTAATAAAAAATGAATGAAACTTAAAATCAAAATATGAGACAATCCCAAATTTTGGGAAAAATACATAATGGTAGAAGATGTTATTATATTGCATACAAATTTTCTAAATATTTTTTATTTTATTATTAATGTTAGGTATAATATATGTATATATAGTTAAAACTAAAAAATTGTATTTAAATTTTTTTAAAATGGAATATTTTGTTACATTCCAATGCAATGATCTATGTACAATGGTGTTCGGACTAAATCGTGCATTATTTGTCACCCGTATTTCGTAAAACCATATAGAACGCTAACTAATACTCCGGCCGATATAACCCCTTACATATGTAACTCTGTTTTTTTACATGATTTGAGCATACAAATTTTTACGATTATAAATTTTCATGTCGTAACCAATATTTGCCATTACGAAGCATCAAAGTATTTTTTTAAAAAAGTTTAAAAATAAAATAAGCTATGTTGACTATCGAAGGGGGTGCTGCACCAGCCGTCGAGATTGAATGTATTCTCGACGGCATTAGTAAGAGCCGTCGAGATAGGTCACTTATGACGATAGTAGTCAACGCAAACCGTCGAAATTAGTGTTTCTCGACGGCTGATGATAACTAGCCGTTGAGATTTGCTCAGCCTGCTACCCGACAAGGCGACCACCAACCCACGACATCTTTGAGGCTTTCCCGACGGCATACAACCGTCGATAAAAGCCGACCATAGGTATACAACCCGTCGTCGGTTTCTCTCGACCGTTTCGAGCCGCCGAGATTAGCAGCGACCGTTCACATGCCGTAAATCTCGACGGCTTGTGGCCGTCGGGATAGACGATGTCCTTTCACGATAGGACACGTGGCTGGTTGATGTCTATATCGACGGCTTCCAGCCGTCGAGATAGTGCTCTCCTAACGGTTGCGAGGTGCAGACAAGTGATCTCGACGGCTTATAGCCGTCGAGACAGATGCTCGCCTTTCACTTTATGACACGTGGAAGCAGGCCCACACAAAAAGGCGCCGCCCAGTGGACAACCGACCCTGGATCCCCATGCTAATCTTCGTTTGGTAAGTGTCGACAAAATTGGTCAATACAACTATCTTATATTCATTTATTTATTTGATTTTGACTATCATAACGACATGTAGAAGCGTTATAAGGGCGCTTATAGAGAGGAGCACGGGGAGGAGAGCAATCCAGAGGAGGCTCCCCTCAATCCACATGTGATTCATGAGCACATGGGGGGCAAGGCTCACGGGCGCCTGGCGATCGATGGCGACCACCTATGGTAAGATCTCTTTCGTACACTTGTATATTATGATTGCAAAACTGACTGCTATATGATGCATGTTGCAGGTCTTCAGAGTATATGCCCGAGGTTCGGGCTAGCAGCGGCGGTGAGACCCGTCGCCAGTTCGAGGAGTGCCTGGAGAGGGAGCACCAGCAGAAGAAGCACGAGGAGGAGCGGGCTCATGATAGAGAAATGCTAAGGGCGATGCAGGAGAGCCTGAGAGCCGCGCAGGAGGACTACGACAGAAGGCTTCAACAGCTCAAGGCGTTCGTCGCTGGGGTAACGCATTCGCACTTCAATTCTTTTTTATACATGCATATCTTATCATTTATGCTAACGGAATCAAATATATGTGCAGACCGGTCCAAGTGGTCAAATATATGTGTAGGGACCCGCAGTCCCCACGGCCTGCGAAAGAACAATCTCGACGGCTTTGGGCCGTCGAGAAAGGCTCCACCATCACGTCGTGTCTGCCCCGTGCATGTATCTCGACGGCTATACGGAAGCCGTCGGGAAATAGTAATCTCGACGGCCGAGCCGTCGAGAAAGAGTTGCTCTCTTGATCGTTCTTTCTCGGCGGCTAAATCTCGACGGCTAGCCGTCGAGATTACTCTTTCCCGATGGTTTTGGTATCTTTCTCGACGGCTTTGGCCATCGAGAATTTCAGCGATCCGCGTGGTGACGTGCGTCTTTTTGAATTCTAGATTAGAATTTCATCTTGGAGTACCAGTTCTAGCTATGGTGCTAGTTCTTATTCTTTGAACTGCTTCTTTGTTCTCGAATCACGTATTGTTGTGTGCACAGGATAGGTTGGTTTTGGTTTCAAATCATTCGTTGTTCCTAAGTGTACCTGAAAGATCAACTAACTTGAGGGAGAGGATGCAAATTAGTTTTATTTTTAGTTTTGGCCACATTTGTATGTGTTTGCTAGTTCCTCCATTCTTTTTTATTTGACGCTTTTAACTTTTTTACACGTTTTTGACCATTAGTCTTATTTAAAAAAAAACTATGTAAATATTATTTATTTTGTTGTTATTTGTTTTATCATTAAAGATACTTTAAGCATGACTTGTATTTTGCATGTTTGCACTAAAATTTTAAATAAGTCTAATGATCAATGGCGTGCCCAAAAATCAAAATCATCAATTTGAAAAAGCCGGAGGTAGTACCGGTTAAGGTTTAACATGCGACGAGTGCTTTTGTGTGACACATGCAAATTTTCAATTTGACGGCAATGAGCAATGCAACGCTGAATTGAGCCAGGTAAATTATTCGGGTTTCCTGCACCATCTCCCTATGTTCTTCGATGCCAACTATCGTAGCATAGTGCCGCTTCCATGTCTCATTTAAGTCTTCGACAAGTTGGAAACTCTCGTATTTCGTATGCACATGTTCCTGTGGCTTGGGTGAGTATAGTTATTTAAATCGCTACAGCTATAAAAAAGTTCCTTGTTTCCATTAAGAAAACATCGCTTTTTCTTCGCTCTTTTGGAATCGGTACAGAAATCGATGCCTTTTCTACTTTATTTGTTGGATGTTCTTTTAATCTTTGTTTTCATCTTGTTCCTTATTTATCTAGATGCACTGCATTTTCAAATGCTTTCTGTCAAACTGGATCAACCTGGGAGCATTTGCCCGGCAAGAATATCATTTTTTTTGGTAGTACGAAGGGAAAATTGGCCCAAAAATTGGATGGGCGGCTTATTCAAATGCCCCCCCTCAACCACGCGAAACGATTGCCTAATACATGGCTCACAAACTTTGCTTAAAAAAAGATTTCCAAAATAGATCATGGAAAATTCTAGTAATCATCAATAAACTGTGGCTTTTACCAACTTGACGGTAAAAAATCGAGGGACCTAGAAATTCATTTCGTATGATTGAACCTTCTCAAATTGTTTCTTTTGAAAAAAACTTATACCAAAACACTTTTAACTTCTGGATATGTCTTTTACACTCGTCTTATTCAAAAATTTAGTGCAAACATGCAAAAATATAAGTCATTCTTAAAATATCTTTAATAATAAAACAAATCAAAACAAAATAAAATGGTATTTACATAGTTTCTTTGAATAAGACGAATGGCCAAAGATGCGTACAAAAGTCAAAAACGTCAAATAAAAAAAGAACGGAGTGAGTATAAAATAACATCCAAACCATCTTTTGGTTGGGTCAACATTCATTTCATATCTGTTCATTAGGTATTGGGTGGAGTATATGAATTTTGCCAGTTGGTCGGACGAGATTTATCACCCGACAACATAGTGAAGAGCATCTATTTATTTAATTTTATTTATTTTTCAATTTTAAAAATAAAAAAGATAAATTCGGTTGTCCGCACAACCCGAAGCATGCTGTGAATGTTGTAGGTCGGCCTGGTCATGCCCAACATGACCGCCCATTATGTAAGGCCTGCACCCGGCCCAACAAAAAGCCCAAATAACCCCACCGGAATCGTAATTCCTAGGCCACCTCTCTCTGGCTCACTCTAATTTCCAGCCTAATCTAGCTCGCGGCCGCGCGAGTAGCTTGTATTTTAGGCTCGGCTTGTCCCTGATAGAGGTGGCCAAACGGACCGGGCTAACAAAGTCAAACCGGGCCGGCCCGCACTGTTCACCGAACCAGGCCGGCACCGAGGCCTCGGCCCGTCAGGCCGGCCCTGTTTGGTTCGTATAGTGACGGGCCAGCACGGTTCGGTTTTGGCCCGGTTCAATTCGTCAGTGTAGCATATTTATTTAATTAAAAATATTCATTCATTTATATATTTCTAATGATATATAATGTATTTACACAATTTATAATGCATATTTGTGAAATGTAGTTGTTTTTTCTTAATATATTTATATATTTTTAATTAAAATGAACTAGCCCATATAAAATCGGGCTGGCCCGGTTTGGTTGGTTACTGTGCAAACCAAACCTGGGACGAGACCCATACCCATTAGCATGGTTCGCATAGTAACCGAACCAACCAGGCCCAAACCGGGCTAGCCCGTTGGCCATGTCTGGTCTCCGCGCCTTTTTCCTAGCTCAATCCAATACCGAGCTGAGCTGACCGGAGGGCTGACTCGTGAAACACTCACCACCAGTAGCGCTTAGGGCATTTACAATATAGTTTCTTCACTCGTTTCTTGCTATGCTATGTGGAATAGAAGGATGACATGTTATACAATTAATACAGAGAAAGAAAAAGATGATTTATTTCTTAATAAACCATTTCTATGCTTTTCAAAAGCTTTAGAATTAATGCGTAGAGAGAAGGTGCCTTTAGAAAAAGGAGAGAATATTAATGATAAAAATAATATTAAAATACAGTGCAATGGAGGCATCATTGCTTTTATAATTAATAGGAGATATGATACTTATAGAAATACTCTCTCCGACCATAAAAACAAGTCACCGTTGACTTTTGAACACACCTTTTACCATTTGTCTTATTTAAAAAACTACATAAGTTATCATTTATTTTGTTGTGATTTATTTTACCATTATAGGTACTTTAAGCATGATTTATATTTATGTATGTTTGTATTAAATTTTTAAATTAGACAAATGATCAAAGGTGTGTACAAAAGTCAACGGTCATTATGAGTGGAGGCAGTAACATTTAGAAATCTCACATTATTGTAACAGCCCTAACGCACTTGTGCTGTTGCGCAGCCCACCACCAGAACCGGCCCACGGTCTCCGCCTTCCACCTCCAAACCGGCCGCCGGCGGCGGCCGCCGCCTCCCTCATCTCCTCTAAACCGGCCGCCATCGCTGCCTCCCTCCTCCTCCCGCCCAGACATCGCGCGCCGGCGAGCTAGGGCTTGCTACTCCGGCGTCTCCCCGCCGCCTCCTTCCATGGCGTTCGACGACGACGAGGATGACCTTGTGGTATACGGGACGCCGATCGAGCGGGAGGAGGACACCTCCGCCCGCAAGCGACGGGCCGTGGCCGACGCAGGCCAGCTCCGCGCCCTCCCCGCGTGGAAGCAGGAGGTTCCCCTCTGGCCCTCTCTTCCTCCTTGCGCTACCCTAGATTCTGCTGCGGTACTTAGGAGAGAATGGGTTCCTTCACCGTCGGGAGCAACTGCTGATAGATTTCAGCCGTACGCGTAAGCAGTTAGGTGATACCCAGAGAAACGTAGACTGACGATTCATTCCGTTTTGGGAGCAATTGCGCCCTGTGTTTCTTTAGTTCTGTTTAAATTCAGCGTCCAAAAGGATTATGCAAATGTTCTTCTGTTTAGGATTTTTGTTGGAATTATCTATAGTGATCAATGTCATTCGTGATTTTCTTATTTTGTTACCCATATGTTGAACCTTGCTTTCTACTGTAGGCATTGCCATGAAGTATGATTTGCTTCAAGTAATAGACTAATAGTACTCATCTTTGTTACTGAAATAGGATAAGTTTGTAATCTGAATTTGATTTGCTTGAAGTAGTATCGCTCTGCTTTGTTTACTAAACTTGGATGGTTCTTGGCACATGAGTTGTTTAAATTAGTAATTAGTAATACTACTTTTTTTGAAACTAAAGTTAGATGATAATTGGATTGTAGGTGAGGGATGAGGAAGGGCGGAGACGATTTCATGGTGCATTTACTGGAGGTTTTTCTGCCGGTTTTTACAATACTGTTGGCTCAAAAGAGGGTTTGTTTTCTTAATCTTGTAATTCTACTACCATCGAAGAACTGAATGCCACAGCAAGAGTGTAAGACCAATATTATCTATTGACTCCAGGATGGACTCCACAGACATTTACATCATCGCGAAAAAATAGAGCTGAGCATAAAAAGCAAAGCATATACAATTTTCTTGATGAGGAAGATATCAAGGTATGTAATGGATTTTTTTTATTGCACACATTTTTATATTGAAAATCAATCCTTTTGGCAATCTGCACTTTTGCAGCAGTCACATAGTGTTCTTTTCTTCTTGAAATCATGATATTCTGATTTTTACTGCTTATATTAGGATAAACACATCATTTTCTTGTGAATAAGAAAAAGAAGTAATTAGGTGACATCACTTTTTTTAGACTTTTTTCTTTGTGACAGGTAAAAATTGGCTTGCAGATAAAAAATTGCTTCCTGATGTGAATAGAATGACAGACAAGAGCATTTAGTTTTGGTTATCTACACTATTCTAGGAATACTATGATCTTGTGCAAGCATAATACTTTATTTTTAAGCAGTTGGTTACCACTTATTAACCTTGTATCGTCGTTCATCTGCTTTATAGATGCTTCCAGTAAAAGTTCCTCTAATGCTGCTGATATGTATGAAAGAAGCAAAATATATTTGTACTTGTAAACTGGCTTTAGTAGTTCTTAGAATGTTGATTGTTAAAAATGAGTGAATCATCACCAGTTTGTATTTGTGGTTCTTTGACTTATTTGACTGATCATGACCTCCAAAAGTGCAGTAAGATTTTTTCTTGCTGTGTTCCAATAAAAGTATTTCTCAGTGTAGTTTTTTTTTAATGAAAATGTGGATGAGTCTGTTGACACTTTGGGTGCTCATTGCAGGATATGAGTGGTAATGCCTTGGAAACATCTCAGCAGTATGATACATTTGGTTTTACTGCTGTAGAACATGCCCGAAAACAAGCATCCAAGGAACAAAAAGAGAGGTTAGCATATTTTCATCTTGTACTAGTGTTATTAATCGTGTAGCCAGTATAATGTAGAAATTTCCTTTCTTTGCCATATGATTGTCATTTTCGTAGAAATAGCTTCTCAATGTGGAAACAGCCAAAAATTTAAAATTAATTGAAAATTAAAATGTTTATGAGAAATCCTGTGTCATCCTTATAACGGCAAAAAAAAAAGTACGAGATATGATATATATATATATATATATATATATATATATATTACATTTCCTGTATGCAAAACATTAATTGGCTATAGATGTCTTAAATGCTTATGTCAGTTTTATATTGTTAATGTTCTTTATGTATTTATATTCTTACGACTAGGCCTTTTAACTCAAATGTCATTATTGTTAAGTGTATATTCTTACAACTAGGCCTTTTAACTCAAATGCCATTATTGTTAAGTGTACTCAAATTTAAGTAGCCTTCACATATGATATATATCCATGCATATCTGTGCAGACCATCAGCTATTCCTGGACCTATTCCAGATGAATTGGTTGTCCCTACCACAACATCGATTGGTTTGTTCTTCTATGCCTTTTCTATCTTCCAAAGCACGTGCATTGTATATGCATTCTCCGATAGAAGTTATGTCATCGTCATTTGAGCAGGTGTGAAATTACTGATGAGAATGGGTTGGCGCCAAGGTCGTTCCATCAGGGATGCACATTCGGAATCTTTATATGGTATGCATTTCGTTCTGAATATATGGAAGCTATTGAGGCCCTGTTTGAACGGCTAGACTCTTGGGCTTCAAGCGACCCATGTGTTTGGTTTGGCTGGGCTTTGAGAGCTTCGAGAAACGATATTGAGAAGGAGGAGCATTTGGTTCAGCTTTGTGGCTGAAATTAAGCCTTTCAAATGGGGTGTAAAGCTGTTTCATATCCAATATTTTGGAAAAACTTGTCCCATGTTGCCTCCAGTACTTTTCTTAATAAATTGAGCCACTCCCACCAAAAGTGCGAACTATTATTTGGTCAGAACTCATAAATCCTATACTCATGAAAGGACTGTTATATGAATTTCAGAGTGGACAATCACAGTTTTACAATTTCTCTAATGTTCTGAAATGTTTTTTTTGAAAATTACTTCATATATTTTTTATTGTGACCATAAATGGCCATAAGCTGCTAATTTCCTTTGAATTTCTACTTATTAACAGTTGTTGCATGCAGAATCACGCAGGGAAGCTAGAAAAGCCTTTCTTGCTCTCTCTGGCATCAGTAATGATGAGCATCAAGATCAAATTGCTTCTCATAAGTCTGGAATGGATGAAAAAGTTGCAGGATCATTGGAGGAAATACGTGCATCTGGAAATACCCCTGTAAGTAGGACAAATGTTATTTTCCACATTGGATGTTTAAATCATTTTGTTTCTTTGTTTGACTCTTCATGAACACAAATTTCCAAGATTTCACCTGTTCTTTTCTCTTCTACGATTCGTAATGTACAAATTGTCTAATATTATTGTTGCTCACAAAATGTGCATGCGCATGCTATGTTGTCTATCCACATTTGCACGGTTCATTAGCAATATATATGAAGAACATTTGCTGATCTGCCTGATTTTCCATAAATGTTTAGGTATTTGTGCTTCATCCAAAGCAGGATTTGCATGGTTTGGGTTTTGACCCATTCAAGCATGCTCCTGAGTTTGAAGGTATCTTTCCTTGTTCATACAAGATACACATTAGGGTTCTTTCATAGCATAAACTCACATTTATTTTTTGTAGATAGGAAGAGAATGCAGAAGTCAATTAATAGGGACCACAACAGAAGTGATGTTTCATCGAGGGGGAGCATCCTGATTTCTAACTGTATGATAGTCATAGTTCTTTTGTACTGCTTGCTATCCTATTGATGTTACCTTAATATATGTGGGGGAAATTCTTAGCCAGTTATTCGATCATCAGCAGGAAAGTATGCTCCCGGCTTTGGGATTGGCGCACTCGAAGAGCTTGATGTTGAAGATGAGGACATTTATGCATCTGGTAACTGATCAATCTTCTAATAAATTTCAATAATGCTTATTGTTAGCATGGGAAGTCTTTATGGAAGCATACCTTTTAGTGTGCATCAAAATACAGTAGTGGGTTATGATGGGTTCTGAATTTATGATGTT
This sequence comes from Raddia guianensis, assembly GCA_036346415.1. Taxonomy (NCBI): domain Eukaryota; kingdom Viridiplantae; phylum Streptophyta; class Magnoliopsida; order Poales; family Poaceae; genus Raddia; species Raddia guianensis. Next base: position 40,428,108 of record CM070539.1, read on the forward strand.
TAGTTTCTTATACCATTTCAACCTGAAGTTTAGTTTGTTTCTAAGAGGATGTTTGCCTTCTCCAAATGGTTAGTTTCTTGTACCCTTTCAAAATGAAGTATACTTTTTGCCTTTGAGGAATACCTTTTTAAGCTGAAGTTAATTTGTTTCTATGGGGATGTTTGTTTTCCAAGTGGTTAATGTGCTAATTGCCATACCCTTTCAAGATAAAGTGTAATTTACGGTCAGATGATTATATACCTTTTGGTAGATATGTTCACCCTTGATATTTCGCACATGGCTTTATATCCTAACATTTGTTGACTTCAGGTTTTGCTTACGAACAAACTGAAGTTGATATTGAGCCTTCAAAAACAACTGGCGATGCTAACTACAAACTTGAAGACAGGAAGAGAGGTGTATTTTTCAGCTTTAAAATTGCCTCAAACTCTGAGTACAAACTTGAAAGGTGATGCTTCTCTTTAATTCATATATGTATTTTTTGTCTTAATGGATTTTTTATCTGAATTATTTGTTGAAACTTTGTGAATATTTCTGTTTACATTTTATTATTATATTTTTGGCTATTTATTGGATCTATCAACAGCAAATTTCTAGTCAGTAAATAGTTGGAAGAGTCATATATGCACGTAACATGTCATCTAATTCTGATGTGTACTTATGCATTTTCTCTATATTTTCAGATTTTTTTAAAACTTTTAAAAAGAAGTATCCAAACTAGGGAAATTTTATAATGCCTTCTACTATATAAAGATGATACATACAAGATTAACCCTTAACATCAAAGAAATAACAAAGAAATATTTAGGTGAAAATAGCCTGAACCACTCATGTGGTGGAGTACAGCTAAATACTACTTAATTTGATCAGTTAGATTGAATAAAATTAGACTATAAAGACTGTTAGGTACAGTAAAAGAGCTCCCGGTCTATGTGTTTACGGAAGGAATGAATAGTAAGCACAGCCGCACCAAATTAGTTGATTAAATTCCATATTGCATCACTATATATGTGCACCCTATGCCATTGTGCATATTGGTTGACTTGTGACTTTTCAGATTTCATCCTCCTGAGATTCCTTCTGATTTTGATGGTTGCCACAAGTTTTCAACTCCACCTCAGGCTGCTGAGAAGTTTCCTGATTTAGCTCCTCCTGAGGTTCCTCCTCCAGAAGACACAAACTTGAGATTATTGATTGAGGGCTGTGCTGTTATGGTTGCTCGTTGTGGGAAACATATTGAGGATTTTTACAAAGAAAAAGGTAAAACAAGTCCACAGTTTCTTTTCCTCAATGAAGGAGATGGATGCAGTTATTATGCAAGAAAGTTGTGGGAGCATCAACAAAAGTACATTGACCAGCAAAAGCCTAATCCTGTCAAGTCAAAGTCTTCATCTGACAAGTTGACAGCAGAGAACCGTGGGAAGATTCTTGGTGAAAGGCCCCTTGATAGAAGCTCCAAATCATCTAGCTCATCCTTTTCCGCCAAGGAAGCAATTCAACTGCAATCCAATCTTGGTGACACTTTTGTCAAGCCAATATCTCTTGTAAGTTTTGTTTGTACTGTGTTGTTCTACCTATTACCGTTGCATTCATCATAAATACCACATTGGTTATATGAATTGCCTAATCTTGGTCTAACTACTAGTGTTGCATTCCTCATAAATACCTCATTGGCTATATGTATTGCGTAATCTTGATCTAACTATGCGAATTCTTGATTTAATATAGGATGGTCTGCCAGAGTTTGAGAAGCCTTTTAGAAATGAACCTGCAAAGCAGGCAAGGTTTGAGCAATTTCTCATGGAGAAATATCGGGGAGGTCTTCGACCTGGAAATCTTGTACCTACAAATATTATGTCAGAGGCAGACCGTGCTCGGGAAAGACTAGACTTTGAGGCTGCTGCTGAAGCAATTGAAAAACGAAAAGAAAAAAAGAATATGGATCCTTTATCAGTGTTGGGTTTACCTGGAATGAATGAGCAACGTTTTGTATCATCTACTCAATTAGAGGTACATTAACTTATTTAGGTCTATCGGTATTGTCATGGTTCCTTTCACGCATTGATTTTTGAAACATTAATGCAGAACCCTGTAGTGCCACGAGATGAGAAACCCATATATCCACAGAGGGAGGAGTTTGAATGGCGGCCTTCACCAATACTTTGCAAGCGCTTTGATATTGTCGATCCTTTCATGGGGAAGGTAAATCTAATTGATGCATGGTTTGAATGAATATATATTAATAAAACAACTGTGGTAGTAAAATGAGGTAAACCATAAAAAGCGCATAGAATAACCAAAATAAATTGGTGGGTATTTACAAAATAGGCAGGTTCACATCTCATTCCTTTTCCACAAACAAAAGGTTTTTCTTGATTAAAGGTGGATTATCGTCCATTTATTGCTATAAAAATTGCGACATACTAGTTATGTCACTACCACCATGCCCACATATCATATGTGGTTATGTAGTATATGATTTATCTATTTTAGTAAATTGCACTGTCAGTACGTAAACTTGTTCCGCATGATCACATAGGTCCCAAACTCCAAAAACCATATTTTTCAGTGGCTAAACTTGTGTAAGTGGGGCAACGCAGGTCCCAAAGCCATGAGGTGGTGAAATTAACAAATTTTGGTAAATTATAAAGCAAATTCGAAAAATCATAAAATAATATTGGGTAAAAAACATAAACCATTCAAAAATCATACAAAATCGTAAAATTATTAAACATTTCTAAAAAATCAGAAAGGTCATAAACATTCTGAAAAATTTAAAAGCAAAATAAGAAAAATCATTAAATATCTAGAAAAATCATATAAATTAGTAAATGTCATAAATATTTGCAAAAATGGGAAAAATAAAAACTTTTATGATTTAATGAGTTATATGAATGTTTATGATTGTTTTTGAAATTTTTATGTTTTGTTTCTATTTTCTTTATTTTTTGAAAATTGAATTATTTGTTCTGAAATTGTTTTATGTTTTTATTTTTTTTAAATTTTTCTAATTTGTTTTTTGCCATGTGGACGGTGACATGGAAGACCATGTCACTGAATTTTTCCACCTCATGACTTTGGGACCTGCCTTGTCCCACTTACACAAGTTTAGCAACTGGAAAGTGAGGTTTTCGGTGTTTGGGACCTATGTGATCGCGCGGGACAAGTTTAAGTACCTACGATGCAATTTACTTTCATCTATTTCTTAAGTACGACAAACGAATAAAATCTTATGGTTCTACTTAAAAATAGGTTTTATGCTCATGTCTGAAGGTAGCACTGTTGAAAATTCTCTTTGTTTTTGCAGAGGATAAATATAACTTTTTGTTAAAATCTCCCTTATTTTTATTTTTTTAAGTTGTTTATGCTGGTAGCTGAGGATAGTTTACCTTGGCTCTTCTACATTACCGAGCAGGCGAGCATTACTTGATAGTACTCACATTTGTTTCTATTGAATGTATATTTCATGTTTGGGTGGCAATATATGCATTTGTTTTCTGTATCTGCTAAATTGTGTTTGCGCCTTATTTATTTGGCTTCGGATGGATTGCTTATGCAAAGTCACACTCATGGACATCTGATCATACATTTTGCATGTGCAGCCAATGCCTGTTCAAAGACCAAGAAGCAAGATGGACACCCTTGTATTTATGACAGAATCCTTGAAGAGTGCAAATGATGATGTGGAGAGTTCAAGTAGGATTCCACAGCATGCTTCTGTGACAGGAACAGCTGAGACTGAGCTACAGGGAATCGCCAATGATCCTGATGTTGAGTCAAGCAGTATGCAGAGACCTGTCGATCTTTACAAGGTAATATTCCCAATCAATGTTCTTATAGAAACATAAGCAAAAAAAAATAATTCAGGTGAGGTTGAGGGTTTTTTAATTGCAATATATTTTGTTTTTGCTTGCAGGCTATCTTCTCTGATGATTCAGAAGACGATATGGACAAACCCCTTAATAACCAACAAGTAGATTCAGTAAAGACAAGTGACGGTGCCAACATGGCGCTCAATCGTCTTGTCGCTGAGGATTTCCTAGAATCATTGGGTAAAGAACTGGGATTGGATGTGCCTCCAGAAAAACCTGTCCTGCCACAAAATGTCTCAGTTAGGTCAGAAACCCTTTCAACATCTGATACAAGTGCGCCATCTAGGATCGGAAAGACAACTACATTCAGGGAAATACAGGAGAATGAGAATTCTCTTGCCATGGTGCAAATTGCCAATGACAACAAAGATGGTCCTTCAGCCAATGTTGCAAAGCTTGATTTGATGGATGAGAAGCAAGAGCATAGGACTGAGAAAAGCAGGTCACACTCATATCATCATACCCGGAATGGTAGTCCAGAGTCTGATTCTTCTAATGAACGGCATAGGAGCAGCAAAAAAATATCACACCATCAAATCCGGAGTGGATCGGCGGATTCTGATTATTCCAATGAACGTCATAGGAGTATGAAAAGAAAGTTGCATTCAAGACGTAGAAAAGGCAGGAGTAGAACTCCTGATTCTGATTCTTCTAGCGACAGCCGACAAAATAAGAGAAAACATCAGGAAAGAAGGCATCGCACGCCTGATACCGATTCCAGTGATCATGAATACAAGAGAAGAAATAAATCTAGCAGCAGAAGATCATCTGATAAAGACAGAAGTAGAAGCTATTCAAGACATCATAGGCACATAAGAAAAGATCCTGCAGAATATTTGTAAATGACAACTACTGGAATAGTGGACTCCGGAAAAGCTGGTAAAGTAATGGAAGAATAACCATTGTATTTCCAAATCATGCAAGTTCGGTGAAATTATTGGGGGCAGAAACTGAAATGGAAGTTCATAGTAAGTGTTCTACACCAATGTTGTCCTTTAACTTTTTTTTTTTTTAAAAAAAACTTACATTGGTGTGGAGGCCCCTTTTCTTTTCTTCGATGCACTTGATACTTGGGGTTGCAAATTTTCCTAAATATACCCTGCTCCCTGGAAGTTTAGTTTATCAAACAATACACCTCTTAATTGCTGGGGTTATATTAATTTAAAATTGATTGTAAGTGGAAGGGTGTAAGTTTCAACATATGGACACTGGCAATTACTTACTGAGCTTTCTTCCTACTTACCCCCAAGCAAGATAAAAAAATGGATTTTATATTTTACCGGAGCAAGGCCAGTAGTGGGTCTGTTAATTCCTGTCTGGTATGCCTTTTTCTTTTTGATCAAAGAATTGTGTTTTGTTGGTGTTCTACATGCATTAGTGTCAAAATCTTAGTAAAATCAGTATGAAAGCACCTCTTTCCCGTGGGTATAAAACCTACCTGTGTGAGCTTGTAAATAGTAATTAGTCTGTTATCGTGAGTTTATTATCCTTGTCCTCTTCCTGCCTATAAGACATTGCCTGATAGCTATGTAATGTATTTTTATACACTTGCGTTGATAGTTTGGGTCGCCCTTCTGAGGCTTCCATTGTTTGGTGGCCTTGGCTTCCTTACAAAACCCCATTACAATTTTTTTTTTTTTTGGAATTTCTGCTAAGTAGGCAAAAGTAATATAGCTTAAACCCCATTTCTCTTGTTGCAGTTACATGCTCATTTTGAGGCCTCTTCAAACTATCAAATGTACCACACTACCACGAGGATTGGCTGGATGTTTATTGCACAATGAGAACTGGGAATTATGATACTGTGAGGATGCGATTTTTTGTTTGTGTAGTTTCTGTTGTCTTCATGCTTGTACTACCTTGGCATACACCTTTCTAGACGACTTGCCATCAGGACTGTAAAACTGAATGCAACATTACCGGATGTAAATAGAAAATTGGAGTGTCAGATCACATTAGATGGTATTAAAGTCTAATGAAGATCATCGCGCTGCTGGCAGTGCTGGTCGTGCCCATCTATGTAAATGTTCAGCTAGGACAAAACGCGTGCTCTCTTTTGAGTTCTTTAGATTTCCAATGGAACCAGTGGCCTTCATGCATATGGACACACATATGGTCACATTACAAACAATGATCTGGTCTTGAGTTCTGATCCTGCCGAAGTTGGAACCTGGAACCATTCCTGCACTTGCATGAGCATGGCACAATATCACCAGGACAACGCTACGGCCACGGAACTCCAGGGAAATTCCTCATCTCCAGGCCTACGAAAGGTACCGGCACACGTGCAACTGCAGGGCCACGGAGTTAAACTATTAAGGTACGCCTGCTTATCGCATGCTCATTTGTCTGGCAGACATGAAATGAGTCAAAGTCATGAGATGTCAAGATTCTTTGGGCCTTTTCATGGGAGGGGCAAGCGTCGTTTTACGCTGGACCATGGCTGCCGTCTTCTCCGTCTCGATCTTTTGCTGGTTGCGAGGAGCTGGGGAGGGAGACGTTGCTGCGTCAACGTCGCCGCGGCGATGATGCCATCGCAGCGAGGCGCGGGGTCTGAGCCATGTCGGAGAAGGGAAGACCAGGGACCTGCTCCTGATCTAACCACACCCTAGGCACATCATATCCTCCTTAACCACAAGCAATGGCAACTTTCAGCGCTGTTGATGAATGCGGGCTGAAATTTTTTCCCCAGGAACTGGCGGGCTGCCTATTCATTCAAAGTGAAGGAAGAATCTGGGGAGAAAATCCCTAGTTAAGGCTAGGGCCTTAGACACAACAGCTGAAAGCTGCTAAAATTTTTAATCTAAAAAAGTTGTGGCCTCTCGAGAGACGGTGTCCAAAAAGTTATAAAAAATATTTTATAAATTTTAAAAAACTATTTAAAGTCTCACAAAATAACTACAAAGTGTTACATTATTTGATTCATATAAAAATAAAAATTTTTAATTTAATTTATTTTAATTTTGAACTGAAAAGAACGAGGCCCAGTCTCGCTAATGCTAGTCGCCTGGAGACTTAGGCATAATTTTTGTTATACAGTAACACACCTCTCGTGTAGAGGCCTTTGCTTTGGTTTACGTGGGCCAGCTGATCCACATATATGGCGATTTCATTGTCTATGGATAAAATTTTAGCATTTTTATTTATTTGAGGAAGCGTTTATTTTACTTGATCCAACTGCCAACGATCTACGGAATAAAGCGCATTTGATCCAATGGCCCATTGATCTCTTATCACAAGGAAATGTATGACATCAAATTACCTCTTGATGCATTACAAATTTTTTTGTTCTATCGTTGCAAGGGTGATTGTCCGCGTACAAAGTGGCCTGCATGACTAGGCCACGATCGATGCTTGTTGCTTTCTTTGATTGCTTGTTTTAGTTGTAGATGAAAAAGGTTAAACAAATTATTAACTTTTTTAGATATTTAACATAAATTCTGCAAAGTTCTAAAAGAATTATTTTAAAATGTTACACCGAATGATTTAAAAAAATACTCCCTCCGTTTTTTGTATGCATCTTTAGTATACAAAAGACGTATCTATAGTTTTGTGTTTCAAATTACTTTCGATACAATATTATTTTGTAGCATCTGACAACATATAAAAAACAAATTTAATGGTTAAAGTATGCATGAAAAGACTTTCTTAAATAAAAATTGGTAAACCAAACCAAAACTAAACTAAACTAAGGAATCAAATAATACCTGCATGATTGATTTTATACGTGGGGGAGCGTCTTTCCGAGATAGAGTGAGCTGTCGGGGAGCCCCCAATCACCCGCTCACACAAAGGAACAGGTTAACCTACCGGTCACCAACTCCTCCCCGACCCCAAAAGAATCCGCAGCACACGTTGGATTGACAATTGACACAAACCTGTTTGTTAGCTGCAGGGTTTACAACAAATTGGAAGCGATCGATCGTTTTCAGCGTGACGTAGTGGTCTGTGGTCGTCATGCATGCGGCATATGCCCACTTCTGTACTGTCCCGTTTTCATTGGCCTCGATTGCATCGAAGCTATCCAGCAAGTTTCTCCGTTCTTTCTCTCTCTCTTTCAATTCTGCAAACCAGGTCGGTCGTTGCGTTATGAAATTCAGTTAACCCTATCAACGGCGTGGCCTATAGTCAACAGGGGGTGATGGGTAGAATGAGTTCACTAGCGCATGCATACGACAATCTAGACACTATTTGTTTATGCACATGTACTCATTTGCTTATCTTGGGTTTCGGAAACACGAAAACATTGCTGCATACGGACGCATCATGCCTAGTCAACCGGAAGACTTGGTGGTCCAAGAAAACATACATCAAAGACATTAGGAGTTTTGGTAGAGCTAGCCCTCTGGCTACGTTTTCTCAACCGCCAGCTGGAGTTTCAACAGCCATGAGACATGTTTGATTTTTCCCAACAAATGATGCAGATAGCGAATTCTTCAACATAGACCTTATCACGGGAAGCCCAGCCTGGTAACCCGGCCCAAAAAAGCCCGACTCAGCATGGCCCGACCGGTGCATCGGGCCGGGCTCGGGCCTCAATCTGGAGCCCGGTCGTTGGGCTAGGCCGGGCCTGAGCCCGGGGTTTTCGCGATTTAAGCCGTGGCTGGGCCGGGCTGTCGGGCTTCGAACTGGGCTCGGTCCCAGTTTTCGAGCTCGATGCACCGGGTCGGGCCGAGCTCAGGCCTGGTCTCGTGGGACCGGGCTTTTCCAAGCTCAGCCCGACGTCTGATCAGGTCTACTTCAACACTTGTGTCTCTGAATCTATCTGTGATGGCGCTATCATCTCTTTTTGGTATAGTTGTTGGCTTCATGGCCAAGGTCCGAGGCACATAGCGCCTTCCATATTCAGAAAATCAAGATGCAAAAAATCCACTGGGTACGTCGCCTATCACCTTTGAACTCGGCCGAGGAACTTGCACAAATTTTTTTCCCTATGGATTGCAGTTCAAGGCATCGTCCTAACACCTGGTGCACCACATTCTATCTCTTGACACTGGAACGTATCTGGTTGCTACTCCACAAGCTCGGCCTACCATGCTCTTGCCCTCTCATCAAAACCCGACCAAGTTTGCAACTTCGTCCAGAAATCAAACGTCAAGCCCAAATGCTAGTTCTTCATGTGGTTGAGCACAAGAAATAAGATTCTCACCGCTAATAATTTAGACTTTGTTCTTTTCAGCTTAACGACTTATCTACCTTTTAAAAGATATATGCTTTGGGTTTTTAGTCTTTTTTTTCACTATTTCGAAGGTGAATCCTAACGATTTAAAAAGCAAGTCAAACAAAATGGATCTAAATCTCGAAACTACGTTGAGAAGCTCTCAAAATTCATTCATTCTATTTGACCGAGAGATAGTAACTCACCTATTCCTCAGGTGCCCTTTTGCTCAGTAGGTCGGGAAGCTCATTACTCAGGACGTGCGGTGAGTTCTACCTCAAGCGTATGATTTCGTGCCTACTCTTGGTGAAGTCTTATCTGCATGGTGGATGCGCATTTACCAAGGACTCGAGAAACATCGTAACCATCAGTGTAGAGGGATAGTATCGTACTTTTGTTGGAACATTCGGAACGAGCAAAACAATCACATTTTCTGGTTTTCCGATAGCCCTTTCAAGGAGTTTACAACAACACTTTCATGGAATGCCTGCAACGTAGCTCAACGTTGCATTTTGATGAGATAGTCAGCACATCTTTGTTTTTGTTTTGAAACCTTCCAGGTCTGTGGTTGTTTTGTACATATGCTTATATTTAAGTACGTACGCACTTAGTAGTGTTCCTGCCACTCAGTTAAAAAAAATACGAATATGGTAATATTTTTGAACCATTCTTTTTTCTTATGTATCGCAAAGTTCTAAAAAACAAGTTAAACAAATTGTGTCGAATTCTTCAAGCCACTTTTAATTGGGAAGCTTTCAATGCTCAATTTATCAGCAAACCAGATAAATAAAAAAGAACAACACCTAGATCTTTCATATTATTTATGAACAACAACTCAGATAATGGTATAAACAATCACTTTTTGTATCTTTTATACACTTTTCGCATTATAGATGGTCAATGTAATGTCATTGTACCCATTCAAAGAAGATGAGCTAGGTGGGGAGTGTCTAGCCTTACACTAGGTATACCTTTTGGTTTGGTATTCAACTCCGTTTCTGAAACCCCCGAACAAGTTAATCGTAGTCTTATGCGATGTGCCCTCCGGTCCCAATGACCGAAGGGTGGTATTTGCCCTTCGATTAGGGTGATCAGAGGGCCATAATTGCCCTCTGACCACACATGTTGAAGGTTAAGTGATTGCTTGGTTATCAAGGCCCCGAAGGGCTTTGTTAGAACATCGTGTTTGACGGCGTGTTCTCCGCTCAACCACTGCGGATCACACCCCTAGTCAGATTTCTATCCTGCTAGCCTATCGGCCCTTCGATTCGATTTGAGCGTGGGGCGCAAAGAAGGAGCAACGCATGGGGGTTTACCTGTTCGGACCCTCGCGGGTAATAGTCCTACTCCTGCCGAGCCTTAGCTCTTTTCCGTGTTGTGGTTGTATGAGATGTGGTTACAGAATGTTTCGAACCCCCCTCTCCCTCCTCTCTCCGCCCCTTTTATACAATCCTCGAGCTGGCGGAGAGAGCCGTGGGGGTAGGCAATACAAGATTTCTCGATGCAGATAATCGGTAAGACATGAGGACAAGACAGAGAGACGCAAACGTCTGATCTTTGCGCCAAGACGCGCGCCGCCACGCGTGCCTCGCAGTGGCTTCGACCCGCAGAACGCTCCAATGAGATCACAAGGGGCCCACTTGTTCTTCCGACGCTGGCGGCGAGCTTGATGATGGCAAACTCTCTCTGGGTCAATTCCGCTGCGCCAAAGTGATGGCCGGTCCGCCTGCAGAGGTCACCGTGGCGGTAATCATCTCTTCATCTGTTTATCCGCGTAATGTCGCATTGAATGCGCCGTCGCGCAGCAGGGAAGCCTTCGCCAAAGACTCCTTTCGAACGCCTCGCCACGCGGGCCCCGCTGCGATGGGAGGCCTCATGCGCCGAGGGCTCGCCCATGCGCCGCCGACACGCTGGGGCCCTCGCCGCTGGCTGATGGGCTCGCCCGCCCCACGGGCTCGGTCGCCCGCCGACGCGTGGGGCCCTCGCCGTCTTCGAGGGGCTCGCCACGCCACTGGGCCGTCGCCCCGACGCGCTGGGCCCGCTGGCGGCTGAGGGCTTCGCCACGCCACTGGGGCTGGTCGCCACCGATGCGTGGGGCCTGAAGGCCGAGGGCTCGCCACGCTACTGGGTCTGGTCGCCACTTTGACGCGCTGGGCCCGCCTGATCTTCTTAGAACTCTTCGACTTCGGTATTTATTACACCGACAGAGCCCCGGTCCACCATGATACGCGAACCGTCACCGATACTTTTTCCGCTTTCATGCGGCGGAGATGAATCGTGGGGCCCACCTCTCGCGGCGGCCGACGCCTGATTCTCCATCTGCGCACGATCTTCCTTGGGGAACTACGCCGCTTTTCGCGAAAAACCGGCGCCGCAGGGCAATGATGGCGCCGCACGCGCGCGAGTGGGGACGGAATCAAACCGTCGCGCCGCTTCCACCTTCTATAAAGCTTTCTTCTTCGCGACGAGCTTTTTGCACGCTAAGTCTCAAACCGCTAATCGCCTCCTTCGCTGCTGCCTCTCTTCTTTTCGTCAACTCCACCACCGTCTTCCATGGCGCCCAAACGCAGCAAGGGTCGCCGCGGTGACGCTGCTCCGGCTGCGGCGTCATCTGGGCCAGCTCTGCCCGTCTCCGCCGTCGACGAAGACATGGTGACGCGGCTTCAAGTGTTTGTGCCGCCAACCTCCGCCCGGTTCCGCTGCGGCACCATTACGCCACGCCCACGCGACGGAGAGATCGTGACCTTCACGTGGGCGGTGCTGGCGGGGCTCGTCCCGCCATACTCCGAGTTCTTCTTGGGGTGCTCGCTTATGAGATCCAGCGCGACCTTCCCCAACTCCGTTGTCGCTACTGCCATCTTCGCCACCTCTGCGAGATGTTTGTGGGGTGATGCCAAACCTTCCGCTCTGGCGCCGGCTCTTCAGCAGACGCGAAGCTTCATGGCGAAGCGGGCTATTGGGAGTGCTACTTTACGCCCGCTGGCCACCGCTTTCATCCCGGCCGCGGTCAAGTCCAACTGGAAGGATCGGCACCGACATCGGTCAGACGTGGAAGACTCCGGTGGCCGCGATGATCTTGCTCTCCCCGAGGGTCCGCGGAATCCCTTGCCGGCTAGGGGTCTATGCCCGACGACTCAGCGGAACTGGAAGTGATGCTGGCGCGCATCACTGAGCTCCGCCGCAACAGGCTCACCGGAACCCACGTTGCGGCGGATTTTTTGCGGCGCCACCTCTGCCTGCTCCGCATGAGGACGCGTCCTGCCTGGCTGTACTATGGCGATGACGATAGGGTCCGCGTCGCCCCCGGAGGTGAGTGTTCTTTCATTCTTTCTTGGGTCTCTTGTCTTTTTGGAACGCCTTTTGTTTGACTTTTGTCTCGCGACTTCCTTTCTTGTTTGCCCAGCCGCAGGGAACGTGCCGGACGACGTGCTCCGGCAGTGGCTGGTGGGACTTCTGTCCGCGCCGTCCGGCGACACTTCTCACTCGCGAGCATCCGCCTCTCGCAATCGGGACCCACGGAGCGCAACCAATACTTATGTCGCGCCGCCTCCCATGGAGGTCTCTGTCCCGCGGTCCAAGTGACCGGGGACCCCGCAGATCCGCGATCCTCCGCTAACGACCGCCGAAGCTCCAGCTGCCGCCGCCTCCTCTGTTGGGCGGCCGACTCGAAGCGCTCTCGGAAGCGCTGCCTCGTCCTTCCCGGACGATGACGATGAGGAGGAGAGGCGAGCCCAAAGAGAGCTTCGCCTTAGAGTCCGGGCCGCTGCTTTCTCCGGCCCCTCCAGTGGGGGCCTTCTTCTTGCCGCCCGCTCGCTGCTCGGGCGAGAGCGCTGGCGACTCTTCCGAACTGGCGCCGCTGCGCCAGCTTCTTCCTCGCCAGCACTTCTTGTGGCGGCAGCTGCCAGCGTCGGCTTCCGTCGTCGCGCCGGCTCTCTCGCGCCGGCGCCCATTGTGCCGGCGCTTTGCTCGACGATTTCGGCGCGCTGCCATTGCCGCCTCTGCGACCGAGCGGCTTGACGCGGCCTCTTCCTCCTTCACCTTCGGAGGACGTCGCCTCAGGTGTCTTTCTCTGCACTTATGCACATTTTGCGTTAGGGTTAGCATGCTGCATGTTTTTCACATACCTGAACCCTCTTTGTTTTTCCTTCACGGAATTAGGGCGGACTCTGGAGCTTCGGGCTCTGGTCCTCGCGGTCCGCCAGCCCCCGGCGTGCCCACGGCTCCTTCGATGGAGACGAGACCTCCCGCCGCGGAGATCGCGCCGGAGCCAAGGCTGGAGGAGCTTCCGGCCGCTGCGGCGGCTGATGTCGACGCCGGTCGCTATCGCCGCCGCCCGGGCGCCTTCGAGGCGCCTGCGTGCCCTCGCCCACACTGGCGGCACGGAAGGCGCTCGCTTCAGCGTCGCGGACCGTCGGTGAGCTGCGGCGGGCGCTTGAGCAGGCAACCGCTGCGAGGGAGGCGGTGACCCGCGAGGCTGCGGCGGCGCAAGCCACCGCTGCCTCGGCCACCACGGATGCCAAAGAACTCCGCGCGGAGCACTCTGAGCGCCTCCGGGTCCTCGCCGACAAGCTGCGGATCGCCTACCGCAGCTTCCGGGACGTCCTGTACCCGCTGGGCGTCACCCTGTAAGCCCTGGCCGGAGGAGATAAACCGCGACAAGATTGGCGTGATGGGGCGCCGCCGAGGTTCTCGCGCGACCGCCGGTGGTGATGCGGGCGCGGGCGATCGAAGACGGTCGCCAAGGCGCTCTTGAAGTAGCGCGGTTCGTCTTGAGCAACTGCCTTGCCCAAAACGCCGCGTTCGACCTCGACGCCGCCACCGGGGAGCCTTCGCGCCAGCTGAACCCGATCGAGGAATCTCGGGTCGAGGTTGCCGCCGGCCGCGTATCCATGATGGGTGGCGCTGCTCCAGCAGAAGATGATGACGACGAGGAGTAGCTGAACTCCCTTGCTTGTCTCGTCTTGTAAATAAAACCTGTCAATGCAAACTTTTTGCTTTTCTGCCGTGAGTCTCGATTAAACTTTTGCGCAAACTCTTACTTGCGAAAAGAACTGGGGCACCCGAACGCCAAAAGCTTTAGACAGAGCGTTCTATTGAAAGTGAGCGCTTTTTCCTTAGGCATCTGATTACTTCAACCCTTATGACCTCTTGGCAAACCGACCTTAAACGTTACGTGGCGAGAGCTTAGCTTCCGGAAGTGGTCTAATCGCTGGTGCCGTCGTTGGCGCGTTGCCTAGACCGAGCAGACACACCAGGCTAGAACCCGCCTTCCGTCCGCCTCGCCTCGCCCAGCCGCAAGTTAAGCGTTCGCCCTTGCAACTAAGGGGCCATCAGCCTTAAGTACTTTTTCGCTACCAGCTTTCAACAGAATGCTTTCTAACAGACTTTTTACGGCTAAGCAGCTGATCGCCAAAAGTTTTAGACAGAACGTTCTGCTGCAAGTGAGCGCTTTTTCCTTACGCATCTGGTTACTTCAACCCTTATGGCCTCTTGGCAAATCGACCTTAAACGTTGTGTGGCGAGAGCTTAGCTTCCGGAAGTGGTTTAGTCGCTGGTGCCGTCGTTGGCGCGTTGCCTAGACCGAGCAGACACACCACGCTAGAAACCGCCTTCAGTCCGCCTCGCCTCGCCCAGCCGCAAGTTGTTGCGTCGCCCTTGCAACTATAAATATCACCATAAGTACTTTTTCGCTACCAGCTTTCAACAAAATGTTTTCTAACAGACTTAAGGCGAAAAAGAACAGATGCCCACAGAGAGACAGAACTTATCTTTATATTGCAGATGGTTTTGTACAATGCAGCCCCCGAGGCGAGCGGGGAAGGAGGAAGGCCTCGCCGCTTGGCTCCAAAGGAAGGCCAAAAAAGCTCTTGGAACAGCTACCTACGGGTAGAACTTCCTCAGCTGCTCGACGTTCCAAGTGTTCGCCAATTCGCGACCATCCTCGAATGCGAGCCTGACCGAGCTCGGGCGGAGATCGAGACCACCTTGAAGGGCCCTCCCACGTGGGAGATAACTTGTTGCGGCCCTCTGCTTGAATTTTATGAGAACGAGGTCGCCCAACGCCAGTGTTCTTCACACACCCGCTTTGCTTGATAACGGCGCAATGGTTCGCCGATACCGGCTGCTCGGATCACCGCCACATCCTGATCTCCTCCAGAGATTTACTTCATCCCGACGCCGGTCGTGGTCTCCGCTCTTGAACGCCGCCACCCTTGGGAGCGAAGGTGAGCTCCGACGGGGCACCGCCGAGCCATACACCAGAAGAAGGGGTCTCGCCGGTGGCTCTGTTGGGAGTTGTCCGCAGCGCCCACAACACAATGGGAACCTCTTCCGCCAGCCGCTTGCACGCTTCTCCAGCGGTCGAACGCCCTTGTCTTGAGTCCTCTCGAGTACTTACGCGTTTGCCCGCCCACTTGTCCATTGCTCTTCGGTGCGCGACGGAGGCGGCACGCTTGGTACCCACTCTTCGCACCGATCTTGAAATCGCACTTTTGAACTGAGCGCCGTTGTCGGTGATGATTCTGCTGGCGACACCGAACCGGACGAAGATGCTCTTCATGAACTTTATGGCAGCAGCGGACGTGATCGCCGGGACTGGCGAGGCTTCAACCCACTTGGTGAACTTGTCGACGGCGACAAACAGATGTGTGTAACCTCCGGTCGCCCGCGGGAACGGGCCCAGGATGTCCAGCCCCCAGACCGCGAACGGTTAGGAGAGCGGGATGGTTTGCAGCGCCTGGGCCGGTCGGTGGATCTGCTTAGCATGAAATTGGCACGCTTCGTATCTCCTCACCACTCAAGGCATCCCGGAGGCGCGAGGCCAATAGAAACCGTGGCGGAAGACCTTTCCAACCAACGCCCGACTCCCTGAATGGCTCCCGCACATGCCTTCATGGATCTCTGAGAGAATTGCACTCCCCGCTTCCCGAGTGACGCGCCTTCAAGAGAACTCGCTTGCGCCTCGGGCGATACAGTCCCCACCTACTGTATGTGGCGCTTGCCATCTGCGCTTATCTTCTCACCGACGCGTCATCGTTGGGATCACTCCGCCCCGCAGAAGGCTAGGATCGGATCCATCCATCGACCTTCCCGGACGAAAGCGTGACGACGTTAGTATTGTCGCCGACGACTCGCTCGGCTCGGCATTTCCGCCCCAACCGCCTCGGCAGTTCTTCCGCCTCCTCCCTCCAACCGGGGAGCTGTGGCAGGAATGGTGACGTCTCCTCTAGATGCGGGAGCTGCGCCAGGAAAGGTGTCGTCCCCACCAGAATCGGAGGCAGCAACAGACGGCCGCGTGAGTCTTTCTTCAAAAACCCCGGCCGGAACAGGTGCTCCTGACGAGGCAATCTAGGACAATTCATCCGCCATATAGTTGTCGCGGCGAGGGACGTGCGCGAAGCCCAAACCCTCAAAGTGCCGCTCCAACCGGCGCACCTCCACCAGGTAGGCCGCCATGACGGGATCCGCGCAGGTGAACTCCTTCCTCGCCTGGTTGATGACCAGGAGAGAGTCGCCCTTGACTTGCAGCCGCCGGATGCCGAGGTTCGAAGCCACCCTGAGCCCGGCGAGCAGCCCTTCGTACTCCGCGACGTTGTTGGTAGCGCGGAATTCCAGCACCACCAGGTGCCGGACGATGTCGCCGGTGGGAGACACCAGAACGACACCAGCCCCAGCCCCCTCAAGCCGGAACGAGCCGTCGAAGAAGAGAGTCCACGGCGAGGGTGCTGGGGTGCCTTCAGCTTCTTCGTCCACCGGAGTCCACTCACTAATGAACTCCGCCAGAGCTTGCCCTTTGATGGCCGTTCGGGGAGCGAACTTGAGGTCGAATTCTACCAGCTCCATGGCCCACTTGGCGATGCGGCCCGTCGCCTCGCGGTTGAAGAGGATCTCCCGCAAGGGGTACTTGGTCAAGACGGTGATTTCTCGCCCCTGGAAGTAGTGACGCAGCTTCCGGGACGCCGTCAGAACGGCGTAGAGCATCTTCTGGTGCTGTGAGTACCTTGTCTCGGCGTCGTGGAGGACTTTACTGACGTAGTAGATGGGGCGCTGAACACCTTCTTTCCGCCACCAGACCGCTGCCGACCACCGGGGTTCGCCATGACATAAAGGATCGGCTGCTCGCCGGGTCCGGGCGGCAAAGACGGGGGGGAAGTGAGATACTTCTTCACCCGTCGAACGCCTCCTGCGCCTCCGCCGCCCACTCGAATTGGTTGGTCTTTTTCAGAGCCCGAGTAGAGGAGACTCTTATCCCCAGCGAGCTATAAAGCGCCCAGAAGTCAGCACCCACCAAGCACCGTGATCCGCCAAGTCAAGTCGGGGCTTCATGTTCTCGATCGCCGCGATCTTGTCGGGTTCGCCTCAATCCTCTCGGGAGACGAGGAAACCTAGCAATTTGCCCGACGGAACGGCGAATACACTCTTCTCGTGGTTGAGCTTGATGCAAGATTTCCTCAAGTTGGCGAAGGTTTCTCCAGTCGCCGATCAACTCCTTCGCTTTCTTGGACTTCACCACCGATCGCCGACGACACCTCCAAGTTCCGCTTTATTTGAGGGCGGTGAGCGATATGCATGGCCCTCGGTAGGTCGGGCCTGCATTCTTCAATTCAACGCCATTCTTGTGTAGCGAGAGCGCCCATGGGCGCCACGAAGCGCCTTTGTCTTCATCTTCTTCGCCATGCTAACTGGTGGTACCCGAGTACGATCCGTAAAGCATACCGCCGCACCCCGCTATGGAGTCGACGATGAGGTCGATCGGGCAGCGGTACGGATCCTTCTGACATGCCTTGTTGAGGTCGGTGAAGTCCACGACATCCTCCACCGCCTGCTGGATTTCTTGACGAGGACGGGTTCGCGAGCCACAGGATGGGCGACGCCCGAACGACCCGCCCGCAAAAGCTTGTCCACCTCTCGGCGGATAACGCCCCGCGCTTCCACCGATCGCTTCCGGACCTTCAGATAACCGGTCGCAGACCGGGAACGCCGCCACTTGTGCTCAATCACCTCGAGGACCCACCATGTCGACGGTTGCCAAGCAAACACGCTGCGTTAGATCGAGGAAGGAGACGAGCGCGCTTCCTATTTGGCGCCGAGAGGCGCCACCCGAACGGTCTTCGCCGGTCCGACTCACTCGGGAGACCGCTTTGACCTCCGCGGACGAACCGGGAGGCACGGTTCGCCGAGGAGCTCCCAGTCGGGTTTTAGCCTTCGGCGCCGATTGCCCCGCCAAAGCGAGAGCGTCCTTGTCGCAGCGGAGCGCCTCCGGGCGGTCCACTGTCAAGACGATGGGGCCAGCTGGCCCTTGGATCTTCACCACCATGTACGCATAGTGGCAGGCCGCCATGAACTTGGTCAGCGTCGGCCGACCTAGTATGGTGTTGTATAGGAGGTCGAAGTCCGCCACCTCGAACTCGAGCATCTCCGTACGGAAGTTGTCCGAGCCCCCAAACGTCACCGAGAGGCTGACGCGCCCCAGAGGGACGGACTCAGCCCCTGGCGCGATGCCGAAGAACGGGAGCGCCGGTCGAAGCTCCTGTTGCTGGATCTGGAGCGCCTTGGCGACTCGGGCGGATAGGAGGTTGAGAGAGCTCCATCCGTCAACCAGCACCCGCCCTAGCTTGACATTCCGGACCGTGGGCGCAACCACGATCGGGAGATGCCCTGCCACGGGTGATCGGCTCGATCAACGCGATCGGCCGCTCCGACCACGCCACCGCTTCATCGACCCTACGCCGCACGGCGGCGCCACTCTCCTCATCGCGACGCTTAAAGCTAGCGTGGGGCGGATAGGTGGCCGATCCGCCGTGGATGACGGCGACCTCGCGCTTCCACTTGCCGGAAGCTGCTGCCGCTTCCTTGCCCTTGCCGCCGCCGGACGATTGCCGCCGCTGGACGCGCTTTGTCCACTATCTTGTCGACGACATGGCACCGCCAAGTCGGGGAATTGTTGCGATGAATGGGACACTAAGTCCTCCGTTCCACTCGTGGGGCGGCGGTCTCGTCCGTCGTCGCGGCATGGGGCCGCCGCCGTGACCACGGCGGTCGCTTTGGCCGCCCTGCGGGACTGTTCGCCGCCGCCGCGCCTGCCTCCTCCTTTCTTCCGTCGCCGCGCCACCACGCTGCCGCCGCCGCCTTCGTCGGCGTTGTTGTCGTCAAGGCAAGGCGGGCCGACCTGCCCGGTCTCGGCCGCTTTACGCTTCTTCTTGTCCTTGCCGCGGGGTTTCTCGAGGTCCCGCCTCGGTGCCCCAGCTGCCCTCGCCTTTGCGGCGGGTGGAAGCGAGCCTCACGCTGCAGGCACACTTGTGGGCTGGGTGAAGAGCTCTTCCGTCGCCTTGATCTTGCGGGTGGCCATCTTCTCCTTAACCACGGGTCTCGGCGCCTCTCACAAGACCGTGATAACGGCGCTCGATGGAGATGTCGGGGATGGTGTTGCGAACTGATCAAGCGCCGGATGAAGTCGCAAGCGCGACTCTCCCTTCTTCTGCTCCACATTGTGGAGATCATCTTCAACTCCGGGCTGCTCGAAGGTGCCCTGGAAGTTGGTAATGAAGAGCTCGGAAAGCTCCTTCCATGACCCCACTGACTCCGGGGGTAGGTTCATAAGCCACGAGCGGGCTCCGCCGGTGAGGACTGCGGGGAAGTAGTTCGCCAGAACCTTCCCCGACCCTCCAGTCGGCTGCATCACCATAGTGTAAATCTGCAAGAACTCGTCAGGGTTGGTGGAGCCGTCATACTTCTCGATGGGGGCCGGTCGAAACCTCTCCGGCCACTGGACGCGGCGCAGCTCCCTTGAAAAGGCGCGGCAACCGACGTCGAGAGCCTCCTGCTCCTAGACGCGGCGGCGCCGCCGGGGAGTCCGGAGTCACCGGAACCGGTGGGTTGTCCAGCAGGGCCCTGGCCGCATGGAGGTTCTGTGCTGGGGTGCACTCCTCCAAGGCCAGGCGTCGCCTAGCTTGACCGGGACGGTTGCTTTCCGCCAGGGTTCCAACCCTCGGCGGACGGCTACCGCCTGGCTGGTCTATCGCCATCCTCATGCGCCGACGCCATGCCGCTGCTCGCGGCCGCCTCGATCCATCGCGATCGCCGATCCGCCATCGATGAAGTCAAGAGCAGGAACCGATGCTAGCATTCCCCTACTCGCACGCCATCGACGGCGTGTTCTCCGCTTCAACCATCGCGGATCACACCCTTGTCGATTTCTATCCTGCTAGCCTATCAGCCCCGCCGCTTCGATTCGAGCGTGGGGCAGAAGGAGCAACGCGACGAGTTTACCTGTGTTCGGACCCCTCGCGGGTAATAGTCCTACTCCCGCCGAGCCTTAGCTCTTTTCCGTGTTGTGGTTGTATGAGATGTGGTTACTGTATCGTTTGAACCCCCCTCCTCCTCTCTCCGCCTTTTATACAAGCCTCGAGTCAAGGAGAGAGCCGTGGGTAGGCAATACAAGATTTCAGACGAAGATAATCGATAAGACATGAGGGACAAGACAGAGAGACGAAAATGTGCCGACATCTTTAAGACGGCGCCGCCCACGCTGCGGGCGTCGCAGTGGCTTCGACCCGCAGAACGCCCAATGAGATCACAAGTGGGGCCCAACTTTGTTCTTCCGACGCTGGCGGCGAGCTTGATGATGGCAAACTCTCTCATCGGGTCAATTCCATCGCGCCACAATGACAAATGGTCAGCTCGCAGAGGTCACCGTGGCGGTAATCATCTCTTCATCCGCCTATCCGCGTAATGTCGCATTGAATGCGCCGTCGCCGCAGCGGGGAAGCCTTCGCCCGAAGACTCCTTTTCGAACGCCTCGCCACGCGGGCCCCGCTTGATGCTGGGAGGCCTCAGCGCCGGAGGGCTCGCCCGCGCGCCCGCCGACACGCGGGGCCCTCGCCGGCCGGCTGATGGGCTCGCCCACACTGGGGCCGGTCGCCCGCCGACGCGGGCCCTCGCCTGGTCTTCGAGGGGCTCGCCACGCTGGGGCCTGTTGCCCGCTGACGCGCTGGGCCCACCTGAGCGCCGAGGGCTCGCCACGCGCTATGGCTCGGTCGCCCGCTCGACGCGTGGGGCCCGCTGGCGTTGAGGGCTCGCCACGCCACTGGGTCCGTCGCCCGCCTGACGCGTGGGGCCCGCCCGATCTTCTTAGGACTCTTCGTACCTCGGTATTTATTACACCGACAGTGTTGGCCTTTTGTGCAAGGAGTATGTGAGAGTAACAAAGATGGATAGCGCCCCCAACTCGGAGGGACCTGAGCGTGTAGGATGGATTAGGCTCCAAAGCCACATGAGCGGTGGCCAATCTTCGGCAGGAGGCTTCGGTCCCAACAGTATGGCATGGGCCTCCGTGTAGGCTGAGCGCTGGGGTAGAGATAGTTCAAGAGCAATTCTCCATAAGGCCTTGTCCCTGTCGGTCTCTTAAGTCCAAATTCATACGCTAACATTCTGATAAAATGTGTTAAATCATCATTTAAGAAGTATATTATTTTTAAATTAATAAATTTCCACAAGGTTTTGGTGAGTTGTGCATTTACAGGGATATACAAAGAAAATTGGGGCAAAATGGGACCAGAGTGGGCCCATCTGATCTGACCTAGGTCGGTCGAGCCCACCAAATAGGTTGGCCCCACTTTGAGCCCAATTGGGCTGTGTTTTTTTTGGTGATCCGAGGGAAACTCCAGAAGATGATCCTTACCATTCATTCAACATCGGTTTCATCCAAGGGATCACAATGCACCTTTGCATGCAAGAATAACCGACCAATCACCTTGAACACATGCAAACCATCATTGGAGGGAGATCATAGCTGTCCAGAGGGAATCCCGAAGAAACCAAGGGCTAGGATGCAGCCACCCCAGGTTGGCTGGCCTCCCTAGGTCGATCGATCTCCCCCTTTAGCGCCTTGGCGGCAACTCCTTCTCTTGGCATGCCTACATGTGTCCCTACACGTGTGAAGTGGAGATTGGCCCCGTGACACTATAAATAGACCCCACACTCACATTGTAACACACAACACCACTTGGAGAACTCATTTTATCACTTGTAGAGTAGGCCAGTTCTTTGGAAGTTAGAGTCGAGTCCAGCTTTGTCTCGAAATTTTGGAGGAGTCCTCAGGAGTTCCGATAAAGCTCTTTTATATTTACTTTATCATACGATTCAGTTTTATTAAATACAATTTTTATATATTTAGTTTAACTGAGTATTTACTTTCCGCATTACCTTTCGAGTGTGGAAGAGAGAGAGAGAGAGAGAGAGAGAGAGAGAGAGAGAGACTTGTTTAAGTTCATTGGAATTGAGTTCAGGCTTAGCTACTTAGTAGCTCGAGTTCGAGCTTAGTTACTCAGTAGCTCCGCTATCTAAAGTCTGGGTACTTCCCCTAGGGTCCTAGGAGATGTCATCAGTATTAATCATACATGTGGTGTTTGGGATTAGTATTGACGCAATTTACACCTAGCCTTATGGTTGTGTGGTAGATAGTCAGGTGGTAACAACCCTGTCTATCCGGTTGTAATCCACCACGTCTGGGTTATACCAGTAGAGCCCAATCGAAGATGAGCATAACTATCGGAGTTCTTAACTGATAGTGGATAGTAGTGGATCTGGCAAGCTCCGAAGTGAACCTAAACACTTCAATATCCGCATAAGCTTTATAGCTCAAGCTAGGTAATTTGATAAGACAAACTAGGAACTTATACTCGTCTCGTTGTTCTCCCAAATAACTAAGCCAATCTAATTTACCAAGTCTCTGGTGTGTCATATTTTTCCTGAATATCTTTTATATCTTACCCTTGCTAATTATTAGATGGTGTATTTATCTATCAGTAAAAGAGCTAGTTCTATTTATCGATATATTGTATCCCGCTTCCCTGAGGAAATACAATACCCGGAATACTCCTGGGTGAAAATGCTACAAGGTGTTCCATGCGCTTGCAGAATTTCGACAATATAACTTTGAGCATAAGAAACACAAACAATCCCCATTGTAAAAGTACGGATATTCCTGTAATCCCCTAGCTATATAATTTTGTCTTGTTATATGTCAAAACTATATAAATACAGAACTACCTCCCACATTCCGGTGTGTGGCATTATTATCAAAAGTGTCGTCCCTTTATTACTAATATACTTTCTGATTCGATCAATGACAATTGGCGCCAACCGTGGGGAGCTGAGTTTGAGTGTCGTGATGCCACCCAAAAAGAAACAAGGATGAAATGAAGTGGAGAGCAAAGGCCAAACCTTGATAAGACACTAAGAAGACAACAAGAGATTCAAAGGGGGGCGGGGGGGGGGGTGTGTGTCGGGAGGCCTCGCATGAGTCTAACTAGCAAGCTGCTGGAGGAGCGAATAACCCACCCATCCTAGACCCACTCGGAGGGCTTAATGTAGCTCTCAAAAGCGATGTAGAGCTTCACTTTTCTCGCCCACAAGTCAAATGGGAGGTAGCGCTTTGCTTTTCTCGCCCATGGGTTAATTGGGTGGTAGCACTTCGCTCTTTCAAACTACAAACAACCTAGGGGGTAACAATGTATCACCCCCACCATTCAACCTTAGCATGAACCAACCTCAGCTAGTACCAAGCTCAATACCACTATTGGCGGTCCTTAGCCAAATAGAGATTAATTCACAAGTGTACGAATACCTATGTAGCTTTTACCCAGGAGTATTTGTGACATCCTCTATTTTGTCGTTTGTCACTTGTATTTTCAAAACCCTAAAAATAAAATAAAAGGGAATTGTTATGTACAAAACCCTAGTTTAAACTATTTTAAATTAGGTTTAAGCCAAAACCCTAGAAAACCTTTTAGGAAAATTCTAGAAAAATTTCAATAAATCTTAGAAGCCATCATTTAGCCACCCTCTAAATTTCAAGCCCAAAACCCAAGGCTAGCCCATGATTTCATAAAGTGCTGCCGTTCTGCCGGGAGCTCGCCAAACCCATGAAATGATGAGCAAACGTGTGAGAACCAAGCCCAAACTTGGAGGAGAGATTCTAGAACTCGTGCTAAGCCAAAAGACCAAGCCAAAATTCTCGGATTTGTGAATTTACCAAATTTAGGAGAGTCCTAAACCTACTTGGATTAAAATTTGAGCCCAATTCAAAGTCTACCCACTTAAGGGCCAGACCTAGGTCGACCACCACAGTATAAATTCCCTCCAAGACCCCCTCTCAAGTCCACAATTCGAGAAACCCTCAGATCACAACCCTGCCCGTCAAAAACCCTAGCCGCTGAGGAGTTTTCGAGGTATCTCTCTCTATGCATGCCCAAACTCGAGTGTATATGTCTCCATTGTGTAGAGTTCGTCGAGATGGTCAAGATGGATATCTAGATTATCATTTTTGGTGAAGGATCGCATCGGGAAAGGCTCGCCGGAGTTCTCGGGAGCCATAGCCGTTGCCACCGCCTCGCCTAGCGATCCCCGCCGCGCGAAACGCGCCAACCAACCCCGCACCGCCACCTGGCATGCAGCCGCCATCTTCGGCGCGAGCCGCGTGCGCTCGTCTCACCCCGCCACGCCACGCGTCGCCTTCCCATACGCCGCCGCCGCCGCTTTGTCGCGGCCTCCGCGTGTCGCCCCTACGCCCGCTTCCCGCCACGGCCCGCCTTCCTCTCAGATCCACCAACCCTGTGCCGCCACTTGTCGCCGCTTCGCCCCCGCGCTGTGTGCCGCTCGCTGCTCCATCGGTTCGGTTTGGTTTGGCTAGTTTAATCGGTTTAACCGGTTTAATTATTTCTAGGATTTCTGATTTATCCTAATCTTCCAAGAATTGTTTAGGGAGCATGCAAACTCCAATTGGATGATTCTAGATCCATTAAATCCCATAAATAGCCTAGAATTGCATATATTTTATTGAAGGATATGTTCTGTTGAAAATATTTCTGTTCTTATGCATTTGCATCGACGTGTAGATCGCACCTGCATGCACTGTTCAGGAGCCTTCCAGGAGCGGTCGGAGGAGGACCCTAAGACCCGGAGTTTTATCAAGGCAAGATAGATTGCATCCTTCTCTCCTATTTTACAAAACTCACCCGTTATTGTTTTTATTTACTTTTCTCTTGCATAAAAAGAGGGGAAGGGTTAGAATCCGATTATATTCAAACTGAGTCATCTACCCTGTGAATTTAGCTATTTATTGTTGCCTTAGTATTTCCTAACCTATCCTTGTGCATAGATGCTAGTGCTCGTGGTTATTAGTTGTTAGGTTATTCATCATTTAATTAATTTTGTGACTTGGTATGATTGGAGGTGCTGAGTTACTTTAATAACCTAATCAACTAAAACCTACGTGGCGTGTGTTGACTAAAGGTGGCAAGTCGGGTAGTTTTGTGGAATGAGGATTGTGGTGGAGGTAGTCACATTGGTCTAAGTACCCTTGACATGTGCTTATCCGGCCAAACCATACAAGCACAACCATAGTGCTAGCTCTAGCATGTCGGCCAACATGTGCTAGTCTTGACTTAGTAGTTAGGGAAAACTATTAGTACACGATAATTTGAAAAGATTGGGTTGCGGTCCGTTGGCTCAAGAGGGGGATCCGAGTTGTCGAAACCTTAGAGGGGTATCGGTGTTAACAGAAGGAACTAATGAATCGCCTTGTATCGTTACTTGGTCTAGGCTCTAAAGGAAGAGTTAAGACATAAAAATACCACTAGGCTTATGGGTAAAGTGTGCTACACTCTACAGAGGTTAAAACTATCATGATAGCCGTTCCCACGGTTATGGGAGGGGAGGAAGGTCGTACATGGTAGTCTGATGTGTTAATAATAACCTGATGGGTTGGTTTTCGTTTGAGTTATTCGAGACATGTGCAGTTTTGCAGAGGGGCTTAGGAAGCCGAGCTCTGTGTGTTACTTTGGGAATCTATTCATTATTAATTGTTCTACAAATTGTTTTACAACACTTTAATTAACTTGACTGGAATAGGTGTTTATGTAAAATAACCATCCTGTTCTTATTTATATCCTTGCATTCATTATAAGGATTCTTGCTGGGTAGACGTGTACTCACTATACAAACCATGGATATATTTTTATTCAGGAGAAGACTTGAGTCCGGTTTGCCTGCAGGATCAGGAGGATTCTGTGCCGGATTTCGACCAAGATTAGCTATCGCTCAAGGGTTGGATTAGAGCATCGTCATACTTTATTTCCGCTGCATATTTGGATTTCCGCACTCTGAACTATATTATATGGTCTTAATCAAATTATTGTAATAAGTGGTTGTGCTACAGTTACTTTTGGATAATATGTTACTTTCTTAGTTAATTGTGATTGTGTGATGATGTTCGACAATTGTCGCTCATGAGTTGCTAGCATTGATCTCTCTGGGACTAGCAATCGATCATGAGTGGATCCTAGTGAAGCCGGGGTAGCGACAGTATTCCAGGGTATCTATTTCCATGAGGAAGCAAGGTTAAGACTATTGAGGATAACAGATAGGTTCCGTACTAATTAAAGTACAAGCTAAAATATGACAGGGGTAACAATATGGTATGAGTGATAAATATTGACAGACACCGGAGACAAATGATAAAGAGTGGTTTTGTGAGCCGGGAGGACAACGAGATGAGATTAGGTTCCTAGGGTAAATGAGTCATTATTACTAAGGTCCAGCAATACGATCCTAAACTAATGCCACCCTAGCAGAAGATAGATTTACTTTTTTAGCTTTGTTTGCTTAAGAGCTTGCGAACCAACTACCACCCACTATCACTTAAAAATTATGAATGGTTATGGCCTTCCCATTAGGCTCTATGGAGCCAACCCGAACATGGTTATTTTCAAGGAATAGACAGGCACTGTCACCACCTGCTACCTTTGACACAAATTGTGGTGTTGGGTGTCGATCAAGTTAGTCCTAACTCTGAGTACCACACTCATAGCTAACACTAGTATTTCCCCTTAGTTCTTGGAGAAATAACCTCCCTTAGTAAAGTCTGTATCATGTAAGCTATCGGACGAGATACTCTGCAAACACGGATGAACAAGAAAATTCTACTTTTATACTAGAGCACTTCCGCAACAAGGATATAATAACTAAAGTAAATGCGGGAATAAAAATGCTGAAGTCAAAGTAAATAAAGAAAGATTATATTCAAATTGTATAAGTCATACAAAGAGGAAAGCATACATGGGCGATACCAGTACTTTCAAAGACTTCTCTTGAAACCCAAGACAAGCTTGACTTGACTCTAACTCCCAACTACACTAACCTAACTCTAAAATGAAATGTGAGTGGAAAGTGAGCTCATTCTCGGTGTTGTGTGTTAATCCGGATGAAGCACCCCCTATTTATAGCGCTTAGGAGACCTACGGGTACTTATAGGCCGAGAGGGAAGTCAATGGATGCTAGGATAGGTCGGCCGGCCTAGGAGGGCGGTTGTCCCCCTTGGATCCACCGACTCTGCATCCTTCAGATTAGATCATCTCTTGGAGTCAGTTGCATTTTGTCTCAAGGCAGTTGCATGCAGAGGGGAGGTTGGTTGACCTGCATGGGGCTGGTCGGCCTTGGGGGTTGGCCCCACAGCCTCATATGCACCGTCATGGCTCCTTGGATTGCCAGTACGTCTTCTCTACGTTGGTTGCTTGTCATATGATCTTGCATGTGGGCCAGGACACTTCCATCTTGCCCTTGATGGCAAATGACGTAAATCCAATGCTTCATACAGCTCCACATGTACTTGTTTACATGCAGGTGAAAAGGAGGTGGTTCAACCCTGACAAGGTGGGGCCAGCCAGCCTAGGGGGTCGGTGGGTCCACATTTCCTTGATTTTTGCATTAATAAATCCTGCACTCAAATATTCATCAAAACTCATGTAAATTTATAGTTAGGATAAAATGGTGTATATAATCTAGTATAATCCTCATTTTTAGCGAATAGTTGGTAGGAGAAATTAGGGTTTAGTGACCGCCAACACACCCCCAAACTTATACTTTTGCTCGTCCTCGAGGAAAACTAAACTTAGCCTCGGTGGATCAGGAGTTGCATCAATGCCTTAATCCTGCATATACTTTCCCTTAACTTATGTAAACTGGTACAAGTGATGCCCACCCTTTTTCCCATACTTGTGGGGCTTTTCATATTCTCACCTTATCTTTGGCGGCATGGTATGTCGGAAGGTATACCTAGTATGAAAGATGATGCCCAAAAATTCGTAAAAATCATTAGATGGTGATGAATGGGCCTCAAAAAAATGAATCGTCACACCACACCAAAAGGAATATAAAGCCAAGGAATAACTTCCGGCATGGTATTCGCTCCGGTTCTAAAACCCTCAAACCAGTTAATCTGAGTCTTAGGAGGTATGCCCTCATATCCCAATGATCAGATGGTAGTATTTGCCCTCCGATCAGGGGTGTATCAGAGATTCAGAGGGCAATAATGGCCCACGGACCAGTCATGTTTAAGGTTAAGTGATTGCTTGGTTGAACATTGTCCTGGCTATTTGTGCAGGGAGAATGACGAGTGTAACAAAGATTAATAGAGGCCCGACCTAGGCTCACAGGATGGATTAGGCTCCGAAGCCACATGAGGGAGGCCAATCTTTGGCAGGAGGCTTACAGCTCAGCAAGACGTCATGGGCCTATGTTTATTTGTGCTGCGATGGAGATTGTCCAAGAGCGATTCTCCATAATGCCTTCGTTCCCACTTAAAGAGGAGGAGGAGGGGGGGGTATTCCTGAAATTTACTATGTATTTTTGTGATGTATACATACAGGGCCAGCTCCCATGTTTGGATATGTGTGCCATTGCTACTAGTAAATGTTGTCCCCATATTAGACTATCTACAAGGGAGTCCCTTCGGGGACTAAATTCACCTCGGGAAGAAATTCTGATGTTTCAACAGAATCTCGTCGCGGTTCTCGTCGGAAAAAAATTTCTTCGTGCATGCCGTTTAGAACGAGATTCTCTATACGCTTTCTTTGCAAATTTTCTTCGAAAAGATGCTGTTGGAGATAATAGAAAATGAAGGAGGGAAGAAAATATGGTTGGAGATGGTCATATACTGGCTGATTTAATTCACGGCATCCATGTTTACCGTTTATGTTTAGCGTCCCTTGTACAATTTCCATGAGCTTGTGCCTCTTTCCCGGTTTCCACGATACCTTGGCATCTGCTTTGTTGTACCCTTGCAACTTCTATGACACGCAAACGCAAAGAAGGAAGTTCCCCTTGATTTTCGAGAGGCGGCGAGCGCGTCAGAGTCGTCTCATGTCAAATGCCCCAACTGAAAAAGGAATCCAGCAGTCGAGATGAGGCAGGCAAAAGGGATCTTTTGCCAATTTTTAATTGATCGGTCGATTTCGCCATGGTATGTGGATGGAACATGCCATTTAAATTAAATTAGAAGGAAAAATGATTTTTCGAGAATCCTAAAACTCGCTCCTACAGTTAGCACACTGTATTATGACCGTGCTTCGGTTTTTTTTTGCCACTCTTGAACACTTTTAAGAGCTGCTGTGCATGCTTTTTTTTTTGTTATTCCTGAAATGAATGAAATGGTTTTGCACTTGCTTCTTCTGAAACAACTGAAGCATAAGTTTTTTTTTATTTTTTTTATCCCTTTTATAGTAAAATATATTAGGACAGTACTATAGATCGAATCTAATTGTTTATTTATAGAGCATACCTCACAAAAATATACAATCATTATAATATGCATATTACCATGTATTTGAGTCTTTAAATCAAGAGGATGGACAACTCATTTTTATTTTAGCATACCATAAATTTTATCTTTTTTATTATAGTATACAGACTGCAGTGCATGAACAAGAAACGACATATGTGGAACATGCTCGTACAAGATCTTTAGGCTGATCTCAAATACTTCTTAATTTCCTTGACTGGCAACAGCACTACGTGGTCTCAGCAAGCAAATCTGAGTTAATTGTTTGACCCCGAGCTTAATCACTTTGCACACGTTAGGCATGCATACGTTTTAATTAGTTCGAAGAATCCTAATGTTTCAGTGATGGCGACCGTTCTCCGATAAACGTCATGACTGATTACATATCCAGTATCAGATTAAATACCACATACCTGTGACAGATTTATTAAAGTTTGGAAAGCAATTGGGTCATGGATACATAAATCTGACAATTATTGGAGCCCAACAGATCCTTGTTTCCCAAACTTACAAAATTAAGGGAGACGTTTACCAGGGAAGTCTTCGTCGGGTTTAGGAACTGACGCCCTAAAACCAATCTTCAGATCATGACTGGCTTGGCTGTTCATAATGTTTGGTCAGCATGTTAATTATTGACATGGTAACCAAAATGCATGATGCATCACACTAAGCTGGGGTTATCACCGAGCTCTTGCGCCAACGGATATATAGGCGTTTGGTTTGACTGTGCCGGAGCGAGGAACAACTACGCGCTCTGTCCCAAAAAGAATGTCATTTTAGGCTTAAAATTTTGTTCCAAAAAGAATGTCATTTTAAATTATGGGTCCCACTCTATTGATTAAATATGTAGCATTTTCTATTAGGCCACTGCATTTGCTCCTCTTTTCGTACGCATTTATTAGGATCA
This sequence comes from Raddia guianensis, assembly GCA_036346415.1. Lineage (NCBI taxonomy): Eukaryota > Viridiplantae > Streptophyta > Magnoliopsida > Poales > Poaceae > Raddia > Raddia guianensis. The sequence goes on from CM070539.1 coordinate 40,458,662, forward strand.
TTTTTCCAACTGGCCAGCTTTAGCCCAACCACCTAATAGGTACATGCGTCATTTGGTTCGGGTAATATTCTCTCAATTTGAATGTTAGAATGATATTTTTTTTTGGAATGGAGGGGGTAGAATTCAAGAGTATAAGAATATTAAGGTTAAGTGATTTTTTGGAAATAGCTATAATAAGTCTAAGGGTCTATTTGGATCAGGGTCTTGATAATCTGAAGAAAATAATTACCAGACCCTCTGGTAAAACCAAATTTCCACTTTCCTTGAAAAAACATGTATTCATGAATCGTTATCCATCTTCAGAACCGACATTTTATTTAAGAAAAAACTGGAAAATTACTATTATGATATGTAGTAGAGAGAAATGTGTGGTATATTCTATATTTGTTTACAGTAAATAGCATCACAGATACATAAAGTTGGCTAAAGTTCTCGTTTAGCTACATCAACTATGAAACTAGGCATTACTGAGTGTACATGTTGGCTCCCCGTCTCATGTCAGATCTAAACCGCTTATGTCAGGTGGTTTCAGTGTTCTCAGGCTACCAGCTCAGAGCACACGTGGCACAATATTTGCATTCAGATCCCTATAATCGACAGAAAATTGCGCTTGTAGTAGAACATTTGTATAAAGCACTTGTACATTTAACAGTTGGTCAAATAAGGGGATATCGCAGCATCATAGAAGCAACATATTGAGTGCTTATGTTAAATTTTTAATTTTAGGAATTAGGAGAGGAATATGAAGGTAAATTGGTTATTTTACACGATTAATGGCCATACCACATATTAGAACATACGACAACACCCGAACAAAATAAATCTTTGTTTTAATTTTATTTTGCAATTCCTTTATGCTACTTGAGAATTGAAATTATGTCGTTGTTATGAACAATTTGTATTTTGATGTTGCTTTTGGAAAAATCTGTATTTTGATGTTACCATTATAAAAATTTTTATTGTGATGTTGCCGTTGTAAATATTTTAAATCTCGCACACCCAAATCTAAAAACCTGCGCCTGCCACTAATGACAAGATTAAGGAGTATGAAGCAACCTTCACCTCTGCCAGCAAAAAATGATGATGATGATGATGACAGTGAGAATGGCGACTACTCCGATGATGATGAAGAAGAAGAGTGATACCTGCTGTCTTTTCTAGTCTTTCTCTCTTTTTGGTGTGTTGATGTCAGAGGAGGAGAGGGTGGTAGAAAAGCTTACCTTTAATGATTTGTGGTATTGTTGTTGATTTGTGTGTCTTGCTATTTATAAAACCGGTTGTTGCTACTTCTTGTGCTGCTAAGATATGGTTAAAATTAGATGTAGTCGCTTAACTCTGTTTGTGGATTAATGTAAATTTCATGCCCAATGCCATGTCATATGCATTTGTTGTTTAAATTATTTTACATTTGGCAATAAACTCACACCCCACGAATACAAGGATATAGAGGGAGCTTCCTTATTTCCAAAATGCCTACATTATGGGGAGCTCCGCTATATTCTTGAACATTCAAAATAACATTCTTTTCAAATCTTTTGTAAGATTTAATTGTGTTGTCATCAATCACCAAAAAGAAAGAGATTGAAAGTGCATCTAGGAACTATGTGGGTTTTGGTGATCAATGATGAACAATTAAGGTACTAACGAATTTGATGAGCTAATGGACATATTTTAATCTCTTGAAAAAGAATGAGAATATGCTCGTGGAGTCATCGAAGGTAAAAGGCAAAGATGTGATGAAAAAACATTTTTAGATGGTCTAATTGCTCAAACTAGATGAATCTTGATTATATCTATCCACCAATACTATTTGAGTCTTTGATCAAATTTAATATCGGATTGTATGATGTTGTGACATCCTCTATTTTATCGTATTTCACTTGTATTTTCAAAATCCTAGAATTAACTAAAAGGGATTGTTATATACAAAACCCAAGATTAAATTATTTTAAATTAAGTTTAACCCAAAACCCTAGAAAAACTTTTCAAAAAATTCTAGAAAAATTCCGTTCATTCTTAGAAGCCACCCTCCAAATTTCAAGCCCAAAACTCAAGGTTAGCTCATGATTCCATGAAGTGCTGTCGTTCTGCTGGGAGCTCGTTAAAGCCATGAAATGATAAGAAAACGTGGGAGAACAAAGCCCAAACTTAGAGGAGAGATTCTAGAGGCCTAATCTCGTGCTATGCCAGAAGCCAAATACAACATTTGCGGATTTGGGTATTTACCAAATTTGGGATAGTCATAAACCTACTCGGATTAGAATTTGAGCCCAATTCAAAATCTACCCACCTTAAAGCCTGACCTAAGTTTCTGGCGCCACCGCCGTGAAAACCGGTTTTCTTTATGCAAACACTCATACTTAATGGTCTCTCGATTCAAAGTAGTAAGAGTTACTGATCTATCATCATAATCAATTGTTCTCTTATTGTTCATGGGTATAGCCATAGTGAATGAGCATCAAAACATGTGACGGTGCTTTAGTGAGTCTAAACGACATCACCGTATACTCATAAATCCATAACGGATAGTGAACGCCGTTTTTGATATATCTTATAACCTCAACTTGATTTGAAGATAACATGGCCTCAAATCAATTTTGCAAAACATTTTGACTCCTTTTAGTTGATTAAACAAATTATCTACTCAAGGTAATGGATATTTATTCTTGATGGTCACTTCATTTAGTTTCTGGTAGTCCACACACATTCTTAGGGTCTTCTCACGCTTCTTCTTCACAAATATCACTGGCGATTCATATGAAGAAACACTTGGTCTAATGAAACCTTTAGCTTTCAAATCTTCAAGCCGCGTCTTCGTCTCCGCAAGATCTTTAGTATTCATACTAATGCAGCCACCTCTCCGACTACACGACGGCCATCCCGCGGTGGAGCGTCTCCAAGGACTGGGACTACGGCTTCGTGAAGCTAACGGCGTACAACCACTCGTCGCTGCTGTCCGAGTACAAGAGGAGCAGCGACGGCCAGGTCCACACGACTCCTTCACCGTCGATAGGGACTACCACGACGTGCTCAGCTGCGTCCACGACAGCTGCTTCCCACTACTGCGGATCGGGGTAGGCCAAGCGGTTTGTAAGGCCTGTGCAAGCGGTTTTAGAACCGCTTGCAGTGCAATCATGATCGATGCTCGACGGCATCACAAGCGGCTCCCAGAGTCGCTTAGTGAAGCCCTCTCGCAAGCGGTTCACGGGCGATGGCGCATGGCGGCGTGGAAGCCACGTGGGCTCTCTCGCAAGCGGTTGGAGCCACGAACCACTTGCAGAGATCATCTCCGCAAGCGTTCAAGAATCGCCATGAACGCAGCTTTAATGGCCACCGGTTATTTCATTTCTGGCAAGCGCAAATAGATATTTAAATATATATTTCGGCAGGAGATTTTTTATTTGTCGCTTAAATTTAAATACATATAGGATGAGCATATAATTAGCGATCAAACAAGCTTAAATATATTAGATAATACATGTAATAATGTACACTTTATATGCACCGGCCAAATTTACAAAGTTTATAATTAATATACATTGTGCAAAATGGACAAAACAGTTCATTTTTTTCTTGCGGTACTCTTCTTGACTCTCTTTGACGACGAGAAGTCGCCCCTAGTTCGCTCGTGTTGAATATGGATCTCGATAATGGAACTCGCCTTGGGGGTTAATGACCTCATCGAGAATGAAGCCGAACAGTTGTTCTCGTAATGCGAGCACCCGATGATGTGGTAACACTTCAGTATGTTTATCCATGTCGGGCTGCCAATTCAATTAAAGTGAAAAATAAATAAATACGTGCACACATAATGTAAATTAATGGAGCACATAAGAACGTTATTAAGTTGTTGCTAGATGCATGGTTATGCGTATATATATACGAACCTCTTCAGAGTTTGAGGCTCAAGCTCGCCGTGGCACATCATTTGGATATAGTGGAACACATAGTAGCCACATAGGTTGTTTCCGCAGATTGTTGTTTTACCTATGGTCGATGCGGGCAATTACAGATCAAGAATAACAAAAATATTAATTGACAAAGGGCAATTACGCTGCTTTAGCGCACTCTATTTGCTTAGCTTGATATCGAATTCTTCTTAAAACGCCCTTTCAATATCTTGAAAGCTCAGAAAGCCTTGTTAAGGAGGTCAATTATCCACCGGTATTCCTTTTGCGGTTTTCTCCGTGAGTCTTGGACGATGATCATGCTTTTGTCAAGCCTTATGATTATAAGGATCCAGTGGAACCTATTTATATATTGCAACATTTATGACATGTAATTAAACAATATATAGTGTGCCATCAGTGCCTTAAGCAATATAAGAACGAGATGTTAGTGAGAACATCAAGACGCATTTAAAGTTGAATGGCAGAAGTATGTATTGCTTGTAGTGTTGTTGTACTAGTGCATGTACAACGAGTCGTGGATTTCCTTTGGTTTTTCAGGGTATTGGCCGACTTCCTCGCTGACCAACCAAGGGTCAAGGAAGCCAATCGAGTTCGCTTCGCTTCTAAGTCTTTGTATCTCCATTCTACGTAAAATGGGTTAATTGAGTTAATTAATTAGGTTCTCGACAAGCAAAGCATGTATAGATATATATATATATATACATCTTGTGGAGTCGACACTCACAGCACTAGCAGGTCATGAAGGACACGTTGATTTGGCGCTCGCATGGTACACATTGTACCATCTTCAAATTCAAGATTTATCAATTGATCATTCCTCGATGTAAATGTTCTTCTTGAAACGAGACGCATCAATGAGCATATCTCTCGGCGGACCTGTGTTCGTATTATTCATGCGCGCCGCGCATCTTGACCGTAGTTTTCTTATGTCCTTAGGGTCTAGCAACGGCCGACCCAAATTTTAAATGGCTACCGACTTGTGCCGTTGGAAGATCATCGCTAATCCACGGCGGCTTCTATGTTATCAAGGCCGCCTTCCTCATGAAGTCATACTCCATCTGTATACGCTTTGTCTCCTCCTGTTCTTTCTTGCTCATGTATGTGCCCCGAGGTTGTTTACTCTTGAAGATGTGCTTTCGATAGTTCTTGGTAGTCGGTACAGAGAGGCGGTCGGTGTTGAACGGTTGTCGCAAAGAAGTCCGCGATCTTTGGATCAATTGGTTCCTTTGGCGGTGGATTTGTTTTAGCTTTATACCCTCGTATCCATGCGCCCACAGCTTTCTCGCGACTCGCTTCTTCAGCTCCTCAAAGGCCATCTCATAAGGTGTTTTTTCAGGTTCCTTCATTCTCTCGTCTGAATCGGAAACCGCCGCCTTTGTCGCTTGTTGTCGTTCTAACCGCAGAATGCTCCTTTTGCTAGCAAGCTTCATCGGGGAGATGCCGGCCTGTTGTTTCTCTCTGAGGTCGCCGCTTCCTTTGCTTTGAGGGGCATAGCGCTAGCGGTGGTGGAGTGCTTTGTCTCACCGGCGAGGCATTGCGTGGTGGCGTGGCCTGTCTTGGTGGAGGAGGTGAGCTCCATCTCGGTGGAGTGTTCTGTCTCGGTATAGATGTCACCTCCGCACCATCAGGAAACACGATGTACTTCTTCCGCCAGAGGATGATGTTATGTACGGCCTCTCCAAGCTTGGTCACATCGTCTCCTCCAGCAATATCGAGCTCCATATCCTCAAATCCGGCCACCACCTCGTCCACCGTGACCTTGGAGTATCCCGCGGGTATAGGGTTACAGTGGAATGTCTGGCCCGACTCCACGGGGTAGGCCAAAGCGTAAGCCACCTTGAGGGTGAGGTTGTGCAGTTGGACGCGTAGCTCACATTGGCGGGCACGGCGATGTCGCCCACGGATAACGGGCCTGCAATTCATCGGCCGGCACGTTGTTTGACGCGTAGCTGCTTCGCCGACCGGAGCCCGGGGGACTAACCACATCTACTTCCGGAGGCATGACGATAACCCCACCTGGTCTTTGAAGACTGGCGATTGCAGCTTGCACTTCCCGCTTTAGCATTTCTGCCATGTTTTCCTTATGCTTCTTGAGCTCCCGTTCGATTTTGCCGACTCTGTTGTGTTCTCTTACTTTTCTTCTTTCCGGCCCGTATGTGGCTTGATCATTTGAGAAGCCACCATCCACAAGACTCGCTTGCCAAGTCCTCGGTCCTTCCCGGATGCTCTGCTCCCGAAAAGTGCGACGTAAGCTCGCCATTCTCCCCGCCTACCACCAAGGAACCTGACGTTGCTTCTCGATGGCTTCCACAATCCTTTCTTTCACGGGTTGCACTTGTGGTGCCATCTCTAGCTTGCCATCATCCTTCACCTCCTCCGTGGCCCAAGGTCCAGCTATGCATGCGGAGCTCCCGATCTTCTGCTTCGTGTACTATACCCTTTTTCTAAGCTCTTCTTCTTGCTTCTCCCATTTTGGCATAGTTTTGATGTAACCACCGGACCCGAGATGGTGGTGGTATTTTTCTTCCGTGAATTGGCCTTGTTCTACTCACTCGCGCCTTGCCTTCACCGACACCTTGTACTCCTCGAATGCTTGCCGCTGATCCGCTAGCTTTGGATACTTATTGAAATCTGGGTTGTTCCGTCTCCACGCATTTCTTATCGAGCTCGCTTCTTCCACGATCGAAAGCATAACGCCATCTTGCTCGAGTAAATTTCTTGCACTTGTTTTCGTAAGCCGTCGGAATCGTGAAGTTTTTTTATATCCTTCCGAGCAGCTCTTTCAGAGTCAGAGGAACCTTGGGCCATGTCTTGATGCTAATAGGACGTGATCCTCACAATGACTCAGCAGCGTTGTTGAAGGGGCAAGTGCCGACATAGGGCTTCGGGCTTCCCAAAGGGCAAACTTGAGTAATCACGCATTTTGTCGACGGCTTTTTGTTAGGCCCTCGTATTTGTTTGGATTGGCTGTTGGACGTTTCCGGCTTAAAAAAACAGAACACGTGTTAGAGGCTTATTGCTATGAGACGTGTAAGAAACGGTCATTTTAGTGTTCAGGCTATATATACCTCACAGCCGTCGACATTAGTTTCAGCTGGCCGATTGATCACCGGCTTGATCATGGATTGCGTGATCACCGGCTTGAGCCGAGGCAGTTTAGTCACCGCTTGAGCCGGGCAGCTGATCACCCATTGGATCGACCGGGTTGGCCTCATCGTAGCTTATGAGAGTGCCCATCGCGATTTCGTTAAGTAGAAAATCATTTTCCGCATCGAAATCAAGATCATCGTGTCCGGAGTGCGCCATCTATCACTGTGCATGCACGCGAAATAATAGAACATTTAATACAACATATATATCTCTTTTTATTTGAAAACAACATTTCAATACAATATTTGAATACAACATATACATCTCTTAGATGTCATCCATCTCGACACCCATCAAAACGCATAATATTTGAATACAATATTTCTACATATGACATGAAAGAATTTGGGTCGTATGGCCTGAATACAATATTTAAATACAATATTTGAATACAATATTTCTCGACACCTAATTAGGTCAAACGGCCTCTAGCTCGAAGGCTAGTCCCCCAGAAATCAGTCCACTGGACAAAGAGGGAAAGAATTTTGCGAGGGGGAGCGTCCGGGAAGGGGCCGCGGCGCGAAGCTCAACTTATGATCACCGACTTACTTGAAAAACATGGCAGCCACTAATCCAACCAAATCAGCTTGTGGTGTGGTTGTGCTGTGTGTACGACTGATTAGTGTGTTGAACATATTGCGATATAATAAGCATAATAAATTGACCAAATATAAATAGAATGAGCAAACACATAACAATGCCATGGAATAGATTATTTATCATGTACTCTATAGAAATGGATCTGTAATATGGCAGCCAACATATCAAGCTTAATAAATCACCATTGACATTATTAGGGAGCTCTCAGATTTAACCAATAACTGGTTGCTGTAAAACAGCCTTCCTAGTTATAGTTCTAGTGATTTCACAGGCAAATACAATCTGAGATTAATATCAAGGTTTAGACAATCAATACTGCACTGTTTTGGAAAGGAATTAAGTTCAGAACATCCCAATTTAGCCAATCAGAACTGCTGATCTACAATTATTCAAGCCACAAGCCACTGGACCCAAATCTATTTATTCTGAACCAACCGAACAGCACAAAGTGCTAAGCAAAGGTACCAGGAAATAAACAGATCACTGAGCAATCTGAACAGCACACTAAAACAGCCGTATGCACCAATACAGATCAAGATAACAAGCGCCCAAAGGACTAATTAACAACAGCTCATGGCATGAATTGGGATGAACACAATATAAATCCTAACAAAGGCAGAAATTAATTGAATCTACCACAAGATATAATCAACAAATGTATTTATATATGCCTCAACCAGATTATCATCACAGAGCAATAAGGGTAAAGCATTACCAAGGTATAAGAGCTTCAAACTAGAGATTTAGCCTCTAATTCAAGAATTAGATCCCCAAAATCTCTAATTGGTACATCGCACAACCAACCACAAGGGGAAAGCCACGTAAATTTTACTTAGCGATAGGAGCATGACAGAGGGGAGCAATAGGAGCATCAACACTCACAAGATTCCATCGAACACTACAAGTGCATCACAGAGCAATGGGGGCAGGGGAAGGAAGGGGCTCGATACTCGCCCTTCAGATTCAAAGTGGCGGGAGGAGGTCCACGACGAACGGGAGCGAGGGGCTCACCGGCGAAGGTGCTCGCCGGCGGTGGCGGAGGTCGGCCGCTCAAGACAAGGGTCGTCGGTCGCGAGTCCTGCGCAGGTGATCGACGACGGCGAGGTGGAGTGTTCAGGAGGCGGCCGCCGTGCGGTGCTCGAAGACGGCGAGGTACGGCCGTGCGGTACTAGACGGCGGCGAGGGTGGCGGCGGTGGGCGCGCGAGATTGCGACGGAACGGTTGAGGGAGACAGGGCAAAGGACTTAGAAAATTTCGCATGAACCCTCTACCTTATATAGGAAGGGCTCTACAAGCGTTAATATTACAAACCGCTAGAAAATACTCTCTACAAGCGGTTCGTAATTTTAACCGCCTCTAGAGAACACTTTTAGAAGCGGTTTGTAGAACGAACCGCTTGTAGAAGCCGTTAGTGCGACATTTAAAATTTTGGAATTTCGCCCTCCTGAAACAGTAAAGGGGCATCTTCAAGCGGTTGGTGATTAAAACCGCTTGTAGAGGTCACTTCTACAAGCGATTCGTAGGACAAACCGCTTGTAGAAGTGCCATCACACGTGGCGAGGCTTGGGACGCACCACTTTGTCAATAACGCTTAAAAATGTATTGCGCCTTCTTATGTTGAAATCAAAATTCCTCTCACTTGGCTAGCGCGTGGCGCTTAAGTACGGGCTCCCGTCTGGTCGCGGGTTCGAGCCCGCTTGCATGCCTTGCCTTATATTTTTTAGAAATATTTATCGAGCCCATTATTTTGTTCCAAAATACTAAAAATATTGATGAGCCCATTATTTTAGCAGTAATCGTAACTCCAATACGGCAAAAAGTACATGGAAAAAGAGAGTTAAAAATACTTTTGAGTACAAGATTCAATAGTCTTCGCCTAATGCAAACAAGAATGCTGCTCCATCCAAAAAGAATTAGAAAGCTTAATACACAAAGATCAAGAGAGAAGTATTGCACAAGCTTCAAAATATTGCAAAGAAGCTATTGAGGTCTTGAGGACTTACCGAAATCCTGAATTGGCGACTTCTCCGTCCCATCGACCGGACATCCCCGCATCTTTCTCGTCTTCTCCACGGTGCATGTCACCGCCCGCCTTCGCCCTTCCCACCACCGGAAAGTACGCTTCGACAAAATTTAAGCTTGAAGTAGTTCCCATCTTTAGACCTGAAATTCTCCATGTGATGAGTTGAGAGAGATGATAAATCACAGCTATAGTCGGCTTCTCCTAATAATATATTCATGAGGAATTAACGCCCTTTGGTAATCGCAGTCCAAGGTTGCTGGGATGGGGTGTGTGCCAAGTGCAAACGCAATGGGACGATTTAACCGCTTGTAGAAGTGGGGCCATCACACGTGGCGAGGCTTGGGACGCACCACTCTATCGATAACGCTTAAGAAGGTATGTGGCCATTATTCTTTCCAAAAATATTGCTTCCACCTTATAAATTCTTAAAATGCAATTACATGATAACATAGTTGAATCTACCACATAATATATTTAATATGACCACATAATAAGGGTCATCCTAATCATTTACATTTTTGTCTTTACAATTCTTCCTTCATCGTGATCGCGGCAGATAAAGCGGAGCATCCATGCTCGTGTCATCCAGATGCTTATGTCGACATCTATCGCAAATGGAGGGATCTCATCGAACTGATCGTATTCTTCCTCGTCAAGAACGCCCTCTACTCCGATAATCCTTCGCTTGCCTTGGAGAACCACGTGTCGCTTTGGTCGCTCCTTCATCTTGTCTTTGATTTGATTCTTCTTGGTCCGCTTGACATGTCCAATACGTAGAAGACATGTCTCACCTCGCTCATGAGAACAAATGGTTCTCTCAAGTAGCCGACTTCTTGGAGGTCGACGGTAGTCATGCCGTGTTTGTCGACATTCACGCCGCTCACGCTTAGTTTTACCCATTGGCACTTAAACAATGGGACCTTCAAAGGCCCATAGTCGAGCTCCCATATCTCTTCTATGAATCCATAATATGTGTCCACCCCGCTTCTATTGTCGGCGGCTTCTATACGGACACCGCTGTTCTGGTTTGTGCTATTGTTATCTTGTGATCTCGTGTAGAATGTGTAACCATTTATCTCGTACCCCTGCCATCTCACTATTTCAACGGATGGTCCCCGAGCTAGGCGTTGCAATTGTTCATTGTTGGACTTGCTCTTGAGGATATGGTTTTCTAACCATGCGCCGAAAGAATCCATGTGTCTCAGTGTTATCCACGACGTCTTCTCTCGAACCGGAGACGAGAGCATTCTTGTGTTGGAGGATATACGGGGTGGCCACTGCTGATTGCTTCAACACAGTGAAATGTGCTTGCTTAAATGTCTGAAGATCGTTGCATGCAAATACTTTTCTTCCAAGTGTCCCTTTACCTCGTAGCCTGCCCTCATGGCTTGATATAGGGACGCCGATGGGGTCTAGATTATCAATGTAGTCCACACAGAACTCGACCACCTCCTCTGTGACATAACCCTCGGCAATGCATGCTTCTGGCCGAGAACGGTTACGTACATACTTCTTTAGTACGCCATGTACCTCTCGAAAGGAACATGTCAGGAGATAAACGGCCCAAGAATACCTATCTCTTTGCTTAGATGAACAAAGTGAGATGAACCATGATATCAAAAAGGCAGGAGGAAAGATCATCTCGAGGCCAACCACACTTTGTACCACGTCACCGCAGCTCACCCAGCTTTTTTGGATCGATGACCTTCGAAAATAGCGTTGAAAAACGAACACGCCTTTGTGATTGTCCCCTTACCCACTCGGGCAAGACACCTCTTAAAACCACCGGAGCAACTGTGTCATCAAGACAAGACACTATGGATTTTATATGTACAATTTTGTTCTCTTTCATATTTACTTAATCTCTTTACATTCGACGAGTATCCCAAGGGACCTTCACACCGCTAAGACAATCTATCACGCTTTTTTTCTCTTCTTTGCTTGGAGTATAACTCACGGCAGAGGTACAGCTTGTTCCGCACTCTTTTTTCGTGGTGTAGGTCCTTCCCGATGCCCAGACTTCAAGGTCGCTCCGAGCACTCACCGATCTTCGATTTCCGCAGATCTATATATCCTAGGAAGCTCACACAGACGTTCTTGGTGATGTGCATGAAGTCCAAAGGAGTGGCGAACATCCAAATCTTCCCAAGAAGGCAAGTCCCAAAATATTGACTTCTTCTTCCATATGGGTGCATGGCCATCCTCATCATTCGCATGATTTGCCTCCCGACCCTTTCCAAAACTACCTTCAGATCCTTTACCATAGCAAACACCGCTTGCCACTTCGATGCCTCTACCGGGAACGATGTTCTTCCTCTCCGTTAAATTCCTCGCTTTCTTCCGCAACGCTGCGGTTCAACAAGAAACCCGCGATGCCCCATGTACACCATCTTTCGAGAGCCTTTCATGTGCGTACATCGGTTTGATCCAAACACTACACACACGCTTTGAAGCCTTTGCCGCTTAGGCCGGACATGTTACCAAGCGCCGCCGCCGTTGATTGTTACAAATAACATTGCACGCAGTTGAAATACTCCTTTGTATTCGTCCCTGCACCTTTACACCGCTCCATAACGCTTGAAGATCTTCTACCAAAGGTTTGAGATAGACATCGATATCATTTCCGGTTGCTTGGGGCCTTGGATCAACAACGCATCATTATGTACTTTCTCTTCATGCATAACCATGGAGGAATATTATACACACATAGTGTGACCGCCAGTGCTATGGTCTGCTGCTCATGTCTCCGAAAGGATTCATCCCATCGGTACTCAAACCGAACCTTATGTTTCGACCTCGTCTGCGAAGTCTTTGTACTTCCGATCGACCATCCTCCATCATGAGCCATCTGCCGGATGCCTAAGCATTCCGTCGACCTTACGCTTCTCTTTGTGCTAACGCATCATCTTCGTGATGCGCTTTGTTTGCAAACATACGCCCAAATTTGAAATCGAGGAAAATACCACAACGCTTTTGCGGTGCTCTCTTCACACGCACCCCATCTACTTCACCGGATCGCCACGCTTCGTCTTATACCGGGTTCCTTGCACATCGGACATGCATCCAAGTCGGCATATTCAACGCGATATAGGACACAAATATGACATGCATGTATCTTTCAGACTTTCAATCCTAAGGGACACAGACCGCTTTGGCTTGATACGTGGATTCCGGCAGGTGTTATCTTCCGGAGCAACTTCTTTATGAGCGACAAAGAACTCATCGAAACCCTTATCCGACACATCATTCACACCTTCCATTGCATGAGTTCCAGCAGGGTGCGAGCTTCTTGTGCCCCTTACCACAATTTGGGTACAAAAGAGTTCTCTCGTCCTCCAACAATCCTCGGTACTTCCTATATTGTTTGTCCTCTGGATATCTCCCTCGCACACGCAAAGATCCGTCCAAGTCATCATCCACACCAAACCGATCACCTTGTGTATCCTCTACGCCCTCGTATGTCGTCGCGTCCGCATACCATCATATGTCACTTCCTCTTCATCGGCTTCTTCATCGCCTTCTATGCTTGCATGCTCTACTTCGCCGTGGTGAGTCCAACATGTATAGTTCGCATGAAACCTCTCATCAACAAGTGGCCTCAGATCCGTCCTCGCATTGAGTGCTCTTTCTCGTTCTCGCAATCTACGCACGGACACCGCATTTAAGGTTCCTAGAGGCAAGTCTCAAATACGACATCAAGAAAAGCATTCACGCCATCGATGAACTCCCTTGTCCGACGATCCGCATACATCCATTGCGGTTCATCTCGCACCAATTAAATTAATAAGAACACTTATTATATTTTTCAAATTAAAATATTTAACTCAAATAACTAATTGTTATATTTTTAATTACCTCTAAACTTTCTTGATTTTTATAGCTAAACCAACTAAATCTCACAAATTAAAAAACTTTTTTCAAAAATATTTTTAATTACATTTCAAACACAAAAAAATTATTACCAACCTAGCAAAAAACCTACATCTATTTAGCTCTATAGCAATTGAAATAATCACCCTACCTACTATTTTAAACTAATGTGAAACTAAAACCATCCAATAGATCACCACATTTCCTCAAAAGATCTAGAAGGGAGAGCTAGCTAAGGCACCAAGAGCTAGATCTTGCTCTCTAAAACAAATAATCACCCCTACCAACTAATTTCAACATCTTATACATCATCAAAAAAAGGATACAAAACTAATATGAGACTTAAAACCCCCAATAGATCTACATCTTACCTCAAATTATCAAGAGAGAGAGAGCTATAGCAAAACAAACACCCTTCAATTCAAACAAGATTATTTAATATTTCTCCACATCCAATGCAAAAAGATAAGCAATGTCCATATGAAAATGATGTTGAGACCATGTTTACTTACCTTGGAAACCTTAATTTGGAGCTATTAGTCTCAATTAAAAATTTTGGCAGCACCTCCCCTGCATGAACAAATTCGCCCGTCACATATCAAGAGCTCGCTCGGGAGGAAGAAGGGGTTAAATGCACTAGGCGGGAAGGAAAAAGCATATGCAAGCGGTTTGTGATACAAACCGCTTGCAGATATAGCACATTGTAAGCGGTTCATATCACCAACCGCTTACAGATTATTTCAAGCGGTTGGTGATACGAACCGCTTACAATGTCCTATCTCTGCAAGCGGTTTGTATCACGAACCGCTTGCATATGCCCTTTCCCGTCACCCTCCCATCCGTTGGCCACGAACCGCTTGTGGCGATCGGGTCGTAAGCGGGTTAAAGCCAGCCGCTTGTGATGGGCCGCTTGTGAAGCCCCGATCCGCAGTAGTGTCCCCACCACGCTCGCCACCTAGTTATCTCGGCTGTGCTGTTCCAGTGGCTAAATAAATCCAGGCTTCCCTTTCAAACGAACAAATTAATTATGGCTTGATCATCTAGCAGCAGCCGTGCAGAACTGTTGCTACGTACTTGGATAATTTTCGCTCCATTCCGTTCCCTTCTCTGTTATCTTCTCCACATTTTCCCTTTATTTCCCATAATCTTCGACGGCACCCCTTTGAAGAAATTTCTGAAGAAAACAGATAGAGAATTCCATTCCAAAGTGAATGAATAAAGACGCACTTTTTGATGCTCATTCACTGTGGCTATACCCATGAATAATAAGGGAAGAATTGATTGTGCTGATAGATCAGTAACCCTTACTACTTTGAATCGAGAGACCATTAACCGGTTTTAAGTCTCATATGAGTGTTTGCATAAAGAAAGTCTGGTTATCAGTAACCCTTAAACCGGTTTTATCCGGAGTTCCCGGCGCCACCGCCGTGAAAACCGCGCGGGCCATTCGGTTTGGCCGAATCCATTGGTTTTGGTTCATTTAACCGAAATAAAACCGGTTTATTGTTTTCCAGATTTTCTGATTTATCCAAAATTTATAAGAATTGTTTATGGAGCATCTGAACTCCAAATTGGATGATTCCAGACCCATTAAATCTCATAAATAGCTTAGAACTTTATATATTTTATTGAGACATATGTGCTGTTGATTTTTCTGTTCTTATGCATTTTAATCTACGTGTAGATCGCACTTGCGTGCATTGTACGTTCGAGGGGTTTTCCAGGAGTAGTTCGGAGGAGGATCCCAGGTCGCCGAGTACTAACAAGGCAAGATAGATTGCATCTTGCTCTCCTATTTTACAAAACTCATCCGATTATTTGTTTTATTTACTTTTCTCTTGCATGAAATGAAGGAAAGAGTTAGAATTCTATTACATTCACACCGAGTCATCAACCCTGTGAATTTAGCAATTCATTGCTGCCTTAATATTTCCTAACCTATCCTTGTGCATAGTTGTTAGCGCTCGTGGGTTGGTAGTTGTTAGGTTATTCATCATTTAATTATTCTTGTGACTTCGTAGAATTGGAGGTGCTGAGTTACTTTAATAACCTAATCAACTAAAACCTACATGGCGTGAGTTAACTAAAGGTGGAAAGTCGGGTGGTTTTGTGGAATGAGGATTGTGGTGGAGGTAGTCACCTTGGTCCAAGGCCCATTGACGTGTGCTTATCCGGCCAAACTATACAATCGCAACTATAAATGCTAGCTCTAGCATGTCGGCCAACATGTGCTGGTCCTGGCTTAGTAAGTAGTTAGGGAAAACTGTTAGCACACGATACTTTGAAAAGATCGGGCTGTGATCCGTTGGCTCAAGAGGGGGACCTGAGTGTCGAAATCTTAGAGGGGGTATCGGTGTTAACATAAGGAACTAATGAATCGCCTTGTATCGTTAATTGGTTTAGGCTACAAAGGAAGAGGTAAGACATAAAAGTATCACTAGGCTTACGGGTAAAGTGTGCTAAATCTGCAGGGGTTAAAACTATTATTATATCCGTTTCCACGGTGATGGGAGGGGAGGAAGGTCGTACATGGTATTTTCATGTGTTGACAATTAACCTGATGGGTTGGTTTGGTTTGAGTTATTCGAGGCTTGTGTTGATCTGCAGAGGGGCTTTGGAAGCCGAGTTCTATGTGTTTATTCTTTGGAATCTTATCATTATTGATTGTTCTACAAATTGTTTTACAACACTTTAATTAATTTAACAAGAATTGATGTTTATGCAAAATAGCCATCATGTTCTTGTTTATATCCTTGCATTCATTATAAGGATTCTAGCTTGGTAGTCGTGTACTCACTATACAAACCACGTGTATTTGTATTCAGGAGAAGAATCGGGTCCGGCTTTTCCGCTGGATCAGGAGGATTCTGTGCCGGATTTTGACCAAGATTAGTTATTGCTCAAGGGTTGGATTATAGCGTCGTCATACTTTATTTCCACTGCATTATTTGAATTTTCGGTACTCCGAACTATATTTTGGCGTCTTAAGCAAACTATTGTAATAAGTGGTTGTGCGACAATTACTTTTGCATATTATGTTATTTTCTTAGCTAATTGTGTGTGTGATGATGTTCGACAAATGCTGCTCTTGAGTTGCTAGCATTGATCTCTAGAACTAGCAATCAATCATGAGTGGATCTTGGTGAACCCGGGGTCACAACAGATGTTGATATCAGACTATCCAATATGAATCAGACATTCCGATCCTTGATCTGATTCGACCCCCTCTGTGTCCAAATTGCCAAAAATATCGGACTATATGTTGTAGACTATTAGATATTTATATCAGAGGTTCCAATGCTAGGTCCAATCTGACCTCCTATGTCTCGAAGATGAAATAATATCGGACTATCCGATAGGTTTTCGGACTCTCCGATGATATATTCCTTTTTGAATCTCTCCGTAGTAAATTAGTCATTGCATTGGATTCTCTGACATCCATATCGGGCTATTTGGTATGTAATATCAGATTATGCGATGCATGACTGACTCAAACGACTTGTTGGTTGGTGGGACTATTTGTTGCCCCTGTCCCGCCATGGGCTAGGGTTGCCTTTCACATTCATTTTGAGCTAAGCTTCCATTGAAACCCTAGAGCTTCACTCTGCATCTGTCTCTCTCATTCTAAATCTCATTGAGTTCACTTTCATGAGAGTGGAGAAGATAAATTTGAGTGTGGTGTGTCGAATCGAGCTTCACCCTTCAGAACTTGTTCTCATCTCCAAGTTGGTTTTCCACTGGATTTATTATTCTTTGAGTCTGAGGGCTCTTAGACAGCTAAGAGCCGCCCTTGAGCCAACGAGACTTGGTGTGGTGACCAGGGAACGTTTGTGAAGGCTGAACTCGCCTTCGTAAGTGAAGGATCCAAAGAGTGAAACCGGGAGTGTTTGGTGCAACCCGAGAGGTAAAGGGTCAAGAGGGACCGTGGCTCAAGTGTGACTGAGCCCGCCTCAACGGAGATGTAGGATCTCCTCAAAGATCCAAACTTCGGAACAGAACAACTTCTTCCATGTCTGTTTGTGGCTTTGGCTCCTAGTACTCTTGCTTCCCTTGTTTTATTGCTCTCTAACCCTATCTAGTGCAGGTGGTATCCTAAGTGTAAAGGGGATATCGGATAGTCTAAAACAATATTAGATAGTCCAATTCATATTGGACTATCGGATATCTACATCGAAATTTCCGATATTATCTTTCTGCCGTGCTTAAATTTGTTGAAAATTTGTAAAGCCTATTCACCCCCTCTATGCCACATCTCGATCCTTCACCGATACACATCACCAGCGTCTACCGAAGCAAGTTACTAGTGAACAAATCTACCAGCTATAAAAAGTTGATAGGGCAAAAAAAATCTAAAACCTACGGAATGGTAAAACCTTATCAATAAACTTCATATCAGTAAACACGGACAACAACTAAGAAAAACTCGATTGCTAACTTGCAAGGTAAGCACAAATATCAAAATGAATAAAATTGAGATAGTGATACTTGCGTAAGGGTATGCACAAATTATAAACTAAACTGAATCGAGATAGTGTAGCTTGTGGGATAAACACAAGTAAAGGATCGAGTTACGTCGAGACAACTCCAATCACGGGTCGAATCTTTTCGCCGAAACCAAGCGGATTCAAAGTATCACAATGAAACTAGTAAAAGATGAAAAAATAAATTGTATTGTATGTGTTGTTGTCTGATCCCTTTACACGCCCTGAAGGGGTCTTTTTATACTACTAAATTGCTAAATCGATATGAAATTGATTTACAAATAACTAAAAAACTAAAACTAAGGAATACCTAAAAAAAGCCAATATCGGCTAAATTCCTTGTTCGACGGGCCTTTAACTGATTTATGATGATCTACGAATTCTGATTCCCGCCAACTCCCAGTTTGTTTTTCTCAATTTTGGCACTATCGACTTTGCAACTTGTACCGGCTTTTAGGCATCATCAACTTTTCTGCTTCAGCAAGCTTGCGTTTGCTTGTAAAGTTTATTAGCCTTTCAGCTTCAATCAGTAACCAAATGGGTCATTTTCTAGTGTCAACAAGATCTCTCTAAACTACCAAGGTGGGTACCGTACCATTCCGCCACAACCTATCACATTGGCAACATGAGCTGATAGCTAATAGGCCGGATATTATATTCATCACTGCTAATGGGTTGACGCACACCACATATGCGGTAGATGTCCACGATCTCCCCTTGGATGGTATGTAGCTATGTGTTCAGTACCGACCCATATGCCATGCTATGTGACCACTGCGGGCCCACACATGCCATGTGTCATATATTCGCGCCACTAAGCCTACATATACATCCACATAGTAACACTACTAGAGAACGGGCCTTCAGTCCCGGTTCGAAACGGGCTTTAGTCCCGGTTTTCGAACCAGGACAGCCCTTGGAGACTGATGCCTGCTGGGCATCAGTCCAGGTTATAGAAACCGAGACTAATCTCTCCTCGATATGCCGGCCATGAACACACGTGGCACCACAGATGGGTAGCTTCTGTCCGTCCCGGTTTGTCCCGGTTGTAACAACAAACCGGGAATAAGGTGTGTGCGTCAAAAACATGTGGCCACATATGGGGCGGCCGCTGGGGAGTCTATTGGTCCCGGTTGGTTGCTCCAACCGGGACTGAGTGTATAATACACGTGGCACGGCAGTTGGGCAGCTTCTATCAGTCTCAGTTGTATCGACAAACCGGGACTGAAGTGTGCGCGCCAATTACACGTGGCTACATATGGGGCGGCCGCTAGGGAGTCTGATGATCCCGATTGGTTGCTCCAACCGGGACTGAGTGTATACAGTGTATTTGGTTGGCAAATGTAATTTTTTATTTTACATTTTGACCGCTCCATGTGAGTCACAATAACTTAACCACATATAACATAATTAATCATGCACAGCTAGTTGATAACAAAATTTATCAACTAAATTCAAAAGAACATTCAATAAACTTTAAATACAACAAATCATACAATGCACATACATACACAAGTATAATACAATGTACACAAGCACACAAACACTTTTTATCGGGATCTTTTACGTGCATCACCCCTCGACGATTGGCTGGTATATTTCGAAGGCTCTAGAATCTTATTAATAAAAGGGTGGTGATACTCGCCCATCGGATTTATACACTCATCTAAAAGGAAGACGACAATTTGCTCTGACACGCACCGGTGAGAGTTCCGGACCTTTTTCCAAACCTTTTTTCGCCAATTTTAGAGGAATCTATCATTAATTAGGAAATTAACTTATCAATCTTTGAAACTATAGAAAATGTCAAAAGTAGCTAGCTAGGCGTTATTAAGGTAGTAATTATATATTCTCATTCCAAAACTTGCATTCTTTCTTATGTACTCAGCGGTGCCCCGATGAAGTTGTGAATCATCTCGCATAGACAGCATCCGCATAAATTGTTTCCATTCGGCTGATGGAAGACCTGTGGTGGAAGAGTCAAAATCGTGAAATAGATGCATGGAAATTACATTAACTAACTAAAAAATCGTAATATGATATAAAATTATACATACATATGTTGCGAGGTACAATTCGAAACGTGCCTTGAATGTTCCCACGATTTTTTTTTGAAACTTTGCGAAGGCGCTGCATATTTGATTACAAGTTATATAGAATTGAGTTTGTTTGATATGGAGAAATAGAACTAGTAAGATAATGAATGGAAGAGGAATGTACCGGTTGAGCATGGCGATGAAGTCTTTGTACTTTTCAACAGGTTCCCTTTTCAAATCCATGAACGATCTTGCTATGATCTAGTTCTATAATAAAAAGGACCCAGTGAAAGCTGCACTTATATATGTCAACGCAGTTTCTTAATTAGTTCTAACAATGTGTTAAGAAAAGGAATTAAAATAAGGCTGTACGAAAACACTTACTCAAAATCATAGGGTGGAAGTATATGCCTCTTGTGTCATTGTCCCATTAGCCCTTCGTAAATGGTGTCCTCTATGTCCTTTGGGTAATCTCTAACTATTTTCTCGTTAATGAGTAATGGGTCAAGAAAACCAAATTCGTGAATTCCCTCCCTTACGTGTCTTCTTATCTCCATTGTACATAAGGAAAAATTAGTTAGACCTCCAAGTTAGCATAGTATATTGGCGAGCACGATCGAAATTTACAAACAATACACTTACAGAGACCAACAATTCATCATAGCGACGTCAAGGGCCCTTCCCTGATATAAGTCGTACAGAACCTCCCATTCAATCATAAATTCATTGTCCCCGCGGTAGAAATGGTGTTGCGTGATGATGACAGCGATCATGTCCATACCATTTTCGATTGCGTGCAAATACCAATCATGGAGTTGCCGCATCTTCGTTGTTAGTTGGGGAAGCTCCTCATGCCTGACGAGCGATGCATCTTTGACAAATTTCCAATGTACCTATGCAAAGGGGATGTCCTTCACGCCCAAGACCTGATCTGCATCAAGCCCAGCTTCATTGGAGAAATCCTCTGCGCATCCTCTTCTAAAATCCGCTCCTCTGATATTTCCTTATCAAATACGCAAGATGCGCTTGTAGTTTGATACGTATGGTCTTTCTGATTTGTCGATCTTATCATTCAATGATAAGATACACTTGCCTTTGTGCCATTCGGCTGTACCGGGCTGGACCCACGGTGGAGATGGTTTCTTTGGAAAATGTGCGGTGACCTGGCCTCTTACTATCCGCCCGGTTTCCTCTTCGGTCATATCATACGACAACTTCAGAGGTGTTTTTTCTCTGAATGACCTGGACACTGTCTTCTTGAGAGGTGCTGGTCCCCGATCAGATTGGCTTGACCTAACTGGCACCTTCTTGGCAGCTATTTGTTTAGTAGGGTGGCTTGTCTTATCCAGTGTCTTATTTGGAGTTTCGTGTGAGAGGATTCATTGAGGAGTTGATGCCATTGGAGTTTCGTGTGAGAGGATTCGTTGAGGAGAGGACACGAGCATGTTACCATTGAAAATTATGCATCGTTTGCTCCACATGACGAAATTGTACTGCATCTCCCAACTTCGTGGTTCCGTCACCTCCTTCAATGTCGAGGTCAAGGGCCCCGTACCCCTGGCATACCTTGTCTATACTCTATAGAGACCTTGGCGTAGCTTGGGGGGTATCTGTTGGCCATGGATGACCTGCCCTGTCTCCACTGGGTAAGCCATGCCTTCAGCCGCCTTGATGGAGAGGTTCCGCGCTTTGAAGTGTAGCTCACAAGGTGTCGGCTGCGTGATGCTGTCCACGGGATAGCAGGCCAAGTCCTCTTCGGGTAGCCCACCGGAAGCGC
The DNA here is from genome assembly GCA_036346415.1 of Raddia guianensis. Classification (NCBI taxonomy): domain Eukaryota; kingdom Viridiplantae; phylum Streptophyta; class Magnoliopsida; order Poales; family Poaceae; genus Raddia; species Raddia guianensis. The sequence continues at coordinate 40,480,510 of CM070539.1, forward strand.
AGCTGCTCCGCCGCATGGAGGGGCTTATGACGTTAGGATTACTGGGAGGTTCTTGCTGACCCGCCTCCCGTGCCTGGCTCAAGCTAGCTGCACCTCTCTTCGGACTGTTTCTTGTATGCTCGTCTATGTTGCGCGTAGTTGGTCTTCTAGGTTGAGGAGATGTTGTGTTTGTCGGCCCTTGACCGACTCCTGTAAGTCTCGGCATCCTGCGGGAAAATTTCCTTCCACGGGACGACGCCAAATCCTCATGTCCGTCCAGGGTGCTTCGGGTTCTATAGGGCCCTGGATTGCTCATCGTTCTCCCTGTTTGGCACGAAGATGCCTTGGGCCGACTCATCGTGAGCCTCTTGAAGCCTTCTTGCGCATCTCTGATCCTTTCACCAAAAACAAGCCTACCGTCGTCGTCAAGGCCGCTGTCATGACCAAATAACCAATTCCTTGATCTTTCGAATCATCTCATTGTTACGGGTTGGACACCTTTCACAAGCAAGTCATGTTTCCACTTCACCCATTTAAGGTATCGCCTTGTGGTAACCACCAGGGCCGAGATGGTGGTGGTATTGCTTCTTTGCTGCATTTTGCTTGTTCTTTTCACTCATACTCTGACCGTGTTGAGAAGTTTTGTACCCTACAAATTCATCCCAGTGATCTTGCAGCTTTAGGTATTTATTGAAGTCGGGGAGTACATTTTTCTTGACATACTCGTCGTTCAACTTGTTCTTGAATGTCTAGAAGGCCATTGCTACCCTCTTCAATGCGTAACTCTTCACCTTATGTTTAGTCCCTTCGAGGAAGGTGAATACTTCTTTCATATCGTTCCATAGCGTGTTCTTGAGGTCTGCAGGTTCGTCATCCCATTTCACCTTGCTAATAGGTACGTGGTCTCTAACAATCAATCCGAATATCGATCTGCCGTAGATTGGTCTATATCATGAGGACCATCCCCAAACATCTCCCTTATAAATTAATCATCATCAATCCCTCCGCTAGCTATTGTAACAAATAAAGACACTGAAAATACAAGTGCAAATACCTGAACATATTATATGTTAATCATTTCGAAATAATTTCCAATCAACTTTGGTCAAGCAAAATTTAGGAAACAGAACTAAAACGATTGGCTAGGAAAATTTAGTAGATGCATATCACTTTGGTCAAGTGTCACGTGAAATCTTAGACCATCCTAAAAAATTTAAGGGCATCATAACCGTGTTGAAGGATATGAATCATGAAAAAGTCTTGTTTTCATTTTTTTCCCACATCAATTTATATCTGAACTGAACCCAACCCAACATCATGAAATCTGAACTGAACCAAACCCAACATCATGAAAAAGACAGAGGATATGTCAACTACTCCATAAATTCCGAAGAAGAAAAGGGATTCACTTTATTCATATATGTTAAGGTTTAGCAATGAGAAATTTTGTCAGTTAGTTTTAACAATCAAGTGACTTGAAGTCACTCGCGGTGGCAAGGCACTAGATTAATGATTGCTAGAAGCTAGATTGCTACAAGCACACCAAAAAGCATGCAATGCATCAGTATTCAAGTCATAGAAGGAAATTTGTATAGTAGTATGTAAAATTAAACATAAATTTACAATGGGTAGCGGAATCGGTGGCGGCGACATGGGCGCGTCGTCGGAGCAGTGGTAGGGGTGGCGACATGGGCGGCGGCGTCGTCGGAGGGGCTGTAGTGGGCGGTGACACGGGTGGCGGCGACATAACGGGCTCGTCGTCGGAGGGGTTGTAGGCAGCGGCGACAAGGACGGTGGCGTCGAAGGGGTTGTAGGTGGCGGCGAATCCAGTGGCGGCGGTTTCGACCTATGGTTTTGGCGCGATTTAGGGTGTGTGTGTTTTGATGAATTGGGCAAAAAAAAAAACATATAGAGGACATCACTCCCGGTTAGATAGAACAACCGGGATTCATATCACCGTCAATCCTAGTTGCAACCACCAACTGGGATTAAAGTTGTACTGACGTGTAGATCGACAGAACTACCTTGCGTCGGGACCCCTTCAATCCCGGTTGGACTACTAAACTGGGAATAATGGTTATGTTTTTCAAAAAATTGTTTCAGCAGGGGGGAGAAGCGGGGCTTGAACCGTGGGCGCATAGTGAGCCCGCGCTATTGCCGTGCGCTGCTAACCAGTTGGACACAATTCGCTTGTTGATATACAGGGGCGCACAATCTTTTTATGGATAGCGAGTTTCTATTAAAAAAAAGTCTGAAAGTGAGGTCTTAAAAATCCCGGATAGGGAGACTGCAGTCTCATTTCTCCCTCAACCCTTCATCAGCTAGGATTTGCACCTACCATGCCTCCTTTGCTTGCCACGCCATTGCCTTGCTATGCCTGTTCTTTGCTTGACTGAATAAAAAATTATATGCCTTACATTTTAGAATGGAGGTAGTAAGATTTACAAATAATTATGTAGATGGTTGCGGCTCCGGTACGGTACATTGATGACAATGACGAGGATGACAATTTCCCTCTTGTTGTTCTAACAATTTACCTTACTTTATAAACGAACAATGGTCCAACTCGAGCACCTCCAAGGAAAGTTCGATAACCGGTTATATGTGGGTTCTTGATACGATAACAGACCGACGACAATGCAGAAACATTTACAGAAAGACCCCTGAGTGCTTCCAGACGCTACATGAAACATTGAAAGCTAATTACGGTCTAAAGGAAGGGAGAAAGGTTAGTTCGATGCAGGGTTTGGTGGCTATGTTTCTTTGGATGTTGGGTGGGGGTCTATCAAATTCCTAGGGCGAGAATAGGATGGGAGTAGCCGCTTCAACGGTTAGTATTTGGTTTAGATATATTCTGTGGGAAATATACAACTAAGGCGTCGATACCATCAAATCAAGGGATCCAAATTTCATTGAGCCACATAAAGTTCTCTCAATGCCTCACGTTCATCCATGGTTCGATCACTGTGTTGGTGCATTGGATTGGACCCACATCGAGATACAAATGGATCCAAGATCGAATCTTCCATTCATTGGTCAACACATGCATCCTACGATGAACTTCCTTGCGGTTGTCGACTTCGATTGTAGGTTCATATTTGCTTCAGCCAAATCGGGTAGCACTCACGATGCAATGGCCTTGCGGGAAACCCTAGCCGAGTATGGAAATGAATTTCCGGCTCCACCACCTGGTACAATCACCTTTCCAAACATCCTGCATTATTCATTATTGGCATTACTGTACGTAACTCTACATTTTTTGCATTTTCAGGGAAGTACTATCTTGTGGACTCCGCATATGCAAATGAACCATATTTCTTAGCTCCCTATTGGCATTGCAGGTACCACATGCTAAAATTTTATAATGAGCCACAACCATATACCATGGAAAAGCTTTTCAATTTCCGTCATAGTCTGTTGAGAAGTGTTGTCAAACGTGCTTTCGGAATGCTCACGAACATATGACGCATGCTAAGGTCCATTCCAAATTTTTACCTTAAAAATCAATATCGACTTGTTGTGGCAGCGATGGCACTTCACAATTTCATTCTAGAATAGGAACCAACTCATGTATCACAACATCTCCATGCTGGTGGGTACAACATGCTGGATGAACAACTGATAAACTTCGAGTACGAGCCTAATCTAGATGACCATGATGGGATGGGCGCATACAAAGAGACTTGATTGCTGCAGGAATGTGGACTGCTATAGCAGGCTTCTAAATTAAAATTATTTTTAATATTTCTAGCTATGTATGTAGCTGTTATTCGGATGGCTCTGTTGTAAGACCTAATTGTGGAAAATTTGGTTACCAAGACCTCTAAATTTGATCAATCTATTAGTAGTATTGCTATGTATGAAGAACTAAATTTGTTGGATCTGTTGTAAAGACCTAAAATCTAGAGAATGTGGATGCACTATGCTTATTGCCGATTGAATCAACACTTCTTAAGCATAATTGTCTTGAGCTATTATTTTCCTAATGCATGCTAAGGCAATGTAATATGCACTAACGTAGTGTGATGACTGTGATTTCAAGCTGATTATCCTCTGGCATATTACCACTAGCAAGGCACCAAATATTGTAATGTCCTGAGTAAAAAGAAGCTGCAGCCATGTTCAGGGTTTTGGCGCAGTTTAGAACATCACTCCCGGTTAGATAGAACAACCGGAATTGATATCACCATCAATGCCGGTTTCAACCAACAACCGGGATTAACGTTGTACAGACATGCGGGCCCAGAGAACTTTGCGTTGGGAGGCCTTCAATCCAGGTTGGATAGAACAACCGGAATTGATATCACCATCAATCCCGGTTTTAACCACCAACCGGGATTAACGTTGTACAGACGTGCGGGCCCAGAGAACTTCTTTGCGTCGGGAGGCCTTCAGTCCCGGTTGGACTTTTAAACGGAAGTGATGGTCATGTTTTTTTTTTTCAAAATATTGGGTCAGTAGGGGGCAGAAGCGGAGCTCGAACCGTGGACGCACAGTGAGACCGCGCTATTGAAGTGCGCTGCTAACCAGTTGGACGCAATTCGCTTGTCGATATATATGGGAGCGCAATCTTTTTATGGATAGAGAATTTCTATTAAGAAAAGTCCGAAATTGACAGCCATGGTTGGGCTACAGCTTATCCAACAATGAGGTTAAACTTTTCACCATTTTGCTTTATGTGCCAATCAATTCATATGCTAGTTGATCACAAGTGCATTAGCATCTGAGGTTAAGCTTATTGCAGATTGATTCAGAAGCAACCTCCGGCCATATGCCAAATTTCTAGAATGAATTCAACACATCAATATGCAGATGCACACAAATCTTCTGTATTGCAGCAAACTATCATCACACACATAATGGTACAACATTGAAAGAATCACTTCAAAAATAATGAATGATACAATATCACACAAATGAATTCCGAGCTAAAGCTACAATTGTTTCCAAGAAGTTAATAGTACACCATCACATAAATGATGGAAAACTGTTTCTGGCCAACAGAAATGCATTACCACATCAAATATGGAAAACCACATCACAAATGGAAAACATACTACTTCGGGAATCAGCATGAAACGCATACTGAACAAACGATGCCTTCTCCTCAATGGTTGGGATTAGCACATATGCAGCACGACGCAGCAGGTTCATGAGGACTGAGGTCGTTTGGTGGAAAAAGTCATTGTTCGTTGGGACGCCCTGCTCCTTCAATTCTGTTATCAAAGCGCTGTACTCAATCCTATTGTCCCCATCAGGATTGGGTGGAGCGGACTGCTCATAATACTTCTTACGCATGTCGACATAAGAGGACTACAACTCTTGAGCATCCGTGCTAGTTGTCTTTGACTTCTTCTTGTTTACACTTGATAGTTCGGCATCGTTCCGTCGCTTGATGCGGATCGGCCTGATCGGAGTATTGTCGTCACCGTCGCTGTCACTTGGTAGGTACTGCACTGGTGCACTACCCATGCAGCCATGTAGGTTCACCGGGGTATGCGGAGCGAACATTTGATCCAATAGCTCCTCATATGGTAACCCAGCGTATCTCCACTTCTTAACCTTCGAAAATCTCTTAATCACATCAATAAAGAATGTTGTCAAACAAATAGGACCAAAATGGTAGAGGTTTATGGTTTAGAGGCTTACAGCAACTTGCGATGCCCGCCAATTGTCAGAGGCAATGATGGCACCGGTGACGGACATCGTAATCCCAGTCTTCTGCTTGGTCTTCTTCCAAAGCTGTCAATCTTTCTTCATGTTTCCCAATTTGTTGATAAGTTGGCCTTCATCGAGCGTGATGCCGCAACGGTCTTCCAGTTTTTCCACAACGTACTTCCATCCGTTCTTGTCCATGGCTTTGCATGGCCGATGACCAGATCCTACTGCTTTAGCACAAGCCGTTAGGAATTCGAGGACCTGTTGGTTTGTCCAACGATGATAAGTGCTGCTCCCATCGTCCGCCATGTCTAATTCGCGCTGCAACAAACACAACGGTGGCATGCACAATTACTATCAATAAAGATGCTAGCTAGCTGAAATAATCAAAGCGACAAGGGAAACAAAACAATAGTTTTTAAGAAGACCCACAGAAGGGATCTTTTCATGAAGTGAAGGTCATGCAGAAATCACCTAATACAAAGTCTGAACCCTAGCTAATACTGATGTGTTTTTGCAAACAACTGTTGAAATTACACTTTATCCTCCATTTGTTAACTAATCTTAAAATCAACCATGATGTGGAAGCTAACATAAACCCTAAACCCACATGCTAATCTCCACCCATGACTGTCATGCCAACACAACTAGTAACCATCACAGTCATGCTAATCCCATCTGCCTCCTTTCCCAACATTTTAACCATTCCAAACTAAAATGCTCTCAATGTATGGGCAAGTATATATGGGCAGGATTACCATGCAATTTGGGCTTGGAATCTCCCCGAGGCAGATCTGAGCAACAATGGCAGACGCATCGAGGAAGGAGGAGGGGTAACCGCGGAAGAGCCGACGGGGACGTGGCGACCGACTGCTTGTCGCGGGGGCGACCGACTGCCGTGTCAACGACGTCGATGGCGGAGGGCCACTCACCTCGCGGCCACTAGAGGTGACGGAGGATGCCTGAGTGCAATCGCTAGTCATCGGAAAAGGCGTCCCATCACCACCGGCACGAGAGGTTTCTAGATCTGTTTGCTCGATTGAGATTACGACCTCCTGGTAGGGTGGAGGAGATCGAGGCTCCTAGTGGGCGGTGATTCTTTTGAGGGTGGTCATGGCAACATTGTTGAGCGATTCCACACGGACATTACTGTTCTCGGCAGAAGAGGCCTTAATCCCAGTTTGAAGTTTAAACCGGGAGTGATGGTTGTGTTTTTCAAAAAATTTAGTCCTGCCGAGGGTAGAAGCAGGGCTCGAACCGTGGACGCACGATGAGCCCGCGCTATTGCCATGTGCCGGTAACCAGTTGGACGCATATCGCTTGTCAACATATTAGGACGCATAATGATTTTATGGACAACAAATTTCTATTAAGAAAAATACCAAAATAAGGTGTCTGCTAATAAATAGTTTATGACATCATTATTGTAAAACATTGTACAAAATCTAGTAAATTCCGTTTAATAATATAAATACTAGTAAATTCCCGTAAAATTCTAGTAAATTCTTCATAAATAGTACAGTACATGTTTCAACTAAAAAAAAAGAAAATTCGCATGAAATTACGAAAATTTAAAACTACTAAAACATATCTAATCGGCGCCGCCCTCGCCGTCGTCACTGCTATCCTTGTCGTCGTCGTCATCGTCCCCTCCCTTGCTGTCACCCTCATCCTCCCTGTCAGGGTCTGTCGATGACGCACCATTGCCGTCCACTTTGTCTTCACCGTCGAGTTTGGGGTCGGAGTCCTCAGCGCCCTCCGGATCATCGGAGACATCGTCGTCGTCGGACCACCTTGGCGCCTTTTCCTCTTCCGAGCTGGTACCCTCTGAGAGGTGTCACCCAGGGGAGTGGCAAAACTCATTAAGCCTCCATCTCTTCGGTAGTGGTGACTTAGGTGATGACGATTCAGTGCTACAAGACATGGCGGTCGGCTGGAGGTAATCAGAGCTACAAGGATGCCTCTTTGTGCATGATGTGGATTCCGTCCAAATTTATAGGGGGGCTCACTGAACTTTGGCATTCCATTTTCTCTCGTGTGGATAAAAAATGTTGTGCTGGTGCATGCGCGCCGGCGGCTCAACTCCCCTAATCGCATCGGGGAGGCGAACAGTTGGCGTGTTTTTCCAATACTACATTAATTGCAATATGGCAATTAAATCCTTTGCAAGAGACAAATTATACATAAAGATGAATTACCTTCGACATCATGTAGTGTGATCCAGCAGCGAAAGGAGCGAGGCTCCGCTAAGCTTGGTCGATCCGATGGAAGGGGAAAGAACTGACATGTGGGGCAGCGAATCCTTTCAGTCCCGGTTCAAAACACAAACCGAGACTGATTACTAGAACTGACGTGTGGGGCCAGACAGCTGCTAGCCTTCAATCTTGGTATGTGTGGGGGATTGGTTGCCGCCTTAAGCCCTTGACCGCACGTCAACTACGTACATCCAGCTCTTCGATCCGCTACTCAGTTCGGGTCCGAGAATTTCTAACTGTTTCACCATATGAACCATGAGATGGACCATCATATCAAAGAAGGATGGAGGGAAGATCATCTTAAGGTTGACCAAAGCAGCGACAATGTCATATTGCAGATTAAATAACTTATATGGATCTATGACCTTTTGTGATATTGCGTTGAAGAATGAGCACATCTTGATGATTGTCCCACGTACCATGTCAGGGAGAACACCTTTCAACATCACTAGCAGCAACTGGGTCATCAACACGTAACAATCATGCGATTTCATGTTTACGATTTTATTCTCTTTTGTGTTTATAAGTCTTCTTTTGTTCGACGAGTATCTGGAAGGCAACTTAACACTGTTTAACAACTTAATCATGTTTTTTTTCTCTTCTTTGCTTGGAGTGTAGCTCGCAGGATGGAGGTAATGCCCTTTGTCTCTTTCTTGCAAATGTAATTCCTGCCTGTGTCCTAATAGTTGTAGGTCTTTCCGTGTTTGAAAAGTATTTTTTGATTTGCTGTACATATCTAGAAATTATAGCAGGTTCACAAAGACATTATTTGTTATATGCATGAAGTCCAATGAGTGACGAACCTCTAAGTCTTTCCAGTAGGGCAAATCATAAAAAATTGATTACTTCTTCCAACTAGCCTTCTTCTTAGCTTCTTCAGTCGGGAGTGGTGGGACAGGTTTGCTATCAGGACCCTTTCCAAATACTACTTCTAGATCCTTTGCCATATAAAATAAACCTGCCCCACTACAGTGCTTAGCCTTCTTGCGTTTCTCTTCTGTCCCATCAAAACTAACTAGGTTAGTACGTAACGGGTGCTTCAGGTTGAGGAGCCTACGGTGGTCCATCTATACAACCTTCCGAGAGTTTATCACGTACTTGCCTTCCGTATCGTCCAAGCACTCGTTGCATGCTTTATATTCCTTGATAGATAGGCCCGACAGGTTACCAAGTGTTGGCCAGTCATTGATTGTTACAAATAGCAATGCACGTAGGGTGAAGTACTCTCTTTTATACTCATCCCATACACGTACACAATCGTTCCACAGCATTAGCAAATTTTTGACAACGGTTTTAGGTACACATCGTTGTCATTCCCGGGTTGCTTGGAGCATTGGATGAGCAATGGCATCATAATATACTTCCGCTTCTGACACAGCCAAGGAGTAAGGTCGTAGATACATAGAGTCACTGGCCATGTACTGTGATTACTGCTCAACTCGCCATACGGGTTCATCCCATCTGTACTCAATGAAAATCGTATGTTCCTCGCATTGCTTGAAAACTTCGGGTATTTTCTATCAAGTTTTCGCTACTGCGAGCCATCTGTGGGGTGTTGTAGCTTTTCCTCAACCTTATGATCATCTTTGTGCCAACACATCATCTTCGCAGGCTCTTTATTCACAAACAAACGCTTCAACCGAGGGATTATAGAGAAGTACCACACCACCTTAGCGGGGCCTTTTCATCTTATGTCCTCCCTCTACCTCACCGGCGTCATCACGCTTGGTATTATACCGCGATGTTTTGCACACCAGACATGCTTCCAAATTCTTACACTCATTGCGATAGAGGATGCACTCGTTATGGCATGCGTGTATCTTCTGTACCTCCAAGCCCAAAGGACAAAGAGATTGCTTGGCTTCGTACATACACTATAGGAATCGTAACTAGTTTCGGCGGCCAAAGCCACCGACACAGGTTCGAATACCGCCGACATAGGTATTTGTCGGCAGCTAGCCGCCGACACAGCTCCGCCGACGTTGTGTTGACGACACAAGCGAAAATTGTCGGCGGCCCCGCCGACACAGAAGCACGAATGGCAAGCCACCTGGGTTAACTCTGTGTCGGCGGCCCAACAAGCCGACCACACAAGATCCCCCTGACGGAACGCACCGAGTGACTGCGCTCTGCCAAGTGGACCCCACATTCGAACGATCGGCCGGCACGTGGAAGCAACTTCTTCATGAGGCCTAACAACTCGTCGAATCCCTTATCAGACAAGCCATTTGTCGTCTTCCATTGCATTAGTTCTAGTGTGGTACGTAACTTTTTGTACCCCTATAGGTAGTTTGGATACAACAATGTTTCATAATCCTCCCACAGGCATTGAAATTTTTCGTAATGCCTTTCATCGACGTATTCTCCCTCTCCATCAAGCAGCATCTAGTCTAGATCATCATCGCCAAACTCTCCCTGTATATGTTTAAAAGAACTGTGTTGGCCTGCTTCCGAGATATTATATGCTGCTACCGATCTCTCTAGATTAGCAAAGTGATTCTATTCCCCCACAGCCGATCACATGGATCACATGGGTTTCACATAACAACAGACTACTCCTCCCTTTCAAAACTGCTAGCGATGTTTACACGCCCATGGCGTGTGGCATTAGTTTCGTAAGGCACAAGTGCATTCTAGATTTTTGATGTTTTTCTAAAAAATTTCTATTTCAAAAATTAATTTTATACAAGTCAACATTCTAATGTTCAAATTCATTTATGGACACACTTTTAATTTTTTGTGCCCTTTGGAATTTTTTTAGATTGTTTGGATTTTCTAGGTTTTTTTTGGATTTTGGGATTTTTTTTGCTTTAAATGTATAAACAAATAAATTCATATCGTTTCGGAAAAAAATAGCGCTTGTAAAATGGTGCATGCGAGGCTGTGGGGGGGATTCGAACGTGGGCCTTCTGCCAAAGTGACCACCTTGTTCTCAAGTAGGAGTAATTTTTTAATATTAATTTAGTATAGATGGATGGATCTATTAAAAGTACAAAGCCAACCACTCCCCCCTCCACCCCGCCACGTGGCAGCTTTTTCTCCCCGCTGCGGCCACGTCACCTGAATTTTTTCAGCCGTCCGATCTCCATCCAACGGTCCGAGGGAGGCGGCGGCTCCCGTGCCCTTTTGTTTCGCCACGTCCCTCTTCCCCGATCCCCCTCTTCTCTGTTTGCCTGCCTCCTCCCCACGCCTCCTTCCCACGCCGTCCGCTTCCATGCCGGCCTCGGCTGCTCCACCTCGAAGGCACAAGCCCACCGGCGCTGCCGCCGCTCTTCACAGGGCAGTGCGCCGCCTCCCCTCCCGCGGCTCCTCCCGCTCCTCTCACCGCCGGCCACCGCCGCTTCTCCCCCCGCGGCTCCTTCGGCCTCTCCTGCCGGGGTGGCCAGATCCGGATCCGGTCACGGCGACCTCGAATCCGGTGGCGGCGACCCCAAATACGGTGGCAGCGATGTCCCCTGCCCAGCCAGCCGGTGCAACGCCGCATCAGGGCGCCACCTGCGGTTCATGCCTGGCGACGGCGGTAACCCCTCTCTCTCCCCCTTCGCTGTCCTCGCCGATGGTGAGAAGCCATCTCCCTCCCTCCTCCTTCCCTTGCTCCACCAGCCCCGGCTAGGCTTCGGCTTGACGGCAAGAACACTGAGTTCGATTTCTTTGTGTTGGCTCAGTTTGGTTTGAAAATAGTAGCTTTTCAATTCATATATCTCATCGTCTTGCACTTTTCCTCCCTCCGCCGCAGCACCATTCGACGTCGCCCGGTGGCGGCGGCCCCGAATCCGGTGGCAGCGATGTCCCCTGCCCAGCCAGCCGGCGCGACACCGCATCAGGGCGCCGCCTGCGGTTCATGCCCGGCGACGGCGGTAACCCCTCTCTCTCCCCGTTCGCTGGCCTCGCCGATGGTAAGAAGCCATCTCCCTCCCTCCTCCTTCCCTTGCTCCACCCGCCCCGGCTAGGCTTCGGCTTGACGGCAAGAACACCGAGTTCGATTTCTTTGTGTTGGCTCAGTTTGGTTTGAAAATAGTAGCTTTTCAATTCATATATCTCATCGTCTTGCACTTTTCCTCCCTCCGCCGCTGCACCATTCGACGCCGCTGACGAGATGGCGACAGGTGGAAAAATAAGTGCAAAACTTTCAAGCAGTTTTGTAAAATGGTTAGTTTTTTTAAAGACCATATGATCCTAAACTTCGTTTTATTGCAGGTTCCATGGATGTTTTCTGAAAGACTGCCCTATGATCTCAACTTCAGATCTTACAGGTCACATTAAGTGGCAAATAGGTGTTCAATCATTGGCTCCATTCGTGGTAATTCACTATTCTATGATGTTTATTGTTTAATGCTTTGCAATTTGCATTTATGTGTTTAGTATATGGCATAATTTTTGCCTGAAAAAAGTAGGATGTAATTATGTTCATGTTATGCTCATGTTTGCTATTTTGTTTAATGCTCATGTTTGCTATTTTGGTTACCATTGCTCGATATCGCTTATCATCTGCTGCTGCAAATATAGACATACATGTTACCTTGATGTAAAATTACTAGCTGTTTTTTTCTCTTATCTTAGAGGTAAACTGGACTAGGTTTTCTCTTATCCCGTCCAGCAGCTCAGCTGACATGGCTATTATTTAGATCAGTGCATGGGGACTGATTAGGTGGAGTTTTTTTTAGGAATTTTAAATTATGGTGTACTGCAGCATGCGCCATACACTGTATGTACCGTTTGAGTTGTATTCATGATTTCATTACTTCTGATTACAGGTTAATCGGTCTGATTATTAATTTTTTAGGCTCTCAGATCAGTATATATATGTACATGCATGTTGATAGAGTATTGCTTTGCCTATAATGATTTGAGAGTAATTGGATTAGGTCGAGTTTTTTAGGAATTTTAAATTATGGTGAACTACAACATGCACCATACACCTTATGTACCTTTTGAGTTGTGTTCATGATTTCATTACTTCAAATTGCAGGTTAATCGGTCTGGTTATTAATTTTTTAGGCCCTCGGATCAGTGTATATATGTACATGCATGTTGATAAAGTATTGCTTTGCCTATAGTGTGTTCTCTTCTATTGATTTGTGTGTTCCATTCATTTCTTCCAGAAGTAAATGATGAGGTCTCTCTTAGTTTGTTCCTAAGATTTGAATTGGGCTATTAACAGAATAGTCTTTGGTTTCATTCCAGACTATTGGGTTAGTTTATGGTTGCATTGAGGATATTTTTTCTTCCATTTGTATTTGAAATGCGATGAGGTGTGATGTTTTCTTAGCCCCTGTTATTTAGCTTTTATGAAAGATGGTTTTGACTATTCTCTCTTTGTTCATAAATTGTGTTATATATAATGTCTATGTTGTTTGTGCCACTGAAATGATTGTCATCTGCTGTTTGTTGTCTACGTCCATAGTTGCGGCCTGATCTTAGTTTGGAGTATAATATAATCTTTAGGCTATATTGGCTTTGTGGTTAGCCCGGATGTTTTCCGATCTTATGTTTTTTTTAATACTTTTGAGTCTATAGATTAATATCATCACATCAGCTTTATTGATATATATTTCCTGTACTAAATTAGAGACAATGTTATGTGTGCAGCATTATGCTTATTTGTTACGTTCATGCCTTCTAGCTATGCGGCCTACTGCTGAGCGTTCTATCTACGAGGTTCATTTTGGACACTGCTATTTAATGAAATAGTGTTTTTGTCGCTCGATGTGTGTATCGTTTTCTTTCGAGTATGTGTTTCTGCAGTGATGTAGCAAGAAGTTTATTGTTAATGATGATGAGGTAATGGCAGCTTTTCCAAGTTTTTTTAGCAGTTCTATGTTGCTACCACAAATGGCTATATTATTATTAGCAGTACTATTCCTTCATAACAAACATATACATGGATTCGCAGAAAAATATATCTGGACAATAATAATTTGCAGAATAATATATCTGGACAATAGGCTGCAAAAGAAGGGGGGTGCTGTCGCCAGATCCACATAAAGATAAATAGAAAATAACCTGATGCACAACAATGGGCCAAAGAAAATCACCTGTAGTTGGCAGCCTAAATGATTAAAGTTGGTCGTACACCGAATATGTGTGAAAGCAGCAACTATTGTTGATGCCGCTAATACTACTAATGCCAACCAGTAGAGCAAACCAAAAAAACAAATAGGGAGACAGGGATGTGCCTGCATCAGATTTTACGAGGATCCTTTCTCTGACCCACGCCACACACCTCAGATCAGTGGGAGAAATCTGACCCACGCCCCTGATGCAGAGAGTTCAATATTCCTGTTAAAATTTAGTTTAAAAATGTTGAACTATAGTAGATTCGTTCTGGTTGTTTTCTGCATTTGTTTCGTTTAGGTCTTCTTTTGTGCCCGTTGTTTCATTTCACTGGTTCAATTACGCAACTCTGTTCAATTACGCAACTTTTGTTATTGGTCTATCGCATTATTGATTCGTCCTACATTGGTTTAACAATGTCTTACGTGGGCAAGGATGGCTTTGCAGAGTTTTCATGGTTGCGACATGTGCACTACCAATTAAAATTTTCCATGCTGTGCCTGTGCAGTGTTTACAAATGTAAAATGCCACCACCATGATTTAACATGTTACTAGCTGTACCACCATGAATTACTTTTAGTTTTATGAAGCTATTTATTGATTGCATTCCCACATTATATTAGTTAGTACATGTCTGAATACTACTCCCTATTAATTAATTATTGTAAGTGTTTAATGCAATTAACAATTCTATTCTCTAATTTAGGTTACAAACAATGGATTAAGAGCTGTGTGACCTTATGATTTTGTAGCATTATTATTTATTTTGTTGTGATTTGTTTTAACATTAAATGTATTTAGAGTATGACTTATATTTTTCTGTACCACCATGAATTACTTTTAGTTTTATGAAGCTATTTATTGATTGCATTCCCACATTCTATTAGTTAGTACATGTCTGAATATTACTCCCTGTTAGTTAATTATTGTAAGTGTTTAATGCAACTAACAATTATATTCTCTCTAATTTAGGTTACAAACAATGGATTAAGAGCTGTGTGACCTTATGATTTTGTAGCATTATTATTTATTTTGTTGTGATTTGTTTTAATATTAAATGTATTTAGAGTATGACTTATATTTTTTCTTTTCTGGCCAAGGAGAGCAAGCAACTAAAACCATTAGTAGAGAAGGCGAAGCAGCCCTTTAGTTGGGGAGATACTCATTACTAGGAAGGTACTATTGAAAGTTCCCTAGAAATAAGGCAGCACCTCCTGGCAATGGAGCGTAATTTCAGCCACAAGGTAACTTGCCTTTATACAGTCTGTTTCATTCAACGGATATTTACTGTCAGAGCATAAATTATTGAATTAAAATATAATAGTCAAATGTTTTTCGAAGGAATCAGGGAACACTGATATCTTTTTTTTAATAAAATAGAGAGCATTGATCTTTACGTGCATTGGATATTTGCTCTGGTAAACTTGCTAGGCAGAGACACACCACTTGAGAAGGTAGGGGAGCATATAAACGGAAGATTGGTACAGAATAAAAGGGACTATACAAAAAGGATTATTAATATAAAAAAATGATGATTAGTTCCTTCAAACATAAGCAAAAAAACTTTGAGCCCTGCAGCGACATGATGCGAAAGCACCAACAATTGGTTGTATCAACTGTATGAGGTTAACTTGCATCTTGGTTGTTCAGAACGCACTACACTATCTGATACAATACCTACCTAGCAGCTTAGAGATTTATGAGCCTTTTTTTTTTGTGATGTGTTATCAGCCACGATGATGTTTCCCGCCAGCTTTGATGGGTAGATGCATTTCTCATCAGGCTAAGCGTTTTTGGGCAGGAGGGAAATGCTTAAGGGATGGGTCTGTGTTCAGAGTCAATGTTTGCAATGTAATATATGCCACGTCGATATATGTATCTCATTGCAAAAAGGTGTAATTGCATCGATATATTTAAGATACTTCTCTCATCCAAATTATATTTTGCAGTAAACGTTTCGAGATGTGTCACATGTGCCGTACAAATTAAATTGTATGCCTGTTTTGTTTAGTTGTCACGGCGTATAGAAATGCAATACCAGATGATGGCTAGCGTAACTGATCTCCAAACCGGCGGGCCATGGGCCCGCCTACTCAACTAGTTTTGTTTAACAAGATGATCGGACTGACGATAATGCTGGGGCGACGTGGTTAGCGACGTGGTTAGCGCGAGCATGTAGTTCTACCGCGCGCAGGCACTAGAGGCCAGCTATGTGGATGTACCACGAGCCAGCCTATTAGGACATTACACGTATTAGTAGATACTGTTGCTAATTGTAGTATAAATCGATAGTTGAGATAGGTGCTAGTCAAAGTTTTAAAACTTAAGCTAGTAATACCTTTTTGAATAATCAGATAGTGTATATAACAATATATGCGTAGATTTTTCTCAAAAAACTACTTGAAAAATATTATAATTTAGTTAGTTTTAAAAATAAATTATAATAGTAAAGCGATAAAAGTTGCATCTTGTAGACTATGAAGAGTCAAAAATGTAAAATTATTTGTGACCAGAGGGAGTATGGCGGTGTTCCTTTTATTTGAAACCAGCTAAAAATTGAATATAGAAAAACTGCAACCCCCTCGTGCATAATCAATTTTTCTTTGGTAACTCTCGGAAGAACAATTTAAAGGCATTATTTGTTTCAGATTAAATTGAATTAAATTAAATTAAATGAAAATTTTTCATTTTTATATAAGCCAAATGATGTAATATTTTGGAGTCATTTTCGTGGGTTTCAAGTAGTTTTCCTTAGAGTTCTTAAAATATATTTTTTATATTTTTAAAATTTTTAAATGTTTTTCAATGTGTGGTTACAAATTTGTTACAGTAAAACTCAACTCAACTTTAATCTGAGACAAACAAGACCAAAACCTACAAAAGTAATCGCACGATACTACATTGTTTGGTTTGTACAAAAATAATAAATTTTGTGGTGCTAGCTTTTAGTTTCAGTTTAAGTTGTGAAAGCAAGGCCTATATCTAACATAAAAAATTAAAATAAATATGTGTGGTTAACACATGTTTTATATGATTCGTACAATTTTCTTTTTCCTTACGTAGGCACATAAATCACTAGTACGGACGCACTGTACATTACAGGGACTGGACAGCGGCAGCAAAAATCCAGAACTCGGAGATATATAATATGCACACGTTCTCCGTACATCAGCAATGAAAGGGATTAGAGAGCTCTCTTAATGCACGCACAACTGCTGAACCCAATCCAACTTTGTCTCCACGTACATGTATGTGGTTCTCATTTCTATGTGATTGAACTAATAATTAGCTAGTAAAGCCACTACCAGGGAAAAAGGCTTTCCAAGCGGTTGGTAAGCCCCATACAAGCGGTTTTAAAACCGCTTGTAAGCAACCGTGACTGATGCGCTTGTGATAGAGTGTAAAAAGGCAAATAAATATTGGGGGAGGTGGGATTTGAATTCAGGACCTCTTGACTCACACCTCACCCAGCTAGTCAACCCACCCACGCACATTATCTAACAGAATGGGAGGAGCTTTCCTTTTATCTATTCGAAAAATGGGTCTCTCGAAGCGGTTGGGGCTATTAAACCGCTTGTAAAGCTAAGCATCCTAAGCGGTTCGTGTTCCCAACCGCTTGTAGAGGTATAACAGCGGTTGGGGACACAAACCGCTTAGGATTTTAGGTCTTTAGAAGCGGATCGTGCCCCCAACCGCTTCTAGAGGTCATTTTCTGGCTTGAGACCGTTTTAAGGCATTAAACCGTTTGTAGAAGTTTGATCCTTTTTTTTGAACCGCTTAAGAAAGCTTGTTCCCTAGTAGTGAGCCATGCTGCTAGCTTGGCTGCAGCTGCCGGGTGAGGGGAAAGGATATTCTTTCACCTTGGCTTGATACCGTGTTTTTGGTTTTGCTCGTGCTATTTAATTGAACAAAGGGTACAAACACCTGTAACTCGCACATTAGAAACAGTACGTATGTTATCTTCAAATTCAAAGTATACATGTATGCGTACTACGTCGTATTTGGAATAAACCTGAGCTGGTGGGATCGAGATACCGCGAGTTGATCACAAAAATCGAACTAGCATTGGGCAGTCCGCACCCATCGAGACTAGACAAACTTTTCTATGGCAGCTTGGTACCTTGCCCTCCTTCTCATGCTACCTATTATCCTTGGACAGGTATATTCTTATACTTGTTCTCACATATGCATGGCACATCAAAGGAATGTGTGTGTGTTTTTTCACGTCATTCAAAGTACATAACCCGCAGAAAAACTGTCACGTTTTTTCTATTAGTTTAAGCTTGCAGGAGTCATTCAAGTTGTCAGTTTCTCGAACATGACTTACAAGTTCTTTTTGAATTGACTGATCTACTAGTTACCTTCGTGACAAAGTCTTTAGAACAAACTACCTGGAGGCATCGCGCATGTCGCTTTCTACTCCCTCCATCCTGTAACAGCCCTAATTTTCGGCCAAATTATTTGAATCTTTAAAATTCGCGTCCTCTCTCCTTCCCTATCTCCCACGCGAGCGCCCTTCTCCTTCTCTCTCACGCACGTGCGCGCGCCTCAGGGTGCTTTGTTCATCCCCTGCCCCGCCGCTCTTGTGGCCATCGTGCCATGCGCACGTCGCCGCCATGTCGCGTCCAAGCTCGCCTCCCCGCACCAAGTACGCCTCCATGTCGAGCTATGGCTGGTGGGGGATTGGTGGGCTGCTGTACACCTCGCCGGCGACCTGTCCATGGGTTCGGACTAAAGGGCAAAGACCATCAAATCCTGTCCGCGATCTGCTAATGCCGCACATCATCATCACCAAACGACGCCAAGTCAAAAGGCAATACCTTAGCCTGTCTGCCGGGCACTATTTTTCAGCCGCGCCGTGCAACTCGTCGCCCGCATGCCCTGCCCACGTGGCGTCACCATTAACCACCCCGCGGCTCGTACTCGCCTCTGGAACCGTCCCGGCTCAGTCTCGTCTTAAACCAAGCCCCAAACCCTCTCTCGGCGCCACTGTTCCAATTTCCCCCAATGCCGCCAGAAGCGCCGCCAGAGCAATTCCGCCGTTTGGCTGCACCTCCGAAAATTTCCTTTTGCTTGGAGCTTCCGTGCATCACCGCTGATCATTTCCCTCGCCCAATTGCAGAAGAGCCGCCTAAAGGAGCCATGTCCGCGACGCCCCTATTTTGGTCGCCGTCGGGCTCCTCGCCGCCAGCCACCCTCGCTTCACCTCACGTTTGGTCGTGGGCTCGGTGAGCTCCGATGTCCCCTCTCACTCCCCGCCCATTTTTCTAGCTTGTAGATCTGTAGCTAGGCTTTGGCAACTCCGGTGCGCTCACGGTCTCACCGCCGCTCGTCGCACTGCCGCGTCCGGCTGTCTCCGGCCTCCGCGCAAGCATCGCTAGATCCGCATGAACCCGTATGCTAAGGCTTGCACGCACATGACCGGAAAGGGGCGGAAGCGCCACAACGACGCGAGCAGTCTCCGCCAGCCACGTTGCCTAGTCAGAGGTAGACGATGACTAGCAGTCGTGGGATCCACGTCAAGATTTATCCTGGTTCACGATGTTTGGGTCACTGCCATGCGGGCCCCGCTTATCATTTTACCCATTGCATAAGAGAGCGAAACCGTGACGCTCGTGTCTCTTCCATGTGGGTCCATGGCCCACCGGGCAGTATAAGTGGACGCGCCCCTGGGCGCGGCGCTGTCTCCGTGCGTTAGCGGCCCCGGGAAATACGTCTTCGGCGTATGCGGTTCCGGGCGGGCACAATGCGTGTGCGGGAAGGCCGTGGGCCGAATCCATTTTGGGCCGGTTTCGTCCGTTGGTTGGGCCCGTTACTATTTAATGGTTTTTTGAAGAATTAGCTAATTAAGTAATTACAGAAAGTGTTATGGATTTATTAAATTTACTTAGAGATTCCCAAAAATTCTAGGAAAATTTGGTGAAATAAATGAGACTGTTCTGGATTTTATAAAAATATAAAATCACCTGTTGCAATGGTCTGAGGTCATAGTTTATATAGAGAGATGCCATTTTTCTAACTAGAATAGGATGAAAATTAGAATTATTAAGACTTTGATTATGAAATAGGGAATCTGACCTAATAAAATAATGATAATTAAAACAAGGTAGATAAGTGCCCTAATAATTAAGGAAAACTATTAAAAGATAAATCTTGCCCAAATAAGTTTATTGGTGGAATAATTTGGCAAAACACCATAAAGGGGATTAATGGATTTCTTATTAATTTAAATAGGTGCTGACCCTAGAAAAGTATAAAAACTTAGCACAAAGTCAAGAATACTCCTATAATTTGGAGAGGTATAGAAAATGTCGCCACCACTTCAACTAAGTCCGTAGGCAATCCATTTGATGAAGTGCCGTCATCGCATGTCGTCCGTTGTTGACGGTCCTTATTTGTAATATTTTGTATACTTTTGATCGTCAACATATCTACAAAATAAAGAAATTCAAACTACATTGAGGCTAACATTAATGAGTTCCACGAGTTTTGGTGTAATCTCATGTTTTGCAGGCATGTACAAGAAAAGACGATTTATCGGCCGTATGCAAATCGGACGAAAGATGGAATTTAAAATAAACATATTTTGAAAAGTCATCAAATGATAAAATGGACTGCACCATGATGAAGAGCTCGTCGAGACGATCAAAATGCATATATTATTTGCTATATTTGAAGCTCGGATGAGGGAGAAAGGAGTTCCGAAAGACGACGAGCCAGGCCGGACCAGACCAGGCAGGCCGGGCAACCCAAGCCAGGTCGGCCGGTCCCTTCTTTTGGTCAATTTGCCTCGGTTTTTCTCCCACACGCCAAGAAACACACCTAGAGGCCATCCCAACAGTCCACTTCAGTCGGTTTGATCCGATGGCAGTACTTCCTTCACAAATGAGCACAGGATTCCATTGGATTCCTAACTTGCCGGCATCAACTAACAGAACCGACTTGGGGAAGTCATCTAGACCGTCTATGGAGCATCTACACCGAATTGGAGGGCCAGATGATGAAAAAGGTGGGCCGGCCGACCCACCTCGGATGACGCCTTGGATTTTCCTTCGGAGGGTGGCAACATGACAAGTGTCCCATGCCGTGGCACCCTCCCATTGGCTCGGGAACACTATAAAAGGACCCCCGTCACCTCACTTACCACACCACACTTCACTTCATCCACTTCATTTAGAGTTGCTCTTTAGTTAGAGTAGATTAGTTGGGAGTTAGAGTCGAGTCGAGCTGAAGCCTCGGAGTTCCGGAAGTGTCTTCGGGAATTTGGGTAACGCTCTTGTATTCTTTCCTGTTTACCAAAAGTATTCAGTAAGACTACTTCATTCATTTTGTATTGTGTTGAGCTTTATTTGAGATTGAGCATATCTACTATATGAGTTGTGTGGATTAACCTTACCGGTAGCTTGTATTCGTCTGGAATCAGTTTAGGTTCTTACTCATATACTTAGAGCGCTAAGTATTGAACCTAGATCATCTTCCAAGGATCCGAGGAAGGTTGATTAGAAATAGTAGCAGACGTGGTGTCTGAGACTAGCACTAACTCGATTTACTCCCGGGCCCACATATATGTGGTAGGTGGTGACAGCCCTATCCATTCGTAGATATTAATTATCTCGTGCGTAACCCACAGCGTCGGGCTTTGGATCAGTAGAGCCAAATCAGAACGATCATAACCATTCGGAATTCCAATTCAGGATAGCGGGTGGTAGTGAGTGTCCGAGCTCCGACGACGAATATTAAGTGAACCACTGATCGTTATTGCCCAAGCTCTCTCAATAAACTGAATCACACAACATTTGCGAACTTATTAAACTCGTCTCGTTGTCCTCCCAATTGTCTGCCTAATTATCGTAGCACTCTACTGTGTGTGTGTGTGTCACCGGTCTATTTATCGTATCATATTTACCCCTTAGTTAGCTAGTTGGTATCTCAATAATATAGATATTAGAATTATCTTTCTCCCTCGTTCCCTGTGGATTCAATAACTTGGAATACTCCTAGGTGAAAACTACAAGCGATATCCGTCCGCTTGCGGATTAATTTCTAAGAGCGTAAGAATCGCCAACAAGTTTTCTGGCGCCGTTGCCGGGGAACACAGCGGTAGAAGATAATTAAAAAAATATTTCCAATCATAAAAAAAATCTTTATTATTTTTACCAGCCTAGTTAGCGGGTTTATCCATGCCCTGTCTTTTGAGAAACTAGCAGAGCTGTTCATGACCGGATTTGACCTTTCGAAAAACTTCCACCAAAACAATTCGAAAAACTTCTACCAAAACCTTCCGACCCTCATAAGCAATCCTTTCCTCTCTACTAAAACACCATCGTCTTCGTTTGAGATGGCTGTCGAAAAAACCATCTTTGAGTTCTCGGCCCTGTCTAGCACAACCGTCCCCATTGGGCCTGAAACCAATGTGGGTGCTGGAGGCTTCGAGCGGAAGCCGGCTCTTGTCAACGTGGATGCCAATTCCATCAACAACGGACTCCGTCCACGATCGAGCTACATGCTGGGAAGGAACTCCAAACCCAACTTCTCGTTCGCCCACCGTCGAATGGGCAGTAGTGCTAAAAAGAAGCATGCCACCCCAACGAGGTCGACAAAGATAAGGAAGGGTTTGAAGTGGAACCTCATGTCAAGCCGCAAAAGACGAAGGGAGAAGACGCGGAGTACTAGAACTAGTCCCGCCAAGTTCATGGATGCGCAAGCACTGCCGATTCTGCACCATCAACACCAACCAACTGCAGACGTCCAGTTCGGTAAGTTTGTCGAGGTAATAAAGCAATTATATGTCAACATTCCATTGCTAGATGCGCTGCAAGTACCCACATGCGCAAGATACTTCAACAACAAGCACCCGTTGCCGATGGCGAAGGTCATTAAGTTGACCAAGGAATGTAGTGTTGCGATATTGAACATCTTCTCCAAGGACCACAGAAGTCTTGGTTATCCAACCATCTCATGCTCCATTGATGCACTACACTTTGACCGTGTTTTGTGCGACCAGGGAGCAAGAGTCAGCATTATGTCCAGGTGCCCATGGACTTTGTGGTACTTGACATGGAGGTGGACGCCAAGATGTCTCTCATCCTTGGGAGACCATTCTTGGGCGCGACAAATGCGGCCATTGACTTTGGTGCAGGATGGGTTCAACTCAACATCGCTGGCCGAGAAGAAATCTTCAATTTCAAGCCAAAAGTTGGGCAACTCTCAAAGGTACGCACATTTTATGGCGAACACATCAAAACTGTGCAGAGGGAAGCGGAGGCTACACCAAAACCTCAGGTGGGTAGCCTGACTGCAACCGTGAGGAGACCTCTCCAATCATCGGACGATCCTTCACGACGTCCATGGTGGATGGAGGGTAAGGGAGCGAAGATATCCCGAACCAAGGAGCGGAAGCAACCTGCGGTCAAAAATTCAGAGCCGCAATCGAAGGTCAGCGCCAAGGGAAAATCTCAAACAAAACAAATGTGGCGTGATAAGAAAATCCAACCAGCCGCGACATCATCTTCGATCGCGGAAATTCTTCAAGAAAAATAAGGTATGGAGACGGTCCGACTCGAGGACCATGAAAAATTCGAGTCCTCATCGGGAGGTAAGCCAGAACCTATCCCTGCATTCATATTTAATTCTTGCATTTCCACTGCATATTTGAATTTTTCCTCATTGCATCCACCTTGCATTTAAAAAAAAAATTCCGATCACTTCCATCCCATCCACTACTCTACTTGCTAGATTAGGTTTTTAGCCAATCAAAGTATTGTAGATAGTGGCAAATTTTTTTACAACATGTGCATTCACCCCATTGAATCATTGCTAAATGACATTGTGACTTAAGCAAATAGTTTTTGTGGAGGCAATTCAATAGGCCCTGCAAGGACCACTGATTTAGCCAATTGTTGGACCTATCCTTTGATCTTCACTCTATATATCCTTCCGGTATTTGTGGTCTAACCCATTTTGCAGAAATGACGTGGAATGGTATGTTTGGCAAAACCCTATGCGCCGAGGGCATCCGCAAGAGGTTAAGCTTGTCCACCTCGAAACGGATTCACACTCCGACCGAGGCCCTGGAACAACAGCTCATGGTTGGAACAACATCGGGAAAAGGTGTGCACCTTCTAACCCTTGAATTTCTAAGTACTCTGCACATAATTGAACTAGATACTTGTTTAGATTTTTCAATGAAATGCTTGAATGCTCGTTGCAAAGATCTAACTAGAAATCTAGGTTTTTTCCATGAGTTGTAGAGTTACACATGATAGGCTAAAGACTTTAACCATGATGATTTCTGGGTATTGTTTTTGGCAAGGCACACACAATTGCACCCGTATGAATGAAACACATGTTTCTACTTTTAGATTCATGCATGACCAACTTGTTGTGGTGATTAAGTCTGGACATGATTTGCATTTTGTGCAATCGACTTCAATACCTGTATGCTAAAAAGAAACTCACGAATCCAAAAGCAAACATGGTATTGCACTGGCTAGAAATGAGAAGCATGTTGGATGACATAGACTGAACTTGTTTTGTCACCCGCATTGTGGGAAGTTTGGGGATTCTAGAGAGTGCTAGAGTGACCTTCTTGGAAACACCAAAGGGCAAGTCTTGAGGGTAGATGAGTACAACCCTACTTCATGTGATTTTCGGGAACCACGACCAAGGTTCGCTTGCCTAATCCAAGGCTCAACCTTTGTGTCACCCGAAATCTAACCCTCAACTTAAAGGCCATGGAACCCCTAGACTTAGCATCTCTAGGCCGGTGACATATAGTCATGCACGTCACTAGCAAGTCAAGCATAATCGCGAGCAGCACGCTCAATCCAAGCACACCAAGCCTTGATGAGAGGCGCCCCACCACCTCATCAATTGATGATGGGGCACCCACGATCAAGACACTGGGAGCTTGTGGCATCACGAAGCCGGAAGGTCTCAATTTCCACAAAACCAAAGTCCGCTGTAGGACGAGAAAGGCCATCATTGGCTTGTTACCCTTCCTATTTTGAGCCTTTTGCACAAGACCTCCTCGTTGTAAGAGAGATAGTGGGAGCACTAGGTGTTGACATGAGTGACGTTCGTCGAACGCTTGGCCGTCACACTAGGCAACGGCCACCTTCGAGCCTACATCGACCCTTTGACGGCTTGGTTCCAACACATGGTTGGACCATTGACTCCATAAGGTATGCCTTGTCCTCTCTCCCATTTCGCTATTGCCATTGTTGTTGCTGCCCATTGTTGCTACTGCTAGATCATTGCCAGATTATCCAGCTTGCCTTGCATTTTGCTCTACCTTACCCTTGCATGTTTCACCTTTTGCCCTGCCATGAAATTGGAATTTGTCTAGTTGCATTTGTCATTTGCATGTTTAAAATAAAATTCATAAAAATTTGCAAAAGAATAAAAAGACCAAAAATATTTCCCTTTGAATAAAGGTAAAAATGTTGATTTTTACCCAAGGAAATGATGAAAAATTACTCTATCCTATTCTCTAAACACTAGGTTTACAATTTAGTACTCTTATTTAGTTTAACATTTATTGGTATGAGGAGTAATTCTGCCAAGTCTTTACCTAGTAGATGTTGACATTTTTGCTCCAAGTCTAAGTTGTTGTGAGATATGATATGACTATGATTAGAGCTTAGTTGCTCATACCTCTAGTAAGGAAAAGTCTCAAAAGAAAATATTTTATATATTTTATGATATGTTCCTCATTGGGATTTTCTTCCCACTAATGCCAAAAGTACTCAAAAGATTAAAACCTACATTTTAGCCACTTATGGTTGTGTTGAGTTTTGTCACAACTTGTGACCTTAAGGAATAGTGACTCTTCAAAGCCGGTCATTTCCTGTCGTGTACCCTTTTGATTGCTAGCCTTTTTCATATCTGGCTATGCTAGATTCCACACTGGAATAAAGCATCCATTCCGCCAGGTATTCCCCCCACAAATCAAAATGAGCCAAGTTCTTCAATGTGTCCACTATATACCTACCTATACAGTCTATCCAATTAAAGACTTCAAAGTTATCATGAATCATCCCTCAACCTTTTGAAAATTGAGAGGCTAAAAAAAAAGAGTGAAAGGGGAAATTCATGATCTCCTCGAAAAAAAGAGAGAAAAGAAAAGAGGAGAACTTCAAGATCTCATAGAAAAAATGGCTCTCTAAAAATATATTTTATAAAAGGGATTTGCTCAAATAAAGAAGTTGTATAGACTGTTTCCATAAACACAAGATCCGATGTGATGGACTAATTAGTACCTCACATCTTTGCACTTGTGTTTCTTCATTCCTTTGGCGTGAGTTCATTCTCTCTCTCAACCCTGGACATTATTTCTCTAATGACCGGAATGCGAAGTGACACGATCTTCATTAGGTCCAATTTTTGACTTAACAAAATTATGCAGCCTAAGTAGGTCCCTTCTATCCTTACCTTGAGCTCCACATAAGCCTTTAGAATATAGGGATAATAATTGGCCTAAGGCCTTGGTGAGGATTGAATAAATACCACTTGAGCGATTTGAGAGTACCAATAGAGGAACTAAAATTTTCAAAGAAAACATTTTCTGAGACCATCCTGAAAAAGGGTAAGCTAACAATGCTCTGTCTTGGCTGTTCTATCTTTCAACCGCCTAAGATGAGGTGGCATTTTGGAGGCCCTACAGGTATAGGTACAAGGTTGGGATACGCTTGTACGAGTTTATGTTAACAAATAATAAGGAGTATTATCTTGTGCACTTGATGTTTATTGATTAATGATATTGATGCAATCCTGATCCACCGGGTTCGATTTTGATCTCTTCGCTCGAGGACGAGAAAAAGTTCAAGTCGGGGGGGGGGGGTGTGTTGACGGTCCTTATTTGTAATACTTTGTATACTTTTGACCATCAACATATCTACAAAATAAAGGAATTCAAACTACATTGAGGCTAACATTAATGAGTTCCATGAGTTTTGGTGTAGTCTCATGTTTTGCAGGCATGTACAAGAAAAGACGATTTATCCGCCGTATGCAAATCGGACGAAAGATGGAGTTTAAAATAAACATATTTTGAAAAGTCATCAAATGACAAAATGGACTGCACCATGATGAAAAGCTCATCGAGACGATCGAAATGCATATATTATTTGCTATATTTGGAGCTCAGATGAGAGAGAAAAGAGTTTTGGAAGACGACGAGCCAGACCGGACCAGACCAGGCAGGCCGGCCGACCCATGCCAGGTCGGCCGGTCCCTTCTTTTGGTCAATTTGCCTCGGTTTTTCTCCCACACGCCAAGAAACACACTTAGAGGCCATCCCAACCGTCCACTTCAGTCGGTTTGATCTGATGGTAGTACTTCCTTCACAAATGAGCATAGGATTCCATTGGATTCCAAACTTGCCGGCATCAACTAACAAAACGTACTTGGGGAAGTCATCTAGACCGTCTATGGAGCATCTACACCGAATTGGAGGACCAGATGATGAAAAGGTGGGCCGGCCGACCCACCTCGGATGCTGCTTTGGATTCTCCTTCGGAGGGTTGCAACATGACAAGTGTCCCATGCCGTGGCACCCTCCCATTGGCTCGGGAACACTATAAAAGGACCCCCCTCACCACACTTACCACACCACACTTCACTTCATCCACTTCATTTAGAGTTGCTCTTTAGTTAGAGTAGATTAGTTGGGAGTTAGAGTCGAGTCGAGCTGAAGCCTCGGAGTTAAGTGAACCACTGATCGTTATTGCCCAAGCTCTCTCAATAAACTGAATCACACAACATTTGCGAACCTATTAAACTCGTCTCGTTCTTCCCAATTGTCAGCCTAATTATCGTAGCACTCTACTCTGTGTGTGTGTGTGTGTCACCGGTCTATTTATCGTATCATATTTACCCCTTAGCTAGCTGGTTGGTATCTCAATAATATAGATATTAGAATTATCTTTCTCCCTCGTTCCCTGTGGATTCGATACCTTGGAATACTCCTAGGTGAAAACTACAAGCGATATCCGCCCGCTTGCGGATTAATTTCTAAGAGCGTAAGAATCGCCAACATCCGTATAATCCTAAGTGCACTATTACTAAGTTAGCGTATAATATCATATTTTGGGGTTACTACTAGTTTATTATAGGATGATGTAGAGAATAATTAAATACCTTATGGCATGCATGGCATATCATCCGTAAACAGTACCGCTATCTGACCTAACACATCATGATGACGATAGTTAGGACCTAGATCACGTGCATGCATCATGTTTTCCATTAGCACCGATGATTATTTATTGGATTATATGTGTGATTAGACGTAGGCGATCCCGAGGGAAGGTTTGGTGACGTGGAGGAAGATTTCCCACCTGAACAAGGCGAGTTAACACTTACTCTTATAGATATTTACCCGTATTAGGGAGAGATTCAGACTTTCCCTAGTGCGGATTAACATCGCTATAATCATGCTCATTACCCAGTTTCCCAAACTACGTTACTTATTATAAAAGTGCATGCTTATTAACCTGCCTAATTGTTAATCATGTTATAATTATACATGTCTGCCCCTGTATTATCTAGCCTTTATGATTGCTTTGATTGTCATATACTTGTTAGCTTAAGAATAGTTTGGTAACAACTTTAACCTTACCTAATGGGTAAAACCTGCTTAGAATTGCTTAGGTCCAAATGAATCTTTTGGCAACTAGCCACAGAACGGTGAATCGATATTCATCGGTCATTCATTCAAAAAGAGATGACATGTGACAGTTAGGGCTAATAGATATATGATGGGTTGGATGTTGTTTGTGGTTATAGTTGTGTGGTTTGTCGGTCCAATTTTGTGTTTTGGTCGGGATAGCTCATGTGTGGTAATGTCATGGATTACTGAAGTAGAGATAAGTTGGTTGGAGAGTTGCCCCATGGATGACATCCCGATGGATGATTAAGGCACGAGATGCCTTGTGCTGGGTTTAGCTTGGGCTTACTCAGGAGGAGCGTGGAAAAACACGTGTAGAGGGGTGTCGCTGCCATCAAAAGGGTCGGTTGGTGTATTAATGGTGTTGTTATGGTGCTAAACTCCCTATTGTTTAAAGGAACATTAATACTTACTGCTATCGCCCTACTAAAATGGCCTTACTCTGAAACTATCTTTTGTACTGAGGCTACTGTTATTGCCTTACTAAAATCACCTAAGGGCGTAACATGGAAATGTAATAATCAGGGATTTACGTTCTAATTGATGTATGCTTGTATTGGCTATGTGATCTTCTGCACTAGTGTGCAGATCTAGGGACTAGTGCATGGGATTCCGACTGTTGACATTTGCTCAACCAGGGGTTGTTGTCGGCAATATATTTGAATTGGTTATTTGCTAAATCTTAGACTTGAATGAAACACAAGACATGGATTATCCAGGTTTAGGCCTTCTCGGCAGAGGTAATACTCTACTCCTGTGTTTGTGGGATTATGTTGAAGATCTGATGATCAAAGAGCTTATATTCCTCTACGGCCCTTACCCCTCCTTTTATATAGTACAGGTGGATAAGGTTACATGGTATGATCTCTAGGGAGTACAACACTTATACGCACCGATGTTTACAAGTATGAATCTCCAAATCACACGGAACTAAGCACTATCCTCGGGACTATCCTTGGCCCCCAAGTCACATGTAGTCCTAATGGTTCCTATCCTCTTCCAGCCGGCTCACCCCCATTTGTTACCTCATGGGCCTTCCGTGAGGATACCCGAGACCCATGTAGTCTGTAGTAGCCCCCGAGTGCTTTGCAATCAAATCAGATATCTCGCTGACTGGTTCGTCTGATCGTTCCCGTAATCTAAAAGAGATTGTAAAGAACTCAAAGAGATCTTAAGTTAGAATTTTGAGAGCAACGATCGACTCGGCAATACCAAGATTCTGGCATTTGACCTATTTCATCAGGCACGCCACTCTGCTTTTAGTGATGTATTTCATCGGTTTGGCCGCTCGGCACCCATTATGACTTTATGAAAACGGCAATTGACCCATCATGGGGCGTACCATGAGTGACACAATTACAGTTTCTGTCTTGCGGCGTACTGCATTTTATGCATTTAAACGTATACGACAGCAAACGCCTAACTCTGCCTTGTAGGAATCAGCACTCGGCCCAACATGGGGCACATCTTCAGCCGGGTGGTACCTGTCCCAACCAGAGAAGGGATTAGATGGCGACCCACTTAAGGGCGTAGCCACTGGACAAAGTTTGGCCGAGAGGTATTTTGTATCCGGGTTGCGGTATACAACTGGAGATCCACGAAAGGCATACCTTCGAAATAGTATCCAAGTTCCGTCAACACCCATCCTTGAACATGCAAAGTTGGCTAGCGACCCAACATGGGGTATGCCATGAAACATTTTTAATGGGTGGTGCTTCCGATCATATGCCCTCAAGGGTGTACCGAGGCTAAATTAGGCTCGATGTCAACAATGTAAAGTCACTGTTTGTGACATATTGTCGAGAAAGCCTGTTAAGGGGATTGCCCTTTGCTTAATTAAATTGAGCCCAAGCCCATTTAGGGGAATACGAAGAGTCTTCGCGCCTTTCCTACCCAGCCAAAGCGTCGCACGCCGCCATTGGGAAACGCATCTTCACCCACTCCTGTCCCGTCGTCATAATGGCTTTACTGTGTTCAGAACAGGTCGCGAGGCATGCCTCTTCATATTTTGGGTGCACATAAATACCCCGAAGCAGTGCTTAGAATCGCATCAGGTCTTCAAGCAGTTCCATCTTCTTGCAAACATACTTAACCCTTTCCTCTTCTCCCACCATGGGCCCATCGGAGGTCTACTGCACCGAGTACCTTGCTCGCATCGAAGCCTCCTGCGCCGCCACGGCAGCCGAATGGCAACGATGGAGGAGGGAGTACGTGGAACGCCACGCCTAGGAAGCCGTCAGGGTCCTGGTCCGTGCCCACCTGCAGCTCTTCCCGGTGCACACCCCCTTGAAGAACGCACTGGTCGCTTCCATCCTCGATGTGAAGTGGCCTTCAGAGTAGCTCCTCCAGTTTCTTTTTCTTTCTTTTAATCCTTCGCAAGCTAGCAACGAGCCCTAGTTTAATGTGCTGTGTTGCAAAGTGTTTTGTAATCCGGCCTAAGAGGCGTTTAATTAATGAAAACCTTTTGGACACCCGAATAATTTTCATCCTCGTGCTGTTTTTGAATGCCAATTGATTTTGTCTCCATGCAAGCACGTAGGACAATCCAGACTTCGAGTTCACCACTCATACTTTATTGTTCCTCTCCGCAGATAGCAGTCAGCAAATCCGAGTGATTCAACTTAGCATCCGCCAATGTAGCCGCATCTCGGTACCGAACAAGGCCCGGACCAAAACACGCGCTGCGGCCCTTTAAATTTGGGAATAAGGGAGCGAAACGCTCTACCCCGCCCATTTCTCGTGCTAGTAGTTTCATTCGTTCCAGCGAACTCTGCCGCTATGGTTTCCTTCCTTCACACACTTCGTCGCCACTGATCTCGATCCAGCAATGGCTCCAACTTCTCCCGCAGCAGCGAAGGTAGTCAATAACTCTAAGGAATGGATAAAGTCCATTACCATAGATCGGCGGCTTCAGACGCTTGTGTTCGCCGGCGTGCTCCCTTCGGAGGTGCTGATCTCGTGGTGCACGGCCGCCGGTGAGTCCTCCCACAACCCTCGCTCCGATGAGGCGGTGGTCTTCGAGTCCTTTTTTCTTTCCGGCCTTGGCCTTCCTTGCTCTTCCTTCCTCAGGAGGCTACTACATTTCTATGGAATCGAATTGACTCATCTCAACCACAACTTCATTTTTCAAATCGCCGTTTTCGTACACATCTGTGTAGCGTATCTTGAGATTGCACCCCACTTTGATCTTTTTCGATCTCTCTTTCTTCTCAAACCCTTCCCCAACAAAAAAAGCACCCAAAGCCGCAGGAGGTGCTGGCTTCAAACTGTGGGAAGGGGCCAAGAAATTTTATTTTGATCTCCCATGAAAATCTCAAACAAGGGCTGGCATTCCGAATGGTTTTACTGCGCAAATCTCCCGCCAGTACTCCCATCATTATCAGGAAACTGCCCCACCGTCATCACTTCTTGGTCATAACCTCTAGCCGAGAGCGAGAATAGCCAAGTTAGAGAACTGCTCCCCCTCCTTGGGGATTTGAAGGCTAAGGGGCTAGCCGGCGTCGGCGTAGTCATAAACTACAGCTTCTGCCGTGTCCAACCCTTGAAGGAGAGAGTGCACCTCGGATACGAATATTCGGAATCCAAAGATTCCACTCGGGATAGCGAAGATAAGATGTCCTGGAAATCCCTGGTCGACAGAGTGGCTGCTCTCTTCGCCTGAGGCACGCTCATTGATAACTCTGACTGCCTAAGTCCGTATCGTCTATCGAACCCACCTCCAGCGGTAGGCAAAGAACTTTCTTTCTTTCAATTTCAATTGATATCAAAGAATTCTTCCACGACTAACTTGGCTTAAACCCTTCAGTACGGGACCGTGCAACATTCTTCTCAGTTCATCCAGTTCCCGAAGCCCCCAGCCACAAGGAAGCATCGCTTAAAGGTCCTACAGAGGACTCAGCTGATGCTCCTCCCGCTAAAAAAGGCAAAGGTATAATCTTTAAGGACTCGGACGAAGATGAAGAAGAAAATGATACACTGCTTCTACATCGGCGGGCCAAAGCTCAAAGTCTGGCTCTGCCCCCACTGAGCGAGCTTCGAGCCCCCCATCACCTCTGATTGTCAGCCCAGAGGCTACATCAGGTCTAGGAGGTCCCTCTGGCTCTATCCCAGTAGCCAAACCACTAAGAAAGGTATAAGCATTAAGATCAAAACGTCAAAGAGGTTTACCCTTAGCAAATATTCTTCTTTCAACTGTCTTGTCAAGGTTGCATTCTTGACGTCTTCTCTTATTCACAGGAAACCCAACTCTGGTATCTACATGGGCCAAACAGGTGCAAAGGCATCGGATCTGCATCTACTGCTCTTCCGTCCAAGTTCCCAAGCTGACCAGCCTTCAATTATGGAGCTGGCCCAACACACAGCTCCCCCACCGACTGCTTCACCACCCCAGGACGCTCATCAGTCCTCCAAGGCTAAGGGCCCTATCCCAGCTCCGGCTCCAGAAAGCTCAGAACCAGAAGTCAAGGAGATTCCTCGCCCTACTACCCCTGCCTACACTCCTCTCCATATAAAATGGAGGAAGGAGATGGAAGGCTATGAGGTAGACAACGCCCAGGAGGCAGAAGAATGGGAAATGCTGCAGAACATGGCGAAGTTCAGCTCCGCAATATTTGAGGTAGACCGTCTTCATATCTTGAACTTTATCATAGTTGAAATGCATCCAATCATTTTCGCTCTCTACCCAGCGCATGAGATAGCGTTCGGCCCAAAAGTCCCAATATCTTCAGAAAACCATCGGGCAACTGAAGTAAAGGGATGAGTTTGATAATGCTCTTTATGCACAAAAGTCGAAATATCGCGTCGAGATCGAGGAGCTCCGTAAGGAGGTCACCGAACTATGCTACCTCCTTGTGTAAGAAACCAACACCACCAAGAGTATGAGCCCTTCCGACTGGTGCTAATCTCATTATCTGTCTTGAAAATCTTCATAATCAATTTCTCATCAGGCCGCGATGAAGCTCTCTGGCTTCTCTTCACGAAAAGTGCAAAGCTCTTGAGAAAAACCAGAAGGTATTAGAAGCAAAGCAAAAGGCTACGGAAGGAGAAGTTTTCCTGACCAACACTCAAGCCGAGAAGTCAGCTCAAGAGCTGAAGGGTTAATTCTCCAACTTAGGCTCTTCTTTGCCCGGTTCTACTAACATCCTCATTGCATCATCCTGGCCGACTGATTTGCAGCTTATCAAGTAAAAAACAAGGCGCAATACGAGGTCTTCGACGAGAAGGTGAAGTCCGCCATCGAACTACGCAACTGAGCTCTGAAGGCGGTCGCTCCGATACTCCAATCCCTCCATCTTGAAGAAGAGTTGCCTGCCGACGCGGATGTTGTGATGGCATGGCTTCAAAATGCTCCCACACAGCTAAAGGCCTTTGCGAAGGATGCCGCGACAACATGTACGAGGCAAGCACTAGCTATCATGAAGTCGCACTATCCCGACATTGACCTTGATGCCGTAAGGGAGGGCTTCTCCCGCTCTGATGAAGAAGTCTCCGCTCGCATGGAAGAAGCCAAGGAGACTTCTGCCGCTTTAGTAGAAAATTTGAACTTGTAAATATTGCCTCTTTATCAAAACAGTTTTGTATGGAATCGTTGATCCTTTGTTCTACAAATGTCGTTTATCCGAGTACTTGTGTTATTGTACTTTTTGTGTAACACCTTTGCCCGACTGGTCTAGCCCCCGAGTGCTAGGAATTGGTGCTTGGCTCTCTCCCTAGACACATGCCGAGTGACTAAACGCTGTATTTTGCGAATCAAGGCGCCACTACTCAGAGTTTCCCGATACTCAAATTCGACAATCGTACATAAAGAGAAAGCAATTGTCGACGATTGGGATATCGGACCCAAATCAACTATGGTTCTTGAGAAAAGGGAGATAGAAGACCTGCCGAGCAAGGCAAACAGCGATCAATGACAAACAAGGAGACACATGGTTTTTATCCTGGTTCAGACCTCTCAGAGGAGATAATAGCCCTACGTCCAGCCTTTCTTTATATAAAAGAGAATTACAAGGAGAGGCTCGGCGAGACGAACATGTCTCGGCGAGATTATGGGTGTACAAGAGAGCAATATGCAACAATGCGAAGTCTTTTGGCCTAAGATCAGGTGCCCTCAACACGCAGTAGGGGCCCGGTTTATATAGTGTTGAGCAAACCGACCTACCGAGGGATAATCGGGCCGGGCTGACCACGAGTCCGTAACGAACTCGTATACATGCCAAATATATCCCGAGGTAGATAAGGTATACTCCAATTCTTGGGGATCACGACGTCTTCTCCAATCCGGAAAACCACGTCCAGGTCTTCACGTAGCTGTGCAGAACTCTTGTTCGAGTCGGACTCAAACACGAATCCTAGGCTGTTACGCACCGTGCCAACCAAGGGTTGTTCAGCAGGATGCACATGGGCCTGATAGAACCTTCTAGGGAGCCAGCCCCTAGGAGGTTGTTCGATTGGGCCGTCAGGGAGTGGGCCATGGCAATGGGCCGTGATTTCATCCCCGAAAGCTAGCCCCCGAGACTCAAGTGGAAGGACTCACTAGAGTGGTGTCTTCCTCTTGAGACTCCAAGTCACGAAGAGGGAAATATTACTGTTACGAGGACGTACAACGAATGACCGAGCAGGTTATTGCTCTCCCGAACAGGACTTGTCCGGGATCGAACAAACCCGATCAGTACCGAGCAACTCTGTTGCGTCGAACAGAGAACAACATCCGCCCGAAAGCAGAGCACCCGTCCTCGGTCACGAACCTTTGGAAAAGTAGCCGCTATGATCTCAACGGTAACTTACGCCAAGAAGGAAAATGCATGACGACCGTTTTTACTTAGCCGTTGCAGTAAAAAACTAGCCGTTTGTGGCGAAAACCCGTTACAGAGCTGCTCGCCTGGGACTATAAAAGCACCCAAGCTGCCCGCGGCTTGCCACTTCCGCTCTCACGCACCTTTCCTTCCCAAGCCCTATTCCAACCGCGCTAAGCACCAACAGCCACAACCCTCCTCCAAAGCTGCTCGTCCAAACCTGGGGATCGCTATGGCCAAATTCTCAGGCTCTAGCATGACCGAGGAGGATTTGAAGACCTTAGAGGAGGAAGGACACATCGACGCCGACAGCTGGAGGTTGCCCAGGGAGGAGGAATCACCGGAGCCGCTCGAGGACGAGTTCGTCAACTTCGAGCAGTTCACGATGTTTGGACTTAGGTCTCCCGAAAGCGATTTCGTGGAGGCCTTTCTGAACATCAGTGGATTGGAGGTTACGAACCTCAACCCTAACTCTTTCCTGCAGATGTCCATCTTCGCACACCTGTGCGAGGGCTATCTGGGAGTAGATCCGTCGGTGGGGCTGTTCCTCCACTGTCACGAGGAGCAGCTCCGACGCTTCGGCGCTTGGGTGCTACTACCTCAAGCTCCGGGCCACCGCCGATGACGCGCCCTATCCTCGTCCGCCACTGCTCGACTCAATGGGGCCGTGGTGGATGAGGTGGTTCTACACCAGGAGGAGCGGTGACAGCAAGCTCGTCTTCACCGAAAAGGCACCGGCGAAGGGAACTCCAATGCCGCGACCGGAGCAGAGCGGCGAGGAGTGGTACCTCACGCGGAAGATCGCCTCCCCCGTGGGCCTCGGGCTCACGGGCAAGGAGATAATCCGGTACTTCGTAGCGAACAAGATCTGTCCACTGCGGAAGAGGTCCTACCCCTTCTACAAGATAGAAGGCTGGGAGGACATCACCAGGGAGAGCATGGGTAAGTTCCTCAAACACTTAACCATTCTTTGATGATTCATCCGAACAGGAACTAACAACTTCTTCTACTCGGGTAGTGAAGCCAACCGACCCATGGGTGACCGAGCAGGTCGACGCCATGCTGAAGGCTGCTAGGAAGGATAGCGAGGTTACCGGCGAGGTGGCCTATATCTGCCCCAGGAACGTGCTCGTCCGCTCACCAGAGGTACCTTCCAAAGAACTTCCTCTAAGTTGCCGGACTCACACAACTAAGGCATGGTGACATTCGCTTCCAACTCTCCAGGACGAGCGGGATCGTCGAAGAGCTTTCTGGGTCAGAGAAGGAGGAAGCGAGGAAGGGCAAGGCGAAGGTGGCCGCGAAGCCTAAAGTGGCCGCCGAGCCGACGCGGAGCTCGCCACGCCATGGCGGCCGCCAGCCCTCAAGGAAGCCCTCTGCGGCAACGAAGCGCACCGAGCAAACCAAGCGCTCACGCGGCCAGCCAAGTGGGAAACGCCCAAGCCCCACCCTCCTCATCGAGCAAAGCAATGAGAAGGTACGGAACCTGACCCTATGGCTTACGCGCTATACGCAGACTCACTCGGGCCATATGGAACGGCTGCAACAGGTCGCCGAGTAGAGGAGGCTCGAAGAGGAAGTCGCGCGCAAAAAAAAGCTTCTTGCGTTGCGCAAAAAGAGCATTCAGCTCACCAAAGAGCTGAGCTTGTCGCCGCAAGCGTCCAGAGGCCAAGGCGAAGAAGCCAAGGAACCCCCGAGTAAGGGGCGCAAGCTCCATCGAGGAGCAAAGAAGAAGGTTAAGTTCTCTGCGGCAGGTACGTAGTAGCAAAGCTGGTCTCTTTAACTCATCTCTTTGTCATCAGCTGCCTATGAGGAAACCGCCACGGACGACGTGGATCGCGTGATCGAAAGCGATCTCGCTACCCGAGCACTCGACGGTGCCGTGAGCAACGATGCTGCTCGCTCTCAAGGACAAGCTGGCAGCGTGGGCTGCGCTGCCACCAGGCTCCACCGACCAGATCGACGCCTTGAAGGGCGCGATCAACCAGCTGGAAGCAGAAGAAGAGGGGCGCGTCACCACGGAAAGCGGAGCCTAGGCATTGGCTCTGTCAGCTGCCCAAGGCGGGACCGAGCAGGCTGTCCTGCTAAGCACTTCGTCGCAGGGACAAATCGTCCCAGTGGCGACGGTGACCTCCGGAGAGCAGGGAGAAGTCCCTGCCACCGGAGAGCAAGAAGAAGAAGGTAGCGAACAGGGGGATCAAACCGCCCTGTCCATGACCCCACCGACGTCTCCGGCCAGAGAGGCGCCAGACTTGCCCGAGGCTGCCCGGGCGGAGGAGGAGGAGCAGGAGCTCCCAGGCGACAGAGATGCCGCCGCCAGCTCTCCTAGGACCGAAGCTGCCAGGGAGAGGAGGCGAGCCCGCGGGCGGGCGCGCTCCGACAAGAGGAAGGCGCGGCACAGAGAGCTTCGCGCCGTTGTCGTTCCGAGCAACCGGGGCTTCGCCACCCACGGCCTTGGTGAGCGCTTTAGCCGGAACTCGGAGACTCGGCTTCAAGAGGTAAAGCGCAAACCGAAACTTATCCGCTTTATGTCATGAACAACTAAATGTGATGGAATTACTCTTCTCTTACTCAGGTCTTGCGGGGCACCATGGAAGATTTCGAAGAAGGCGTTGGCGTCGAGCGCAGCGCCATTCTGGAAGCCTTCCGAGAGTACCGGGCAAAGGAGCTCGAGGGGGAGCTCATCGCACCGGCCAAAAGCCGAAGCCGACTGAAAGCCAAGGTTAAAAAGCTCAAGGCCCAGCTGGCCGACGAGATGCAGACTTCCGTGGCGCTCCAGGAGAAGATCTCCACCCTGTGGGTATCACAGGAGGAGGCCGAGGAGATGCGCGGGCTGGCCGTGAGGACGAGCACCGCGGAAAGAAGGGTCAAGGAGCCGGCTGAGCAGCTCAAGACCGTCGAGCAACGTGCTAGTCAGAGCGAGGATCTGACCGAGCAGCCGCGCGCCAAGACCGAAGAGGTCGAGGCCCTTCGTGCGGAGGCCGAGGAGCAGGCCAAGCACAAGAAAATCAGCAAGGAGGAAGCCAAACGTCTCCGAGCTGAAGTTAAAGAAGGAATGAAAGCCCAGGGTGAAGTCGCGCGCCTCAAGTTAGAAATTGAGGAGCTAAAGGAGCAGCTTGCTTCTAAGTAGCAGTAGGGCTGTAACCCGAAAGGGCCTTGTACTTGAAACTTTTGTTAATGTAAATAAAGGCTTACCTTTTTCCTGCGAAACAGAGCAGCAAAAAGACAAGAACGAACAACAAACTAAGAGCGGGGCGAGACAGCGCTAGAAAGTTTTTAGGAAAAATGGTAGAACGCTTAGCCTATCTCCCAGCCCCGTTGTGCATCTGCTCGAAAACCTGAGTTTAAGAACTCGAGCAGGTGCACAAGAGAAAGAGCGACACCCTAGCCCCCGGTACGGACGATGCATGAAGACCTAAACGTGCGAAATCAAGCACGTGCGTAGAGAGTTAGAGCAACACCCACATCCTGATCGGCTCATTCCATGAACTGCTCGTCGACGTAAGTTAGGCGATTCAGAGGGTAACCGAACAAGGAAAGTGCCTTTGCCGCGGGGGGCTTACGAGAGCAGGCTTTGCCAAGTGGTTGTGCCGTGTGCGGTAAGTGCCTCTGCCGTGGAGGGCTTATGAGAGCAGACTTAGCCTCTAGACGAAAAGCCGTGTTACGCAACCCTGAGTTTAGGAACTTGCTGAAACTAGATACGGGCAGGGAAACCCTGAAGATCGCGGAGCCAAGAGTTCACAAGACCGAGTAGCCATCAAGTGTTACCAGAAAGAGAGTAGTCTGAGAAGACAAGAAGTGAAAAGGGCCGCAGGGGGCCGCGAACATTCACTGTTTATTGGATTGAACTTTACATGGCAGCCCGAGAGACTTGGACGAACTAAGGCGCGAAGTTTGACAAAATGCGCGAAGCTAAGGAAACACACGAAAGACTTACACAAAGAACTTACGAAGCTGGTCGATGTTCCAAGTGTTTGGTCGCCTCTCTCCGCCCTCCATTGCAGTGAACAGCCCCCGGCGGCAAAGAGAAATGACCGTGAACGGCCCCTCCCAACGGGGAGTTAACTTGTTGGCATTGGACAGGTTCTGGACACAGCGCAGAACGAGGTCGCCCACCTTCAAAGCCCTTGGTCGATCAGATTTGGCGGCGTGCCGGCGAAGATCTTGCTGGTAGCACGCCATTCTAACTTGTGCCCGGTCGCGTGTGCCTTCGAGGAGATCGAGTTCGAGCAAGCGCTCTTGCTCAAAGTCAACCAAGTTGACTGAGCTCGTGCGGAGCGAGCCGAGTACTATTTCGGCGGGCAAGATGGCTTCTGCACCGTAGACCAGTTGGAAAGGAGTTTCCCTGTTGCCCGCCGGCCGTGGTGCGAACGCCCGAGGACGGAAGGAACTTCATCAACCTGCACTTTGTTGTGCTCGCGGAGTGCCGCGAACACGCGCCGCTTGATACTCGACTATCTCGTCCGTTAGCTCGCCGATCGCTTCCATTGCACCGTGGATGTGCCACAGGCGGCGATTTGGTTCCCGGCTATTCGCAGATTCTCGAATAGCTCGCTCAATCGGGGACCGTTGTCGCGATCTCGCTTATGGGGAATCCCAAAGCGCGTGATCACGTTGCTCTTGAAAAAGCGCACAGCCGTTTTGGCGTGAAAAGATGACACAGGCTCTGCCTCAATCCACTTTGTGAAAGTGTCAATGGTGACAAGCAAGTGTGTGCAGCCCTTGTACCCCTTCGGGAACGGGCCGAGAAGATCCAGACCGCATGTGGAGAAAGGCCATGATGGGGGATCGTTTGGAGCTCTTGGGCGGGCTTATGTGCCTTCCGGACGTGAAATTGGCATGCCTTGCACTTAGTCACTACATCCCGGGCATCTTGTGACGCTGTAGGCCAATAGTAGCCCATGCGAAACGCTTTGCCGACCAGAGTCCTGAAGGAGGCGTGGTTGCCACAGGCACCCTCGTGTATATCCCTAAGAAGGAACAGACCCTCCTGTTGAGAGATGCACTTGGAGAGAACTCCCAGAGCACCTTGGCGGTAAAGGATGTCGTCCACAAGCTTGTATGGACTAGCACGCCTTATACGCCGGGAACGCTCGGCTTCGTCGTCGGGCAGGGTCCCATCTGCGAGGTAGCGGACAAATGGCATTGTCCAGTCCGCAGCCTGCTCGATAACAGAGACAACACCATATGTCTTTGTTGCCTCGTCTGGAGACGTGATAGAGGGATTGTAAAGGTGCTCGACGAGCACCCCTGCTGGATCAGGTTCGCGTGAGGATCCATACTTGGACAGCTGGTCGGCCAAGAAGTTGTCCTTCCTAGGCACGAAGAGCACCTCAAAAAATCGAAAGTGCCGCTCCAACTTCCTCACTTCAACCAGGTATCGCGCCATTGAGTCATCGCAACACTGATACTCCTTGTTTACCTGGTTGATGACCAGCGGTGAATCTCCCTTCACAGTTAGCAGTTGGACGCCGAGCGACTTGCACGCTCTTAGTCCCGCGAGGAGGGCCTCGTACTCCGCGGCGTTGTTAGTCGCCGCAAAGTGCAGTTGGATAGAATACTGGAGTTGCTCTCCTTGAGGGGACATGAGAACAAAACCAGCCCTCGAGTTTCCAGCGCGTGAGCCATCAAAAAACATGGTCCAGAGGGTTTCTTCAGGTTGCTCGGGAGCTTCCTGGGATTTGGGCGGACAAGTCCATTCAGCGACAAAATCAGCCAGACACGGATTTTAATAGCGATTCAGGCGAAAAGCGAATATCGAACTCTGCCAGTTCCATTGCCCACTTAGCTATACGTCCGCCGGCTTCCTTGTTCCGTAGGATTTCTCCTAGAGGGAACTTGGTCGGGACCAGTATTTGATGCGCCTGGAAGTAATATCGAAGCTTTCTGGAGGACATGAGCAAGGCGTAGAGCAAATTTTGGACCTCAGGGTAACGCTCCTTTGATCCGTGAAGCACCTCGCTCACGTAGTAGATTGGTCGCAGGATGCCTTCCCTTTCCACCGTCAAGACTACGCTCACCGCTTGTGGCGTGCAGCCAAGATACAACAAAAGCTGTTCGCCATGTCGCGGGGTAGTCAAGACAGGTGGGTTGGACAGATATTGCTTTAGATCTTGGAATGATCTACCAGCCTTCTCTGTCCACTCGAAGCCATTGTGCTTGCGCAGGGCCTTCAAGAAGGGCAGTCCGCGTTCACCTTGATGGGAAATAAACCTGTTTAGAGCAGCCATCCGTCCTGTGAGGCTCTGAACTTCCTTGACGGTAGTCGGACCCTGCATGTTTTCAATGGCCTCGATTTTTTCATGGTTAGCAGAAATTCCTTGCGAACCAATGACGTTGCCGAGCAACATTCCAGATCGAACACCAAAGGTACACTTCTCTGGATTTAATTTAATTTGATGCCTGGTGAGATTACGAAAAGTCTCGGCCAGGTCTTTTACATTATCTGGAGCATACTTGCTCTTTACAACTATGTCGTCGACATAGATCTCCAGGTTCCTTCTCTTCATCCTCGGGGGAAATGCTTATTTGGTGATAACCGGAGTAAGCATCCAAAAAACTCAAGAGCTGGGCATCCGCTGTCGCGTCGACCAGCTGGTTTATGTGAGGCAGCGGAAAATTGTCCTTAGGACAAGCAGCATTCAAATCTGTGTGATTGACACACATCCTCCACTTGCTACCTTTCTTCTTTACAATGACAGGGTTGGCCAGCCACTCCGTGTGGTCAACCTCGCGGATGAAACCAAAGAATGAAGTGCTTGTCAAGTGATCCTTGATGATCCCCGCTGAAGTCCTAAAAGCGTCAAGCTTCCGCGAACATGCTTTTGTCCACCGACCGCCGCTTTGTGCTCGATAACCTCCCTTGGGACCCCGGGCATGCCAGACGGCTCCCAGGCAAACACGTCTGCATTAGCTCGGAGGAAGGCGATGAGCTCGCTTTCCTATTTGGGGTCCAGATTGGCCCCCAAGTGAACTGTCTTGGAAGAGTCATCAAGAGACAGCGGAACTTACTTGGTCTCTCCCCCTGGCTGGACAAAGACCTTTGGACAGGCAGACTTGGTCTGCGGAACCTCGGGACCACGCGGTGGAAGTTGGTCGATCAGGGCAAGGGATTGCTCGTCGCAATTGAGAGTAGCCTTGTAGTTGCCTTTGACCATAATCACGCCATTAGGGCCCGGTATCTTCACGCAATGGTATGCATGGTGGGATACGGCCATGAACTTGCCAAGAGATGGCAGATGCGAAGTCGACCACGTCAAACGTGATCAACTCTGTCCGGAAGTTGCATGGGCTGCCGAAGGTAACGGGCAGAACAATCTGCCCCAGGAGCTGAACAGCTTCTCCCAGCATAATCCCATAGAAGGGCATCGCTACCTCTTTGGGCTTGGAGCGAGGAATCTGCATCTCGTCCAAGACTTTGGCAGAAAGCAAGTCCAAAGCACTTCCGCCGTCGATCAAGACACGGCCAACTCTGGCGTTGCTGATGGTCGGAGCGACCACCAGTGGGAGCCGCTGAGGCTTGGTTATCCCAGTGGAGCAATCCTCCTGAGAGAAGGAGATGGAAACCTCGGTCCACTTCATCGATTCGGGCTGTGGTTTGCCCTTCTCAACGTTGTGGACCTCCCGAGCAGCTTCCTTGAGACTGCGCCGAGAGGGATAAACCGAGGAGCCGCTGAAGATGACGGTGATATGGTTCACGGGCTCCTGATATTCATCATCATCGTTCCGATCACCACCATCGGCTTGGCGCTTGTCCTTGCCGGCATCACCTTTTTCGGACAGGGTGGGCGTAGGGCCCTTGCCGTTGTAGAAATCCTCAAGCTTTGCAGCCCTTGTCCTGCAATGGCAGATATCGTGCCCATAGTGCTGGTGGAACTGGCAGTATCGGTCAGTCGGACCTTTCATGCCTTGATTGCCTCCCTGAGCGGACTTCTTGCCCTTATAGTTATTATTGGACTTCTTCTGCCCGTCTTTGGGAGGAGGTGCGTGATCTAAATCGGCGACGGTGTTGTTCGCATCACCTTTGTTCCTTTTCTTCTGGGACTTCTTGTCACCAGGATTGTTGTTGCTCTTTTTCTTCTCATCTACACCAGGCTGGGCGGGCAGCTCGCCCTTGTCGAATGCCTTCTTTTACAGAACACGCTTTGCCGCATTGGCATAGCGGTCAGCAGCCTTGAACAAGTCGTTGGCGGTCCAGGTCTTATTGATCTCGAGATCCTGGGTGAGCCGCTCGTCGCGGACTCAGTTTTTGAAGGCGCGGACAACAGATTCGTCCGAGATGTTCGGGATCGTGTTGCGGATCTTGATGAAACGCTTCACGAAGTTGCGGAGGGTC
Organism: Raddia guianensis; assembly: GCA_036346415.1. Lineage (NCBI taxonomy): Eukaryota > Viridiplantae > Streptophyta > Magnoliopsida > Poales > Poaceae > Raddia > Raddia guianensis. The sequence continues at coordinate 40,524,247 of CM070539.1, forward strand.
TCCCCGTTCATCTGGATCATCTGGTGCAAATCATCCTCCTTGCCCAGACGTACGTAACAGCTCTGGAAATTGGCGATCAGAGCGTCACAAAGTTGGTCCCAAGAGCGGATGGAACCTTCCTGCCGGTTGAACAGCCACGTCCGAGCAGCGACCTCAAGGACAATCGGGAGATAATTTTCTATGACTAGCTCATCACCTCCGGCTGCCATGATGGCTGTAGCATAGATGGAAAGGAAGTCTTCTGGGTTTTGAGTCCTATTGTACCTCTCTATGTGACCGGGCTTGAACTTGGAGCGCCACTTGACAGCGCGGAGCTCGTCAGAGAAAGCCTTACAGCCCAAGGCATACGACCGGACACCTTCTCCTACAGAACCTAGTCTTGTAAAGACGCTGGTCCTGTTGCGCGGAGGAATTCTTGTTGAACGAGATGATTCTGCCTGGAGGAATTCTCTCCGGGACAGCCCTCCACGCTCCTTCCTTGTGGTCACTACGATGCGCTCCTCCCGAGGGGATCGTCCGTGATCGTCGCACGCCCGCTTGCCCCTATGATCGCGGCGATCACGGGGACTTGGCGAACGTGGGCGATCACGGGTAGCTTGCTCGTGTACAGTGATCCTTTGACAGTGACGGGGGCCACGCGATCGATCGGAGCTGTCCGAGCCATTCCGGGCAGGTTGACTGCGCTACCTGGAGGGATTGTTGACTTCGCCTAAGGACTTGAGGCCTTCGGCCAGTCTCTCTAGGTGGGAAGCAACAGCGTCGCCCATACGGGCGAGGTCGGCCTGGTTGGTGGATCTGAGCACCGTTGCCATGGCCTGGAGTCGTTTCCAACTCTGATCTAGGGGTCCTGGGATCCCTGATGCTTCCGCATTTTGACCGACTGGAGTCTGATCACGCGGGGATTCTACCCGAACAGGCGAAACTTCTGCCGGGGGACTTGGCGTTGGCGCGCGAGGCGGGTCGCGACGCTATTGCTTGCGCTGGTCGCGGATCTGCGCCAAGGTCTGATTGATGGAAGCGTCAAGACTGCGGCGAACAACATCTTGCTCGCGAGCAGCCAGCGCGGCCCCATCTTGATGCCGGGTAGGATTGGACTGCCCGATCTCGTCGGCTGCCGCGACCTGAGCGGGATTCTCTGAAGCTCCCGCACAGGCCATGTTAATGTTGCGGCGGCCATGTGTTGGCACGCTAGACGGCGTCATCACTGTGTCGCCACAGGAGGAATCAACCGACATAGTTTTGGAATCCGATAGATCTAAACCATCGTAAAGTTCGTCGGTTCCATAATCATCGTCAATGACGGGTGCCTGATCTAAGACCATCTCCGGAGCATAGCCGGAGACCTCTGTCCCAGATCTGGAGGGTGATCGAGATCGATATGATCGATCCGATCTGACAGGGGAATTGATATCTTGTCCTTCTGAGTCGTACCCTTCAGGAAGATTTTCCTGGTCGCTGAGCGAATTCGACATGCTCAAACAAGCTTGATCTGCTATTCCCCACGGACGGCGCCAACTGTCGACGATTGGGATATCGGTCCCAAGTCAACTAAGGTTCTTGAGAAAGGGAGATAGAAGACATACCGAGCAAGGCAAACATCAATCAACGAGCAACAGGGAGGCACAGGGTTTTTATCCTGGTTCGGGTCTCTCAAAGGAGATAATAGCCCTACGTCCAGCCTTTCTTTATATCAAAGAGGATTACAAGAGGAAGCTCGACGAGACGAACAGGTCTCGGCGAGATTATGTGTGTACAGGAAAGAATACGCGATGATGCGCTAAGTCTCGATCTTCTGGCCGTAAAATCATCTTGGATTGGCCCCTCAACACGCCGTAGGGGCCTTATTTATATAGTGTTGAACAACCGACCTACCGAGGGATAATCGGGTCGGGCTAACCACGAACTCATAATGAACTCGTATACATGCCAAATACATCCCGAGGTAGATAAGGTATACTCCAATTCTTGGGGATCACGACGTCTTCTCCAATCCGGGAAACCATGTCCGGGTCTTCACGTAGCCGTGCAGAACTCTTGTTCGAGTCGGACTCAAACACGAATCCTAGGCCATTACGCACCGTGCCAGCCAAGGGTTGTTCGGTAGGATGCACATGGGTCTGATAGAACCTTCTAGGGAGCCAGGCCCTAGGAGGCTGTTCGATTGGGCCGTCAGGGAGTGGGCCATGGCAATGGGCTGTGATTTCATCCCCGACATCAATTTTATTAATAAGATAGGGTGCGGCAAAGCTACATACTATTTAGTGTGGCCCGTGACTTACTGCTTAGCCGTATACGGCTAAGTAGCAAGTCAATCAAGCTTTTATTTTACATGAAACTTCAATACAAGATTAAAGAATAAAAACGACATATCTGTTCGATGCTCTAGGTGTTAGGCACATCCGATCCATCTTCACGCTTGAGTCGATAAGCCCCCAGTTGAGTCACCACATCGATCACATAGGGGCCTTCCTAAAGTGGCGGATTTTATGCTCATGCTTCTGGTTCCTTCGAAGGACCAGATCACCCTTGAAGAACGCACGACCCCGAATATTGCGTTGATGATAGCGACACATGCCCTGTAGGTACTTGGCTGACTAGATCATTGCTGCTTCCCTGGCCTCTTCAAGCCGATTAAGGTCTTCCAATCTTCCTTCCTCCGACTGACTGTCTTGGTATTTTTTAACTTGTGGGGACCAGAACTTCAATTTAGTCGGGAGAACTGCTTCCGAGCTAGATACCAGGAAAAAGGGTGTCTGCCTAGTCGCTTGACTTGGGATTGTTCTAAGCCCCGAAAGGACTAAAGGCAACTACTTAACCCAGTGTGTAGAATATGGCTTGAGGCGATCGAAGATTCTTGCTTTGAATCCTTATAAGATCATCCCATTGGTATGCTCCACCTGTCCATTGCTCCTAGGGTGGGCCACCAAAGCATAACAAATCTAATCTTGTAATTCGCTGCTCTTGAATTGAACGTCATTGTTGGTGATGATTCGATTGGGCACGCCAAAGCGAACAACCATGTCTTGGAAGAATTCGCGCGCCTTGGCTGCCGTAATGTCCACAACCAGCTTGGCTTCAACCCACTTTGTGAACTTATCAATGGCGACGAAGGGATGAGTGAATCGGCCTTGCGCCCGTTTGAGAGGGCCCACCATATCGAGATTCCAAACGACGAAGGACCAAATGATGGGTATGGTTTGTAGATTCTGAGCCGACATATGAATCTACTGGGCAAAGAATTGACAACACTCACATCTGCGTATTATATATTTCGCATCCGTCACAGCAGTCAGCCAAAAGAATCATTGCCGATACGCTTTACCTACGAGGGAACTCGCCACGGCATGATGACCATACTTCCCCGAATGGATGTCGTTTAGTAGATCCTTGCATTCTTATTCAGATATGCAACGTCTTAGTATCCCAAAACTGCTTTTACGAAAATGCTCGTCCTCGTACCTTGTAATTTTTGATTCGACGTGTTATGTACTCGGCTAGGCTTCGATCACCCGGTAACTCGTCTCTGAGGACGTAATCCAAGTATGGCTACGTCCACCTGGGGTTGATTGATAGGACCTCTTCTTCTGTATGACCTTCTTGTCATTCGTATTGCGGGGCTGGTTGCCTAATAGATCGCTTGCGCAATTCTTCGACGAAAACACTGGTCAACACTTGTGCCCGACTGGATCCCATTCGCGCTAGCTCATGTGCTGCTTCATTGTCTTGACGGAGCACATGTGTTAGCTCCAGACCATCGAATTTGTCCTCCAATTTCTTAACTTCCTGGCAGTACGCGGCCATATTGCCGCTGATGCAAGACCACTTCTTTTGCACTTAGTTGACCATGAGTTGAGAATCTCCACGAACCATTAACTGCCAGATGCCGAGCGATATGGCAATGCGAAGCCCATGGATGAGTGCCTCATACTAAGCGACATTGTTACTGACTAGAAACAGGATCTGAAGGACGTATATGAGCTTCTTGCTGGCTGGAGATATGAGCAAAATTCCAGCCCCCGCGTCGCTGAGCATGAGTGAACCGTCAAAGTAAATTTTCTAGTGCTTGAGATTCTCCTTGGCTGCTGGGTTTGGGACTCCGTCCATTACACGATGAAATTGGCAAGTGCTTGTGATTTGATGGCCAGTCGAGGCTTGAACTTTATTTCAAAGGCTACAAGCTTGATGGCCCACTTTCAATTCCCCCGATGGATTCCCGGTTGTGGAGTATATCCCCAAGCAGAAAAGATGTGACCACTAAAATCTCATGAACTTGAAATTAATGCTTAAGCTTTTGCGACGTGATGAGTACGACATACAAAATCTTCTGAACATGAGGATACCTTATCTTTAAGTTTACGAAGTAGACCAGGCGCTGGGACTTCTGAGACGAACATTCCTCGTCACACTCCACGATCAATGCGCTGTTGACTATATGGGCGGGACAAACATCGGCGATGTAGTGAGAAACCTTTTGAAGGCTTCTTGCGCTTCCGCAGTCCACTGGAAACCGTCTTGTCGGTGAAGAAGCTTAAAGAAGGGCATGTCGCGTTCCCCGAGTCGAGAAACGAATCGACTGAGTGCCACAATGCATCGAGTGAGCTTCTGCACATCTTTCTGACTGGTCTGGGGCTTCATCTTTATGATTGCATTGATCTTCTCCGGATTAGCCTAGATGCCCCGATGAGATACAATGAAGCCAAGTAATTTTCCCGATGGGACCCTGAAAACGCATTTCTTGGGATAGAGCTTCATCCGATACGCCCTTAGACTCTCGAACGTCTTGGCCAAGTCCACAATGAGATGGGGTTTGGCACATGTTCACGACGACATCGTTAACATATGCTTCCACGTTGCGGCCATGCTGAGTGTGAAAACACCACTGTATAGTGCGCTGATAAGTGACGACAACTTTTTCAGCCCGAACGGCATTATGATATAGCAGAATGCACCAAAAGGCGTGATGAACGATGTCTTGACGTAGTCTTTCTCCTTCAAGCTGATCTGGTGATAGCCTAAATAAGCATCCAAGAAACTTAAGATCTCGCACACCGCGGTGGAATCCACCACTTGATCGATACAGGGGAGCCCGAAAGGATCCTTGGGACAGGCCTTGTTGAGGTCGGTGTATTCGACGCACATGCGACATGTTTTATTATTCTTTTGCACAAGGACCGGGTTTGCTAACCATTTGGGATGATATACCTCCTTAATGAACCGTGCCGCTAACAATTTGGTAATCTCCTCCATGATGGCTTCCTTCCGGTCTGGTGCGAATCTCCACAACTGTTGTTTGATCGGCTTGGCCCTGTCATCAACGTGCAAAGAGTGCTCTATCATCTCCCTTGGGATACCAGGCATGTCCGACGGTTTCCAGGCGAACATATCCTAGTTTGCCCGGAGGAAAGTGACGAGTGTGTCTTCCTATTTTCCGTCGAGCCCTGTCCTGATCACGGCCGTTTTGGTCACATCAAAGGAGCCCAACGTTATCTTCTTAGTCTACTCGGTCGACTGGATAGAGGCCTTGGCTTATTTCTTAGCCGATATGTCCCCTCCTCCTGGAGTGAGGCGACTGCTTGCTATATTTTCTCCATCTCTGTCGAGGTTTCCAAGGCCTTCGCCATCTCGTAGCGCTGTCGCAGACCAGGGATTGCTTCACGTCACCGAGAATGGCCATTACGCCATTAGGGCCCGGCATCTTCATCACGAGGTATGTGTAGTTACGAACTGCCATAAACTTGGTGATGCCCAGCCTTCCCAAGATAGCATGATATGTCATCTCGAAATCGGCCACCTCAAAACTCAGACTTTCTGTCCGTTAGTTTTCCTTGTTCCCAAACGTAACGGGCAACGAGATCTGTCCGAATGGTACTACGGACATCCCGGTGATTACCCCGTGGAAAGGGGATGATCCTTGCCGTATCTCGGAACAAGGAATCGTCATCTGGTGCAAGGTTTTGACGAAAAGGACATTTGTCCTGCTCCCGCCATCAGCCATGACCCATTTAAGCTTGTTCCCCTAAATGACCGGATCTAGAACCAGAGGGTACCTTTCAGGGAAGACTTTCCGATCTGGATGATCTAATCGATCAAAGGTGATTGGAACCTCCGACCAGCGAAGATATTTGGGGGCCGCGGGTAAGATTGTGTTGATTTCCCGAGTGGTTAGCTTCTGCTTCTGCGTAGGCTCATACGCATCTGATACGCCGAATATATAACTAATCTTGCACTCCGCGTCTTGATAATCATTATCCGACTTCTTTCCTTGACCTCCCTTAGCTGCCGGCTGCTTGGAATTGTCGGTGAACTTCTGCAAGATGGGACAATCCTTTGTGACATGTTTACTACGTGAATGAAAAGGACACATCGCCTCCATGACCTTGTTGTAGTCGTTGTCGTTCGGTGGATTAGGCCGATTGCACTCCACGTCTGCAACCATATCGTCCCCCTTGCGCTTCTTGTCTTTTGGCTTGCCCGAATCATCATTCGGTTTCTTCTTGGAGCCTCCGTCATGGCTGCCTCGATGGTTGAGGACGGCCTCTTCAGCATTGGCTTCCTGATCCGTCATTGTGAACATCGCCTTGAGCGTCCTCGGGGGTCCCGGGTCATTTTCCTAATCAGCTCTTCGGATTTGCATCCGGCAAAGAAGGCGTCGATTACGGTTTGCTCTGAAAAGTCCTGGATTTTGTTTTTCTTTTTCGTAAATTGTTTGATAAACTCGCGACGAGTCTTGTTCTTCCGGTGATGTAGTTGAGCAATCTCCCACCTCCCCGCAAGTCTTTCATAAGTCCCTTGAAAGTTGGCAATAAATTGCTCTTGGAGGTCGTCCCAAGACTCAATAGAGTTCTTTGGGAGCCCCGTTAGCCACATTTGGGCGGTTCGGGTCAGAGCGACTGGCAAATAGTTCGCCATTACATTCTGACCTGACGCGCTAACTGACAAGGCATAAACCTGCAGCCAGTTCTTTAGGTCCCTCTCGCCATCGAACTTGTCAATGCCTTTGAGGTTGAAGCCGTCTGGCCAGATCACTCGGTGGAGATTTGGGATGTATGCCCAAATTCCTTCCAAAAGGCATGGCTGTTGGCGCCACGGAGATCTATTGCGGTGTTCGTAGCGTTGACGTTGACGTGGATGCCAGTCGTGGTGGTCATGCCGACTGGCAGTGTTCTTGGCGTGGTCGTCGTTGTGGCGACTGTGATGACTGCGGGATGCCCGCTCGCTATCAGCATGTTACCTCCTTCTGGCTTCTATGTCGTGGCGGAGGTCGTGGACCGCCGGTCGATGCGTCTTGCTTCGGTTGTGAGCGGAACGGCTGTTCGCCGTCAGAGGAGGCGCAGTTGAAGCCGGGTGCGCCTCATTATGTTCGATGGCCGCCATCTCAATCATGGCCATTGCCCGGGCCAAGGTTTGGATGAGCGGACTGTCTTCTGCGAGTTATGAAGCCATGATCTCCAGAAGAGTGTTTGAAGCGACGATGTTTGCTTGTGCAATTGTGTAGACGTCGTGCTCCCTTAGCTTCACCGTCCACAGTTCGTTTTGGATGTTGCGGCCGCGGATTTGAAGCGGATGCATGCGATCTTGATCTTCCGCACGACGCTGATCCGCATCGGCTGCCCCCGTGGCGGCTGCTTCATCCCCAGCGCGCTGAGAAGTGGAGTGGTGGTCGCCAGCGCTAAGGACGAATACCTCATTGTCGTTGCAGATCTTCGTGCTCCCATCTGACTCGGAGTCCGACTGGGATAAGTTGACCTGCTCACTCTGTCCGATGGGTTGGCCACCATTGATGATACCCACGAACGTAGTTGGATCCGATCAGATTGCTCAGACAGGTATATGAGATTGAATCTCTGTGTGGTCACCTCCTGTCCCGAGATCAAAGAGAGCCTGCGCGAAGGTCGCAGCAGAGTTTCTCTACCCGAAGGGAAATCCAATCTGAGATGCAGTAACTCCCTCGAACTGGATCTTGTCCGAGTCCAGGAAAGCAGTGGTGTCGAGTCCTTCTCTACCCGCTCCGAAGGAGGATGCGGGATGGAATTGCCGACTCATCGATTTGGCAAAGGCCTCTGTAGAATTTTCCCGTCCAAACAGCGAAGAGGATGGTAAAGCGCAGCTACCTTCTTGAGACGAGGTCTCCCTTTGAAGGGAAAGACGAAGATTGCCGATGCCGTCGGCTACGAAATCCATGTTTCCGAAGCGTAGCGCTTCCCCTGGCGCGAAGATGGCAGCGAACAGATTTGACGATGCCATCAAGCCTGATGACAATTTCGACGCTCCCTTACCTGGCGCGCCAACTGTCGACATGTGCTCAACCGGGGGTTGTTGTCGGCAATAGATTTGAATGGGTTATGCGATAAATCTCAGGCTTGAAGGAAACACAAGATAGGGATTAACCAGGTTCAGGCCTTCTCGGCGGACGTAATGCCCTACTCATGCGTTCGTGGGATTATGTTGAAGTCAGATCAAAGAGCACATATGCCTCTACGACCCTTACCCCTCCCTTTTTATAGTGTAGGGGGGATAAGGTTACATAGTATGATCTTTAGGGAGTTCAGCACTTATACGCACCGATATTTACAAGTATGAATCTCCTAATCACACGGAACCTAGCGCTATCCTCGGGACTATCCTTGGCGCCCAAGTCACATGTAGTCCGAGTGGTTCCTATCCTCTTCCAGCCGGCTCGGGTCGCCCCTGTTTGTTACCTCATAGGCCTTCCGTGAGGATACCCGAGGCCAATGTAGTCCACATCGACTCTCAAGGTAAGTATAAAATTGAGGGTTGACACATCCAAAAATATAATAAAGCTTCCATTGTCTAAAAAAAATAAGTGTAGTTTGATTTTCCATGTTATTTAATACTATACTTTGATGATTAATTCTCTTATCATATATCATTCATAATGATAAAATTATGATCAGTAGAAAAAATTTTAAAAATAAATCCAATTATGTCATTTGTGTATCGCAAAATCTATATGTTGTTGGATACATTATTTGTCAATGATTAAAAAGTTTGAAGTTTGAAAATACGTATGTCTGATATTTTTGCACGGAGAAGTAATTTTTCGACTTCAAGGACACCGCGTCCACCGAAAATGCGGTGCAAATTCCCCGGCCTTCACACCTGAGGCAAGGGTTGTGCTTGTGCAAAGTCAGTCAATTATCGTAACATTTTCGTTGTTCTCATGTGGGAGTGGTCCTTTTCTTAATTCTGCTAGGCTATCACTGACCTGTACTAGCCATTTTGTACAAAATGGTCCCAGTCTATCCACACCATAAATATCACCACCTGTACTGCATACAGACTTGCAACATACCAGCATGAGCATAATAATGAAGCCTTGGGCCACTTGGTTAATTTGAAAACGTAAATGTACTGTTTGGTTCTGAATTATGACTCATGACACATTTTGACTCCTAAAATTGAAAACAATATTAACTTGGTCCAAAAATATAATAAAATGGTCACAAATAATCCCCTGATCAGTTTAACGGCGGGGTTTAACAAACCTGACCAAATTGTTACATATAAGTTTTCATAGAAATGCTTCACGAAAACATAAATAATTTGTATATTGAAGTTCTTAGTTATGTACAACTTCATAAGAACTTTCCCGTATTTTACACATTCTATTATTTTTATTTTTTAGCATTTTTAGTATCCTTAAAAAATAGGAGGAGATGATTTTATAAAAAATATATGAAAAATTTCTATGAGTTTAAGTAATCATATAAAACTCATATATAAAGTTTAATTTGGATTTATAAATACTTTTTCCTACTTTTGACATTTAAATGATTGAGTCGAGGGCCATAGTTCACTACTAAACCAAATTGGTACCTTTTACCTTTCAAAATGTACTTATTGGGGTATTCTATAAGAGATGAAAGCATCAAAATCTTCCTTCTTCAGTTTATGCGAAGGTTATAGGCCTTGTTGCTAGCGTTACGTACCGTTCTGTATTACTGTAACAATTTTGTTATTTTTGTATAGTCTATATGTTGTGATAATTTCTAATGATTTTTTCGTGTCTTTTAGTAGTTCTTAATTATTTCAAAAATCCTAAAACTATTTTTTTTATGTTTTAAATCTTTATATTTTTTTTCGATGGCTCTCAAATTTGATACAGTAATATGCCAACTCAATGATACCCTAGAAAAGAACAAGGCCATGGTGTCTTCCTTTTAAAGACCGTTCCCTCCATACATCGACATAACTAGGTATTATCATATATAGTTGAGGTAACATGTTCACAAGAACGATATATTCAGCTGGATCTAGCCGTCTAGTGATCGTATGCAGGCGCCAAGGTAGATGGCCAAGGGTAAGCAATCATTTCAATAAAAAGCTAAAATAATATATAATGGAACAATGGTTTTTGGAATATAAATATTAAAAAAAGATTGACTGGGATACAGAAAAAGAAGAAACCGTACATGTCGACGGCACAGCTAGCGCGTTAACACTTGGCAAGTTTCTAATAAAAATATTTAGGATCTTTAGAGCTGCTGCAAGTCGGGCTGCTCCTACATACGTGACTGCAATCTGTTGCGGTGTGATGTGTACGGACACATCGAAAAGCTGGCACGCAAGATCCAGCGACAGTGAAATGTTGCTAGCTAGCGGAACCATCGGTCAAGATCCAGGAAACCTGGCACTACAGAAAATACTGCACACATAGGAACTGCTCTTTTTCTCTCTGCATTATTTGGAAACTGGAATATTCAGACCACAACTCTACAAACTAATGGAGTTGACTGCTAAGAGCATGACCAGTGATGTCTAACTTAGGATCATAGATAGTGATGATACATATATGTAGGGCTACATATATATATATATGCATTTTAGTTTTGCATGGAACATATGAAAACCGCCTAGTATATTCATGATTATGGAGTTAGGGTTTGTTTCTTTGCTTTCAATCGGAGTTATGCTAGCTAGACCGATCGATTTCCTCATACTATAGTTCTAGATATAGAGATGGCTTTGCTTACAAAAATATAGATGTTTGAAGAGCTGTCATTTTACGGGACAACATCATACTCTCAACAACAAAACGAGCTATGGAGATAGATTGCCATGGGCCGGCTAGTCTGTGAAGCGAGCAGTGAATGACTACTTGAAGGCCATATGTACCCCATCCTTAGAGCTCTTTGTAGGCTAGCCTGTTAGGCCAACAACAAACATATCAAGAGAGGTTCCTAATTCCTATAGGTCGGCTCGTGAGGTGAGCAGGGAGGCAATCCTCAATCCATCTCTCTCAATGGTCTTATATGAGCTGTCCAGAGTAATTATTTTTCAAAAAAATGGCTAGAAAATAGGGAAAAAACTCTATAATCTATTTTATTGTTGCTGCACCTAGCAGCAGTTGTGCAACAGTTACAACCTACAAACCCAAAATAATAATCCCATATATATGCACATTTACAAATTGCACACATACATACCACATCCATTGCATATCCATTGGCAACCACATGCACACAACCATACAAGACATCCATTCAACAAACGTCTGCATCCATTCAATGCATTCACATGTCCATGGTGATGCATTCACAAAGTTTACCTCCAATTGTATTCAACCCAAAAGAGTGTCACCTCCCTACTAAGGGAAGCTTAGTGGGGTGTGGTCAAATAACTACTAGATGAAATCCGTGGTCTAGCTCCCAGAGGCGTGTCAGGACTCAAAAATGGAGTTTAGTCCCTGCTGTCTCTTACTTGTTCTAGTTCATGGATCAAGTAGTTAGAACATACGGATAGCCAATCTTTAAACAAAAGCCATCATCGTATGAACATTATTACAAAATAAGAATCCATCACCCAACATGTAAATTATTACAAGTTTCAGGCTCGCAGGTCCCTTAACAATTTAAGGCATAAATTGTTCAATAAAGGCAGCAACAACAAATGAAATTCTTCCCACAGGCAAGCTGCAAGCGAGCTCCTAGACACCGGGGTAGTCGTTGTCTTGTACCCAACTAGTTTTCCAGTGCTTCTAGATACATGTTTGAAATTTTGTACCTTTTTTTATTTAAACCGTCTATCTCCTTCACTTGTAGTCATTTATCATTCAATAAGTGAAGTATAAACTCATTCGATCTCCTGATATTGATCAAATTAGCAATGAGCGAAGTCCTCTTCTGAATACTCCTTACAGTCAGAGTCACAACTCTATGGCGTAGGAATTACTCGTTGGATTGAGCAACCTCGCGATTAAAATATGAGGGTTAGTATATTCAAAATTTTCTCAAGCCAATTAACTATAAAGCACATAGGGTAGGCAACGGGAAATGTTGGCCCATTTGTGGAAATGCTAGCTTTTTTCCTAATTTTGCAAAGCATTTTGTTAAATAGTTGAAATCTAAAATCTCGAAATATTTATTTCATAAACCAACTGGGTTACCACTGGTTCCCCAAATCTGGCTAAGCCACCAGTTTTCATCAGAATTCACATTTTTATCTCAGCATCCTAGTGAGTCTCATAAAAAACACACAAAAGTGTTGTGGTTTTCTCTTAAAAACTTTGCAAACTAGAGCAGTTGGAAAACTACCATGTGATCACGCCCCATCGTCCATCCTCAACTATGAGCATGACTATTATGATAGTTGTACACTTTGCAGAGGTCATAGCTTTATCCATGAGACACGACATAGTCCTGTCGGAGGCGCCTGGCGAGACATTTGACCATCTATTCTTAACTGGCATCCCCTCTAAGTATTCCCACAGGATGAACCTCCCGTTGGCTATTTTACTCTCATGAGCCTGAAAAATTAAGTCGCGATCTTCTGCACCTTATCCACCATATGGAATGAACAAACCAAGAGTTCGATGGCTACTAAGTCAAGGACATCATACACTCATGGTTGCACTATTGTACTTAAGTTTGACAATCATAAGGTTTTGGTCTTTAGGGACTAGGGTGGTTCTCGCCTGGATCTCATGTTAAACCGCACTCACCAAGCAACCAGCCACCCTAATTGGTTTTGTAAGACTAACCCAACCCGCTGGTAGCCCCTGTTACGTAAGATTCTCATTTCATAAAATCGATAGCACAACTGTCCTTTTTTCGAAACATAGCAACATCAATCATTGATAACTTAGTCACAACAATGACAGAAAAACCTAAAGCTAATAGCATAGCTAAGACATAATAATCTAGCTTCACAGTGGATTATGTCAATAATAAAGTAGTAGTCCTAGGGTTTCCAAAGTGATGGCATGATTTCAAGCATGGGATTTTACTAAGTTTACTCATATATGTTTTTTTATTTTTTATTTAGCAGGACATTTACAAAAAGGCAAATAAAATATGTATAAGGTAGGACTAGGCAAAATAATCAACATTGGACTTGTCTTGATCTCCAAAATCACCACCGGCTCCTACTGGGTCGGCAACATCAATCAAATTAAGATCCAGCATAAGCAAAACTATACATAAATATAATGTGTGAATAAAAACAAGAAACAATATATGTGCGCATGATGTTGAGGTTTTACAGAATAATAGGTCATACTTTGTTGAGAACCATGTGCACGGTCCCCTTGGGTGATGATGAATATATGTGGTCAGAATGAATTTGAAGCGGTTTTGAAGTTGTCTTGTTGAGGCATTGTTGATTTTTTCTAAGATTTTGGATTAGTCCCTGACTGTCCGGTCGTGCTAAGTGTGTTTTAGCATGATGTTTTCAGTTTTGAGCATGGGATTCAATGTTGATGATCGTATGATGGACTAACCTTGCAGGAGAGATTAGATGTATTTTTTTGTGTGTGTTCAGCTCTGTGATGCAGGTATCGGTGGGTATGTGTCTAATGCTTCGCGGGGACAGCTGGGGACTGGTGCTTCCGGATGCGTGCAGGTGATCAGGTTCGATGATCAGGTGGTCACATGAGGTGGTGTACTTGAGAAGCTTCACCATGGCAAGGAGTCCGGGACAGCCGGAGGCTGACGTGTCGGTTACTTTGTGGGGACAGCTGAATGAATATGTGAAGAATATTCCTCTGCGGGAGTGTGTTGTTTAGTCCGTGAGTTGTACACCACTCATACTCAAATGAAGGGTGGAGATGGGCTCTAGGGTTTAGGGCATCTCATGCACCCTTGGGCAATAAAAGGATGGGAAGGGGTAGCCTCTTCCTTCCATCCCCTTAGAGCTAAAAATTTCAGAAATAGAAAGGGTGAGTTGGGTGTGTAAGAATGACACCTAGACTGTTTGTGACCACATGGAGTGTGGTTTGCAAACCCCCAACTTGTATTCAATGAAATCCTTATTCTCCATTAACATCTTGTGTTGATTTGCTCCTAGTTCTTATTTTCATTTTTTCTTTTGGAGCTCTTATTTGGAGATGAATTTGAGAGATTTGAGGTTGTTAATATGATTTTCCACACTCTTTACAACCATATGAGAGGTAAAAGATCAAGTTCCTCCACGCATCGGTCAGTGTTTACTTTTTAGAAAAATCTACAAACATGTTTTGGAGTGATTACAGTTTGAAAAGATGCATTACTCATATACCCATATGTGGTAAAAATTTGAAATCCACTGGTTTTGCTGTTTGGGAGCTACGAGATGAATACCGAGCCTCAAACTTGCAGTCTTGTGTTCCTGATAGTTCTTGGTGCACGATTTTCCTTATTTTCTGTGAACGGAATTTGAGGTTGAAATCTGGAACATAGCATCATGACTCACCAACCTGGGTGTAGAAAAAGTTTAAAAATTCATGGAGCCTCCTAAAGGCAGAAACCTTCCTCATCTTACAATACAAGTTTTCTATGGATATGCCTTTGCTATTTGATAAAGCAACTTTAGTGGTTTGAATGCTTTGCCTTGTCTCTAATACCCTTGAATGTATAAGGAGGAAAGTGGTCACAAGGACCTAATCCTCATCCACTTTGCCCCCATGGGCAGTACCTCGTTTCTATGCATATGGTGTGGCACTTGAAACTTGATCTTCATTGCGATTGAATTACCGATACAGAGCTGTTTTGGTGTAAAGTGCTTAGAGGGACTACATATTGTAAAAAGAAAGCGTCAATCATTCGTGTTGTCTATTCACCCCCATAGCCACCTATCTTGGGTCTTCAAACTTTGATAAACATTTTAAAACTGATTTCATGATTTTTAAAGGTAATTTTCAAAACACATAAATACAATAAGCTTACTGTTTAAATAAGAAAATAGGAAAAATATAATGGGCTTGGCCATCTCTTGGCGCCCAACCCAAGGCAGAGATGCGTAGCCAGCGGGATGCAAGGGGGCCAAGCGTGAGGCATAGCTAGTGGCTGCCTTTGACCAGCTGGGAAGGAGAGGATAGACAGAGACCCATACGCGAGAGAAAAGGGGGAGGGCTATCGTGACAAATCTGTTGGCCTGCCCTAGACATGCCTGGCTGGTAGGACCCACCTACTTGTGGCACTAGAATGGGAGAGCTGGTGTGGTAGCGCTAGAGGGCGGCGCGATGACATTCCCGCAATCTCCGATGATGGAAAAAAGAGGGGAGAGGGAGGAGTGATGAAGATGCCACTATTTTCATCTCATAATTTGAGTCTAAATAGACTCCTTTTTCATCTCAAATTTAGGTTCCTCCCTTCATTTTTCCTCTGCTTTTAGGACATCAGTCTCATGACTATTCTCGCGCTTGCGCTTAACCTGCGTTGGCCTACCACAGCCTCCTAAGTCTTCGACTCCCTGCCAACGTGACTTGTGGCCCAACGGTGATGTGCCCACGTCTCTGCGACTCCTCTAGCACCATGCACACAAACTAATGGCCCAATTACGCGTTGCCGCTCCCGCACCACGGCTGCATGGGCCTAGGATGCCATGCCTTGGCCCAGTGCCGCTACTGCTCGTGGCCTAACAAGCTGTTGCCCCGCGTCATAGGCCTAGCTCCAGCTCGCCTCAGTCTAGGTCACTCCACCGTGGGCCGCTTTGCAACCCAGCTCCTTGCGTTAGCTCAACTGCTTCACACCCGCCAGGTTGCCGTGCATTGTGTACCGTTGTGCTCGCTACTCTTACGCATATGGGCCCACCAAGGACGTCCACCGACAGCTGAAAAATCCCCTCAAAATTATCTCCAACTCTAGAGCCATTCTTCCCAACACGCCACCGTGCATTCATCCATGCAAGACCATTTGCCACATCCTTGGCTATGCATCTTCGACACCGTAACCACATGTAGTTTTGTGATGTTGTCTTAGCGCAATATCTATAGTATTGCCAATGTTGCAATGCTCATGTTGGCCCGATCTATCTGGTCATCTCGCCACATTTGGTGGTCGATTTGATTGCGAGCATCGAAGCCACACTTGCTCTGCGTTGTTTTTATTGGCTATGTCATATACCCGGTTGCCACGTGTCTAGGCCACCTGATTTATCGATTGTCACTATATATGCTCCACCTTGCACCAAACCATGTGTTTTCCTCGAATCATGTAAGTATGCAAATTTCTCGTACCTCCTCCTACATCATCCGCGTCATACATGAACCTTAGCTTTGATGCCATTTGTTGGAGATTTGAATGACACCAGAGACACAATGTTTGGTAACATAGTCTGTGGGATATGATTATGGGCGCTCCTCCCAATCAACATAGCATACCAAGTTACCGACTACCCTGTATTACGACCACATGCTAACTGCAACCCCCTGTGTGTACCCGATGCTTTAGTCGTTACAGGTTACACCAGGGGTTTCCCTTTTATATAAGGCCCACACATATGTCCGACCCTAACACGACCCTCCCCTATCTATTATAACTTTGAATCAACATAGTCTACTTGTACAGATATTCAAACCTATTCTTTGCTGGAGTTTTTTTTTTTTTGTTTCATAACTTGTAGGTCACTTTGCAATTACTTTTACCGGACTTGGTGGCGGAGAACGTACAAGCCAACCATGACAACTATATGTATTTGTTAATTTTTTGAAATTACAAATTTGTGAGGCAATTTTATCGGGAACTTCTCAATTTCCATTAATTTATTACTGCAACAACCATATTCATGCTGCTACATCATCCCAACTTGTATTTTTCTATTACATCGATATCGATATGTCCAAGAAAATGTATATACAACGCCAGTGGTGTGAGACTATTCGTCGACAAAGCTACGGGAGTTGTCAATGATCATGTGAGCTAACAATGGCATCCCTCCCAATATCGGATAACGAAAGAGAGAACGAACAAAATTTAAAAGAAAAAAAAAATCAAAACCTGATTAAACAACAGAAAGAATACAGCAAAAGCGAAAATATACCGGCAAATGATGGTAATGCCTCTTGCTGTTTTCCCACTCCAAAAATTAAATACTTAGAATTAATTCGTCCGGGGCGGGGCCTACCATCTACATGGCATAGAAATGGAGTGGCCCACACGACAGAAATATATAGGGAGCCGGAGCCGTACATTTCTAACTGGCAACTGCTCTACGTCAATTAAAGGGACTAAAAAGAAAAAAGGGAGAAAATTATCAACTAATCCTTTTGTCTCATCTATTGTTAGCCCCCTAGTGGTGGTGGGAATTGAATCATGTTACGTCAGCACAGTCTAGCTAGGCCCGTTGGGGCCCGGAGTGGATCGGGCCAGCATAGCCCCACCATCTTCCCGTATCAGGTTAGGCTTAATATGAACAACCGTTAGCTAGGCCCGACATGGTCAAAAAACAAATCACGTCCTGTTGGGCGGGGTTGGCTCAAGTACAGTACAGGGGAGACGACAAAATATTAATTTTTTTTATAAATTCATACATCGTTATAATGGAAATGTTATATACATGAAAAAATATATGTCGGGGATAAAATCACGGTCCATTGCCATGGCCCACTCCCTGACGGCCCAATCGAACAGTCTACCAGGGCTCAACTCCCTGGAAGGTTCTATCTGGCCCATTTGCGTCCTGTCGGACAGCTTCCTGACTGGTATGGTGCGTAACGGCCAAGAAATCGTGTTTGAATCCGTCTCGAACAGGAGTTCTGCACGGCTACGTGAAGACCCGGACGATGGTTTCCCGAATTGAAATAGAAGTCGTGATCCCCAAGAATTGGAGTATGACTTATCTATCTCGGGATGTATTTGGCACATTGAGTTCGTTACGATCTCGTAGTTAGCCCGGCCCGATTATCCCTTGATAGATCGGTTTGCTCAGCACTATATAAACAAGGCCCCTACGGCGTGTTAAGGGGTCAAGCCATCATCTAATAGCACACCTGATCATCGCATCATAGCATACTACTCACCGAGACCTGTTCGTCTCGCCGAGTCCCACCTTGTAATCATTTTTGATATATAAGAAAGGCTGGACGTAGGACTATTATCTCTCCCGAAAGGCCTGAACCAGGATAAAAACCCCTGTCTCCCTGTTCGTCGTTGATTGCTGTTCGGCGTGTCTTCTATCTCCCTTTTTCAAGAACCTTAGTTGACTTGGGTCAATATCCCAACCGTCGACAATATAGTAAAATACTCTACATCTATCATGTAGAATACAAATTAAAACTAGCAAGAGAAAACCTTGACAAGCGCAAAATACAAGGGAGTATTGGTGTTGGCCACAAAATATGTAGAGTTGGTTTATTGACTTGATTTAGCATCTGAAACTATTTTCCTCTTTAGCAATTGGTTTATTTAGTGTCTGAAACTATTTTTCTCGAGCTATTGAGTTGACGAATGTAGGTGTTGAAATACATTTACGAAAACTATTTGGTATTTGTTTTTCTTTCTTTGAACTTTATTTGAAAATATAGATGACTTTCTAAGATTATATTGAACTCTCTTTGCACCATTATTGTCATAATTTTGGAAGTTCATTATTAAAATAATTTGTTGTAACTTATGTAAATTGTCCTTCCTGCATTTTTAATTTCTAATTTTGTGGCAGAAGGCAATATTTTTGACAACTATGCTAATATTCTCGATGTTCTTCGGTTAAGGTATTGTTGCAGTCACTAGTTTCTAGGTATCAGGTTAGCCTCGATTTAAAAGAAAAGCTATCTTGCATTACATTATGTCACCTTATGATCCTTTATGCAATTCTTAATGTGTAGTTGTACTCATACTCCAAATTGACACTGGCAAGTTAGGACAACTGTTAGTACAAAATGGCTTTGAAGGACACCAGCTAAGCATTGCTTCCATGTTGAGACCGATAAAAAGATGGGTGACCTTGTAGGGTCTTGAGAAGAGGGAGAAAGAACACATTGTGTTAAGCTAATCCATGATGAGAGATGGGAAGATTAAGCAGAAGAAAAATAGGAATAAAGTATACTTCTTTGTTATATTTCACATTTTTAAGTCAATTATACTCATTAGCTTCTATATGTATGACAAAGGAGTTGTTTTTCATTTCTATGTTAAGTGATGTACATTAAATTATACTTAAACGAATAAATTTTTTTTTTGATTATTGCCCATATTTTAGAGTTGTTTAAGATCAATTTTAGTAAATTATGTGTGACAACTATATTATCTAAAAAACAATATAATTATATACAAACGCATTTAATAATGTTGCAATAAACTATTTAATTGATGTTGTCAGATGCTGGCCTGCAATTTAATACGTGCATGTGATGCTAAATGTATGTTACTATCTAACAACACATATACAAACATATTGCACCATATAATTTGTGATGCAACATACAGCTAGCAACAACACATACGTTATGTGATGTTGTTAATGCCTGTAACACATATGCATACATATAGCACCATATAAACATTTTGCTATATGACAGTCCCCTTGTAGTGGAAGGTGGTTGGCTGGAGGCAACGAGAAGATCAACGCCACTGCACATCCATTAGGGTGGGGAAGGTAGATATGAAAACAGGAAATAGGGTAGTGGCTCTACAAGGCGGCGCTCATGCCGCTGGTTGCGGGCGGCGGCGGAGATGATGGGGTAGGAGGAGGAGGTGAGTTCGAGCAGGCGGGAGGAGGGGAAAGGGAAAAGGAGAGAGAGATTGAGATCTGAGTAGGACCGTTGGATTTTGATCCAACGGGTGATCCGACGGGCCAAAATTCAACTAGGTGGAAGAGAAGAAACACATTTGCTCAGTTGGAGT
Organism: Raddia guianensis; assembly: GCA_036346415.1. Taxonomy (NCBI): domain Eukaryota; kingdom Viridiplantae; phylum Streptophyta; class Magnoliopsida; order Poales; family Poaceae; genus Raddia; species Raddia guianensis. Next base: position 40,544,304 of record CM070539.1, read on the forward strand.
CGCTCCGAATAAATGGACATATTTTTTTGATGTAATAAGGAAACGATGATAACAGGGAATGCTAAACTAGCAATAGGCAGCATTTAAAACACATCAGTGTCATGCGACGTGATACATGCAGGATGTAGTGACATGGTGCCAACCTTTTGACAGGTACATATAAATCATTTCACTTCGCATGCACGCGTAAAACTGGATAGGGTTTCCGTTCCTTCGCAAGATGAATTATATATATCTCCTTTACATTGAAACAGCGACATGTTTTTTTTTATATCTAGATCATTTGCTACTTGGTTGAGACATGCTATATATCTTTATCTATAGGCTCGCCCAGGTAGAGCAACATGTGCCAGGGCCAGAGAGGCCTCCCAATTTTAGCTGAGTGTAGCGTAGCGTAGCGTTTCAATAAAATTTATCTTTTTTATATAGTCTATTTGGTATAATAATTTATAATGATTTTTTTCAGGTTTTTAGTAATCCTCTTAAAAATTTTAAAACTAATTTAAAATTATTTTTTTATAATATTTAAATCTCTCTTTAAAGGCTTTTAAATTTTAGTGAAACGCTACGCTATGCTACGGTAAGCTGAAATGTACAGGACCTTTATGTGCCCCCAACCCTCATAGTTTGTAGGTATTACAAGTATTTGGAATTTCAGTCACAAACTTTAGATAATACATTAAATTAGTCTTGCACCAACCCATCCAAAATTGTATGTAGACTACTGCTAGAAACTGGCTTATCATGTTGACCATCTTTTTTTTATTTCTAATTCGACCGATCTGAGTTATTAGTAGATTGGAATTTTGATTGTTCCGTTGCATCAGGATTTGACGCTACGACTCTACTGAGGCAAAGGTTGACGAAAACGTCATTGCACGGCACGAAACTAGATTGCTAAATTGGTAGGGTCCCGAGTAGCCCTGCGAATGGCAGTGGTGACGTTGTGTCTTGCTAGCAGGAATGACCAAAAGTCCCACACAGGTCACCACAGGAAACGCATTTTGTGTCCTCGGCCATATTGATTTTTGTCGTCTGTCCACGAACCGAGGACAAAACATTTATCTGTGTCGTCGGTAATCATATTGCCGAGGACAAAAGTGCATGGATGTTGTTTGGCGGATGGCCAGGAGTACTTGTGTCGTCGGCTGTAAAAGGCCGAGGACACAAATACAACTTGTGTCGTCGAGCGTTTTAGGACCGAGGGCACAGATTGGCCTACCAAACGGCGCAATGACGGCCCAAATAGGACAGCCCCACATGTTAGTAGTGATTTCTGATTGTATCGTCGGCCCTTTGAAGGCTGACGACAGCTTGCTCATTTGGGCCCACCCATCAGGCCTGTCGCCCATGACAGTCAGGTGGGTCCAGTGTTGTTTGTGTCCTCGGCATTTGATGGGCCGATAACATTGTACTTTGTAAGATTTGAGATTTTTAATGGCATTGAAAATAAAAAGAATGAGAAAGTATTTTTATGCTTGTTCAATTTACATTTGTAGTAATTACATTGCTGTCAAAAGATTAACGTGACGAATAGTTCATTAGGGTACTTTCTGATCATCATATGCTACTTAGCTTGAGAGTACAACATGTGATAAAGAGTTTGGTTTCTGGATTTTTAGAATTTTATTTCATATTTTTCTGATTTCTAGAAATTTCTAAAGCTTACAGAAATTTCTCAAATCTCTTTTAAACCTTTCTTAATCCGGAAATCCTCTTTTCTACGCTTTCCTTTTCCGGAGTGCGCTTTCGACGTAACCAGACTCCAGCCCACCGAATCCCTTAAGTTGTTGCCAACGGATAGGATTTCTTCGCCAAAATCGAACGCTTCAGAAAAGGCCACGTCATGCCCACCGTACCCCTTCGTCCCGAAGATCCAACGGCGCCCATAGATCCTCAAGTATAATCCAACGGCGCACGTCGTTTCTTCCTTTTTCGGATGCATCGCCTCCCCTGAAATCGCTGACGCCGCCGTCTCCACCGCACAGCTCGCTAGAATCACCCCTCGTGACCGTTCCCGAGCCTTCCAGACATCGGTTTTAGCCTATACGGCTTCGCCATGTACAGCCCACATTTTCCCCCTCGTCGGCGCCCCCCGAACGCCGCCACTCTACTGGAATTGCTCGCCGCAGTTCATGCGAACCCACAGCCTATAAATAGGTTGTTCCCAGTGTTCAACATCGTCAAGCCACTCCTCCCTCATCACCATCTCCCACCGGCGATCCTCGGAGCTCCCTCGTTCGCCGCCATCTTCATGCACCGCCGCCCAACCTCGTCGCCCGGTTGCCCTCCCTCGCGGCCGAGCACCACCACCACCTCCATCAAGATCATTGTCCCTGTAGGCATCTTCTTCGGCCATCACCTCGCCGTCTCCGGCCACCGCTTGCCGGCGCCGCCTTCCCCAAGTAAGCCTCCCCTCCGACACCCTCTCTCCCTCTCACTACCACATGGGGCCCATCTGTCAGCCAGAGCCCTCTCTTAGTTTCCCATGGGCCAAGGCCCAACCGAAACCCACCCCTTCTTTTTTTCTTCCGTTTTCTTTTAAAATCACCTAGTAACGCTACTCAATTTTCCTTAAATATAAAAACTTATCCAAAAATTATGCCAGAATTTAATAAAATCATACAAATACTAAATAATTTAATAAAATTAGTAAACCCCATTTTTATCAATAAATAATCTTATATAAAATAATTTCCTCCTCTTTAACCTTTAAAATTCAGAAAAATGATTTCTAAAATATTTGAAAATCCAAAATAGAATTATTAGCGCAAATACTTTATGAAAAAAACTTTTTCCAATATTTCATCTTATACTCTCAACAATTTCCATCTCGGAACTCCGACAACATGGTTGTCGTCGACCCCGACCTCTGTAAATTTGTTGATCCAAACTAAATTTATTCCACGTACACATGCATAAATCTTGCTACCCGGAGGACACCCAATATGCTGTCCAAATAAAAACAAATCCTTCCATCTTCCAAAACATACAAACCATCACCCTCTCAACCAAGCCATATCCCCTGCATTCATATTTTATGCATTCATGTTAAAATATTTAAATTACATATTTATTGCATTTATTTTTCATTTATCATCGTTAGATTCCGAATTAAACACTTCTGGATTTCCTGAATTTAAAACTTGTTAGAATCCGAGTCGGTCATATATCCCGAATCGGGTAATTTACCCGATATCCGACCCGGGCATATATTCCGTTGTTTGGTTATGGTGTAGCGTTTATGTGTTTGTTGATCTGTAATCTTCTTCCTTTATATTTGGGATGTTTGTTTTAGTGTCACAGTTCTGAGTGATTTTATTTGTATTTTTATGAGGATATTCGTTCATCTCATATTTCTAATTACACAATTTGAGCCTGATTGCTTTCCAATTAATTCTGTGCGATTATACATTTTATGCCTATCTTTTTTGAGACATGGTGCAACGAAATTTGTTTAATAATGCAGTAGGTTAATTCATACTGGTTGAATGTTTGACGTGTGTTGCACGTGCACGTTTACTATAATAGTACTAGATCAGCATGAGGCTCTGTTCTTTTAGGCTGATTTTAACGGCTGGACAGCTGAAGTAACTGAACTTTGAGAGCTTCTCGAGCTAGTCTCGAGATTCGGATCCATTTCATTTGACTTACTTTATAAAACGTTAGGATCCACCTTCGAGATAGCGAAACAACGAACTCAAAAAACTCAAAGTATTTTTTTTTTCAAAATGTAGGTAAGTTGTTAAGCTATTAAGCCATTAAGCTGTTAAGCTGAAACGAACAGGGCCTAAATCTTTTCGTGTCCTCGTGGACTTTAGAATAAATTTTAATACCATGGTGATTATTTTATTTTATCTTTTGACATTTCATATTGCTGAGACTTTTGTTAGTAAATTAATATTTTTATTATTTATAATGATTATTAAGCTGACTCAGCACCCCCACCACATCAAGATGCCACAACTATTTTACATATAAATTTACAATTCCTATCCTACGATATATTATCCGACGTGCTTTGCACGTGCACACTAACTAGTAAGAGATAAAAACAGCACCCCCACTACATCAATATGCCACAACTATTTTACATATAAATTTACAATTTCTATCCTACAATATATTATCCGACGTGCTTTACACGTGCACGCTAACTAGTAAGAGATAAAAATTGTAGAGAATAATAGAAAAGTGGATTAATAGGGATGAGATAGGGAAAATATGAAGTTGATATTGGGCATGCACTTATATAGCACCCATATTTGGTTTTATTTGGTTTCGGAGGGGATAGTGCAGACGGCAGCAAGGAAGCATTTTCGTCTTTTTTTAAATAAAAAATTCATCGACTATTCCAGGTGGGCAGGACAGGTAGCAGCAGCAGAGCAGCAGTACAGCAGAGGCGACGGCTCCAACCACCGAACCCAACCCGCCCCGTCGCGCACGTCGCACGTCGGAGACCGGCTCTCTCTTCCCCTCTTGCATATTGCATCCTTCCCTCGTCGCCATTGACCTCTCTCCTCTCGTCTCCCCGCCCCCTCCTCAGGCTTGTCGCCAAAGCTTGGAATTTTTCCCTTCCCCTTTCGCGTCGGGCTCCCCGATTCCGCCAGGGGGAGCCTCGCAAGGAACCGCGTGCGGGGTTCCCGTTCCTTCCGTGCCGCCGGGGCTCGGCGCACGCGCATTGCCGCCCGCGCGGGAATCCTCCCGCGCGCCTAAATAGGCGGCTCCCGGGAGGGACGGGGGACGTTTCTTGGACCCGCCGAGCGGAGGCAGGAGCGCCCGCATGGATCAGGCTCTCCGCCGGGGCCGACGTCTCGGGCTGCGCTTCCGGGTGGCGGCCGCTCGCCGGGGCGGGCGGAGGTTCTGGGCTGAACCCGCCGCGGCGGCAAGGGATCTTGGAGCTCGTCCCCTCAGCTCTTCTTGTTCCTGAGGTTGTAGTGCAGTCCAGTCCAGTTTCTGGTGCAGCTGCGTGTGCTGTCTCTGCCTTTCTTTTGGGTTGGTGGGGGTGGAGTGGAGTTGGTTAGGAGGAGAGTGGAATTTATTGCAAGGTGTTTCTCGGAAGAACTTGCGTTGTTTTTCTTGCTCAGGTGGTGAGTCCGGCAGCTTGGACCTGAATTGCAGATTGAGCTCAGCAATTTTGGGCTCCTGTTTCCTCCCTCGTGTTCAATAATCCTGTAGGAAATTGAGTGCTTGCCAGCAGCCAAGAAATTTTGTGCTTGGTGAGCCCTTGGGAGGGTGTTCATACTTGAGAGTGGCTTGGGAACTGGTTTGGTTGTGTTAGAAAATGGCTGGTGGGAGGAGGAGGATGATGATGAAGCTCAGTGCGTTATACACCTTTGCTCTATGCAGAAAGGGCCCTAGCGAGGATCACTCGCGGATTGGGACAGCAGGGTTCTCCAGGGTCGTTTACGTCAACGAACCGGACAGGCATGAAGCGGAGGGCTTCAGCTATCCACTGAATTGGGTGTCGACGACAAAGTATACGCTGGTCACCTTTCTGCCCAAGTCCCTCTTTGAGCAGTTCAGGAGGGTGGCCAACTTCTACTTCCTAGTCTCTGGTATCCTTGCAGTGACCCCACTGGCGCCCTACACAGCGGTCAGTGCACTTGTGCCATTGTGCATCGTGATTGCGGCGACCATGGCAAAAGAAGGGGTTGAGGATTGGAGGAGGAAGCAGCAGGTATTATTTTTGTTATCTTCTGTTGAAATCTTATATTGCAAGAATAATATTTGTTGGGTTTTATTTGATTCATATGACTGTTATTTATTATTTACAACAACTCAACTATCTTCTTCTTGTAAGCATAATCCAATGTATCTAAGGGATTCCATGGTTTGCTTAATGAGTTGAAACCAATTTGGGATATCATTTGTAGGGGTCCTTTTATTGGTGCAGGGTGTTTTATTCATATACATCTAGGTTTGTACTCCTGAAGTTAAGAAAAATGATTCCATGATTAAATATGTGACAAAGTAGATAGAAATTTCAAGGGAAGGAGCTTTCTTTAAAAATGACCAAATCAATCTCATTTGTCTGCTGGGAGAATACATAGTTACATCAAATTTTTGGTGTCATTATTTTGCATTCTTGAGATGTACTCATTTGATCTCCTTATGGATTGTACTTGATCAAAATGTGTTCTTTTTAGTAAGCAGCTGCTAAACTGATATAGCAAGATGATATCATTTTAGTAAAAATTGTGCTTCACCATCTCTAAGATTTACTTAGTTTTATATATTCATTTTATATTTTGCATGTTATTGATATGTTAAGCGGATATATGTAATTCTTTACCCAGGATCATGAGCTCAACAATCGGATAGTAAAAGTTCATAGAGACAATGGCAAATTTGAGGAGACGAAATGGAAAGAGATCAAAGTTGGAGATGTAATAAAGGTGGAGAAGGATAGTTTCTTTCCTGCTGACTTGATTCTACTTTCATCTAACTATCCGGATGGAATCTGTTATGTAGAGACTATGAACCTCGATGGGGAAACAAATTTGAAAATTAAACAAGCTCTTCAGGTGACCTTGGATTTAGAAGAGGATTCTTGTTTTGAAAATCTCAGACAAACGATCAAATGTGAAGACCCAAATGCAAATCTCTACTCTTTTATTGGTACTGTGGAATGGAAAGGTCGGCAGTATCATTTGTCACCACACCAGCTTCTTCTTCGAGACTCAAAGCTGCGGAACACTGACTATATTTATGGGGCGGTCATCTTCACAGGTCACGATACGAAAGTAATGCAAAATGCAACTGATCCACCATCAAAAAGAAGCAAGATTGAGAAAAAAATGGATAAAATCATATATCTGCTGATGTCTTCGCTGCTCATAATTGCATTACTTGGTTCTGTCCTGTTTGGTATATGGACCAAAGATGATTTAAGGAACGGAGAGTCAAAGCGGTGGTATCTTCGCCCAGATGATTCAACCGTGTTTTATGATCCTAAGCGAGTAGCTCTGGCATCTTTCTTTCATCTGTTGACAGCCTTGATGTTGTACAGCTACTTCATCCCAATTTCATTGTACATATCTATTGAGATGGTCAAGATCTTGCAGGCTCTGTTCATCAACCAGGACATGGAAATGTACCATGATGAATCAGATAAACCTACTCATGCTCGGACTTCAAATCTAAATGAAGAACTAGGTCAGGTTGATACAATTCTCTCAGATAAGACTGGGACCTTGACCTGCAACATGATGGAGTTTATTAAGTGTTCGATTGCTGGCACTGCCTATGGTCAGGGTGTCACAGAAGTTGAGAAAGCTATGGCTCTGAGGAAAGGTGCCCTGTTAGATGATGAGATAGAAAGTGGAGACAAGGATAAAAAAATGGATGATAGTGCTCGTATCAAAGGGTTCAATTTCATGGATCCACGTATTATGAATGGAAACTGGATTAACGAGCCTAATAGTGATATGATAAGAGATTTTTTTCGACTTCTTGCCATCTGTCATACATGCATACCTGAAATAGATGATGGGAAGGTTTTATATGAAGCTGAGTCCCCTGATGAAGCTGCATTTGTTATCGCCGCCAGAGAATTAGGGTTTGAGTTTTACGAGAGAACACCTACAAGTATAATTGTTCGTGAATGGTATCCAACTCAGAATGCTCCAACACCTAGGTAAGCCGAATTTCTCTGTTTCCTCAGATAATCATTGTTACATAAGTTTGACAACGTTGCCATTTTTTTACAGACAATATGAGCTCCTAAATATCTTGGAATTCAGTGGTTCACGGAAACGAATGTCTGTGATAGTCAGGGAACCAGAGGGAAGGATATTACTCCTTAGCAAGGGCGCTGATAGGTTAGTAGCTCATTTATTCTAATCTCTGTATATTGTAAGTCTCAGATAACTGCCAAACTTTTGTTCTTGTCCATATTTTTATTAAAATTACCATGTAATTTTAAGTTAAGAAAGGAAAATTCCAAAAAGAGATATTTGAACCGACCCAATTGTAAACCTGGTACACCGGAATAATGGACTGAAATATCAAAAAGCACCAAATCAATAGACCCAGCGAAATACTCCTATTGTTAATGTGTCAACATGCACTTAGGGTCTAAGTGGACAATCCATCCCTTGATGTTTTTCTTCTCTTCCTTGGTGACCCAGATGATCCCATGCTCCTTCTGTTATGTGCTTATCTCTATTCTTCATGTGAACAGTGTAATGTTTAAAAGGCTTGCATCAACTGGAAGAAAATTTGAGGAAGAGACTAAAAGGCACATAAGTGAGTATTCTGACTCTGGTCTAAGAACCTTGGTTCTTGCATACCGTGTCTTGGATGAGAAAGAGTACAAAAAATTCGATGAAAATTTCAACGCTGCCAAAACAACCGTGAGTGCCTACAGAGATGAAAAGGTTGAGGAGGTTGCGGATAGCATTGAGCAGGATTTACTTCTTCTTGGTGCCACAGCTGTTGAAGACAAGCTCCAGAAAGGGGTATGTCTTTTCCTGAATAGATGTCTTTTCCATGCATTTTTTAATCAACTGCGATCCAATCGTATTGCTTGTCCAAATGTGTGCATGTGCATTTTGTGCAGGTACCAGAATGCATAGACAAGCTTGCGCAAGCAGGAATTAAGATCTGGGTGCTGACAGGCGACAAAATGGAGACAGCTATCAATATTGGGTATGTATTGTATTTTTGCATGGAAAAAGTATTTTAGTGCAGATTGCTTATTCTTTTTTAAAAATACAACTTGGTTATTTTTTATTCATGTGCTTCTATCTGCAGCTTCGCATGTAGTCTACTTAGACAAGGAATGACACAGATAATTATCACCCTTGAAGCTCTTGACATCATTGCATTGGAGAAAAATGGAGACAAGCAAAACATTGCCAAGGTGGATAAACGACTGAAGTACATCTCTTTTCAATTATTGCATTTGTAACTCATTTAAGTAGAGATCAATTGCATTTTTTGAATGTGTATTTTTTATAAAGGAATACCATTTTAGCAAAACAGGTATTTACATTTATAATTTGTAACTGCTTGCTCTGTGCAATCAAAACCATCTTAATTTACTTCTCTTTATTTGCTCTCCAGGCATCAAAGCAAAGGGTTATGGATCAGATAGAGGATGGAATCAAACAAATTCCACCCTTAAGTCAGTTTAGCACTGAATCTTTTGCATTGATCATTGATGGTAAATCCCTAACTTATGCTTTGGAAGATGATGTGAAGTTTAAGTTTCTGGATCTTGCTGTCAAGTGTGCATCAGTCATATGTTGTCGATCTTCACCAAAGCAGAAGGCACTGGTCAGTTTTTTGCTTTTGAAGTTCATATCTCTCTTTTATATGTACTTATCAATTATCATATTAATATTTTTGGAAACATACATGCAAAGCCATTAACATAGTGCAACGTTTGCAGGTTACAAGACTTGTTAAACATTTACGTAAAGTGATCTTAGCAATTGGTGATGGAGCAAATGATGTCGGCATGCTTCAGGAAGCTGATATAGGTGTTGGCATTAGTGGTGTTGAAGGAATGCAGGTTACTAATTTGATGTTTTGTAAATTCTGTTAAGTGCTTGTGCGCACTACAAAATAATTTTTAATAATTTGTTCGCTTATTCATTTTCACGACATTTTAGGCTGTCATGGCAAGTGATGTTGCTATTGCCCAATTCCGCTTCTTGGAACGGTTACTGCTGGTGCATGGGCATTGGTGTTACCGACGCATTTCAGTAATGGTATGCTTCATGTTTTGTTTATACCTTATAATTAGCTTTTGAAATTCAAGCATCGTAATGATCAGTTCTTTTTGGGTGCAGATATGCTATTTCTTCTACAAGAATGTAACTTTTGGAGTGACCATCTTTCTGTATGAAGCATTTGCATCCTTTTCAGGGAAGCCAGCTTATAATGACTGGTTTTTGTCACTGTATAATGTCATTTTCACGTCCCTTCCTGTCATTGCGTTGGGAGTATTTGATCAGGATGTGTCTTCCAGGCTGTGTCTGCAGGTACTCAATGCCTAACAGTTTGGAAGGAAAGAAAACTAAAATATTTGATTTAGTTGAGAAAATTGAGAAAAGTTCATTTTAAATCATGAATACCTTAAGATATCTTAGCTAATATAATTGTGCTTTGTTTAAGAATAATTTGATAGTCATTTTTTTTGTACTCGTGGGTCCTCTTGATTTGGTAAAGTCTTCAGATCACATGTTTTCATATGATTTAACGATGCCTTAGCAAGTCCTATTTGTGCTCTTTTTTAAAAAAAAGTTGAGCTTTTTGTGCTGTCGTCTTGAACAAACAATGATAATATTGCATCTTCCGTGTTACATTAAATTGTAGGATCTATGCACATCCATTTTCTCTCGACTTGGTCAAGCTGTCCTTAATTAAGTTCCTGTTATGCTTGTGATTTTGCAGTATCCAGCGCTCTACCAGGAAGGAGTGCAGAATATATTATTCAGCTGGCGTCGGATACTTGGCTGGATGCTTAATGGCGTAATGAATGCCATCTTAATCTTTTTCTTCTGCACAATGGCCTTTGAGGACCAGGCCTTCCGTGAAAATGGTCAGGTTGCAGACTTGGATGCCCTAGGTGTTGTCATGTACACTTGTATCGTATGGGTTGTGAACTGCCAAATGGCGCTCTCTGTGAACTACTTCACCATAATTCAGCATATATTCATATGGGGCAGCATTGCTGTATGGTACCTCTTCCTTTTGGCTTATGGTGCCATAGATCCAAGGTTCTCAAAAACAGCATACATGGTCTTCATTGAACAGTTGGCACCAGCCCCTTCATATTGGTTGGTGACATTTTTTGTAGTAATGGCAACACTCATTCCGTACTTCAGCTACGCTGCGATCCAGATCCGCTTCTTCCCAATGTTCCATAACAAGATTCAGTGGAAAAGATACTTAGGGAAGGCTGAAGACCCAGAGGTAGCAAGACAGTTATCATCACGACACCGGACATCATCACACCAGAGGATGGTTGGGATTTCTGCTCGCCGTGATGGCAAGGCTATGCAAGTAACAACAGAAACCGATCTAGAAGTTCAATGATAGCTTTTTTCAAGTAGATTTTGTTTTATTGTACAGCTTATAGAATGTTGTCTCCTTAAAGTTGACAAAAATGGACTGATTGGAACTTGGGAATATTACTGGACTGTTTCTTTGATGGTGTGGTTCGTCGAGTTCAGATGACAGTGTAAGGACACATAATAATATTACTTAGATTTGAAGGAGGCAGAGAATACCCGGTTGTAAACTGTAAAGTTCTCTTTTAAGCTATTTAAGGTCGTGTTTTTTTTCTTTTATTTTACACCTATAGATGCTTGTAACTAGATGGTAGAATTCATTTTGTTGTATGCCATTCTACCCCTTACCTGCTCTCTCAAGTGTATTGTAATAAATAATGGTAAGGTTTCTGATGAGATAATGACTATCTTTTGGATCATAAATGAAAAGCTTGTGCCTATTGATTTACAAGTTATGTTTGTTTTTTATATTAGTACATGATTAAGGCCCTCTTTGATTCTCTTTGCTTCGCGGTTTTGTTCGGTTCAGTTTGGTTAGGCTAAAAGTCGAGAACCATAAAATAAAAGTATGAAAGGATTTAAAAATTATGTAAAAAAAAAAATTAGTTCTTTGAGTAAAATCCTATAAAACTCCAAAAAAATTGTTACAAAATATTACAGCGAATGAAAGAGGGCCGGGGAGGAATGTACTAGCTTGTCTACTTATTATCCCATTTCTGACAAACATAAAAGATTATAAAGCTGGAAATGTCATTAATATGAATTGAGTCTGTTAGACAAACAACTGACAGTCTTGAGCTACCATGATTCCATAACACTATGATCTTATTACAAATAATGAGAACAGAAATCTAGGTAAACCAGGTTTAATCAGTAACATTAAGAAAATTCAAGGATAACGAATAAGGAAAAATATTACGAAAATATCACGTAGAGTACGTGGATATACAAGCATCTTTAGTTTTTTTAAAAAAATTACCCTATCATATCATATAGTAATAAACTAACCTGAAAGCCGGCGCAGGCTCGCAGCGAATGAAGGGAAGGACGATGAGTGGCCTGAGCGGCCGTCCTGTGCCTTCGGGAGTGTCAGCGGCGCGGCCGGTTGTTTCACCTCCTCGGCAGGCTTGGCGGGCCGGCGAGGCGCCCCCCGCCGCCAGCATCTCCAGCGGGGCAGCCTCGTGCAGTCGTACCACTCGTCGGCGAGCATCTCCGGCGAGGCGGCCGAGCCGGACGACGCGGCAAGGGCGTCACCGTCGCCGGCACGGTGGTCGCCATTCTTGCACCCGGAGATGGCGGTGGTGGTGATGGAACAGTGGTCAGTGGTGAGCACTTGAGCTGAGGCCTGTGGCTGCGCCAGTGCCCATACCACAAGGTGAGACTGAGAGCGTGAGTTGAGGAATGGGAGGCAGCGAAGAGGCCGTGGGCAAAACCGTCCTTTTCCTTCTTCAAAATTTGAGCACTGCTGCATAGTGTGGTGATGGAGTAGAGAGGATAGGAAAATAAAGGCTGGGAAAAAGGCCTTGCAAGGTCAGCTTTAGCCTGGAAGCTTAAGTGGACACCAACATGGGGAAAAGGGAAAGCAGGAATGATGGGGGCTATGCCATGCCAATTGCCAACTAGTAGATGGATGGCCTCTCTGTGTGCAAGAAGCCGGCCTCATCTTATTCTATCTGATCATGAGAATTAGAGGTAGGCTTGGATGAAAAATCCAAGCAAAGGGAAACAATTAAGTGGAGCCATTGGCATCATCTAATCTATCTGATCATGAGAATTAGAGGCAGGCTTGGATGAAAAATTCAAGCAAAGGGAAGCAATTAATTAGTGTTTCGAGTGGAGCCATTGGCATCATCTCATCTATCTGATCATAGGAATTAGAGGCAGGCTTGGATGAGGAAACCAAGCAAAGTGAAGCAATTAAATAGTGTTCTGAGTGGAGCCATTGGCATCCTGTGAATGAACAATGATTTTGTTGCTTTACTATAAATTTGCCACCCTTGAATTCTTTTTGGTTAGTGTCCAAAGAAAGGATATAAATCCTCAGCTTTTGGAGAAGAGGCACACAGTGGAATTATTGGAGCCTTTGTTCTTTCTTTAACGAAATTAAGTGAATGGTATGATCTCTAGAGTTGAGTAGCCCGTAATTGACAAGTCATATCAGATTCTCTCATTCTCATTGTGGATATGCAGCAATGCAATTGACTACTGCTACTCTTTTCAGGGAAGTTGACTATCTTATTGTTGGCCTGTTGAGTGTCTGTTGCCAAAATAATAGAGTCCATTGTTGCTGAATTAGAAAAAGAAAAACGGAAGGGCTTTCATCCTTCGTTTTATTGGCAGAGTAAGGGCACTGCAGGAGTGTGCCTTTTGAAGCTATCTATGCAGCACCTTAACAGCTGAAAAGCTCAGGGATAAAATCATGTAATTTTGTTTGATTAATGGGCAAGGTTATTTACCTCTTTTCTTCTCCTCACCTATGCTCTTCTATTTTATCCTAGTGATTTCTGTATGGCATGGCGTGACCCCATCTACTGCGATCCATTTAACACCTTTTCGTATATAAACTTGAATGCGGATTTGAATGCGGATTCCACTCCATGGCAAGGGTTTTCACTTTTCACCCCTATCCAGGCAACCTAAAGTGCTCCAAGATTCATGTTGGTTTCTCTCCTCCCCGCTCATGTTCTTCTGAAAAAAAAAAATCCTAAATAAAATGAAAGCCCGGTCCTTCTTTCTCCGCTCTCATTCTTTTCCTTTGCCCTCTGGCCAGCCAAGCCATCTATCCTCCACGTAGCTCACCGCTTATAACCACCTCCCTTTGGCGCAGAAGGCAACCTGTTTGGCTACGCAGGAAGAGAGAGGAAGACGAGGAAGTGTTCGAGTCTGTGGGTTATTCCGTATATCCTCTATTACTATGTTTTATCCGTGGTACCGCTCACAATTGCATATGAGGTTAGAGGGTAGGGACCTACTTATAGACTCCATTTTCACGTGTTACATATGGCCCACCTGTTTTTGGATAATCGTAACACTTCTGAACCATGCCCTAACCACAATTAGACAAATTAGTTTTGTGAGTCTAAAATACCTTAGTCCCAAGCACACGTGTATGAGTCATGCGCCATGATCAGATTGTACATACAAGTTCAATGTCAATCCCATCATATAGGTTAACACATGACGGAGTTGATCCTGTCGGAGAAAGCTAGCTACTCCATGTTGTGCTGTACCCAGGTAAATTATGTACGCAAAAGACATACTAATAGAGCAGATCTCAACTAATTCCTTTATTGTATTCTAACACAGGTGCCCTCGGCACCTTGAATATCAATCCCTCGAGTGAGTTTTCCTTATCAAATTTTTACTGTCACATGACAATAATAATTCCACACGGAGATAATAAGAATACCATAATATATAACTAGTAGAGTGCTCTTGCGCTGCTACGGGCTCATAAAAGGTTGAGTTTTCATTACATGGGTCATCAGCAAAAAGGTAAAACATGACTTCCAAAGTTAATCGACACAAAGTTATACATGAACACTGACATAGGGAGTTACAATCCAAAATAGATAATGTCAACATTATAGTCCACAAAATTAGACGTTATAATCCGGATACACTTGTGTGTGTCATAAGTCTCGTAGTATAATGTTGCGCACCAAATTAGACAAAATATCACTAACACTTGACACTATTATCTAGAAACCAAAAGGACACTTTATCTCCTTCCAATTTGATAACTCCGAACAAAGACATGCACATATTGCAAACATTTGATACTATTATTCAGGAAAACAAAAGGACACTTCTTCGTGTTCTTCCAATTTGATAACTCCGAACAATCGGTTTATCTCATCCTACAAAAAATATAAATAAGAAATGAATAACAATATAACTAAATGTCAAACACACGGATTAATGGTAAATGTAATCACATGTCCATTGTCTTTCTGCTTTACATGTCATTCACCAAGGCACATGCACTCGACAGAAAATAAACCATACCAGATGACAACAATAAATTTGAAGAAAATCTACAGGTGTACCGTCTTCCAGTAAGAGGAAGCTCTTTAAGATGAAGCAAGTTGATCGTATCACGGAAGGCATTCATAAGGGTGTAGTTTAGGTTGGAATTCCTTTTGTCGGCCGCTTGATAAATCAGGTTAAAATCTCCAAGAAGAAGCCACTTTTGATCGTGGTCTATTGGTTGATGGTCGGTCAGCTCGTTAAGAAAGCGGAACTTGTCGGGGACTGCCTGAGGGCCGTAGACCACTGTAATCTTCCAGGGTTGC
This sequence comes from Raddia guianensis, assembly GCA_036346415.1. Taxonomy (NCBI): domain Eukaryota; kingdom Viridiplantae; phylum Streptophyta; class Magnoliopsida; order Poales; family Poaceae; genus Raddia; species Raddia guianensis. The sequence goes on from CM070539.1 coordinate 40,559,623, forward strand.
CTCTCAGTTAGTGGTTGAATAAATGGTGGAGAGGCAATGCTCTGAAACGAGAATGGAGCTTAAAGAGAAAAACTCTTCATGCACCAGAAGCATTAAGCCGCCATGCGAGCCATCTGCCGGTTTGCAAGCGTAACTTTTGGTGAATTGTTGACCGGCACATTCGGTGAGAAGATTTGCATCTAGGTTGGATAGCTTGGTTTCCTGGACGCAGACGATTTTTGCTCTGGTGGAGGAGATGAGATTGCGGAGAACACTCCTGCGAGCTGGCGTGCCAAGGCCACACACATTCCAATTTAGAAGACGTAAATTTTCACTCATGAATGCAAATGTGGCGGCGAGGGAGACAGAAGATAGTAGCAAATACATAATCCCGGTTGTCTTTGTACAGTACAAAAGCCGAATACGCCGAGGCCAAGGTACAGCATGTCGGGTGTAAGCTACCGCGCAAATGCCACATATGGAGAGCAAAATATGACATCCTCTGTAAGTATTCTACGCAGAACGGCTGGCTGGGTATTGCACAATGCCGTCGCCAAGAGGTGGATGGAGTACGCAAAAGTGAGATTTGCCGACGTCGCCGCCGGCGCGTCCGTCGTGCAACGTCGCGAACGCCAGAATTCGCTGCTGAGCAAGGCAGCAGCAGGGAGTGGACGCTGGTCTTCTCAATCATTGGCCGGGGGCGGGGCCTCCGGATGGCTAGCATGGTCGCTCACCAATTGGATGCGGGCCAAACCGGACAGCTCCTCCATTGCCATCGGGTGCAGGGGAGAGTCGAAGAAATCCTTCAAGGCCATGGACTCCTCGAAAGGCTTCACCTTGGCCTTCAACCAAGGCTGCAATCGCTGGACAATCAGACGTCGCGCCTTCACCTCCACAGGTAGCTTGTAGCTAGATTTGGCCACCAGCCTTGCACTGCGACGCGTTGGCAGAAGTCGAGTCTTGATGCTACGTCGTTGATAAACCTGTAGGATTGGGGGGCGAGGCACCAATGCAAGATCAGCAAGGAAGGTATCAGTGCCCGTAGGGTCGTCTGGGTGGGGAGCTAGGGAGGCCTGCACCTGCAGTTCCGGTTGGACATAGCGTTGTATGCGCGGAGACTTCGGCGGTGGCGCAGAATTGGTCGGGCCTTTGGCAATGCAAACTGGGAAGCCTCCTGTCCTTGGATGATTCTCCAGGCTCTTCCAACCCTGGTGTCCGATCACACCCCTTTGCTCCTTGTCGATATAGCGGGGCAAAGGAGAGCTCGCTGCTTCAAATTTGAAAATTTCTAGTGCAACATAGACGGCTTCGAGGAGATCGTGAAGGGCGCGTGGACGGGTGCCATTGCGTCCACAAACCCTTTCAGAAGGCTACACATCAAATTGTCCAGGACTGCCAAAGCCCTGACCCGTTGGGCAAAAAATCAAATTGGAAGCATCAAGATCCAATCGGCAATTGTGGCGGAGCTTATCTTTTTCTTTGATTGCGCAATGGAGTCCCGCAGTCTTTCCCCAGACGAAGTGAACTTTAGGCATCTCCTCAAACTTTGCTATCAGGGTCTTGCCGCCATAGCCAAGTCCCAAGCCAAGCAAAGAGCTAGGACTCGCTGGATCCGCGCAGGGGATGCAAACACTAGGTTCTTCCACATCAGGGCCAATAACAGAAGAAGAAAAAATCACATTCACACTCTTGAAACCGACGACGGAGTGATCTCAACCCATGCTGAGAAAGCAGAGGAGTGCAGCAGCTTCTTTCGGTTTCACTTAGGTTCCTCTCAGAACCGCTCTATCTCTCTTTCCTGGGATCACCTTGGCTACACTCCCTTAGATCTTTCTGATTTGGAGAGCCCCTTCGAGGAGATGGAGATTAAAAACGCGATTTTCTCCTTGCCTTCAGACAAGGCCCCAGGCCCAGACGGTTTTTCTAGCCTTTTCTACAAGAGATGTTGGGAGATCATCAAAAGCGACATTCTGCACGCCATCAGACACTTCTACAACCAGGGCGCTGACTCCTTCAATCTGCTTAACTCTGCAAATATTATCTTGCTACGCAAAAAGAAGGACTGCCGAAACCTCTCTGACTATAGACCCATCAGCCTAATCCATGGTGTACGCAAAATAATCACAAAAGTCCTTGCTAACCGCCTCGCTCCAAAGTTGAATGACATGGTCTCTTCCAGCCAAAGTGCTTTCATCAAGACGAGATCCATCCATGACAACTTCCTCTATGTACAGAACATCATTAGAGATCTCCAGGCGAACAAGACCCCTGCCATCTTCCTCAAGCTGGACTTCGCCAAAGCCTTTGATTCTATGCATTGGAGCTACCTGCTGGAGGTTCTTCACACTCTAGGATTTGGCCAGCGTTGGCGCAATTGGATCTCCACCTTACTGGGAACATCGACCTCCTCAGTCATGCTCAATGGTATTCCGGGCGAGCCTTTCTATCATGCGAAGGGGGTTAGGCAGGGGGATCCCATCGCGCCCATGCTCTTTATCCTTGCAATTGACCCTATCCAGCGCATCTTCAGTTTGGCCATGCAAAAAGGGATCCTCGCCCCGATAAATTGCCGGCCGTGAAATCATAGGATTTCGCTCTATGCCGATGATGCTTCTATGTTCATCAAACCCTCAGTAGGAGAGCTTCGTTTGGTGGCCAAAATTCTCTCGGTTTTCGGACAATCCTCTGGCATGTGCATCAATTTCAGCAAATGTGAGCTCTTTCCAATTAATTGCTATGAGGTGGACCTGAACTCCTTATTACAGGCCTTCCCAGGCAAGCTGGCCGAATTCCCTTTCATCTATCTAGGGCTTCCGCTGCATCTTCGGAAGCTTGGTCGCGCTCATTTCCTTCAGCTTGTGGATAAAATTCGTTCTCGGTTACCGGGCTGGAAAGGAAAGCTTCTCTCAAAAGCTGGTCGTCTCACATTAATCAACGCGGTACTCTCGGCAATGCTGACTTACTTCATGACGGTCATACCTCTGCCCAAATGGGTCATCCGGCAAATTGACAAAGCCAGGCGCTCCTTTCTTTGGTGTGGAGATGACTCGGTCAGTTCAGGCCATGCCTTGGTCAGCTGGCACACGGTGTGCCGTCCAAAGGACCTTGGGGGTCTAGGCGTGATTGATCTTGAAAGATTCAGTCACGCCCTTCGTCTCCGTTGGCTCTGGCAAGAATGGAGCAATCCTACAAAGGCTTGGGTTGGCACACCCGTCCCTTGCGATCGTTCGGACATCGCCTTGTTCAGAGCTGCTACTAAGGTGGAGGTTAGAGATGGTAGCAAGGCTAGCTTCTGAAATGATAACTGGCTTTAGGGGATGGCACCACGTTTTTTGGCGCCTCATTTATTTCCTATTGCCAAGCGCAAAAATAGGAATGTTGCAAGTCAACTGCACAATGACCTCTGGATCTCCTCCGTTGGCCATCTTCAAACCACTAATCAGCTTCTTGACTTCTTAAGGCTGTGGTCTCTGATCCAGTAGGTGGCTCTTCCTCCTTTGGGCACCATTGACAGAATCTTATGGTCGTCTTCCATAAGCCAGACCTACACGACTCGCTCTGCGTATAGGCTGCAGTTCGCAGGAAGCACTAGTTGGGAATTCCACAAGCTTGTCTGGAAAGCAGACGCGGAAAACAAATGACGTTTCTTTGCCTGGACCCTTCTTCATGGTAAGATCAACACAGCTGAGGTGCTCGCCAGAAAGGGTTGGCCTCACGATCCCATCTGCTGCCTTTGTCAGGCAAACCCAGAGACAATTGACCACCTCACTTCGTCGTGTCCCTTCTCTAATACAGTTTGGACACTTACGCTTCCAAACCATTTCGCTTCCATTCAACCTCCGGTTGGAAGCCTTTCTAGTTGGTGGCTCCACAATCACCGGCGGCTCCGCGCTTCGGAGCGTAAAGCTTTTGGTGGTTTGGTAATTGCAGCTGTCTGGAATATTTGGAAGGAGCGCAACCGTCGTATTTTTGAAGGGAGGTCCCTCTCCATTCCTTCGGTGGTCTCCTTCATTAGGGATGACATCCGTTGCTGGGGCCTTTTGGCCAACCTTGTAAATATGGAGTAGTTTCTTCGGAGTTGTCCAGTCTGTAAATATTTTCCCTTCTTAATGAAATGGCAGTGCGCCTGCCCCTTTTTCGTTCAAAAAAAGAAGAAAATCTACAAGCACACATATTAACAGTGAAAATGACAACATCAAAAGGTTGATTTAGAAGAACACAAAATTATGAACGGGGTAGTGATTCAGCCATTCAGGATTTACAAGCCAAACGAACTTAACATCTGAACTTATTCATGGTACAACGTTATTCTGTTTGTACCGGTTTTAACACTAATTATGTGGCCCAATGATCTCTGGCAGAAACTGGCGCCTAGTCTTCTGAAACAAAGCAAGATTACAACCAGAAGATGCTTTCAATCTGTAGATGATACAAATACATCAGATTTACATGAGGACACTAAACAGATTGCTTGATCATTAGAATGAGATAACACGCTTCTCCGTAGCCAAAGATATAAAAGCCTAAGGTCATCCGATCTTTCTTCAAGATTAGTTGCACACTAAATTCACTCACACTTCACACAGATCCTCTTATTTACATTGTTAAATATTCTGTCCTGAGTGGCCAAAACACAAAGCTCCTAGCCTTTCGCGAGCATAGAAAAGTTGCTAAAGATACGTAGAAGCTAGTCATTGTGCTGTACAAAATGTGCCAAGGGATACCCATCCATTTTCTCTTTGGCAGACACTGAGCCAACAATGATGATTGCTTCCTGCCATCTTCCCTTATGGCAACATTGCATCCGCAGTGCATCCTTCCCCACTGCATATCCCTGGGTTTCCTACCAAGGCTTATGGAAACATTTGCAACCCATCGGTTGTTGGTAAAGGCCCATCTAGGCTATTGTAGGAGATATAAAGCACCTCGAGCTCTGTCATGGCAGCAATTCTAGGAGGCTCCTCTCCTGACAGACCATTATGCGAGAAGTCAAGTGTCCGCAACCTCCCCATCCCCCCAAGGCCAGAAGGGATCTGCCCATCCAAGTAATTACAAGAGAGGTTCAAATATTGGAATCTCTTCAGCAAAAGAATATAAACCTAATCAAACTCTTGTGGAAGAGGAGGCAAAATACAATCAACATACCTACGTCCTTGCAGTGGAATTTTTTTTAAAGAAAATTGTTTTAGCATTATATCATATACAAATGATCTTACAGTGATGAAACATCCAATTTACAGAAAAAAAAGAATTTACTAAGCATCTACCCCTTAAATTTTAACTCCAAAGGGAAGCTTCTCTGGAGATGCACTGACAGAAAGAAGAACAAAATGAGACGATAAAATAATCAATATAACACAAGAAAAGAAGAACAAAGTAGGTGTATTACATGTAGATGTTTGGCACAGACTAAAATATGTCTTTTGGAGAAGGTCGCATCAGCCTGTTGTTGTTGAGCATAGAGGAGCATATAACCACTATGTGTAGTTCACCACAGAGAAGAGCTGGGTGTTCCCACAGGCTAAAGCATTGCCTTATACACATAGAAAGATACCATCTGTATCTCGAGATAAGTTAAACCATCTCCAATAATAGCGAGTAGTGATAAACAACAACTTGAGCATATAAAGAAGATAAGAAGTACAACAATAAGCAAAAGGTGAAGTACCAAACGCTACACATGGTGCACAAACAAAATATACATATCTCCAACATAACCAAAAATGCATATGGCAACCCTTCTCATAGTACAACGCTTACCTACCAAATTAGACAAAATATCACTAACACATAGACACTATTATCTAGAAGCAAAAGGACACTTCTGCATCTCCTTCCAACTTGATAACTACGATCCTGAAAATGTCAGGAAAGAATAGCATGTACCACCTTCGGTGTCCATTAATAACTTGTGACAACAAGGATATACAAGCATATACGGAAGGATACTTTGTCATAACAGAATAGAAATTAACAGTTTCATTACTACACATGCCATAGTTGAGCTCTAGCTCAAAATCTACAATGAGGTAATGGCCATGAAATGTTAATGAAAGGGACTCTATCTGCAACATTCAAAGATTACATTAGAAAATCAATAAATAAAGTGTTAAGTGATCCAATGGTACAAAGGAGATCATGTTAATACAGCCACATAAAAATGATACAACAGGGAGCAAAGTATGAAGACTGTTTTATTTATGGTTGTGATCCCTAGAGGCCAGCAGTATTTGTGTCTAAATTGGTTTGTTTATAAAAAAAATGGAAGTGTGTATCCGGGCAGTAGAGGCCGACAAATCAAACATGACAAAAAAGCTAATATCTCCATGTCAGAGTGATTCTTTTGATGAGAGCTGTGCTCAATTAGTTGCAAAGATGAATGGAAAAAGGTTTTTTTCTAGGAAAACGCGAGTTACAATATAGACAGGTATTGGTTAGTTGGAATTTCATAGAAAGCATGGCATATTGAAGTGCCTACTTCCGTCAAAACTTTCTAGTTTCTATAAATAGGTAAAGGCGCCCTCTGGTGGCTCGCTGTGGTCTCGCATCCTGACCGGTGGTGGCGGCGATCTTCTTCTGCGCTTCCTTCTCGGCGGTGGCGGTTCTCGCCCGCGCTTGCCGTGCGGTGGTGGCGTCAGTCTTCGTCCGCGCTTCTCGTTCGGCGGTGGCGATCGTGGTCTTGCCGTGTTTGGGCGTCTGGCCTGTTGTTGGCAGCTTTGTGTTGTTTGTAGCCTCGCATCCCTCGCGTTGTTGGTGGTGCTGGTCGCCCCTCCCCCCCTCCCCCTCTCTTCTCTCCCCCCCTGTTTTCTCTTCTCTTTGTACAGTGTTGTTCTTCTCTACTTAATGAAATGGCAGAGCACCTGCCCCTTTAGCTCAAAAAAAAAAAATAGGTAAAGGCGTGAAATTTGGAATTTTCTGTCGCTATTTTGCATATATATGATCTGTGTATGTTGCAAAAAAAATAGCTGGGGGTAGGGAAGAAATTTTGGTGCATCAGTGATGCAACCCACCAAATTTACAACACCTCCTGTATTGCCAACACGTGTTCCTCCTATCATCTCCAGCACATCTCTCCCCCACGCCATCTCTCTCCGTCATCTCCTCTCTCCCTCCTTTTCTTTCTCTCCCCCAGATCTCTCCTGAGCTCTCAGCGATCTCCCTCCGGCCGTGCCCTTCTCATCCACGACGGTGAAGCCCGGTGCTCCTTCCTCCTTCTCTGCCCGGCCTAAACCGAGCATAAGCCCAGCGCCCCTTCCTCCTTCTTATCCAATATTTTTGGTAAAAACCGAGAGTAAACCAAATGTAAACCGAAAACCAAGTTTTCTCTGATCCATCCACCACTCCTCTATGCTCCTTGGCCCATGAAACTGCGGGATAACCCCCGAAGACGTCGAATTTTTGTTTTTTTATAATTTACAATTTTGAAAATAAATAATAATGTTCCTTTTAATTAAAATTGAATAAATATACACCTATTGTCGTTCCATTTGGCAAAATATAAATCTCGCCCATTCAACGAGTAGGATTTATAATTTTCGCTAAATGGTCGGGCAGAATGGGAATTAAAGCAACTAGGCACTACACGAAGGCAAAACCTGTCATTTAGTTTGGCAATATTTAAATCTCGCCAAAACAAATGGCAGGATGTCCAAACAAACAAAGTTCGGAGGGACTCGAGAAATACTCCAAAATTGTCAAAATCATAAAATCACAACGAATCATCGATCCTAAAAGCAAAAGAACGTCTTTGATCAGCGTGGACAAAAGAACAACAAAACATTTCAGAAGACCCTAGAACACCAAACTACAGGAGAGAGAGCACCAAAAACCTTTGTGGGCACAAATGCATGGGACCGAAAGAAGAAGTTGTGCCTACAATTCTAGAAATGGCCAATGGTAGTCACACTAACGGTTGTTTTGTCTCCATATTGCCACTTAACACGCTTTAATGCCCGTTCTAGTTGGCTTTTTGGCGAAAAATATAATTCTCACTAATTGTGTGGGGAAGATTTATATCTTACCCAACGGAACTACAATGAACGGCTATTAATTTAATTTTAATAAAAGAAATATTATTTATTTAAAATAGAAAAATGAAATTAAAAAATTCCCAATACGTCCATTGGACCAGCTCCAAGGCACCGTCTTTGGGCCAGCTCCAAGCCGTCCTACTCTCCGGTCCCCCAGTTTCGCGTATTAACTAATCAGTATGTATGATAATCTATATATGGCTGATAGGTGCAGCATTAACATATTTGTTGAAACATGGTGATTAGACGATTGGTAAATTTGATCACATACTATAGCGTCCCCTCGCCTAGCCACTGCAATTAATAATTAATCATATAATATGGATCTTCTAGATTTCCTGTAATGGTTATTACGGACACTGTGTTAGCGTGTAATTTGGTCTCATACCCTGGTATCGATACCGAACCGAATTTTCAATTGGTATATTTGGTACCATGTCTTTCATAACGATTTTTTTTTTAAAAAAAAACCGTAATTAGCAAATATACTGTATGCACACCCTACTTGTAGGGATAAGGGTCAATCAGCGCCTTGGCATGGTTGATCAATTTCAGTTGATGATTTTGCTATTGCCGGTTCTCGTCCATACTGGTTGGTAGCCAAGATCCCAAGTTTCATCCTCCAAATTGTCTCTCTCGTCAAAACAATCGGATTATCCATTGGCGCATCACATTCTAATTTGTTGTAGCCGGTAATTTTTCTAATTATTCGCTTAGTCGTTCGTGCATGATCCAAATTATTCTAGAATCCTCTTCTATATTGGCGTCTTGACAAATGTCCTGACAATCTCTGAAACTCCATCTATGTCCAATATTGGGTTTCAACTGAAGGCAACCTAACCCACCTACTGACACGAATCTTGAAGTGTACTTGACGGTGGAGAAAATGGCTCTAATTATTTTTTTTAAAAAATGCCATTGCGAACCAGTAAATGTGTGTTCAAAATGCTAGGGTCAACAAAAACAAAAAAGAACTCATGCAGACTTGCTAACAATACAGAGTATCATATGTGTATATCCTGTCGATGTTCAGTTGTTCACATTAAAGAATCAAATAAACAATAAGCGATCAACGAAAAACAAATAATAAAGAATGGGATATCAACAAAGCAAAGGTGACCCGAAGCTAGGAAAAAGGGCTCCTGAAGAAGCTTCATGGTCTTGATTTCAGGACTAGAAATCCCTCCTACTGTTCATGCTGGACCTGGATGGGCTGTACTCGGAGCTGAAATCCTGGCTGCCGAACGCCATTCTCTGGAACTGCCTGATGTCGGCCGTGTTCGCGGCATTGAACATCTGGCTCTTCCCTGGCTGAACGCCATTGCTCAGGTCAACATCGCTCAGGCTGTCGAGGATTCTGACAACCTGAAAAACAGGTCCAGTAGTCAGTTCTCCATGATGTGTTGTGGTGTGGAAAGTGTGTAACTTCAGTTTGCCGGATTTGCTACAGTGAAGGAAGGTTTTGCCAGTACCTGCCCCATCTTGGGCCTCCTGGCAGCCGAGTGCCGGATACACGCTGCTGCCACCTCGATCACTCGAAATATCTCGACCTCATCATAATTCCTATTAAGGCGAGGGTCGACTAGCACATGGAACTCCTGGCTCTCGATTGCTTGGTTTAGCAGTGGCCTTGACTGTAATAGGAGTATTGTTCACGAAAACCATGTTGTCAGCGTGAATATAGTAGTAAAGCAGCGCAATTGTGCAACTTGGAGATTTACTAGTACTAGCAGAAGATCTTACCCACTCCACGAGACTTTCGTCACCGAGGGGGCGAGATGAATCGACAGGCTTCCGACCAGTGATGAGCTCCAGAAGCACAACGCCGAAGGAGAACACGTCCGATTTCTCCGTCAGCTTCCCTGTTGAGGCATACTCCGGAGCCAGATATCTGAATGCAGCAGAAACGCATGGTTGGCACCGATGCAATCTCCTGTTTTTTGTTCTGCTGAACGAAATGGTGGTGCTTGAAATTCTGCAGAGATGCATTACCCGAATGTACCCATCACACGCGTCGAGACATGAGTGACGTCGTTCTCGGCTAGCCTGGCAAGACCAAAGTCGGCCACCTGGATCACAGAAACAGCATTGAATCAAGTGTCATCTGGAACTGAAGAGTGGACATACCATCCATAGCAGCTAAATTTTTGAGAAAGATGGTAGCTTTGCTGTAAGAGCAAACCTGAGCTTCAAAGTAGTCATCAAGCAGGATGTTTGATGACTTGATGTCCCTGTGGATGATCCTTGGATGACCTACAACACAGAGTAAGAAAACAAAATACCAAAAGAAAACATGAGATTTAAGTCTCAATACGGTCAGATAAAACTCTGAAATAAAAAATCTGAACCCCGGGAAAAATTCATCTTACAATCCTCATGCAGGTATGCCAATCCACGCGCAGAGCCCGCCGCGATCTTCACCCTCGTCGGCCAGTCCATCACCGGCCGTCCCCTCCCTACAACAACAAAAGCCATAAGATATGTAGAAGAGTCCAGATCACAGAAGCCATACGAGCTCAATATAAGTGAAGAAATGGAGCAGGCTCTATCCTTATGTTGGAAAATTCAAGAAATGACATTTAATTCGTATGCCTTTCAGCAAGTGTCTATGATACCTAGGACTAGGACCATCTGAATCTATATCACTGGGGTAGGATGCCATGAACAGAATTATAAATTTTAAAGTGCGTAATTCCTTGAAATTTACTCAGCGATCTCCTACCGTGGAGGTGGTGGTGGAGCGTGTCGTTGGAGACGAAGTCGTAGACGAGGAGGCGGTGGTCCTCGGCGATGCAGTAGCCGACGAGGGAGACGAGGTGGCGGTGGTGGACGCGGCTGATGATCTCTACCTCCGCCTGGAACTCACGCTCGCCCTGCCCGCCGCCGCCCTTGAGCTGCTTCACGGCAACCACCTTGCCGTCGCCCAGCGTGCCCTTGAACACGCACCCGAACCCGCCCTCCCCCAAAATGTTGTCGCGCGCGAACCCGCCGGTGATGCCGTACAGCTCGTCGAATGTGAACGCCTTCGTGTTCCCCACGCTCAGGTCTCCTGACGCCGCCGTCGCCGACGCCCCTTGGCTCCCCACCGTCGTGCTGCTGTAGTTCGCCGACGCGAACCGCGGCGGCTGGCTACCGGCGCCGTATGAGTACGACTGGTTTGCCGGCGACGACGCGCTCTGGCCGCCGCCCAGGCTGAAGTTCGCCGACCCTGGCGCCGACGGGACCCGTAGGAACGGCGCCTCGCCGGACATGTGCTGCGGCGTGTAGCTCGGCACGACGTACGCGGGGTAGTACCGGTCGGCGTGCTTCCGCTTCCGCCGCTTCGATGACACGCAGGCAAACACGCTGGCGCAGCCGAGGAAGGCGATCACCACCACCACCACCACGGCGGCGATGGCACCGGGACTCAGCCCACCGCCTCTGGGCGGCGGAGGCACGCTGCTACCCACCGCCGAAGAAGACACAGCCGGCGGCGAGTGCGCCGTCGCCGATGAGGTTGTCCGGCTAGCTGGCGGAGGCGGGACGGAAGCCACGACGGGTTGCTGCGGAAAAGGCGTGGCGGCGGCGTCCACCGGAGACGTTGGTGGCGGCGTCGCGGCGCTCGAAGAGGGCGGTGTGGCGGGTGAGTGTGAGCCCGGCCGCGGCTGTGGAGCGGACGATAGTGGTGGAGCCTGCACTGGCGAGGGCGGGGCTGCGGCATTGTCCGGTGGAGGAGGTACAGCTGCAGTGGGAGGCGGCGGAGCGGCCGTCGGCACTGGAGACGGCGGTGGGGGTGGCAGCACGGTCGGTGGAGGTGGAGGTGATGCCACTACGGGCGGAGGGGTAGCGGCCACAGGTGAAGGGGGCGGTGCAAGTGGCGGCGGTGGCGGCGATGGCGGCGGCGATGATTTCGGTGAAGGCGTCGTTGGAGCCGATGGGGAAGGCGGCGGAGTGGTCGGAGGCGATAGGGAAGGCAACGGCGGCACAGAGGGTGACGTGGGGGTGGAAGAAGAATCAGGAGGTGGAGGCGAAGAGCGATCTGACGGCGACGTCGGGGAGGTAGGAGGGACAGCGCCTGAGGGTACCAAGGTGGTTGCTGCATTGCCGGCACCTGCAGCGGCAGCGGCGGCGGCGGCGCCGGAACCTCCACCACCGCCCGGAGCTTGGAGAAGAGTTCTCATCGTGCACTTCTGCTGCATGGTTCGGTAGTGGACGGAAGTGATTAGTGACTTTTTTTAAAAAAAGAAGGCATTGAGTCATTACTCATTAGTGTTCATACTTTCATAATCTCGATCAATTTGGACTCAACTCCTAAACAGAGGAGACGTCAACCGGGGGCTAATGATAAATTTTTCATCTGATAAAGCAACATCAATTGGGGGCTAATTAAAGCGAGGTTTACAAAAAAATTAGAGTAATTTGTTCACTAATAATGGCACCATGTTCTGAAATCACCCAAAAGAACTGTTCTGCCATTGTCACGTATTAAAGCAAAAAATAGTGAAAATGATTATGAAAAAAGAGCCTTTTTATTTTTTAGTCTGCCCTGTTCTCCGGCGAAAATACACACCAAGAATTAAATTTTATCATGACCTTGGAGCTCCCTCCATTTATAGTTTTATAGCAAGAACCAACTCCAAAAGATTTGGCTCCTAATGCGGAATTCAAGAAAGTTGACTCTTGACAGACACCATAGAAATGCCTTCTTACTTTATTTCGATCATGTTTGCACGAATTATGTGGGGTTAATAGGACAAACCGAACTCTAATAAATAAAACCTACCCGAGGTAAGACCTTTGACAAATCTCCTTATTCAACATATCATAACACGTCTTGTGCTTTAAGAAAAAACCATCATCCAAAGAAAAAGATTCTTCAATTTGAAGAACTAAATGCATGGAGACTTCCAGTGGCGGATCCCGCGGAAGAGAGGGCAACTGCCCGGGCTCCCGCAGATGCCAAGTATCATCAACAATGTAGATTTCAAGTCCAAAATCAAACCATTAGATTGAATGAGGATCAAATGCGAACTCGCAAAATCGGGGAAATTTTATCAAAGAGAGAGGGAGTAAGGGAGATGAGGCTGGGGAAGGAGAGAACCGCAGGAGAAGGCAGAATGGAGGGAAACGGTGGCTAGACGCCGGCCTGCCGTGGTCGCACGCGTGGCCGTGAGCGGAGGCGGAGCGGAGCATTAGCAGGAGCAGGGCGAAGCAGCGACCCAGGACTCCAGGAGGCACCGAGGCAGGCAACACGCAGCGTTTTTTTTTTTTTTTTTAAGGAAGCTACGCAGCGTTGGGCTGGTGTCTTGGTGATGGGCGGCACGAAGTGAACGGTTTATTAAAAACCTGGTTCGCTGGTTGGTCATGGGCTGCACGAAGTGCACGGTTTATTAAAAATTAAAACCTGGTTCGCTGGTTCGATTCCATTCCGTTTAAAAGTTTTTTTTTTCCCAGAAAATCAGGTACGGGTACAAAGAGTTTGGTGTCATGTACTAGGGGTGGAAACGAGCCGAGCCGCCAAGCTTGGTCAAAAACGAGCCGACCGGCTCGTAAAAGTAGGCTCAGCTCGAGTCCGGTAACACCTCCGAGCTGAGCCGAGCCACGAGCCAAAGGCGTTTTTACGTTCAAAAGATATCAATGAGCCGAGCTGATCCAGACCAGGCTTGGTAAAAACAAGTTAAGGCTGGCTCGTCTCGCTATTTTACCGAGCCCCAAAAGTGGGCTCGGTTCGAGCTCGGTAGCACCTCCGAGCCGAGCTGAGCCTATCCGAGCCGAGCCGCGAGCTGTTTCTCCACCCCTATCTAGTACAGGTACAGATAATATATGTTCAAATATGGATCGGATAAATATTTAGACAAATACTCGGTTGAACGGGTTGGGTACGGATATCCGGGATATTTTAAGAAACAAGTACATGTAAAGCACACCCGTCCTGCGCTCAGCCATTCCCCGCCTAGCGCCCCACCACCTCCCCTCCGGGCACCTCCCCGCCGCCCATCCGTCGTCGCTCGCGCCGCCCCTCCGTGCGTCGTCCCTCCACCATCACCCACACCGGCACTTCGCCGAGCGCCGCCCCTCCGTCGTCGCCCATGCGTGCAGTGGCAAATATCGAATAAACGTGTTTTGGTAATAGCATATATGCAATAAGCAAATGAACGATGGCAATTCTCGAATTTCGGGTTTGAGCAGTGGCATATATCCTATTAACCCTTTTTTTAAGTAACTACGATCATGGTGCTTTGTTCTGTTGTTGATGAGCTTGGATGCCTAAAATTCTTACTGACATGTAGAAATGCTGATGGAGATTTACCTGCTAATTTGCATTGCATTTTTATTGGTTCTTTGTGTTCTTCATATTGTGGTCTGAATCTTGTAAAAATCTGGCCTGCACATAGAGTCTGTACTTTTCTTGTTTTTTTCATGAGCAGAATCGCAGCATGTAAATGGCAAACTGGCCATGCGAAAAAATAATTGGATTTAGATGATAACTGAACCAATCCTGAGGAGTAGATCCTGTGATGCCATCAGGCTGCCGTTGGGGAGGTGCTCGTACACCAGCAGACTCGCCGCGCAGTCGTCGCTGGTGATGCTGACATGCTAGATCGAGCTCAGCGTGCCCACATCCGCGCCGAACTCGTGGCACCGCATCGACGCCGCTGACACCAACCGCATCATGTCGGACGACGATGAAATCGAACGGCTGTCCTCTAATTTTCCATTTGGTATTTAGTGTATGTGTGCTACTATATTCTGTTGGTTTCATTTACATCGAGAATCACCTCGATGTGAGAAGAAAAACCAAACTAATCTCTCCTCGACCTTCATCGTGTCTTCCTCTTCTGTTGGGGATTGTATTACGCCTGTCGACATCATCGTGCCTCATCCCATGAGCCAAAAGTGGTGCTCTAGGCCCAAGCTTCGGAAGAGCTCGGATCACCTACATTAATGGTGATTAGGTTTCATTTAACATGTCCCATGATTGGGTTTCATTTAACATGTCCCAACCCATTTGTGGCTAAGGGCCAGTAGTCCTTAGCTATCTTAAGCCTGGGGCATTGCCTGACACGAGGCTCGACCTGGCTGACCATCACGAGCTCTGGACATGGCAAAGTATTGTGCACCAGTTGCACGATATTGTCTGATCCATATATTCTTTAAGTTTCCATGCAGGGTTTAAAATTACGTATAGGGTTGATGTGCTACCCAAGGCAATGCTGCTCGATATGGAAGGATTAAAGACGTTTTAGGTATCAAGTTGGCTCGTACTTAGCGAGAACAACAGAAACCCAGGATCTTATAGCCAGCACGTCAACACTATATACATTCCCTATATTGAGCCATATATATATTTAGGAGACATGCACATCCATCAACATGTCTAATACATTGACTCGCATGCACCCCCCATCAAACGCAATTCTTGACGAGATTTGTTTTTGCCCACATAGCTCGGTCTAGATCTCGACATCATCTTAAAGGCCTAGATCAAGGTCTCCCATGTACTCATATAAGTAAAGTAATGCTGGATCCAAGGTTGTTACTTTCCCCGAGAAGGGTCTGAACTAGGGTTAAAAAACTTCTCCCTCTCATTTATTTGTCATCATCCGAACGTCAAGTCTGTGAAGAACAGGGTGTGCTTCCCGCAATAAACTCATAAGATCGGTTGAGGCCTGTTTCCTTGCACCAATAGCTAGCGCCGTCTGTGGGGACTGATGATTTCCTTCTTCTTAGGCGATCCTCGGTGATGGTGAACTTAGTATAGGACTCGACGTCTTGCAACTCCCCTACTGACATGAGTGTTGAGAAGATTCGTTTCTTCGACCCTAAGATTGTGGCAGGGAAGGGCTCTGTACATGCCCCTGAGCTCGCTATGGACTTAGAATACATTCCTAGGTCCTCAGCGGATCAAATCATGGAGGCCCATTACTCATTTTCTAATCTATCTAGCCCATGGTTGGTCCACTATCAGCCCTATAGCTCGTCCTCTAAAGCCCCAGACCTTGGATCCCCATCTTGTGCATCAACTTACATCTCTAGAGGATTGATGTGCAAGGACTCTTCCTTCGATAGTGGTAGAAATGCAGGGCGACGTACCAAAGATGCTCCCGTCCTCTTCCCTAACCACCCAGGGGCCCCGGAGAAGACCAACATAATAGACTATGTCATCATCTACAATAGTATCTTGGGATCATGTGATGATACAGCCATGATGCCCTCCATAAATTCTCTATCACAGGAGGTCCTTATGGCCGGGTCAGCAGGTTCTGGAGACCACGAGCAACTAAACAATGCTCATGCTATGATTGTCGACGACCGGGTTCAGAATTCACGACGTTGACGACACGATGGGGAAATTGGACATCCATGAGAGTGTGAGGATAGGTCGCCATGCTGCTAGGGGAAAGGGCTTTCCAAGCGGTTGGTAAGCCCCGTACAAGCGGTTTTAGAACCGCTTGTAAGCAACCGCGACTGATGCCTCGCGGAGCATTACAAGTGGTTCTAGGAACCGCTTGTAAGGTGTCAAAAAAGCCAAATAATATTGGGGGAGATGGGATTCGAACCCAGGACCTCACCCCTCCACGTGACTCACACCTCACTCAGCTAGCCAACCCACCCGCGCGTGATCTCTGTTTAAATAGGGGGAGCTTTCCTTTTATCTATTTGAAAAATGGGCCTTTAGAAGCGGTTCGAGGCACGAACCGCTGCTAAAGCCCAAGCATTACAAGCAGTTCGTGTCCCCAACCGCTTGTAATGCTTTAGAAGCGGTTGGGGGCATAAACCGCTGCTATTCCTTGACTTTTAGAATGGGTTCATGTCCCGAACCGCTTCTAAAGGCGCTCTCCTAGCTTTGTGGCTAATAAACCGCTTCTAAAGGCTGACTTCGGGTTTTTTGAACAGCTTGAGAAAGCTTGTTCCCTAGTAGTCAGCCTCAGTAGGCGCTTCCCTTGAAGCCCTGTCAACTTGATTACATCACTCCTATGCGCCCGTCGGTACTTCTCGTTAAATTGCTTCTAGCCCAATACAAGATGGTGGGTATAAGATCTAGGCTCTTGCTAAAACCTTTTGTGATTATCAGTGCCACACTAGAATATCAACCCGTTGTTATACCGCAAGTATTCGTTGAAGGTATGGAGGCACTCGCTGTCGACCTTCATGAGCAAGCTAACGGTGCCTCCAGTACGACAAAAATGAGCTCAAATCTCGGAGCACATTGCACAGGGACTAGCGTAGGCCAAGCCATTTGAGGGCGAGCTGCCAGAACCCTATGGATGGCCACAACCGACATCACGAAAGGGGTGATCGGTGTGATGGTGTTAACCACAATGGTTCCCATCATGAACCAAACCATTACCCTAATTGACACCCCGACAACGGTAATGGGGGCCAACAGGGTTTGAGGTCCATATGATGCTAGAAGTTTTGCATTCATTACCGGCTCATCCATTACCAAGGTTGAGCGCCTTCACTCGCCATGGACCCAAGCATGCCTGTCAGAGCTTGGGGGTTTTCTTTGGTTGCCTAACGTTCTCCGATGGACTGCTTAAGATAGTGCCGCTGAAAGGATCTAGATGGCCTAGAGGGGGATGAATAGGAAACTTTTAAAATTTTAATTAAAGTTCAGGTCTTTAGCAAGTAGTCACCCAAAATAGTGAGCTGAAGTGAGGTTACTCACACAATCAAATACCTTAGGACTTAAGGAAGAGAAAATGACATTAATGTCCTGAGCATCATACTCTATGTTTTTTATCTCACCGGGTGTGGGGAGCTCCTTTTGGAACAATCCAATCTGGAATGAGATTTTCAGTGACTCTCCACACATCATAGCCGATAGCTTGAAGGTAAACTTCATCCTAATTTTCCAGTAGGGGTAATTGGTGCTATCGAACAAAGGAACTCTACCAACATTAACGGGTTTACGTCCCTCAGCCATCCAAAGCGGTTACGCTCGAAAAACGAAACATGTGCTCTGATACCACTTGAAAGGATTTAGTTGGCCTAGAGGGGGGTGAATAGGCAACTTTTAAAATTTTAATTAAAGTTCATGTCTTTAGAAATTAGTAACCCAAACTAAAGTCCTATACTAGGCAAAGATCACAAAGACAGCGGAAGGACAAAATGAAGAATGAAGCGGAAAGTAAAGAGCAGAAATTAAATGCAAGAAGTAAGAGAGGGACAACTTTTTTGACCGAGGTTCGGAGTCCTCCTCCTACTTCCCATTGAGGCAAGCCCTTCACCAAGGACCAGCTCCTGCTCGAGACTGCAACCTCAATCCACTCTTGGTTGCTTTTCATCTCTGGTAGGCAAGCACCTAGCCCTCCCAAATCATCTTGAAAGCTCCCACAACCACCATGGCAAACTCTTCAAGAAACCTCCACTAAGCCGTCTAGGATTGGTAATCCAAGAATAATATGCTTCAGATCATCACCCAAGTGGATAACACACTCTCAATCTTATTTGGATAATTTTGGAGCAATAGGATTTTGGGCCTTTTTAGTGGAAATATGGTGTAGTTGAAGAACTAGACTCAAGAACTGGCTAATAGGTGTGAGAATGGTATTCTAAGGCTAAAGCTCAGGTTTAAAGAGAGATTTTGTGCCCTTTTATAGGGTAAGATGCATATTATAGCTGTTTGAGAGCAATCCTAGCCGTTAATAAGAGCAAAAAACTTTTGCAAAAGCACTGTCAGATTTGCTTTAGCAACGGACGGATTTCAACGGTCACAAAAATGAGACAAGAAAAACACATTTGAGGCGGACAAACTTTCAGTGGGAGTCCTTCATGCGACGGACTGTCCGGTGTGAAATGAGATTTGTGTGTGCGCCACGCTAAGGAAATCTAGTTCGTGGCAGACCGTCCTGTGTGAACATAGTTCTCTGCACGACACCCTAAAAAAAACTAGTTTGCAATAGACTATCCGTCGTGAACAAGGATAGCACCGAACATAAACATAATACTTAGGAATGGCTTGTTCGTCGTTAACTTTGATTTCTCTGGTGAAACACTGGACTGAAAGATAGGAATAAAGAGCTTGTTCGGCGTTAACAAAAATATCTCTGTAAGGAAATATGACTAAGTTTTTAGGATTTGGTTGCTCCAAGTTTTTTCATAAGATTGAGAGAAATATTATCCAAAGGAGTAATAATATGAAATCCCCTTAATAGTACGACAAAGAACAAAGTGACCAAGCTACAAGCTTGAATCAACTCCCAAGCCTCACCTATCAAAAATGTCCTTGATCTTGTCTTTAAGCTTGATGCCACAGCACCAAGGAGAACACTCACAATATGAGCCTAAATGCTCTGAGGTGAGTTAAATTAAGACTTCTTGAGGTCATCATCATCATCATCATCAAAACCCTTCAATAATGCAATCAATAAAAATTGGGGGGCTCAGATGCTACAGTCTCCCCTTTTTGGTGATTGATGACAATAAACTTTTTACAAAACAGAGTTAGCTCCAAGCACAAATAATATTACAAGATAAATCACAAAACTTGGTCTTAAGTCACAACTCCCCCTTAAACAAGCAATAGGTGTAAACACATAAGAAGATCAAGTTTAATTTAGACTAGACCATAAAGCTAAGACCATAAGATTTTTCTCCCTCTTTGGCATCAAGCACCACAAAGAAAGAAAGGGAATCAATGGCGCTTGGAGAAGGTCCTCTTGAATGCCTTGATCAGCTTGGACATCTTGGAACTTGGTCTTGGAGAGTTACTGCCCAAAGGAGAAGAGTGCTCAGTTATTTCTTCTTCTTGCGTGAAGTATGTGGGCTCCATTGATTGATCATGACAGCTTGGCTCTGTATCCTCTTGGATGGTCCATTGATGAAAATCTTACTAAAGTTGCTACAAGCTATAACCACTACCATGTAGATCAGAATCAGCCACAGCCTGATCCCTTCTCAGTTGTTGCTCATTCTCATTTTGCCTTTTGTAAAGATCTCTTATGCCCTCAGCATTGATGTTGAAGAGTGACTAAGATGTTCTATTGAGAAGGTGTCATCGAAGAGTTCCAAAAATTCTCAAATGCTGACCGATGCTGTTCTGTTAAAGCTCTCCTGTGTATTGGAGGATCATATACTGAATATTTTGGCAATGGTTATCAGCATCAACATCATACTGTTCAATCTTGTGTGAGTAGAATATGTCTTTTTGGTCAGATTCTCAAAGTGTTTGGCATTGTCTTCTTGCTGTTTCTTGGCATTTGTTTTTTTCATATTCTTTAAATAATCCATCTTGGATAACATAAAACCTTGAGAATCAAAAGCTTTTTCTGCATCACTCTAATTTCCCTGAACTCCTCATCATATTTATCTTGGAGACTATTGACAACGTAGTCCTTGTACTTGAGTACCCAAATTTTCAACTATAGATGTTAGTCCTTGAATCTGGTTTCCCAAGTTGTCAAACAGAAAGGAGAATTGATCCCATCCCTGAAATTGATGCACTGGAGGCATTGGGGCTGTAGGATGACTTGGGACCTCATGGTAACTAGGAAACTCATGGTGTGACTGCGAAAATGATGGGGCACAAACTCTTCCCGAGGAACATGAGGAGAATCCAAAGGATCACCATCAACAGGCCTTGAGTCACCTGCTTCACCACCTGCTAGTTCTCTTAATTTGCCCATTTGCTCAAGTTCAGATGGTGCTCTTACTTCAGTTTGAGAAGCATCATCTCCACTCATCCTTCTAGCAATTCCTGATCTAGGGTGCATGATTTAAGTCTGTTTACTAGGTTGAGGAGCAACTGGCATTAGAGAAATTTGCTCATGCTCACTGCCTTGAGGCACAAATGACATAGGTGGACGAATGGTTAAAGATGGACTTGGTGCATGGATAGGACTATCAAACTGACTCAGATGATATGAGCTTGAATATTTTCTTCTCCATGAATATTTTCCTCACTGCCACTGTTTTCAGCTTCTTCACCCTTTTTATCACTGGATTCTTGCACTAAACTTGGAGAGGGAATTGGGTGAAGACCCCTAACATTTTTTACTGCATCTCTAAATGCTTTACCCAGCTTGTACTGCTTAGGGAACACTTTGAACTCTATATGCTTAGGGAACACTTTGAACTCTATATTGAATTCTGCAGTAGACACCAAGTTCCTCCCAAGAAGCATTACTGAAATTATTTGTGCAAATGGCAAAGGACTTGACATTTTCCTATAGATTGACTCTTTCATTTGTGTATGATGTAATCTACCAAATCTATGATTTTTCTACTCAAGATCAAATGGAGAAGCATGCCAAAATAGGAGTAACAACCTCCCTACAACTTGTTTTAGGATACAAAGTGTGTCTCAATATCATCAATAGAGCTTTGGCTTCGGGTGAAAGGTACTTGACCTCTGAGGGATTAAATCCATCCTCATGTGAGTTTTTATAGATATGCCTTGATTATTTGAGAGGTGGCATCTCTCCAACTTGCTTACACCTTTTATCAGGAACACATGTGTCTGTAAATTCTAAATTGGTGGTAGTTCCTAATGTCTATTCCAAGACATTGACTGAAATGAGGTGCTCTCAACTTGTGAACCCGCCCGTTGATGTAAAAGAGCAAATATGCCCCATGACTTTTGATCCATAAGGAAACATAAAATTTCATTACTCGATCAACACTCCACAGGATAGTTTGATTTGAAATCAAATTGAGCAGCCCGAGAGTGGAGTTGATGCAATCCACAAGGTATGTTGATCCAGTGGCTTCACAGATTTTCCTCCAATCAATATACTGGACTGGTGAAAGAGGGTTTTTCTTGCCCTTGAAAAGCTCATATATGCTGCTTTGAAGAAATGTAACAAATCTCTCTCCTCTTGGTGCTCCGTCCAAGGGAAACCAATCTTTTCCCTTATTAATCTGACATTTCTTAGTTTCTTCCCACCCAAACTACTTAGTTCATACAGAGACAACTCCTCTTCACTTGATTCTACCTCCTTGGGCTCAGAATCAGGCAAGTCACTTGGGTCATAATCAGAATCAGATTCATTGCTCATAATTTGCTTTCCTCTAGCAGTCACTGAACTTGCCCTATGAGATTCTCTTGGAACAATTGGTCCTTGGGGACTCATGTCAATCGAATCCCTGTGCTTTTTGTCCTAACAGTCCTCCTATTTGGCGAGGGAGGAGACACAACCTTTTTCTTCTTTCTCACTTTGTCCACCATACGACTCAGCAAACCCTGCTTATTGGTTGTCTTTGTTTGTTCCATACTTGTACAATGGACTGAATTTTCAAGGCCAAGAGAAGAAACCACACCACAGATGATGATGCAAATGCAGAGTATTGGCTTGAAGATGAAATCCAGGGGCTGATTTTGTGGCTAGGGTTTGGGGAAATAGATGGCAAAAGGGGGAAAACCGCCGGACCAAGCAACATATGAGAGAATGTGGAAGTTGTTGCGCAAAGGAGAAGAAGAGAGGGCAGATCCAACGGATAGGTGGGTAGTAAATAAGGATAGAGGGTGGTTGCAACTGCCCTTTTACTATGGTGGGACCCAGCTAATAAATAGGAATCATGGGAAGGAATAAAAGGAGAAACTACCAAAATAGGGAGAGAATCTTAAATTTTGGCCTGAAACATTTTTTAATGCAAAGGGAGAAGGTTTTGCAAAATCGGGATTTGGACTTCGCATTCATATAAGATTTAGAATTTTGGTTCAAATTTGTCCAGGGAGATTCCAGTTTGCATCAAACAGGAGGAGTCAGAACAAACGGTGTTATCATCGGATAGTCTGTCGTGCGCAGAAAAAGTTCAGTTTGTGCCTGACCGTTCGTTGTTAACAGTCTTTGCTCTAAGCTTTATTCATAAAGGTTTGTCCGTTGTTAACTGAAATACCTCTGGCAGCAGAGTTAAAATATTTATTCTAGACTCGGATAGATTTGAATTTTAATGTGACCCAATAACTCCAAATATTTAACACCATGGTGTCACATGAATAATTCATGAAAATAAATATATTTCATGAGATGGTCAAGAAAGAGCATGTTTTTGGTATTTTGAAACCAAAATTGAGAACTCAAGTCCAAACCAAAAGCTCAATGGATTTTTAATCCAAGGAATTGTATGGGTTCATTAAGTCATCATCAATATGAATATTGAAAATTTAAACTATGATGGCTAGAACCTATGTTAAACTTGAATGCTATAACCTTAACTAAATTGTGACCAAATTTTATGTTGACTCTAAAGTGTGAGACACTAGAGAACTAGAGAGTCAAAATTTAACTACAGTATTATATTTTGAATTTAGTCAGATTTTGATCTAAGGTGGCATATTTATAGCATAGAAAGGCTCAACATAGAAAGATAAGAGATTTAGCACACTTTTAAGCACATTGTTTATTTTTAGTGATTATGCCTCCTATGTATTCAAGATCAAGCCAAATTTATTTTAGTCACTATTGGGAATGTACAAATGTATGGAAAACATAAAAGCTCCTCCTAAATGTGACAATATGCCTCAAGCCCAAAAATTCAAAAGATTTGCAAATAAATACCACAAATGTAGGAGATGTTACATGAAGCTAGAATAATAAGCTCATTTCTTAACTTGTTAAAGCCTGCTGAATCTAAAGGTTTGGTGAATAAATCTGCTAATTGATCATTGGTGTTGACATAATCAAGCACAGTATCGCCCTTGCAAACGTGGTCTCTTATGAAATGACGATGGACATCAATGTCCTTGGTATGTGAGTGTTGGACAGTATTAGCGGCTATTTTCATGGCACTTTCATTATGACACAACAAGAACACTTTGTCAAAGGTTTGCCCATAGTCGAGAAAGGTTTACCTCATGTAAAGGAGTTGAGCACAAGCACTCCCCCCCGCTATGTATTCCGCTTCAGCGGTTGATAGCGCCATAGAGTTTAGTTTCTTGGAAGATCAAGATACTAGAGACCTTCCTAGCAGTTGGCATCCTCTCGAGGTACTTTTTCGGTCAATTTTGCATCCCTGCATAATCTGAATCGGAGTACGCAATTAACTCAAAGGAAGCACCGTTACAATAACACAAACCAACACTAGGAGAAAATTTCAGATATCTGAGAATTCTTTTAACAACAGTTTAGCGAGATTCGTTGGGTGAAGCTTGGAATCGGGCACACATGCAAACACTAAACATTATATCGGATCTAGATGCTGTGAGGTGAAGTAAAAAACCAATTAAGGAGCGATACAACTTTTGGTGAACAGGTTTACCTCCCTTTTCAGTGTCAAGATTTCCATTTGATGCCATAGGCATTGAAATTGGTTTGTAATCGGTCATCTTGAAACTTTTCGCAAATCACCCACATATTTTTCTTGAGAGATGAAGGTCCCTTTAGCCAATTGCTTGATTTGAAAACCAAGAAACAACTTCAACTCTCCAATCATTGACATTTCAAACTCCATGGACATCATTTCTCCAAAGTTCTTGCAATGTAGCTTGTTAGTGTATCCAAAGATTATGTCATCAACATAAATTTGATAAATGAAGAGATTTTCCTAAATGGTCTTAGTAAATAGTATGGGGTCAACACTTTTATAAAAGAAAGTTTTAAGACGTTCATATCAAGCTTTTGGTGCTTGTTTAACCCCGTACAACGCCTTACAAAGCTTGTAAACATAGTTAGGTTGGATTGGATTCTCAAACCTGAGAGTTTGTTCAACAAAAACAAGTTTATCAATAAAACCATTGAGAAAGACGCTTTTAACATCCATTTGAAAAAGCACTATGTTATAATTACAAGCAAAAGCGAGAAGAAACCGTATGGCCTCAAGACGCGCTACGGGGGCATATGTCTTTCCATGGTCAACTCTGGGTATTTGAGTAAAGTCTTGTATCACCAAGCATGCCTTGTTGCGAGTCACCATTTCATTCTCATCTTGCTTGTTCCGGAAAACCCACTTAATGCCGATGACATTGTGTTCTTGAGGTCACTTGACAAATTTACAAACATCATTTCTTTTTATGTTGTTGAGCTCCTCAAGCATTGCTTCCACCCAATTTGAATCTTAAAGTGCCTTTTTAATGTTTTTGGGCTCTACACAAGACACAAAAGAGAAGTGTTTATAGAAATTTGCATGATAGGAATAAGCTTGAACGCCGTTAGTAATGTCACCAATGACTTGGTTTACTGTATGATCTTTAGAAATTTTGTGATGTGTCTTGATGGGTTGTGGTTATTCAATAGGCTTACTTCCATCAGCTTCCTCCATGTCTTCTTGATTGCTTACTTGGGGCGTCATGGAAAGAGATTGCTTCTCATTGGCAGAATAAAAAATTTCTTTTGGTTTTTCAACTCTAATAGTCATATTCTTCATTGCTCTAGCCAATGGCTCATCAAATCACTCAAATTTCCATGCTCTCCTTGAGAGCCTTTATATTTACCAAACTTGATATCATAACTTTACTCAACAAGTCGAGTGTAGTTATTGAACAATGATAGGCTTTGAATTTAGAATAATAACCGAGCATGATACCTTCGTCGCACCTGTTTTGAAACTTACGCAAATGATGTCTCTTTTTGTATATGTACACTTTGCACCCAAAGACATGAAAGTAGGAGATGTTGGCTCAATTTCCAACTAACAGCTCATACGGAGTCTTTTTGAGAAGTCGGTGAAGATAGAGTCGATTGATGGCTTGGCAAGCCATATTGATAGCTTTAGCCCAAACATTGTCGGGCGTGCTTTACTCATATAATTATTGCCCCTTTAATAAGCATCCTATTCGTTCTTTCCACCACACCATTTTGTTAGGGAGCGTATGTGGCAGAAAGTTCATGCTTCATTACTGTTAGTGTTAATGAATTCCGCCCCATTGTCACTTCTAAACTTCTTAATAGGAGATATAAACTCATTTTGGGACTTTTTGCAAAAGTTTTAAAAACAATTCCAAAAACACTTTTATTTGGTAAAAAAACACCCCAAAAAATTGAGAAAATCATCTAGCACCACTGAGCAAAACAAGTTTTCACCGATGCTTGCATAAGTTGTTGGGCCAAGCACATCAATATGTAAAAGTTCGAGTGGACGAAAGGTAGACATGACACTTTTTAATGGATGTGGGTTTGCAATTTGTTTGTAGGCTTATCCTTTTCAAACTTCACATCTTTGAAGCCAACCAACAAATCATTTTTGAAAAGCTTTCTGAAATTTCCCATGCCAATATGTACAAGACGGCGATAGCAAAGCCAACCAATAGAGACTTTAACAATTAAGCACGTTGAGACACACGAGGCATTAAATTTTGAATTCGAGAGATAGAGATTTTGAAATGTAAATCTTAAAATCAATTTTTCAGATTTGTCAAAAATTGAAATTCCATCTTTTGAAAATAGACAATGAAAACACAAGTCACAAATTTGGGACACGGAGAGCAAATTGAAATTGAGATATTCAACAAAGATGACATTGTCGATGGACAAGTTAGGAGAAATAGCGATTTTACTCTTCCTTTTACCCTGCCCTTGCGATTGGTACCAAAAGTGATCTTTGTAAAGTGTGCACCATCCTCAAATGATGTGAACATACGTGAGTCGCTCGTCACGTGTTAAGTGCATCCACTATCTAAAACACAATGAGGGTTGCCACTCTTGTAGTTCAGCTACACAAATAATATAATTTTTTATATTTAGATACCCAAACTAAGTTTATTTTTTGAGGTTAGTGTCCACACTTTCAAGGACAAAGCATTTTGGAACACAAATTCATTTAGTACGAGCAATTAAATTCTTGGGGCCAGCATACTTAGCAAACACTTTTTCAAGATCATCTCCAAAGAGCAAATAGTGTGAATCAATAATGGAACCTTTCTTGACAAACACCCATTTTATTTTGACATTCAAATGGGTGTGATTTCCTGCATTACTTTTGCTAAAGCAAAAGGTCTATTTTACACCCTAAACTATCGTGGTCCATCTACTTAAGTCCCCAAACTTTGAAACCAGGTATTCTATCCCAAAAAACCGGAAGAAAGTTGTAAATAACCCCCTGTGCGCGGTTTTGAGGATGGTTTTGCTACTTGGCTGTCCACTCGGGTCAATTTGCCACGGTGTCGTCGTGTGTGGCATAGCCACCGGAGTGGTCCCACATGTCAAGCTCTCTCTCCTCTCATATCTTGTTTTGCCTCTCTCTCCTTCTCTTTCTTCTTCAAAGGCGCATGCCACGACGCAAGCTGTGCACGCACAACCTCACCAAGCGCCCCATCCCATGGCGGCGGTGATGTCGGGGTCCTAGCCGGCGGCAACGATGACACGGTGAAGGGCGGCCCAGAGCGCGCCGATGAGGACGGACGCGACCGAGGATGTAGCTAGATATGGCGGCGGCTGTGCTAAGTCGGCGGCATCCAGCGGCCCTCGTCGCGTCGTGGAGGCCGGCGGCGGCATGCGCCCGTGGAGCAAGGCATTTGGGGCAGCGTAGTCACGGTAGGATGGAGGAGGGCGCCGATCTTGGGCGACAGATCCGAGCGACGGGAGAAGGGTGGCATTCGCTTGGCCTGTCGGCGCCAGAGACAAGCAGCGTAGAGGAGGGCGCCTGGGAGGGAGGGGCAGCGTGGGGAGGGAGAGGCGGCGGCGAGAAGGCACGGGATGCCGGCGGGGAAGCTGGAGCGAGGAGGCGGTGGTGGGAAGAATGAGGCAGAGAGAGGGAGAGTCAGGGGAGAGGAAGAGAAGAACAGGAGAGGAGTGAGAGGGTATGACAGCCGGGTCCCATCATTATTAAAATTTATTTGTATTTATTTTTCTGACTAAATTGCCACGTCGCCAGTCACGTGGATAAAACCACTCTCAAAACCCTTGCGGGGTGTTATTTGCACATTTTTCCTAGTTTTAGGGGGCGAAATACATGATTTCGTAGTTCAGGAAGTTATAGAGATGAAGGGTCATAGTTTAGGGTGCAATATAAACTTTTTTCATTTGCTAAAAAGAGGCTTGGGGCTTATCCGTCCACCTTTCTTGGGCACCTCCCTTTGGGTAAAAACCAATCCTGCCATACCGAAAGTAGCCCTTTGCTCCTCAAGCATTTTATCAAGAGCAATGCTACCAAAATAGCATTTTTCAGGTCTCTTTTCAAATATTGCAAGCCTAAACTTAAGTTTTTCGTTTTCAATCATTAATTTCCTAACACACATAGCAGTTTTACAATTTTTGTCATCACACATACTAGACGAGTTTGAGCTACTTATGCTAGAAGAATTTGAAATGCTAGATGCAATACAACTAAAATCATGTAAATCATCATAAGAAGTGTAAGCATCTTTTTTAGTTGGTTTATCATAAGTTAAGTCAATAACTTAACTAGTAAAATTTTAGGAGATTGACTAGCAATTTTAGGACAAACAAACATGGCAATTTTAGGAGATTGACTAGCAAGCAATTTGTCTAGTTGAGCAGTTATTTAAGCATGAGATTTCTTTAAAAAACTATGCTCATTTTCTAGAACTTCACGTTTCACAACGAGAGAATCATGATCATTGCCCATAGAATATAAAGCTTTCTTTAAGCTTTTATTTATAGAAGTTTCTCTCTTTAGGGAAGCATTTAAATCATTAATCATCGCAACCAAGTCATCATAAGAGGGGAAATGATGTTGCGGAACGAATTATTCTTTGAGGATGGGGAGAAATGTTTCCTCTTGGAGTCGATAAGACTGACTTTCTTCATAAGCTTACTTACCCTTTTCATATGGAAAGCTAGCTCCATGACATCATTTACGGTATCACTCTTTTGTTCTTCATCATCGGAGCAAGTCTTCTCTTTTGCCTTGAGGGCAAGATCCTTCCTCTTGGCCGTACCCTCACCCTCATGAAAATGCAGCTCATGAGTGCTTAATCTTCCCAATAACTCGGTTGGAGTGAGAATCTTGAGATAACAACTATTTTTTAGGTATGTAACCAAATCCCGAAAGCACCGAGGCAACACCTAAATCATCTTGCGGCAAATCTCAACATTTTGTAGCTTGGATCCGGATCCCTTGAGCTCACTGATAATGTGTTCAACCTAGTGAAACATGTCTGATGTATACATGGACCGTGGGTATCCTAAATGGGATGTGAAGATCACCTAACAGGGGGTGGGCCGAGCTGGCCATACATCAACACGCGTAACCCAGGTCATGCCTTGCCTTGCACGGCAGGGCAGAATAGATATAGAAGCCTGTCCCGAATAGGGAAGGCGTGATTGTAACCCCGAGCAACTACGCGACCGGGATAGAAAGATAGAGATAGGAATTTTACCTCATGACCGATCAAAACTCAATCTTGTAATCCCGCCTCTTCCCACTATATAAGTGGGGCAGGGGACCCTAGATCGACATCCTTCACATTGACATCAGATCATCATTATAATCCCAAAACATAGGAAAAGGGTATTACCTCCTCTACGAGGGCTGAACCTGTATAATCCCATGTCCCATGTTACCATCGAGTTTGAGATCCAACACATAACCCCATAAAAATTATTGACGACAACACCCCCCGGTTAAACAAATGTTGACAGTTGGTGCGCCAGGTAGGGGACAATAACCAGCCCAAAGCTTCCTTTGACTTGGAAGACTTCAGCCTACCTTCGGTTAGGTTCCCGTTCGGGTTGCGCAACACCACCACCACATACTAGCAGATGATTTGTCGGGGGCTCAATTCTAAATCAGGATATGAGGAGCGCCCAACCAAAGATGAATCTCGAATGGTAGGCGTCATCACCGGAGATCCACACGGGTTCGACATCCAGGACGACCCCACTCTTCGTTTTGCCCACTCAGAAACCGAATCGGAAAGCATGCAGCACGGGAAGTTGTCCTGATTTCTATGGTGTCTACGTAATTGAAGATCAAAGGACCGAGTCCCAGCGCTATCGGAACGAAGAAGCAGTAGGCGCAGATCGCCTTCGTCGTGACGACAGTGCTGGGTCTCTGCAAGCTACGGCCTAGAACGTAAATAAAGACATTGAAAACAAAGATGGGGGACCAAGCCATCTTTCATACACCACAACAAAACATCGTCGCCTCCAAAACACTGCTTGTCAGCTTGGGTCCGATGATCCCGGTCGACAACCCCGCTACGCCGATCGTGGCCTAGATTAAGACCTTGGTGACGGTGGTAGCAATCCAACATAACCAGCCAGATCCAGGGCTGAAGGCACACTCAGGCACTCAGACCAACAATCGAACCACGACCAGTCGGGTGGAGCGTTCTTGCCGTGAGTCCCATCACCACGGGGATGCCGGTGATGGTATTAGCCACGATCTGCGTGAAGACCTTAATGCCAAGCGACCGGAGAGAGAAGATGATGAGCAACGAGACCGAGACGACGATTGTCAACATTTTGGCATCCACCACGACGATCATCGTGGGTATCGTCAGGGTGATTGGTGCGATCACGAGTGCCGACGAGCTAGGTCACCACGACGATCTCCTGCACGCTACGACAACGGGTCCATTGACAAGATCCGTGCATTCACCACCCGGCTTCGTCGGGTGGTTTAACCTAAGGGATTCAATCCCAAGGGAATCACCAAGTTCGATGGGGAACGAGATCCATAGGCATGACTTCAGGTCTAAGCTCTAGCTGTCAAGGTGGGTGGTGGAGATCAGATTGTGATGGCGAATTACTTGCCTATCACACTTACTGTCGGCTGGTGACTAACTGGGGGGTCACCGCCGGCAATGAATTTGTACGAGGGGATGCTAATCGAGAACCAAGCTAGATGGTAACACAAGACATGGTTATACAGGTTCAGGCCCTCAACGGAGGAGGTAACACCCTACTTCCTGTGTTCTGGGATTATATGGTGGATCAGGATGTGGGATGCAAGATGATGCTATATGTCATCTATGATGATTCATGCCGATGGCCTCTACCCCCTCCCTTTATATAATGTAGGGGGAGATAGAGTTACAGGATAGCACGTGGTATACGATAGCTAATTTTGTTATGCTGTTACATGTCATGCATGTGTTGATCTGCTAATTACATGGAGATAGATTATATCCTCGGGAACTTCCTTGGAGCTCAAGACGCGTGTAACCCAAGTGGTCTCTATCCTTGATCAGCCGACTTGGATCGCCCCCTATCAGCTCCCTTATGGGCCTTCTAGAGGATACCCGGGGCCCATATAGTCCACACTTACCCTTTTGGCTCAAGCATGGCTTACGGGTCTCCCCGAGAACTCTATCGATTCCTAGAGGGACCTCTGTGAGCAGTTGATCGCAAACTTTCAGGGCACTTATGATAGGCCTGAGACACCATGGGATCTATACCATTTGCATCAGAAGAAAAGCGAGTTCCTCTGGGTGTTC
This sequence comes from Raddia guianensis, assembly GCA_036346415.1. Taxonomy (NCBI): domain Eukaryota; kingdom Viridiplantae; phylum Streptophyta; class Magnoliopsida; order Poales; family Poaceae; genus Raddia; species Raddia guianensis. The sequence continues at coordinate 40,590,895 of CM070539.1, forward strand.
ATCCGACGCTTCACGCAGAAGAAGAATACCATTCGGGACGTCTCGGACGCGGTTGTTATCACGGCCTTCTAGAAAGGGGTTAGTGACCCCGATCTGATAAAAAAGATCTCCAGGAAACCACTAGCTACAATAAAGGAGATGTTTGCCATGGCAGACCGTTATGCCACCGCTTCGGATGCTCCAGCCGAGCGCCAGGATGATCGCCCGAATCACAAGAACAAAAAAGCACAGCCCGAGTCCTCTAAACAAAAGAAGAGGAAGGGTGAAGAGATGGTTGCCTCGGCGGATCGCAGTCAAGCCCGACCACCGTGCATGGAAGACTATAATAGGTCGATGGACGCACCCTGCCCTTTCCATCCCAAAGGAAGGCACGCGGTCAAAGATTGCTTTACCCTAAAAAAGTTCGCTCAAGAACATAACAAGCAGTCGGATCCTAATGTTGACGAGGCTAACAAAAAGCGTGACCCTCCAGCTGACAACTATCAAGAGACAGAGCGTGAGCTTAATTACATATTCAGAGGATCGACAACATATGAGTCCAAGAGCAAGCAAAATCTTACCCCTCGGGATATCAATGCAGTCATGCCGGTGACCTCCCGGTGCTTGAGATGGTTCGAGGTTCCCATCACGTTCAACCGATCGGATCACCCCGACCATATACCGTATCTTGGCTGGACCTAGTCATCTATGGCGTCAAACTCAAGAAGGCACTGATTGATAGTGGGAGCGGGTTAAACATACTTTTCTCCAAATCTTTCGACGATATGAAGGTTCCTCGCTCAGAGCTCCAGCAGGGCTCGTCGCCGTTCCACGGGGTAATCCTCGGGACCTCGGCAATACCACTCGGGCAGGTCACCCTACCCGTCACTTTTGGAACAAAAGTTAATTTTCGGACCGAATTTATAAACTTCGAAGTTGTGGATTTCGAGACGGCGCATCACGCTATCTTGGGAAGGCTGGGGTTAGCCAGGTTCATGGCAGTCAACCACTACACATATCTGGTGCTTAGGATGTCGGGCCTGAAAGGCATCATCATCGTGTGCGGCGAAGTCAAGCAATCCTTTGTCTGTGACTAGGAAAGCTGCCGGCCCAGGAGTTGCAGACCATCTTCATCACCTGACCGTTTGCGGTTTGGGGGCTCGACATGATCGGACCTCTAAAAAAATGCATGGTGGTTTTACTCATTTTTTCGTCCTGTAGACAAATTCTCAAAATGTAGTGAAGCCAAACCAGTTGCGAAGGTCACATCCACGAAGGCAAGGGAGTTTTTTCAATAGATTGTTGTCAGATTCAGCGTTTCAAATAGAATCATCCGGACAATGACACTTAGATCAAAAGCGGCAAATTACCGGACTGGTGTGAAGAGCTCGGCATTAAGATTTGCTTTTCTTCTGTGGCGCATCCGCGAAGAAATGGACAGGTCGAACGTGACAATGACATGGTTTGGCAAGGGGTAAAAGCAAGAACTTTTGATCGTCTTATACCATACGCTACACGATAGGTCAAAGAATTGCCAACGGTCCTCTGGGGTCTAAGGACCACTCTAGACAAGGCAATCGGGTAGTCACCTTTCTTGCTCGTTTATGGCTCTGAGGCAGTTTTACATACCAAGCCCGAATTCGCTTCTTCGCAGGTTCGGAACTACAAAGAAGAAGAATCAGGCGCCAATTGTCTCGAAGATCTCGACTGACTAGAGGAGGTCAGAGACGTCGTGACGATCCAGTCAGCCAAGTACCTTCAGGGCTTGCGTCGCTATCACGATCGCAATGTTCGAGCACGTGCTTTCTCCAAGGGAGATATGATCCTCTAAAGGAATTAGAAAAGCGAGCACAAGCTATCCGCAAGTTGGGAAGGCCCTTATATCGTCGAAGAAGTAACGCGCCTGGGGGCTTACGGGCTCTAACGCGAGGATGGCACGGTTGTCGACAACTCGTGGAACATAGACCACCTACACCATTTTTACACTTAAATTTTTGTACTCGATTATCTTTTCAATTAATAAAGGCTTTTTCATTATTGTAAGAGCGATCTGAGTTCAAGCTAGACTTGATACCTAGCCGAGTTCTTGACTACGTAGTAAGTCAGAGGCTACACCTAATTCGTGCACCTATGCGTATGTTCTTCTTTGATTCTTTTGAATGGTTATACAATTGTAATATGGAAGATACAATTGTAATTTCGGATAACTACAAATTTGGTTAGATGATAGAGATAGGAATCCTACCTCGTAACCGACCAGGATTCCTCCTTATAACCCCACCCCCTCCACTACATAAACGGGGTAGGGGCCATAGTTCGGCAACCAATCTAATACCCTCGCCTCATAACACAACTTGAGGCCGAGAACATAACATACGAGAGATCTTCCGATCATCTTGTACACATATACCCCATATAAATCCCAGAGCACAGGACTAGGGTATTACCTCTACCGATGAGGGCCTGAACCTGTATAAAAAAGACCTCCTGTCTTGTGCTACCATCGAATTTGGATCCAGCTCATAACCCCATTAAAATTTATTGCTGACGATAACCCCCGGTTAAGCACCCGTTGACAGTTGGCACACCAGGTAGGGGCAGCATCGAGATCAATCTCATGAAACCCGATGGCATCGATCAACAGAGTCGCCGTCGTCTCCGCCCCCGACCAGGCTTACCGCTTTCGGAGTCGACTACGTCATCAACGACTTCGGTGAACACCTCTCGGATTAGGATCAGATCCAATCTGGGGGAACTACAACAACGCCTCCCGCTCATGTTGGGGAAAGCAACGGCCATCTACTCATGAGTAATACGCCAAGGGCTCACTTCCCGACTCGGATACGGCGATGGCTCGAAGCCAGATTCTGGACACGATCTTGTTTCTTCGATTTTCGTTGATCCAGAAGGAAGTTCGGGATCAGACTAGATGCGTTGGAAAGATATTTTTGTCAGCTTTCTGTGAAGCCAAAGAACGCCCAAAACGGAGTCCGGATATGTCCGGGGCGTCCATTTGAAAGTAGACTGTGCGGGAAGGTCGCGAATCTAAGCAAGCTCGTAAAGCTCGGCGGCCGCGGCCGCGGCGTGTAGCTAAGCCGCAGCACACCTCGAAAGACATTGAGAATCAGAAAGGAGCTTCTCTGAACGATTGACGACCAACACTTTTTTCGAACTCGGACCCGATTGTTGACGTCAAATAAACGCCAATTTTATACGTTAACATATTCCAGAATTCCGGCATTTCGGATGGAAAATCAAGGTTTATACTACCATTTTATTTATTCTAATAAAGTTTCACAAGTTTTGGTGAATTGTGGGTCTACAGGTACAAAATAGGAAAAACCAAAGCCAGACCAGGCAAAATGCTAGGCCGGCCGACCCACCCTATGCCGGCCGACCTGGCCACGTCACCAATCCGGCTCAGTCTTCTCCCCAGTGGCATAAAAACACAAAATGAGGACACCTAGACCATTCATTGCCATCGGTTTGATCGAATGGACACGGTTGCTTCATAAATGTGCATAGGATTCCCTTGGATTTCTTTCTTGCGCATGTCCACTTGATCCACCGGCTTAAGGGGTTAATCTACACCATCAAGGGAGCATCCTAGAAGAAATCCACGGCCGAGAGGTGAGGAAGGTGGGTCGGCCGACCCACCCTAGGCCGGCCGACCCACTCTTGAGGCCCTTTGGATTCCCCTTTGGAGGAGGGTTGGATGACATGTGTCCCTACACGTGGAGCACCCCGGTTGGCTGCGGAACACTATAAAAGGACCCCTACACTCACTTGTAACACAACACACAACACTTTTCACACTTTCATTCCACTTATTAGAGTAGCTCTTAGTTAGTAGAAGTTGGGAGTTAGAGTAAGTCGGGCTGAAGCTCGGAGTTTCGGAAGTGTCTTCGGGAATTCGGGTAATAGCTCTTGTACCCTTTCCTAATTGTTTCAATTAGTGAGATCACTTCATTCATTGCTTAAGTGTTGAACTTTATTTGAGCTGAGTATATCTACATAAATGAGTTGTGTAGATTTGCCTTACCAGTAGCTTGTATTCGTCTGGAATCAGTTTAGGTTCTCACTCATATACTGTTAGAGCCAGGCATTGAACCTAGATCAACTTCTTTTTGGTACTGAGGAAGATTGATTAGAAATAGTAGCAGACGTGGTGGGACTAACTCGGTTTACACCCAGGTCCACGTATATGTGGCAGGTGGTTGTTGACGGTCCTTATTTGTAATATTTTGTATGCTTTTCACCATCAACATATCTACAAAATAAAGGAATTCAAACTATATTAAGGCTAACATTAATGAATTCCACGAGTTTTGGTGTAGTCTCTTGTTTTGCAGGCATACACAAGAGAAGACGATTTATCGGCCGTATGCAAATCGGACGAAAGATGGAGTTTCAATTAAACATATTTTCAAAAGTCATAAAATGAAAAAATGGACTGCACTATGATGAAGAGCTCGTCGAGACAATCGAAATGTATATATTATTTGCTATATTTGGAGTTCGGATGAGGGAGAAAGGAGTTCCGAAAGATGACGGATCAGACCGGACCAGACCAGCAGGTCGGCCGACCCAAGCCAGGTCGGCCGGTCCCTTCTTTTGGCCAATTTGCGTCGGTTTCTTTCCCACACGCCAAGCAACACACGTAGAGGCCATCCCAACCATCCACGCAAGTTGGTTTGATCCAGATCAGGAATTGCTTCATAAGAATGCATAGGATTCTAAAGGAACCCAATGCTATCGGTCTCCAACTGCCAAACCGACCTACCCCCGGACCCGCCTTGGATTCTTCTTTGAAGGGGGGTTGTGTGACACTTGTCCCAACACGTGGCACTTGCTCACTCGCCCCGGCACACTATAAAAGGAGGTGTTCACCTTCATTTGTGATCATGGAGAAGAGAAGGATTTAGTTCCACATTGTATTAGAGTAGGAAGAGCGGTGAGGTAAGAGTGTTGGAGATGAACCGGAGGCCTTGGCACTCTCCTACTTGTACCTCGGGAATAAAGCTCGGCTTCGAGTGAAGTTCTCCTCTTCAGTCTGGTAACACTGTGGCCATGCTCTTTTATTTATAAAGAACTTCCAGTTCAAAGCTAGTTTATTTAATGAGAACCCCGTTTGCAACTGGTGAGATATATACTTTGCCTTTTGTGAATACTTTACTCTGTGCACTAGTAAAGTACTAATTGTTAGTGTAGACGCGGTGTCTAGACTAGTAATTACCTTGGTTGACGCCCAGACCCAACGGACTGTCGTGGATGGTAGCAGGTGGTGACAGCCATGTCTATCCTTAGTAATGTTCCACCACGTTAGGGTTGGCTCCGTAGGGCCCTTCGAGGGTGACCATAACTCTCCAGGCTTCTTAAGTGAAGGTGGGCGGGTAGCAGGCCTGCCGTGCTCCGACGTAAATAAAGCCAGCATAGAACTGAGTGCACACTCTTAGGCTAGTGTGACCTAAACCAGAAGACCCTCTCGACCTTCCTAATTGTTCTCTCTCCCATCTAGATAAGATTAATTCAAGACTGGTAGCTTCTTGTTCGCTGTGGATTCGATACCCCGGAATACTTTAGGGTGAAAGACTTCAACGATATCCGTGCACTTGCAGATTAATTTCTTTGAGCGTAACTATCGCCACCAAGCTTTTCTGGCGCCGTTGCCGGGGAACGGTAACCTACTAGTCAAGAATTCTCTCTTATCTATTTATCATGGATGCAAAACCTCTTTTCCAACATTTGGCTCCCAAGGGCGAGTACCTAGAGCCACCATTATCTTCGCATCCTATCAAAACCCCTAACTATGAGCTTAGACCTGAGCTTATAGTTTTGGTGCGGGAACATCCTTTACTGGAATCGGGGACGATAATCCTTATGACCACCTACGTGACTTCGAACAACTCTGTTCGACTGTCATTATCGAAGGGATGGCCCAAGACACTTTGAAATGGAAGTTGTTTCCGTTTTCTTTAACGGGAACAACCAAGAAGTGGTACATCCAGACCGTAGGTAGAGTCAACGGCAGTTGGGAAGCATTGAAGGACAAATTCTGCTTCACTTTCTTTCCTATCTCTAAGATTGTCGATCTTCGTAAGAAGGCCCTGACCTTTGAGCAAGACGAGAAGGAATCCCTAGGAGCAGCTTGGGCTCGATACACCCATCTAGCCTTTTCAGGACCGGATTTAGCTATCCCAGTACCAATTTTCATGCAGCATTTTGTTTGTGGTCTCAACCCGGACAATGCTAAATTCTTGGACTTAGCTTCTGAAGGAGCTTTTATGTATAAGACAGTAGAGGAAGGAAGAGAAATCCTGGATAAAATTCTCAATAATACTCCCTTCATAGAAATATACGATGAACCTCCCGAGCCTGATGAACAGATAGAGAATCTTGAGATTCTCGAATCTCGTTCAATATCTGTCCCACTTAGCATTCCAGGATCACCCAAAATAGAAGAAATTCCCGAACCATCCCATACCTCAAACCCTGATCCTTTTTGCACTTCAGCCCATGTTCTTGACGAGAAAATTCATGATTATCTTTGTCCCCGTTCTCAAGAACTTTGGTCCTCGGGCCTCGAAGAGGGTGATCCCTATAATGTTCCTTGCTCCTCTAAACCCTTCACCGAAGAGGAGGAACCACATCTCGACTTGGACAAGCCTGAATATCTTTTTGTCGAGAGAGGGAGTGTAGAAAAGGGCATGGATAGTTTTTAGTGCATAGATGAACCTTTAGAATGTCATAGACAAATATTAAATGTTAAATCTGTTTGGTCTATGGACATTCCTGAGATGCCAAGAGTAGAACCCGTTAAAAAAGGTCTTGATAATGAGCGCGGAAGTTTCATCTTTGAAGAACACCAAGAACCGTTCTCACTAGACGTACCTGCAAATTTCATGGGTGCCATCTTTTACGAGATCTTTAACCATCCAATGCTCCTACGACAAAATCCCTTTAAACAAATGGTTGTAGATGTGTTTGTGTATAACAAGCATTGCAAATCTCGTAGTCGTGTTTGCCATAAATCTTGCAGCTAGAAGAACAAGGCTTTAAAAAATTAAAAAATAAAATTAGGACCAGGCGCATTTAGCTTTCCCTTCCAATAAAATTTTCTTTCTTAGTTATGCACCTTAGATAATTTGTTCCATTCCAAAAAAAATTGTTGAATAAAATGCAGAGTTACCTCCCTTTGAGTGGAAGTGTTGACTTTTGTCGTGAGTGCATAACTACTCCAACCGGTGTATCATTATGCACCGGTCGATTCTTCAGACTAACAGTTTCTGCCAAGATATTTTCAACATAGATCATAGGTACCATGAACACCTGGCAAGCAAAACTCGGCACAAGCGGTCGTGAAACCATAGTTAGCTTTCGACACTTCCAAAGGTATGACCTCTTACCTCTCCCTACTTTTGAATTGATCATGATATGCAATGGAAAGATTAAAAATTGATCAATTCCACCATGAGTCATCTGGAATTTGGATACGACTTTGTTTTTATATTCTAGCTGGCATGATCATTATTTTTTTATTAGTACTCATTTCTTGTGGGAACAAACACTATTTAGGAGAGGTCTAACCTAAGTTGTTGACTTTTGTGATATAGTAAGATAGAGGCAATTCTCTTTAGTCAGTGCAGACTCAGAGAATTTTGATTTTTCAAATAAAACTCCCAGCTCTAGATGTTCTTTAGTGATTTATTACCAACCACAGCCAAAAGCTTATCATAATATTTGAGCCTTCATTTGTAGTTTTGATCATACTGAGTTGGGCTAAAACCTGAATCCTCTTAAGAAATGTTATCTATTCCAATCATTTTCCTTCGCGTATCCTTTGATTGCTAGCCTTTTTTATATCTGGTAACGCTGAAATTCCACCACGGAATTAAGCATACATCTTTGCCAGATATTCCACCCCGAAACATTTAGCCAATCATATTTTCTAGTGCCACCATACCTACCTATATGATGGTCCTCCAAAATAAATGATCCATTTGCCAAAACTTTTCATAAAGTCCCAAATTTGACAGAGGCATAAAAGAGAAGAAAAAAAGAGAGAGAGACTAATCATAGGTCTCCCTTCTATATTGAAAGAAAAAAAAAACAGAGAGAGAGAAAAGGAAAAAAAAAAAAGGAGATAAAAAAATATCTCTTTAGGCCTCCTTTATCTCTTTTGAAAAAGGGACGAAAATTTGAAAAGTGGATTTTAAGGAGGAGACCATTATTCCCAAAATACAAGATCGATGTGTTGGACTCATTAGTACCACACATCCTTGTACTTGTGTTTCTTCTTATTCCTTTGGCGTGAGTTCATTCTCTCCCTCACCCATGGATATTATTTCTTATATGATTGGAAATTAGATTAACATTATCTTCATTAGGATCTAGTTTTAACCTGATAAAAGTGTGTATCATAACTACCCCAATATCCTACCTTGAGCTCCACACAAACCTTAGATGTAGGATAAAAGCTGCACCGGCCTTGGTGAGGAATATAAACACCTCTTGAGTGATTTGAGAGTATCACTATAGGAGTAATCATGAGCTGGGCATTTATTTCCTAAAATGGATAAAAACTATGAGTAGGCCAATTAATGAGATTTTCCCTCTCGTCAAGCTGTTCCATTTGTCAACTACTAAAGGTAAGACCTGTAGACACATCAAAAACTCACAAGTCTTGAGGAATATTTTAGAATAGTACTCATGCCGGTTAAATATATTAAAAAGATGTTATTCAAAAATTCTTGACTTTGGACTTGTACCCGTGGTTCGAAATTCTAACCTTTTCTCGGGACGAGCAAAGATCTAGCGTAGGGGTGTGTTGACGGTCCTTATTTGTAATATTTTGAATGCTTTTGACCGTCAACATATCTACAAAATAAAGGAATTCAAACTATATTGAGGCTAACATTAATGAGTTCCACGAGTTTTGGTGTAGTCTCATGTTTTGCAGGCATACACAAGAGAAGACGATTTATCGGCCGTATGCAAATCGGATGAAAGATGGAGTTTAAATTAAATATATTTTGAAAAGTCATCAAATGATAAAATGGACTGCACCATGATGAAGAGCTCGTCGAGACGATCGAAATGCATATACTATTTGCTATATTTGGAGCTCGGATGAGGGAGAAAGGAGTTCCGGAAGACGACGAGCCAGGCCAGACAAGACCAGGCAGGCCGGCCGACCCAAGCCAGGTCGGCCGGTCCCTTCTTTTGGTCAATTTGCCTCGGTTTTTCTCCCACACGCCAAGAAACACACCTAGAGGCCATCCCAACCGTCCACTTCAGTCGGTTTGATCCGATGGTAGTACTTCCTTCACAAATGAGCATAGGATTCCATTGGATTTCTAACTTGCCGGCATCAAGTAGCAAAACCGACTTGGGGAAGTAATCTAGACCGTCTATGGAGCATCTACACCGAATTGGAGGGCCAGATGATGAAAAGGGTGGGCCGGCCGACCCACCCTAGGCTGGCCGACCCTCCTCGGATGCCGCCTTGGATTCTCCTTCGGAGGGTGGCAACATGACAAGTGTCCCATGCCGTGGCACCCTCCCATTGGCTCGGGAACACTATAAAAGGACCCCCTCACCTCACTTTCACCACACACCACCACACTTCACTTCATCCACTTCATTTAGAGTTGCTCTTTAGTTAGAGTAGATTAGTTGGGAGTTGGAGTCGAGTCGAGCTGAAGCCTCGGAGTTCCGGAAGTGTCTTCGGGAATTTGGGTAACGCTCTTGTATCCTTTCCTGTTTACCAAAAGTATTCAGTAAGACTACTTCATTCATTTTATAAAGTGTTGAGCTTTATTTGAGATTGAGCATACCTACATATATGAGTTGTGTGGATTAGCCTTACCGGTAGCTTGTATTCGTCTGGAATCAATTTAGGTTCTCACTCGTATACTTATGTGACAACCCCGGCTTCACCGGAATCTACCCATGATCCATTGCTAGTCCCAGAGATCAATACTAGCAACTCATGAGCGACTTGGTTCGAGCATCACAACACAGTCGTCATAACTAAGAAAATATTATAACGCTGCAAAAGTAATTGTACCACAACCACTTATTACAATAGTCTTCATAAACCATATAATAATATTCAGAGTAGCGGAAATCCAAATGATATGCAAGAATAAATATGTCGATGCTCTCTAATCCAACCCTTCAGCGATAGCTAGCCTTTTGCAAAGTCCGGCACAGAATCCTCCTGATCCTGCGGGCAAACCGGAACCGAGTCTTCTCTTGAACAAATATATCCGTGGTTTGTATAATGAGTACACGGCTACCCAGCAAGAGTCCTTATAAATGATGCAAGGATAATATCAAGAACAGGATGGTTAATTTGCATAAACACCTATTCTAGTCAACATTAATTAAAATGTTGTGAAAACATTTGTTGAACAGTTGATAAGATGAACGAACTCCCCAAGGTAACAAACAGAGCTCGACTTCGAAAGCCCCTCTAAAAAACTGCATAAGCCTCGAATACTCAAACCAAAACCATCCCTTCAGGTTATTATTAAACACATGATACTACCATGTACGGCCTACCTCCCCTCCCATAACTGTGGGAACGGCTATCATAATAGTTTTAACTCTGCAGAGTGTAGCACACTTTACCCATAAGCCGAGTGGTACTTTTGCATCTTAGCTCTTCCTTAGGAGCCTAGACCAAGTAACAATACAAGGCGATTCATTAGTTCCCTCTGTTAACACCGATACCCCCTCTAAGGTTTAGGCACTCGGGCCGCCCTCTTGAGCCAATGGACCGCAGCCCGATCTTTTCAAAGTAAAGTGTGTTTACAGTCTTCCCTAACTACTAAGCCAGGACTAGCACATGCAGGCCTTACATGCTTAAGCTAGCACTTATGGTTGCGCTTGTTCGGTTTGGCTGGATTGGCACACGTCCAAAGTCCTTAGACCAAGGTGACTACCTCCACAGAATCCACATTCCACAAAACCACCCGACTATGCCACCTTTAGTCAACACACGCCACGTAGGTTTTAGTTTATTAGGTTAAAGTAACTCAGCATCTCCAATCATATCAAGTCAGAAGAATAATTAAGTGATGAATAACCTAACAACTAATAACCCACGAGCACTAGCATCTATGCACAAGGATAGGCTAGGAATAATAAATAAGGCAGCAATAAAGGCTAATTCACAGGGTCAATGACGCAGTGTGAATATTAGGTTTCTACCCTTCCCATCATTTTATGCATGAGAGAATAAATAAAAACAATAAACAGGTGAGTTTTGTAAATTGGGAGAGCAAGATGCAACTATCTTGCCTTGGTAGTACTCCGGGTCTTGGAATCCTCCTCCGAACGGCTCCTGGAAACCTTCCGAGCAACGTGAATACGGACGATCTACACGTATATGCATATGTGCAAGAAACAGCAAAACAATCAACAGAACATATAGCTCAATAAAATATATAAAATTCTAGGGGATTTATGAAAAATAATGGCTCTGGAATCACCTAATTTGAAGTTTGGATGCTCCCGAAACAATTCCTGGAAGTTTTAGAAAAAAATCAGAAAACTCTGAAAAGATTAAACCGGTTTAAACCGAGAAAACCAGCGAACTAGAGAATCGGGGCGGCTCGGCGCCGCTGGCGCAAGCGGGCGACACGCTGGCAACAGGCGGTTGGCAGTCGGGGCAGAAGCGACGCGGCAATGACGCGTGGCGGCGTGGCGGCCGAGGGCGGGCGGGAGCGAGCGCGGCGACGCGACGCGTGGCGGCGCGGCGGCGACGCTGGTTGCGGGCACATATGGTAATAGCACGCCGACGCATGGCGGCACGGGCGAAGCGATCTTGGTAGCGCGTAGCTCTGGCGGCGGCGGCGGGGGGGAGTGTGGGCTGCCACCGGCGGCGGAAAAAGGGCGGGCACGGCCGGCGACGCGGCGGGCGGCGGGACGGCAGGCGGCGACGGCGGTGGCGCCAAGAACTCCGGCGAGCCTTTTCTCGCGCAAAACTCAACCAAATTTGACGATCCGGGTATCCATTTGGGCCGTCTCGACGAGATCTACAACATGGCACCATCTAATCTTGAGTTTAGACAAGGGACAGAGAGGGATCTGTAAAAAGGGTTTCGGTGGGGACGATTTCTGACGGCTAGGGTTTGGGACTTGAGGGATTTCGTGATGAGGACTTGGGACAGGGGTCTTGGGGGTTTATATAGTGCCAAGGACGACCAGGGCAGGGCCTTGGGCTAAGAGGTGTTGGGTTAGGACTCGAAATCTAATTCAAGTAGAATTCAGATAGGCCGCGGGATTGTTTAACAAGAAAACAGAGTTTCCTTTGCTGGATTGGGCTGAAATTTGGAGGGTAATTCGGATTAGGCTTCAAAAAGGTCCACTCCAAATTAGAGCACGAGATTCCCTCATTTTCTCATTATTTGATGGATTTGACGAGCTCCCGGCAGAACGACAAAACTTCAAGGAATCACAAGCTAGCTTTTAAATTTTCGCATGAAATTTTGAGGGTTGCTTGATGATGGCTTCCAAGAATTACTAGAATGTTTCCAGAATTTTCCTAAAGGGTTTCCTAGGGTTTTGCCTTTAAACCTAATTAAAAGTAATTTAAACTAGGGTTTTGTACATAACAATTCCCTTTATTTAATTTTAATTTTTTTGAAAATACAAGTGACATACGACAAAATAGAGGATGTCACAACTTAGAGAGCTACGTATTGAACCTAGATCATCTTCCTAGGATCCGAGGAAGGTTGATTAGAAATAGTAGCAGACGTGGTGTCTGAGACTAGGACTAACTCGGTTTACACCCGGGCCCACGTATATATGGTAGGTGGTAGGTGGTGACAGCCCTATCCATCCGTAGATACTAAGTATCTCGTGCGTAACCCACAGCGTCCGGCTTTGGACCAATAGAGCCAAATCGGAACGATCATAACCATTCGGGATTCCAATTCAGGATAGCGGGTGGTAGTGAGTGTCCGAGCTCCGACGACGAATATTAAGTGAACACTGATCGTTATTGCGCAAGCTCTCTCAATAAACTGAATCACACAACATTTACCAACTTATTAAACTCGTCTCATTGTCCTCCCAATTGTCTGCCTAATTATCGTAGCACTCTACTTAGTGTGTGTGTGTGTGTGCGTGTGTGTCACCGGTCTAATTATCGTATCATATTTACCCCTTAGCTAGCTGGTTGGTATCTCAATAATATAGATATTAGAATTATCTTTCTCCATCGTTCCCTGTGGATTCGATACCTTGAAATACTCCTAGGTGAAAACTACAAGCGATATCCGTCCGCTTGTGGATTAATTTCTAAGAGCGTAAGAATCGTCAACAAGTTTTCTGGCGCCGTTGCCGGGGAACGTAGCGGTAGAAGATAATTCAAAAAAAAATTCCAATCCAAAAAAAAATTATTTATACCAGCCTAGTTAGCGGGTTTATCCCTGCTCTGCCTTGTTTGGACAAACTAGCAGAGCTGTACATGACCGAATTTGACCTTTCGAAAAACTTCCACCAAAACTTTTCGGAAAACTTCGACCCAAAACCTTTCGACCCTCATAAGCAATTCTTTCCTCTCTACCAAAACACCATCGTCTTCATTTGAGATGGCTGTCGAAAAAACCATCTTTGAGTTCTTGGCCCTGTCTAGCAGAACCGTCCCCACTGGGTCTGAAACCAATGTGGGTGCCGGAGGCTTCGAATTGAAGCCGGCTCTTGTCAACGTGGATGCCAACTCCGTCAACAACAGATTTCATCCACGATCGAGCTGCATGCTGGGAAGGAACTCCAAACCCAACTTCTCGTTCACCCACCATCGAATGGGCAGTAGTGCTAAAAAGAAGCATGCCACCCCAACGAGGTCGACAAAGTTAAGAAAGGGTTTGAAGTGGAACCTCATGTCGAGCCGCGAAAGACGAAGGGAGAAGACAGGGAGTACTAGAACTAGTCCCGCCAAGTTCATGGATGCGCAAGCACTGCCAATTCCGCACCATCAACACCAACCAACTGCAGACGTCCAGTTCGGTAAGTTCGTCGAGGTAATAAAGCAATTACATGTCAACATTCCATTGCTAGATGCGCTGCAGGTACCCACATGCACAAGATACCTCAACAACAAGCAGCCGTTGCCGATGGCGAAGGTCATTAAGTTGACCAAGGAATGTAGTGTTGCGGTATTGAACATCTTCCCCAAGGACCATAGAAGTCTTGGTTATCCAACCATTTCATGCTCCATTGATGCACTACATTTTGACCATGTTTTGTGCGACCTGGGAGCAAGAGTTAGCATTATGTCCAAGTGCCCGTGGACTTTGTGGTACTTGACATGGAGATGGACGCCAAGATATCTCTCATCCTTGGGAGACCATTCTTGGGCGCGACAAACGCGGCCATTGACTTTGGTGCAGGATGGGTTCGACTCAACATCGCTGGCCGAGAAGAAATCTTCAACTTCAAGCCAAAAGTTGGGTAACTCTCAAAGGTACGCACATTTTATGGTGAACACATCAAAACTGTGCAGAGGGAAGCGGAGGCTACACCAAAACCTCATGTGGGTAGCCTGACTGCAACCATGAGGAGACCTCTCCAACCATCGGACGAGCCTTCATGATGTCCATGTTGGATGGAGGGTAAGGGAGCGAAGATATCCCGAACAAAGGAGCGGAAGCAACCTGCGGTCGAAAATATGGAGCCGCAATCGAAGGTCAGCGCCAAGGGAAAATCTTGAACAAAACAAATGTGGCGTGATAAGAAACTCCAACCAGCCGTGACTTCATCTTCGATCGCGGAAATTCTTCAAGAAAAATAAGGTATGGAGACGGTCCGACTTGAGGACCATGAAAAATTCGAGTCCTCATCGGGAGGTAAGCCGGAACCTATCCCTGCATTCATATTTAATTCTTGCATTTCCATTGCATATTTTAATTTTTATTCATTGCATTCACCTTGCATTTTAAAAAAAAATTCCGATCACTTCCATCCCATCCACTACTCTACTTGCTAGATTAGTCTTTTAGCCAATCAAAGTATTGTAGATAGTGGCAAATTTTTTGACAACATGAGAGCATTCACCCCATTGCATCATTGCTAAATGACATTGTGACTTAAGCAAATAATATTTGTGGAGGCAATTCAATAGGCGCTGCAAGGACCACTGATTTCGCCAATTGTTGGACCTAACCTTTGATCTTTACTCTATATATCCTTCGGGTATTTGTGGTCTAACCCATTTTGTAGAAATGACATGGAATGGTAAGTTTGGCAAAACCCTGTGTGCCGAGGGCACCCGCAAAGGGTTAAGCTTGTCCACCTCGAAACGGACTCACACTCCGACCGAGGCCCTGGAACAACAGCTCATGGTTGGAACAACATCGGGAAAAGGTGCGCGCCTTCTAACCCTTGAATTTCTAAGTACACTGCACATAATTGGAACTAGATACTTGTTTAGATTTTTCAATGAAATGCTTGAATGCTCATTGCAAAGATCAAACTAGAAATCTAGGTTTTTCCATGAGTTGTAGAGTCACACATGATAGGCTAAAGACTTTAACCATGATCATTTCTGGCTATTGTTTTCGGCAAGGCACACACAATTGCACCCCGCATGAATAGAACACATGATTCTACTTTTAGATTCATGCATGACCAACTTGCTGTGGTGATAAAGTCCGAACATGATTTACGTTCTATGCAATCGACTTCAATACCTGTATGATAAAAAGAAACCCACAAATACAAAAGCAAACATGGTATTGCACTGGCTAGAAATGAGAAGCATGTTGGATGACATATATTGAACTTGTTTTGTCACCCGCATTGTGGGAAGTTTGGGGATTCTAGAGAGTGCTAGAGTGACCTTCTTGAAAACACCAAAGGGCAAGTCTTGAGGGTAGATGAGTACAACCCTACTTCATGTGATTTTCGGGAACCACGACCAAGGTTCGCTTGCCTAATCCAAGGCTCAACCTTTGTGTCGCCCGAAATCTGACCCTCAACTTAAAGGCCATGGAACCCCTAGACTTAGCATCTCTGGGCCGGTGACATTTAGTCATGCACGTCGCAAACAAGCCAAGCACAATCGCGACCAGCACACTCAACCCAAGCACACCAAGCCTTGATGAGAGGCGCCATACCACCTCATCAATTGAGGATGGGGCACCCACAATCAAGAGACTGGGAGCTTGTGGCATCACGAGGCCGGAAGGTCTCAATTTACACAAAACCAAAGTCCGCTGTAGGACGGGAAAGGCCATCATTGGCTTGTTACCCTTCCTATTTTGAGCCTTTTGCACAAGACCTCCTCGTTGTAAGAGAGATAGTGGGAGCACTAGGTGTCGACATGAGCGACGTTCGTCGAACGCTTGGCCGTCACACTAGGCAACGGCCACCTTCGAGCCAACATCAACCCTTTGACGGCCTGGTTCCAACAATGGTTGGACCATTGACTCCGTAAGGTACGCCTTGTCCTCTCTCCCATTTACTTCTCTATTTCCATTGTTGTTGCTGCCCATTATTGCTGCTGCTAGATCATTGCCAGATTTTTCTCTACCTTAACCTTGCATGTCTCACCTTTTGCCCTGCCATGAAATTGGAGTTTGTTTAGTTGCATTTGTCATTTGCAAGATGAAAAAAAATTCATAAAAATTTGCAAAAGAATAAA
This sequence comes from Raddia guianensis, assembly GCA_036346415.1. NCBI lineage: Eukaryota > Viridiplantae > Streptophyta > Magnoliopsida > Poales > Poaceae > Raddia > Raddia guianensis. The sequence goes on from CM070539.1 coordinate 40,607,534, forward strand.
AAGACCAAAAATATTTCCCTTTGAATAAAGGTATAAATGTTGATTTTTACCTAAGGAAATGATGAAAAACTGCAATTTAATACTCTTATTTAGTTTAACATTTATTGGTATGAGGAGTAATTCTGCCAAGTCTTTACCTAGTAGGTGTTGACATTTTTGCTCCAAGTCTAAGTTGTTGTGAGATATGATATGTCTATGATTAGAGCTTAGCTGCTCATACCTCTAGTAAGGAAAAGTCTCCAAAGAAAATATTTTTATATATTTTATGATATGTTCCTCATTGGGATGTTCTTCCCACCAAAGCCAAAAGTACTCAAAAGATTAAAACCTACATTTTAGCCACTTATGGTTGTGTTGAGTTTTGTCAAAACTTGTGACCTTAAGCAGGAGTGACTCTTCAAAGCCAGTCATTTCCTTTCGCGTACCCTTTTGATTGCTAGCCTTTTTCATATCTGGCTATGCTAGATTCCACACTGGAATAAAGCATCCATTCCGCCAGGTATTCCCCCACCAATCAAATGAGCCAAGTTATTCAATGTGTCCACTATATACCTACCTATACAGTCTATATACAATTAAAGACTTTAAAGTTATCATGAGTCATCCCTCAACCTTTTGAAAATTGAGAGGCTAAGAGAAAAGAAAAGAGGAGAAATTCATGATTTCCTCGAAAAAAAAGAGAGAGAAAAGAAAAAAGGAGAAATTCATGATCTCCTAGAAAAAAGGGTCTCTGTAAAAAAATTCATAAAAGGGATTTGCTCAAAATAAAGTTATATAGACTGTTTCCATAAACACAAGATCTGATGTGATGGACTAATTAGGTCCTCACATCTTTGCACTTGTGTTTCTTCATTCCTTTGGCGTGAGTTCATTCTCTCCCTCACCCCTGGACATTATTTCTCTAATGACTGGAATGCGAAGTGACACGATCTTCATTAGGTCCAATTTTTGACTTAACAAAATTTTGCAGCCTAAGTAGGTCCCTTCTATCCCTACCTTGAGTTCCACATAAGCCTTTAGAATATAGGGATAAGAATTGGCCTAAGGCCTTGGTGAGGATTGAATAAATACCACTTGAGCGATTTGAGAGTACCAATAGAGGAACTAAAATTTTCAAAGAAAACATTTTTTGAGACCATCCTAAAAAAGGGTAAGCTAACAATGCTCTGTCTTGATTGTTCTATCTTTCAACTGCCTAAGATGAGGTGCCATTTTGGAAGCTCTACAGGTATAAGTACAAGGTTGGGATACGCTTGTACGAGTTTATGTTAACAAATAATAAGGAGTATTATCTTGTGCACTCGATGTTTATTGATTAATGATATTGATGGAATCCTGATCCACCGGGTTCGATTTTGATCTCTTTGCTCGAGGACAAGCAAAAGTTCAAGTCGGGGGGTGTGTTGACGGTCCTCATTTATAAAATTTTGCATGCTTTTGACCGTCAATATATCTACAAAATAAATAAATTCAAACTACATTGAGACTAACATTAATGAGTTCCACGAGTTTTGGTGTAGTCTCATGTTTTGCAGGCATACACAAGAAAAGACGATTTATCGGCCGTATGCAAATCGGACGAAAGATGGAGCTCAAAATAAACATATTTTGAAAAGTCATCAAATGATAAAATGGACTGCACCATGATGAAGAGCTCGTCGAGACGATCGAAATGCATATATTATTTGCTATATTTGGAGTTTGGATGAGGAAGAAAGGAGTTCTGTAAGACGACGAGCTAGGCCGGACAAGACCAGGCAGGCCGGCCGTCCCAAGCCAGGTCGGCCGGTCCCTTCTTTTGGTCAATTTGCCTCGGTTTTTCTCCCACACGCCAAGAAACACACCTAGAGCCAATCCCAACCGTCCACTTCAGTCGGTTTGATCCGATGGTAGTACTTCCTTCACAAATAAGCATAGGATTCCATTGGATTCCTAACTTGTCGGCATCAAGTAGCAAAAACGACTTGGGGAAGTAATCTAGACCGTCTATGGAGCATCTACACCGAATTGGAGGCCAGATGATGAAAAAGGGGGGCCGGCCGACCCACCTCGGATGCCGCCTTGGATTCTCCTTCGGAGCGTGGCAGCATGACAAGTGTCCCATAACGTGGCACCCTCCCATTGGCTCGGGAACACTATAAAAGGACCCCCTCACCTCACTTTAACCACACACCACCACACTTTACTTCATCCACTTCATTTCGAGTTGCTCTTTAGTTAGAGTACATTAGTTGGGAGTTAGAGTCAAGTCGAGCTGAAGCCTCGGAGTTCCGGAAGTGTCTTCGGAAATTTGGGTAACGCTCTTGTATCCTTTCCTGTTTACCAAAAGTATTCAGTAAGACTACTTCATTCATTTTATAAAGTGTTGAGCTTTATTTGAGATTGAGCATACCTACATATATAAGTTGTGTGGATTAGCCTTACCGGTAGCTTGTATTCGTCTAGAATCGGTTTAGGTTCTCACTCGTATACTTAGAGAGCTACGTATTGAACCTAGATCATCTTCCTAGGATCTTAGGAAGGTTGATTAGAAATAGTAGCAGACGTGGTGTCTGAGACTAGGACTAACTCGGTTTACACCCGGGCCCACGTATATGTGGTAGGTGGTAGGTGGAGACAGCCCTATCCAGCTGTAGATACTAAGTATCTCGTGCGTAACCCACAGTGTCCGGCTTTGGACCAGTAGAGCTCAATCGGAACGATCATAACCATTCGGGATTCCAATTCAGGATAGCGGGTGGTAGTGAGTGTCCGAGCTCCGACGACGAATATCAAGTGAGCCACTGTTAGAATACCCCAAGCTCACTCAATAAATTTAATCACACGATTTTGTGAACTTATTAAACTTGTCTCGTTGTCCTCCCAATTGTCTATCTAGCTAGAATAGCTTTCTCTTTATTTGTGTGAATATTTATCGTGTGTGTGTGAGTGTTCCCGGTCTTTTCATTTATCCTAACCCCCGTTACCTAGACTGGCTGGTATTTTAAATAATTAAGATAAAGAGGTTTATCTCTTTAAACCCTCGTTCCCTGTGGATTCGATAACTCTAGGAATACTCTTGGTGAAAACTACAAGCGGCATCCATCCGCTTGCGGATTAATTTCTTTGAGCGTAAGTATCGCCAACACCGATCCTGTCTGAGGAGAACATTGACAATACTTCACTTGGACTCTAATTCAGATGGAGGAACGCCGCCGCCGCCTACTTCCAAGTGGTGTGTAGGGGGCTAAATTCTCGACTCGGATACGGTGAGTGCCTGATCAAGAACAAATTCTGTTTGGTGGGTGCCTTCAGCAGCAAACCACACCTATTTGACAACCAAGTCGCTCTTTTAGACTCGGACCAGATCCGATCTAAAGAGAGCTTCGTCATTATTATAATTCGACTCCCGTTCGGGTTGAGAAACGCTGCCGACACCTACTCCCGAGTAGTGCGCCGCACGGCTTAATTCCTAACTCGGATATGGCGAGGACTTAATCAAGGATTTCTACAACACTTTCACAGGTTCGGACATGATCCAATTCGGGGGAGGAATCGACATCGTTTCGCTCGGGCGTCTGTTCAAATTGTGGAACACCGCTGCTACTTATGCAAGGATATGTTCCCGACTTGGATACCGAGAGACTCACACAGAAGATTCTCGGGTGATGGCCGCGACTATCACAACGATTAACAGAGTTATCATCGCTTTCATCCTTGGCAACGCTTTTCACTTCGGCAACACCGACTTCGTCACCGGCGAACTTTGGCATGCTTGCGCTCTCGGACTCGGGCTAGATCCGATCTAAGGGAGACTTCAACAACGACTGGCCCAGACTTCTCCACAAGATTAGATTCGATCCGGGAGAGACTTCACCAACACATCAAGATCCACTCTTTCGGACTCGGACAAGATCCGATCCGGGAGATGATTCAGCAGCAATTCACGCGGACTCTTAGTCATGTTGTGGAACGCCGTCGTTGCCTACCAATGAGTGGTGCGCCAAGGGCTCAATTCCCAACTTGGATAAGGCGATGTCCCGATTGGAGAGCGAATCTCGGATGGTGAACATCATTAGCTGCAAATCACTCGGACTCGACCATCATGGCGTCCATCGCAAGGTGCGATCTGTTCTCGTTCATAATCTGGACAGAACATCTATCGCGATTTCCCGTTGACTCAGAAGGATTTTCGAGATGATATAAGATGCGTTGGAAAGCTTATGTCGTTATCTTTCCAATGATTTCAAGAATACTTAAATTCGTGTTAGGATGCGACCGTGGCGCCTGTTTGAAGATAGACTACGCAGAGAGGTCGCGAATTTCGGCGAGCTCGTAAAGCTTGTCGGTGCCAGCCATGGCGTAAGGATTGGTCGTGCGACATCTTGTGTGATGTTGAAGAACAGCGAGGCCTTTCATTGACTTTCGTCAAGCTACACCAACCACGTGGAGATCATTTACAACTACGGCCGACTTCACCGACCACGACTGAGACCTCGGTGAGCATGTGCTGTTCAACGTCAACCACGGCGTGTGCTGCTCGGTGTTGATCGAGACTTCAACGACTACTTCTGTTGACTCGACTACATGTCTACGCCTAGATGTTTACGAATCAGTGACACACTGTTCGGCTGTACACCATCGCGTGCCACGATCGCCCAGCACAGCTACACACCTACGCCTTCAAATCTACGGCTCGGCGACATGCTACTCGGCTACACGCATACGCTCATGCCATGAGCGCTCAAGTCTTCAATTCGGCTGTACGGCATCGCGCGCCATGAGCGCCCGGTACGGCTACAAACCTACGCCTTCAAATCTATGGCTCGACGAGACGCTACTCGGCTACATGCCTACGTCCACGCCATGAGCGCTCAAGTCTTCAGCTCGGTTGTACGCCATCGTGCGCCACGAGCGCCCGGTACGGCTACACACCTACGCCTCCAAGTCTACGACTTGACGACACGCTACTTTGCTACACGCATGTTCTCACGCCATGAGCGCCCAAGTCTTCAGCTCGGCTGTGCAGCATCGCGCGCCATGAACGCTCAAATCTACGGTTTGGCTACACGTCTATGCCTCCACCAGAGCTAAGTTCTCATTATCTTATTCTTTTCATATAAATCTGAGTTGTTTCTTAACTTGCTACTTAGTCGGTCTCCAACAAAACAGTAAGTCGGGGGCCACACCTAATAGGTGCACTTGCGTGCACTTTTGTTTCTTTCTCTTAATGATTACAAAGGAACCTGAGTACTATTCTGAGTAGTGAAGCTCTGACCCACGAACGGCGAACTCTAGTCACTCGATATGTGCGCATAGGAAAAGATCCATGAGCAAATTTCCAACGCTCAGGGGCTACACTAGTCGGGCAGAGTGTATAACAAAAGGAAGATTACTTGGCGGAATTAAAGATCAAAAAGGAAAAGGAAAAAAAGGACATTAAAATTATATAAACAAAGCAGTTGGATTTTTACATCCATATAACCGTTTCCATGATATTGCCTAAATTCTACATGTGCATGCTATAAGGGTTCATGGGTTTTTACCTCATTAAGTAACTTCTACGACTCCGTATACGAGTAAGAAGGACCTGCGCAATGAGCGACAACTATGGCTCGGGGAGCGCCTGGCACGGCTACACGCTTACGCCCGTGCCTCGACCATCCAAATCTATAGCGCAGTGAGCGCCCGGCATGGCTACGCGCCTACGCCCGCGCCTCGAGTATTCAAGTCTATGGCATAGGTACACGCCCACGCCAACCTTGTTACGGCCATACGTCTACGCCAACTTTGGTACGGCTATACGCTTACGCCTCTGGCCATAGGCCACCCTGCGCCCTGAGCGCTAACTACAGCCTTCCAGCTGCGCGTCACAACTAGTGGCTACAAGCGTAGCTGGGCTAAGCCAAATTCAGCTTCCATACACCCGATGTCAGGTCGATTACCGGCAGAGCTACAAAAAAATATCCATCTCTTGGTATACCCCATGTTGAGTCACTAGTTGGTCACTGCATGTCAGGATCAGATACCAGTGATGTCGGGATTGAGTTTCGATGGTACGCTCCAGTTGGGGCCGACGTTGTACACCGCACTCTGCCTTTTGGTGCTCCTATTCTTTTTTGATGTTTAGTTCCTCCAAGTAATCTTCCTTTTGGTATGCACTCTGCCCGACTAGTCTAGTCCCCGGACGTCGGGAATTGGCTCATGGCTCTTTTCCCAAGCATGCGTATCGAGTGACTAGAGTTCGCCGTTCGTGGGCCAGAGCTTCACTACTCGGAATAGACACTTGGATTCATTTGCGATCATTAAGAGAAAGCAACAAAAGTACACGCAAGTGCACCAATTAGGTGTAGCCCCCGACTTACTGCTTAGATGAAAACCAACTACGTAGCAAGTCAAGAAACAACTCAAATTTAAATGAAAAGATCAAGATGATGAAATCTTAGCTTATAAGCTCCTAGTGCAGACGTAGTCCGAGCCGTAGATTTGGGCGCTTAGGGCACTGGCGTAGGCACGTGGCCGAGCCGTTGATTTGGGCGCTTGGGGCGCCGGTGCAGGGGTGTAGCCGAGCCGTAGGCTTCTGCGCTCGTGACGCGGGTGTAAGCGTGTCGTCGAGCCATAGAATTAGGCGCTCGGGGCACCGGCGTAGGCGTGTCGCAGAGCCTTAATCCGTGTAGTTGTGGCACCCGTCTTGCGGTGTACTGCGTTTAGCATATGCGGCATCAAGCACCTGATTCTGACTTGTAGAATTCAGCTCTTGGCCTAGCATGGGGAGCGTTTTCAGCTGAGTGGTACCCACTTAAGGAGGAGGGATCAGCTAGCAACCCACTTAAGGGCGTACTGTTTGGATATCGTTTGGCCGAGAGATAGTTTGTATCCGGGTTGCGGTACACAATTGGTGACCCACAAGGGGCATACCTCCCAAACAGTATCCAAGCCTCATCAACACCCAACTTTCGGCATGCAAAGTTGGCTAGTGACCCAACATGGGGTATGTCATGAGACACTTTTAATGGGTGGCGCTTCCGGTCGTATGCCCTTATTGGTTGTACCACGGCAAAAATAGGCTCGATGTTATTGTCACTGTTTGCGACGTGTTGCCGAGAAAGCCTGTTAAGGGATCGCCCTTTGCTTAAACAGATTTGGGCCTCCCAGTGCTTTGTAGGTGCAGGCGTGTAGCCCAGCCGTAGGGTTGGGCGCTCGGGGCGAAGGCGTAGGCATGTAGCCGAGCCGTAGATTTGGACACTCGAGGCGCAGGCATGTCGCATAGCCGTAGACTTCGGCGCTTGTGGCGTTCGCGTATACTTGTCACCGAGCCGTAGACTTGGATGCTCGTGGTGCCGGCGTAGGTGTGTCGCAGAGCCGTCGACTTGGGTGCTCGTGGCTCCTACGTAGACTTGTCGCCGAGCTGTAGACTTGTACACTCAGTAGCTGGCGTAGGCGTGTCGCCGATCCGTGGACTTGGTAGCTCGTGGCACCATTGTATGAAACGAATCAAAATTCTGATGTGGAAAATCCAGCGCAGCCGATCTTCACTTGGCCATACAGAAGTAGTCGTTCAAGTCTCGATCAATACCGAGCAGCACGCGCCATGGTCGGCGTCGAACAACAAATGCTAGCTGAGGTCTCTATCGTGATAGACAAAGTCGGTCGTAGTCATAAATGATCTCCACGCGATTGGTGCAGCTTGATGATGGTCGATGAAATTCCTCTCTGGTCTACAATGTCCCATGAAGTGCGGCACAACCGGACATCATGGTGTGACTAGCACTGACGAGTTTTACGAGCTCGCCGAAATTCACAACCTTTTCATGCACAGTCTGTCTTCAAACAGGCGCCACAGTCACATCTGAACTCGGATTTAAGTGTTCTCGGATTTGTTTGAAAGATAACGAGATAAGCTTTCCAATGCATCTCATATCACCCCGAAACCCCTTCTCAGTCAAGGGAAAATCATGACACAAGTTCGTACAGATTGTAAACGAGAACAGATCGCATTTTCTTCTCATGTTCGCCTCGCGGTTGATGAAGCCGGTGTCGCACGATGGACGCCATGATTGTTTAGTCCGAATGATTTGCTGTTGATAATGGTCACCATCTGAGATTTGTTCTCGGTCGGTCCTCGCCATATCCAAGTCGAGAATGGAGCGCCCGGGTGCACCACTCGTCGGTAGGCGGCGTCGATGTTTGCTAACACTAACGGGAGTCCGAGTGAAGCGTTGTTTAAGTTTCTTCCGAGATCGAATCATGTCAGACTCCGAAATAGTGTATCTTGATGTGTTGGTGAAGTCTCTCCCAGATCGGATCTAGTCCGAGTCCAAAAGAGCAAGATTAGGCCTCCAGCGCATTACGCGTTGATATGCAGCGGCGGCGTTCTTGATCCTAAAGAGAAGTCTGGGTCGGTCGTTTGCTGAAGTCGACCTTAGATCGGATCTGATCCGAGTCCAAGGGCACGATCTTGCTGAAGTTTGCTGGTGACGAAGTCAATGCTCCCGAAGCAAAAAGCCTTGTCGGGGATGAAGGAGATGATAACTCTATTAATCGTTATGATAGTCGCGACGACCACCCGAGAATCTTTGTTGTGAGTCTCTCCGTATCCAAGTAGGGAACCAATCCGTGCATAATTAGCAACTCTGCTCCATAACCTAAACGGAAGCTCGAGCGAAGCGATGTCGATTCCTCCCCCAGATTGGATCATGTCCGAGTCTGGGACAGTGTTGTAGAAGTTCTCGATCAAGCCCTCACTATATTCGAGTTGGGAATTGAGCCGTGCAGCACACCACTCGGGAGTAGGTGTCGGCGGCGTTCCTCAACACGAACAGGACTTGAATTATAGTGATGACAAAGCTCTCTTTAGATCGGCACTATTCCAAGTCCAAAAGATCAACTTGGTTGTCGAATCCATGCGGTTTGCTGCCGTTGGCACCCATCAGCTCAGATTCATTCTTGGTCGGGTCCTCGCCGTATCCAAGTCGGGAATTGAGCCCTCGGCACACCACTCCAGAGTAGGCGGCGACGGTGTTTCTCAACCTGAACGAGAGTCCAAGTGAAGCGTTGTCAATGTTCTTCTCAGACTGGATCGGGTCCGAGTCCACCGACGAGGTGTACGAGCTCACCGAGATTCAAGACCTTCACGCGCAGTCTATCTTCAAACGGATGCCCCAGACACACCCAGACTCCGTTTTAGACAATTTATGGCTTCATGGAAAGCTAACGAAATTGTCCTTCTAATGCATCCAGTCCCGACTTCAAATTTCTTCTGTATTATCTGGAATCGATGAAACAAGATAACATATAGAATCTGTTTTCGAGCCATCGCCATGTCCATGACGGAAAGTGAGCCCTTGGCTTACTACTCATAAGTAGATGGCCACAGAGTTCCCCAACCTAAATGGGAGGCGTTGTCACAGTTCCCCAGATTGGATCTGATCCGAATCTAAGAGGTGGAGTTCGCCGAGATTGTTGGTGATGTAGTCGGTTCTCGGAGAAGAAAGCTTCGCGGGGGAGAAGACGAGGACGAATCCGTTAATCGATGCCATAGAGCTTGATGAAGATGATATTAGCGCTACACCTAACTGGCGCGCCAATTGTCGACGGGTGTTCAACCGGGGGTATCGTCGGCAATGATTATATACGGGGTTATGTGCTGGATCCAAACTCGATGGTAACACAAGACAGGGGATTATATAGATTCAGGCCTTCGCGGTGAAGGTAATACCCTAGTCATGTGTTTTGGGATTATGGTGATCTGGTACTCTTTGGAGAGATGAAGATGTCTCTTCAGGAAGGGTGTAGAGATGTATGTATGGATGAAGATACCGAACCAGAGGCTCCCTGCCCGCGTTATATAGTAGGGGGCAGGGTTACAAGGTAGAGTCCTCGTCGGTTACGAGGTAGGATTCCTATCTCTATCCTCTAGCCAGATACGTAGTTATCCGGGATTACAAGTGTATCTTCCCCATTAGGGATAAACTTCTATATCTTTAAGCCTTTCCTTGTCGAGTAAACCTTCTAGAATCCAAGTGGTACCGTCCTTATCCACCAGACTTGATCCATCCCCTATTAGGTGGTCTCAAGTGATTCGGATGAGTGGCGGTGGTGCGGGAACAGAAGTATGGCAGTTTAGAACCCTAACGGCGAAAAAGGCAATGAGGATTGGCAGATAAGAAGCCACGAAGTGAAAATAAAGTCAAGACTTTCGAGGTTCATTTTAGGCCCAGGATTCAAAAACCGTGGGGCTAAATTTCCTTATTAAAGCGGGAATAGTTTCAATTTTGGCGGAGAGTTTAGGCTTGGGCCAGAATTCCAACAAAGCGTCTTAGTCGAGCCTAGAATTATGAAAATGGGTGTAGTAACCACTCGGACATAGAGACCACTCGACTGAGCTATGCGCGGAGTGTGCTTTGAACAGATTGCCGGAAAAAACCAAACCGGTCGAGATCAGAGATCATGCGGGTGTGCAGGGCGAGGGCGCTGGGGATGGAGGTGGAGTGGCTGGCGGGTGGCGGGTGAGGACTGTCCTGGGGCTGAGGACGCTGACACGGGTGTTCCCGAGGCAGCGGGGGCGGCGGATGTGGCTCAACACGGTGGTGGGGATGCACGGCAAGGAGCTCAGCTTGGCGATGCTCGCCGACAGCTAGGAGATCCCGACGAGATTCGTGCGGCGGTGCGACGAGATCATCGAGGAGGATAGCATCCAGCTTCGATGGGAGAAGGGCGGCGGCTGGGAGGAATGGTGAAGAAAGGAGCGAGGAGAGAGAGAGAGAAGAGGAGGATGGTGGAGGATGAAGATGAGGGTGGGCCCGTGCTAAAAATAGATTAAAGAAAAAAGGATAAATACCATGTGGACTTATTAGGTGGCAAAATTACCCATGTGGAGGGATGAAGTGGCAAAATCACATGTGAAACCACTCATGGGGTTATTTGCATCGGTTTGAATCTTTCGGGGGACAGAATGCCTGGTTTTCAAAGTTAGTGGGTTATGTGCGCTCGACACAATACTTCAGGGAGGCAAGTGGACTTTTCCTTTTGAGAAGCAACGGCAGAGGATAGCTCATCAGGTCCTAGAAAAAAATACAGAGGGAAGGTGAACTTGAGGTAGGGTGGTGAGGCTGCCAGGTGAGTCCCGTCTGTTAGAGAGCGAGGGAGTTGGAAAAAGGTGGTCAGCGGGAGAGTCACCAGCGACGGCGAATGGCGGCAGGAGGTGGGATACTAAGGCCTTGTTCTTTTCAGCGTATCGTTGCGTTGGTGTAATACTGTAGCAAATTTGAGAGCCCTCGAAAAGAGGTCTAAATATTATAAAAATAATTATAAAATAGTTTTAAAATCTTTGAAAGGACTACTGAAAGCCACGAAAAAAATCGTTACGAATTATCACAATATATAGGCTATATAAAAATAATAAAATTTGCTACAGTAATACGCAACGATACGATACACTGAAAAAAAAGACCTAAGGGGTTGACATGGCCACTGAGGGCATTGGATTGGAGCGAGTTGATCTGGGCCGTTGGTTATCACTTAATGCACCATGGGCCAGTGAAGTCGAAGGAGTAATTCAAAAAGGGAATGCGTACTCGTTATTTTTTAGAAAAGGAAAGGGGATGAGGTAAGGAGAAAGAATTTCTATAAATTAATTTTAGGCTCTGACAATTGATAGAAAATTGTAGGTAGTTCAGAAAAATATGGAATAAACTTTTAAAAATCAAGAATAAATATGAAAACCCAAAAATGGAATAACATTTTGTATTTTATGGGATATATTTTCCTAGAAAATTAAAATAAGATATTTCCTTATAGGATAAAATATTGTTTTTTAGAAAATCTAGACATTGGGGAAGTTTTCTTGGGTCTTGAAAATGATTTTTTTGCAAAAAAAATTATGTTAAAATTTTGAGAAAATTTGGGTATGTCACACTCCGCATTCCGTACGCTAGTGGGCAAAACGTTTAGCATGGGCTACTATTGGCCCGCGGCCAACAAAAATGCTCACAAGTTGGTTTTTAAGTGTTGGGCTTGTTAGTTCTATGGTAGACAAGTACACCATACGGCTCAAACCTTACAAACCTTATCCCACTCCTAGCCATTCTCATCCCGGGAGTCGACCTGTTGGACCTTTCTCCTATGGTTTGAATGAATGCACACACCTATTCGTTGTCATGGACACTTTCACTAAGTGGATTAAGGTCGAGCCAATATTCTTTGGCAACAATGTGGCCTCTTGTTTTGGAGTCCCCCACTGTTTTGGATAGCCAGTTTACCAATTCTCTCTTCCAGGAATGTTGTGAAGATGTTGACACAAAAATTAGCTTCACCTCTGTGCAACAACGCGGCAGAATGAGCCAATAGCCAGATCATGCAGGCATCAAGATACCAGTCTGCGATGATCTCAAGAAGCACAAGGATGGTTGGATTGACGAACTCTCCTTTCCTTTGGTCAGTCGCTCTAGCCGAGCTATACGAGCAAAACACCTTTCCAGCTCATCTATGGTGTCAAGGTTGTTCTCCCAGTCGAGAACTCGAGTCAGTCCGAGTGAGATCTCACGATCCTGCACGCGCGTCATCTTTGTCCTGCGTTCAACCTGTACACGCCCTACGTCTTTGACCACAATAGGGGCTGGTTAGATCGTAGATCGAGCCGTGTTTTCTAAAAGACTCGTTTTCATTTCTATCTTTATTTCGTGCTTGACATGACATGAGGCTAATAGCCTAATACGTACTCGTTCCTACTTCTATTGGTTGGCTGCTTGTTTTTTATGCACGCAGAGATTTACATGTGGCGGTCCGTCTTCTCCAGTTCAAGGGAAAGGACTTCCCCTTGGCCTCGCCTAGTTCGCCTTCAAGGTTGTTGACCTGTGTTTGCCTGGATTCCTGGAGAGCTCCTCAATCTCTGCCTAGGTGTGGCACGAGCTCTCGCTCGGTCGCTCCCCATTCACCTCCGCCTTAGGCCGTGTTCGCTACCGCATAACGCGCCGTTGCGTTGCGTCGCGTTCACGCGGTTTGAACGCGCGGCGCGCGCGCGTGCGCGAACGCGACGCAACGCGCAAACGAAGGAGGCCTTAGCCTTGGACGATTTGAGCTCCTCCTCATCGTGGCCAAAGCTTCCGCGCGCCTTCTTTAGCGCCGGCGGCTAGCTCTTCCGCGAGTGGGAAGTATCAGTCGCGCAGTTGGCGAGCTGCCTTCGTACGTGAAGGCGAAGCTCATGGTGGCAACCTGGAGTTCCGTCTCCTTGCCAACCTCTGTTGCATTCGCGTTTATTAGAGTCTTAGTTCGGGAGGATGCGAGCTCCTCCATAAGCTTCTTCCGTGTTTCCTCCCGTTGCTTGATCCTTGAAGCGTCTTCAAAGTCCACTTTGCAGGACACCAAGTACATGCTCGGGTAGCACTGCGGAACCATTGATTCAATGTTAAAAGCTGCTTGGTAGTAACTATATATATCTTACCATAAGGTGGGTCCAACAAGTTCTTTACCTGATGGGCCTAGGGCTGCTAATGGGTTTAAACCCAACCCATATCCACCCCACTCCATTTTAATAAAACTATTTTTTCTACCCACCCCACCCCACCCTATTTCTTATATAAAACAAAACCAATCTAAGCCATACCTCTCATATGGGTTCAATCCCATTTCTTAACCCATTTGAACCCATTTCTCAATCCAATTTTATATGAAGATTAGAATTTATAAAGTAAAACACCTTAGTTTTTTCTTAAACATCTTGTTTACACCGTAAAAAATCATTAAAATTGTTTAATTTTTTTGTCATGACTCTATACATCTGGACGCAACTTTGTGTAGATTCGTATGGCAAACAGAATAAATGGTGCCCACCTGTAAAATTTGGTGCTTTTCGATAAAGTTAATCTGTCCAAAGGCCTGCCGGGTTTCGGGCCGGGCTTGAAAAAGCCGGTTCCGCAGGACTAGGCCGAGCCTGGTCTGGTTTGACGTCTTTTCCCATTCTCGGGCATGAGCCTAGCCCGACGCAGTGCTATTTTTGTTGTGTTTTCTTCGGACCCGGTCCCGGCCCGACGAGCGGGCTCTAGATTGAAACCCAAGCTGCCAAGTCGGCCTGGTGTACTTCTTAGGTTGGCCCGGCTCGGGCTACCCATGGCAAGATCTATTATAAAATAGTTTAGTTTTTTTTTTAAACCTTGCATTCACACCATAAAAAATCATCAAAATTGTTTAATTTTTTGCTATAGCTTTACATATCCAAAAGCAACTTTGTGCAAATTGGCAGTTCAAACTAAAAAGGTGGGGTCCGCATGTAAAAATTTAGGATATATTATAAAACCCATATGAATTCATTCAATACAAACCCGTGGGTTAAGCCCATTTGAACCCAAAACTTTTCAAACCCACCCCACCTCAACCCATTAGCAACATCAACACCGTTTCCACCCATCCAAATCAACCCATTCTAAAACCCAACACATTCCACCCATTCCACCCCAATCCATTAGCACCCCTAGATTGGCCTAGTATGCTAGCCTGTCTTCAAGTTCGTGGATCAGCTCCCACACCTCCAGGAAACTGTCCTTGGCAAAAGGCCCTTTAGGCACCCCACGAACGGTGCATCCTGCAGACACACCCGAGGACTTCAGGACAACCATCGTGCCACTGGGTACGGTGACGCTGCACTCGTCTCGACTAATGGTAGCGATCACATAGTCTCAATTTTCTAATGAGATTAGATGAATAATTCCGGAAGATGTCAAGTGACCTGAACATTTCGGCTACCAACCACGTAGATGACTGGATATCCTAACGATCGCTAAACCACCACGACAAGCGTTATCTACCGAATCAAGGTACGATTGACCTGATCACGATGATCAGTTCCTAAAAGCAGCCGAAGAACTTGCAAGAACAATCTAAATCAGGGTTATGAAAACTCGGTCTTGTTGCTCTAGCTAACACAAGAAGAACGAGGTAGTTCTGTCGGGGATTAAATCACGGCCCATTGCCATGGCCCACTCCGTGACGGCCCAACCGAACAGCCTACTAGGGCCCAGCTCCCTAGAAGGTTTTATCTAGCCCATGTGCATCCTGCCGAACAGCTTCTTGGCTGGCACGGTGCGTAACGGCCTAGGATTCGTGTTTGAGTCCGACTCGAACAGAGTTCTGCACGGCTACATGAAGACCCGGACGTTGGTTTTTCGGATTGGAGCAGATGTCGTGATCCCCAAGAATTGGAGTTTACCTTATCTACCTCGGGATGTATTTGGCACGTTGAGTTCGTTACGATCTCGTAGTTAGCCCGGCCCGATTATCCCTCGGTAGATCGGTTGCTCAATACTATATAAACAGGGCCCCTACGACGTGTAGAGGGGCCAAGAGACTTCGTATTGTTGCATATTGCTTTCTGTACACCCATAATCTCGTCGAGACCTGTTCGTCTCATCAAGCTTCCTCTTGTAATCATCTCTGATATATAAGAAAGGCTGGACGTAGGGTTGTTATCTCTCCCGAGAGGCCTGAACCAGGAAAAAAAACCCTGTCTCCCTATTACTCGTTGGTTGCTGTTCGCTCTGTTCGGCGTGTCTCCTATCTCCCCTTTCTCAAGAATCTTAGTTGACTTGAGATCGATATCTCAACCGTCGACAGTTGGCGCCGTCCGTGGGGACCTAGTAGATCGAGCATGTCGAGCTCCATCAGCGACCACGGATCTCTTCCTGAGGACTACGACTCAGATGGACAGGATGTCTCATCCCCTGTCAGATCGGATCGATCTGTTCGATCTCGATCGCTTTCCATATCTGGGACAGAAGTCTCTGGATACTCTCCAGAGATGGTCTTAGATCAAGCTCCCGTCATCGACGATGAATACGGAACCGATGATCTTTACGATGGTTTAGATCTTTCGGATTCCAAGGCCATGTCGGTCGATTCCTCCTGTGGTGACATAGTGATGACACTGTCTAGCGCACCAACGCACGGCCACCGCAGTATCAACATGGCCGATGCAGGAACCTCAGAGGATCCTGCACGGGTTGCGGCAGCCGAGGAGGTCGAGCGGATCAATTCTGCTCGGCTTCAAGATGGATCTGCACTAGCTGCCCGCGAGTAAGATGTTGTTCGTCCCAGTCTGGATGAATCTATCAACCAAACTCTGGCGCAGATTCACGATCAGCGCAAGCGTCAGCAACGCGACCCGCCTCGCGTACCTACGCCAGATCCCCCGGCAAAAGCTCAACTTGTCCGGGATGAATCCCCGCGCAACCAGACTCCGGTCGGGCAAGACACGGATGCCTCAGGGATCTCAGGACCGCTTGAGCAGAGCCGGGAACGGCTCCAGGCCCTGGTGACGGTGATCAGATCCGCCAACCAGGACAACCTCGCCCTTATGGACGACGCTGTTGCCTCCCACCTTGAGCGACTGGCCGACGACATTAAGTCCATAGGTGAGGCCAACACTTCATCCGGGCAGCGCATTCAGCCTGTCCGGGTGGATTCGGACCGCGAGCGCTCCGATCGATCGCGTGACCCTCGTCACCGACAAAGGACCACTGTCCACGAACAAGTTACCCGTGGTTGTTGTCGCTCGCCAAGTCCCCGTAGTCATCGCGACCACAGGGGCAAGCGTGCGCGTGACGATCGCGGACGATCCCCTCGTGAGGAGCATATCGTAGCGACCATGAGGAAGGAGCGTGGGGGATTATCACGGAGGGAGTTCCTCCAGGCAGAGTCTTCCCGCTCAACTAGAGTTCCTCCGTGCAACAGGACCAACGTCTTCTCGAGACTAGGTTCTGCAGGAGAAGGTGGTCGGTCATACGCCTTGGGCTGCAAGGCTTTTTCTGACGAGCTTCGTGCTGTCAGGTGGCCCTCCAAGTTCAAGCCCGGTCACATGGAGAGGTACAATGGGACTCAAAACCCAGAGGAATTCCTTTCCATCTATGCCACTGCCATCATGGCAGCCGGAGGTGACGAGCTAATCATGGCAAATTACCTTCCGATCGCCCTCGAAGGTCTTTGCTCGACATGGTCGTTCAACGACAAGAAGGTTCCATCACCGTGGAACCAGCTTTGTGACGCCTCGATTGCTAATTTCGGAGCCATTACGTGCGTCTGGGCAAGGAGGATGATCTGCACCAGATGATCCAGATGAACGGGGAGACCATCCGCAACTTCGTGAAGCGTTTCCTCAAGATACGCAACACGATCCCGATCATCTCGGACGAATCTGTTGTCCGCGCCTTTAAAAACGGAGTCCGCGACAAGCGGCTCACCTAGGATCTCGAGATCAATGAGACCTGGACCGCCAACGACCTGTTCAAGGCGGCTGATCGCTGTGCCAATGCGGCAGAACGCGTTCAGTACAAAAAGGCGTTCGACAAGGGCGAGCTGCCCGCCCAGCCTGGTGTAGATGAAAAGAAGAAGAGCAACAACAATACTGGTGACAAGAAGTCCCAGAAGAAAAAGAGTAAAGGTGATGCGAACAACACCAACGCTGGTATAGATCGCACACCTCCTCCCAAAGACAGACAGAAGAAGCCCAATAATAACTATAAGGGCAAGAAGCCCGCCCAGGGAGGCAATCAAGGCAAGAAAGGTCCCAGTGACCGATATTGCAAGTTCCATCAGAACTAAGGGCATGACACACGCCATTGCAGAACCTGGGCAGCAAAACTCGAGGATTTCTACAACGGTAAGGGCCCAATGCCCACCCTGCCCAAAAAAGGTGATGCCGGCAAGGCCAAGCGCCAAACCGACGATGGTGACTGGGATGATGATTATGAGTATCAGGAGCCCGTGAACCATATCGCCGTCATCTTCGGCGGCTCCTCGGCTTACCCTTCTCGGCGCAGCCTCAAGAAAGCTGCTCGGGAGGTCCACAACGTCGAAAAGGGCAAGCCTCAGCCCGAATCGATGAAGTGGACCGAGGTTCCCATCTCTTTCTCTCAGGAGGATTGCCCCACTGGGATGACCAAGCCTCAGCGGCTCCCACTGGTGGTTGTTCCGACCATCAGCAACGCCAGAGTTGGCCGTGTCCTGATCGACGGCGGGAGTGCGCTGGACTTGCTTTCAGCCAAAGTCTTGGATGAGATGCAGATTCCTCGCTCCAAACTCAAAGAGGTCGCGATGCCTTTCTACGGCATTGTCCCCGGAGAAGCTGTTAAGCCGTTGGGGCAGATTGTTCTGCCCGTCACCTTCGGTAGTCCAAGCAACTTTCGGATAGAGTTGATCACGTTTGACGTGGTTGACTTCCCATCTGCTTACAACGCGATCTTGGGCCGGCCATCTATTGACAAGTTCATGGCCGTGTCCCACCATGCATACCATTTCGTGAAGATACCGGGTCCTAACGGTGTGATCACGGTCAAGGGCAACTACAAAGCTGCTCTGGATTGCGACGAGCAGTTCCTTGCCCTAGTCAACCAGCTTCCACCGCGGTACCGAAATTCCGCAGACCAAGTCTGCACGCCCTAAGGTTTCTGTCCAGCCAGGGGGAGAGACCAAGGAAGTTCCGCTGTCTCTTGATGACTCTTCTAAGAGAGTGCATTTGGGGGCCAATCTGGACCCCAAATAGGAAAGCGAGCTCATTGCCTTCCTCCGAGCTAATGCAGAGGTGTTTGCCTGGGAGCCGTCTGACATGCCCGGGGTCCCAAGGGAGGTTATCGAGCACAAACTGGCCGTCCGGCCGGACAAAAAGCCTGTTCACCACAAGTTTTGACGCTTTTTGGATTTCAAGCAGGGGATCATCAAGGATCAGCTTGGCAAGCTGCTCGCTGCTGGTTTCATTCGCGAGGTTGACCATACGGAGTGGCTAGCCAGCCCTGTCATTGTAAAGAAGAAAGGCGGCAAGTGGAGGATGTGTGTCGATCACACAGATTTGAACGCTGCTTGTCCTAAGGACAATTTCATTGCCTCGCATAGACCGGTCGACGCGATCATTGCGGATGCCCAGCTCTTGAGTTTTTTGGATGCTTACTCCGGTTATCACCAAATAAGCATCTCCCCCGAGGATAAAGAGAAGACTGCCTTCATCACCCCCTTCGGCACTTTTTGCTATACGACCATATCTTTCGGTCTGCGCAATGCTGGTGCCACGTTCTAGCGCTTGATGGAGAAGACTTTCCCAGAACAGCGCGGAAGGAACCTGGAGGTCTATGTCGACGACATAGTTGTAAAGAGCAAGTATGCTCCAGATCATGTAAAAGACCTGGCCGAGACTTTTTGCAATCTCACCATGCATCGAATAAAGTTAAATCCAGAGAAGTGTACCTTTGGTGTTCGATCTGGAATGTTGCTCGGCTACGTAATTGGTTCGCAAGGAATCTCTGCTAACCCCGAAAAAACTGAGGCCATTGAAAACATGCAGGCTCCGACTACCGTAAAGGAAGTTCAGAGCCTCAACGGACGGATGGCTCCTCTAAGCAGGTTTATTTTCTGTCAAGGCGAACGTGGGCTGCCCTTCTTTAAGGCCCTGCGCAAGCACAATGGTTTCGAGTGGACAGAGGAAGCTGATCGATCTTTCCAAGATCTAAAGCAATACCTGTCCAACCCACCTGTCCTGACTACCCCGCGATATGGCGAACAGTTTTTGTTGTATCTTGGCTGCATGCCACAAGCGGTGAGCGCGGTCTTGACGGTGGAAAGGGAAGGCATCCAGTGACCAATCTATTACGTGAGCGAGGTGCTTCATGGATCAAAGGAGCATTACCCTGAGGTCTAGAAGTTGCTCTATGCCTTGCTCGTGTCCTCTAGGAAGCTTCGCCACTACTTCTAGGCGCATCAAATACTGGTCCCGACCAAGTTCTGTCTGGGAGAAATCCTTCGGAACAAGGAAGCCGGCGGACGTATAGCTAAGTGGGCAATGGAACTGGTAGAGTTTGATATTCTGTTTGCTGCCCGAACTGCAATTAAATCTCAGGTCCTGGCTGACTTCGTCGCTGAATGGACTTGCCCGCCAAAATCCCGGGAAGCTCCCGAGCAACCTGAAGAACCCCCCTGGACCATTTTTTTGATGGCTTTGTTCTCATCTCCCCTCAAGGAGAGCAACTCCAGTATTCTATCCAACTACACTTTGCGGCGACTAACAACGCCGCGGAGTACGAGGCTCTCCTCGCGGGACTAAGAGCGTGCAAGTCGCTCGGCGTCCAACGGCTGACTGTGAAGGGAGATTCACAGCTAGTCATCAATCAGCTAAACAAGGAGTATCAGTGCTGCGATGACTCAATGGCGCGATACCTGGTTGAAGTGAGAAAGTTGGAGCGGCACTTTCTATTCTTCGAGGTGCTCTTCGTGCCCAGGAAGGACAACTTACTGGCCGACCAGCTGTCCAAGTATGGATCCTCACGCGAACCTGCTCCGGCAAGGGTGCTCGTCGAGCACCTTTACAAGCCCTCTATCACGTCTCCGGACGAGGCAACAGAGACAGGTGGTGCTATCTCCGTTATTGAGCAGGCTACGGACTGGACAACGCCATTTGTCCGGTACCTTGCAGATGGAACCCTACACGACGACGAAGCCGAGCGTCCTCGGCTTATTAGGTGTGCTAGTCCATACAAGCTTGTGGACGACATCCTTTACCGCCAAGGTGCGCTAGGAGTCCTCTCCAAGTGTATCTCTCAGCAGGCGGGTGTGTTCCTTTTTAGGGACATACACTAGGGTGCCTGTGATAACCACGCCTCCTTCAGGACTCTGGTTGGCAAAGCATTTCGTATGGGCTACTATTGGCCTACAGCGTTACAAGATGTCGGGGACGTTGTGACTAAGTGTAAGGCTTACCAATTTCATGCCTGGAAGGCACATAAGTCCGCCCAAGAGCTCCAAACGATCCCCCATCTTGGCCTTTCTCCACATGGGGTCTGGATCTGCTTGGCCCGTTCCCTAAGGGGTATAAGGGCTACACACACTTGCTCGTCGCCATTGACACTTTTACAAAGTGGATTGAGGCAGAGTCTGTGTCTTCTCTTCACGCCAAGTCGGTTGTCCGCTTCTTCAAAAGCAACGTGATCACGCGCTTCGGGATTCCCCATAAGCTGATCACCGATAACGATCCCGAGTTGAGCGAGCTATTCCGTGAATCTGCGAGCAATACCGGGTACCAAGGTCTGCTTCGCCTCTGTGGCGCATCCACAGAGCAATGGAGCAGTCGAGCAAGCTAACGGACAGATTGTCCAGGGTATTAAATGGCGCGTGTTCGCGGCACTCCGCGAGCACAACAAAGCCTGGGCCGACGAAGTTCCTTCCGTCCTCTGGGCAGTTCGCACCACAGCCAACCGGGCAACCGGGGAAACTCCTTTCCAATTGGTCTACGGTGCAGAAGCCATCTTGCCCGCCGAAGTCGTACGCGGCTCGCCACGCACGAGCTCGGTCAACTTGGTTGACGACGAGCAAGAGCGCTTACTCGAACTCGATCTCCTCGAAGGCACACGCGAATGGGCACAAGTCAGAATGGCGCGCTACCAGCAAGATCTTCGCCGGCACGCTGCCAAATCAGTTCGACCAAGGGCTTTGAAGGTGGGCGACCTCGTTCTGCGCCGTGTCCAGAACCTATCCAATGCCAACAAGTTAACTCCCCATTGGGAGGGCCCATTCACGGTCGTTTCTACTGCTCGCTCGGGGGCTGTTCGCCTGGCAATGAAGGACGGGAGAGAGCTGACCAGCACTTGGAACATAGACCAGCTTCGTAAGTTCATTGTGTAGGTCTTTCGTGTGTTTGCTTAGCTTCGCGCTTTTTGTCAAACTTCGCGCCTTAGTTCGTCCAAGTCTCTCGGGCTGCCATGTAAAGTTCAATCCAGTAAACAGTGAATTTTTGGACCCCCTGCGGCCCTTTTCACTTCTTGTCTTCTCAGACTATCTCCTTTCTGGTAACACTTGATGGCTGCCCTGTCTTGCGAACTCTTGGCTCCGCGATCTTCAGGGTTTCCCTGCCCGTATCTCGTTTCAACAAGTTCCTAAACTCAGAGTTGCGTAACACGGCATCCAGCCTCGCGGCCAAGCCTGCTCTCGTAAGCCCTCCGCGGCAGAGGCACTTACCGCTCACGGCACAACCACTTGGCGAAGCCCGCCCTCGTAAGCCCCCTACGGCAGAGGCACTTTCCTTGTTCTGTTACATTCGGAATCGCCTGACTTACGATAACGAGCAGTTCTTGGAACTCGTCGATCAGGATGCGGGTGTTGCTCTAACTCTCGACGTATGTGCTTGACTTCGCAAACTTAGGTCGTTAAGCATCATCCGTACCGGGGGCTAGGGTGTCGCTCTTTTCTCTTGTGCACCTGTTCGAGTTCGCAAACTCAGGTTTCGAGCATTTACTGGCCCAACCGGGAGTTAGGCTAAGCGTTCTACCGGTTTTTCTTAAAACATTCTAGCGCTGTTCCGCCCTTCTCTCAGTTTTCTGTTCGTTCTTGTCTTTTTGCTACTCTTTTTTGCAGGAAAAAGGTAAGTCTTTATTGCAATAACCAAAATTTGCAGGTACAAGGAGTACAATCCTACTTCTACTTCGAAGCAAGCTGCTCCTTCAGTGCCTCGTTCTCTATCTTGAGGCGCAGGACTTCCCTCTGCGCTTAGAACCCTTCTCTGGCCTCAGCTCGGAGACGTTCGGTTTCCTCCTTGCTGCGCCTGGCCTGCTCCGCTACTTCTGCACGAAGAGCCTCGACCTCTTTGGTCTTGGCGCGCAGCTGCTTGGTCATATCTTCGCTCTGACTAGCTCGCTGCTCGACGGTCTTGAGCTGCTCGTCCAGTTCCTGGATCCTTCTCTCCGCGGTGCTCGCCCTTGCGGCCAGCCCGTGCATCTCCTAGGCCTCCTCCTGTGATACCCACAGGGTGGAGAGCTTCTCTGAGCACCATGAAGCTTGCCTCTCTTGATCACCGGGCCTTGACTTCTTCACCTTTGCCTTCAGCCGGCTCCTACTTTTGGCTGGTGCAGTGGGCTCCTCCTCGAGCCCCCTCATACAGAGTTGCTCTTGGAAGGCCGCCAAAAGGGCGCTGCATTCGACGGTGACGCCTTCCACGAGGTCCTCCATGGTGCCCTTCATGAACTGAAAGAGAGAAGACAAAGTTAGTCGCTTTGGCGCAGGCGATCTTCGAGGCCGTGGGCCATGAAGCCTCGGCTGTTCGGGATGAGACCTGCGCGGTGATTTCTCCGCTTCGTCTTTCCCGTGCGGGCACCCGCCCGCCTTGCGGCAGTTGCGACGGGCGAAGGAGTTTCGCCCTCACGCTCCTGCCCTTCCTCTTGCTCTTCTGCCCGTTCGCCTTCGGGCAGGACCGGCGCCTCTCTGACTGGAGACGCCGGTGGGGTAACGGATAGGGTGACTTGAGTTCCCTGACCGTGATCTTCTTCTTGCTCCCCGGTGGCAAGGACCTCTCCCTGCTCGCCGGAGGTTGCCGTCGCCACAAGGACGATCTCTCCCTACGACGAAGTGCCGGGCAGGACCGCCTGTTCGGTCCCGCCTTGGGCAGCTGGCAGAGCCAAGACTTTGGCTCCGCTCTTCGTGGCGCCGTGCTCCGCTTCATGGGCCTCCAGCCAGTTGATCGCGTCCTTCAAGGCGTCGATTCGATCGCTGGAGCTGGATGGGAGCAAAGCCCACGCTGCCAGTTTGTCCTTAAGGGCGAGCAGCCTCGTTGCTCGCGAGGCACCGTGCAGGTGCTCGGGCAGCAAGGAACGCTTGACCGCCGCGTACACGTAGTCCGCGTCGACCTCCTCCTGGGCAGCTAATGAAAAAGAGAAGAGTTAGTTCGTGCGTGGTTTGGTACAATATAAAGGGAACAGCCTTGCTACTACATACCTGCCGCAGGGAACGTGACCTTCTTCTTCGCTCCTCGGTGGAGCTTGCGCTTCTTGCTCGAGGGCTCCTCGGCTTCTTCGCCCTGGCCTCCAGGAGCTTGCGGCGACAAGCTCAGCTCCTTACTGAGCTGAGCACTCTTTTGGCGCAACGCAAGAAGTTTTTCCTTGCGCGCGAATTCTTCCTCGAGCCTCCTCTGCTCGGCGACCTGTTGCAGCCGTTCCACATGGCCCGGGTGAGCCTGCGCATAGCGCTTAAGCCAGAGGGTCATGACCCTTGCCTCTTCGTCGCTTTGCTCGATGAGGAGGGAGGGGATTGGTTTTTTCCCGCTTGACTGGCCGCGAGCTCCGTCGCCGCGGGGGGCTTCCTTGAGGGTTGGCGACTGCCATGGCGCGGTGAGCTCCGCGTCGGCGCGGCGGCCACCTTAGGCTTCTCGGTCACTTTGGCCTTGCCCTTCCTCGCTCCCTCGGTCTCGGAGAGCTCCTCCACGATTCCTCCGAGGATCAGCTGGTTCTCCTGTTTGTTTAGGAAGCGAATGTTAGCATCTTCAACGGTGTAAGTCTTGCAAAACCGAATGGGGTGTAAGTGCTTTACCTCTGGTGTGCGGACGAGCACGTTGCGTGGACACGTGTAGGCCACCTCGCCGGTGACCTCGCCATCCTTCCTGGCAGCCTTTAGCATAGGGTCGACCTGCTCGGTCATCCATGCTTCGGTCGGTTGCACTGCCCGAACAGAAGAGGTCTTTAGTTCCTGTCGGATGAAATCACCAAATGAAGGTTGAGTCTTAAAGGCACTTACCCGTGCTCTCCCTGGTGATGTCTTCCCATCCTTCTATCTTGTAGAAGGGATAGGGTCTTCTCCGCAGCAGACAGTCCTGTTCGCTGTGAAGTTGCGGATGATCTCCCTGCCCGTGAGCCCGAGGCCCACGAGGGAGGCGATCTTCCGCGTCAGGTACCAATCCTCGTCGGACAGCTCCGGCCGAGGCATTGGGGTTCCCTTCACCGGAGCCTGTCCGGTGAAGACGAGCTTGCTGTCGCCGCTCCTTCTGGTGTAGAACCACCTCATCCACCACGGCCCCATCGAGTCGGCGTTGGTGGACGAGGGTAGAAGCGTCGTCGCGTGCGGTGGCCCCGAGCTTGAGGTAGTAGCACCCGAGCGCCGAAGCGGTGGAGCTGCTCCTCGTCACTGTATAATAGTGAAGAAACAGCCCCACCGATGGATCAACTCCCAGGTAGCCCTCGCACAGGTGTGCGAAGACAGCCATATGGAGGATCGAGTTGGGGTTCAGATTTGCGACCTCCAACCCGCTGATGTTGAAGAAGGCCTCCACGAAGTCACTTTCGGGAGACCTCAACCCGAACAGTGCGAACTGCTCGAAGTTGATAAACTCGTCCTCGAGCGGCTCTGGTGTTTCCTCCTCCTCGGGCAGCCTCCAGCTGCCGGTGTCGATGTGGCCTTCCTCCTCCCAGATCTTCAAGTCCTCCTCGGTCATGCTAGTGCCTGAGAATTTGGCCATAGCAGTCCCCAGGGCTGGACGAACAGGTTTGGGGGCGGAGATTGGCTGTTTGACGCTGAGCGCGGTTGGAATTAGGGCTTGGGAAGGAAAGGCGTGAGAGCGAAAGTGGCAAGCCGAGGGCGGCTTGGGCTTTTTTATAGCCCCAAACGTGCAGCTTTGCAACGGTTCTTCGCCACTAAACAGCTAGTTTTTACCGCAACGGCTAAGTAAAACGGTCGTCTGTTTTCATTGCGCAGCGTAAGTTACCGTTGACATCTGCCAACGGCTACTTTTTCCAGTGTCTGCACTGAGGACTGGGTACTCTGCTCGGATAGATGTTGTTCCCTGTTCGACGCAACAGAATTGCTCGATACTGATCGGGTTTGTTCGATCCCGGACAGGTCCTGTTCGGAAGAACCATAACCTGCTCAGTCGTTTGTTGTACATCTTTGTAGCGGCGATATTTCCCTCTTCATGACTTGAGTCTCAAGAGAAAGACCCCACTCTAGTGAGTCCTTCCACTTGAGTCTCGGGGGCTAGCTGTCGGGGATTAAATCACGGCCCATTGCCATGGCCCACTCCCTGACGGCCCAACCGAACAGCCTACTTGGGCCCAGCTCCCTAGAAGGTTCTATCTGGCCCATGTGCATCCGCCGAACAGCTTCTTGGCTGGCACGGTGCGTAACGGCCTAGGATTCGTGTTTGAGTCCGACTCGAACAGAGTTCTGCACGGCTACGTGAAGACCCGGACGTTGGTTTCTCGGATTGGAGCAGATGTCGTGATCCCCAAGAATTGGAGTTTACCTTATCTACCTTGGGATGTATTTGGCACGTTGAGTTCGTTACGATCTCGTAGTTAGCCCTGCCCGATTATCCCTCGGTAGGTCGGTTGCTCAATACTATATAAACAGGGCCCCTACGACGTGTAGAGGGGCCATGAGACTTCGCATTGTTGCGTATTGCTTCCTGTACACCCATAATCTCGCCGAGACCTGTTCGTCTTGTCGAGCTTCCTCTTGTAATCATCTCTGATATATAAGAAAGGCTGGACGTAGGGTTGTTATCTCTCCCGAGAGGCCTGAACTAGGATAAAAACCCCTGTCTCCCTGTTGCTCGTTCGTTGCTGTTCGCTCTGTTCGGCGTGTCTCCTATCTCCCCTTTCTCAAGAACCTTAGTTGACTTGAGATCGATATCTCAACCGTCGACAAGTTCCACATGAACAAACAGAACTCAACTAAGCAAAACCCAAGGAAGATGAATTACAACGAAGGCCATATGTAGTACGACAGTCTAGAAAGAGCCGCCGCCCACACTAGGACCCATGTGTATGAAACCCTATGTGTACATGGGTGTTGGCGAATCTTATGGCTATCAGAAATAATCCGCAAGCGCACGGATATTGCATTATCTTTCACTCGAGAATATTACAAGGTATCGATTTCCACGGGGACTGAGAAGCATTCTAGTATTATATCTAGTTTGACTAGATGGATAGTGGGGATAATGACGGTAGATAGGGTATGATATTTAGGGTCGAGAGGCTCTACTGATATAGGTTCATACAATTAAAGGTGTAAATTCAACTCGACATTAAAGTTTCTCTACGTCGGAGCTCGAAAGATCCGCTACTACCCAATATCAGTTAAAAACTTCGAATGCTTACGATCATCCTCGATTGGGCTCAACTAATCTGATCCGAACATGGTGGACTACACAAGGGCTAATATCACCCGATCACCACCTACTACCCACCACACAACACGTGAGGCCAAGTGTCGATTGGGTACTAACTAGATCAGACGCCACGTCTATACTTAGCAGTGCTACCTTACAAATACGCTTTTGATACAGCACTCGCAAGATAAGAAATAAATCTTATCTAAGCAAATAAGATACCAACATATGAACTTAAATAATGAAATGAAATTACTTTATAAGATAATGCAAAACTGCAGAGTTACCAGAGCAGAAGACTGGAACTTCACTCGAATTCGAGTTCCCATTCCCGCAGTACGCTGTGGAAGAGATGTCGAAAGCTTTGACTTCTCCCCGACACTCAACTCTGCTCTCTCCCTATTCTAATTATATCGGGGAAGCATAGCGCTGCTTTCTTCTTATTCCTTATCTTCTCCGTGCTTTGGAATGAGGTGAGCACCTCCTTTTATAGTGTCATGGAGCCAATCAGAGTGAGCCATGCATTAGGACACGTGTCACTCAAAGGGGAGACAGAGTAATACCCAAGTTAGCATCCGAGGGGGGTTGGATGGTTTGGTGAGATTGGGCGGTCTAGGGAGGGAGGCCGAACTGGTGCTGGCAGCTCCCTGGCCCTCCATTCTTTCGGGATTCCATATGTGCGCTGTTGATTACTCCTCATTAACGGTTGTACGCAGGTAAACATGTTTTGGGTAAGAAAGTGCATGCAGAAGGTTCCTTGGATCCTTCGAACTTAACATTGGCCATTGGATGACCATTGTTGCCCCAAGGGTTGAGACGTGCTTGTTGAACCATGGGAGAAAACAGAGGTCAATTGGGCTTGAAAGGGGTAGGCGGCTTGGTGGGGCCAGCCGACCTAGGTCGGCCGGGCCCACTTTGGCCCAGTTTCTTGCAATTTCTCTCGGTGGGTCCCTACATACACAATCTTACCAAAACATGTGGAACTTGTAAATTTTCACTATTTTATCTTAAGGTCTCTCCATTTTATGGGTATGTTGACGGTTAAACTTGTATGAAATAATGTGAACATCGAACGTCAACAACATGCTTTGGTCCCAAAAAGACAGCGATGCAGCTTAGGGCAAACTCTGTTTGTCTCCGTAATTTGATTATTCCCGATGCTCCTAAAGGAATTTTGTGGTGGAACTAGAAGTGTTCGAAAGATTATCTTCTAATATTTTCGTGGAGTGATCGAATGTTGAAAACGGAGCTCGTATATGGTGTGGCATGCATCCGTTTGATGATCGCTGCTCTACATGGACGAACCCGACTCGGCAACGACTTGGAAGTCCCATCAGACTGAGTCTGGTGGCCGTGGATTTGATGGACCATAGTGTATGCTTGTTGGACTCCCATTGATGATGGCTCGAAAGGCTTCGTATAAGGATTTATGCTATCTTGTCGCTTTCCAAGTCCCAGTTCTGCATAGTTGGAAGTAGCAAAAGTTGTGGATGCGACTTGCCGACATCACCAACCCTTAACAGCTTGTCATGCAAACCTTTTACACTATGTGAATCATATTCATGAAATTCGCTCTCATGAAAAAAAATCCATTGGACTTACCATTAACCCACATTCCAAACCAATCATATTAGCTCAACAAAAATTCCATTGAAAAAAATTCAGATGAGACTCATTAGTCAGGAATTTTATTCACGGTCCCATATATAGAAAAATCCATTAAATTAATCTTATTAATACAATATCTTACTAATCATATTAGCCCAACCGAACTAATCATATTAGCCCAATTTGACCATCACCCATCCAAGTGAATCATATTCACAACCTTGCCCACAAAAATTTCAACAGATTAATCATATTAATCCATTCTAGACTAACATATCAGCCCAATGAAAAATTGACGAATTAATCGTATTAACTCATTTTGTAACAGATCTATTTAATCCATTGAAACAACTTCCATGACTCAGTCAGATCGATCGACGGCATTATTCTATCCGATGGGTAGTGCAAGTGGTTATTTTTTTTAACTAGTCCAATACAGCTAATCAAATTAGTCTTTAATCACATTAACCAAACCTTGTGACTGATCATATAACACCAAGCAACTAGCCGTGCGTGTAACACGTGTAATGCCCAACATACTCAGCTAAGCATATTAGCATGGACTAATTGAATCCAAATGAGGTACTCATCGACGAACGTGTAAAACATCAGCATGCACAACCCACACATGCTTAGCCGATATGCAGCATCAACCATCACCCGTGCTACTACACAGGACCAACTCAGGCAAATACATGTGAATGGACTAGCAGCGGCGCATAGGATTAATCAATCATATTAACTAAGCCACATGCACATTATACGTAACCATGCCAATCGCTGAGTACAGCCAACGATGGTCTATTGTACACAACACAAGCGATGGAACAAGCATCCGATTAGCATTGCCGCACACCCGTACGCTTGCGCACGGCGGCGTACAGTTTATCACACTTCATCCTGATGGTTAGCTATCGTTGGTCTCCGATCATTGCATGGTTGGTATCCAGGTCATCAAGGTCGCCGTAGCACCACATCAAACCTACCCATCTCACATGACAGGAAACGCGATTGGTGTCGTTAACTCAAAACCCGACGAAAGGTAATTCGGGATGTGTCGGTGCAAAAAAACATAACCGACGATACCTATATATACCTCCCGCATGATCTGTTTGGTGGCGTGATACTTTGTGTCGGCAGCACAACGTCAGCCGACAATACTATCCACGCCGTCTATCCTGCCGCTGCACAATTTGAATTTCGTAGCCCGCCAAATTAAGTTATGTCGTCGGCCAACACTGTGCCGATGACACATAAACTCTTCCTCATGGCAACTTAACGACCCTAGACGAAAGTACTTCAAGGCGGTCCCAATTAGAAGCGAGAGGACTTCACTGTCATGTGGGACCAACCTAGGTGCTCTAGCCAAGGGCAGGCAGGACTTGCGTCGGCGGTTAAAACGTGTTGTCGACACACACCATTGTTGGGGGCAGTGCAAACTGACGACACGGATGTTTCCAAATAAAACAAAAAAAAAAGCAATGGAAGATCGGCAGTGGATGTACGATGGTTATATAAAGTCTGGGCGGCACATGTACGAGTGGATCGAGAAGGCTAGAGCTTTAATGGAAGATGCTTTTTGAAAATTTCCCGACCCTAATATAGTGGTCGTGTGGTGTCCTTGCTTTGCGTGCTCAAACACCGAGAAGAGGACTAAGAATAATATTGGTCATCACATCTGTAGGCATGGCTTTAAACCAAATTACTTTATATGGGTGGCTCATGGCGAGAGGAAGCGTCTAGTGTCCATGTGTAGCCCTATGGATTTTTGGGAGGGCTACGACAAATTAGAAGTCAACAGATTGGAGGAGCTCATAGATGATGTGGCTCAAGCTTACAATCTCTCCTCTGAGGAAGAGTCCGAGCCATTTGCCCAACAATTCGATAAGCTTCTGGATTCTGCCAAATTGCCGCTGCATGGGCATACCAATGTGACCGTGCTCTCGACAGTGTTGCGTCTAGTGGCGGTGAAGACCAGTACAACCTATCAGCCAATTGCTTCAACGAGCTTTGCAAACTGTTTGATATGCTCCTTCCGAGTGGACATGAGTCGAAGAAACTTATTATTGTGTTATGCCCGATCCTGTGCTGACTCATTATAAGCATTACAATGAGAGTCGGTAATTTGAAGTTCAAGGACGAGATGGTACAATGAGACAGATGATGGTG
The DNA here is from genome assembly GCA_036346415.1 of Raddia guianensis. Taxonomy (NCBI): domain Eukaryota; kingdom Viridiplantae; phylum Streptophyta; class Magnoliopsida; order Poales; family Poaceae; genus Raddia; species Raddia guianensis. Next base: position 40,638,189 of record CM070539.1, read on the forward strand.
GCCCACAAAACCTTTCATTTCTTTCTGCTCTGGCCTGTAGAGTCTGTACATGTACAAGTCCAAGACACATGAGGTGGCACAAATAGGGTAAACATAGAAAGGAGGGTGTGATGATCTATCCATCAGATGCATAAGCTTGGAGGCACTTTGACCAACAAAACACTGAATTCGGGGCGGAGCTTAGAAATGTGCGTATCAGGCTCATCACCAACGGGTTCACGACATTCAATATGATCATGCACCCATACTCATACTGGCCGGTACATGCTATCTCGTACAACTTGTCATCTCAACGCTGCATAAAAGAATAGTACATGTTCCTTTCTATTATCATACATGGGTCTAAATCTTCTAGAAAAAATTTGGATCTATTCATGCAACCACCGGTTGCCTAGGAGAAGATTGCAAGTGACTAGATCTTTTCGCTTCTCGAAACCTACTTCGATTGTTTTCGATCATTTAGTTCACTTCATATCTAATTTCTCGCAGGATACATATAGTGAGGCCATGAGGGCGAAGCACGATGTCGACCGTGACCCTATGAACATGCTGATCAATCCTATGGTCATCTACGATAAGTTTGGTGGGAAGAGTCATGGCAGGCTCGGCTTCATGGACTCCGTGGTGCGGCAAGCCTCGTACAGGGGCCAAGTCAGCGCATATCGACAGGAGGCCTACTCTTCCTCCTGTGCCCAGCTAGAAGCCCTGAAGAAGCTGATCGAGGAGTTGCAGCAGCAAAGGCAGGCATACGAGCAGCGGTGGTAGGCAGAAGAGCAGCGGAGGCAGGCGGAGTGAGAGGAGGATATAAAGCGGTTCAGTATGCAGAATTAGAACCTCTGGTTTTACCAGTATATTCATCATATAATTAAGATCATATACGTAGCTAGGTTGTCCTTCCATTATTCAGATACTAACATATCATACCCATAGACGTTCTAGGGGATGGGACCCTCCAGCAAGCCGTAGATGCCACCTCCACAGCCCTTCATCTTCACGCAGACGTCGAGGGCCCCGATGACACAGCTGCCACCTCCCACCCGATTTGTGATGCCGCCTTTGTTCCCCGTGTTCCAGTTTAGACTAACACTGACGGCTTCTCCATGGGAAAGCCACCGACACATTTTGTTTTTTGTTTGAAACTCACATTCATAAAACTAACTAACATGTGCTTTTTCCTACTTTAGGGCTCCGACACGGCCGCGTCAGCAGCCGCAACAAATCTACAACAGGGAGGGGACTTTGGAAGTGCAAGAGTCGTTAGGATGACCAGAGAGCAGTACGCCGACGAGGTCCTCGGCGTTTTCGATCCTTTCGTTGTTTCGCAAAACCATTAGTAGCATGATTCATTAGGTTAGCTTACTTTTGGACAATGTACTGTTGTTCTATATGTGTCCTTCTTGGTTCTATATATATGTGATGTTTGTTGTCAATTGTGCCAACTATACGATGGTTTCGGTTATTTTGGACACTTATCGTTCATTTTGTGGTTTTCGATTGATGTGGATGTGTACGTTCTTGAAATTGTGGTGGCGAGCACCCAATTATGTATCGATATGGTTGGGGAAATTATGTATTATTAATGTTCTGGGAATTGGGGATGTTTGCATATTGAAATTGAGATTTTTAACAAATAAACAAAAATTTCTATTGCTGCCACACACATATTGTCATCGACATTGACCAGTACCACCAACAAAGATTGCCGCCAGTCGACGGCTTCAGCTAGCCTAGGTGGCATCTGTGTCGTCAGCTCAACTAAGGCCAACGGCACAGTCCCAATATGTTTCCACTACTAAACTAATACCATCGATACAAATTGCCGCCAGGGCACATCGAGGTTGCCCAAGTGGGGTCTGTGTCGGCGGCCTTTTGTTAAAGCTGCCGACACAGACTTGGTGTGTGTCGACCGCATAGGTAGAACCACCGACACAAATATTGCCCGTGGCGTATTAGTATTGGCTTGCGGGGCCTACACAGGAGCATGTCGTCTCCGCAATCGTGCCATTAGGTTTATCAGTTTCGACGGTCGACGTGGGCCGCCGACATAGGCCTTTTCCAGGTGGCCCACCCATGGAAGTGTTATTGTTGTCGGTTTCTTTATTGACCGCCGACAAAAATTGCCAGTGTCGTCGGCTCAACGGCAACGAACCTATGTCGTCGACCGGACGATGATGCATGGCTTTGTCGGCGGTATTGGTGCCAGTGTCGTCGGCATTTGCCAACACAGAGTGCGATTCCTGTAGTGAGATCGGAACCTCATCCCCAAGCATCACTAATCGAGCATATGTTAGGCAGGCCTAGTCATTATTAATCCACTATCCACACCCTTTTTTCACTATTCATCTTATTTTTCTCTTTTATATTTTATGCTTAGGACTTGCCGAAGTGTCTAGGCTAGCCTTTGACCAGATTAGTGATGACTTATTATCTTTTTTAATGTTCTTTTGAAACTAAGGCAACATATCTAATGCTAATGTTCATTGGGGTGATAACATCATATATAAGCCACTAGATCATTGATAAGCGACTTAGATATGGAGAGGTGGGAGCTCTTTTCTCACTTAAAAAGTTCATGAAAGTTTTTGTGAAAGCGTATAAGTGAGAAAGGGGTTTCCACCTCTTTATATCAGAGCCACTTCTCATGTATTTGATGGCCTAAATCTGATGTTAACATTTTAGTGCCTAATAAGCATTAGCAGTAAATACGTTGCCCAAAACTATAAAGGAATACTCTTAAATATAATTTTGTTATAGCTTAGGTGTAATTTTACGATGGAGCTGGAGGCCGGAGCCAACGAGTGGAGCCACAGTCCAAGCGAACACGACTACAGAACGGATATTTAGTACCGATTCGTAAGGGCCATCAGTACCTATTTTTGAACCGATACCCCTAAATGGGGACTAATTCCCATAAGGCATCAGTACTGGCTCCAAAAACTAGTACTGAAGGCATGTCCTGTTGTGCCGCAATGCAAACGTAGTGCATCCCCCGGCCCCCAACCAATACCGATTGATGTATCCAACTGGTATTGGTAAGCCCACATGTGACGCCTCCCCCGCCCCCCAACTAGTACCGATAAGTGTCTTCAACCAGTACTGGTGGGGGGCGAGGCGTTACATGTGCTTTCCAGTATACGTATACGTAATTAATATACATTATTGCTATTATATATGTGTTTTCTAGTATATATTATGTTCTATGTAATCAATCACGCATAATTAACAACAAATAAATCAATGAAATTAATTAACAAATTTTATTTGTGACTAATATATGTCACAATTCCTAGCTAGCTAGCTAGGCAAATATACAAGTACACATATGTTTTCAATTCAAATAATAAGTAAATGCACATGTTCGATCTGTTTATAATAGATGTCGATCCCGACACTTGACTAGTCCGTATAGGAAGGCCACACCTATTAACGGGGTCATGAAACTCGACATGGGGATTTATGATCTAATCGAGAATAAAGCCAATGAGTTGCTCTTGCACTGCTCTGACCTGCCTCGGCGAGACTTCTGAACATCGTTCATCCATATGGCTGCATGTTTGGGTGTGCAAGAACTCACATACATAGTAGCCACATAAATTTTTGCCGGGCGGCTGACGCAAGATCTATGGAAAAAAAAAAGATAACGGGTGAAATGGGTGCATGAAAAGTTATAAGGTAGCTAACTACAAAGCTAACATTACCCTAGAGGCTCGTACAACACCAAATTGTTGTCTAAATTCCCACTCGATCTTCGTACGGAACCTTTCAAATTCACTAGACACATGATTACGAACTTTTAATGATTATAATTTATTTCAATTGAAAGAAAATAAAATTGGCGTTGTATTGAAAGTAACAACAATACCGGTTGAGCAAGTCGATCATGCCTTATTACCAGCTAACTAGATGCCTTAACGAGTCTAAAATTGTGATATCGCTATGATCTAGCTCGATAATCATAAGAATCCAGTGATAACTATACATAAATAATATATATTTATGTACGTAATTAATTAGTTGTAACATCATGTTATGAAAAATGATTAGAACGAGTCGGTGCAAAATCACGTACACATAGTTCCATGGTAGATATATTATGTGAATGAATATTTTGACCCATGAGAGCATCGTAAACTATGTTCTCTGTGTATGTTGGCAAGTCTCTGAGCATCTTCTGGTTGACTTTTAATGGGTCGATGAATCCTCTTGTCAAATATTCTCTTCCTTCTAAATCTTTATGTCTCTATTCTGCATAAGATGGATATTTAGTTAATTGTGCTAGCAAAATAGTATAGCATGAGGGATTTCTACAAAGAAGACACCTATAAAACCCAACAGCTCATCAGTGCCACGTCGAGAGCGTCGGTCTGGTAGAGTTTGTACATCACCTTCCATTCGATATAAAATGAACCTTCCCCTTGGAAAAAATCTTCTTGCATGTACTTGACAGCGAACGCAACAAGACCATGGTTGTACGCTTCCAAATACCAATCATGGAATTGTCGCATCTTTGTTGGTAGCTAGACAAGGCCCTCCCGGTTAACCAAAGCCCCGCCCTCTACGAATTTCCATCTTGCCACTTTCGCATACTTGATATCCTTTATGCCCATCGGTTGCTCTGGAGCAAAGTCCAGTTTTTTCGAAGAATTTTTTCATCTCCTTGGCCTTCTGCTGAGCTGACTAATCATCTACCTTATTCCTTTTCTTGCCCTTTAACATCGTCCGCTCGTAGTCTGATACCATAGGCTTGTCTTTTGAATCCTTCATATTTTTAATTGTTGCCATGGATCTATACCATTCATCGGTAAAGGGCTGAATCTTCTTGAGAGATGATTTTTTAAAAAAAAATTGCAGCAACATGAGCTATTACTTCCTCATCGAGCTACTCTGATGTCTTTTTGTACGACAACTTTGGAAGTGGTGCCACCTTCTTAGGTAGTGGGGCTAGCTTCTTGGGAGTTGGTGGCTGAGTAGTCTTTCTTGGTTTGGCTATCACTTTCTTGGGAGCTGCTGGCCGAGGAGGTGATGGACTTGGACTTGCATCAGGTTGTTCTACAAGAGATGTTGTGGGTGAACCGCTGATGTTTGCAGGTGTCCGCGGGGTTGGCCTTCTTCTGCCATGGTCCTGGAAGTCTCTTGGTGGAGAGGACACATCCACGTTATGTCCAAAGATGATGAACCTTTTGCGCATAGGACAAAACTGTGTAGCGCCTCTCCTAGCTTCGTAGCCCCGTCACCTCCGGGAATGTCGAGGAGAAGGTCCTCGAACCCTGGGTTTACCTCCTCCATCGAGACCTTGTAGTAGCCTTGATTGTGAGATTTTGCGCTTCAATGTGCAGCTCACAAGGTGTCCTCTACCTGAAATCGTCAACAGGAAAGTGACCCATTTCCACTTCGAGCCCAACGGAACCGTAGCTGCTCCGTCGTGTGGAGGGGGGACTGATGACGTCCAAAGGTCCCTAGCCCAACTCTAGCTACTATCCTAGGGCTAACTGGACCTGTTTACAAATCTCTTCTTGCATCCCCTCTTGCATGTCCCTTTTTGCATGCTCAAGCGTGCCAGCTAACTGCAGTGCCTGTCGAGCCTTGCCTCTCTGATGACTGCTATAAGTCACGGTGTCCTCAGCGAATCCAATGGTCCATGAGACCACGCCTTTACCTCATGTACGCCTAGGGTGCTTGTATGGCCCTTGTTAGCTTGTCATTCTCTTTGTTTGGCAGGAAGGTGCCTTCGAATGTCTTCTCGAAAAATTCAACAAGCCTTGTGGCCACTTACCCCAGCTCGGGGCCAAACATAGCCTTTCCGTCATCATCAATGCGGTCGCAGTGAGCATAGAACCAATCCCTTGCTATTTTCGTCGGCCATTGCAATGGTGTGGGTACGACACCCTTCGCCAACAGCTCCTGTCCCCGCCTCTCCCATTTAGCTAAAGCACTACGGTAACCACCAGTGTCCAGGTCGTGGTGGTAAACCTTCTTGGTTGCATTCCTCTTGTTCTTCTCACTAATACTTTGACCTTCTTGAGGTTTCTTGTATTCAACGAACGCATCCAAGTGTTCTTCCAACTTTAGGTACTTGTTGAAGTTTGACGTCTCTTCCTTTTGGACATAATCCTGGTTCAACTTATTTTTGAAAGTCTAAAGCCATCTTACTGAATGCGTAACATTTGACCTTCTCTTCGGTGCCCTTAGGGAATGTGAATTGCTCCTTCATATCAGCCCAGAGCACGTTCTTTGTGTTTGTAGATACCTACTCCCACTTCACTATACTAATGGGCACATGGTCCCGAACATGGATGCCACATGCCGAATTTAACGGCGCAATTACAGCGGTGGGTGCAATAGGTGCACCATCCCCGCCGACTTCGGTGACCGCGTCTTGCCCCTTGACTTCTTGCTTGGACCACGTAGACATGATTGCCTACTTGGTTGACTGGTCTGAAAGTATAGTATAACCATGAAATATTAAGAATATTGTCTATGCATGATAGTGGAACCAACGAAATATGCATCCGTAATATTTAACTCGGTGGATTGATTGGCCTCGTTGGGCTCTGCAGCCTCGTCTAGCTCTGCAGCCTCGACGGCCTCATCCAAGAGGGGTTAGCGCTCCCCTGAATAATACAAATCATATCCCGCAATAAAAGATCGCAAGACCACATCAACATCATAACCATCGTCATCCATCGTCATTTCTAACTCTAGAAGAAGGCATTAAAACTAATGAACAATGAACATCCATTATTAGCTAGTGTTCTATCATCATCATGCGCATGTCGTGCTAACTAATTACTAATATAGAAAAATAAATAATAACTAAACAATTAATATCATGATTCACACAACAAAATAGTTCCACACAATATATGTAACTTTTACAAAATGAAACAGCATATCAGTAACTAAATTAATGCAATAGCAGATTGGTAATTAAAAATAATGCAACAGCTAGCACATCGGTAACAAAAATTAATGCAACGGTAACTAGCAACTTAGCAACTTGAGAATCTCAGGGGGTCGCCGTCGAGGAAGAGGAGCATGGGGACGTTGCCGGCGCGGGGGGTGGCCGCCGAGGAGTAGGAACTCGGGGAACAACATATCGGTAACTAAATTAATGCAATAGCAGATCGGTAATTAAAATTAATGTAATAGCTAGCATCGGTAACTAAAATTAATGCAACAGTAACTAGCAACTTAGCAACTTCAGAAAATTGGGGGGTCGTCGGTGCTAGGGTTGAAGCAAACTTGGCGCAGAGTGAGATTTGAGAGTGAGAGGGGCGGCCTTGCGCGCTTCTCAATATATGTGGGAGGGCTTCAGTCCTGGTTGGTAACATAAACGGGGCTTATTTTGGAAAATAGTACCGGTTCATGTTAGCAACCTGGACTAAATACCCCACGCGCGCCAAAATTTTTGGGAAAATTGTAAGTTGTGCAAAAAAAAAGTTTGCTTGCAGGTGGCGTAGCCAGGTCCTGAACCCGCAACCTGCAGGTGAGCACCCAACGCGCCTCACGCTGCTAGCTAGTGTAACCAAAAGTTAGTTGCCTACACATTTGGGCCAAAATTGTTTTTGACACGTAGCGGAAATTGTTTCTAACTCCCTATGCGTCGCTGCCATGTGGGACCCAAGGTGGCCACGTATTGTCTTCTTCAATCTGCCCCCGCGCACCTGACGGGCCTCCTCCCTCTTGTATAAACTTTCGTCCCTTCACCCTGACCCTTCATTCAAATTTCATATAAACTTCAGCCAAAACTTTCTCCTGCCTCTGCTATAGTTCATCAAGATTTCTTCATATATAAACTTATGTGATTTCTTATTTTTGATTTTGCATCAGTATTTTCCCCTCCATCGATCTACACGGCTTTATCTTATCATTTATTGAATTCTCATTGGAATTTCGCAGGTCATTGAAATTTGCAGTTCACCGGATTTTTTGCAGTTCACATTGTAATCAGGTAGACCTGCTCACGAGTAGCTCGACCCGACCAGTATATCGGGATGGGTCAAGCCTCGATTTGAAGCCTTGGGTTTGGGCCCAAAAAATTGCAAAATCAGCTATGCGGATTCGGGTTTTTGGGTTTCGGGTCAGTATTTTGGATTTCGAGTCAGGTTCGGGTCCGGATTTGTGACCCGGTGCACCGAGTTGGGTCCGGTTTGGGCCGGCTAATATTTGGTCGAGTTTTGGAAAACCCGACCCGAGCCTGCATGAACCTGACAGATGATCAGGTCTATAATCAGATGTGTGTTTAATGGCTCCCATCTGGCTTCCCAAGCTCACCGCTATATCTTCTCCCCCTTCACAATTCCACATCCATACTTGTCGGATCTCCTCCCCCAGTGCCTTCTCTCCTCTCCGTCTCCCACATTCTTGCCTCGGCCAACGCGTGATGTCACGCCACCGCAAGACCTTTTGGATGGGTTCGAGGCCACCACCGCCACCGGCACCACCCGCGCCGCTCCCGCTGCCACCGCACGTCGCTCCGCTGCTGGCGCACGTTGATCAAAAGGCCAGCTAGGAAGAGTTTTTGGAGCTGGTCCCGCCCGATGGTCCCCTCCCCGTCTTCCCACCATCACCACCACGAGCGCCTTGTACATAGGCGGAGATGGATTCGACTTTGATGGTGAGGACTGGCAGTGCCCCTGTTGGGAGGAGCATCGGTGGGAAGACTATGCCTTATACGAGGTTTAGTCCGTCGGCGGCTCCACCGCGGCGCCCTAATATATTAGCTAATTATATTATGTAATGCAAATTAATGGAACTTTGCCCCAAGTGTAGTTCCTTATATTATGTAATAGTAATTTAAGGAACTTTGCCCCTAATGTAGTTCCTTAATACCATATTAATATATTCATGTTTATAATTATGCTATGTGTGTCTCTTGAAGTGCGCTATGAAAATTATGCTATGCTTATTAATATATACATGCTTAAAATTATGTTGTGCACCTGAAGCATGCAATGTAACAAAAATTTTGTGCAAAAATTGCAGAATAGGTAAACATATCGGTGGAATCATAAAATCATATTCATTATTAAATTGTACAAGGCTGTTGAATGATGTGGAGGTTGTCCCTTTTGCTGATGAGTATATTGACAATCTTTGGTGCTTAATGAAGGTTTTGAATGTGCTGTATTATAGTTGGCTATATGTGTGGTGCTACGAGATGGTGTGCTTGTCTGTGTTGTTGCAGGACTTTGAAGCTGGGCCAACAGTGGTGAGACACGCCTCAGACGGGTAACACAAGTCTGGAGTATGTACTATGGGGCGATGGTGTCGGGACGCAAACTGGAGGTTTGGGGGTCCGTAACGATAGGAAGTCGCGGGAAGTCGCGGGATGGACATACACGGACATGGCTCTGATAAACCAGTTGAAGGAGCAAAACTCTTTTCCCATCAAATCACCCCCGATGACCATCCATCGACAACTTGACATGTAGCTACCGAATCTTGCTTGGACATACCATCAACCATGTGGCGAACAACCTTTTCGGTGGCTACCATGACCAAACCATTGTGAACACTAGGTCGCTCTCTGCCATACCCCGGCGTCTCGGCCATGCACCGATTGCTGTCCCATGGGCCATGGCCATGCTCATGCCAACCTCCACCAGGATGCTGCCATGCTTGCCATTGCACCTTCACGGATGCCCAGGCCAACGTCCTGCCGGAGCATGCCGCCGAGCATTCTCTTCTAGCCTCAACCACCGCCATCAGGAGCTGTCAATGCCGTTGGCCACCGATGCCACCGTGGCCTCACCATGCGGTGCTACTCCATGAACGAGCACGCCATCGATGACTGGGGCTAGGCCAGCCTGCTTGCTTCCCGCCACGCCAGCGCTCCTCCAGCCACCAACGCCACACAACAGACCGTGTCCAAATCCTCTGCAATCCGAGCCCACGATTGACGGAGCACGCTGGCTCCTTCTTCTCTATGGGCTGAGCAAACCGGTGCCACCTCCTGCACAGCTACGCCAAGAATCTCACACGTCGGTCGCTGTCGTGCCTATGCTGCAAGGTGAAGAAAGACCGGGCCCAAGCAGCACGATCTCGCCGAGGAGCCAAGCCGGAGCGCCGCTGAAACAAGATAAATCCCTAGTGAAGGTAAATTTCTTATTGGATAATAATTGCCTTGATTTTGGTTGATCTATATCTATTATGCAATTAAATTTTGACTTGAGTTATATTTGGTTAAAATTCATGTCAATGCTCAAGTATGCACCTAATTGTTGATAATTGGTTTGATCTCTTCATTTTAGGCAATATTTTTTTTCCAGAGCTAAATTTGTGTTGCTATCTTGTTAAATGTTCTAGATATGATTATTAGTTAATAATTACTTGGCTAGGGTTTAGCTTATGCAGTGCATTTGACTAGGGCCTTATCTTGTTGTTTTTCCTGCCGTATGCCTTGGTATATGCTTGATTGTTGATATTTGCTCGCGGTGGTGGATCTAAGATTGTGCTTGCTCTTTAATGTATATATGTTGGTATTGATGCTATGGTTATCACTGAGTCTGCTTTTAGCATTATGGTCATGAACACATCCTTATTTTTGCATCTTCTGCCTTGGTACACCTTTTGCTCTTAGAATAGGATTTTCTGGTGGGTGTTCATGCTAGGTAGTATAGGTGCTTTGTCATGCCTGGTACACACATTGCCCTTTTCCTATGGCATGTGTGTGCTTTAGTGCCGATTTTGGACACTTGGCATGTGTCTTTCCATTGTCCAAGTGATTTTCCTTTTGTAGCAAAATTTATGGGATGGACTATATGAAATATTGCTCCTTTGTGGAAAGATGGACATTCAGCGGTGGTTTGCCATTTTGTTGTCCAGTATCTGTTTTCAAGCCTATGTGATGATGTTTTAAGTGTTCATCACCGTTTCCCATGGCATGAACTGCTTAAGGGTAGCACGAGGTATTGATTCTCACCTGTGGAGTGTTTTGGACCATATTGTGGACTTGTGCTTTGTTGAGATTGATTCTTAGTCCATGAGCTATACCGAGGTTTATCTCAGCCGTTCGTAGGTAGAAGACCTCGTTCCCCCTCGAGGTGCTATCACTCAAGAGTTGCATGTGAACGTGTTGGCTTGATGGTTCTTTCTTAGTTCCTTTAGGATCGTTTCGTCGCTTTTCAACGTTGGCACTCGATGTAGTTTCCGAGTTGGCCTTTTCGACTTACTTCCAGAGGTTTGGGTGTTATTGCATAACCATCATATGCATCATGCTAACCTGCATATACTTTCACCCTCCACTGCCTCGTGTGTAACTCTAAGGTATGAAGATTCATAATTATGGCACTTGGATGCTTCCACTTTCATGGTGAGCTATCTTTTACCCGACATGTCTATTATCACACTAATTATCCTGATTAGATATATTGTTCTTGCTTATGCTCCCATGTGTATGATATGTACATTGCTAGGACTGCTTAGCTTCTTGTTTTTGTTTCCTAACTAGTGCATCCCCCTGCTCAAGTTTGTGCTCTATTGCATTTATCTTGTATTCATGAGTTTTGTTATAGCATGTGGTTTACTTGTTATATCTTATTCATGATACCATCTGGTATGAGCATCTGGTTTGAATGTTTGGCATGTGCTTCATTGGCTTGTTTACTACTTTTCTTAGATGAGCCTGCCTTTTCCCATGTACTCGTAGGTGTCATATGTCATTGTAAGTTGTCACCCTGCTCGTGATTATCTGCCTTCCCCTGGGCATGGGTATCTGCCTTCCTACTTACTTGTGAATGCGGTTATTGTGCCTAAGACCATGTGGATGTGTGGACTTCTTCCAAATCTATACTATCAATGCCTTTGTGTTGCTATGATTCATGTATATTGCTCATGCCTTGTTCTATCTAGTAGCATGTTGTACTTCAGTTTGACATCTCTTCATTTACATGTTCATTGCCATGTTTAGGGTAGAACATTGATCCATTTTTCCTACACTATAATATGATCCCAGCCAGCAAGATGTTATGATGCACCTTGCTTAGCTCTTTCTATCAACATGAAGTTGCCTTGATACACCTTACTGTTGATTTTCACTTGGATATGGTTTCACTAGTTTAGAAAAATATTGATCTTGTTGCTATTTCCTTCCATGGTTCTGTTGCACAATTATTCATTGCCAATCTTAACTTGTTCATGCTCTAGAATGTACAATGCCACCATTTTTTACACCATTGCTCACTCTATGCTAAGGAACGGGATATGCTTGTTTTGAATCATTAACCTCAGTTTCAAAGCACAAATACATTTGATTCATGTGTGTAGGGTTTTAATAGCATAGTAGGAGACCATATCTTTCGCAAATATTGACGTGGTAATGCAGCAAGAAAGAGGAAGACGTTTGCTAGACATGTAAGACCATAACCTCGGCATAGGCAGCGTACGATAGGGAGGTTTTCCACTTTTGGCTAAACTGGTGCGGCTAGAGGATCAACTTTGAGTACTCTTCCTCTGCTACCTAGACCCAACTCAAGTCAGCTACCACTACTTCTACTACACTGCACAAGGTAAGTACTTTGATCCCTTGTGTATGATTGTGATGGAGCCCCTTTGGTGTGGGATTAGTCTTCATGTATATGGTGCTGATTGTAAGTTGTATATGATGTATACATGGTTGGTGTGATGATATACTGTGATTATATATGTGATTTGTGCTCTTTTGTCTACTGAGTGGATGTCCAGTATATAGGGGAGATGCTGCCAAAATTTTTTGTGAATTAGAAACTTAGTGGCATTTCCAACTTTGTCAGCAGATAGATGAGTTGTTCAGGGGGGCTTGCTTTTTGTGTATTGTATATTTGTCTTGTGCAATGCATTTGGGGTGCATTTGGGCAACATTTACTTTGGTTTTCATATGCTCATTTGTACTTTTGTGCTCTTTAACTCCTTTCAATTTGTTTTGGTTCCTATGGAAGTTGTTTGGATCTTCATTCGATATTAGTTGTTCAACTGGCATAATATTGACTAAATTCAATATCAACCAAATTTTGGCTAAAATTTGACTCACTAACTGAGCGGGAATTTTGATCATTTTTGCATTGCATATTGTTGAGACCCATTTGGAGGGTACCCCGGTTTGATGATGAATATATGTGACAAGATGGAATTTGAAGTGTTTTGAAGAATTTTTAATGGTGGATTTTTGAAAATTGCTGTGGAATTGGAAACGGACCATTGTGCTGAACTTGGGCTAGATAAAAGTTATGAACAAACGTGGTCCAGTGGAATTTGTTAAGCTGACAGGGGTGTGTTAGGGCTTGCTAATTGTGTTGTCATGGACGGATTATGTTGTAGGTAATTTTGTGATGGACTAACCTTGCAGGAGAGGTAAGGTGTGTTGCTTTCGTGTGTTTTCACCTCAGTGATGCAAGGTATTGGTGGGTACGTGGCCGATGCTTCGCAGGAACAGCTGGAGGCTGGTGCGTCCGGAGTCGTGGCGGCGATTGGGTTCGATGACTTGGCGGTCACATGAGGTGGTGTACTCGAGAAGCTTAGCCATGGCAAGAAATCCGAGGCAGCTAGCGGCTGCAGCGTCGGTGACCTAGTGACGAAGCTATTTGGATCGGTGGGCCTAGGCGTGGCATGGCAACCGAGGAAGCTACAAAGATATTGTCCGAGGGAATGTGGAAAATATTCCCTCTCGGGAGTGTGTCTTGTATTGTGTGAGTTGTACACCACTCATCCTCAAATGAAGGGTGGAGATGGGCTCTAGGGTTTAGGACATCTGACCCTTCGGCTATAAATAGAGGGGGAGGAGAGCACCTCCTACTCATCCTCTTAAAGCTGAAATTCAGAAATATAGAGGGTGAGTTGGGTGTGTTTTTGGTGGCACTTATAGTGCTTATGGCCACAAGGAGTATGGCTTGTAATCACCAAACTTCTATGCAATGAAATCATTATTTTCCATTAACATCTTTTGTTGATTTGCTTCTAGTTTTTTTTGCTTTTGTTTTCCTTTTTGTAGTTATTGTTTGGAGTTTAATCTTGATGATTTCCTGCTAGTTCTTGGTCTCTGTGATGCATTGAGGTTGTTAATATGATTTACCACACTCTTTGCGACAATATGAGAGGCTAGAGATCAAGTTCTTGATTTGTTACAAATCTGTCCAGAAACTTTTCTCCGCGCAGCAGTCAATAAAAGATTTTTTAAAAATCTAGAAAAATCATTTTGGGATGATTCCAGTTGGAAAAGATGCGTGACTCACATACCCATCTGTGGTAAAACTTTGAAGTCCACTGGTTTCCCATTTTAGAGGTTTGAGGTGAATAGCAAGTCCCAAACTTGCAGTCTCAAGTTGCTGACAGTTTTTGGTGCACGATTTTTCTAATTTTCTATAGATGGAGTTTGATGCTGAAATTTGGAGGAGACCGTCATGACTCACCCAACAGCAGGAACTACTCTCTTCTTGCAAGATAATTTTCTAGGAATCTGCCTTTTCCTTTTAGGAAAGTGACTTTGATGTTTTAGCTTGATCTCTTTCTCAAAAGCAAGGTATGAATTGATTCTTCTTTGTTTGGACACTTCACAAACAGGATTGTGATTCCAAAATCCCAATATTTCATGGTTCTCGTACACCCAAGTGAAGGGTACACATAGTTGTTAAGTTGTTCGGGTTTTTGATGGGAACGCCGAAATAATTTTGTGGTGTCTATTCACCCCCTCTATCCGCCCATCTTGGTTCTTCACATATATATTGTTTTTCATTCAGAGTTTTGTCTATTATGCTTTTAAACTTAATTGAGTAATGTGCAAATAGTTTTTCTTGTGGTGATCAATTGCTATCATGTTCATGTCTAAAATTGCAAACATTTAAACTTGCTAGGCTAGTTGCAAAATTGAAAGCTTTTTATATTTGAATGCAAACACATGTAGCTCTAACTTGCTAATCTTGTCACTAAATATTTGTGCTACGCTTGGCTATAACTTGGTTCTCATTTGAGTGTTTTGGTAGCTTGAATCATCTATTTGTTGATGCTATGACCTTAGCTCATGTAATTTAAAAAAAAATGATTTTCCCTTTGGGAGCTGCACAAGTACCTCTCCACGAGATAGCTTCCATTGCACTTGGCATGAACTTGGAAGGGAATCTGGATACCGAGATTGCATGTCTTCAGTGTATTGCTGGGCTCAATCGACATGTTTGGAATGAAGCTCCCTTGTGATCAAAAGATTGAAATACAAAGTAAAATTTGGAAAAGGTGCAAACAAACGTGAGAAGAAGAGTGTTGCTTTCCAAAAATCAAAGTTTGCAGTAGAAAAAATGTTAAAATATTAGGAATATCTAAGCAAAGGGTTGTTGCAGGATTCCCAACTTTATCATTGGTTACTATAGTAGCTCTATGATGCCATGTGATCCTTGCATTTTTGTATTTGGTGGTAAGATTGTTGTTTGATGCTATGATCATATCATGAAAAATTACACAATCTTATTTTGCTAGCTAGCTTGGATAATTTGTAATCAACTTGGATATGAACATGATAGCTTTGATTTCAACTAGATTAGCTTGATGCATTTTACTTGCGCTTCATATTCTTTTGCATAACTTACAAAACTCCCAAGGATTGCATTTGCATATGCATGCATGGTTTGTTACTCCTTTTTTCTTTTTGTTTTTACCTTGATACTTATATTGTCAAAAGGGGGAGAATTATTCAAAAAAGAAAAGCATCATTTTTGGGCTTAATTTTCAAAAAGGGAAGAAATGGAGGAAAGGAGAATTTGAATTTGAGCTTTAAGTTGTTCAACTGGTCTACTTGGAGATGTTGATTAATTGCCCTTCTTTTGGTCCAAGTATGACTTTTGCTGGCTTGATTATGCTACGTGTGTCCCCTGAAGTGCGCTATGAAAATTATGATATGCTTATTAATATATACATGCTTAAAATCATGTTGTGCCCCTGAAGCGTGCAATGTAACTAAAATTATGTGCAAAAAATGTAGAAAATGTAAAAATATCGCTAGAATCTTGAAATCATATGCATTATAGAATTGTACAAGACTGTTGAATGATTTGGAGGTTGTGCCATTCGGTGATAAGTATATTGACAATCTTTGGTGCTTAATGATGGTTTTGAATGTGCTTGATTAGAGTTGGCTATATGTGCGGTGCTACGTGATGGCGTCCTTGTCTGTGTTGTTGCAGGACTTTGAAGTTAAACGAGACGTGGTGAGACACGGCTCAGACGGGTGAGGCCAAGTCCGGTGTATGTACTATGGGGCGACGGTGTCGGGACGCGAACTAGAGGTTCGGGGGTCCGTAACGGCAAGAAGTCGCGGGATGGTCATAAACAGACATGGCTCAGATACCACTTGAAGGACTGTAATCGGTGACTAGAGGGGTGAACAAGAGCCAAACTCTTTTCCAATCAAATCACCCTCTGTGAGCATCGTTGAGCCCTAATTCTTTTAGTGCAATTGATGACGTATACATTTGTGTTAGGGAGTTCTTGGACCTTTCATGGAACTCTAGCGAGGCTTCGGCGAATATTTGAGCTGCTTCAAGATGATCTGAGCATGACCGGGTAAGTGAAGAGGTCATGTGTAGGTTTCGGAGTAGCTAGGTTTTACTTTTGTCGCCCATGCTTCAAGAGGGGTCTAATTGGTTCGATCATGTCGAGTCTCTCCTTCTCTTAGCCCTCAAGTCATCCACAAATAGCTAAAGATCCCAACCCGTTCAAAATTACTCAAGCCGTGCCCTTTCAGTACTCATCGGACTGGGTCCAACCGCCATCGGACTGGGTCTGGTGAGCCCAAACCCTAAAACTACTCTTCTGTTCCTGGTCGGACTGGGTCCGACGCCGTCAGACCGGGTCCGATCATCGTCGGACTGAGTCCGGCAGTAACCTGTTACGGTGCCTAAAGCTCCATCGGACCGGATTCGACCACCCTCGAACCGGGTCCAACAGTAAGTGTGTCAGCAGCTCTGAGACGTGGTTACAGCCATCGGACTGGGTCCAATGATCATCGGACCGGGTCCGACGGGTACTGTAACGGCTAGTTTTTGGAGTTTTCTCGAGCTCCAACGATTAGTTTCTCTGCGGGGGGTATAAATTGATTTCGGTAGGCAACCATTTATGTGGTTTGATGCTCCACTTCACCTATAGCCAACATCTACTCATCTTAGGGGTGTTCTAGAGCCATTCCTCCATCAATTCATCAACCACCTACCTTCCCCCAAACTGAACTTCATGGAAGTCCTTCGATTTGGCATGATCAAGGCAATTCGGGCTTATTACTCTTGAAGACGGTGTTCTTCTTGGACGAGTGGGCTTGGGAGTAGGCCTTGGCGTGTGGCTACTCTCGAGTCGGTGTGAAGGTGACGGAGTCCACCTCGCCGGAATGGCAGAACGACTACCGGGGAGTAAGCGAAGCGTGTGGCTCAAGAGGGAGCTGGTCCTTGTGCGCAAAGGCTAGCCTCAACGGAGAGTAGGAGTGGTGACTTCAAACTTCGGTAAAACAAATACCGTGTCACTTCTCTTTTATCTCACTTACTTCCGCACTTACTTCTCGCATGAATTGTTATAAGTTGCTTGAATGTTTTGGTGAGATGAATTAGATTGCTAGTGCTTGCCGTTTGATTTGCTTCCGCTTAATAGGGCACTAGAATATAGATTTGGGTCACTCTTAATCTTGTTGCTTAATCAAGTATAACCCAAAGAAATTAAAAAATTGCCTATTCACCCCCTCTAGGCCTTAGAGATCCTTTCAAGTGGTATCAGAGCGTAGATTCTCCCGTTGTAGCTTAACCACTAGGAGATGACCACTAAGGAGGGGGGCCAAGATTGACATAGAAAAAGCTCCTACTTTCGATGGCATAAATTACTCCTATTAAAAAATTAGAATGCAATGTTATCTAGAAGCTCTTAGCTATGATGTTTGGATTGCTTGTGAGTCCGGTTATCCGACTCCTGTCAATCCGTTGTCACTCTCCTGTCGAGACAGAATATCGGCGATACAATGCCATAGCTTGAAATGCTTTACTTTCCAATTTGAGTGTTGATGTTTTCAATCGTATTAGCAATATCACAAAAGCTAACGAAATTTGGAAAATTTTGAAAGAAATCCATGTTGGTAGCTCGGAGCTAGTAGAAGAGAAATTAGCTCTTACTAGAAGACAATTTGATCATTTCAAGATGCTACCTAATGAAAGTGTGAATGATATGTTCTCTAGGTTGAATCCGATCATCAACGACATCGGCATGTACGTGGCAAGCCCGTGGAGGATATTGATGTATGTAGAAAAATTCTCGATATCGTTCCATTTGAGTTCAACCCACTTGTTACTATGCTTCAAAATAGCAAAAAGTTAAAAACTCTCACTCCAACTAAGCTCCTTGAAAAGTTTGCTTCGTATGAGATGAGGATCAATGGTTATCAAAATTCTCTTGATGCCAAGAAGACTATTGCTCTTCCCGCTCAACTGAAAGCAAAGAAGAAGAAGATTGAAAAAAGTGATAATGATTCCTCCGATGATGGGATTATGAAAATAGAGGAGCTAGCTCTTCTTGTCAAGCGCTCAAGAGAGTTAATCAAGAGGATAACATTTAGGAATGGAGGTTCATCATCAAGGCGAAAACCTATCTCCGAAATGCGATGTTATGAGTGTGGAGAGAAGGGTCACTTGGCGGTGGATTGTCCCATGAACAAGAAGAACAAAAGCAAGTTTAAAGATCAAGAGGGAGATGAGGATGACAAGAAAAAGCATAGGCACTATCGCAAGAGCGAGAACAAGTTCTTGGATAAAAAGAAGGCTCTTGTAGTTGAGAAGTCAAAAAGAAAGGAGTGCTCAAGCTCTTCATCATCATCCTCCTCATCTGATGAAGAAGAAGACACAAGATCTCATGGTTTAGCCAGACTCGTCATCAAGAAAAATGATCCACCGGCTATCCCTAGAGAAAAATTGTCTCAGTACCAATAAGCAAGATGAGATTGTTGGGGAGTGGATCACCGATAATGAAGACTCTTTGGCGGATACCTCCAAGGATGAATCTCATATCGCCAAAGTCTCTGGAGTCGCCATGAACAAATTCCCACCCTCAATGTGTCTTATGGCTTTGGAATATAAGATAACAAATGAAAAACCCTCTCTAGTTGAGCTTACTAGTTTAATTGATGATTTAAACAACGCTCTAGAGAAGGAAAAGTCTAAGTGTAAAAAGTTGATGAAGGTGCACAAAGAGCTTGCTAATGAATTTAAAATTTTGCTTCAGAAACATGAGTCTCTAGAAGATGATTACGAAGCTCTTAGTTGTCAACTTGAAATTGTAGAAAATGATCAAATTATGGTTAAGTGTAAACATGACAATTCTATTAATGATTGCTCAATTGTAAGATGCGATGTTGGTGTGACTTGTGATTTGATTGACACTATTAATGGGCCCGTTAGCATGTCCCTTGACACATTCTTGGCTTTGTCACCCATCAGCACTAATACTAGCTCTTCATTCACTAGTGCTACACCTTTATTTGAAAATATATGCAATTTGAGCACTTGTGGCTTTGTTTCTTGTTCTAATGAGCTAGTTAAGAAAAATTTGATTTTGAAAGATAGAATTGAGCAATTAGACACTAAATTGGCTAAATTAATTGTTGAGAGCTCAAACCTTGCCAAGGTTCTTTGGGTGAAAAGGTTCATCTTGGGCAAGCATGGTTTGGGGTTCAACCCCGAGAATTTGCCCAAGGGAGTTTGGGGTAAGCCCAAGCTTACTTTTATCAAGGCGAGCACTCATTGTCATTTGTGTAAGGGTAAAGATCATAGAGCCGTTGCTTGCACCTTAGCTAGATCATCCAAATTCATGTCTCAAACTCAAATTTTAAATGCTAGCTTCATGTTGCTAAAAAGGAACGGCTCAACTTTTGCTAAGTACATCGGTGCTCCCAAAGATGATAAAAATGTGAAATCCATTTGGGTGCCCAAGTGTTTGATGACTAACGCTAAAGGACCCAAGAAAAAGTCTTGCGTACCTAAATCCCAAGCTTAAATCTCGTGTGTGTAGCGGAACTACAAGAGCGGTAGTCGGCATTGGATTTTCGATAGCGGTTGTACTCAACATATGACCGACTCCTCTCGTATGTTCACCTCACTAGAAGAGAAGAAGGACCCCGATCACAAGATCACATTTGAGGACAACTTCAAGCGAAAGGTAATCGGTATAGCCGTATAGGTAAAATTGACATATCCAACGACCTATCCATCTCAAATGTTCTTTTGGTTGAAGCTTGTAATTTCAATCTTCTCTCCGTTGCTCAAGTGTGTGATTTGGGTTTTGATTGTTATTTCTCCAGTAGCGGCGTTCGTGTCGTTTCTTCGATTGATCAAAGTGTTGCTTTTGAAGGCAAACGATTTTCAAATTTGTATTTGATCGATTTCACTAATCGTGATTCGTTGCAAAACAAAACTTGACTTCTTGCCAAATCTTTACTTGGTTGGTTATGGCATAGACGTCTTGGATAAGTCGAAATGGGCACATTGAAAAGGTTTTAAACACGAACTAGTTGTTGGAGTGAAGGATGTGAAGTTTGAGAAAAATATATTGTGTAACGCTTGCCAAGCAGGTAAACAAGTGGCTAATCCTCATCCTTCGAAAGTGTTTATGTCAACATCCCGACCGCTTGAACTTTTCGTATGGATTTATTTGGCTCAACCACCTATGCTAGTATAGAAGGTAATTCTTATTGTCTTGTGGTCGTTGATGATTTTTCTTGCTTTACTTGGGTGTTTTTCATTGCAAATAAAACCTTTACCGGTGACGTTTTCAAACGTTTTGCTTTAAAAACATAAAAGGAGTTCGACACCTATATAAAGAAGGTAAGGAGTGGTAGCAGCACCGAGTTCACTAATTCAAGCATTGAAGATTTTTGTGATAAGTTAGGTATTAAACATTAGTTCTCGGCGGCCTATACTCCTCAACAAAACGGAGTAGCGGAGAGGGAGAACCGGACGTTAATCGAGATGACGAGAACGATGCTTGATGAGTACGGCACGCCACATACCTTTTGGGCGGAAGCCATCAACACGGCGTGTCATGCAATCAACCGCCTCCACCTCTATCGACTCCTTCACAAAACCTCATATGAACTCCTAGTGTGACAAAGGCCCAACATTTGGTATTTTCGAATTTTCGGGTGCAAGATATACATGTATAGGAAGAGGACTCATTTGGGTAAGTTACAAAAGAGGTGTGACACCAGTATCATGCTAGGTTACTTTTCTCACTCTAAAGCTTTTTCGTGTTTACAATTCCTCCTCCGGTCGTGTTGAAGAGACCTATGATGTTAAATTTGATGAATCTAAAGGCACCGGACGGAGTGGGAGAAGAGATGGATTTTAGGATTTGTTAGAGGAAGGAGATGCGGTGTAATATGTGTATGTAATAGGACTAGGTTTAGAGAAATAGGCATATGTGAATAGGGCTACTAGATCATTAAAGTCTAGGTTTGGGGTAAGCTCGCTCATATCGAAAGAAGAAATCGAAGGAAATGAAGCATAAGCTGTCACCACTAGGATAAATAAAATCCTAGGCTGTTTCGATAGACAAAAGAAAAAAACAAAGTTGTGAGTGAGAAAGAAATAAGTAAGAAAATCAAAGACGACCCAGATGAAACAATTAGTGAAATCGTTCTATTTCCCTCCATATCCTCAAATGCCTATGTTATGAGCAATGTTGCTGATGAGCCACTTCGTGACGTCATGGATTTGATGGAGGTGGGTGAAGTTCGACCCTCACGGAGCTAAAGGATGAAGACGAAGATGAACCCTCAATCTCTATCGATCCTCCATCACAAATCAACGCACCTCTCCAACAACAAAAGAGGGAGAATTGAACGAGACTCAAATCGATCATATTGATCAAGCTCAATAGAAAGGCAATGATCAACAGATATTTCTCCAACAACATCGCTCTATTGCCAAGGATCATCCTATCGATCAAGTCAACGGCAATCTTAATCAAGGTGTAAGAACTCGTTTACATATTGCAAGTTATTGTGAGCATCACGCGTTTGTTTCCATTGTTAAGCCTAGGAATATTGATGAGGCATTGGCGGATGCGGATTGGATAATTGCTATGCACGAAGAATTGAACAACTTCACCCGTAATGAAGTTTGGGAGTTTGTGGAGATACCAAGGGACCACAATGTGATTGGCACCAAATGGGTCTTTCGTAACAAGTAAGATAAAAAATGGTGCAGTGGTTCACAACAAGGCAAGATTATTGGCGCAAAGGTTCACTCAAGTTGAAGGTCTCGATTATGGAGAAACATATGCGCCGGTTGCTCGACTCGAAGCTATACGGTTACTCTTAGCATTCGCCTCTCTCTATAACATTGTTCTTTATCAAATGGATGTTAAGAGTACCTTTCTAAATGGTTTTCTTAATGAGCTTGTGTTTGTTGAACAACCGCTCAGTTTTGAAAACCTTGAATACACTAACCATGTCTATAAGCTCACTAAGGCACTTTACGGTCTCAAACAAACTCTTAGAGCATGGTATGAGTGCCTTAGAGACTTCCTCTTACAAAAGGGATTCAAAACGGGTGCGATTGATTCTACTTTGTTCCTCAAGACTATTGACAATGATTTATTCATTTATTAAATTTATGTGGATGATATTATATTTGGATGCACTAATCAAGCTCCTTGCAAGGATTTGGAAATATGATGTCCAAAGAATTCGAGATGTCAATGATTGGAGAGCTCACATTTTTTCTTAAATTTCAAATCAAACAACTCAAGAAGGGGACCTATGTTTGCTAAGAAATATATAGTAAGGATCTCCTCAAGCGCTTCTCGATGATGGACTGCAAGCCGATCAAGACACCTATGGCTACAAATGGACATCTAGATTTGAATGACGGAGGGAAGCCCGTGGATCAAAAGCTCTATCGCTCCATGATCGGTTAGCTTCTTTATCTCACTGCTTCTCGACCCGATATAATGTTTAGTGTGTGCATGTGTGCCCGTTTTCAAGCTTCCCCTAATGAACTGCATCTTGCTTCTGTAAAACGCATTTTGAGATATTTAAAATTCACCTCTAGTCTAGGACTTTGGTATCCTAAGGGAGCGCGTGTTGAGCTTCTTGGCTACTCCGACTCGGATTATGCCGGTTGCAAAATTGACCGCAAAAGCACCTCGGGGGGTTGTCACTTACTAGGACGCTCACTCGTGTCATGCGTTTTGAAGAAGCAAAATTATGTGGCGCTATCTACCGCGGAAGCGGAATATGTAGCGGCGGGGAGTTGTTGAGCTCAACTCTTGTACATGACACGGATGCTTAGTGACTTTGGACTAAAATTTGAAAAGTGCCTCTTTTGTGATAATCAAAGTGCGGTAAAAATTACCAATAATCCGTTTCAACCAAGCACATCGACATCCGTCATCACTTCATTCGTGATCATGTTGCCAAGGGTGACGTTGTGCTTGCCTACGTGAGACGGAGGATCAATTAGCGGATATTTTTACTAAACCCTTGGACGAGGCACGGTTTTGCAAACTAAGAAATGAACTAAACATACTAGACAGCTCAAACGCGTGTTGAATGTTTTACATTTGAGTTTTAGGTTTTATTTGAATTCTTTCAATTGCCTTTTAACCCGTGTCATATTTAGGGGGAGTTTGAGTTTATCTCATAATTTCACAACTCTCCTTTATTGTGAAGAAATGAATTTGTTTTGAGTTAACACAATTTGTCTTATATTTGAAACCAAAAACAAATTTGAGCCTCATAGTATATCCCATATCCTCTTACCATTTCAAAATTCTCCAAATTCGAAAACTCTTATCCCTTTGAGAAATGCTTCATTTGAATAAACCATTTTGATAAAATTTCATACGTGCATCAAAAGTCCTGAAAATGCTTAAAAAAACATGACAAAAGGATTAATACTAAAAAAAACTTGTGCTTAAACTCTAAAATGAACTATATGCTTGAATTGACATAACAATTGCCTTTATCAAGACATATTTTTGGTCCATACATTTCCTTGATCACAAAGATCAAAATTTGGGTTTGAATATGGATTTTGTTTAGAATTTACCTTATATACCTCATCTCTTCAAACCTAAGTTTTTCAAAATTGCTCCGAAATTTGCTCCAAAATTTGAATTTCCTTGGTTCTTGAGCAAAATAGGAGAAAAATCCCTTCAAAAGCATTAAGTTTTAAATCCTATGTGGGTTGAGGCCGTCCGGTCTCTTGGATTAAGTCTAGTGTTGATTGGCTAGGTTTCGCGGATTTTTCAATCGATCGGACCCAGTCCGACCATCATCTGACCCGGTCCGATGGGCTGGCTGGCCTGGCAGTTCTCAGCCTCTCTGTCGGACCCAGTCCGATGAACTCTATCCTGTTTTTGGCTAAGTACTCGTTTGCATCGCTACTGTCAAACCCAGTCCAACGGTCTTCGGACCCAGTCCGATGGAGTCTACTGTTCACTGTTCTACATGCAAATGGCTCCGTCGGACCTGGTCCGACGGTCGTCGGACCCGGTCCGATGGCTGGATCGCGGCTCGTTTTTCTTGTTTCGTACGTGTCTGCCTCCTCTCTCCCACTTCATTTGCCCCTGCCTCTTCCCTTCATCCCAGGCCGGCACCCCTCCCTTCCTTCGATGGCGTGGCTTCTCCGGCGAACTCCGGCGACCATCCTCTCCATCTCCGGCCTCCCCTCGTCCTCCTCTTCGATTCCCACCGCGGGGATCCTCGAGAGACGGCTCGATCTGTGCGTGGTCCTCCTCTCAAGCTCCTCTCCTCTTCCCTACCGAAAGAGGCCTAGGGGACTCCTCTCCATGCACGGCGGGGTTGGCCTATTGGTAGGTTGCGTTGTAAGGTTCTCGATTCCCCTCTTCTCTTTCCTAAGTCCTAAGTTTTGAATCGTGTTTTCCCGCGCTCGTGTCTTAGGCCTTGTGGAGTGGTTGGAGAACTCAGGCTCTTAAGTTCACCGGAGCGGAACCATGTCTCGACGACTGAGAAATTTGGGCAAGTCAATTGCAAGGGCAGTGGGCGCTGGGGACAGTGGTGGTCAGGGTGGTAGAGGTGATCGAGGTTCCCATGATGACACTACGTCTGTTGGCAGCTTTGCACCTCCTCGCACTAGGAGGGGCGCCCAGCAGCAACGACAGCGACAGCGTGATGACGTTGATTGGACCCAGTGGCTTGCGGGGGAGTCCTTCGTGACTATTGATGATGACAGCGATGAGGACTACGTGGATGAAGGTCAACAGGAGGACACCACCGCGGCTGAGACTTTGATTCCTGCGGATGAGCCTATCGACGATAACATGCTTCTCCTGAGCATGGAAGTATTGAGAAGAAAGCGGGCTATTCTATATAATTAGTGGTTCCCTGAAAATAGGGAGGATACAAATGACTTTCGCTTCTATACCAAGTTTCAGAAGCAGCTCTTTCTGTGTTTCAGGCAAAAGAAGAGCTCAAGGGATCCACATTATATTGATTGGAATGAGGTCACCGCATTCATGGGGCCCAGCATATACAACCATTTCAATACCACTCCTGGTCTGGCAGATCTATTATCCAATGCTCAACTGACATGGGGGAAGAGAGGCACTGTGAGTTCTTCGCTACCGTGTTGCCCGCCAATGATCAGTCAAAATTTAGCTATTATCATTCAATCGACGGCAGGATTAACGGCATCTCCTTCACTTAGATGAACTATGCTCTTGGCACCCCTGACTCTGGCGCTGATCTGCATGGTTTAGCCTTTGACACTGAAATGTGGTCGGCTAGGTATCCACCAGAGGAGGACATTCGTTTTATGTACTTGGACCCAGAGGCCGATGACTACAGTATTGAAAAGTCAAATCAGTTGAAAGCAGAGCTGGCATTGATGCATGTTATTCTCAGGAGCACACTCCTTGTGCGAGGTGGCAACAGAGATCGGATTTCCCCTATTGTCAATTGGTTTATGCTATACCTTTTTCGAGGGAGTTTGATTAATATTGGTGCGACATTATTTGGGGAGATTGATGATGCTATCTATAGGGAAATTGACAGGCTGTTGCCGCTTGCACCATATATTGGACTTCTGCTCTCTAAAATTGGCAGAGTATCCGAGGAAGAAATTGGTCAGTGGAGCATGAAGATCAGGAAACATCAGATGAAGCAATTCATGTCCGCCCTTGTCAGTAGGCCAAAGGTAGGTGGGCCTGGTGATGCTCCTCCTCTGGGTCCCCCTCCGGCACCGGCACCTGCATATGCACCTCCTCCCTCTCCTTCTGCCTCAGGTGCTCCTATGGGAGGTTATGGCTATCCTGCTGCTCCTCCTCCGTGGTTTGATCTGAGCCCTCTTTTACATGAAGTACAAGCCCTCCGAGCTGATCAGAGCACCTATCAGAGGGAAATGAGACAGGATCTGCATACTTTCAGGACTGACATCACAACAGATCTGGCTATCACTCGACACCATGGTTGATCAGCAGACCTATCTGCAGGAAGAACTTGGGGTAATGAAGTCTGCAATGATGTTCATGGGGAGTCACTTTATGCCATTCAATCCAGCAGTCAATCCCTATAATTGGTATAATCAAGCTCAGAGTGACTATCAAGAGTATATGAGGCAGTCTCAGCAGGTTCTTCAGCCAGGATTTGTTCTAGCTTCAGCTTCAGCTCCTCCTCCTTTCGGTGGTTCTCCTTCTCGCTCCGCTAGGTCAAAGTCCAAAAGAGCGCGCTCCTCTCCTTCTAGCTGTCTGGGTGGACATAGTGGCCATGGCGGAGAGTGCGAAGGTTAGGGTGCTTTTCCCTACTTGTTGACAAAGGGCGAGAAGAAGAGAGCTCAGTTGTGGTGGCTTAGTTGTGTTGGGTTTGTTCTAGTATGAACTATTATTTGTGTTGGCTTGTATCTATTTGTTATGCATGAACTTAGGGGGAGTTTCCTTTCTGTTGCACACTAGTTTGTCGAGCTGTGGTTTCTTTTAAATTTAAATTTGTTTTTGTGCTCTCCATTATATCTGTGTGCTTTGAATCTCTCGTTCCTGCATTTGTGCATTAACCCTTTGCAGCTCAAAACTCTAAGATCTCTATTGTGTTGTCATCAAGTACCACAAAGGGGAGATTGTGAGCATCGTTGAGCCCTAATTCTTTTAATGGCATTTATGACGTATACATTTGAGCTAGGGAGTTTTTGGACCTTTCATGGAACCCTAGCGAGGCTTCGGCGAATATTTGAGCTGCTTCAAGATGATCTGAGCATGACCGGGTGAGTGAAGAGGTCATGTGTAGGTTTAGGAGTAGCTAGGTTTTACTTTTGTCGCTCATGCTTCAAGAGGGGTCTAATTGGTTCGATCATGCCGAGTCACTCCTTCTCTTACCCCTCAAGTCATCCACAAATAGCTAAAGATCCCAACCCGTTCAAAATTACTCAAGCCGTGCTCTTTCAGTGCTCATCGGACTAGGTCCGACCACCATCAGACTGGGTCTGGTAAGCCCAAACCCTAAAACTGTTCTTCTGTTCCTGGTCGGACTGGGTCCGGCGCCGTCGGACCGGGTCCGACCGTCGTTGGACTGAGTCCGACAGTAACTTGTTCCGGTGCCTAAAGCTCCATCGGACCGGGTCCGACCACCGTCGGACCGGGTCCGATAGTAAGTGTGTCAGCTGCTCTGAGACGTGGTTGCAGCCATCGGACTTGGTCCGACGGGTACCGTAACGGCTAGTTTATGAAGTTTTCCCGAGCTCCAACGACTAGTTTCTCTCCGGGGGGTATAAATTGATTTCGGTAGGCAGCCATTTATGAGGTTTAATGCTCCACTTCACCTATAGCCAACATCTATTCATCTTAGGGGTGTTTTAGATTCATTCCTCCACCAATTCGTCAACCACCTACCTTCCCCCAAACCGAGCTTCATGGAAGTCCTTCGATTTGGCATGATCGAGGCGATTCGGGCTTATTACTCTTGAAGACGGTATTCTTCTTGGGGGAGTGGGCTTGCGAGTAGGCCTTGGCGTGTGGCTACTCTCGAGTCGGTGTGAAGGCGGCGACCTTGACTAGGTGCTGTGGCGCTAGGCACCGCGGCTGGAGGCCCTAGGGCGGGACAACGGTGTGGTGGCGGGCGATGTGAGGTTCACACAGGCATGGTCCGGCGCGGTGGCCGGCCCTTGAGGGCAGCAGCCTGCAGTGCCCCGACAGCATGCCCACATCGCGCTTGGTGGATGGAGGCGCGGTGGCGCACATGTCACAGCACGCGGGTCAGTATGGAGGCACCATCGGCCAAAGGCGGCGCCGGCTCCTGGGGCGCACGGCGGTGGCCACGGCGCTGGTCAAGGGGCAGCGTGGCGACCCCTTTTTCAGGTTGATCTAGTCAGCGGCGGCGCTTGAACCTGAGGGCGGCGCTCCGGCTTGGCTCCTCGGCGAGGCAGTGCTGCTTGGGCCTAGCCTTTCTTCACGTTGCAGCATCGGCACGATGGCTGCCGCGCGTGAGATTCTCGATGTAGCTGTGTAGGTGGTGGCGTCGGCTTGCTCAGCCCATAGAGAAGAAGGCGCCAGTGTGCTCCGTCAATCGTGGGTTCTGATTGCAGAGGATTTGGACATGGCCAGTGGTGTGGTGTCAGTGGCTGGCGGAGTGCCGACGCGGCGGGAAGCAAGCAGGCCAGCCTGGCCTCGGTCATCGGCGGTGAAAGGATCTATATGGCCTAGTGGGGTGGTGAATAGGAATTTTTTAATTTCTTTTAATTTATTCTTGATTATGCAACAATGTTAAGAGTGGCCCAATCCTAGGTTCTAGTGCCCTATCAAGCGGAAGCAATTAATAATAAGACATAGTAGTAACCTAATCCATCCATTCAAAGCAGCCAAGCAATCAATAGCAATTCATGCAAAAAGTATATGCGAAAGTAAATAAGGTGGATAAGTGGCACGGTATTTGTTTCACTGAAGTTCGGAGTCGCAACTCCTACTCTCCGTTAAGGCTAGCCCTTGCGCAGAAGGACTGGCTCCCTCTCGAGCCACACGCCTCACTTAGTCCTCGGTAGTCGTTCCGCCACTCCGACGTGGTGGACTCTGTCGTTACTTATACACCGACTTGAGAGTAGCCACACGCCAAAGCCTACTCCCAAGCACACTCTTAGAAGAACACCGTCTTCAAGAGTAATAAGCCCGAAATGCCCCGATCATGTCAAATCGAAGGACTTCCATGAAGCTCGGTTTGGGGGAAGGTTGGTGGTTGGTGAAGTGGTGGAGGAAAGGCTCAAGAACATCCCTTGAGAGAATAAATGATGGCTATAGGTGAAATGGAGCAGCAAACCTCATAAATGGCTACCTACTGAACTCAATTTATACCACCAGAGAAAAACTAGTCGTTGGAGCTCGGGGAGACTCCAAAAACGAGCCATTACAGTACCTATCGAACCCGGTCCAATGACCACCGGACCCGATCCGATGACTGTAACCTAGTCTCAAAACAGCCGGAACATGTACTACCGGACCCGATCCGATGGTAGTTGGACCCAGTCCGATGGAGGTGAAAGTACAGAGAGAGTGGGACCGTCTGACCCAGTCCAACGGTTATCGGACCCAGTATGACGTTGGTCGGACCCAGTCCGATGAACACTGAAAATGCAGGGCTCAAGGATTTTGATCATACTTGGACTTTTAGGTATTTGTGGGATGCTTGTGGACTAAGAAAAGGTTAGAGAATCAT
Source organism: Raddia guianensis (assembly GCA_036346415.1). Classification (NCBI taxonomy): domain Eukaryota; kingdom Viridiplantae; phylum Streptophyta; class Magnoliopsida; order Poales; family Poaceae; genus Raddia; species Raddia guianensis. The sequence continues at coordinate 40,667,833 of CM070539.1, forward strand.
GTGAAGTAAAGACTCGGCATGATCAGACCAATTAGACTCCTCTTGAAGCATGGGCAACAAAAAGAAAAACCTAACTACTCCTATACCTACACAAGACCTCTCCACTCGCCCGGTCATGTTTAGAACATCTTGGAGCAGCTCAAAAGGTTGCCAATACCTCGCTAGGGTTACATGAAGTACCAAGAACTCCCTAACACTAATCCTTGCACAAATATCCACGTCATCAATACCACTAAAATAATCAGGGCTCGACGATGCTCACAGGCGGCGTGCTCTTTCATGGAGCAGCACCGCATGGTGAGGCCGTGGTGGCATCGGCGGCCAACGGCATTGACATCTCCTGATGGCGGTGGTTGAGGCTAGAAGAGAGTGCTCAGCGGCGTGCTCCGGCAAGACGTTGGCTTGGGCAACTATGAAGGTGCAATGGCAAGCATGGCAGCATCCTGGTGGAGTTTGGCATGAGCATGGCCATGGGGCAGCAGCCGGTGAATGGCCGAGACGCCGGGGTATGGCGGAGAGCGGCCGGTTGTTCACAATGGTTTGGTCATGGTAGCCACAAAAAAGGTTGTTCGCCACATGGTTGATGGTATGTCCAAGCAAGATTCTGTAGGTGCATGCCAAGTGGTCGATGGATGGTCAAGGATGGTCATCGGGGGTGATTTGATCGGAAAAGAGTTTGGCTCCTATTCACCCCCTCTAGTCACCGATTACGGTCCTTAAAAGACATATGGACTTATTTGCTAACAATCTTTGTTTTTACAAGTGATCCTTCATTATGATCATGGAGTAAATAGGGTGATTCTTGTCGACGGTTGGGATATTGACCCAAGTCAACTAAGGTTCTTAGGAAGGGGAGATAGAAGACACGCCGAACAGCAATCAACGACGAACAGGGAAACAGGGGTTTTTATCCTGGTTCGGGCCTCTCAGGAGAGATAATAGCCCTACGTCTAGCCTTTCTTATATATCACAGATGAATACAAGAGGATGCTCGACGAGATGAATAAGTCTCGGCGGGATTATGGTGTACAAGTGCGACAATGCAATGATCATGTGTGCTAAGATGCGAAAGCTCTTGGCCAGGGTCCCTCTAAACGCCATAGGGGCCCTGTTTATATAGTGCAGAGCAAACCGACCTACCGAGGGAATATCGGGCCGGGCTAACTACGAGATCGTAACGAACTCGACATGCCAAATATATCCCGAGGCAGATAAGGCATACTCCTAGTCTTGGGGATCACGACGTCTTGTTCCAATCCGAAAAACCACGTCCGGGTCTTCACGTAGCCGTGCAGAACTCTTATTCGAGTCGGACTCAAACACGAAGTCTTGGGCACCACGCAATCGTACCGACCAGAAGGCTGTCCGACACGATGCACATGGGCCTTATAGAACCTTCCAGGGAGCTAGGCCCTAGTAGGCTGTTCGAACAGGCCGTTAGGGAGTGGGCCATGGCAATGGGCCGTGGTCTAATCCCCGACAGCTAGCCCCCGAGACTCAAGTAGAACAACTCACTACAGTGGGGTCTTCATCTTGAGACTCAAAGTCAAGAAGAGGGTAATATTGCTGCTACAAGGACGTGCAACAAGCGACCGAACAGGTTATGGTTCAACCGAACAAGACTTGTTGGGGACCGAACAAACCTGATCAGTGCTGAGCAACTCTGTTGCGTCGAACAGGGAACGCCATCTGTCCGAGCAGAGTACTCAGCCTTAAGTGAGATGAATCATCTCCTTGAAGCTGAATGTCATCAAGAAGGGATTGGATTCTTGGTAGTGAAGAGCGTACCACCGCATCCGGTAAGATCAGATCTTCCGGAAAAATGAACATAGCAAGTCTCGAGACGGACTCGTGTCGCTGCATCTAGGTATGAAGATACCCAGGAAAGCATGAACAAAAATAGGGGAACCACCTCTCGGGCTAGAGCTTGCCCGAGGAAATAAAATTTGCGCTTTCGAGCAAATGTGATATGCCCCAGACGTAGATCGTGTGCTAGGAACAGACAATGCATACGAGGGGGAAGGTGACCCAGTCCCCGAGCATAGAGCTCGCCAAAGGAACCAAGTAAAGAGATCCAGTCTCCGAGCACGGAGCTCGTTAAAGGAACCAGAAAGTGCGACCAGACGAAGACGTACCCGGTAGGAGCCCGCGCTCCGGGCGAAGAACTGCTCGGTGCGAGGTGATCCAGCCCCCGAGCACGGAGCTCGTCGCGGGGACGGAATCTGCGCTCCGGGCGAAGAACTGTCCGGTCGAGGTGAATCACAACCCGATCTGATCGAGCCGCAAGAAGCGTGTGAAATCAACGCTTTACCCATGACGTATTCCTTGCGACAGTGTTAGCGTTGTCTTGGCAAGTGCAGAACCGACGCTTGGGGTGCCCGTTGCGATGAGAATCGGCTTATGGTGGGCATGCCCGTTGCGATGAGAATCGGCTTGCGGTGGGCAGGACTCCGTTGGTGGCGTACTACCTTGACTTAGCCGAACTGTGAAGGTCAGTACCGGGCAAAGGCAAGAAATCATACGCGGGCGAAGTGAATGAGTCCCTGGGCATGCGCGGAGCAAACCCGGGAAGAGAGGGATGCAGACATCAGTTTTGATGGGGAAGCCTGGAACCTCGCCGCGACCATCACCAGAGTTTGATGTTCCCCGTTCCTGTACTTCCTGCAGAAGACAAATAAGAAACGGGCCAGCAAGGGGAAAAAAGAGAGCAAGAACAGGCTCCAAGAAGAGCAAAGCGAGTTTTAGAAAAAACACGACAAGGACGACCTACCCGCACAAGACATAATTTTTTCCGGGCACGTCCCACGATAGCGCTAGTGTCACCTCGGCGAATGCGGAACCGACGTTAGGAGTGCCCATTGCGATGAGAATCGGCTTACGGTGGGCAGGACTCCGTTGGTGGTGCATTGCCCCGGATTACCGTGCCAAGAACGACGTAGCATGGATAAAGAAGACGTGTGCGGGCAAGTGCAGCCCCGCTGTGGCTAAGACCGCTAACCAGGGAAGGCGATCGGGACCTTAGCCGCAGGCAAGACGTGCGAGGCGAAATCTTATCCGGGCATGGATCCGTGTAGCATTGGTGTCGCCTTGGTGGGTGCGGAACCAACGCCAGGAGTGCCCGTTGCAATGAGAATCGGCTTACGGTGGGCAGAACTAAATCGGTGGTGCACCGCTTCGGTTAACCGGAGCCGTACAAGTCGTCGTCAGATAAAAGACATGCTTGCACGCGGGGGGCGCTACGGGAGCGAAAGACCAACGAGATTTTGGAAAACCAACGCTAAGGAAAGGAACTGGAAAACTAAAAACATACCGGGGTTGCCAAAATTCAGCTCAAGTCCCAACTGACCGAGGAGAGGCAGTCCTCCGAGGTTCTTCAGGAAGAAGCCGAGGAGCTTCGCGCGCTGTCCGCGTGGACTAGCATCGCAGAAGGAAGGGTCGAGGAGCTGGCCGAGCAGCTCAAGACCGCCGAGCACCTGAATCAGAGCGAGAGTCTGACCGAATAGATTTTCCATGCAAAAAAAGAGCAAAGAAAAGACAAGGACGAACAGAAACCAAGAGCAAGGCGAAGTAGCTAGAAAGTTTTAAGGAAAACCGGTAGAACGCTTAGCCTAACTCCCAGCCCCCTTTGTGCATCTGATCGAAAACCTGAGTTTGCGAACTCGAACAGGTGCACAAGAGAAAGAGCGACGCCCTAGCCCCCGGTACGGACGATGCATGAAGACCTAAGTTTGCGAATTGAAGAGAGATAGAGCGACATCCGTATCCTGATCGACTTGTTCCATGAATTGCTCGCTAACGTAAGGTAGGCGACTCCGAGGGTAACCGAACAAGGAAAGTGTCTCTGCCGCGGAGGGCTTACGAGAGCAAGCTTTGCCAAGCGGTTGTGCCGTGAGCGGTAAGTGCCTCTGCCGCGGAGGGCTTACGAGAGCAGACTTAGCCGCAAGGCTGGAAGCCGTGTTATGCAACTCTGAGTTTAGGAACTCGTTGAAGCTAGATACGGGTAGGAAAAACCCTAAAGATCGCGGAGGCAAGAGTTCGCAAGTCCGGGCAGCCATCAAGCGTTACCAGATAGAAAGAGTAGTCTGAGAAGACAAGTGGTGAGAAGGGTCGCAGGGGGCCGCGAACATTCACCGTTTACCAGATTGAACTTTACATGGCAGCCCGAGAGACTTGGACAAACTAAGGCGCGAAGTTTGACAAAAACCGCGGAGTTAAGCAAACAAGGGACCTGCACAAAGAACTTACGAAGCTGGTAGACGTTTCAAGTGAACGCCAACTTGTTTCGCAGATTCCTGCTGATCTGGAAGGAGTTTTGATCCAGTCCTCGAGCACGGAGCTCCTCGCGGGGACCAGACGCGCGCTCCGGGCGAAGAGCTGCCCGACGCGAAGTAATCCAGCCCCCGAGCACGGAGCTCGTCCAGGGGACCAGACGCGCGCCCCGGGCGAAGAGCTTCCCGGTGCGAAGAGATCCAGTCCCCGAGCACGGAGCTCGTCGCGAGATCGAGACGCGCTCCCGGCGAAGAGCCGCCGGTGCAAAGAGATTCGATCCCGAGCACGGAGCTCATCGCGGGACCAGACGCGCGCGTCGAGCGAAGAGCCGCCGGCGAAGTGATCCAACCCCCGAGCACGGAGCTGGGAACCAGATCTGGAAGGCGATCAAGATCGAAAGGATCGATCCGATCTGACAGGGGATGTGACATCCTGCCCCTCTGAGTCATAGCCCTCAGAAAGATTTTTCTGGTCGCTGAAGGAGTTCGACATGCTTGATCTTCTAGATCCCCACGGTCGGTGCCAACTGTCGACGGTTGGGATATTGATCCAAGTCAACTAAGCTTCTTAGGAAGGGGAGATAGAAGACACGCCGAACAGCAATCAACGACGAACAGGGAGACAGGGGTTTTTATCCTGGTTCGGGCCTCTCAGGAGAGATAATAGCCCTACGTCTAGCCTTTCTTATATATCACAGATGAATACAAGAGGATGCTCGACAAGATGAATAAGTCTCGGCGGGATTATGGTGTACAAGTGCGACAATGCAATGATCAGGTGTGCTAAGATGCGAAAGCTCTTGGCCAGGGTCCCTTAAACGCCATAGGGGCCCTGTTTATATAGTGCAGAGCAAACCGACCTACCGAGAGAATATCGGGCTGGTCTAACTACGAGATCGTAACGAACTCGACATGCCAAATATATACCGAGGTAGATAAGGCATACTCCTAGTATTGGGGATCATGACGTCTTGTTCCAATCCGGGAAACCACGTCCGGGTCTTCACATAGCCGTGCAGAACTCTTGTTCGAGTCGGACTCAAACACGAAGTTTTGGGCACCACGCAATCGTACCGACCAGAAGGTTGTCCGGCACGATGTACATGGGTCTTATAGAACCTTCCAGGGAGCTGGGCCCTAGTAGGCTGTTCAAACGGGCCGTCAGGGAGTGGGCCATGGCAATGGGCTGTGATCTAATCCCCGACAATTCATTAGTATCATCTAGGACACTGATGTCTACATCCACCATGAGAGGGGGCAATTCGTCGAACTGGTTATACTCTTCTTCGACAATCCTTCTTTTACTTGGAAGGACCACGTACGTGGCGCTTTGGTTGATCGGTGCTGCTAATCTTCCCCTTCTGTTGCTTGCTTCTTTTCAATTTGTCGGCCATGTCCATCACACAGAATACTTGTGTGACATCATTGGCTAGCACGAACGGTTCATCCCTAGAAGCCATTTGCATGAGGTCCATGGTTTTCATACCATATTTGTCGATCTTCATGGCTCGCAATTTCACCCATTGGCACCAAAATAGAGAGACTCTCAAAGCTCCATAGTCCAGCTCCTCTATCCCTATGAAACCATAATAGGTGTCCATGTTTCCATTATTGTCTAAGGCATTTATACGAACATTGTTGTTTTAATTGGTGCTCTTTATATCCTGGGTAGTTGTGTAAAATGTGTAGCCATTTATCTCATACCCTTGGAACGATATGATTGTCGTAGATGGTCCCCGAGCCAAAAGTTTCAATACATCATCATCTATTTGCTTAGCATCACTTGATTTTGTAACCATCTGCCAAAACGATCCATTTGTTCGACTGCGATCCAAACATCTGACTTATCTAGGTATTGTTTGCATAGAATCATCTTGTGATCATGGATGTAGGAAGCCACTATAACTGCTTGCTTCAATACGGTGAGATGTGATTGTTTAAATGAACCTAAATCGTCGCAGAAGCATTCTTTTCTCCCTAAAGTCCCTTTTCCTCATAACCTTCCCTCATGGTGTGATACTAGGACACCAATCGAATTTAGATCGTTAATATAACGACACAGAATTTGATCACCTCCTCTGTACCAACACCTTGTGCAATGCAACTTTCTGAACGAGACCGGTTATGAAACATACTTCTTTAATACAACCATGTACCTCTCGAAGGGGTACATATTGTGCAGAAACAGGGGTCCGACAATTTCTATTTCATTCACAATGTGGACCAGGAGACGGACCATAATATCAAAGAAAGACGGCCCAACTCCCACCACTAGTGGTGGGTGATATGTGTGACGCCATCTACAGCAGTGCTAGCGGGTCGTGTCGAGGAGGATCCGCCCGTTGCTCGGGTGATCGCCTCTTTCCTATTAGTGTTTTTTTTACAAAAACAGAAAGGAGTGATACATTTCTGAAAAACGATTTAAAAGATATAAAACCGAAAATCTTCTTTTTCTTGTACTGTCCTGATCCTCTCCGTAAACAACAAAGCGCCGCCAGAGGAGAATTGCTAATTTGCCCTGAAATTAATTAACATTTGCTAATTTATCCAAAGTTGAATAGCATTGGCTAATTTGTTCTGAGTGGATCTAACCGTTAAAAAAATTAAAAGAGTGAATCTAACCGCTAGAAAATCTCATCTTATAAACCGCTCCATATTCCATACCACTGTTCTCTCCTCCCCACTGCTCGCCGCAGCCTCCATTGGAATCCCCATTGTGAAGCCAAACGCTAAATCGCCGCCGCCTCTCGCGAAATCCGCGGAGTCAGCCGCCTCCACCATTGTCTCGCCGGAGCTGCCTCCCCTGTTCTCCCACATCTCTCTCGCTCGAGGCCGCCGCTAAGGCCACCGCAAGCAGCATCGAGCCGGAGTTCGTCGCGGCGGTCTTCTCGCTGGTGGCGCCGCCGAGGCCGCCTCTACCGCCGCCGACGTGGCCACCGCCAGCATCAGCATCGAGCAGGAGCTCGTCGCGGTGCTCATCTCACCGGAGCCGCTACCACCAGCATCGAATTGGCAATTTTCCCCGGCGCCGCGGTGCGCCCAGGGCGGTGAGTGCGATGGCCGCGGACGCCGATTCACCGGAGAAGCTCTCTCGTGAGGAGGCGGGGGGCGACGTCGGCGAGGAGGGGGACAACGACAAGCTGCGCCAGCTTTCAGACCGGGAGTTGCAGGAGAAGGCACAGCGCATGAAGGACTTCGCCGGCCGCCTCCCCGACGGTGGCCAGAAGTTACGCCGCTCGCTAGGCTCTATTCGCCGAGAGCTCGATCGCCGCCAGGGCGCTTGCTCGGCCCAGCCTTTCCCCTCTCCTCAGCCCCAGCCCCCGCGCCCGCACGGCCACCACCGCGGGCCGGTGAGACATTCTTTCTGCCCCGCACTCATTTTCTTGGTGTGCGGCTGCCTGCGTTAAAGATTCGATCTTGCCTGGTTTGCTCCCATTTGGGTCTGGTCTGCCTAGTGGATAGATTGGAGGAGATGCCTTAGGGGGTTTCAAGGTTCCGTTCTACAAAATGCCTGCCAAGTCATATGCAGTTATATGAATCCAGTAGTGCATAGAACTCCAAGTTTCATCTTGGGTGCTCATTCGACCGTTTGTTGCTAAAAAACCTAAAATTCACATTAAAAATCTTACTAACAACTTTTCACTTTCTGCTATTTCTTCGTACTATAGACGCTATAAACATGTTACATTTTCTTCAATGGCATTATTTCATCCCTCCTGGCTTCTTTTTTTTTCCATGTAAAAAACCCCCTGTTGCTAGGATTAGTACACGAATTGCTTCTTGTGCCTGTTTAGGCAGATGCATATCTGGTCTGGGAGAAATTTGTAGTAAGGTAACCAGTGCTCGCTTTGCAATACATTGAAGTGGACTACACATCCAATCCTTTTAACTTATATAGTTTTGTATGTAAACAGTGAATATCATCAATAGGGGAGCGTTTAGTGAGTCTGATCATTCAATGCTCTCTTGCAGGATGATGACAGATGTGAAAGGATAATTCAGTCAAGGTGTGCAGAATCCTCTGGTATGGGATTAATTTATAATTGCTATCACTTCAAAAGGTTCTGCATACCATCTCATAGAAGATAATGATTCTTGGCATGGCGCATTTGTTTCTGGATGTACACATTCGGCCTCATCACATCAATTGCATTTTAGTTGGTTCTCTTATAAAGACATCCTTTATAATGTCTAATAACTAATTTCAGACGCATTTCATTTTTATCATTCCTCTCTTATAACATGGCCAATCTCTTTGCTCATCCTTTAACATTGTACTTACAACCTAAACCCTGTGAACTCAATAACAAATATACATGAAGTTTCAATGAATGTTTTTGTAGATAAAGTGGAATAGATAAAAAGGGATGTGGAAGAGTAGCATATTGTACTACAGTTGACTTCTAAAATGAGAATACTCAGGTTCTTGTCCATATTTTCCAATAATATTTGATCTAATTAAAATCCAGTGTTCATCAAGGCTCTAGATGCTGGTCAGATGGCAGATCAGCACCTGGCGTCTTATGACCACTGCACCTAGGCGGACAAGTCCGCATGAGGATATTACCTAGTGCCTAGGAGTAACTTATGGGGCCACCTTTTATAACACATGGTATCCACAAAAAATACATTGTCCTGCCAAAAATAGAATTTAGTTCTTTTAAGTTTACTCCCACTTTATGACCATATTATTATAGTTAACTAGAGTGTCATACTGTACTATAAGAATTAAAATATCAGAAATTATAGACAATTGTCACATCATATTTCTTCGTTTCATGATACTCTTATCAATTTTCATATATGTATTCTATTATAATGATCTGCGTAATTGATTAGTTTGCTCTTCTTTTTTTTTATTTCATTACCACTTATAGGTTTGCCTAGAGATTCCAATAAAAATCATGGACTAACGAAATCAGATTTCTTGTCTGCAATTCAGATGGACGAAGAGGTAATTATTTTATAGCGTAATGTGACAGTAGTGAAGTCTAAGTTCAATGCAAGTATGCAACAGTGCAAGTAATAATTTTAATTTTTTTGTATTAGGAAGGCATTGGTGTATCTCAGCTGGAAATAACAAATACAAGCCCTGGCAATCCTAAAACTTTAGTAGAAAACAAAGGGAAGTTGTGTGAAGAGGAAAAGTCTTGTAGACCTGCTAGACAAACAGCAGATTTGTCTAACAAAGAATCATATATTGATAACTCAGCCAACATGGAAGACATGTGTGCTGATGATGACTGCAAGGATAATGGCCACAATAGAATATATGAACATGGCTCCACGCCTTCTCGAAAAAGGTTAGTATGTACATGCTCTTCTGTTACACTAGTCAAGCTGCACTTTGAATAGTCTAAATAGAAAATAGCCATTTCCTGTTGTGTATGCATGGTTTGATTTATTACAATCATACACTTCATATTTTATACCTGAAGATGGTGCTATTAAGTATTAAGCTATGATACCCATATACTTCCCAAAATCCACGTATCCGTATCCGGATACGTATTGGATACGCTAGTATACGTATCCTTGACGTATCAATCATTTTTTTATTTTCAAATAATAACAAAAAATCGGATACTCTGTGGATACTCTCCGTTACTGGTTTGATACCTCGGAGAGAGGAGAGAAGAGGGACGAGGCATAAAGAGAGGGAGAGGGGGGTGGAGAGAGAGGGGAGGAGAGGGACGGGGCAGAGAGGGGAGAAAGAGACGGAGAGGGACGGGGTAGAGAGGGGTGGGGTGGAGAGAGGAAGAGGGCCAGACAGAGAGAGAGAGAGAGAGAGAGAGAGAGACGGGCGAGGCGGAAAGAGAGGGGAGGAGAGGGAGGGGGCGACGGCTCGGCTCGGCTCTCCGGCGGCGAGGGTGGTTGGCATAAGTGACGACGAGGTCGGCGTGATAGCTCCTGCCGCGAATGACAGCGGCAGCGGCACCCTGCAACGGTGGTAGTGGTCGGTAGGGCAATGTCTAGGGAAAAGGGAGAGGGGAAGCGGGGGAGAGAGAGGCAGAGAGAGAGAGAGAGTGGAGAACGGCACGGGAGGTGGCTAACCAGGGAGGGAGAATAGAGGAGTAAGGAGAGGAGCATAGGGGACGGAGGGAAGAGTGAGATTGAGAAAGCCAGAGAGGTGAGGGTGGAGAGAGAGGACGAGACAACGGGGGCACGTGGAGGCTGAATTGGGAGTGGGAAGACAGATGGCAGGGTGGGAGAGAGAAGATTTAAAATGCATTTAAATTGTATGTTCATTTCAAAAAATAAAAATAAGGATGCTTCGTTCATATATTAGGAATATATATAATATATATAGAGAGAGGGAGAGAGAGAGAGAGAGAGAGAGAGATAATGGCTAGTATACTCTTGAGAGTACGGATCTCTCCATACTCTCGACGAGTTTACGCAATCCAAGAATTTATCGATCGATCCGAACAGTTGATCTTGTTCATCTCATCGAAACGTAGCTACTGACCAAATTTCATAATTTTGTAAATTTGTTTACTATTTGCTTTGTATTTTTGAAAATCAGGTTTTTTAAACGCTCCACGAGTAATTAGAAGGCTGATTTCCCAAAATACAAAATAAATAGTAAACAAATTCAAAAAATTACGAAATTTGGTTGAAAGTTACATTTCGATGAGACGAATAAGATCAACGGTTCATATTGGTCGATAATTTCTCAGAATGCTAAACTTGTCGAGAGTACGGAGGGATCTTGTACTTTCGAGAGTATAGTAGCCATTCTCTCTCTCTCTATATATACTACCTCCTGTTTTTTTCTTGTTTGACGCCTTTGACTTTTCTATACGCCTTTGACCATTCGCCTTATTCAAATTATTTTTGTAAATATCATTTATTTTGTTGCAATTTGTTTTATCAATAGAGGTACTTTGAATATGTCTTATTTTTTTACATCTTTACACTAAATTTTTGAATAAGACGAATGGTCAAAGAAGTGCTAAAAAGTCAAAGGCGTCAAACAAAAAAAACGGAGGGAGTATTATATATATAGATAGTACGGCACGTTACACCTAGGAGTATTATAACTTTAAATACACCCACTTTTCCCACCGTCCGATCACCTCCTCCCCCCCTAACATGTGTCCTACCCCTCCCATCCCGTGCGCCTCCTCCCTCATGCATATGCATGCACATGCACAATGACATCATCCATGCAACTAACATTCAGACCCCTATTTAATTTCGTTTTTTCGCCATATTTTTTTAAAATCTCGAGTTGACAAACCAATTTTGCCATCGTATTTACATTTTTTTGAACAAATCTAGACCGGTCTCACTTTTTAAAATTTTTCTTTACTATAATATGTGAAGAACTTTACTATTTCTTAAGGAACATTTTACTACAAAATGTTACGTAAACATAAACATAAACGGTACTGGTAATTTGTAAAGCTGTGTACAGGTGAAATATTGTACACAGAATAGTAGTAAAGTATTATAGATAGTGTATAGTACTCTGCATGTATAGTACATGAATAGTACTCCGCATGCAATACTCATACAGGATGTGAGCTGCACTTTACTATTCTTTATGAAACAATTTACTATTCTTTATGTTACACAGATAGTACGGATACTGTATAGGAGAAGTACTGTGCGCGTGTGAAGTATTGTACACTATCTAGTAGTAAAGTATTACACACAGAGTAATAAAGCTTTATTCATGATTGTAGTGAAGAAAATTTTAAAATGTGAGATGGTAAAAAGGGTTTATCGATCAGGGTTTTCAATTAGAAAATATGACGAAAAACGAAATGGAATAGGTGATGTCATGCATGCATGCGGAAGAGGAAGGGAGGTGCGCGTGGGGTGGGAGAGTGACATGTGTCAACATATTGATGTGGGAGTATTTTAGTTAGAATTTCTTTATGATAAGTAGCAAATTTTCGATGAAAACAAATGAATTGAAAAAATTATGAATTTTTTTTAAGAAGGTTAATAGAGAGCCGACCTAAATATCTATAAAGACTGAAATTGATTACATGATTTTAGAACATATATCACAGGAGTAAGAACATTATAAATCAAAATTCTAAAAATTCAGTGTCTTGGCTTTGCATTTCAATAATCAATACAATGATAACAATCATTGTCTCAGTTACATCTCATACATCACGGTTGCAGAGTGCAGACTACCTAACTAAAAACAGGAATATCACATATTGCAGAGTGCATACTACTTATCTTTTTAAAATTATCTAGGATTCTATTGACCAATGCTGTTCTTTGCAATGTTCATATAGTCAAAACCATAAGTTAAATATGAAAGAGTATATAAGATACACTATCAATTCCTTGCAAATCGATTTCCTTACAAAAGAAGAAAATGGACAGCAGATGTACATCTGCTCTATAATTACCTGGAAGAACACCTAATTATGAACAAAATATGTGATATAGTCATGCTTGTCCCTTCAATCCTTAAGCAAATGCCATAGCTGAGAGGCCAAATCCAGCTGAATGCACTTATGACAATCATCTGTAGACACAAAACAAATAGGAGCCCAGTTTAGTTATGTTTTTCAGAGACATGGAAATGTTAGATAGAACTATAACCCTATATAAAGGGACAAGTTTTGATTGCATTTCTATATTCAGGTTTAAGCAGAATCATCCGGTCCTGATATTTGTGTGGCTCATTCATAATTTGAAGTTACAAGCAAAATTTGCATGTAGTTAGTAAGTAACCCTTATACATAACAGAATACGTATCAACAATTTTTATATGTAAATCTAAACTAATCGTACCCATAATCCTTCACAAATTGAATAAGAATAACAACTGAATGCAAATCCATCAAGAAGGGTAATAAGAAGGAAAGGAAGATCAAAAAAAGAAAAGATAATATTAGATTATCCCATATATACCTAGAAGGACACTGAATTTATCTGATCTGCACAGTGCTAATTGCAATGGACCTCAAATCAGGTTGGATAGCTCAATATTCCATGGATTTATCTGCCAAAACCAAGCCTTGCATCATGTTTTTAAGAATCGGTTAGATGTAAAACCAATTTATTAAACAGATGAATGCCATAGCAACCTGTTCAACAATTGCATCTATTTGAAGTTCAGCAACAGGCAATGTCAAAGCATGTCCATGCTTATTCGTAATTTTACCAGTGCATGTGAATTGCAATATTATTTCATCAAACCTGTGCAGACAATGCATGCATAGCTGGGTGTGAAGACAGCCATAAAAAATTGTGGGAATAAATTTAAGCTTATTTGTTGCTAGGCATTACATCAAGCATCCTGCATGCCTAACACCGACCTGAGGGGCTGAGGTAAAGAAATGATTTAGGAACCAGAATCAGGAAGAAGTATGGACAAACAATGTCATACAGCAAACTTGTTGCAACACAAACATACTGAGACGGACAAACACAATGTAGAACCTGAGATGGCCAAAGAATGAAACGAAAAAAAGGTAAATTAATCTCACGTGGAGATACCTAAGTAGCACAGCCATAGAAGATCAGGAGGGAGATAGGGCGGCTGAGAGCAGGGAGCTACATACCTAGCTAGAGGCAATGGGTAATAGCAAGTGCTTCGCGTCGTCGTCGGGAGAGGGTGGGGGTAGGAGCAGGATAAGGAGAGTAGTGGATCTAATCTGGGCTGGAAAGGGGGACGCGGAAGCGTGTTGGTAAGGAGAGAAAGAGGAGGGTGGCGCCGTTGTGGAGGGGTGACACCGGCTCTGCCGCCGTGCCGAGGGGGCGGCGCGATTGCAAAGAGGAAAGCGAGGGCTTTTGGAGACTACGTGGCAGAGCATGCTGGGAACCACGAACTCCATCCGCCTCCAATCCGGTCTCGTGGGGCACCCTCTCCCATGGATCCGGCCACTCCGAGTAACCTCCTGATGTGGATGCGGCGGCGGGAACCAGATTGGACGGCGAGTTGGCGATGCGGGCCTAACAGGATGGCGTGGCGATGGTGCATGTAGACACCTGGTCGGCGAAGAGTCCATTTGCGATAGGCGCTGCTCCGGCCAAAGGAAGAGGGCGGACACGAAGACGTCCGGCGAGGTGGCGGCGGGCCGGGACGAAGAGGTGGGCCGTACCACGCGTCGCAAGCGTAATTCGGTAAAAATCGAAGCAAGCCGTTGAAGCATGCGTGTTCGTCTGCGGCGTGCCAATTTTTTTTGTTTTAAAGATTAATTTGGTATGAACGGCTGGATCTTGTTCGACAAAGCGATCGGACGACAAGGGGCTGCTTGGCGACATGGCCTACGCGAATGACTGGTGACGTGTCGCGTTTTGGAGGAGGCTGGTTAGGGCCTTGTTATGTAGAATTGATACTCTTAGGTGTATTCTAGTCTTTATCTATCTATCTATATATATATAAACGTAGATATATAAACGTATATATATGTATATAAACATGTATATATATATAGAGAGAGAGAGAGAGAGAGATTTGCTAGTGTACACTCGAGTGTACGGAGCCTCCGTGAACTTCGACGTGTTTTTGAAATCCGAGAACTTTAGTGATCGATCCAAACCGTTGATCTTGTTCGTCAAGTCAAAAGGTAGCCACCAACCAAGTTTCGTATTTTTCGAATTTTTTTGCTATTTGTTTTCAAATTTTGAAAATCAGCCTTCTAAATAGTCGTGGAGCGTCCAAAAAAGCTGATTTTCAAAATTAGAAAACAAATAGCAAAAAAAACTCAAAAAATACGAAACTTGGTTGGTGGCTACGTTTCGACATGACAAACAAGATCAACGGTTCGGATCGGTCATTAGACATCTCGGATTTTAAAAACCCGTCGAAGTTCACGGAGGGATCCATGCACTCGAGTTCACGCTAGCAAATCTCTCTCTCTCTCTCTATATATATATATAAACATGTGTGTATATATATAGAGTTGAGCTCCGGTCAGTCGCAACTGACCGACTCCTTGGTCCGCCGCGCCCCTAGCCGTTAGATGGAGCAATCTCCAGCGTCCATGTGTCCCACTGCCCTTGCGCCTGCCCGCGCCTACCCGCAAGCGCCCAGCCAACACCCGACTGCCCATTCGCTCCTATCTCCTCGCTCTCTTCTCTCCTCTCTCATCTCTCATCTCTCTCTGGGTTCGACAAGTTCTTTACTAACATGTGTAAATCTCCATGCAACAAATGCCTAGATGCCCATCAATGTTCATACGGTACACATCCGAATCAGTGTTCTACAGCTGATTTTTTTCAATGTTCAAGCAAAAATCCAAGATATGGTTTGAAGCGTATGTGCAAACCCAAATGCCCATCAACGTTCATAAGATATACATCCGAATCATTGTTCTATAGCTGTTTTTTTCACGGTTGAAGCAAAAATCCAAGACTTATGTGCAAATAATTTCACCTCTCTTCACAGAACAAAGAATTTGTAGATGAGAATACGGGAAAAAGAACTGTATCAAAATTAGGAGATGAGAAATTAGGAAAAAGATTCGTATCTTTTCTTTCATTTCCTGTCCGATCAAGTGAACAAAAAGAAAAGGCATTGCATACCATGTTCCTTTCGGTTAAAAGAATGAGGAAAGAAGTACTCAAGTACCTAAAAACCAACAATTAGAAGATAAAAATCGCTTGCAAAGCAGGCAAAAGATTACAAGAATCCTTTCGTGGTTCTTCCTTGCTCCTAGAATGAACGAGCTTTAGGTGTTATGGAACGGAGGTTGCACGCACGCACGCAGGAATTGGGACTCCCCGAGGCCTGGGCTCAGCGGAATTGGGACTCCCCGAGGCCTGGGCTCTCCGCTTTTTGATCATCGGATTGCATCGAGACGATGAAACACATTTTGGGTGTCATTGTTAATGGGTATGCCGGTTAGTAGGGTTGATATGGTAGGTATGAAATGTTATTAAAAGCACACTCTAGCCTGTTAGAATTTGATTTTTTTAATGGCCTGTAATAATTAGGTATATTGACTAATTACTTGTGGGCTCCACCAATTGGTTTGATTATCATGATGGGTATGGAAAGTCACGGCATTGATGAAAATACAAATCGTTAATTAACAGTAATCACCGATTACTTTTTTTAATAGCCACAATGAAAAAAGATTGCGTTGAAATACGGGTATATGCATATTGTTTTAAAACATACCCGTACTCCTTTTGTAAGAAAATATACCCGTGCAATCATTTTTTTAGCATCAGTATACCCATGCAATCAGATTTTTTTTGATAAAAATATGAGTATGTCAATAAAATTGAGTACATATGGTTTGCTTAATATAAGAAAATTGAGTACGTATGAATTAGGTCTTTGTGTTATTTTTTTTAAGAGAAGGTATATATGTGGGTATATCGTATTAATTTTTGTTACTTTTAACATAATGTCGGGAATCAAATTTTTAGAAATGTAAAACTAGGTATGTTATGTAATTGTATGTCCAAAAAAGTAAATATTAAAAAATGAGTATGTTCATCAGCCATCACCAAACACCTTAAGAAAGGAAAAACATTTCTTCAAAAATTGAGCCCGGGCACTATCCTTGGTGATTGGTTAAGAACAAGAAGACAATTTCTAATGCGCATTACCACAAACACCTTACATACAGTAATGAAAACTCCAATTTTCATGTCCATCAGCCATCACCAAGCATCTGAAGAAAATAAAAACATCTCCAATCTTCATAGCAGGCGCTGGTGAGGAGGTGCTCGGCGCCACAACGGCTACGACAACGCTGCAAATCTTCACCACCACGCAGCGGCCGGCGACACCCCTCCTGCGGCACAGGCCGGGCCGGCGGCGCCCATCCCTCGGCGGTGCGCGTGTTGAAGAGCCAGTAGGCGCCCATCCAGATCAAGAACGAGGGGAGCACACCGGCCACCTGACGCGGGGGAGAAGAAAGGACCGCACCAAGTTCTGGAGAGGAGCCGCGGCCGTATTGGTGAAGGGTGCCACGCCGCCGCCAAGGGTGGTCAAGGCCGGGCCAGCGCCATCGGTGTGGAGAGAGCACGGGACGGCCGACGTGTGGGGAGGGCGGCACCGGCAAGCAGCCAGGAGGCCCGATGCGGATTTGGAGGGCGCCGTCGAAGGCCAAGGCGACGCTGTTGGGGGTAGTGGCAGGTGGCTCGCCGGCAGCGACATTGGTGAGGTCGCCGTAAGGATCGACGTTGCCGGACGGCGAGCTTGAGCTCTAGTCGGCAATGGAAATATTTTGGATTTGGAAAAAAATGGTGGGGGTGGGAGGGGAGATCCGTAATTAAATGATAATGGAGAGGGGAGAGAGTATATCCCTAATTAACGTAGTCATTAAATGTTGAATGATCTTGTTTGATTAATCGGGTTTCATAAAAAAAAAGCCCGTTTAGTAGCACGATCTGAATGGAAATCGAAGGGTGATCAGGTGGGGAGCCCCTATTATTTTTACTATATATATACATATATATATACACGTATCCCTGTATCCGTATTTTAGAGAAATTACTGTATCGTGGTATCGCCGTATCGCGTATCCGTATCCGTATCCCCGTATCCGGGCAACATAGCTATTAAGGAATATAAAATGTAAAATGTTTTGCTAGATAGCATACTTTACTACTTTGAGAAATATCAAATACAAATGACCTAACACCATCAGGAAACATTGATTAATGACAATAACAGAAAGCCTTTTAGTCCCAAGCAAGTTGGGGTAGGCTAGCTGTGTAACCCAAAAAGAGCCACCAACTAAATACAAAAAAGCCAAGGATCAATACCAAGGTTCAAGAAATCGTTAATTGCTGGTGAACTAATCGGTGGTAATTAATTGGCAAGCTTTGGATATCTTTCAATTTTTTACCTTGATAAACTCACCTTTTCATTTCTTTTTTGTCTACACACCCACTCTTCTTTCATCCCCGCATGGGCCATATCTCCTTAACCCTTTTGCCTATCTGCATCTGTCCACATCCCAGACCTAGCTGTCTCAAATCTCCCAAGCAGGGCAGACGAGCAACGGCCAATACACTCACACCTAGAGCTGGTGTCATCCGCCATAGCTCCCACTTGATGGTGGTGCAATTCTGGGCCGGCTCTGCTCACCCTAGGGTTGTTAGGGTCTAATCGGTTTAGAGTGAGATTAATCAGTGTTTTGACCGATTAATCGGTTTGACTGATTAGGGACCGACTTGTGGTATTGATCAATGGAAACATTATGGTAAATATTGTATAAACGATCACATCACACACATGTGTGATTGATTTACATTAACTTTGTTATCTATCATGTGTTATTTGAACCTTGTTGTATTGAATCATGTAATTATCCGACCTCTTCTAGGAAAGGAGCTTCTTCAGCTACCTTCTCAATGCGGTTGCGATCAAGAAAGGTCAGTGCATACTTTCTAAATTTGTACAATCATGGGCCGCAGAATGTTCTTTTTATGTTGCATTTATATAGACTGTAGAATATTATCAAATTATCAGAATTGGCAGATCCCCTCAACCACATCAAATTTCATAGAACTAGATATGGAAAGTGCCATGTGCCTAGTTCATTCTGGGGTAACTACCACATAGAGGAGGGTCAGGATAGCATGGCTGAAGGTAGGGACTTCTCCTACTCCACTTCAAGGGGCACTTCTCCTACTCCACCTTTTTTCCAAGACAATTAGCCCTCCACCTTCTCCACGTTTTACACTGTGAGTCACACCAGAATCCAAACAGTTACACAGCGCAGCTCCGGCCGTTCTGGACGCGACTCTGGGAGACGGAGCTGGGTTGAAGGACTATTAAAGGAAGGAAACCTTTGAGTGCTCGGACTGGGGGTTGGGGTTTGAATGCTCGGTGGAGCCAGCCAAGTAGAGGGAAGAATTGCTCTGGCGCTCATGGTGGTGTGGCAGAGCGAGAACAGAGAACCAAAATTAGATATTTCTTTATTGCTTAATTAACTGATTGCCTGCCGAATCCTGATACACATTGGAATCTCAAATCTTAACTCAAAAAACTAGATCTTATCTGTACTCAGTTAGTATCTGGAAGTAACCAACAAAGAGGCCAACTAACTGCCAGAATCTTCAAGAGGTGCAGTGTATCGTCCTGATGCCATAACACCCTGATTCTGCACTGTTGCACATCATTCTGTTGCTGTTGCTTCGCCCCTGTTGGATCAATTTGTAAATATTTGCTCATGCAAGCTTGGACAAACAGTAAACTAAGCTAGTTTTGGTTTGCTTGCAATTGTTATTTGCTCTGATTTTGCATCATGGCTCAGGAAGAGGTCGTACTACTGGATGTAGATGCACGCCATTCAGAATCTGCTGAAAAAAGGTCAAGAAAATGGTAAATGTGTTTATACAACTCGTCACTTCTCCCATCTGGGAGCCCCTATAAGTGTGCATAAATCATTTTTTACCTGCTGTATACTGTGTCCAAATGCATACCTATGTGGACACCTTCAGTTAAACAAAGGGTTTATTGGCCAATAATCGGCTTAATTGATCCTCGCCTATTAATTTTCATATTGGCGAAAAAAATAGTTTTGGATGAATTTTGGCCAGATCTGAAATATTTATTTTCTATTGAATTTCAATTTTTTGAAATTTTTCACGAATTTATGTTTGGCCTGTATCCCTTACCAGTGGTTGGTGTTTTGTTTTGATAGTCGGCAAGGTTAAACACCAAAACAGCGATGCATATCTACATTTAGCATCTTCTGTAAATCTCTGACTATTAACTAACACCGGAATTTTTTAGGGAGGCAATGAAGTTATACTATCCTTCAAGGTTGGCATTTCAGACTAATGGAATTCTTTGACCTTGCTGTTCTTTATTTGTACTTGATTGTTTATTTTCCATTGTTGGCAGAGAACACCCTGCATCTGTTGAGCTTTCTCATGACGACATAAAATGCCTTGAACCTGAATCGTTGTTATCCTCACCTATAATGAACTTTTACATTATGTAAGTATTGTTTTTCATAGTTACAGACACTTGCGTTGACAACAAGCAAGTAACAAATACGATTGATAATGATGTTATTTATTTGTGCATCAGTTGATAGTGAAGTACGAAAGGTTTCCAATATCAGTATCCTAGTCGGTATCATTTCATGCTAGCAGGAACAAATCAACAGAATCCTAGGATTGTGAAAAAATTGTACCAATATACATAGAAAATTGCAACTATGCAGATTATATTGCAATTATTCAGAAAATAAGATTGCGACATCTTACAGAAGCCCCGTGCTGCCTTTTCGTGTTTTAAGCACTAAGGCATTAGCATTTCCTTGTTCTGGCATATGCTTCAAAGTTTGTAAATTCCCTTATTGTTGAGTTAGTCATAACAATGATAACTAGACTACTTGTAGGTTCCTACAGGGACCAATGCCATCAGTTAGTAGACTAAGGGGCAGTTATCACATTTTCAACACATACTTCTTTAGCAAACTTGAAGCCTTAACATCAAAGGTAACATTTTATATTTAGTTCCTAACTTATATTGCCTCGTTAAATTTCAATATTTTATACAGTGATTTGTACACTTGCTATGCTGATGTTATACTACATATTTTACATTGTGTTTCGAAGTTGAGCACCTAGAAAGGCATGATAGTTTTCATGGACAAGGGTGATGCATCCAAAGAACAACCAGACCAAAATAACTTGGCTGCTACCAGAGACAACACCCATGGATCCAAGTCAAGACTCAAGAGTGCTGGGGAGCTTGGTAGCTTGAGGAATGCTGGACACCGGATGCCTTGACATGGCAATGCTTCTGAACTAAATAGCAAATATAGACATAGTGATATTGGGTGATATTGGCCACCAATGTAGTTGCTCTTTGCTCCTGCCAGCAATGACACTGAGCGCCTTCCGCTGCTTCTGAGCCATCAAGATGCCACCCCTCATCACTAGTGCCCTATCTCTCTTTTTGTCTGGTCTAGCTCTATTCCTGAATCTCTTGGCATGAAATTCGAAAAATTCTAGTCCCAAGTGGTGTCTGTGAAGCAAATAAAAAAATCTCTTAATATTTTGAAATCTTTTTGAGACCTACATGACAGAAAAAAAATGTAATTTTTTCTTCAAAACCTCAATTTATCAGGGTTTTAATGATTTTGGAGCAGTTCTCCAGACAGTTTTCTTGAAAACTTCCATCGTGGAAACCGAGCAGTTCTCCAAACACGATTTTGTGAACCCTGAGCATAACTGTCGTTATGTTCTGGTTGACCTCAACAGCCCTGATCGGGCTGGCCCTGACAAGCTCTGACAATCCTCATTGCCATTGGAGTGGAAGCAAGATTCTAACGTATCCATATGGTGGTGAGAACAGTGAGTAAGGGATGTTGAGCTGTGTAAATAGAACGAAGGACAATCCAGGGATTCCATGACTGTTTTCTTGGAAAATACATTAATGGGAGCTTGTGGTATGGTGAAAAACTAATGTGATATCTTTGTGGTATTAAAGTACACTGGAATTTCATTGGTATATACTAACGTGGTGATATTAAAGTACACCCTCTTTGACTTGTTTTTTATATATATAAAACAAAGTTTGTGATTTCTATTGGGTTTTGTTTCTAGCCTACCCAACTTGTTTGGGACCTAAAGGCTTTGTTGTTGTTGATATACTTCTTGCAATAAATTTTTTTACAACATTTTATAGTACAATAAATTTTTCATATGTCTGTCACACAGCTAGATCAACAAATTCCTGTGTCATATATTTCTTTGTGCTAGTTATTGAACTTCTTTATTTCTTACTGAAGGTGGACAAGGCTGCTTATTTCTTGAAGCTGAGAAGATGGTGGAAGGGCGTAGATATATTTCAAATGGCATATATATTGTTGCCTGTGCATGCAGAGTAAGCACTTTTTTAATCTTTCGTAAAGAAAAAGATACAATACTTTAGATAGGTACTTGTGTTAAGTGGTATGTACATGTTACTCGCAAACACCGCAAAGATGACTAAATTGGAAAGCAACATTGAATGTGAGGCTGCGGAACGTTAACATGCTTGGCTATTTACAGAGTGGGAGGGAAGTTCTGCTATTACCCTAGTATTTCAAAGGTGGGCGCTTCTTGGCAAATAGCAAGGAGCCCGAGTAGTTGTGGACTGTGGATTGCTTCACCTTGGGAAAGTCTTTCCCAGGGTTCAAAAAACTTATAAAACCAACTGGTCCCTATCAAATGTTGGATATAGTATATTAGTACTTGGGCCAGCTTGAGCTTTGGGTTAATGTAATTTTAGGCTCTAATTGGAATGGCTATGGCCACACCGTGACACTTGATGTCCTGGGTTTCAAGAAGTGTCTTTGAGATATTTGAGAAGCATCTTAAAAAGCTACATCATTCCATTTGGAAAAGCTGTTTTTTATTGTGCAAAAGCCCTAAAATGGCTGAAATATGCCCGTACAAATTAGGGCCTTGAGTTTGTGCCATAATTAGCTATTACTTATTATGGTTCCCACTTAACAGTTCCATAAGATTACTGGTCACCATCTTAGATGTATAGCTATATGGGCCTAATATAGGGTTTTGTATGTGGACTTTGCTAATATGCCCCTTGTATATATTGGCTTATTGACCTTGCATGAACACAAGCTACCTTCATAGCATGGTATTAGGGTTTAGGATCTCCTTACCAAAACCCCAAATCGTAGATTTTCTACAGCACTGTCATCTTTGCCACCGATCCCTACGGGCAATGCCACCATTGTTACCTGAATTTTACTCTGGTGGAGATCCTTTGTTCTCTCTACGCTGCGCCATGCTACCACCCCGCCACGCCACTTATTCTGAGTCTCTACACAACCATCTCCTCAACAACACCAACCGTCGCAATGCTAGGCTACGCCGCATCTCAAGGTCGCTATGTCACAACCGTTGGTGCAACTCCGAGTCCGAGAGCAGGACGATGACAACGCTGCGCCATGGCCGGGCCCACCCACCGTTAATTCTCATGCCATGCCTAGCCGATCTGTCCCTCTAGATCAAGATTCAAAGAAAAATTAGTGCACCTTGTCTCTAGCATGTTGCCATCACTTTTGACTAAGGTATTCGATGGGGCAAACTTCAGAGAATGGTCCACCTTGCTTTGGATCTGCCTCGATAATCAACATCTTTGGGACCACTTTATGGGGACTCATCTGTTTCTACTTTCCTAGATTGTCGTTGTGAGCTCATACCTGCTGTGAATGGTACACATTTCCTAACTGATTAACATAAGGCATACAAGGATGTTGTTGATCAATATGGTATTGATCTACAGATCTTTGAGGATTGGCTTAATGATGAGGCTTGTGCTGTTGGTGTCATCATTGGCAGCATGAAGGTTGAGCTTGTTACAGATGTTGCTGCCCTAAAGGCTTAGTATCAGCCGAGCCATGATTTTTTCTAGTCTTCTACACTTGAGCTAGAATTTTTTTTTTATGAAATGGACTCCAGAGTTGATGCATGGCATGAGCTCGACTACCATAGCTGCCCCTACTCTCAGCACCTACAAGAAGCTCGGTCACCATAGCGAGTTAATCTGCTACAGTGCCCATCTTTCTTCTGGTGGTTACTCAATGTCTTAAGCACTTGGATGCCAGATCTTCCTCATTGTCAGCCTTGCCAACTAGTCTATACAATTCCTTTGTATTCTTGACTCCCAAAGCATTTCCATATGATCCATGATCCTACTAAACTTGGCTCCTTGAGTTCCTTAGCTACTCGAGTGTCCATCATAACGGTTGACGTTACACATTTTGTCTACAGGTCGAGGCATTCTCCACACTTCCTCTTTCCATGTTCCCAGACTTGATATGCAACTAAGCTTTACTGGCCAGCTCAGTGATCACAATTGTCATATTGTTCTTGAGTGTGACTTGTTCTATTCAGGATCGTTGAACTAGGACCATGTTTTGCACTGGTCGTAGGCTCCGTGCTGACACAGACTCACTAAAAGGATAAGAAAGTTGCACCTGTTTGCCAAGGATGCAACCCGCATAATCGAGATGTACATGACTAGACACAGACCATAATAGACCACGAACCAAAGACGATAAACGAGAACCACAAAGATGACCTAAACGATGATGCCATTGAGTAAAGGACGTCGTGAAGGAAGCAGCGGAGATGGAGAGACTGGCAGGAGCAGCGGAAGGATGAAGCCAGTCAAGCTCCTAGAGACGCTGAGAGTCACGGCGCCGGGGGCCAGTACCAACAAAGAGACCCGTGCGACGATCCTGAACACAGCAAGAGTCAGTATCGAAAATCACACGACAGCCTAGATCAGTTAGCTGGCCGACAGAAATAAGCTACATGTTTAGGTTAGGGACATGAGAAACAGATAGTATATGAAAGGAAGAGGACAAAAGAGTGCCTCGTCCTGTGACAGGAAGAGAGGTACCATCTGCCGTCTGAACGGTCAATGGTGTGGTTAAGGGATGAACAAAAGTGAGACAGGTGGAATCAGGTGTCGTATGAAAAGAAGCACCTGAGTCAAGAATCCATGGTGATGTACCTAGTGTCTCGATGAGAAGATCGAAGCGAAGCGTGAGAACCCGAGGGTGAAGAGGCAGCCATGCGACGCAATAGCATAAGAATCTCAGTAGAGGCATCTGGACTGCGCTGGAAATCTGAGTCTCCTGTGATTGATGCTACAGTACCCTTGGGCGAACGCCAACGAGCAATATCTTTTTTCTTCCTATAGCAAAACTGCTCCACATGCCCGTCCTTGTCACAATTGGTGCAGTGAAGACCAGTCTTCGTCGTCACTACAGATGACGATGAGACTGGGGAAGAAGACCGAGAACCAGTAGAAGTCGGAGCCGGTGGCCGAAGAGCAAGAACTGACGGAGAAGTCAGTAGATCAGCACCACGAAGACGAACCTCCTCAGTACGAAGAGTAGAGAGAGCCTCCAGCATAGTGACACGAGGGTGACGGGCAAGAAGCTGGGCATGAACTTGCTCAAATTCAAGCCGAAGACGTATGACGAAGTCGTAGACACGACGAAGCTCTAGACGAGATCGCTGACGCAGACAACAGGCACAAGTCCAAGAGTCATGATCAGCTCCAGTTACAGAAACCGCATCCAGAAAGTCCAACTGACGCCATACTCCAGAAAGATAAGCATAAAACTCATCCACAGTAGAGTCACCCTGTTGTTGAGACTTCTCATGGTGAAGAGCAGCAAGATACTGAGAATCACCCGAAGGTTCATAATTATCCCGTAGATGGGACCACATCAGCTGAGCAGACGTCAAAGAGACCACTTCTCCAGTAAGATGCACTTCCATGCTGGCAATCAAAATAGCAGAGGCATGAGCATCCTCATCAGACCAAAATTTGTAAGCGGTGTACTGAGAATTGTAAGACTCCATAGCCTCCTTATACTCATCGGAGGCCTTATCAGCATCAGTAACACCTGTGGACGGCGAAGCAAGCACAGGGGGATCAGGACGCGGCGGGCAAGGAAGCTCGCCAGTAAGAAAATCCCAGAGGCGTTGTCCACGCATGTGAATGCGCATGTGCTGGGCCCAATCTTGATAATTGAGCCTATCAAAAAGCACAGGGCAACGAGGAACAGACACAGTTCCTGACGACATTTTTTGTATTTTTTTTGATATATATATATATTTTACACAACACTAACCCAAAACACCCACACCGATTCACAACACCACCCTGACCCGAACCAGACTCACACCAACACACACGCACCCACACCGACAAAGGCGCGGGCGGCGTCGAGCGTCTTGGTAGAGTGGTGGTGGGTGCCAGCCGGCGCGTGGAGGCAGCGGCGACGTCGGACGCGAGGTCGCCGGGCGGTCGTGGCGTGGAGTTGGCGGCGGCGGGCGCCGAGGCCGGACGGCGGATCTGGATCTGGATGGAGGTGGCGGGGTAGCCCCGATCTTGATCTAAATCTGGATCGGGAGAAGACACGTAGGAGCCGAGGTCGCCGGGAACGAGGAAACGACGGCGAGGTGTAGAGGCCGAGGTTGCCGGAGAAGAGACGATGCCGGCCAAAGAACGAGGAAGAGATGGCGCAAGTGCAACGCCGGTGAGGAGCCCTAACCCTAAAATCGCTCTGATACCATGTTAGGAATAGCACTTGTATTCAGATGGGGGTCAAAGGGCCAGTATATATACAGAGTACAAGGGCAAAAAGGGAAAAGACTAGAAAACCCTAATACAGTGAAGGGATGGGCCAGGCCCATATACACAGCCCAAAGCCCAAATATATCTCTAACACAAGGTACCATTTCTATCGAGTGTCAATGGCGGGTCTCCCTAGTACTCCCATCTATGTGCCTTCGGGTGCATAGCCTTTGTGCTTCTTCAACCTCAATGGACGAAGTTGATTGCTTAGTCTATTGAGTGCATTTTCCTTGGCTATGATAGTGATCAGCATCACCACCACTCTCACCTCCACTTTCATCCTACCACAACCTTTACAACTTCCAATTTCATCTCCAGTTCCACCACCTTCAGTGAAGCCACTTTTTTCATCATCTCAGCCGGCTAACTTTGTGCTTTCGCCTCCTCAGGTTTGTTTCCGCTACACTCGAGTACTCGACGACCGCCTCCTTTCAATTCTCTCTCTTAGGTCCTACTTTGTCTTAGGTTACCTTCTTTGCTCTAGAGCCTTCCTCTATGCCTTCTACTTTGGAGTCTCCTTTTCCTGCTCCTTCTATCTTTGTGTTGCAGTCTTCTCCTTCTCTGGAGTCCTCTTATCCTTCACCGCTTTGGTGTGCTCTTTGTGATCAGCGCACGTTTCTCCTTGTGATCACTATGGTTTTGTCGCTTCTAGTCTTCCATTACCTCCTTTGAGCGTACTTCAAATGATGATATTGCTTATTTCAAGTGGTAGCTTGCTATGGTTGATGAGCTCACTGCTCAAGAGCACACTGCACATGGGACGTTGTTTTGCTTTTTTCCTCCTGTCACTCCTATCATCTGCAAGTGGGCCTATAAGATTAAGACCCACTTTGACGGTTCTCTTGAGCTCTTCAAGGCGTGTCTTGCTGCACGTGCTTCTAGCAAGAGTATGGGCATTCCTATGATGAAACTTTTGCTGGTTGCTCTTAAGACCACTGTTCATACTGTTGTGGCCATTGCTTCCTTTTGTCAATAAACCATATGCCAACCTAATGTGAAGAATGCTTTGTTCATGGCGAGCTTCGTGAGGTCTACATGTATTGACCATCTAGCTACTCTGCGTAGGGCTGGAAAAATAGCTCGTGGCTCGCGGCTCGGACAGGCTCGGCTCGGAGGTGTTTTCGAGCTCGAGCCGAGCCCACTTTTGGGGCTCGGGAAAATAGCGAGCCGGCTCGGGCTCTGCTCGTTTCTGACAGAGCTCGGTCTGGCTCGGCTCGGCTTGGCTCGTTGTCATATTTTGAACGTGAAACGTCTTTGGCTCGTGGCTCGGCTCGGGCTTGACTCGGCTCGGCTCGGAGGTGTTACTGCTCGCCAAAATAGCGAGCCGGCTCGGGCTCGGCTCGTTTTTGACCGAGCTCTGCCGAGCCAGGCTCGGCTCGGCTCGAGTCGTTTCCATCCCTAACTCTGCGCTCAATGGCCAGGTTTGTCGCCTGTACTTTTGGGCTCAAGCAATCCCCTCGCGTTTGGTTTGAGCATTTCACCTTTGTTATCACATCTACTAGCTTCATTGCTAGTTAGCATGACCCTGCTCTCTTTGTCCACACATCTCATGGTTGGACATTCCTCTATGTTGACATGCCCATCATGGGTGATGATCCTTAGTAGTGCCTTTATCAAGGCGTATCTTCATGAGCAGTTCCAAATGCCCCCTTTGCTGCTGTCTTATGACAGAGGTTACTTCCACGCATCTGGTCTACTATCTTTCTTGGCAAAAGTATATGCAGGATTTTCTTCTTCGAGCTTGTCTTATCGATCAACATGTTGTTGATCCTCCTATAGAGCTTTACCTCTAGCTTTGCTCCACTTGTGGTGCTGATACACCCACGGCCTATGAACAGTACGCGCGGTACTGTAGCGGGTACTGTAGCACGGTTGGGTTTGTTAGGGATTAGGTGTCTGTGGTTTCCAAAATTAGAATTAGGATTAGTTTTCTTTCTTATTATCCAAGTTGAGTCTTTCTTAGGGGTTAAGTCGGTCCTTTCTTAGGATCTAAGTCAGTGCTCCCTATAAAAGGGAGGGTCATGTATCCTTTATGATCATCCAAACAATGAAGAAAAATTGAGATAAGATCTCATAGGCGTCGCCGACGATTAAACGGCCGGTGGCTCCGTACAGCCAAGGCGTTGCCGACGATAAACGGCCGGTGGCTCCGTACAGCCAAGGCGTCGCCGACGATAAACGGCCGTCTCGCCCGCGTCAAGGGCCTTACCCGTTGCGTGCTTATCAAGCACGTAACAGGTGCTCTTCTTATGGATCCTCCGCTCACTATTGTCATTTGGTTGGGAGACTTTTTTATATCTTTGTACTACTTGTCCTGCCATCTCTTACACCAATCAAAGTCAGTTTATGCAAACTCCCAATCATACACACTAGAATCACATTCTCCGTGTTGTGAGGTACTTCGTGGTACTATTGACCGCCATTTGTTCTCCAACTCCAGCTCCTTACTGCTTCAAACCTACTCTAATGCTTCGGCTAGTGATCTCACTAGCTGTAAGTCCATCTCTGCCTATTGTTCCTTTCATGGCTCTTCTTTGATAGCCTGAAATACAAAAAGACCTAAGCTGCTGTTTCTTTCTCCAGTGCTGCGAGCATTCATTTCTTTTACGGCCGAGGTGACCTGGCTATGGTGGTTACTAGCGAACTTTGGTGGTGTTGTCTCTACACCTATGTCAGTGCAGTCCGCAACAACAGGTGGTTACTCTTAAGTACGTGCCTTTGTTGCTTTAGGTTGTGAATTTCTTTGCCAAGCACATCATGGTTTTCATATATCCGAACTCTATTTTGTTGATCCACCATGACGTTGAGAGGGGTGTTAGATGTATAGCTATATGGGTCTAATATGGGCTTTTCTAATGTGCATCCCTATACATGTATATATCAAACCACTATTGTTTTTATGAGAATTTGGGAGCTGCCCGAAACATAGTTCATTTCTTGATGACTGGTAGGGAGTAGGACTGGGAACCAGCCTGGTACTTGGTTTGTAAACCCTGGAGATGGAAGTACATGTCCATTCTGCCTTAGTATTCAATAAATAATAGCAGAAAACTGTTGGGTCTTTTTACATTGGTTGCTAAGAGTTGTGCTCAAATTTATTTTGCAACCTTGTTAGCCTGAATGGATTTAATTTTGTTGGGGTAGGACCTGATCAACGATGCATATCTCAACCTATTTATGCAAATGCTATCTGTTCTAATCTTTTATTAAAGTCTGAGCCTGTTTCTATTGTGGTCCCCATTGGTCAGTACACACTGGAGCCTGGTCATTATATGTATGCCATCAAAAGAAGACCAATCAGGTCCTATCATACTTCACTTGGATTCACTAAAGTTTCATAGCAGCAGATTAATTTTCAGTGTTGTTGACAGGTACATGGTTTTTAATCTTTGAGTATTTGTACAGGACTATTATTTTCTGTATTCATTTATTTGGACAAAACTAGACAATCACACAAATTTAACGAAGTCCATTTATTTCAATAGTCATTTTCATAATTGGAATATAATTTGTATTTGTATAACCCTAACTTCTGCAAGTTGATATATTTAGTGCATGTTTTATTGTCTAGCTGTGATAAGTGTACCTAATGTTGCCATATTTTGTCTATATTATTTTATTCGATTTTTATAATCTTATGTATTTGTTTGCAGATTCTTAAAAGAAGAATGGCAGTACCTGAATGAACATGGTTCAGTAGAATTTCCTTTGCAAGAAATGGTCTGGAAGAACCTTCCTCGTAAAGTTGAGAAGAAAACAATTGTGGTAATTGAATTTTTCTTTCCCACAAAGTTCATGTACTGGAGTGTGTTTTAGGTTATCTTCGGCTGATAAAATGTGCCTATGGTTCTACCATCCAATAGTTTGTGCATTCCCATGACTAGTTCAAGATTTTAAAGAAAATGTTATTTAGACTTCGCTTGAGAAAAGTGCATCTCACCTGTGTTCATTCATCATTTGCAAAATATACATGTATATTATTGGCAAACTTGCTTATTTGCAATGGAAGGATGAAAATTGTGGCATTAAATAAATGCTGAGGTGATAGTCTATCCACAATTTTATTAAGACAGCTAGAATTATGTTCAACATACAAGGTACTCGCGTTAAATCACGAACATTAAGTACATGTATTCATCATTGTCAACGACTGAAAGTTCAGGACATTATCCAAAAAAAATACAGGTGCCTTCCACTTTCATCGGAAGCGCTGGATGTCCTGTCCTCTTTTCTTTATATATATATATAGAGAGAGAGAGAGAGAGAGATTTGCTAGCGTGAACTTGAGTGTATGGATCCCTCCGTGAACTTCGACGGGTTTTTGAAATTCGAGAACTTTAGTGATCGATCCAAACCGTTGATCTTGTTCGTCATGTCAAAACGTAGCCGCCAACCAAGTTTCGTATTTTTTCAAATTTTTGTGCTATTTGTTTTCTAATTTTGAAATCAGTTTTTTTTTACGCTCCACGACTATTTAGAAGGCTGATTTTCAAAATTCGAAAACAAATAGCAAACAAATTCAAAAAAATACGAAACTTGGTTGGTGGCAACCTTTTGACATGACGAACAAGATAACGGTTTGGATCGATCACTAAAGTTCTCGAATTTCAAAAACCCATCGAAGTTCACGAGGTCTCATGACACCGAGTGTACACTAGCAAATCTCTCTCTCTCTCTCTCTCTCTCTCTATATATATATATATATATATATACAGGAAAACGGAATGGGACTCCATGGAGTTAGTGCTCCATTTCTTGTTGCCGTTGGATTTCATCAAGATTCGTGCACATAAAGTAAATAGATGCAAAACATTACCATTTAAAGATGGGAATGCAATAAATGCACAGTTAATTGTTTTCAAACTAGGTACGGACCACAGACTCTATGGAGTCCCAAATATTTTTACTATATATACACGCATATAAATAAATATTGTGGTTTGAGAACATCTGCATTCGTGGCAGTGTGTTTGTACTTTGATCTTGTAATTATCTTTACATTCTGACATCTTGTTACCAGGTTCCACAGCAGGAAAATGAGTACGACTGTGGCCTTTTTGTTCTGTACTATATGCAGCGCTTTATTGAGGAGGCACCTGAAAGGTTTCACAAAAAAGACCTTTCTATGGTTAGTCAGTATTTGTCAATGTCATATTTTCTTTATAAGAGGATTCCTTATTCGCCATTCAAATTTAGGCCAACCTTCAAACTGTCATAAAAAATTTGGCGTTCTTTGCATGGCATCAAAAGTTGAACTTCCACCCCTAAATGCCACTGCCACCCCTAAATGCCACTGCCGTCATAACAGAAGTTAGCTTTACATGGAAATGCCATTTTTGCACTCTTTTCTCATCGTGTAGCTCTCATTTCTCTCCCATTCCTCTTCTCTCTATCCATTGTGTCCTCCATCGACGACGCCCAACTATGCCAGCAACCCCGGCTGCTGCTGGTGTTGGCGACCCCCTACCGCGGCCGTCGGTGCTCCACGATGTCCCAGCCCCGATGTCAGCGACCCCTGCCGTGGCTGCCGGTGTTCCATGGCGTCTCCTCCCGGCTGCCTGCACCATGTCGACGACCTTGTTCCTCCCGCCGGGCAACCTCGCCCTAAACATTGGCATCTTCGGTTTTGACGCCGCCCCGCTCCCTATCGTGGCCACCTCAAACATCAGTGCCACCTTGCTCCCCGTGCGCCAGGGCCACCCCGTGGCCCCCCACATGCCGACGCCAACACGCTCCTCTGCATAGGTGACCTCTACGCCTCCCCACGCTCGAAGTTGCCATCTTAATAGCCTTGAGCGTGGACCTCGCTACCACCCTTGTCCAAGTGACATCAGAAAACGCATGGTGCTTGCCGCGAGATCCATACGCGGCCCACGCAGGAGCTGTGCCAGATCTGGAGGCGTGTTGGCTTGGGTGGTGCTGCGCTAGATTTGGAGGTGGCCAACTCTTTACATGGTCTGCTAGGGGGAGCTCGGATCTCGGGCGGTGTGGGTGAGCAGACGGTGGCGAGGTCAGGGTCGAGGTCGAGTTGAAGAGAGTGAACAAGGGGAAAGAAAGAAGAAGATGATGCTGGTAGGTAGGCCCCCCTAGAATAAAAATAGGCATTTTCGTGAAAATGGGACAAGTTAGAATGGCACGTTGGCGGTGTTACAACGGCAGTGGCATTTAGGGGTGGAAATCTAACTTTTGATGTCATCTAAGGAAAAACAAATTTTTGAATTATAGTTTGGGGTTGGCCTAAATTCCAAAGGCAAATAAGGAATTATCTCTTTCTTTATTATGTGTGCTTGACCGTGTCCACATATCCTATTGGCTCATTTTGTGTCCTCTACTTTTCTTTTAGTTTGGCAAAGGATGGTTTCAACCTGAAGAGGCTTCTGCATTAAGAAAGAAAATGCTGACTCTGCTTCTTCAGTTGTTCGAAGAAGCTAAACCTAATAACAATAAAACCGAGCCTACCACAAAGATCAGCGAACCCTTTGGAAGGTACCTTGACAGTTCAGCCAACACAACATCGTCAGATCACCCTTCGGAAGATACCTTGACAGAGCCAACAACGTTGGAGCACTCTTTGGAATGCCGTTGATGTTGCCACCATGGAAGTATATGTTGTAGCCACAAAACTGACTATCTTGTAAGGGTGTATCTGAACATTGTAGTCGATGGCGTTTTTCTGCTAGGGCTGCATGAGAAGGTAACTTTAGGGTTCATGTATAGTAATCCTGTAACTCTGATAATGCGAAAACATGCTGGTTCAGTAGAACTTGTGATGCAATTGAAAGTTGGTAGTGCAATTGGCTTCACAGGATAAATTTTTTCCTTAAGTTTTTAGCCTTCATTAAAAGATAATGATCGTCATTATACGATCTGATCAAACGGGCCCTCTTTAAAACCGACAAATTTGGGCAACTTTGCACAGAAAAAGAAAAGTAAAACAGTTGCTTCCTGAAGCTGTATGTTGACGCTATTGGAGCTGCCTTTCTAAGCTCAAAATACTTGTGAAGCCTAAACGTTAGTCCTTACACTGAAGCCGTAGCCGGACCGTTCCAAATGGGCCATATGTTAGGGCTCTAAACTGTTGAGTTCTCGGTAGCTTACTATCTTTGAGAACCGCCCTATTGCAGGTGGTAATGGTTGTTACCTCTGGAGAGGAGAACAGATCAAAGACTCAGATTGTACAGCGGTCTTGGGTGTTTATATACACTCAATATGGGCCTCATAGGTGCCTGAACCTCTATGGGCCTAAATATATTCTGAACCTCATAGGTTACCTTCAAACTCAAGGTGGAAGAGGAGGATTCGAAGCATTGAGTTTGAGTAGATGAAGACGATGTAGCTCTCGAGTTTATGGTTTAGTGAAGAAGTCCGCCACATGCAATTTTGATGACACATACTGAAGAGCAATGGTCTCCTGATGACAATGAGATCGAGTAAATGAAGCATCAACACCAATATGCTTTGTAAGCTCATGTTTAATTGGATTATTAGCAATCTGCATGGCTCCAGTATTATCACACCGAAGAGGCGTGGGGGTATCACACGGTACTCAAAAATTAGCTAACAACCATGGAAGCCATACAATCTCTGAGGTGGTAGTGGCTAATGCTCGAAGCTCTGTCTCAGTACTGGATCGAGATATAGCTATGTGCTTCTTAGACTTACAAGTTAGAGAAGAAGTGCTAAGAAGAACATAATAGCCAGTTACAAAACGACGATCAGTCGGATCACTTGCCTAAGTGGAATCCGAGTAAGAATAAAGCTGAAGAGGGCTAGATCGAGAATA
Organism: Raddia guianensis; assembly: GCA_036346415.1. Taxonomy (NCBI): domain Eukaryota; kingdom Viridiplantae; phylum Streptophyta; class Magnoliopsida; order Poales; family Poaceae; genus Raddia; species Raddia guianensis. The sequence goes on from CM070539.1 coordinate 40,701,953, forward strand.
TGACAAATACCGAGACGAAGTCCCCTTCAAATAGCGTAACGCGTAGCAGATGACTAAAATGAACCGGGGTAGGTACACTCACAAATTGACTCAAGATATGAACTACATGAGCAATTCCAGGTCAAGTAACAGTGAGGTACACAAGACTGCCAACAAGATGTCGATATCGAGAAGGATCTTCAAGAAGTGTTCCATCATCAGGACATAGCTGCAAGTGAAAATCCATTGGTGTTGCAACCGTGCGATTATCATACATGCCGGACAGAGCGATAAGACCTTGTATGTATTTGGATTGAGAAAGATAGTACCCCTTTGTTGTATTGCATACCTCAATACCCAAAAAATAACTAAGGACCCAAATCTGACATCTTGAATTGCTCACCAAGTTGGTGCTTCACTTGGGAAATATGTTCCATATCATCTACCGTGATCAACATATCATCAACATAGAGAAGAAGCAAAGTTCAACCCCGCGGAGACAGGTGAATAAATAAAGTTGGATCATGATCACTCTGAGAGAAACCAATTGACTTCATCACAGAAACAAACTGCTCAACCCAAGCTCAGGGAGCTTGTTTGAGGCCATATATAGCACGTCGAAGTCGACAGACATGACTTGGAGGAGCATGAACACTTGGTGGTGGATGCATATAAATTTTCTCAAGCAGCTCACCATGAAGGAAGGTATTCTGTACATCCATATGAGATATAGACCAAGAACAAACAACAGACACTGCAATCAGAGTACGCATTGTAGTCATGTGGGCCACATGAGCATGTGTCTCATCATAATCAAGTCCTTGAGTATGCTAAAAACCTTGAGCCACAAGGCGAGCTTTAAACCTTTCAATTGAACCATCAGACTTGGTTTTAATTTTGTACACCCACTTACATGTTATAAGTTTGGCATGAGCTGGGAGTGGAACAAGATCCCAAGTGCCCGTACGATCAAGTGCATCAAGCTCTTCAGACATACCAGATTCCCACTCAGGAATCCCTAAGGCATCATTAAAATTAGTTGGCTCAGAAATAACAGCAACACTCACACGGGGAAAACCCAACCTATCTGGTGCCTCAATGGTAGCATGATCATGAAGATTATATCGACGCACAGCGGGCAACTCATCAAAATGATCAGAATCATAAGAAGCTGGAGCATCAGGACTGGCCGAGGGAACATGAATGGACACATGATCAGAAGGACGAAGGAAAGGACGAGTATAAACTTGTGTGATAGGTGGATGCACCAGAACGAAAATTGGAGCAGAAGTGGTTGTGGTGGGAAAAAGAGTGCATGGTGGAGAGTCAGGAGCAAGAGCATCTATGATAGGAGTAGGGTTAGGAGAAGGAGGATCAGTACAAAGAAAGGAGGTGGAATCTATGGAAGATGAAGAGGATGATGAATGAGCGGAAGGATTATAAAAGAAAGGGCGACTCTCATCAAAATTCTCATAACGAGAAATTCGCATGCGGCGAGCGGAAGGATCATACAGTGATAGTCTTTATGCACAAAACTATACCCCAAGAAAACACATTCCATAGATGAACAGTCAATTTAGTCTTCTCACGAGGGGCAAGAAAAACATAACAAGTGCATCCAAAAACTGGAAGATGATCATTGTTAGGAGGAGTACCAAAAAGAACTTCCCCAGGACACTTGCCATCTAGTTTAGAGGAAGGTTGCCGGTTAATGTTATAAGCTACTGTGGAGACTGCCTCTCCCCAAAAATGAGAAGGAACAATTGAAAAAAATAAGGAGTGTGTGAGCAGTCTCAATAAGATGACGATGTTTTTGCTCAGCAACATCGTTCTGAGCATGTGCACTAGGACAGAAGAGCTGAGGAAGGGTACCCTGAAAAATGAGAGACTGACGGAAAGCAGATGACAAATATTCACCATAAAAATCAGAACGAAAGATTTTAATAGCAGTAGAAAATTGGGTATGCACCATGCAAACAAAAGACTGATAAATTGAACATAACTGATAATGATGTTTCATAAGATATATCCAAGTATATAGAGAGTGATCATGAATGAAAATAACATAACAGCTATGACCGCCCTTTGAAACAAAAGGTGCAGGTCCCCACACATCCGAATGAACTAAATCAAAAGGTTTAAAAGAGAAAGGCACACCGGTGGAATATGGAAGTTGTAGCTGTTTGCCAAGCTTGCAACCCATACAATGAAAGGTACGGGTCTAAATTTTCTACCAAGACAATGGAGGTATCCTTGACTTCTTCAAGAATGGAGACAACTTCATCATCGACCAATGTATAAGCGAAGCCCTCCTTGATAGCTTCAAAGTCCACTCGGGAATAGAGCGACTTCACGATCGCTAGATCTTGGCTCATGCTTGTGGTTGTCATCTCCTTCAAGTGGCTCTTGAGTCTCTCGGGCGCTTCCTCCAGCTAAAGGATGACTTGGCGTTCGTCTATCGGCTCTTGTGTCTCTAGGAAGAAGGAATCTACGCACTGGCTCAAAGGCTTCATGGAGCCTTTGGTAGGAGGCTTATGCGGTCTTGATCTTCTCATTGAGAACGTCAAATTGCGCCTGCGTCTTCTTCTTGTATTCTGCAAGCGAGACGGATCATCACTGAACACGCTACAAGCATGCTGAAGACAAAAGAACTGAGTTGGAAAAGGTACCTTCCATCTCCCGCTGTGCCCTGTCAAGGTTGGTCTGGGCTTGGAATTTTGAGCTCTCCAATGCCTTGTACTAGCTTTGGTTCCGATAGAGGAACTCGAGGAGTCGGGTGATGGTTAAGTCTCGGGCTGAAGCAAGATAAAAAAAAGTTAACGAAAGGATTGAATATGATAAAGGGAAGACTAAGGAAATACTCGGCGCAAGGATACTTTCATCAGAGGGAACGGGTTAGCTCCAGTTTTTCCTCCCGTAAGGTCTTGACCTAGGCCTTGAGCCCTCACTACTCGACCTTGGCTTCAGTCTTAATTTTCTCTAGCTTCCCCTCATATTCGTGGAGCTTTTCGATCTTGAGGAGCACTTTCTGAAACAACTTTGATTTTTCTCAGAGCATTCTCTCCCAGACTCTGAAAATAGCAACGGTAAAGATTCACCACTCCGCATGGGATAAAGAAGAAAAAAATAAGTTACTTACCTGCACCAGTCAAGCACACTCGACGGTGTGCTCGTAAAGCTCCTGCCTCTCCTTTTCCACCTCCTTATCGTCAACCTTCTCCCACTCCCTTTTGTCATTGCGCCACACAGCTCAAAATGGAAACTGAGGGGGTAGGGTAGATTGCAGCTAATGAGGGATCTCTTCCACCTAACGCACCGAGCTAGTAGCAGTCTCCGGGTCCGCACACATCGGAGCCTTGTCTGGAAATGCCTCAGGTAGAGCACAAGATGTTGGCGATGCAGGAGGCACTGATTCAAGGGATGCTTCGACATGCCCGGGTGGAGAACCAGTTGGTGAGGTTGGTAGGCCTGGTCGGGGATGTCCTCCGGTTTGCTGGCCTCCTGAGTTTTCGAGGGAGGCACATCCATGGGGACCTCGTTCGAAGGCCTCCTGAAAACATGAGTGATTAAGACATGGCGTTTATAAACAATTTAAAGTGTCAATGGGAAAACTAACATTTTGGGCTTCATTATTTTGATGTCGGGTCCCTGTTTAGTGGTTGAGCCGCTTGCGGAGGACTAGGAGCAAGGCTATGCATTGGACTTCATAGGAGGCGACGCCGGCTGCGCCGAAGATTGAGTCGTTGCTCACGAATTATCGGGCCCCTAGGCGGACGCTTCCCCTTCTCTGCACTCGGCACCTTAGCCGAGTCACTAGCAGGTCGTTTTTGCTTAGCGCCTTTGTGCTGGAGGAGGTCGAGGAGCAGAGCGTCGGAGAAGAAGGTGGCTCGATCCTGTAAGTGACCACGGGCAAGGATTCAGATAACGAGCACTTAGAAATTGAATGTCAAATGCGAATGAACAGAACACACTTACCTCTGGTGGAAGGTTCTTAAAATGAAGGTTTCGGGCAACCTTCTTTTTCAATTTGGGTCACCTGGCCGAGCAGCACGTCTTTCGGAGCACTCTCAAGTATTTCCCAAGTGGAATCTGTAACCTCGGAATATTCGAATATCAGGTGAACCCGTTCCTTCAAGGGCTGCACTCGACGAAGGGCGATGTTGATCCCAGTAAGGTCCTCCTCCTTTAGCTTATTGATGATGTTGAGGAGCTCTTTGACCTGTCCCATCTCACTGAAGGAAGGGACCGAAGCCCAAGAAGGAGAAAATTTGGTCAAGTGCCCAACAATGGAAGGAAGAGAAGGTTCGGGATTGGTGCAATAGAACCATTCTTGATGCCAATCCTTGTTAGAGGTTTTGATGGGGATGGAGAAATATGACTTTTTCGATCCATCTCGCAGCTGGTAGCTGGCACCCCCAATTACTTTAGGGTGTTCTTATTTGGATAAGGAGAAGAATAAGATGGCGGAAAAGGTAGAAGTGAGGGTGAATGCTAGTGTGGGCTTCGTAGAGGTGGATGAAAATGGAGATTTGAAGAATAGAGTTGGGATCCAAATTGGTCAACTCAATCTTGTAAAAGTTGAGAAGACCACGAAAAAAGCGCTGGAAGGAACACCAAATCCATGCTGGAACAAGGATTAAAAACAATGATGTCATCAACACGAGGAGTAGGAGAAGACTCACCTGCGGCCGGGCACCAGCAGATCAACTCCTTTGCCAGGAGAACTGTGGTGGCCACCATTTCTTCTAGGCTCTCCTCCATCTTCACTTAGGATGAACATTCTTTGGCTGGATCTGCACGGGGGTGTCCTTGGCGGAGGGAGAAGACATCTTCGGTGTTGGATCTAAAGCGTGGCAATGGCGTGGGATCCATAGAGTGGCGGTGGCGGCTAACCTAGGTGACGGGTTAGCTCGGGGGCGGCGCAAAATCTGGATTGCGGCTGCGGCTAACCCTAGCGACAGAATGGGCTGGTGGCATCGCGAGACTTGGAATGCAGTGGTTGCGAACCCTAGCGAAGGAGCGCACTGCAGATATTGGAAGACAAAGAGGCGCAAAGAGAAATGAAGGGTAACCTTTTTCTTCGCTTTGGTCCCTGTATTTAAATGAGAGCAGCGCTGGGTTTTCCACCTTGAGTGGGAATGGTGTTTTCACTTCTACAAACATTTTTGGCTTGGGCCTAGGTTTCGATGGTACGCTCTAAAAGGGCCGTCAACTGTCCATTGTGACAAAGGGTACAAGTACCACTCAACCAAACCTAGTTTGGGATATGGTACACCCCATGTTGCGCCGACTATTGGCCACTGTATCAAGCTGGATTTGGATACCTATCAAACCGACTTAAAAATCAATTTTCTTCTCGTGATATGCCCCATGATTGGGTCGATATCCGGATACCGCACAAGTCGGAAATGGATGTCACGAGTTGATCTTGGATTAGGTTTTCGAGGTTATGCTCTAAATGGACTGCTAGCTGTACACTGTGATAGTAGGGTACAGGTACCACTCGGCCAATCCCTATCTAAATCAAGGTACACTCCAAGATGGGCCAACTGCCAATATCCTAGAAATTAGACTAGGTACCACTTGAAAATTCTAACATGTAAAACTCTACTGAGCCCTTCATCGTCTCCTTGCATGCAACGAGGCAGTCGGCATAGAGAAGAAACCAGTATGAAGTTGCATCAAAAGTTGGGAGCACTCGGCATGAAGCATGACTTGGTTGGGATGAGACCAGAAAGGCAGCAACTCAATTGTGAAGGACTCGGGGGCTATTGTGGAGTACATCGACCCCGTGTATTTGCATGGCGGGCCACGAGGACCACCCAATAGGGGATAGGCCGAGCCGGCTACACACGCATCGGGTACTTCCTGGACTACTGCTAGCCTTGTACCACAAGGAAGGGATAAAGATATAATCTAATCCCGCTAAGAAAGACACTATTGTAATCCTGAATATTAACATATTCGGCAAGAAAGGATAGAGATAGAATCCGTGACTTGTAACCGGCTAGGTCTCCTCCACATAACCTACCCCCGACTATATATGGCGATAGGGAGCTCTCGCTCGAGATATCGAACAACCAAACGAAAGTTCATCAGATCGTCTCATCGTCATAGAAAGCAATTTAATTCTAGAACACAGGACGTAGGGTATAGCCTCAATCCGAGGGCCTGAACCTACATAAACCTATGGAATACATGGACCCCAGGTATCTACGTCGCGGGCTGCGAAGACCACGTAACACGGTGCCGATGAGTAGCTAACTCGGGGTTACCATCGGCAATGATTATATATGGGGCAATGCACAATATCCAAACTCGATGGTAGCACAAGACGTGGGGGGGCTCTTTTTATATAGGTTCGGGCCCTCATGGTGGAGGCAATACCCTAATCCTGTGCTATGGGATTATAACGGTGATTTGATGATCAATGTGGAGAGAGATGTCTCTCCATGGATGGGAGTGGAGATGAAGAAGTAGATGATTATGAAGATCATGCCGAACCATGGGCTCCCTGCCTTCCTTACATAGTGGGGGCAGGGTTACAAGGTAGAGTTCTGGTCGGTTACGAGGTATGATTCCTATGTTATCCACATTGATCATCAAGGTAGAATTCGAGTGGTCTCTTAGAGTCCGAGTGGAACCCTACCTGGTAACCGACCAAGACTCTACCTTTTAACCCTGACCCCACTATATAAGGCGAGCAGGGAACCCTGGTTCGGGAGATCCATCTAGGGACAAAAACACAAAATACCAGATTATTAGATCACCATCATAATCCAAGAACACTGGACTAGGGTATTACCACCACTGCGAGGGCCCAAACCGGTATAATCCCTTTTCTTGTGTTACCATCGAGTTTGGATCCAGCGAGTAGCCCCATATCATTATTGCCGACAACAAAACTCGATAGCTCATCTAGCTGTCCCCTCTATCTCTTTCGAGTTCTCACTTGGGTAAGTTCTTTCACCTTGAATCCTCATCATGGTGATGATTTTCTATTGGTCCTAGGATATCATCGCCGGAGGTGAGGAAATTTCTCACCGAAGTTGCACCATCTACCACATTGGCCACCTCCCGTCATCGCCATTCTTCGCGATCGAAGGGTATACTCACTCCTTGGATTTTTTTTATCATCCATAGGAGCAATCCTTTTGCTTTTAGACGTTTCTAGTGAGGTTTCAACTAGAGTCATCATCGACGTGCTCTCTCTTTATCATCGTGGGTGAAAGCCAGGCCATTTCGGTGCTCCTCTACCTAAATGTCCCTTAATCCGATGACCACCCTGGAGCCTCCACCCTCTATTTTTCCTCACTGGAGCGCCGTCGGTCGCTGTAACACTTCCGCCGGAGCTACAACACCACCGACCACTTTTTTTCTCCTCTTGCACAGGCCTCCTACCTATCCCACGGCACTGGGCTGCTGCTGCCGCGCCAGCATCGCGCACTAGACTACCGCACCGCGCTATATCAAGCCTATCGCTACATGGGCCGCTGCTTCCCGCTTCCGAGCCACACACTTCACTAGGCTGCAGCAACACGCCTCGCACCCAGCCGGGCCACCGCCTCGCCTCACCGCGCCTAGGTCGCCCCTGCTCGCACCTGGATCGCCCGCGCCGCACGCTGCGCTGCCCTCAAGGCAAATCCAATGTTGGCAATTTTTGCGCATGTCCTATGTTTATACCAGTTTTATTAGATTTTCACAAATTACCGGCTATATAAAAATGTAAGAAGATTTATGAGTACGTTCAGTTAATCCCATGTCACACAACACACCATAACCTTGGAAACCATAGAACTACTGTTTTATTTATTATTTCCATGATCCACAGTTAAGTTACAATTTTATTGCTTAGCCATGCCTTTAGCTGTGAGTTTTCCTGTCCTTAAAGTGACAATGTATCAATGATTATTTTTCTATGTTCTGGAAAGAGGGCAGTCTGTGCTATCGGATTTTATGAAATGAGAATCTTGTGTAGTTGGGGTTAATAGCGGGTTGGGTTATTTTGATAAAGCTGATTACGGTGGATGGTTTCTTGGTGTGTGTGTCTTAACACGAGATCAGGGCCCAGTGAGGGAACCACCCTAGACTCTAAGGACTGACACCTTGTGGTTGTCAAACTTTAGTACAACAGTGCGACCATGAGTGCCTGTATGGGCTAGCCTTGACGAGTGGCATTTAAACTCTTGGTACGGTCATCATGTGTGGTGTAAAAGGTTAGCATTGGCGGAAAACTCCTGGTGGGGAACTATTTATCAAGTTACTTTGAAAAATTAGGCAAAAGTTTGCATGTCCACAAAAGAGCTAAACCTTTCCTCTTACCTAACCTATGTGCGCTTTATAGTCAATTCGCTTGTGATTATGTTAAATACACTCACCCTCAAGTTTCAATAGCGAGGCTACTAAATCCAACGAGCATAGTTCCTACGTCGTAGAGTTGGGACCTTGATGGTGAAGAATATACTGAAGAGGATTTTGCTGAAGGTGTTCAAGACAAAGGCTACCCTGATGTCTAGGAGCTTGCCCAAAAACTTACCTATGGGAATCATTCTGTTGTTGTTTCCTTTTTATTGAAATGTTTAAGATTTCCGCGGTTTAAAGTCCTGTGTGCCTGAGACTTGTAATAATGGCTATGTTAACCTATGCACTCTGCTACTGTAATAGTGTTTATGCGATGATGGTTATGTTCCAATTCTAGCTATCTGCGATCTACCTACTTGATCCATGAACTAGAAAATGTATGACACGGAAGGGGCTCTGGTCCATTTTCGGGTCCCGACATGGTCGGACGACGAGTATAGGGTGGCGGCGTTCATGGGTGATGACGGCAATAAAGCTCCAAAGTCGATGGTGTTTGGGGACGATAGCATGAACTTTGAGAGTTGAGTGGATGCTTCATCCTCTTGGCACCATGGTCAGAGAAGGTGTGGATTAATATGGCGGTGGATCACCAGATTTGGGGAAAGAGATGGTGCTAGAGATGCTCTAGAGCGGCAAAGAGGGTGTTGGTGGTTGGAGAGGGGAAATCATGGTATTGCAAGGCCAGGAAAAGGGCTTATTTATAGCAGAACATCAACAATGGTGGTCCACGTTGGGTCTGTCTTTGGAGGGGAAATCTAGTGAGTGATTGGATAGGTTTCGAGGTGATTCTGTGGTGGAGGTGATAGATATGATTGGTGACGTGGAGAGGAACATTATGGTGGCAGGAACAGTGGCGGATATATATAGTGCCCGCAGCGAGTAACTTTCTGGTGGCCGAAAATGGTAGCGCAACGGCGTTGAAGTTTCCAAGGGGTCCGTGGAGAGGAGGAAGGAAACGATGGCGACCGTTGGATCTTACGATCAGCCTATGTGCACCGTTGGGTTTCTTTAAACCAAATCGGTACATGGTAGGGTGATGTGGGTATACCTCAGGCATCATATTTGATGAAGACGATCCGTGCCGCCCATGGCTAATTAATGTACCCGTGGGCTGAGTTGCGCCGTGAAGGTCTTGGGTAGTGTTGGGCCATGTTACGATCAGGAAAAAAAAGGGTGACGCCGAAGAAGGTGTACACCCAATAGAGAAAGCATATTTCCCGGAACCTCTAGAAATGAAAGCAAAATGTGAAAAGAATTCCAAAAAATTATATGAGGCTTAAAAAATTCATAGAAAATTGCAAGAGGCTTACGAAAATATGCGATACAATCCTAAAAATCCAGAAAAAAATTGAACCCTAATGTGGAAATAAATTTGATATTTTATGGCAGATAATTCCCTCTCATCCATGCGTCAGGCTATTGGAATATACACTGTTCTATATATCCAGTATGAAATTAAAACATCACTTCCATTGCTTTGTTCTCTCTTTTTGCAGCTAGTTGGTGGCGAAACTCTCCAAGAGCCCAGATTGGATACAGGTTTCGGAAATTGCCATAATTGAAGTATAAGGAGCAGTTGTAGCATCCAATATGTTCCTGCCATTGATGGCGCTAGTTTAGATCAATATATTGCATATGAATAACCGTAGCATAATATTCCAATTACTAATCCCCAAAAAAATTCAGATTATTAAGAGTACGGTTGGTAGATTTTCATGTAGGATAAAACTAAATGTACCTTAAATCCGAAATCGTTATTCTATGAATCATATATTTACAATGTAATTTTTTAATTACAATTAAACTAGTGAAATAGTATAACACTTAATAAATTTGCTGACACGACCTTTCAACATCCTTAAACATATGTTAAATGTTGATATCTATATGTTTAGGGCTGAGATCCTTTCTTGGTATTCATGAAAACATACATTTTCATGGTTTCTCAGTGATACAGGTACCCTGTGTACATAATAGTTAATTTTTTTATAAAATAAAAAATTGAAGACTTACTTGTTGGGGAAACTCGCCATTATCTAGTTGCATGTTGATAAGTTCTTTTGCAGCATGATACAGTGGTGTTGGATCTCGTTCAACCTTATTTAGAATTTCACATTGTCAGCGCATCATGTCAATATATATATCAAAATGGTTTTATAAATGATGTATAACTACCTACACAAATAAATAAGAACAAAATATACCTGTCCAGAATTAATTAACCCCAACATTGCCCAAGCGGTATTCACAGCATGAGGACTGCTAGCACCAACATAGCTCTACAAAATATTATTTTGCAAATCATAATCAAAATTGGCCAAAATTTGAAATTATCAACGCTAAGATTTTATGAATTGTTCCACATATCAGTTTTTTTAATAATCTTATGTAATATATCTGCGAACTATTACTATTGTACAATTATAAATGGTTGGTTACAATATATGCACATAGGAATTATTGAAGACTAAAGTTAAGAAATAGCATTACAAGGCTTTATAACATATACATAACCCCCAAAAGGCAAAGATAAGAGCAGCCATGGCCAGACTCACAAGAATTTCACTGTGATCGAAAGCAATGTGCATCAGATCTGGACATACTATTTTCACTGCTCACAATACAAAACAAGAAACAACTGTCTGCCATTCCTCATACACAAATATGTAAGGGTGGAATGTATGGAATTTGTTACACAATGTATGAATCATGGAACACATATTCGCCCATAAAATATGATCCCTCCAATAAGATAAATACCGGTTCATTTGACAAAAATTGGCTTCAATCATAAACCAACCGTCTATCATGGTAATTAAGGCATGGCTTTGGTGTGTGGTGTGCCATAGGCATCGACTCATGGACACATTTATGTGCCATGTGAAGTGTTAACAATACCCACATTACTATACTGTATGAACATACTATTTTTCTTTAGCATTCAAGATGCTTAGTTACGTGGATTAGATCAAATTTGTTGCTTTTAGATTAGTTACCATAGATTAAATATGAATTTATTAGGTTCTAAGTAAGTAATCTCTACAAAAAGGATACCATATATTCATCATCAATTAATCAACATTAGAGTTTAACCTGTCTATTTGTACCGCCCAAGCGTTAGGAGTGCAGCCAGCCTCCTCTCATCCAGCAAGACAACCAAATTATTGTAGTTTGTGAAAATTTTGGTATCCTTTTCCACGGCTTCCTCTATCATCGACGTTTTTCATGGTTTCTTTATGAAAGGGATTTGAAGTGGGAGGATGCATTTAAGACTTTGAGCCAGTCTCCTCAAAGCCTTTAATCTCAATGACCCAACGTGCAAGGGTAGGGTCATCACCACATCGGCGATGCTGCTGACATGGTGGGAGAGCAAGGGGATGGTGGAAAAGTCAGCCGCAGGGGTGCTCATTGTTTTGTTGTCACCTGGCACGAGGTCGCATAGGTTGTGGGTGAGACAAAGTTTGCTACCAGCACGTAGAGAGAGCAAGTGGATGTGATCACTTGCTTGCCAACTTTGTCGGCAAGGGAATGGATGCCATCCCTATAGATTGGAGGTGGCAATGGCATGATCGTGGGAGTAGGAGCGACCAAAAAGCTAGATGGGATGTAAAGAAAGTCGACTACCACCAAGCGTTCTAGGATAGCGTGATTCAAGGCCATGCGGGGCGATTAACCACCTCTTGTCAACGGATCCCTCGATGGCAGTATGCAGTGGCTCACAGCAACAAAAAGAGCCACTCGGTTGTGCGGCCATCAATAGCAGAATTTCCTTTGGGCATGGCTCATGTGCAGTTAGCCTAGGATCATAGATGATGAACGCGTGGTTTTGTGCACTTGCTTCGTCATGAATACTTTTGGGTATACAACCTTGGTCACTACTAGCAGCTCAAGGACGAGCTGTTGGTCCACGAGGATTGAAGTGTCATGGTCATCATCTCATGGACATGTCTATGGGCCCTGTAAACAGGTTGCTTATAGAATGAGATACCGTGGATTAGATCATATTGGTTGTTATTAGATAAGAATATTTGATGTAGATTGAAGATGGATTTCTTAGGTTCCAAGCCAGTAATATCTATAAAAGTTATACCATGTAATCATCTTTAACCAAGCAATATTAGGCTTTTAACCCATCTACCTGTACCGCTTGGGTGTTACGAGTTCCACCCACCTCATCTCACCCGAGCGAGACAATTGAATTACTCTAGTTCATCACATGGTGGTCCACTAGTGGAAACTGGCCACCGGTTGGAACATTAGAGCAAAATCTCTCCCAAGCATAGCAAATTTATCTAGGGTGAGAAGCAAACATATATCAAACCAAGCATGAATTTACGAAACCCAAAGATAGTGTATGGCTAGATAAGGGGAATAAAAGAATTACCTTAGTTTCACTAGAAAGATAAGTCTCTCCCCATCCACCAGTACTAAGTTGCTTCGACAACAGAAAGTTGCATGCTTTCTTGATGCAAGGACTATTTTTGTAGGTTCTTCCAGCAGCCACCAATCCTTTGATAGCAAAGAATGTCCCATAAGTGAAACAGATACCCCAACTTCCAAACCTATATGACAATAGAAAACTAGTTATTGATTGCATTGGAAGTTGATAAAAATCTGAACTAAAAAACAGGATTTTAGAGACCATGATCCATCCTTCCTTTGATTATTCTCGATAAACTTGGAAGAATTCTTTATACATTTTGCTATCTCTTCTTTGCGGTAACCCGGATCAAGCTCTTTGAACATAATTAGAGCTTGAAGCACAGATGATGTGCATTCGACAGATCTATATCAATTGGTTAAACATGATGAGTTAGATCTTAATGTGAATTAAAAAAGGGAACTAATGGTATTTTCTTCAAGTGATATGATAAATTCATCCTTACGGATAATCCACAATAATATTGATAAAACTCTCAGAAGGGTTGAGAACCTATCGCCAACAAAAAAAAGTTCAAGTTAGTGGATAGTCACGAATAACAAGCAATAACATTTGAAGGATTCCAAAGATACATAAACATGCAACACAGCCTACCAGGAGCATACATATCAAAAATCAGAATCACAATTTGAGACATTAGATTATGATCTTCATTGGAGTTTATGTTTTCTATGGGTGTTCATACGCTTGTTAAGCTCTAGTTTCTACAGTTTGTCTATTGAATCAACCGCTCCATTCATGAGAGGTGTATATTGTCTCTATGGTCTTCAAATTCTAAAGAAGTTATGATTGTGTTACTTTTTGTTAGCAAAGTTAAAAATATTGACAGTGACTAGTTGATTCCCAAAGATACTATAAGGGAAATGTTGCTCTACTATTTCTCTGTGTGCCTCTTTGAATGTGTAAATTGATGTAGTAATCTAGGTCAAGAACAAATCAACTCCTGGTCACTTATAACTAAAATAAATAATTCACGAGTTGATGTCCATGATTCTCATACAACAAAAATATAACATTGAAACACGCACCTCCAACAAAGGTGTCGTTCTTTTACATTCGTATGTAGAAAATGTGCCATCTTTGTTCTTCAAAAGAAGAAAAGCTAATCAGTACCATTTGATATTACGTACAGGGTCACACGTATTAAGAGAACATACAAAATTTTTAAAGGCCAAAAAGGCATGGATTTTGTTTAAAAAATATCATATGAACTTTTGAACTGTTGAAAAAAAGTACTATTTAAAGGAGTTGTCATTATATGTATGTCACAATCAGGCACATTATGTACATGCTTCCCTCATGATTTATTCAATAACTTTTGAACCGTTGAAATAGAATGAAGTTCTTAAATTATGAAAAGTTGAAGAACTTTGCATAGCTATAAATTGTTCTCAGGTGATCAAGTGCATGGGATGGTTTACGACATTAGAAGAGGCCGTAAAAACATGGTGGAGAATTGTGACGGCAGCACTGCTATCGGCACAAGAGAAGAGCAACAATATATGAATATTTATTTCTTAACGTTGTTGATGGTTGACTTTCTAACACAATATTTTATGATTATAAGAAAACTAAATACAAGGACATGACAAACGATTTGTCAAAGTCATACCATGAAAGATAACAAGCAATCCACTGCATCATACAACCTTTCTTCTTTTATCGGATCACCTACAAGGCTAGGGGAGAACTTTGATAATAATAATAATGCCTGAAGATAATCAAAACAATACTCGTTAGAAGAAAATTCTTAAAAATAAACATAGTAACATTTACCCAGGCATCATAAAGTTTTGGACCTAAGCACCTTAAAAACATTCTATAAGAATTTATCAAAGCAAAACATGATAATATACATGAAGATAATATATATCTAAAAGAAAAATTAAGAGTTGTTGCCCTTTCTTATGTAAGGCAGTTTTGTCACCTGTTTCATGTAGTTCAAATTCACTGACTTCTTTTGAACAATATTTAGGACCATTACAGTACACAACGTGACTTATTATGTTCATAAATTACGACAAAAAATAATAAAACTAGAATTATGTACATCATGACAAACATAAATCAAATAGAAAATCTCGAGCATATCACTTATACACTTATATTTTACTAGGGAAAAACATTTTTCACTTTTATAGATAAAGACAAATTACAAAAATAACATGTCATCACCTTAAGTGCTTCTGCAGTACAATCAGATACACACCATCCATTATCTGCCGTTGAAAGTGTCCATGAACCTTTCGCTCTATGGCGATAATAAGCTTCATAATGAGGATGGTTTTCAAGGATCTTCAAGCAAAGAAGTTACATGTAAAATTTACTATGCAAATAAAATGTTTTACTCAGTACATATAGAGAGAGACTGAACCTGTGAACATTTTATGAACTCATGAGCTTTGCGAAGTGTTGGACCAAACTCATTAATAAGGTCTGTTGAGCAATAGGCTTGAACAATAAAAGCGGTTTCCCAGCTTTGGCAGCCATCATACACCTATGTTCAAGAAGATTATTCGTTGTCTTAGTAGTGTGGACAATGTTGTTTACCCAAAAACAGATAAAACTCAAATAAAACAATCAAATTTCACCTATCCAAATTACGCTAGCCATGTTTTTACAGATAATGATGCTCATTATAAGCAGAATAAATGAAGTAACAAGGTGTGCACAACACACTAAACATAGTACCTGTGCCTTCATTCCATCCTCTGCAACCCATAGATAATCATAGATCCTTGCAAGATGCAACCTGAATGCATCTGAATTGGGATTGTCTATCCAGCAACAAATCATATCTAGTGCCTAACAAAAAAGATGTGATGTGCATAAATTATTTCGAGATCATCAATATTTTACACCCAACACTACCATTTGTCCAGTCCCACACTACCCCACACGATATTGCGTGTGTTCACCACAGCTGCTGCAAAGGTGCCCTTGATATGCAGTACACCCATGTAATATCTATCCAGTAAAACAAGTCTTGCCATCCAATGATCCAGCAAAACCACACATGTATATGAGTAACATAAAGTTGCAGTAAAACAATGATTTTAATTTTACTACTAGTTGCTCCATCTAGTTCACATATCTAAAAATTATCACAAATATGAAATAAGTGTCTATAAATAAAATTCATCACAACTTCTGCAGTAGGAATGACAATAGAAGAGGTGTACTAAGAGAAAGTTGGCTGAGACAAAAGTTGGTATATAAGTAAAAACAAAAAAAGGGTAGCATGGTCTTGTCAAAACTAAAATTTCTAACTAAAGTACAAAAACAATCGTTACACATTCATACATAACCTTGTTAATCAGATAGATATCAATATTAAAGTACAAAAAGCACTCATCGTACATTCATATATTACCTTGTTAATCGGGCAGATACCAATGTATTTAGTACTTTCATCTTCATAATGAATATGTTTCATGAGGTTGTTCAATGCTATATCTCTTAACTTATTAACCGGCCAAACATTCAACAGTGGTTCCACTAATTTGTTAAGACAAGTCCAAGCAACATTTTGTGCAAATGTTCGCGGATAGCGAAGATCTTCCTGCAAGAAACAACAAAAAAGGGGAAGCAAGAAGTTTTAATGAATGATTTTTATAAAACTCGACTTAAGAAAAAAAATCTGAGCTAGCCTCTCATATTGAATCTAGACACTCATGTTGTTATGAATTTTTATGATCCAAAAGAACTGGCATCGTATGAGGTTACAATTTAAAACTTCTAGTGATAGAATTCTAATACATGAGTCATAATTTCAGTATAGTTAAACATCCAGGAAATGCATGTTAGGATTTTGAATTAATGGCATCTTATTAATTGTGTCAAAAAATAAATAAAGTGCTCAAGTAGCACCTAAGAAGAATGTTTGTTGAGATAATGAATTAACACGGTCTGACTAATTGTGCAAACAATTAAAAGACAATGAAACTAGGAAAAATGGCTGGATTTAAATGAACTAATATATAGGGTTATAATATTGTAGTATAACTTGTCCCACCATACTTTTATTATCTGCATTAAGTTTTATCAAAAGTTCCGCTAAAAATTTCACCTAACTTATAATACTTGATTTCATAAACTTTTATTATCTGCATTCACTTTTTAACAAAAGTTTCGCTAACACTTTCACCTAATGTATAATACTTGACTTAATAATTTCCATAGAAATCAATATTTTTGGTACGTACATACTTCCTCTTGCAACAACTCATAAGAGCAATGCTTGTAAAACAATTCAACTAAAATTGAAACACAATATATATTAATTCTGCTCTAATTTGCAAATAAAAAATAATGTCATTTTAAATCATCATTGTGCTACATCTATTATTGTCATCCAATATCATCGTATATTGTTCTTACAGAAAAAGTCCTAGCACAATGTGCATAAACAAATACAAGAGCTAGGTAGTTTGCCTACCATACTTATTTCCACAAATAAATATTGTTTGATGTACTACTATGAAAAAGGCTTACAATAAGATTTCCCATGAATAAAATTACACCCACCTTAGCACAAGTGTCACGAGCTTTATTCCAATCAATCTGATTGTATGGCACATTATAAAGCTCATCTCTTATAGCCAATATTGTCGGTGTAATTGGCCCAACAAACTTCTTACCAAAAAGATAAGCCATCGGCATATAAACTAACCGGCAAAAGCACCAGAATCGTCCTGTATGGATGAGAAAACCACCTCCATATGAAAATATGATTCAACAATCCAAAATACATTGTTTTAAGATTCTACAAAATGTTATCCTCCTTACCCTTCAACCATTTAAACAACAATATGCAAAGTAGCAATCAATAATTTTGTTTTGATAACTAAAAAACATTTGATTTTGACCATTATATAGCCTTCAACTCAAGTAAATTTTGACAAATGCAAAATATGAAGCAACTGATATCTGACGGATTCGAGGTAACCATGTATGGCTGCAGCCTATAAAAACGCTCAGAGCTTGCAAACAGCTGGAAGTCAGGTCGCTGGAGGCTCGATTCAAGTTGGGTTAGAGGTTCAACCGAGCTCAAACCAAACGTGGTTCGAGCTTCATCGAGTGTCTTCAAACTTGGTTTTTTCCTTATATAAATCATGTTTTGTGAAGTGTACTTGAGCATGAGCTTTGGCCAAGTTTACTCGAGCTTTACTAAGCTCATTCAAACTTTATTTTCCTAGATAAAGTAATATTTCATTGAATCTACTCGAGCCCGAGCTTAAGCTATGTTCGGACATACTCAAGCTTTGCTCCTTTTGAAAAAAGTTTTGTGTTACCGAGCCTATACGAGCTGAGCTCGAGCTTATTCGAGCTTTCTTCGAGCCAAACTTGAGCTTACCTATGATCGTGCGTCAACCTGTGTTCAGCTCGAGCCTGACAAGGTAGGCTTGCACGAGCTCAACTTGTTTGCAGTGCTATCCGTGAGACCTGACAGATGATGGACGCACATATGCACGGTGATCATTCGACAACATCAAAAGTGAACTTTTGTGATGGGACCAACGCACTCCGACCCCATCATAGGCTCATGGTAGCACATCAGTTTGATTTACAGTTCATTTTGTTTTGTTGCTATGCCTTCTGCATATGGATTGTGGTTTATTTTGTTTAGTACGTATATATGACATTTTGTTATGATTTACAATTTACTTGCCTGAATTAAAAAATACGAATCTGCAACTGACAAACATAAAAAGAAAAAAATAATCCCAAAAGAAGTTATGGATTGCGTTGTCAGGAAAGAAACTCATATAGATGCTGATAATTAAAACATAAATTTTTTTGTAATGCTAACATTATACTAAAGGAAAATTTTAAAGGTGCTATGAATGAGAACATAGATATGAAAATATTGTTCAAGATTTTGTTTCTCAAAATTCTAAAAGAATATATCATTTTAAGTAATGAGTAAAAAATTAGAAAAAAATTGAATGTTCTTACAATGTAATGTTTTGGATCCATTTGATTCTTTGCTATATTTCCTCACCGGGGCCTCAAAATACTAGGAATGGCCGTGCCCTATTTGAGACTCACCGAGCATATTAGTGTTGCATAGTTAAATTGAATCAAATCTTGGTATTGTTCTTGTGAAAGCATGAAGACATCATTACGGCCATCAGCCATAGAGGCATAGTGATAAAGAAGGTGAAATTTAATACACGCATGATTTAGACCCATGCTCCCATTTTTACATCGCAACACAAAAAAAAAATGAGACAGTTACAAGAAATATAGCAATCCAAAATATATTTATGTTGTGAGGGGAAATACAAATGTCAAGGGAATAATAGTACAGTGGTCCTTATAAATGTAACAATTACCTGGATGAATTGGAAGAAAATGTGGGACAAGCCATAATTCAGGAATGATTGGATTATTTCCGTACCAATCATACAAGCCAACCACCTTCATTTATTAAAAGATTTATAGCTTGAATTAATCCTTCGTACTCAAGAAATAACAATTTATAGACAAAGTAAACAATTGCGGTCAATTTGTTTTCAAAACCAATTCTTAGCAACAAACTAACTGTGTTCTTAAGAAACTGAAAAAATGAGAACTCTTTCATTTTTTACCATTCATTCACAATTGAAGACAAAAGTATGCCCTTACTGTACAATAGACTTTATTCTGAATGTCATATATAATGTTGAAACATACCCATAATTCTTAATGGCCACATTATAATAAAAGTAGATAATTATTTAAAGTATTTACAATTTCCAGTGTGTAGCAGCCCATGATAATTATAACCAAAGACTTGTTTAAAATAAACTAACATACATTTTAATTAAAAAGCAATTTAATATCAAAGTTTTTATGTTGATTTTTGTAACCAGCTAGAGAAAAGCTATACACAAAAATTCAACTAAAAAGGTCTTGTGTAATTGTGCTTCACCTTGAATTTGTCCAAGGCTTCAAGCTACATAGCAAAATGGTTAAACTTCATGTCTAAAGGGTTTCAAGAAAAATCCACGCATGAAGAAAAATATTTATTTTGACGCCATAATTTACAGAGAAACATACATATATCAGAAAATAATATATTGATTGTTTTGTTTCAGTGGCATACCGAGAGCCATATCTTTCCCCATTGTGGTATTGCAACGGCACTCCCACGGGATAAAATCCAATCACGTCCTTTTGTCAGTGCATCATTTTCACTAGCCTCACCGAGAAGCCTCAATGTTGCATAGTTTAAGCATGAACCAAACATGGTGCTTGGTCCCAACACTTGTGTACCCCAACCACCATCTTCATTCTGCTTAGATTATATATATTAAATAAGAAATTTCATGTTTTGGTACTCCATAGAAAATTATGCGTTACTCAAAAATGAATATGACTGAGATTGACATACCTGATGATTGTAAATATAGCGAAGTATCTCACATCGATGTTCAGATGATAGGATGGTGTCAAGCGATCCAGTGACATACATAGCAAAAATCTGCAAGAAATACAACATCACCTAATATTGTCTCCAGATCAAGTATTTATTAATTTTCTGAATATTTGCTACAGACGATTGGGAACCTAACATTAAGCCCAACCGTCCAATATTTGACATGATTTAACCAGCTCATAAACTAGGACAGGGACTAAGAAAGTTCATCCTGTATGACACATGCCACTTGTTTGGGAATTATTGCTAAAACAGTAGGTGAATTAAACGTAACTATAAATACTTACATGTTAGTGTTCTGATATAAAGAAATGGGACAAAAGAAAACACTGTAGTTTCACTATAAATTTTTTTAATCATATTGAAAAAGGGAAATTCATTACATAGATCTGTTGTTTCTTACTAAAATAAGTTTTATATCTATTTAAAACACTGTATATGAGGTTTATAAAGGCATCAGGTACACAATCAAACATTTAGAGAAGATTCTACTAAAACATATTTTGATTACCTAACAAAAATATTTCTGAACCAACCAGATTTTCTTATATCAAATTACAATCACTGGCTTGCCTCTACCAACAAGCACAAGCTCACTATAAATTAAAGAAAAAAGTGCCGATTTGGTCCTTTAATTATGTCCACTGGACCACTTTGCTCCCTAAATCTTAATACCGGACTTTTGAGGCCCCTCATGTAGCAAAACCGGACAAAATTAGTCCTTTGACCAGGTCAGTGGACGGTTTTAGTTTGTGTGGCATCCATGTAGGATTTTTACTAACTTTATTGCCACATGACATCCATCTCATTATCATTTCTCTCACTCTATCTCAAATCTCTCCTCTCTCAGGTCTAATACCGCTGTTTACCAGTCAAAGGATCGGTCAAGCCCGGTTTTGCTACATGAGGGATCTCACAAGTCCGACATTGAGGTTCAGGGAAAAAAGTGGTCCAGCGGGCATAGTTGAGGGACCAAATTGACACTTTTCCTAAATTAAATATACTTAATCAGCGAAACAAAGCCAAGTGATAGCTAGTGCCATATCAAAATAAAATGCATACCAAGATAGGCATGATGAACATGATTCCACTAAAGTCAGTAGCCCAGTGTCCATCATGTGCTTGTAGAGCAGAATGCTGACCAAGAGCTCGTCTCAGTGATGTTAATACGGTTTCTTCTGTGACCTGTGCACTGTCCGTAATCTTGATGACTGGATGATCCACCTGATTAGGACGGTTTTGTTTGGCATACTGCAACAGATGAAAGTCAAATATTATGAGTATTGAATTTTACAATATGCAGACAACAAATCAAGTATGGCTTGCTCAGTTGAGTCCTATCTAGCTTTAACAAAATATGTGACGTCACCACCAAAATTGTATAATGACAAAGACTAGGGTATAGTCCTGATATCACCATGTCATGATGGAAACCATGAAGATAAATTTGATTCGAAGCCAAATTTGACTAGCTATGAGTATGACATGTAGGTCCTATGTAAAAACATAATGTTTTGTAGGAAAAATACATGTATGGTATATATACCGGTCTTGTTTCATCAATCTCATCACAACAGTAACAATGCATCATATGGAATACAAGTAAAATATACACATCAGCATATATGGTTGTCTAAAGATTTGTAACAAGAACTAATAAAAGATTTAATGCAACCAATGGCCATGTGGTAGTGTTGTACATCACCAAAACATGTGCAGCAACCATATCAAAATTTAGCCACCTCCTTTCACCTGAAGGAGAATACAACAGTTTAGAGAGCAGCTATCTATTGGAGCCCAATACGTTACCACTAAACACAACCCACACAATGGATTTTTTGTATAGTTGTTTATATGGAGCATACTGTATTAATGCTTGCACAGACCATAGAAATGTATAAGTGATCGGTTGTAACAGTTTAGAGACCATAGAAATGTCTATATGGAACACGAAAAAATGTGGTCACATGTTGGTGGCCTATATGACACTGCATAATTGGCTCCATTGGACTCTCAAATCTTCTTGATTAGGCAAACTATAACTCTAATCCATATGACAATGTTGGACATGCAATCAGACAAAAACAAATAATATAGACATTTCCAGGGTCTAGCCCTCAACCATACAAATATTGAACTATAAAAAAGGACTAAAACATTCATGGAAACCGATTTGGAAAGGGATTGGGACGAGGATTTCATACATATATTTGATGAGACTGGTAAAACGGTACGATATATTTGATGAGTCATTGAGTCAAGAGCCCAGCCCTCGGCGCCCACGTCTTGGGCTTCATGCTCGAGCACTTGGGCTTGAGTAGGTCTGCATTCTCCTCTTTACAGGCAGCGGCCGCGCGCACAGCTCCTCTGGACGCGGCTGTGGCTGCGAGGCAGCACTGCGCATCGGCGTCGGCTTCGATGTCCTCTTGAATTTCGCCGGCCACGAAGCCAGCTGATAAACGTAAATGGTAATCGAGAGAGTGGTGGAGAGAGAGGAAAAAGGGTTTTCCCGGTCTCACGCCGTGGAGAAGCTGAAAAGAATTTTTTTTTTTAGGGAGAAGAAGATTTCGTGAGCTGGCTGTAGGATTGTGAACCGTAGAACCAGTACCCACTGGCCAAGTAGCCATGATCTTAGGCAAAGCTTGCTACATTTATGGTTCGGACTTCGGATTGAAAAACAAACTGTTTTATTCTTTTAAATAAGGCGGGCATTTAAAATTGGATGTCCGATAAAGGTGAAACGTTAACATAATGTTAGCATGAGGTCATTGTTAAATTTTTAAAAAATACTTGTTCAAATTTAAAAAATATTTGTTGAAACTTGGAAAACCTAATACTAAAACTTAACAATAAGAGAAGTTTCTCAAGTACAAAATGAGAAAACCCCAAATTCAACAAGGGAAATCTAAGTTTTAGTTGAAAAAACTCAAATTCTAGCAAATAAACATACAGGTTTAACCAGGTAAGATGCCGTCAGTGTCATCGGAACCTAGGAAAAATACATGATAAATTTTTTAAAAATACATGTTAAATTAAGAAAACATACTACTGAAACATGACAATACGTACGGTAACTATAACGAGTATAAAATCCAAGTTTCAATAATCTGAACATAAAGTTTTATAGTAGGCAAAAGCCAAAGTTGCACATGTGCACTTCGATGGTTCCATGTGAACATAGGGATGAATCTCCTAATACAAACAAGAATGGTTCGCAAGACCAACACAAAATTCCATATGCAAAAAAATAAAATATCACACGTATAAGTTTCAGGTTCCATGCGAAAATGAGAAATAAATCTCCTCCTAGCTAGACTTTAATCTTCTTCAGATCTGGTGAATTCGCATGTCGTGGTAGCCGGATATGGCCGTCAAAAGCTCAGTCGCTATCCTTAGATAGTAAAGACATGGAAAAGCAGAAAGAGGAAGAGATAAGGAGGAACATCGCATGAGAAAGGGAGGATATATGCACAACCGATGACGCCGGCAGCGGCAGCGGCAATGGGTGCATCCCCCCATCGGAGTGAAAGCACGTGTCCCCAGCAACCATGAATTCATTTGCGCGGGAGATGCAGGAACGAGGATGAGATGAGAAAAGAATGGAGGCGCATCACGCATCCTCCCGCGCGTGCTTCGACTTACGAAATGTCCGATGCGTCGGATGTCAGCTCTAGTCCTTTCCATTAAATAAAGTATCTCTTTTTTTTCCTCTTTATATGTAGCTATGTCTATAAAAACTCTTGACAATTTAATGTATAGAAAGTGAATCAGTTTTAGAAAGCATATTTAAAGCTTCCTATCATATGTGATATGTACATTATATAAAAGGTTCCAAACGTACACGTCACACGATCAAGATATAAGGAGGCCATTTTGGTTTGTTTGTTCTTTTCAAGTTATTTGCTTAGACGGTCGTTATAGTAACTGAATGGGTCAGCCCTTCGATTCTGTTTTTTTTTTTTCTAATTAAACGGCTCGGTCAGCTCATAAAAAGATGTGATGTGGCTGTATGATTATAACCGATTTAATTCTACTCGGCATGCACCGTCATATCACGGAAGCCAACTTCCATCACAACTGAATAGACATGGAACAAGACTACCCTTTAGCATTGCTGGTTGCCTGTTCTCGCTAACCAGTAACCACAACACGTACTGTGATGAGATAATGCGAAGACTGGCCAAGGGGTCCTCGGTTCTTTTGGCACACCCAACAACTTTGTTCTTTTCGTGCGTGGAAGCAAATCGCCACAGACAAAAGATAAAAGAAAACATTCATGCTATATACGCATGATATGAATAATATATACACATTTTAAGTGTAAGATAAAAATTTGAAATGGTGATATACTTTTATCTGAATATAATAAAGTAGTGTGTGATAATTCATAAGTGAGTAAATAAAATATATCCATAAATTAGTAGTGAAATATTTTGAAATAAACTTAAAGATATATAAATTCAAATAGGCAAATAATACATCTGTGTGTGTGAAAGAGAACATGTTTTAGCTTATGCGTAACCAGGATCACGAGTATACTTTTCGGTCATCCTAAATAAACCTTTATAATTTTTGGAATCGGTTTGCTAGTTATTAATATTCAATTATAGTTATGACAATTATTTATTGATTTTAGATAAGTAATTTGGGGTCAATTAATGCATGTGAATCATTTTGCAAGACCAGATCTGCTTAGGTCATCATTACAAAATAATCATGAAATTTTGAGTCAGTTTTTACTTTTAATAATTAAATTATATTTTGAAAAATAATTCGTTCCAGCATGTATACAAGTCGGTTTGTACTACTGAAGCATCTATAACAAAAATACACTTGCATATTACGAACCGTCATCAAATACATATCTTTATGAAACGGTTTGTACCATCCAACCATCGTCAAACAAAACATATAGTTATAGATAACGATACGTCGTATAATACATATTTATAAAAGACTCTTCTTATTATAAAAGTGACTCTTTTTCTCGTACCTCGTATGCGCTGTTTGTAACTACAAAAACGTATCTAATGCAATTGACATATATGATGGTTAAAATGGAACCACCTCTAAAGTAACTAATAATTATAAGACAGTGATAGCTAAGTTGTGTCTCTTATTCCCGACCCGTGTGGGTAACCATCACAATAAAAAACATTCCGCCTAATATTTTGTAATAATTACTTAGTGCTTTTGTGTGAGGAGGGGGTTGTCAAAGATCTTTAAAAAAATATTTTTTTGTTCTTTTCTTGTCTTTTCAGTCCTTAATTTTCTAAATAAAATTAAAACCAAAGCATAACCGCGAAATATAGAGGGTCAAACACAGGTACCTAAAGGTAGGTGACATTTTTTTTGTACTTGTTCTATGATTTGGATAAACTCAAATGCACATGCCGAGCTCTACATACATCAGTGCTATTTTCTTTATAGAGGAAATATGTTAGAACTATCGTCCGGCCCGGCGCTACACGATCTACTCAGTTCTACAAATTTATATAATAAATAAATATATAGGAAGCCAGAACGAGACCGACCCCTTGAAACTTACATACTGGATTTATTTAAGATTTGTGCACGTAAGTAGATAATGCACAAAAACACTGTCATTTGCTTATCAAAGGTGTAAATAAAATAACTATGTTATTTTTTTTAGCACAATACGTATAGGACAGGAGCATAGACTCCATAGAAGTATTTTTTACTATTGTTGTGGGTGCACGTTTGTGTACGCGCATGAGTGCATGCATGTGAAGAGAGAATTTCATCGATTGACCATACATATAGGCTTTGTTTTATTTAGCTTAAATTAAATAAAATAAAAAATTGTTATTTTTGTATAAGCCAAATAATTTAATATTTTATAGTCATTTTGTGGGTTTTAAATAGTTCTTCATAGAGTTCGTAAAATAATTTTTTTCATAATTTTTTTGAACTATTTAAAACTTTTTTTAGTGGTCATAAATTTGATAAAGTAAAAATCAACTTAACTTTAAACTGAAACAAACAAGTCCATAAACTATGTGTTTTTAGTACATATACACGTCGTAGGTATATATGTCTACCTGCAAGCGCAGGAGGAGGTCTTGGGACTCCTTGTTGTGGAATCGGTGCTCTGTGAAGTGGCGGCGCAGGCGGTCCACCTCGGCGCACTCCTGGGGCGTGCCGAGGTCGGGGTCGAACTCCCAGACGGCCCTGCCCAGGAACCCGTTCGCCGAGCGCAGCCACGGCCCGCCGCCCTCCGACACCTTCAGCCGCCACATCTCTCCGCGCGCCTGGACGCCGACGATCACAGCGAGCCAGCTAGCCAGCGAGCCAGCTAGCGGCCAGTGTGCATGTCCGGTCGATCGATCCGGCCACTGCAGGTGGCTTTAATTTTATAGGCGGGCGATCGACTACTAGGTACGCGCGCATGACGTACGTGCCGGCTGGGGCTCAGGTATCTTCCAACTGACCGAGTAATTGAGCACGCAGAGGCAGCGGGCTTTGCCATTAATTTATCGTACGTCCGCTCCATGCATCGACGGCGACGGGCCGACGGCGAGGCGCTGGGATCGACTCTTGGTAGCCGTGGATGGATATATCCAAACGCGTAGGTCGAGCAGGCGTGTACGATCGATGTCACCGTGGCTTATGCAGGAGACGACAAGATGTGAATGTGAGCATTGCTGGGTAGGCCGGGGCACATGTCTATCTGTTGTTCTTCATGTGCTTTCGAACTCGATGGAATCTTTACCAACTTAGAATTTTCAATTCACTTCATTTTAGATCTGCATATGGGTTAGAGACAATGTTCTTGATTTTCAGCTACGAATAATGCATTGCCGAGTAAACCTCCCCCTTTTGCTTGTTAATGGGGAAATGTTCGTTCTGTGTGGAATCTTGGCCTGTCTGATCATGCTCTGTCCCGCACATTTGACAAAGACTTACTTTCTAACATCGTATTGATATGAAATTTAATCTGCTTTTGTTTTGTGATGTTAGTTTTTTTAATCTAAGCGGTTATATTTCTAACCCATGGCAATTGACGGTGTACGTATCTTTCTTTTTTTTTTCTCTCCAATTAACGTAGGTTTTTCTAGTATTTTAGGATTATTATGATTGTTTCGTTTAACTCTGATTTATAAATATAATAATTGATCAGTCCTCAACCATAAACATGAAGCCTTAACTTGATCAGTCCTCAACCATAAACATGAAGCCTTAACTGAATAGAGTAGGAGAGAACTTTATTTGTGTATACAAAGCATGATCATACATGTCCAGATCTGACACTAAACAAGCATTTTTCATGTAAATCATTGGTATAGTCAATAATTGACACAACCATGCACGTAGAAGATTTCAAGGTAAAAGTTGAATCGCAATTAGCTAAGGTAATATTTTGACCGTGACCGACCCTCGAATCCTCGATTACCTGCAGGTGGCTTATAGGCGGGCGCGCGCTCACGTACGTCCCTTCCAACTGATCGAGTTATTGAGCACGCAAAGGCAGGGGGCTGTGCCATTAATTTATCTGTTGATCAATGGCGACGGGCCGACGGCGAGGCATCTTTTCTGTTGGCGCGGAGACCCACGTAATGAATGGCACAGCCCCCCCTGCTTAGCTAATTATGTGTGAATATGATCCACGTACTGCAAGGTACACACATACTACATGCCTAGCATTTCTTCGTGTGCTTTTCAACTCAATGGAATACTTACCAACTTAGATTTCTCAAGTCACGTCTGTTTGTAGGTTAGACACCCCGTTCTTGATTTTTTGCTACGAATAATGCATTGCCGAGTAAAAACTTCGCCCTTGGCAGTAGAGAGCAGGGTCATACATGTCTAGATTCCACACTGAACAAGCATTTCCGGCGTATTTGATATGAACTTATTTTTTAACGTCTATTTGACATGAACTCTTTTAAATTGCATTTATTTTATTATATTAGTTCTTTTAATCTCATCTATTAAATTTGACCCACAGTAGTCAATGGTGTAGATCTTTTTTTCCTCACCGATTAATATATATATTTTTCTTAGTATTTTAGTATTAATGTGGCGTCTTTTGTTTAACTCTGATTTAACATGATAAAAGATCAGTGCTCAGTTATAAACATGAAGTCTTAACAGAATAATAGAGTAGAAGAGAACTTCGTTTTCGTGTATGGAAAGCATGATCATACATGCACAGAATCTGACACGCGAAACGAGCATTTTTCATATAAATCATTAGCACATCCAATAATTGACAAAAACTGGTAGAAGTTTTGAAATGTAAAATTAGCTAGTGTATATTTTGACCGTTACCCTCAATTACATTACCACACCACTACTAAAATGGCCTTGAATCCCGGATGGGAACAGGTTTTACTCCCATTTTTTAATTGGGACATGCAATTCGAGACTAAAGGCATGTGCGTTTTAGTACTGGTTATCCCAACCGGGACTATGGCCGTCAAAATATCTAAAAATATACTGACCCAAAAAATACAAGGATTGCTTGTTCATTTGATAGGGATTTAAATTTCAACTTTATACGTAAAACATATGAAGTCCAAATTGCATGAAATAAAATTGTTGAGCATCCCCAATAGCCTCCCTATCCAACCCCTAAAACACTATTCATTTGTGTATGAATAGTTCATAAAAATTTTGCGCTGCGTCGACATATTTTTATAATTTAGTTAATTTATATGATTTTTGTATATTTATTTAAACAGTTTCTTCAATTTTTTTATGATTGTGTAATTCTTCATTAAAGTTTGCAAAATGCTATTTTAATATTCTGAATATTTAATGATATCAATATTAAAACTATTGGCTTCAAGCCAAGCATTCGTCATGAATAAATCATTTTTGGTTTCAATCTAAGCAGCACTAATTTACCAATAAATAATACCCTGGATTAGTCATTGTTATCGTTGTCGTGTCCAACGAATCCTTGGCTCACATTAGCAAAGCAATAATATTACTATCATACATGATTTTATTAATCGAAGCGTATCATTTTCATAGTCATAGACTCCAATATCATAGTATCATTATCATACGCACAACACCAAGACTAACAAAAAGTCATTAGTATATATGATTCATCACACTACTGCGGATCGGGACTTCCAAAGCGGCTCATCACAAGCGGTTCGCTTTAACCCGCTTGCGACCCGATCGCTACAAGCGGTTCGTAATAAACGGGTAGGAGGTGGCGGGAAAGGGCATATACAAGCGGTTAGTGATACAAACCGCTTACGAGATAGCACCGTATGGCGGTTCGTATCACCAACCGCTTGAAGTACTCTGTAAACGGTTCGTGATAAGAACTGCTTACAGTGTGCTATCTCTGCAAGCGGTTTGTATCACGAACCGTTTGCATATGCCCTTTCCCTTTCCGCCCAGTGCATTTAACCCCTTCTTCCTCTCCGAGCAGCTCGCGCAGTAGCACTGACGGGCCGAGCTGTTCATGCAGGGGAGGTGCTGCCAAAATTTTTAATTGACGCTAATAGCTCTAAATTAAGGTTTTCAAGGTAAGTAAACATGGTCTCAACATCATTTTCATGTGGATGTTGCTTATCTTTTTGCATTGGATGTGGAGAAATATTAAATAATCTTGTTTGAATTGAAGGGTGTTTGTTTTGCTATAGCTCTCTCTCTCTCTAGATAATTTGAGGCAAGATGTAGATCTATTGGGGGTTTCAAGTCTCATATTAGTTTTGTATCCTTTTTTTGATGATGTATAAGATGTTGAAATTAGTTGGTAGGGGTGATTATTTGTTTTAGAGAGCTAGATCTAGCTTGGTGTCTTAACTAGCTCTCCCTTCTAAATCTTTTGAGGCAATGCGGTGATCTATTGGATGATTTTAGTTTCACATTAGTTTAAAATAGTAGGTAGGGTGATTATTTTATTTGCTATAGAGCTAAATAGATCTAAGGTTTTTGCTAGGATGGTAATAAATTTTTTTTGTGTATGAAATGTAATTAAAAATATTTTTGAAAAAAGATTTTTAATTTGTGAGATTTAGTTGGTTTAGCTATAAAAATCAAGAAGGTTTAGAGGTAACTAAAAAATATAACAATTAGTTATTTCGAGTTAAATATTTCAATTTGAAAAATATAATAAGTGTTCTTATTAATTTAATTGGTGCAGATGAACCGGCAATGGATGTATGCGGATCGTCGGACAAGAGAGTTCATCGATGGCGTGAATGCTTTTCTCGATGTCATATTTCGAAACTTGCCTCAAGAAAGCTTCATACGGTGTTCGTGCGTAGATTGCAGGAACAAGAAAGAGCACTCAATGCGAGGACGAATACAGGGCCACTTGTTGATGAGAGGTTTCATGCCGAACTATACATGTTGGACTCACCACGACGAAGTAGAGCATACCGGCATAGAAGACGAAGAAGAAGAAGCCGATGAAGAGGAAGTGACATATGATGGTATGCCGAACGCGACGACATACAAGGACGTAGAAGATACACAAGGCGATCAGTTTGATGTGGATGATGACCTGGACCAGATGTTGCGTGACACAGAGGGAGATATCACAGAGGACAAACAATATAGGAAGTACCAGGGATTGTTGGAGGACCAGAGAACTCTTTTGTATCCAAATTATGGTCAGGGGCACAAGAAGCTACGCACTACACTGGAGCTCATGCAATGGAAGGCTGTGAATGGTGTGTCAGATAAGGGTTTCGATGAGTTGCTGTCTCTCATAAAGAAATTGCTCCCGGAAGATAACACCCTGCCAGAATCCATGTATCAAGCCAAACTGGTCCTGTGTCCCTTAGGATTGAAAGTACGGAAGATATATGCATGTCGCAACGACTGTGTCCTATATCGCGGTGAATATGCCGACTTGGATGCCTGTGCAGTGTGCAAGGAACCCCGATATAAGACGAAGCGTGACGATCCAGGTGAAGTAGATGGGGTGCGTGTGAAGAAGAGAGCACCGGCAAAAGCGTTGTGGTATTTTCCTCTGATTCCAAGGCTGGAGCGTATGTTTGCAAACAAAGCGCATGCGAAGATGATGCGTTGGCACAAAGAAGAGCGTAAGGTCGACGGAATGCTTAGGCATCCGGCAGATGGCTCGCAGTGGAGGATGGTCGATCGGAAGTACAAAAACTTCGCAGACGAGGTCAGAAACATAAGGTTCGGTTTAAGTACCGATGGGATGAATCCTTTCGGAGACATGAGCAGCAGCCATAGCACCTGGCCAGTCACACTATGTGTGTATAATATTCCTCCATGGTTGTGCATGAAGAGAAAGTACATAATGATGCCGTTGTTGATCCAAGGCCCCAAGCAACCCGGAAATGATATCGATGTCTACCTGAAACGTTTGGTAGAAGATCTTCATACGTTATGGAACGGTGTAAAGGTCTGGGACGAATACAAAAGGGAGTATTTCAACATGCGTGCAATGTTATTTGTAACAATCAACGATTGGCCAGCGCTTGGTAACCTGTCTGGCCTAACTGGCAAATGCTTCAAAGCGTGCGTGCAGTGTTTTGATCAAACCGATGGCACGTACATGAAAGGCTCTCGGAAGATGGTGTACATGGGTCATCGCAGGATTGTTGTTCGGAGCCACGCGTTGCGGAAGAAACGCAGGGAATTTAACGGGGAGGAAGAACATCGTTCCTAGCCGACGCATCGAAGTGGCAAGCAGGTGTTTGCTATGGTGAAGGATCTGAAGGTAGTTTTTGAAAAGGATCCGGAAAGCAAATCTGTGCCGAATGATGAGGATGGCCATGCACCCATATGGAAGAAGAAGTCAATATTTTGGAACTTGCCTTACTAGGAAGATTTGAATGTTCGCCACTCACTGGACTTCATGCACATCACCAAGAACGTCTGTGTGAGCTTCCTAGGCTATATAGATCTGTACGGGAAATCGAAAGATACAGTGAGTGCTCGGAACGACCTTGAAATCCTGGGTATCAGGAAGGACCTACACCCTGAAAAAAGAGCTACGGAACAACTATACCTACGGCCAACGAGTTATACTCTAAGCAAAGAAGAGAAAAAAGCGTGATAGAGTGTATTAGCAGTGTAAAGATCCCTTCCGGATACTCATCGAACGTAAAGAGATTCGTAAATATGAAAGAGAACAAAATTGTACATCTAAAATCCCATAACTGTCTTGTACTGATGACACAGTTGCTCCCGGTGGTTTTGAGAGGTGTACTGCCCGAGTGGGTAAGGGGGACAATCACAAAGCTATGTTCGTTTTTCAACGCTGTTTCCTAGAAGGTCATTGATCTAAAAAAACTAGGTGAGCTGCAGGCTGACGTGGTACAAAGTGTGGTTAGCCTCGAGATGATCTTTCCTCCTGCCTTTTTTGATATCATGGTTCATCTCACTGTTCATCTAAGCAAAGAGATAGGTATTTTTGGGCCCGTTTATCTCCACAGCATGTTCCCTTTCGAGAGGTACATGAGCGTACTAAAGAAGTATGTACGTAACCGTTCTCGGTCAGAAGCATGCATTGCCGAGGTTTATGTGACAGAGGAGGTGGTCGAGTTCTGTGTGGACTACATTGATGATCTAGACCCCATCGGCGTCCCTATATCACGCCATGAGGGCAGGCTATGAGGTAAAGGGACACTTGGAAGAAAAGTAGTTGCATGCAACGATCTTCAGACATTTAAGCAAGCACATTTCACTGTGTTGAAGCAATCGGCAGTGGCTGCCCCGTATGTCCTCCAACACAAGAATGCTCTACGTCGCCAGTTCCCAGAGAAGACTGATACATGGATAACACTGAGACACATGGATTCTTTCGGCGCATGGTTACAAAACCATATCCTCAAGAGTAAGTCCAACAATGAACAGTTGCAACGCCTCGCTCGGGGACCATCCGTTGAAATTGTGAGATGGCAGGGGTACGAGATAAATGGTTACACATTCTACACGAGATCACAAGATAATAATAGCACAAAGCAGAACAGCGGTGTCCGTATAAAAGCCGCCGACAATAGAGGCAGGGTGGACACATATTATGGATTCATAGAAGAGATATGGGAGCTCGAGTATGGGCCTTTGAAGGTCCCATTGTTTAAGTGCCAATGGGTAAAACTAAATGCAGACGGCGTGAATGTCGACAAATACGGCATGACTACCGTCGACCTCCAAGAAGTCGGCTACTTGAGAGAACCATTTGTTCTCGCGAACGAGGTGAGACAGGTCTGCTACGTATTGGACATGTCAAGCAGACCAAAGATGAATCAAATCAAAGACAAGAAGAACGAACAGACAAAGCGACACGTGGTTCTCCAAGGCAAACGAAGGATTGTCGGAGTAGAGGATGTTACTGACGAGGAAGAGTATGATCAGTTCGATGAGATCCCTCCATTTGCAGTACATGTTGACATAAGCATCCTGGATGACACAGGCATGGATGCTCCGCACATACGCCGCGATCACGATGAAGGAAGAATTGTAAAGACAAAAAATGTAAATGATTAGGATGACCCTTATTATGTGGTCATATTAAATATATTATGTGGTTGTATGAACTATGTTATTATGTAATAGCATTCTTAAGAATTTATAAGATGGAAGCAATATTTTTGGAAAGAATAATGGCCACATATTTTGAAATAAAAGTAATGCCAAAAAAGATTTTTTAGTATTTTTGAAAAGAATAATGGGCTAAGTACATATTTAGAAATGAAGGTAATGCCAAAAAATAATTTTTAGTATTTTTGAAAAGAATAATGGCCACATATTTCGAAATGAAAGTAATGCCAAAAAATAATTTTTACTATTTTTGAATAGAATAATGGCCACATATTTCGAAATGAAAGTAATGCCAAAATATATTTTTTACTATTTTTGAAAAGAATATTGGGCTAATACATATTTAGAAATGAAAGTAATGCCAAAAACTATTTTTTTTAGTATTTTTGAAAAGAATAATGGCCTAAGCACATATTAGAAATGAAAGTAATGTAAAAAAAAGATTGTTTAGTTTTTTGGAAAAAATAATGGGCTAAGTACATATTTAGAAAAGAAAGTAATGCCAAAAAAGATTTTTTAGTATTTTGTAAAGAATAATGGGTTAAGCACATATTTAGAAATGAAAGTAATATAAAAAAGATTTTTTAGTATTTTCGAAACAAAATAATGGGCTCAGTACATATTTCTAAAAAAATATAAGGCCACAGGGCGCAAGCGGGGCTCGAACCTGCAACCAGCACGGGAAGACCGCACTTAAACGCCACGCGCTAGCCAAGTGAGAGGAAGTTTCATTTCAACATGAGAAGGGCGCAATACCTTCTTAAACGTTATCGATAGAGTGGTACGTCCCAAGCCTCGGCACGTGTGATGGCCCCACTTCTACAAGCGGTTTGTCCTACCAACCGCTTGTAGAAGTGACCTCTACAAGCGGTTTGTATCACCAACCGCTTGCAGAGGCCTTTACTGTTTTGCGGGCGAAATTCCAAAATTTTAATTTCGCGCTACCCAGCGTCTACAAGCGGTTCGTTCTACAAACCGCTTGTAAAAGTATTCTCTACAAGCGGTTAAAACTACGAACCGCTTGTAGAGGTCTTTTAACAAGCGGTTTGTATTACAAACCGCTTCAAGAGAGCTGTATTATATAACTCCTCTTCCTCGCCCTTTCCTTTCCACCCAAATTTTTCTAAGTCCCAAAGCCATCGCCGCCGTCCTACTCGACGACGTCGCCTACACCGCCACCACGCCGTTCTCGCCACCGCGCCGTCGTCCTCAACACCGTCGCCTACACCTCCGCGCCGCCTCCCTGACACTCCGCACACCTCGCCGTCGAGCACCGCGCACCTCGCCGTCGAGCACAGCGTAGACCGGCTCTGCCCACCCAGCCATCGAGCCCCTTCGCCGGCGAGCCCCTCGGTCCCGTTCGCCGTGGACATTCTTCCCACCGATTTGAAGACGAAGGGCCGAGGTATCGAGCCCTCTCTTTCTCCTCACCCCCCTACTCTGTGATGCACACATGTTGTTCGACGGAATGCCCAGCTGCCTCGCTTCCTCCCCTCCCTGGATGTTGCTCTGTGATGCTGCTGGTGGATCACTGGTGGACTCTATGATGTTGCTCTGTGATGTGATTTAGGGATTGGGGATGCTGGTGGATGTTGCTCTGGAGGTTGTGCTAGTTTTCTTGGTTACTTGGCCTAATTTGCAAGGTACTTGCGATGTTCAGTAGGTCCCTTGGGCTGCATATATGCTCTTGCTTTTAATCAAATCTAGGGGCCAATATGGGCTTAAGCTATGGTGCAAAGGCTGGATGGCCTTGATTGTAGCTCTAGAAATCAAAAGAGCACCGGGGAGCTTGAGTAGGTTTCTAGGGGCTTCCGATGGTAACCGTCAAGCATCCTTGTCTAGGCTCTTACTAAAGGTTCCGAGTTGGGTTTATGCAGCAACAATATTTGCTTGTGCATATGAACACTGTTGGCTAGCTATTATGGCCACTAGGAAGCCCTGCCATGCTAAATTTGTTATTGTTGTTCTCCAAAGTGCGATGCAATAGATGATTGCTTGGATCATTTCCTCCTCCTTGCTGTCCCACCTGGCTGCTTGGACCACTTCCTCCTCTTCCCTTCCCTCTTGCGGCCTGGTGACTTGGGGCAGCAGCAAGGGCTCTGGAGGTTGTGTTGATCATTGCTTCCTTGGTTGCTTGGCTTGATTTGCAATGTGCTTGCGATATGGGGGTTTTAGCTAGGGTGTAAGGGCTGGATGGCCTCGGTTGCAGCTATAGAAATCGAAATGGCGCTAGGGAGCTGGAGTAGGTTTTCTAGGAGCTCCTGACGGCAACCGCCAAGCACCCTATCTAAACTCTTAGCTAGGGTCCCTAGTTGGGTTTATGCAGCTAAAGAGATTTGCATGTGTATGTGAACTTGGTGGCTAAAAAGGTGTTGTTAAAGATGACATGCACATGCTACATTTGAAACTTGAAAAAATTGAAATAGAGGAGATAGATGGCTTAAGTATGTTCAGCTTTGATATTCAAGTTGAGATTTATTTGCTTGTGCTTGTAGCTCTAGTTTTTTCTCAGTTGGTTAACTTGACAAAATATCTTTGCCAATTTCTGTGGAGGGTACTTGCTATGATCCTTTATCATGTCGAGCTTAGTGAAAATAAATCCTCAGGACCTTTCATTTGTGGAGGGCACAAGGCAATCATCGACCTCGCCGTCGAGCACCTTTCATTTGTGGATGGCATCTAAGGCTAAAACCTAGTAGTTTAGAGGGTGTCGAGATGGGTACATTTAAAAACTGTACATTCAAATATTGTATTCAAATATTGTACGTTTTGATGGGTGTCGAGATGGGTACATTTAAAAACTGTACATTCAAATATTGTATTCAAATATTGTACGTTTTGATGGGTGTCGAGATGGATGACATCTAAGAGATGTATATGTTGTATTCAAATATTGTATTCAAATGTTGTATTCAAATAAAAAGAGATATATATGTTGTATTAAATGTTCTATTATTTCGCATGCATACACAGTGATAGATGGCACACTCCGGACGCGATGATCTTGATTTCGATGCGGGAAATGATTTTCTACTTAACGAAATCGCGATGGGCACCCTCATAAGCTACGTTGAGTCCAGCCCGGTGGATTCAATGGGTGATCACGCCATCCATGCTCAAACCGGTGATCCAACCGGCCAGACTGAAACCGTTGATCAGTCCATCCAGGCTGTCGCCGATGAAACTAATGTCGACGACTGTGAGGTATATATAGCCTGGACACTAAAATGACCGTTTCTTACACGTCTCATAGCAATAAGCCTCTGACACGTGTTCCTATTTTTTTAAAGCCGAAAACGTCCAACAGCCAATCCAAGCAAATACGAGGGCCTAACAAAAAGCCGTCGACAAAGTACGTGATTACTCAAGTTTCAGCCACTGGGAAGCCCGAAGCCCCTATGTCGGCACTTGCCCCCTTCAACAACGTCTGCGGAGTCATTGTGAGGGATCACATCCCTATTAGCATCAAGACATGGCCCAAGGTTCCTACGGCTACGAAAGAGCTGCTTTGCAAGGATATAAAGGAAAACTTCACGATTCCGACGGCTTACGAAAACAAGTGCAAGAAATTTACTCTGAGCAAGATGGCATTATACTTTCAGTCGTGAAAGAGCGAGCTCAGTAAAAAGTACGTGGAGACCGGAACAACCCAGACTTCAATAAGTATCCGAAGCTAGCAGATCACTAGCAAGCATTCGAGGAGTACAAGCTGTCGGCCGAAGGCAAGGCCGCGAGTGAGCAGAACAAGGCCAATGCACAGAAGAAAAAATACCACCACCATCTCGGGTCTAGTGGTTACATCAAGGCTATGCCAAAATGGGAGAAGCAGGAAGATGAGCTTAGAAAAATGGGTATAGTACCAGAAACAGAAGACTGGGAGCTCCGCCCACGCAACTGGACCTTGGGCCACGGAGGGAGGCTGAAGGATGATGGCAAGCTGGAGATGGCACCACAAGTGCAACCCGTGAAAGAAAGGATTGTGGAAGCCATCGAGAAGCAACGTGCAGGATCCTTGGTAGTAGACAGGGAGAATGACGAGCTTATCTACGCACTCGGGAACGCAGAGCATATAGGAAGGACACGAGGAATTAGCAAGCAGGTGCCGTGGATGGCTGGCTTCTCAAATGATCAAGCCACATACCGGAGCCGGGAAAGAAGAAAAGTAAGAGAACACAATAGAGTCAGCAAAATCGAATGGGAACTCAATGAGCATAAGGAAAACATGGCAGAAATGCTAAAGCCGGAAGTGCATGCTGCAATCCCCAGTCGTCAAAGACCAGGTGGGGTTGTCGTCATGCCTCCGAACAACGTGGTTAGTCCCCCGGCCTCCGGTCGGCGAAGCAGCTACGCATCAAACAACGTGTCGACCAACAAATTGCAGGCCCGTTATCCCGTGGACGACATCACCGTGTCCCGCTAATGTGAGCTACGCGTCCAACTGCACAACCTCACCCTCAAGGTGGCTTACGGCATGGCCTTTCCGGTGGAGTCGGGCCAGACATTACACTGTAACTCGATACCCACGGGATACTCCAAGGTCACGGTGGACGAGGTGGTGGCCAGATTTGAGGATATGGAGCTCGATATTGCTGGAGGAGACGATGTGACCAAGCTTGGAGAGGCCCTCCATAACATCATTCTCTGGCAGAAGAAGTACATCGTGTTTCCTAACGGTGTGGAGGTGACATCTATACCGAGATAGAACACTCCATCGAGACGGAGCTCACCTCCTCCACCAAGACAGGCCACGCCACCACGCAACGCCTCGCCGGTGAGACAAAGCACTCCACCACCCGCTAGCGCTATGCACAGAAGCCCAACACCGCCGCCAGCCCCTCAAAGCAAAAGGAAGCAGCAGCCTCCGAGGAAAACAACGGAGCCGGCATCTACCCCCAGTAAGAAGCTTGCTAGCAAAAGTAGCATTCATGTAGCTAGAACGACACCAAGCCGCAAGGCGGCCGGTTTCCCATTCAGACAGAGAATGAAGGAACCCGAAAAAACACCTTATGAGATGACGCCTGAGGAGCTAAAGAGAGAGTCGAAGAAAGTTGTGGACGCATGGATACAGGGGTATAAAGATAAAACAAATCCACCGCCAAAGGAACGAATTGATCCAAAGATCGCGGACTTCTTCGCGACAACTGTTCAGCACCGACCGCCTCTCTGTACCGACTACCAAAGAACTATCAGAAAGCACGTCTTCAAGAGTAAACAATCTTCAGGCACATACATGAGTAAGGAAGAACAGGAGGAGGCAAAACGTCTATAGATGGAGTATGACTTCATGAGGAAAGCTGGCCTTGATAACATAGAAGCCGTCCGTGGATTAACTGATGATCTTCCAACGGCACAAGTCAGGTGGCCATTTAAGCTGGGCCAGCCGTTGCTAGACCCTAAGGACATACGAAAACTACTGGTCAAGATGCGACGCGCGCATGAATGGTACGAGCACATGTCCCCCAGGGGATATGCTTTACTAGGCGTCTCGTTTCAAGAAGAACATTTGTTTCGAGGGAATGATCAATTGATAAATCTTGATTTTGAAGACTGGTACAATGTGTACCATGCAGACGCCGTCAACGTGTCCTTCATGACCTGCTGGTGTCTATGAGTGTCGATTCCACAAGATGTATATATATATCTATACATGCTGCTTGCCGAGAACCCTAATTAATTAACTCAATTAACCCATTTTCTGTAGAATGGAGATACAAAGACTTAGAAAGTAGAAACCGAACTCGATTGGCTTCCTTGACCCTTGGTTGGTCAACGAGGAAGTCGGGCAATACCCTGGAAAACCAAAGGAAATCCACGACTACGTTGTACATGCACTAGTACAACAACACTACAAGCCATACATACTTCTGCCATTCAATTTTAAGTACGTGCTGATGTCCTCACTAACATCTCGTTCTTATATTGTTTAAGGCACCTGATGGCACACTATATATTGTTTAATTACATGTCATAACTGTTGCAATATATAAATAGGTTCCACTGGATCCTTATAATCATAAAGCTTGACCAAAGCATAATCATCGTCCAAGACTCACGGAGAAAACCGCACAAAGAATACCAGCAGATAATTGACCTCCTTAACAAGGCATTCCTGAGCTTTCAAGAGATTCAGAAAGGACGTTTTAAGAAGGAATTCTGTCGACGGTTGGGATATTGACCCAAGTCAACCAAGGTTCTTCAAGGAGGAGATATGAGACACGCCGAACAACCACGAACAAAGAACGAGCAGAGATGGGGTTTTTACCTGGTTCAGCCTCTCGGGAGATAATGCCCTCGTCCGCCCTTTCTTTATATCAGAGAGGATTACAAGGTGGAACTCGGCGATATCAGCAGGTCTCGGCGAGTAGTATGCGAAAATCTATTGGCCAGGGTCCAAGCCAGATGCTAAGATGTAAAACTCGATGCCAGGGATCCCCCTAAACGCCAATGGGCCCCTGTTTATATAGTGCTGAGCAAACCGACCTACCGGGGGAATATCGGGCCGGGCTAACTACGAGATCGCAACTAACTCGTACATGCCAAATATATCCCGAGGTAGATAAGGCATACTCCTAGTCTTGGGGATCACGACGTCTGCTCCAATCCGGGAAACCAACGTCCGGGTCTTCACGTAGCCGTGCAGAACTCTTGTTTGAGTCGGACTCAATCACGATTCCTTGGCCATTACGCACCACGCCAGCTAGGAATCTGTTCGGCAGGATGCATATGGGCCAGATAGAACCTTCCAGGGAGCTGGGCCCTGGTAGGCTGTTTAACTGGGCCGTCAGGGAGTGAGCCATGGCAATGGGCCGTAATTTAATCCCCGACAGCTAGCCCCCGAGACTCAAGTGGAAGGACTCACTAGAGTGGGGTCATCCTCTTGAGACTCCAAGTCACGAAGAGGGTATTTTTCCTGCTACAAAGACGTGCAACAGGCGATCGAACAGGTCATGGTTCAACCGAACAAGTCTTGTTCGGGACCGAACAAACCCGCCCGGCGCCGAGCAACTCTGTCGCGTCGAACAGGGAACGACATCTGTCCGAGCAGAGTACCCAGCCCTCGATTGGAAGAAGTAAGGTGAATCATCTCCTTGAGGCTGAAGATCATCAAGGAGGGATTGGATTCTTAGTTGTGAAGAGCGTACCACCGCATCCGGTAAGATCAGATCTTCCGGGAAAATAAACATAGCAAGTCGCGAGACGGACTCGTGCTGCTGCATCCAGTCATTCAGATGCCTAGGAAAAGATAGGGGAAGCACCTCTCAGGCTAGAGCATGACCGAGAAAATAGAGATCGCGCTCTCGAGCAAACGTCGTGCTCAGGAGCGAAGGTGATGTGCCTCCAGACGTAGATCGTGTGCTAGGAGCAGACAATGCATACGAATGGGAAAAGTGACCCAGTCCCAGAGCGTAGAGCTCGTTGAAGGAACCAGGTAAAGAGATCTAGTCCCCGAAGCATGGAGCTCGTTAAAGGAACCAGAAAGTACGACCAGGCGAAGACATACCCGGTAGGAGCCCGCGCTCCGGGCAAAGACGTACCCGGTAGGAGCCCGCGCTCCGGGCGAAGAGCTGCCCGGTGCGAGGTGATCCAGCCCCCGAGCACGGAGCTCGTCGCGGGGACCAGATGCGCGCTCCGAGCGAAGAACTGTCCGGTGCGAGATGAATCACAACCCGATGCAGTCAGAGCCGCAAGATAACGTGTGAAATCAACGCTTTACCCATGACGTATTCCTTGCGACAGTGATAGCGTTGTCTTGGCAAGTGCAGAACCGACGCTTGAGTTCCGTTCGCGATGAGAATCGACTACGATGGGCATGCCCGTTGGCGATGAAATCGACTACGGTGGGCAGGACTCCGTTGGTGGCGCAATACCTTGACTTAGCCGAACTGTGAAGGTCAGTGCCGGGCAAAGGCGAGAAATCATACGCGGGTGAAGTGAATCGGTCCCCGGGCATG
This sequence comes from Raddia guianensis, assembly GCA_036346415.1. NCBI lineage: Eukaryota > Viridiplantae > Streptophyta > Magnoliopsida > Poales > Poaceae > Raddia > Raddia guianensis. The sequence goes on from CM070539.1 coordinate 40,743,618, forward strand.
CGCGGAGCAAACCCGGGAAGAGAGGGATGCAGACATCGGTTTTGGTGGGAAGCCTGGAACCTCGCCGCGACCATCACCGGAGTCTAACGTTCCCTGTTCCTGTACTTCCTGCAGAAGACAAACAAGAAACGAGCCAGCAAGGGGAAAAAGAAAGCAAGAACAGGCTCTAAGAAGAGCAAAGCGAGTTTTAGAAAAAACACGACAAGGACGACCTACCCGCACAAGACATAATTTTTTTTCGGGCACGTCCCCCGATAACGTTAGTGTCACCTCGGCGAATGCGGAACCGACGCTAGGAGTGCCCGTTGCGATGAGAATCGGCTTACGGTGGGCAGGACTCCGTAGGTGGTGCATTGCTCTGGATTACCGTGCCAGGAAGGACGTAGCATGGATAAAAAAAACATGTGCGGGCAAGTGCAGCCCCGCTGTGGCTAAGACCGCTAACCAGGGAAGGCGATTGGGACCTTAGCTGCAGGCAAAACGTGCGAGACGAAATCTTATCCGGGCATGGACCCGTGCAGCGTTGGTGTCGCCTCGGCGGGTGCGGAACCAGCGCCAGGAGTGCCCACTGCGATGAGAATCGGCTTACGGTGGGCATGCCCGCTATGATGAGAATCGACTTACGGTGGGCGTAACTCCATCGGTGGTGCACCGCCGTTAACCGGAGCTATACTGGTCATTGTCGCCGATAAAAGACATACAAGACGCGGGAGCGCGCACGGAGCGAAGACCAACGAGGTTTTGGAAAACCAACGCTAAGGAAAGGAACGAAAACTGAAAACGCATCGGGTCGCCAAATTCAGCTCAAGTCCCAACTGAACGAGGAGAGGCAGTCCTCCGAGGAGCTGGCCGAGCAGCTCAAAACCGCCGAGCAGCGCTTGAATCAGAGCGAGAGTCTGACCGAACAACTTTTCCTGCAAAAAAGAGCAGCAAAAGACAAGGACGAACAGGAAACCAAGAGCAAGGCGAACAGCGCTAGAAAGTTTTAAGAAAAACGGTAGAACGCTTAGCCTAACTCCCAGCCCCCGTTGTGCAGCTGCTCGAGGACCTGAGTTTGCGAACTCGAACAGGTGCACAAGAGAAAGAGCGACGCCCTAGCCCCCGGTACGGACGATGCATGAAGACCTGAACTTGCGACTTCAAGCACGTGCGTAGAGAGTTAGAGCGACACCCGTATCCTGATCGACTCGTTTCAGGAACTGCTCGTTAACGTAAGTTAGGCGATTCCGAAGGTAACCGAACAAGGAAAGTGCCTCTGCCGCGGAGGGCTTACGAGAGCAGGCTTTGCCAAGTGGTTGTGCCGTGAGCGGTAAGTGCCTCCGCCGCGGAGGGCTTACGAGAGCAGGCTTAGCCGCAAGGCTGGAAGCCGTGTTACGCAACTCTGAGTTTACGAACTCGTTGAAGCTAGATACGGGCAGGGAAAACCCTTAAGATCGCGGAGCCAAGAGTTCGCAAGACCGGACAGCCATCAAGTGTTACCAGAGAGAAAGAGTAGTCTGAGAAGACAAGTGGTGAGAAGGGCCGCAGGGGGCCGCGAACATTCACCGTTTACTGGATTGAACTTTACATGGCAGCCCGAGAGACTTGGACGAACTAAGGCGCGAAGTTTGAGAAAAGCGCGGTTAGAAATGAAAGACCGCACGAGGAACTTACGGCCGGTCGATGTTCCAAGTGCTGGTCAGCTCTTTCCCGTCATCCACTGCCAGGCGAACAGCCCCGGGATCCGGAAGGAGTTTGATCCATTCCCCGAGCACGGAGCTCGTCGCGGGACGACGCCGCCGGCGAAGAGCTGCCCGGCGAAGTTGATCCATCCCGAGCACGGAGCTCGTCGCGACTGACGAGCGCGCCGGCGAAGAGCCGCCGCGCGAAGAGATCGATCCCGAGCACGTAGCTCGTCGCGGGACAGACGCAACCTTCCGGCGAAGAGCTGCCCGGTGCGAGGAGATCCAGCCCCCGAGCGCGGAGCTCGTCGCAGGGACCAGACGTGCGCCCCGGGCGAAGAGCTGCCTGGCGCGAAATTGATCCAGTCCCCGAGCACGGAGCTCGTCGCGGGGACCAGAAGCGCGCCCCGGACGAAGAGCTGCCCGGCGCGAAGAGATCCAGCCCTCGAGCGCGGAGCTCGTCGCGGGGACCAAACGCGCGCTCCGGGCGAAGAGCTGCCCGGGGCGAGGAGATCCAGCCCCCGAGCACGGAGCTCGTCGCGAGATCACGATGCGCGCCCGGACGAAGAGCTGCCGCGCGAAGAGATCCAGCCCGAGCGTGGAGCTCGTCGCGGGACGACGTCGCCCGGCGAAGAGCCGCTGGCGCGGTTGATCCAATCCCGAGCACGGAGCTCGTCGCGGGGACGAGCGCGCCGGCGAAGAGCTGCCCGCGCGAAGAGATCCGATCCCGAGCACGGAGCTGGGAACCAGATCTGGAAGGCGATCAAGATCGAAGGGATCGATCCGATCTGGCAGGGAAAAAGACATCCTGTCCTTCTGAGTCGTAGTCCTCAGGGAGAATCTCCTGGTCGCTGATAGAGTTCGACATGCTCGATCTGCGGGTCCCCACGGACGGCGCCAGCTGTCGACGGTTGGGATATTGACCCAAGTCAACCAATGTTCTTCAAGGAGGAGATAGGAGACACGCCAACAACCACGAACAAAGAACGAATCAGAGATGGGGTTTTATCCTGGTTCAGCCTCTCGGGAGATAATGACCCACGCCCAAATTTCTTTTATATCGAGAGGATTACAAGGTGGAACTCGGCGAGATCAGCAGTCTCGGCGAGTAGTATCTGAAAATCTATTGGCGTGGTCCAAGCCGATGCTAAGATGTAAACTCGATGCCGTGGATCCCCTAAACGCCAATGGGCCCTGTTTATATAGTCTTGAGCAAACCGACCTACCGGGGGAATATCGGGCCGGGCTAACTACGAGATCGCAACTAACTCGTACATGCCAAATATATCCCGAGGTAGATAAGGCATACTCCTAGTCTTGGGGATCACGACGTCTGCTCCAATCCGGGAAACCAACGTCCGGGTCTTCATGTAGCCGTGCAGAACTCTTGTTCGAGTCGGACTCAAACACGATTCTTTGGCCATTACGCACCACGCCAGCTAGGAAGCTGTTCGGCAGGATGCATATGGGTCAGATAGAACCTTCCAGGGAGCTGGGCCCTGGTAGGCTGTTTAACTGGGCCGTCAGGGAGTGGGCCATGGCAATGGGCCGTAATTTAATCCCCGACAAATTCGATGTCAAAATAAGCGACTGGGTACGCTAAAACGACGTAATTGCCCTTTGTCAATTAATATTTCTTGTTATTACTGATCTGTAATTGCCCCGCATCGACTATAGGTAAAACAACAATCTGCGGGAAGCAACCTGTGTGGCTACTATGTGTTCCACTATATCCGAATGATGTGCAACGGCGAGCTTGAGCCTCAAACTCCTGAAGAGATTCGTATATATATGCACGCAATCATACATCTAGCAACAACTTAATAACGTTCTTATGTACTCCATTAATTTACATGAGTGCACGTATTTATTTATTTTTCATTTTAATTGAATTGGCAGCCCGACATGAATAAACATACCGAAGTGTTACCACATCATCGGGTGCTCGCATTACGAGAACAACTATTCGGCTTCATTCTCGATGAGGTCATTAACTCCCAGGGCGAGTTCCATCATCGAGGACCATATTCCAACACGAACGAACTAGGGACGACTTCTACGTTGTCAAAGAGCGTCAAGAAGAGTACTGCAAGAAAACAATGAATTGTTTGGTCCATTTTGCACAATGTATATTAATTATAAACTTTGTAAATTTAGCCGGTGCATATAAAGTGTACATTATTACATGTATTATCTAATATATTTAAGCTTGTGTGATCGCTAATTATATGCTCATCGTATATGTATTTAAATTTAAACGACAAATCAAAAAATCCCCTGCCGAAATATATATTTAAATATCTATTTGCGCCGCCACGAAATGAATTAACAAGGTGGCAATTAAACTGCACGTTTGCGCAAGCGGTTATTCAACCGCTTGCGGAGATGCTCTTTGCAAGCGGTTCGTGGCTCCAACCGTTTGCAGAGAGCCCCACGTGGCCTACAAGCCCGCCCGCGCCATCGCCCTGCGAACCGCTTGCAGAGGGGCTTCACAAGCGGCTCCCCTTGGGCATCAGTCGCGGTTGCCTGCAAGCGATTTTAAAACCGCTTGCACAGGCCTTACGAGCCGCTTGTCCTACCCGGTCCGCAGTAGTGTCAATTCATGGTACTACTACCACCACCACAACCATATCACAGCAACGGAAACACGAGGGTAGGCACTTGAGCTCGTGCAGGCTGACGAGGACAAGACAGTTGAGGCAATCGACATCTAAGGGATTCGGACTTCTCGTCTTCGATGTCTCAGTGTGACAGTGGGACGACATGGCCAAGGGGCCAACGGTGGCACACACCGTCACCCTAGGAAGGACCATCTGATTGTTGCAGCCTTCATGGGCAGAGAAGGCATCGGTGGTTGGGCAGCTTGTGGCCAGGAGGCGGGGTCGCGTCGCCATGGCTACAGGGCACGGACAATGCCTGCTAGAATCAGAGCCCAAGAGGGGGATCAAAATGTAGATTGGGGGAGCTATGACACAGACTGCAACCTTTAGGCCTTGGCTTTATGGGCCATTGGCCACATGGGATGATCGTTGATGCCTGATGGTGCACCTGCTGGCATTGTGCGTTAACTGTCGAGCCATTTTGGCTCGGCGAGCATCGCAATGGTCGAGCCGAGCCAGTTCGTGGCGGAACTGGGATAGAATTGCAGGCTCCGCTCGAGCTCGTTTGCACCTTCAAGCCGGGTCGAGCTAAACCAAGCTTGTCTGAGCCCGAGCCTAGTACCAAGCCAGGAGTTTTTTCCCAAGCCCTTGTTCGAGAGCAATTATAGGATCTTTCACCTGACAAAGCACACACTAGCCTTGTTCATTAACTTGTTAAGGACAATCTCCGCATATGAGGATACACCGGCGGTACGATTGCTTGCGTAATATAGGACTCCTGCTTTAGTGTCCCCCTGCCTCCTAGGGATTACGTCTCCCCCCTTTTGATGTAACCTTCTCCCTTTTTTAATAGACGACAACTCTCTTGTTCTTTGCTAAAAAACAATTACCCTAGTGCTACCAATGATTTGGTTATGACCTAGGTCATGACAAAATCATCAGCAATTTGTGTTTAGGTTGACACCAAAGATTGGTATAGCATAAATAACTATTGTTTGGTTTGAAGCAAAATTAAGTAACTAAAATTCCACAAACTATGTTTGTATTATTTTGTTTATAGCCATATAATATTGAATTTTGAAAAGAAAAATTATATTTTTTCAGCTTTAAATAAAAATGATAGAAAATCAAATAAATTCTAAAACTTGTAAAAAAACATAGAGGGGTGGTCTACAATTTTACATTACTTATAAAATTTATTTTGAGTGATTTACAATCCTGATAAAATAGATTTGAAAATTCCAAAAATGAAAATTTTGTTGATAATTAATTGTGTACAATCGCTTCCTAACTATCATCGTAGTTGCTAAACTCTAGGGCTCACGGTACGCGAAGTTGCCTCGTTAATCTGACGCTTAGCATTTCCACGCCAGGACTCGGCGAGGCTTTGCATGGGTGGGATGAGCTGGGTGTTTTTTTTTTGTCCGGTGGAGCAAATATGTTTGTTGTGATCCGAAGAAAATGCATTTTAAAACAGGTAACTTGCACTGCAGGATACCGGAAATGTTTCTTTAACCGAAACTATTCCCATTGGCTCAAGGACAGTTGGAAGCACAAGGTCCCAAGGGCTCAACGTTTTGGTAATTAATGTCAACTGTGCCTCCGACAACTGCTTCAAGGCTGAGGACCTTTATTGTTAGTTCTTCTATTTTTTTTTTGCGTGTCTGTTTCTGGCTCATCTGGCCCGTCGTTGCCTACGAAGATCATCTTCGGTTATAGATCCTTCTAAGCACATTTCCAAATTCTTCGAGAGTGTTACGGGATTTTGGTCTGAGTGGCAAGGATTCCAGAGTATTTTCAGGGAACAATTGTCCGGGGTTTCGTAGGCGCTATAAGTCTCAAAGCCTGATATTCCCTATAAGCACGAAACTTTCCCACCTAAGTGTCCAAATGTTTTCGCCAAGTTCACAAATCGACACACATGGCACAAAACCCTAGGCGATATATAAAGGAAGAAAGGGATAGCCATGACGGCTGGGCAAAAAACTAGCCCGTCGATCGAGTCCGACGGTCGTCGACTTGGTCGATGGATGAGCATGCCAACGACTAAGTCCACCAAAATGCAACCCTTCTATCGGACTGGGTCCGACCACCGTGTCCGACCAGGCCATAGACTTCTAGCGATTAAGTCCCTTAATGCAACCCTTCTGTCGGACTGAATCCAACCAGACCACTCCCAAAGTGAAACACTTCATCGGACTGGGTCCGAAGGATTAGGCTGCATCACGGGAAATTCAATCTGGACCGTCCATTCTTAGGATTTTCGCTTTGTACTTATAAATAGGAGCCACTAGCACGTGGAAAGTCAGAGAGCCTCATTTTGTAGCCACCCTTTGTCTTAGCCACCCTTGAGAGCTCTTCCTATGTTTGCCTCTCCACCCTTGGCCTCCATGAGTGCTTGAGAGAGGGAGAAGAAGAGAGGAAGGAGAAGAAGAAGGTGCCCCCTATCTTCTCCCATTCATCCCCAAGGTACTAGCCTCTCCCATAGTGTTCTTGCCCTAGTTTCCATGAGAGGGATAGGTGGTGTGAGGTAAGGCCTCCGGTTTTGTGCTATTGGGACTCTATTGCTAGAGGAGATTGTCACCAAGCGTGTTCTTCACCAATGCTTCGCCACATCCTTGCCTCCGTGTGTCGGTGGTCATCGCCGTGTGTCGGCGGTGCGACAAAATCTTCCGTGTGTCAGAGGTTCTCATGTGATGAGGTCAAAACCCACTGTGTGTCAGTGGTATTCATCATGTGTCGGTGGTGTGTGCAAACCCTTCGTGTGTTGGAGGCCGATGCCATTTGTTTGTGCCGGGGTGTGAGAAGCTCTTGTGTGAGAGAACTCACTTCCGTGTGAAGGTTTGGAACTCACGTACCATGTGTTGGTGAAGAGCTATCACGAGTGCATTGAGGGCTAGGGACGAAAGGGTACCGACTTCTCAGTGTGAGAAGTTTCCTCAACCGAGACGTAGGTGTTCATGTGTTGAGCACCGAACTTCGATAAACAACTTGGTTTGTGTCTCTCCTTCTTCACCCTTTACATTTCTGCACATCATATTGAGATCGAATCGAGCCTCCTAGTAGTCGAATCCGTGCTCAATTGCTAGGCGTAGTTCTCTTCCGTTCTTGGAACTCTAGATTTTCACTCGCTATATTGGGTAATAATTTGGACTAATCACTAAAGAAAATCAAAATTAAAATTTGAACTAGCCGATTCACCCCCCTCTTGGCTTAGGATCCTTACAATAGCAGACAAAATTAAGTATATTTAAATCGGCCACACCAAAGGCATAAATAAATTTAGTATGGACTTTTTTCTATAGGACGACGAATATAATTTCCCCATGCTTGGCACAATGGGATTTTAATTTTTTTGAATTATAAATAATTTTTATAAAAAGTTAATCTTTTTTCCTGTTAGAGCAACCGGTCATTGCCACATGTTCATGATGAAAATAGTTGCCAGCGGCCACCATCACCACGTGGCACATTTTCATTGAGCTAGCCCATCCGAAAATAGACATGACTTTACAAAAGACACGTTTTTGTCTTTGCCAGCAATTGGTTCTATTGCAAAAATGGGAGGCAAACAGGCTAGACAAACCTAACCTCGCCCCTCGCGTTGATGCCAGTGTCCTCGTGCTGCCCCGTTCCTGTCTCTAAAGTCTTTGTTGTTGTTGCTCCACCTTGCCTCGGCTTTCCTATAATAGTGCGAAATTACTGATGCCATGTGATCAACTCAGAAATGTGCCCACGAATTTTTTTTATTAGCGACGTGGTCCGACGAAATTAAGAGACGGTCGACAAAAAAAAAAAATTTTAGTCTATGTAGTTTCGTTAGTTTGTCGGCAAACTAGCTTTTAGCCAAATCGCACTCCAGTAGTGTTGATGTGGATTTACCGGTGGAAGCAACATTTTACGGAAGAGCAAGCCAAAATTGATGCCCGGATTTGCTCAAAAAAAATTGATGCCCGGAGATTATCCATTCAAAGTTTTTGAGAATGTTCGTGATAATGTGTACAAGATTTGCCATCTTCTTTTAAGTGCAACTTCTTTTAAGCATCCCCAGCAGGGCCCGTATATCACTGTAGCTACAGTACTCGTGAGCAAAAAATTCAAAACAGCAAGAGACGTGTGAGCAGCGCGGACAGATGCAGGGGCTGTCACAGCCTGATGCAGGGGCTTGATACAGCCCCTGCTGTTCATGCTTAGAATATATTTCTCATCTTTCTTTAAACAACAGAGTTGAGGGAAACTCCTTTGTCTATTGTTCGTAATGAAGGAATCTTCTCACCGTCATGTTATTTGTCTGTTGTTCATAATGACTAACCTATCACCTCTATTTTAAGTGCCCTTAACTCGTTCACATGTCAACAGGCTAGCAGAAAATACTGCACTAATACTGCACTACTTCTTATCATAACACACACACACATTCAAATGAAAAATATTCTTCCTTGTACAATTACTTCCTGTATATTCAATGTATTTTGTTTCCTTTTTCTTTAAGGTTCGTAAGAGGGTTAGATTAGCTAATTTAAATAAATGATCTCCATAAAGAGTTACAAACAAAAAAGGATCAGGAACTCATTGATCTCATACCACCTATTGGAATTACTCAAAATTTGAATTTAAAATTTTTTATTTGGAAACTTGATTTCTAGTTTTTGAATTTGAATTTTGGATCGAACTGTTCAAAATTTGAATTTTGATTGAACGGTTAAAAATTTGAATTTGTCGATCACACATACCGGAGATTAGGATTTTTAAATTTTGAATTTGAAAATGTTGATTTTCAAATTTGATGTTTAGTTTTGAATTTCAGTTTTGGACCTGAACAATTCAAAATTGAAGTTTTAAATTTTTGATTTCTTATTTGATTACCGCAGTTTGAAATGGCATCACAATATCTGGCATAGTAGATCGACAAATTCCGATCCTTTTTGTGTTGGACACCTTTCATGAAGCTCAATGATCTATATTAGCCAAATGGTTTCACCCCTGGGGGTGGGGGGGGGGGGGTTCGTCGATACACGGTAAGAAACTCCTTTTTTATTACTTTCTAATTGGTGTACTATGATGACTATTTTTGGCTTTTTTTGGATGGCTTATATGAACTGTCGCTTTGCTAATTTTCCTTTCAAACTGTGATGTTTTTGCGGTAGTGTGCATTTTGCTGTGTTTTTTGTGATGTTTTTGATTGACTAAATTACGTGCAGAATACCTGAACCCCGGGTATTTACATGGCGGGCCGCGAAGACCATCTAACAGACGATGGGTTGAGCCGGCCACACCCGCACGGGTATCACCCGGACTGTTGTTTGCCTTATACGGCAAGAAAATGATAAAAATATAAGTTTATCATTAATGGGGAAGATGCAATTGTAAACCCGGATAAATACGTGTCCGGGAAGTAAGGATAGAAATAGGAATCTGGAGAATCGAGCTAGGCGGATAGAGGGGGCTGAATAGATGCCAAAATTTTTTTATGACTTTTTCACCAAAAACCCGAAAAACTTGAGAACTATGTGTACCCTTCATTTGGGTGCATGAGAGTCATGAAATATTTGAGATCATGAAATCACAATCCTGTTTGTCAAGTGTTCAAATAAAGAAAATCAATTAAAACCTTACTTTTGAGGAAGAGATAATGTCAAAACACCAAAGTCACTTTACCAAAAGTAAAAGGCAGATTTCAGAAAATTGTCTTGTAAAAGAGAGTGTTTCTTGCTGTTGTAAGGCACGAGAAATTTTTAATCTTTTTCTACACCCATTTAGGTGAGTCGTGATGGTCTCCTCCAAATTTTGGCATCAAACTCTATCTCCAAAATATAAGAAAAATAGTGCAACAAAGATTGTCAGAAACTTGAGACTGCAAGTTTGGGGCTCAGTATTCACTTTATAACTCACAAACGGGGGAACCAGTGGACTTAAAATTTTTACCAGAGATGGGTATGTGAGTCACGCATCTTTTCCAACTGGAATCATCTCAAAATGATTTTTCCAAATTTTGCTAATAATAAAATACTAACTGTTGCGCAGAGAAAAGTTTCTGTGCAGATTCCTAACAAGTCAAGAACTTGATCTCTTGTCTCTTATATGGTTGCAAAGGGTGTGTCAAATCATATTAGCAAACTCAAGACATCATAGACCACCAAGAACAAGCAAGAAATCAACAAGATTCATCTCTAAATAAGAGCTCCAAAAAGAAAAACAAAATTAAGAAGAAATAAGAGCAAATCAACAGAAGATATTCATGTAGAAAAAGGATTTCATTGCATAGAAGTTGGTGGATTACAAGCTACACTCTTTGTGACCACAAGCACTTTAAATGCCACCCAAAACACACCCAACTCATCATGTCTATTTTGGAAATTTTCAGCTGTAAGTGGATGAAGGGAAGGGATACCCCATCCCCTCCATATATAGCTCAAGGGTCAGATGCAATAAAACCTATAGCTCATCTCCACCCTTCATTTAAAGATGAGTGGTATACAACTTACAAACTATAAGACGCTCGCGAGAGAAAATATTCTCCACATATTCATTCGGGAAATATCTTCGCAGCATCCTCAGTCGCCATCCCTCGCTTGGGCCCACCGAAAAGATTAACTTCGCCACCAAGTAACCGACACGCCAGCCTCCAGATGTCCCGGATTCCTTGCCATGGCGAAACTTCTCTAGTACACCACCTCATGTGACCGCCAGATCATCGAACCCGGTCGCCTGCACGCCTCCAGACTCACCAGTTTGCAGCTGTCCCCGTGAAGCGTCAACCACGTACCCGCTGATACCTACATCACTGAGATGAACATTCACAAAAGTAACACACCATACCTCTCCTGCAAGGTTAGTCCATCATAAAATTAACATCATAATCCATTCATGACAACACAATTATCAAGCCCTAACACACCACGTGTCAGCTTAACAAATTCCACTGGAACACGTCTGTTCAAAACTATTACCTAGCACAACGTCAGCGCAATGGTCCGATTCCAATTTCACGACAATTTCCACAAATGCACAATGAAAATTTTCCAAAACGATTCAAATTCCATCTTGTCACATATATTCATAATCAAACCGGGGTACCCTCCACATGGGTCTCAACACTCGCCCTTGATGAATATATTGACAAACCCTCGAAAAATATTTTGAAGTTTTTGGATTTGTCGAACAAGGCATGATGGAAAGGTCGAATCATGCTTGGACCAAAAGATAGGAACACATGTGTCAAGTCAAAGCTTCCCAAAAAAATCTCCCATTTTTAAAGAAATGCATGTTGATGTCTTTTTGAATTCTCCCTTTTAGGCAATATAGATGTCAATAAATTCGATGGAACAAGCACAAGGTATGATGCAAATGCAAATGCAAATGCAAATACTAGGAAGCTTTGAAAATTAATCATTTAAATGTTAAGCACATGGCAAATATGCTCAAGCAATGCAATTTTAGTTTGGTGCTCATAAGTTTATAAAATTCTAGTAAATCTATTTTTATATTGAAAGATGTGGCTATAAAATCACAATCCAAATGTTGCGGCGTAATAAGGCATCAAGTCGGCTTCGATAGAACACCATATGCAACCTTTTGAAAGCAATGTAGCATCAAATCGACAGCTTAACTAACTGTGCCTCCGACAACTGCTTCAAGGCTGAGGACCTTTATTGTTAGTTCTTCTATTTTTTTTTTGCGTGTCTGTTTCTGGCTCATCTGGCCCGTCGTTGCCTACGAAGATCATCTTCGGTTATAGATCCTTCTAAGCACATTTCCAAATTCTTCGAGAGTGTTACGGGATTTTGGTCTGAGTGGCAAGGATTCCAGAGTATTTTCAGGGAACAATTGTCCGGGGTTTCGTAGGCGCTATAAGTCTCAAAGCCTGATATTCCCTATAAGCACGAAACTTTCCCACCTAAGTGTCCAAATGTTTTCGCCAAGTTCACAAATCGACACACATGGCACAAAACCCTAGGCGATATATAAAGGAAGAAAGGGATAGCCATGACGAAGTGGGCTGCAAAAACTAGCCCGTCAGACTGAGTCCGACGGCTGTCAGACTTGGTCCGATGGATGAGCATGCCAACGACTAAGTCCACCAAAATGCAACCCTTCTATCGGACTGGGTCCGACCACCGTGTCCGACCAGGCCATAGACTTCTAGCGATTAAGTCCCTTAATGCAACCCTTCTGTCGGACTGAATCCAACCAGACCACTCCCAAAGTGAAACACTTCATCGGACTGGGTCCGAAGGATTAGGCTGCATCACGGGAAATTCAATCTGGACCGTCCATTCTTAGGATTTTCGCTTTGTACTTATAAATAGGAGCCACTAGCACGTGGAAAGTCAGAGAGCCTCATTTTGTAGCCACCCTTTGTCTTAGCCACCCTTGAGAGCTCTTCCTATGTTTGCCTCTCCACCCTTGGCCTCCATGAGTGCTTGAGAGAGGGAGAAGAAGAGAGGAAGGAGAAGAAGAAGGTGCCCCCTATCTTCTCCCATTCATCCCCAAGGTACTAGCCTCTCCCATAGTGTTCTTGCCCTAGTTTCCATGAGAGGGATAGGTGGTGTGAGGTAAGGCCTCCGGTTTTGTGCTATTGGGACTCTATTGCTAGAGGAGATTGTCACCAAGCGTGTTCTTCACCAATGCTTCGCCACATCCTTGCCTCCGTGTGTCGGTGGTCATCGCCGTGTGTCGGCGGTGCGACAAAATCTTCCGTGTGTCAGAGGTTCTCATGTGATGAGGTCAAAACCCACGTGTGTCGCTGGTATTCATCATGTGTCGGTGGTGTGTGCAAACCCTTCGTGTGTTGGAGGCCGATGCCATTTGTTTGTGCCGGGTGTGAGAAGCTCTTGTGTGAGAGAACTCACTTCCGTGTGAAGGTTTGGAACTCACGTACCATGTGTTGGTGAAGAGCTATCACGAGTGCATTGAGGGCTAGGGACGAAAGGGTACCGACTTCTCAGTGTGAGAAGTTTCCTCAACCGAGACGTAGGTGTTCATGTGTTGAGCACCGAACTTCGATAAACAACTTGGTTTGTGTCTCTCCTTCTTCACCCTTTACATTTCTGCACATCATATTGAGATCGAATCGAGCCTCCTAGTAGTCGAATCCGTGCTCAATTGCTAGGCGTAGTTCTCTTCCGTTCTTGGAACTCTAGATTTTCACTCGCTATATTGGGTAATAATTTGGACTAATCACTAAAGAAAATCAAAATTAAAATTTGAACTAGCCGATTCACCCCCCTCTTGGCTTAGGATCCTTACAATAGCAGACAAAATTAAGTATATTTCGTCGGCCACACCAAAGCAGACAAATAAATTTAGTATGGACTTTTTTCTATAGGACGACGAATATAATTTCCCCCTGCTTGGCACAATGGGATTTTAATTTTTTTGAATTATAAATAATTTTTATAAAAAGTTAATCTTTTTTCCTGTTAGAGCAACCGGTCATTGCCACATGTTCATGATGAAAATAGTTGCCAGCGGCCACCATCACCACGTGGCACATTTTCATTGAGCTAGCCCATCCGAAAATAGACATGACTTTACAAAAGACACGTTTTTGTCTTTGCCAGCAATTGGTTCTATTGCAAAAATGGGAGGCAAACAGGCTAGACAAACCTAACCTCGCCCCTCGCGTTGATGCCAGTGTCCTCGTGCTGCCCCGTTCCTGTCTCTAAAGTCTTTGTTGTTGTTGCTCCACCTTGCCTCGGCTTTCCTATAATAGTGCGAAATTACTGATGCCATGTGATCAACTCAGAAATGTGCCCACGAATTTTTTTTATTAGCGACGTGGTCCGACGAAATTAAGAGACGGTCGACAAAAAAAAAAAATTTTAGTCTATGTAGTTTCGTTAGTTTGTCGGCAAACTAGCTTTTAGCCAAATCGCACTCCAGTAGTGTTGATGTGGATTTACCGGTGGAAGCAACATTTTACGGAAGAGCAAGCCAAAATTGATGCCCGGATTTGCTCAAAAAAAATTGATGCCCGGAGATTATCCATTCAAAGTTTTTGAGAATGTTCGTGATAATGTGTACAAGATTTGCCATCTTCTTTTAAGTGCAACTTCTTTTAAGCATCCCCAGCAGGGCCCGTATATCACTGTAGCTACAGTACTCGTGAGCAAAAAATTCAAAACAGCAAGAGACGTGTGAGCAGCGCGGACAGATGCAGGGGCTGTCACAGCCTGATGCAGGGGCTTGATACAGCCCCTGCTGTTCATGCTTAGAATATATTTCTCATCTTTCTTTAAACAACAGAGTTGAGGAAACTCCTTTGTCTATTGTTCGTAATGAAGGAATCTTCTCACCGTCATGTTATTTGTCCATTGTTCATAATGACTAACCTATCACCTCTATTTTAAGTGCCCTTAACTCGTTCACATGTCAACAGGCTAGCGAAAATACTGCACTAATACTGCACTACTTCTTATCATAACACACACACACATTCAAATGAAAAATATTCTTCCTTGTACAATTACTTCCTGTATATTCAATGTATTTTGTTTCCTTTTTCTTTAAGGTTCGTAAGAGGGTTAGATTAGCTAATTTAAATAAATGATCTCCATAAAGAGTTACAAACAAAAAAGGATCAGGAACTCATTGATCTCATACCACCTATTGGAATTACTCAAAATTTGAATTTAAAATTTTTTATTTGGAAACTTGATTTCTAGTTTTTGAATTTGAATTTTGGATCGAACTGTTCAAAATTTGAATTTTGATTGAACGGTTAAAAATTTGAATTTGTCGATCACACATACCGGAGATTAGGATTTTTAAATTTTGAATTTGAAAATGTTGATTTTCAAATTTGATGTTTAGTTTTTGAATTTCAGTTTTGGACTGAACAATTCAAAATTGAAGTTTTAAATTTTTGATTTCTTATTTGATTACCGCAGTTTGAAATGGCATCACAATATCTGGCATAGTAGATCGACAAATTCCGATCCTTTTTGTGTTGGACACCTTTCATGAAGCTCAATGATCTATATTAGCCAAATGGTTTCACCCACAGGGGGGGGGGGTTCGTCGATACGGTAAGAAACTCCTTTTTTATTACTTTCTAATTGGTGTACTATGATGACTATTTTTGGCTTTTTTTGGATGGCTTATATGAACTGTCGCTTTGCTAATTTTCCTTTCAAACTGTGATGTTTTTGCGGTAGTGTGCATTTTGCTGTGTTTTTTGTGATGTTTTTGATTGACTAAATTACGTGCAGAATACCTGAACCCCGGGTATTTACATGGCGGGCCGCGAAGACCATCTAACAGACGATGGGTTGAGCCGGCCACACCCGCACGGGTATCACCCGGACTGTTGTTTGCCTTATACGGCAAGAAAATGATAAAAATATAAGTTTATCATTAATGGGGAAGATGCAATTGTAAACCCGGATAAATACGTGTCCGGGAAGTAAGGATAGAAATAGGAATCTGGAGAATCGAGCTAGGCGGATAGAGGGGGCTGAATAGATGCCAAAATTTTTTTATGACTTTTTCACCAAAAACCCGAAAAACTTGAGAACTATGTGTACCCTTCATTTGGGTGCATGAGAGTCATGAAATATTTGAGATCATGAAATCACAATCCTGTTTGTCAAGTGTTCAAATAAAGAAAATCAATTAAAACCTTACTTTTGAGGAAGAGATAATGTCAAAACACCAAAGTCACTTTACCAAAAGTAAAAGGCAGATTTCAGAAAATTGTCTTGTAAAAAGAGAGTGTTTCTTGCTGTTGTAAGGCACGAGAAATTTTTAATCTTTTTCTACACCCATTTAGGTGAGTCGTGATGGTCTCCTCCAAATTTTGGCATCAAACTCTATCTCCAAAATATAAGAAAAATAGTGCAACAAAGATTGTCAGAAACTTGAGACTGCAAGTTTGGGGCTCAGTATTCACTTTATAACTCACAAACGGGGGAACCAGTGGACTTAAAATTTTTACCAGAGATGGGTATGTGAGTCACGCATCTTTTCCAACTGGAATCATCTCAAAATGATTTTTCCAAATTTTGCTAATAATAAAATACTAACTGTTGCGCAGAGAAAAGTTTCTGTGCAGATTCCTAACAAGTCAAGAACTTGATCTCTTGTCTCTTATATGGTTGCAAAGGGTGTGTCAAATCATATTAGCAAACTCAAGACATCATAGACCACCAAGAACAAGCAAGAAATCAACAAGATTCATCTCTAAATAAGAGCTCCAAAAAGAAAAACAAAATTAAGAAGAAATAAGAGCAAATCAACGAAGATATTCATGTAGAAAAAGGATTTCATTGCATAGAAGTTGGTGGATTACAAGCTACACTCTTTGTGACCACAAGCACTTTAAATGCCACCCAAAACACACCCAACTCATCATGTCTATTTTGGAAATTTTCAGCTGTAAGTGGATGAAGGGAAGGGATACCCCATCCCCTCCATATATAGCTCAAGGGTCAGATGCAATAAAACCTATAGCTCATCTCCACCCTTCATTTAAAGATGAGTGGTATACAACTTACAAACTATAAGACGCTCGCGATAGAGAAAATATTCTCCACATATTCATTCGGGAAATATCTTCGCAGCATCCTCAGTCGCCATCCTCGCTTGGGCCCACCGAAAAGATTAACTTCGCCACCAAGTAACCGACACGCCAGCCTCCAGATGTCCCGGATTCCTTGCCATGGCGAAACTTCTCTAGTACACCACCTCATGTGACCGCCAGATCATCGAACCCGGTCGCCTGCACGCCTCCAGACTCACCAGTTTGCAGCTGTCCCCGTGAAGCGTCAACCACGTACCCGCTGATACCTACATCACTGAGATGAACATTCACAAAAGTAACACACCATACCTCTCCTGCAAGGTTAGTCCATCATAAAATTAACATCATAATCCATTCATGACAACACAATTATCAAGCCCTAACACACCACGTGTCAGCTTAACAAATTCCACTGGAACACGTCTGTTCAAAACTATTACCTAGCACAACGTCAGCGCAATGGTCCGATTCCAATTTCACGACAATTTCCACAAATGCACAATGAAAATTTTCCAAAACGATTCAAATTCCATCTTGTCACATATATTCATAATCAAACCGGGTACCCTCCACATGGGTCTCAACACTCGCCTTGATGAATATATTGACAAACCCTCAAAAAATATTTTGAAGTTTTTGGATTTGTCGAACAAGGCATGATGGAAAGGTCGAATCATGCTTGGACCAAAAGATAGGAACACATGTGTCAAGTCAAAGCTTCCCAAAAAAATCTCCCATTTTTAAAGAAATGCATGTTGATGTCTTTTTGAATTCTCCCTTTTAGGCAATATAGATGTCAATAAATTCGATGGAACAAGCACAAGGTATGATGCAAATGCAAATGCAAATGCAAATACTAGGAAGCTTTGAAAATTAATCATTTAAATGTTAAGCACATGGCAAATATGCTCAAGCAATGCAATTTTAGTTTGGTGCTCATAAGTTTATAAAATTCTAGTAAATCTATTTTTATATTGAAAGATGTGGCTATAAAATCACAATCCAAATGTTGCGGCGTAATAAGGCATCAAGTCGGCTTCGATAGAACACCATATGCAACCTTTTGAAAGCAATGTAGCATCAAATCGACAGCTTAACTAACTAGCATTTTCTTTTTATTTTCTTTTTTTTAAAATTTTTTCGAACACTTTCGAATGACTCCATAGGTTTAAAGAGAGCGATTGTTAGCAAATCACATCCCAAGAGTCACTGGAAATGGCCTCCTAGGTCACTCTGCTTCTCCTGTGTGTGTTTTTGCATTTTGGATTGAATTTGGGGGGGAGAGCCTCTCGCATTAATGCCTAGCAGTGCCCAGCATTACACTGAAGGAATCACACGTCTTGGCTATCCGATTCCCTTTCAAGTTCATGCATCTTATGTGCAATGGCAAGGTTTGTCATGAAGGATACCCGGTGAAACCCTCCAAAATTTGAAAGATTTGGCCAACAATAGATTACATCAAGTTGTAAGGATCACTGAAAGAAAACTGCAAACGCCTCATCGAGTAACAACATTTCAAAAGTGAAAATCTTACGTCACATAAAAAGTTTGGAAAAATCAAAAGCAATGTCATTTTTTGACTAGACAACAATTGAACGAGCTAGCATAAGCTGAAATATGAATAGTCTCGGCATCTTGCAAAGCCTAAATTAAAAAGCGTAGTAAACAAGGCTCTAAAACAAAATAAATCTATATACTAGTGCAAAATTTCCTGAAATTCTTACTCGACAAATGAGTTAACATTTTGCCGAAAAATGATGTGCAAGACGATCAGCAAAAAAAAAAAAATAGAGAGTCGGAAAACCAAGAAAATGCAACTGGGCTAATAACATGAATTAGGTAAGAACATAAACCATTCAAACTTAGACTCGCTCTCATCTGCCGTCTGCGACTTATATGGAAAGACAACTCTACACCTTGGATACTAGAGATACGGCACAGACCCTGTCTACCCAAAGACCTGTAAGACTTTGTAGGATTAAACTATCCTGAAAGGATCTCTATGCCGCCTAGAGGGGGGTGAATAGGCGAATAAAACGAAATTGCGGAAAAAATAAAGTCAAACAGTGACCAGCACGTCGGATGTTCCGATGGGGATCGGATGTTCCGACCTGATCCAGTAAGCCCTGTGTCGGATGTTCTGATCTAGGACGGATGTTCCAATGACGTCGGATGTTCCGATCCTGGGTGTTCTGGATTTGTCGAAAACCTGTAATAAAAACTGATTTCTCGCAAAACCAAGATTAGATCTATTTAAGAATATTCAGAAGAAGCCAATACCAATAGTAAAAACAACTAAACAAGACCAAGACGAAAATACACCGATTTTTGTTTACCGATGTTCGGATTTTTGAAGGGAGATCCTACTCACCGTTAGGGAAGGCACAAAGCCCGGATCACTAAGATCCTAATCCCCTCCCGGCGAAGCACACAACACTCACCGGCGATCACTAGTTGAATCCTTTTTCTTGCGTAGGTAGATTCGCACCATCACAAATTCCGGAGGCACGCCACACAAAGATCGGCGACTCACCGACGACACCTAGCCGTCTAGGAGCCCTTCAAACCTCTAAGAGTAACAAATGCGATGAAGAAATTTAGGAATCGCTAAGTGTTCAAGAATTGGACTCTAATTCGTGGAGCACTTGGGTGCCTTGATCTCTCTAGATCTAGATCTCACAAAGATGAACAAGAGAGAGACAAAGGCTAGGGTTCTTGAGAGAGATGATGAAGAATATGAATTAGGCTCAAATCAGAATGTAATCAGTGTGAGTAACCCTTCAGTGTGAGTAACCCTTTTGGCAGGTATTAGAGAAGGCTTTAAATAGGGAATCCCGAAAACTAGCTGTTGCTGAAGTTAATCCCACATCGGATGTTCCGACCCCGTCGGATGTTCCGATGGACTACTCACTGGATGGCGTGAAAAAATGATAGGCTGGCTTCACCATCGGATGTTCTGACCCTCGTCGGATGTTCTGATGGTGTAGGTTCTGTATGAGGTGTATTTTGAGTGAAAAACTCACACAAATTTTGATATACCTATTTTGAGCACTTAGGAACCTTTATATGCTTCTCCATTGCATCCCTCTTTATAGTACGGCATCCCTAGGACTCAATAATTAAAGATTTACAAATAGAAACTAGTCTTGATGCCTTCTTGTAACATATCCACTTTTGAGGGTACACCATCACATGTAAACATGCACCTTACGGATTTAATCTGTATAACATCTGTGTACAATTCTCCAATAGAAATATTAGCTCTATAATTGTTAATCATTAATCACCAAAATTACTTAGAGCACATATGCACTTTCAATCTCCCCCTTTTTGGTGTATTGATGACAACAATTATAGCTCACAAAAGAAATTATAAACAAGAATATAACTGGAAGCTCCCCCTGAAACTATGACATGAATAACAACGAGAGCTCCCCCTATATCCTTGGCGAATTTGAATCTAAATGCAGTATGGCAGGATATATCACACAATATGAAAATAGTTAAATAACTAGCAATTCACCATTACATCATCATCACAGAATAATTAAAGTCTTACAGCCACAACGTTCCACATAAAACATCGAGTTTAAAACATAGTTTTGCACACACTTAAACATTCAAGTTTGAAACATAAGAATTTAAGATAGGAATGGATAAATGATAACTTTTCTCCCCCTTTGGCATCAAGACGTCAAAAAGAAAGAAACTGAAAGCGGACTACTCAATCCACTCTATATCACTGCTGCTTGAACTACTACCACCTCCACCCTGAACAACAGCTCCACCGGTGACTTCATCATCATCGTCGTCGTTGCTGCCACCTGAAGGAGGAATCCCAAACAGTCCTCGAGTATAGGAGTCAATGGTAGTGTTGGGAGACTCAGAATCATCAGAAGAAAGAGGCATACCAAGATGCTTCTTGATGTCTTGAATGTGCTTGTGATTGTCGCGGAGACGCACAATTGTGTCCTTGACCCTTTCATTCGTCTTCGACACATATAAAAGATAGATTTCAGCATCTTCTTGATAGAGCCTCCAGAAGATAACGGGCTGGACCGTGCTGAGACGGGCCACGCTACCACGAGGAGCAGAAGAAGGACCAGCGCTATCACGGGCAGCAGAACTCCTCCTGGGCAGAGTTGCAGAAGTCCCACCAGGAGAAGCCAGTCCACGGGTGTCACAAGGTAGGGAGTATGCTTCACATCTAGTACAAACTTGAGACCAGTAACATGAATGATCATGCTCATCAGATAACGAGCATAAGGGCAGCTCCTCTTTGGATCACAAGCACTGATCTTGATCTCACACCAGATGAAATCCAGCACATAAAAAGGACTCTCACATAGACCAATTTTCAACAGAAGGTTGCGAGAGTAAGACAACACACGGGATGCATCACCTTCCTTGGGACAAAGAGTCTTGCGGACGATGTGATTCAGCACTTGATAGAAAGGTTTTATGGTCTCTGTTGCTCCTGCCTTAGAAGGGATAGGCCCATCATATAGAAATTTCAGCTCATGATTCTTAAGAGCATCCACATCATGGAGTTCCTCCATGTTGCCCTAGTGGATAGCTTCAGGTGTTGACCAAACTCCCTTTTCGAGAAGTTGTAGAATACTCCATTGCACATAAACCAGAGGAAGTCGTCAGCGGCACCCCCAGCAAAGTACAATGTAGTATAGAACTGACAAATAACTTCATCGTTCCAATCATACTTAAAACTCAAGATGTCGGTCAATCCCATGGTGTCACATGCAGAGATAACTTCATTGATGACTGAATTGACTGTCAACGCCATGCCTTCCCAATCAATGAATTGCATGCGCATGACTGGACTCTTCTTTTTCACAAAGGAAGCATCATAGAAATCTTGATGAAAGAAATTACAGAATCTTTCATCAGTCCCTTCTTCCTTCTCATACTTTAGAGGATCCTCAACCCTGGTGTGTTGAATCTCCTTGACATCCGCGACATAATAGCCGGAAAGCTTCGGAGTGACATTGTGAGTGAAAGTCCTCGTTAACTTCTTGATCAACAACGGACCAATTGGGTCACGGACATTTGCTCGCTTCCATTGAACCATTCTCTCATGATAGATCGTAGGATGCTTATTGGGCGAGGCAGAAGGAGGGCCGATAGTTGAACTTGAGGTTCGTTGCCGCTTCGAAGGATTGGCAACACCCTTGCCTTCGGGATCATGCTGAGAAGAAGACATCTGCATGATAAATAGAATAGACTCAAAGAATTGTAAAGGAATGCTCGGAATTGAGAGAATTTAGGTCCACACAGTACAGCCCTCGTCGGAACATCCGACAGACGTCAGAACATTCGATGAGCTGCACTGTAGCGAATCACAAATTTTGACAAATCTGAGTTCGAAATAGTGGAATTTGATGAGTTTTGATGTGAGAAATACAATGGTGAAATTTTATAAATCAACCGAGGTGTGGAAAACACTGAACCCAACTAGGTCAGTGAGTACCACGTCGGAACATCCGACGGGGTAAAGCAACTGTACAAATAGGGTTTGTCACATCTCGCATCAAAAGACCGAATCCGAGGCATCAACAGGTGGGGAACACTTCTATGAACAATATAGTAGCATATTTAGCCTCGAACTCGAACTAAAACGGCGCACATTTCACGTTCTAGAGGTTTTCAAGATTTGGAGCTTTTACCTTCAATGGAGGAGGATGGAGACGAGCAGGGAAGAGGCGGATGCGGCGGAGGAGGCACACAGGTCGCAAGATCCGCCGCCGCAATGTCCGCCGGCGCCGGAAGATCCGCCGCTGCCGAAACTCCCTGTGCAGTCGCCGCCTGAGAGGAGAGAGAGAGAGGGTAAAAGCTCTAGGGTAAAACCATGGGGTAAAAAGAACAGGGACCCACGCGGCTAAGTTAAATAGGTGGGAAAACTGGGACGAGTCAGAACATCCGACGGAACATCGGACGGACCCCTCACTGAACCGCACCGAAAGTTCCGACACCAGTCGGAACATCCGACGAGACCCTCGGTGGACCACATCGGAAGTTCCGATGCAGATCGGAACATCCGATCCCCCTCTTGCTGGATAAGAAAGTTTTAGACTCCAGACTCCTCGAAAATAGATAAGATTGCTCCGGGAGAGTATAGGGGAGTTCTAAGAATTGAGTTTACCCAAGAATGACCCGTAAGCATATCAATCAATCAAACTAAGGTCATCCGTGAATAAACAGGATATGAGTATCCGAAGAGCCAGATCAATCAATATATTTATATATAGGCCTATATGGCTATAGTAAAATAGATGACAAGATAAAGAAAAATTTTTCAATCACCAAAAAATATGTGCAACATTTCAAGCAACATTTCGAGAGTCAACGGTATTCAATTCACTTCGCAACTCACAGAATTTTCTCTCATCAAGGGGTTTGGTGAAAATATCAGCTAGTTGGTTTTCGGTTCTCACATGGGTAATATCGATATCACCTTTGGTTGAATGGTCTCTTAAGAAGTGGTGGCGAATATCGATATGTTTGGTTCAGGAGTGTTGAATAGGATTGCTGGCTATTTTTATGGCACTCTCATTGTCACACAAAAGTGGGATGTGGTTGAGGTTAAGGCCATAATCTCTCAAGGTTTGCCTCATCCAAAGTAGTTGGGCACAACAATGTCCCGCAGCAATATATTCAGCTTCAGCTATGAATAGGGCTACAGAATGTTGTTTCTTGGACGTCCACGAAACGAGCGACGTACCAAGAAATTGGCAAGTACCGGAGGTACTCTTCCTATCCACTTTACAATCGGCATAATACGCATCCGAATAGCCGATTAGGTCAAAATTTGACCCTTTAGGATACCAAAGGCCAAAGTTGGGAGTGTGTATCAAATATCTCAAGATTCTCTTGACTGTCACTAAGTGGCAATCCTTGGGTGCAGCTTGAAATCTTGCACACATGCACACAGTAAGCATAATATCAGGCCTAGATGCACAAAGATAAAGAAGAGAACCAATGATAGAACGATATACCTTTTGATCGACGTCCTTACCATTTACATTTAAATCAGGATGACCATTTGTTGGTATAGAAGTCTTAATTTGCTTGGCGTCGCTCATCTCGAACATCTTAAGCATATCTTTCACGTATTTTAATTGGCAAATGAAAGTTCCTTCCTTCATTTGTTTCACTTGTAGTTCAAGAAAAAACTTGAGTTCTCCCATCATTGACATCTCAAAGTGTTTAGTCATTAAACTACTAAACTCCTCGCAAAAACACTCATTAGTGGATCCAAATATGATATCATCAACGTAAACTTGACATATAAAGATATCACCATTTACTAGCTTAGTAAAGAGTGTAGGATCAGATTTACCCATTTCAAAATCTTTTCTTACCAGAAAATCCTTCAGGCACTCATACCATGCACGAGGTGCTTGTTTCAATGTATAAAGCGCCTTGTTGAGTTTGTAGACATGATTTGGATATTTTGGATCTTCGAAACCCGGTGGTTGCTCAACGTAGACAAGCTCGGAAAGTGGACCGTTAGGAAAAGCGCTCTTGACATCCATTTGCCACAACTTAAAGTCATGGTGAGTAGCAAAAACAATTAAAATTCTAATAGCATCTACTATTGCTACGGGAGCGTAAGTCTCACCACAATCCAAACATTCGATTTGCGTGAAGCCTTGTGCAACCAACCGTACTTTTTTTCATGTCACTACACCGTGTTCATCTTGTTTGTTGCGGAAGACCCATTTTGTACCGATGATATTTTGCTTCGGTCTTTCCACCAACTCCCACACTTTATTCCTAGTAAAATTGTTTAACTCCTCTTGCATGGCAATAATTCAATCGGGATCCTTGATAGCTTGATCTATATTGAGTGGATCAAGAGAGGAGACGAATGAGTAAAATGCACAGAAATTTAAAAGACGAGATCTAGTAATTACTCTCTTGTTTATATCACCAATGATGTTTTCGACGGGATGATCTCGTTGAACACTTTGGCGTACTCTAGGATGTGCATTCGGTGGATTGGAATCTTCATCATCACCTTCAGTTGACTTGTCATTTTCATCATCTTTAACAATTGTTGGCGGTTCGACTTGAGTTGATAAAGATAGTGAATCATCGTCTTCTACGCCTTCTTGAGGTTTGACATCACCGATAGCCATTTTCTTGATCGCTTCACACGATGGTTCTTCTTGATCTAGCACATGTTGATCAACTTGCTCTACTTGGGAGCCGTTAGTCTCATCAAATGTTACGTCAAGCGAGATTTCGACCACACCGGAGGTATTGTTGAAAACTCGGTAGGCGTAAGCATTTGATCCATAACCAAGTAAGAAACCTTCGTCAACTTTAGGAGCAACCTTAGAACTTCTGGATTTCTTATTCACAATATAACACTTACTGCCAAAGACTCTTAAGTATAAAATATCTGGCTTGTTACCGGTAAGGAGATCATACGAAATTTTCTTCAGTAACTTGTGTAGATAGGGTCGGTTGATGGCGTGACATGCGGTATTCACAGCTTCCGCCCAATATATGTCCGAAACCTTGTATTCATTCAGCATGGTCCTCGCCATCTCGATGAGGGTTCGATTCTTGCTCTCGACCACCCCGTTTTGTTGAGGGGAGTAGGGAGCCGAGAACTCGTGCTTAATGCCTTCCTCATCAAGATATTCTTCAACATCGGTGTTTTTGAATTCCTTTCCGTTATCACTTCGAATCTTCTTAATCTTCACTTCATATTTGTTTTAAGATCTTCTCATAAACTTCTTCAATATTCCTTTTGCTTCTATCTTATCATGCAAAAATAATACCCACGTGAAGCGTGAAAAATCATCAACAATAACAAGACCTTATTTGTTACCTCCTATACTTATGTATGCAATCGGTCCAAAGATGTCCATATGTAGTAGTTGTAGAGGACTTGTCGTGGTCATCACATTCTTCGAAGGATGGGGTGCTCCAACTTGTTTTCCCGCTTGACATGCGCTACAAGGCCTGTCTTTCTCAAACTTCACATTAGTTAGTCCAATGATGTGATTCCCTTTCGAGAGTTTGTGAAGATTTCTTATACCAACATGGGCTAGTCAGCAATATCAAAGCCAACCCATGCTAGATTTAGCCAGTAGGCATATCCCAGGGCTAGGCCTATCCATGGAGAAATCCATAAGATAGAGCTTTCCCTTTCGATGACCTTTAACGGCTATTAAACCATCATTCCTTCGAACGGCATTCGCACCATCACAAGAAAAGATACAATCGTAACCGGTAGCATAGAATTGTTGTACCGATAATAGATTGTATTTCAATGAATCCACAAGTAAGACATTTGTAAGAAAAAGATTTTCAGAAATTGCAATCTTACCAAGACCAAGTACATCAACTTTACTGTTATCTACAAAAGTAATGCTCTCACTTGGTTGATTGTAACAATTAATTTGAGAGAACATTCCCTTCTCTCCGGTCATATGATGAGTGTAACCGCTGTCGAGAACCCAACTAGGTCTACCGGAGAGATATTCGTACAAAGTTCAAGTTTTGGTCTTAGGTACCCAAATTTGATTGGGTCTTTTGAGTTTAGTCACAAGAGCCTTTGGGACCCAAATGGATCTCACCAAAGGTGCATTATTACGCTTTTGTCCAACATGATACACAAACACTCTACCAAGATTATTCTTTCTAAGAATGTAAGAATCATTAAAAGTAGAATGAGAAACGTGAGCCTTTGAGCTTTGCTCTCTCACAAAATGGATTGGCTTAGTAACTGGAGTCACCACAACATGCGCTTTCTTACCCTTTGGTGGAATATAGCCAAGTCCGGCCTTTTTGAAATTTCCTCTTCTCTTGTCTAGTATCTCATCAAGTCCCTTACGCGACTTATAAGATTTTTGAATACCATCCTCAAGTAGACCCTTCAACTTCTCATTCTCACTAGCAAGATCTTGTAAAGTGGCGAAGTTTGTTGCACAAGCATTTACATCTACATTGTAACACCTTGCACAACCATTGCTAGTGGAAGGAGGTGAGTCACAAGTTGCATTTGGAAGAGTAGAGGTGCTCTTCAAAAAATCATCAAACTTTACTATAAAAGTCTCATATGCTTCATTTGCACAAATAAGTTCTTCTTTGAGTGAAGAGTTGATGATCTCAAGAGAGCTTGTTTTGGATTTGACCTTAGAAAATTCTTTGGTCATCTCCTCAACCTCTTCTTTTCCAATGCAAGTTCCTTCTCAAGTTAAAGGTTTCTCTCCTTTTCAAGGATGAGCAAGTCTTCTCATTTCTCAAGAAGATCCTCTTGTTGCTCAACCCTCTCCATTAGCTCGGTTAACTTACCCATATCAAACCTTCTCATCATCTTGACCAAACTAGCATGACTCATATCATACTCATTATCACTAGAATTGTTAGTATAAGAATTGACTAGAGATTTAGAAGATCTTGATGATACCTTAGGGCCCTTGGCCATAAAGCACATCGATGGTTCATCATCGTCATCCGTCAATTCGCCAAATAGTGATGAGGTCGTTTTTGGGATAGCCATTCCAATGCAAGCAACATTCTCATCGTCGGACTCGGAGTCGGAGTCGGATTCGGAGTCCCACTCCTCACCAATGTGAGCTTCACCTCTTAAACTTTTCTTATGCCTTTTGCTCTTTTCCTTGTCATTCTTATAACTCTTTTCTTTCTTCTTTTCTTCCTTGTCCTTAACCTTCTTGTGTAGGCACTCGGCAATGAAGTGTCCGGTTTTATCACATTCATAGCATTTTCTCCTTGAACTTCTTGAAGATTTGAATTTTCCGGAGTCCTTCTTGCCTTTACTATTGTAGCCATTATTCTTGAGAAATTTATTGAATCTTCTCACAAAGAACGTCATCTCTTCCATATTCATTTGCCCATCTTCATCATCACTGTTTGAGCTATCATCCTTTGCCTTTGACACTTTGCTCGCCTTCAAAGCTATGCTCTTCTTCTTTGTAGATTAAGCCATCTCTTTTATGTTTGAAGCCTCTTGATCCATTAGCTCATCACTAAGAATTCTTCCAAGTACTTCATGCGGCGTGATTGAGTGATAGTTGTCTCTATCCCGGATCATTTGCACCAAGTGAAGATTGGTTGGAGTGATAGCCCGGAGTAGAATCTTGACCACCTCATGATCAGTGAGAGACTTGCATCCAAGCCCCTTGGCCTCATTTACCAACACCATGAGCCGATCAAACATTGTCTTGTAGTCTTCTCCTTCCTCTAGGATAAATCTTTCTAGTTTGCCATTTATAAGCTCTATCTTGATCTCCCTCACACTTGATGTGCCTTCATGAACAATCTTGAGGGTATCCTAAATTGTCTTGGCTTCTTCAAGTCCGTCAACTCAGTTGAACTCACTTGGGCTCAAAGTACCAAACAATGCATCGACGACTTGATAGTTGCGGAAGGAGTCTCTTTCCTCATCAGCAGTGAGATTCTCCGGTACCTTGGGCTTGAAACCTGTTTCTACAATTCTCCAAATAGAAGGATGAATAGATATTAGATACATCTTCATCTTATGCCTCCATTGTAGGTAGTATGTGCCATCGAAGTGAGGCGCACGCCCAGTGGGAACAGAGACATGAGATGAAGATGTTGTATCAGGATAAACATAAGGAATAGCAGCCTTTTTGTTGCATTCACTTGAAGTCTCGATCTCGGTATCATCTTTGTTGTTAGGCATGATTCTCCAAGCTGTTAAGCTCAAAACAGGAGGTTAGGCTCTGATACCAATTGAAAGGATCGCTATGCCCCCTAGAAGGGGGTGAATAGGCGAATAAAACGAAATTGCGGAAAAAATAAAGTCAAACAGTGACTAGCACGTCGGATGTTTCGATGGGGATCGGATGTTCCGACCTGATCTAGTAACCCCTGCGTCAGATGTTCTGATCTGGGTCGGATGTTCCGATGACGCCGGATGTTCCGATCTTGGGTGTTCTGGATTTGTCGAAAAGCTATAATAAAAACTGATTTCTCACAAAACCAAGATTAGATCTATTCAAGAATATTCAGAACAAGCCAACACCAATAGTAAAAACAACTAAACAAGACCAAGATGAAAACACAGCGATTATTGTTTACCTATGTTCGGATCTTTGAAGAGAGATCCTACTCACCGTTAGCGAAGGCACAAAGCCCGGATCACTAAGATCCTAATCCCCTCCCAGCGAAGCACACAACACTCACCGGCGATCACTAGTTGAATCCTTTTCCTTGCGGAGGTAGATTCGCACTTCCACAAACTCTAGAGGCACGCCACACAAAGATCAGCGACTCACCGGCGACACCTAGCCATCTAGGAGCCCTTCAAGCCTCCAAGAGTAACAAATGCGATGAAGAAATTTAGGAATCGCTAAGTGCTCAAGAATTGAACTCTAATTCGAGGCGTACTTGGGTGACTTGATATCTTTAGATCTAGATCTCACAAAGATGAACAAGAGAGAGACAAAGGCTAGGGTTCTTGAGAGATATGATGAAGAATATGAATTAGGCTCAAATCAGAATGTAATCAGTGTGAGTAACCCTTTTGGCAGGTATTATAGAAGGCTTTAAATAGGGAATCCCAAAAACTAGCCGTTGCTATAGTTAATCCCACATCGGATGTTCCGACCCCGTCGTATGTTCCGGTGGCTATCGGATGTTTCGATCTGCGTCGGATGTTCCGATCGACTACTCACTGGATGGCGTGGAAAAATGATAGGCTGGCTTCACCATCGGATGTTCTGACCCTCGTCGGATGTTCTGATGGTATAGGTTCTGTATGAGATGTATTTTGAGTGAAAAACTCACATGAACTTCGAGATACCTATTTTGAGCACTTAGGAACCTTTATATGCTTCTCCATTGCATCCCTCTTTATAGTACGGCATCTCTAGGACTCATTAATTAATTAAAGATTTACCAATAAAAACTAGTCTTAATGCCTTCTTGCAACATATCCACTTTTAAGGGGTACACCATCACATGTAAACATGTACCTGATGGATTTAATCTGTATAACATCTGTGTACAATTCTCCAATAGAAATATTAGCTCTATAATTGTTAATCATTAATCACCAAAATTACTTAGAGCCTAGATGCACTTTCATATCCAAAGGAGAGAAGAAAGCCTATTACGCATGATAACAATTTAAGCACAAGATGAGAGGTCTGTGTCACAACATGCCAGAAGTCTCTGTGGAGAGTGCTGACTGCCTAAACACAATTTATTTAAGCATGAATGCAACCCAAATGCAAATGCAGAGAAAACAAAAAGAATATATTACATATAATAAAAGTAGGCTACGTGTTCAGGAAGGAATGATTGTAATCCTGGATAACTACGTGTTTAGGAAGGAATGATAGAAATAAGGATCCTGTGGACTATATGTGCCCCGGGTATCCTCTAGAAGGCCCATAAGGGAGCAGATAGGGGACGATCCAAGTCGGCTGATCAATGATAGAGACCACTCGGGTTACACGCGCCTTGAGCTCCAAGGAAGTTCCCGAGGATATAATCTATCTCCATGTAATTAGCAGATCAACACATGCATGGCATGTAACAGCATAACAGAATTAGCTATCGTATACCACGTGCTATCTTGTAACTCTACCTCCCCCTACACTATAAGGCCATCGACACGAATCATCATAGACCACATATAGCATCATCTTGCATCCCGCATCTTGATCCACCATATAATCCTAGAGCACAGAAAGTAGGGTATTACCTCCGTTGAGGGCTTGAACCTGTATAAACCCTTGTCTTATGCTACCATGTAGCTTAGTTCTTGATTAGCGTCCCCTCGTACAAATTCATTACCGGCGGTGACCCCCCAGTTAGTCACCAGTCGACAGTTGGAGCGCCAGGTAGGGGGCAGCGTCAAGATCGTCTCTTAAGTTAGATGGCTTCTTCGAGATCGCCGTACGTCGCCATGAGGCTGGGAGAGTCCCTTCGCTTCGGCACCCTGGACTTCATTGCCGACGGCATAGGCAATCTTTACCTCTCTCCCCCTGGAGAGATTCCTTCGCAAGGAGGCGCGCCCAATCAATGTGACCCATTGCCCTTTGGCTTCGAGAATTTAGCAAGTGCCTTCAACGGATTGACCCCTCGCTGTTCGCCTTCGCACCTCCTCCCAAGGAAGGCGAAAAAGGACTCGTCGGGCTCAACCGCATGGGCGTGGATTGTATTCCGCCCTACAACAACACAGTGCCTTCGGCTGGATTTTCCTCTGGACTTGAGAGCTTCGCTGCGGCCTCCGCACGGATCTCATCTGAGATTTGGATGAGAGATAACAAGTCGGCGAGCGCGCCAGATCCACTCGGATCAGATCCATCTATGATCGTGGGTGTCATCAATGCTTGCCAACCCATTGGACAGAGCAAACAAGTTAGCCTCTCAGTTTCTGACTCCGAGTCCGACAGGAGCGCTGAGATTCGAAATTACTGAGAGGTTTTCGTCCTAGGCGCGGATGATCACCACTCTACTTCTCCGCTTGTCGCGTACGCAGAAACCGACACTAGCGCAAACCATCCTCGCCAAATGGAGAACCAAGATCGCATGCGTCAACTTCGCGTCCACGTCCAGAATGTGCTTCGCATGGTGAAGCTGAGGGATCAAGAGGTCTACACGACTCCCCAGGCAAATGTCATCGCTTCGAAGACTCTACTCGAGACCATCGCGCCGCAACTTCCAGAAGGAAGCCTATTTGCCCAGACCCTCGCCCGAGCGACGGCCATGGTGGAGATGGCTGCAATTCAGCAAAACGAGGCAATCCCTGCTCCGACCGCATCGGCTCGCAGCCACTCCACGCGCAATCGGAACCGGGCTCGCGCCTCCGCAGCTGGCGATTGCCACCAATCGCCTGCCCACGATCTTTGTCAAGACATTGAAGCCAAGCAGCGGGAGCGCAGTAACTACGAGCGGAATTCTCATGGCCATCATAGCCGTCGCAACGATGACCAAGCTAAGAGCACCGCCAGTCGGCGCGACCACCGTTAGGAGCAGCGCCAAGGCCCGTGGTGGGAGCATCGTAGTAGATCCCCAACGCGGAGGCGGCCGCGCTCGTTGGAGGGGATTCGGGCCTTCACCCCGGATCTTCGTCGAGTGGTTTGGCCGGATGGTTTCAACCTCAAAGGCATCGACAAGTTCGATGGCGAGAGGGACCCAAAGAACTGGCTGCAGGTTTACGTCTTAGCAGTCAGCGCGGCAGGAGGTGATCAGAATGTTGTGGCAAACTACTTGCAGGTCACTTTGACCCCAACCGTCCAAACCTGGCTAACAGGACTTCCGGAGAACTCTATCGAGTCTTAGGACGACCTCCAGGAGCAGTTCATCGCTAATTTCCAAGGGACCTATGAAAGGCCCGCGGGGAGATGAGAGATTGGACAGCTACATAGGCGCAAGAACGAGACTCTTCGTGAGTTCCTCAAGCGCTTTACCAAGAAGAAGAACAAGATCCGGGACGTTTCGGAGCAAACAGTCATCGACGTCTTCTTTGCCGGATGCAAATCCGAGGAGTTAATCAGGCAGATGACCCGGGACCCCCCATGTAATCTCAAGGCCATGTTCACAATGGCAGACCAGGAAGCCGAAGATGAGGAGGCCATCGCGAATCATCGCGGTGGAAACGACGGAGGCCCCAAGAAGAAGCCTAACGATGAGCAGGTCAAACCCAAAGATAAGAAGCGAAAGGGGGACGAGATGGTCACCAACATGGAGCGCAACCGACCTATGCCTCCAACGACAACGACTACAAAAAATTGATGGATTCGCCGGGAGACGAAGGAGGTAGGTCGGCCGACCCACCAATACCGGGAGACGAAGGTGGTAGGTCGGCCGACCCACTTAGGCCGGCCGACCCACTTAGGCCGGCCGACCCACTCTTGAGCCTCCTCGGGTTCCCCTTTGGAGGAGGGATGGATGACACGTGTCCCTACACGTGGAGCACCCCGGTGGGCTGCGCAACACTATAAATAGACCCCCTATCCTCACTTGTAACACAACACACTACACTTTCACATTTTCATTCCACTTAGTAGAGTAGCTCTTAGTTAGTAGAAGTTGGGAGTTAGTGTCAAGTCGAGCCGACGCTCGGAGTTTCGGAAGTGTCTTCGGGAATTCAGGTAATAGCTCTTGTACCCTTTCTTAATTGTTTCAATTAGTGAGATTACTTCATTCATTGCTATAGTGTTGAACTTTATTTGAGCTGAGTATATCTGCATAAATGAGTTGCGTAGATTTGCTTTACCGGTAGCTTATATTCGTCTGGAATCAGTTTAGGTTCTCACTCATATACTGTTAGAGCCAGGCATTGATCCTAGATCAACTTCTTTTAGTAGTGAGGAAGATTGATTAGGAATAGTCGCAGACGTGGTGTCTGAGACTAGGACTAACTCAGTTTACACCCGAGCCCACGTATATGTGGTAGGTGGTAGGTGGTGACAGCCCTATCCATCCGTAGGTACTAAGTATCTCGTGCGTAACCCACAGTGTCCGGCTTTGGACCAGTAGAGCCAAATCAAAACGATCATAACCATTCGGGATTCCAATTCAGGATAGCGGGTGGTAGTGAGTGTTCGAGCTCCGACGACGAATATCAAGTGGACCACTAGTTGATTACCCTAAGCTCGCTCAAGTAAACTAAATCACACGATTTTGTGAACTTATTAAAACTTGTCCCATTGTCCTCCCAACTGTCTATCTAGCTAGTGTAGCTTTCTCTTTAATTGTGTGAATATTTATCAGGTGTGTGTGTGTCCCGGTCTTTTTATTTATCCTAACCCCCGTTACCTAGACTGGCTGGTATTTTAAAAAATTAACATATAGAGGATTATCTCTTTAAAACCTCGTTCCTTGTGGATTCGATAACTCTAGGAATACTCCTAGTGAAAACTACTAGCGATATCCGTCCGCTTGCGGATTAATTTCTTTGAGCGTAAGAATCGCCAACAAATACCACTCTGACAGATCTCTTTGCCCGTCACGTTCGGGACTAAGGATAACTATCGGACCGAGAGTCTGAGTTTCGAAGTGGCTGATTTCGAGACGGCATATCATGCCATCTTGGGAAAGCCGGGGATTGTGGAATTCATGGCTGTTCCCAACTACACTTATCTCGTCTTAAAGATGTCAGGTCCCAATGGTGTAATCACCCTCCCTGGTGACGTTAAATGCCCCTCGCTCGCGACAAATAAAGTCGCGATGGCATGCACTAGACTCATCTGCCGAGATGGAGAAAATCCGCCGAGGTCGATCCTTCAGAGGAAGGGACGTCCCCGCCAAGAAGCAGGCCAAAACATCCATCCAAGCAGCCGAAGAAACCAAGAAGATTCTGTTGGACCTGTCTGATCCAACCAAGACGGCCGTGATTGGGACAGGGCTCGAGAGCAAATAGGAAGACGCGCTCGTCACT
This sequence comes from Raddia guianensis, assembly GCA_036346415.1. NCBI lineage: Eukaryota > Viridiplantae > Streptophyta > Magnoliopsida > Poales > Poaceae > Raddia > Raddia guianensis. The sequence goes on from CM070539.1 coordinate 40,777,812, forward strand.
TTCCTCCGGACCAACCAGTACGTGTTCGCTTGGAAGCCTTCGGACATGCCTGGTGTTCCGAGGGAGGTGATCGAGCACTCTCTCACGCCGATTTAAAAGGCGGCCGACCAAGCAATGCCTGCGAAGATTTGCCCCGGATCGGAAGGACGCCATACGGAGCGAGCTCACCAAATTGTTGGCCGCTCGGTTCATCAAAGAGGTGTATCACCCCGAGTGGTTTGCCAATCCGGTCCTAGTGCAGAAGAAAAATAAGACATGTCGGATGTGTGTCGACTACATAGACCTCAACAAAGCGTGTCACATGGATCCTTTTGGGCTCCCCCGCATCGACCAAGTGGTGGATTCCACCGTCGGATGCGAGCTCTTGAGTTTTCTGGACGCCTACTCAGGCTATCATCAGATTAGTCTGAAGGAGGAGGATTGCATCAAGACATCGTTTATTACGCCTTTTGGTGCTTTCTGCTATATCACAATGCCAATCGGGCTGAAAAACGCTGGCGCGACTTATCAGCGCACCATACAGCGGTGTTTTCACACTCAGCTCGGACGCAACGTGGAGGCATACGTCGACGACGTCATCATAAAAACAAAATTCATATGGGATCTCATAACAGATCTGACCAAGACGTTCGAGAGCCTAAGGGCGTATCGGATGAAACTAAATCCCGAAAAGTGCATTTTTGGGGTTCCGTCTGGTAAACTACTCAGATTCATCGTCTCCAACCGGGGGATCGAAGCCAATCCGGAGACGGTCAATGCCATCATCAAGATGAAGCCCCCGGCCAATCAGAAGGATGTGCAGAAACTCACTGGATGTATCGTGGCACTCAGCCGATTCGTTTCCCGACTCGGGGAGCAAGGCATGTCTTTCTTTAGGCTCTTACGCTGACAAGACGATTTTCAGTGGACAGCGGAAGCACATGAAGCCTTTGAAGATCTTAAGAGGTTCCTCACCACGCCTCCGGTGTTGGTCCCTCCCATGCTCCAAGAGCCCCTCTTACTCTACATCGGCACAACGACTCACGTCATCAGCAGCGCTTTGGTGGTTGAGCGAGATGAGGAGGGCTCCCTTCAGAAGGTACATTGTCCGGTCTACTTCGTAAGCGAGGTATTGGGCGAATCTAAAACAAGGTACCCACAAGTTCAAAAGCTTCTGCATGCTGTGTTACTCACATCGCGGAAGCTCAAGCATTATTTTCAAGAGCATGAAATTTCGGTGGTTACTTCCTTCCCACTTGGAGACATACTTCATAATCGGGAAGCCACTGGAAGGATTGCCAAGTGGGCAGTTGAGCTTGGAGCCTTTGAAATAAAGTTCAAGCCTCGATTAGCCATCAAATCTCAAGCATTGGCCGACTTCGTCGCCGAGTGGACAGAGGCCCAGACCCTAGCAGCAAAGGAGAATCTCGAGTACTGGACGATGTACTTTGATGGTTCCCTCATGCTCAGCGGCGCGGGGGCTTGGATTTTGCTCATATCGCCGACTGGAAAGAAGCTACGCTACGTCCTCCAGATATTGTTTCCCGTCAACAACAACACCACCGAGTACGAGGCACTCATCCACGGGCTACGCGTGGCCATATCGCTTCGTGTCAGACGGTTAATGGTACGCGGGGATTTCCTACTCCTGGTCAACCAAGTTCACAAGGAGTGGTCTTGTATTGGCGATAGTATGGCGGCTTACTGTCAGGAGGTACGGAAGTTAGAAGACAAGTTCGACAGACTAGAGCTTACATACGTGCTCTGCCGCGACAACGAAGCAGCGGAAGAGTTAGCGCGGATGGGATCCACTCGGGCGCAAGTCCCGACTGGTGTTTTCATCCAGGAACTACGCGCGCCGTCTATCAAGCTACAGTCTGCACCGGGAGAAGATCAGGAGAAGTAGCCAGAACCCGATGCAGAGGTACTATCAATTAATCTCAGGTGGACTCAGCCTTACTTAGATTATCTTCTGCGTGACGAGTAGCCTGAGGATCGAAGCCTTGCCGAGTGCATTACATGCCGAAGCAAGAGCTACAAGGTAGTTGGGGACGAGCTTTTCAGAAAAAGCAGTTCCGGGATACTATGGCGTTGCATATCCGAGCAAGAAGGCAGAGATCTACTTAATGAAATTCACTCGGGGGAATGCGGGCACCACGCGGCAACCAGTACCCTGGTGGGCAAAGCCTATCGGCAAGGATTCTTCTAGCCAACCGCGGATACAGATGCGGAAGACATAGTACGCAGAAGTGACGGGTGTCAGTTCTTTGCACGGCAAATTCACATGCTGGCCCAAGATCTACAAACAATTCCAATCTCTTGGCCCTTCGTCGTTTGAAATCTAGACATGGTGGACCCCCTCAAGCGAGCGCAAGGCGGATTCACTCATCTCTTCGTCGCCATCGACAAGTTTACCAAATGGATCGAAGCCAAGCCGGTGGCAGTTATCACGGCCGCCAAAGCACACGAGTTCTTCCGGGACATCGTCATGCGTTTTGGCGTACCCAATCGCATCATCACCGACAATGGCGTTCAGTTCAAAAGCAGCGAATTTCAAGATTGGGGCGAGGATTTGGGCATCAAGATACGCTATGCCTCGGTGGCCCACCTAAGGAGCAACGGGCAGGTTGAGCGTGCCAACGGATTGGTGCTACAAGGGCGTAAAGCCAGAATCTACGATCGCCTAAAGCCGTATGCTACGCGCTGGGTCAAGGAGTTGCCTTCGGTGCTCTAGGGGCTCAGAACGACCCCAAGCCGAGCAAACGGGCAGACACCCTTTTTCCTAGTCTATGGCTCGGAGGAGGTCCTCCCGACTGAATTGAAGTTCCGGTCCCCTCGGGTCGCCGGTTTCGACAAAGACCAGTCGGATGAAACAAGACGTGAAGACCTCGATCGGCTCGAGGAAGCCAGGGAAGCAGCAATGATCCAGTCGGCAAAGTACCAACAGAGCCTGCGTCGCTACCATCAGCGTAACGTACGGGGCCGTGCTTTCTCCAAGGGAGATCTGGTCCTCCGAAGGAATCAAAAGCACGAGCATAAACTCTCCCCACTCTGGGAAGGCCCCTATGTGATCGCTGGGTGACCCACCCGGGGGCTTACTGGCTACATCGCGAAGATGGACTGAAGTGCCAAATACCTGGAACATCGAGCAGCTATGTCGTTTTTACTCTTAAAGTTTTGTATTCAAGCAGCATCTAATTAGTTCCCTTCTTTTGACTTGCTACTCGGCCATAAACGACCAAGCAGTAAGTCGGAGGCTACACTAAATAGTGTGCGGAGTCAACCGCACCATATCTTATCAATAAAAGTTATTTTCTCTTTACATGCGTCGATCAAATTCGGGTATTATGAAAATTCTTGAGTAATGGCGCTTCTATATCCCAATGACAACGTTTAGCTACTCCGTGGTTGCATAGGGAGAAAGCCAAGTGCTAATTCCTGGCACTCAGGGGCTGGACCAGTCGGCGGATGCGTTTCATGAAAAAGGATAAAGCGTACTATCCGGATAAACCGGATCACCAGTATTGAGGATCAATCAAGTGTTTCCATTACAGATACATCTATAAGTCCAAGTGTTCGACAATGTGGACAACAGTCGGACGAACTTCTTCCAGTAATGCACAGGCTTTCTCCTCCGTGCAAGCAAATCCCTCCTTCACGGCTTCACAGTCTAGACGGGGGAAGTTTGACTTTGCAATCGCGAGGCCTTGGCTGGTACATGTTATTGCTGCCTCCCGTGTGAACACCTTGATCCACTCAGGAAGGGCATCGAGACGGGTCATCAGGAGGTTAGAATCAGTCCGCAGCTCTTCTTCTGGGTAAAGGCATTGGAGTGTTGGGACTATTCCCACCAGAGCTTGGCGGCAAAGCTCGTGGGAGGTTTTCACATCATCGTCAAGAACTTGGAATTGTGCCTTGGTCTTCTGCCGGTACTCTACATAGCCAATCAGGTGTAACGCATCAGTCGGACTCAGGTGGGGTTGAGCTAGGGAGAACCAGTGGAGGAAGTTACCTTCGAGTTCTTTAGCCGATTTCGCGGCTTGGGTGTTGGCTCGGAAGACTTCTTCCTCCAGGGCCTTCTGCATCTTCTCCAGGGCCTTCTGCCCCGCCTCCAGTGCTATATTCGAAGGCAAGTCTCATGGAGCATTATTTCGGTGAAGGTTTAGGACTATTCGAGATTTATACCTCGGATGGTGTTGGACTCTTCTACGTGGCGGAACCGGAGTTTAGTGACTTCTCGCTGGAGCTCTTCGATCCGGCCGCGATATTGCGACTTAGCGGCATACATCGAGTTGTCATATTCGTCGTGGGTCTTTAGCTCGCCCACTGTTTTCTCCATGCATATGACTTCTGCCTCGACCTCTCTTTCATGCGCTGCATGGAGATGGGAGGGAGATTAGCGGGATTCCCTTATGCAAAGCAAGGATTCAGGGCAGGGAAAGGTTTTACCTTATACATCACGGCTTGAGCCGCTGCCATATTGTCCAGCACTTCCCACTCTTCGGCCTCTTGCCCGTCGTCGACCTCGCAGCCCTCCATCTCCTTCCTCCAGTTCAATCGGAGGGGTGGAGCGTGAGCTTTGGCAGAGGGGCGAGGAATCTCCTCGATTTCTGGTTCCGAGCTTCCTGAAGCCGGAGCTGGGACTTTCCCCTTCGCCGCCGAGGATCGGCGAGTGGCAGAAGATGGACCGGAGTCTAGGCGAGGCGCAGCGTGCTGAGTCGAGTCCTCAGCAGATTGGGGCTTGGCTTGACAATCGGACTTTGGAGGCTCCGAGGCTGGCACCTTGCTACCACGCGAGCTTGGCGGCTCATCAATTCATCATTATCTTCGATGGGTTTTCTGAGAAGCATTTGAAGATTATTCAAGATACAAATTCCTGGCAAATCATGAAGGGAAAATAGCGTGAGGAAATATCTCTGTGAAGACATAAAAGACTTAAACCCAAATCAGACGCCCGAATCACTCGGGCCCGAGCTAGGAGGTTTCTCTGCCCCCGACGCGGCCGCTGGGTCAGCGGACTAGGGAGGCGGAGGGCCTTGTTACTGCCTTGCCTGGGCTGAAGGCGACCTCGTTGCTGGGTGGCGGCGGCGCAAGAGCGGGACGTTGTCATCATCGTCGTCCTCATCCGAGTACCCTGAAGCAACCCCTTTGCCTTTATTGGCTGGAGGTGCACTAGTCGAGCCCTCAGCTCGACGCTTGCGCGGTGCCTCCTTGTGATGTGGAGCTTCTGGGACCGGATCGGTGGAAAAGAAGGCCTCGCGTCCCTGCGTGCATATCAAGATTACATTAATTCTGGTATCATCCTAAAAAACCGCGGTTGAGTCGAGAAGGATCTTTTCCTTACCGTTGGTGGTAAATACGTCAGGTGGTACGCAGCTGGGCAGTCTGTGTGAACTATTTTCGAGCCTGGAGCGAGGAGCTCAGCCACTCGGCTGATGATTTCCTTCTGCGAAAGATTTTCATTGGATTCCCAAGTGGTGTCTTGGGCCCCCGAGTACACAAAGGCGAGATGCACCCTCTCCTTTACGGGCTGGATACGGCGCTGGGTGTTGTTTCAAACCACCCCAATGCTGGTCAACCTAGCAGATTTAGCTCTGTGTAGAATAACAAGAAGTTCCTTTACTTGGCTTCCCTCGTCATCGGCGAGAAGAGATGAGGCGATCTGGTCAGGACATCACTACGTCGGATACACCCATGAGATCAATGACCAAAGTCCTTCCGTGTGACCCGCGACCTATGATCGTCATGCAAGGACCAAACACACGAGCCAGTGCATGACAAGTCAATTATCTGGTAAACTCGTTTCTTGGGTTAAATAAATATACTTTGGAGAATAGACCGCTACCTAATAAAAATATTATGTATAGAAAGTTGAACAAGCACCAGCTTCAACGCACCAACTCACCAATAAAGGCAATCAATGCAAGTGGGAAAGCAAAGGGATTCCACTCGGCCATCAATGTCCAGTCTGAATTAAAAACGGCCTTGAGATTGCAAACGGACTCCGATTCGAACGTGTGAGCACTCATTGGAAAGATAACTTCGCCATCTTTCCAACGGATCCAACCTTACCTTCAAATTCCAAGTGATCTGGCCGCAGCAGTCAAAAACATCTCACGAACAGAACGTGTCTTTTGCTCTTCTTGGGTGCAGTGTCACCATTAATTTGGGCTGAGTCCCCATGTATTCCTGCTGCGTGAGTGCTTCTCCTAGAGTCATCTCCCTGCTCTATATATAGGTCAAGCCTCTCCCTTTTCTTCTTAGGTTTTGTTCTTTTCTTGTTGTCTTCCAGATTGGAGAAACACTCACGAAATCCCTAGTGTTGGTTGACCTATCGATTCCGAGCTTCAGAACCTCAGTTCGAGTGTGTGCTTTATCCTTGTTCTTACGAGTTCATCGATTGCTTGCAAGTATAGACCTTCGTGGTCAGGTCATCCGGGCTTTGGCACGGTTGATAATAATCAGGAGTGTGGTTTAGCGATTGCGGGCGCTTATCCTTGAGTGGTTTGTAGCCGGATCGTCAAAGTCATCCTCCGCTCAAATCGAAGTTATCTCTCTCACCGGAAGATCGGGAACCCGTAAGCGCATCATTTGGTATCAGAGCGACGGTTGACCGGTGAGTTTGTATCGTGGTTAGTTGTGTGTGTTCTTCCTATAGTACAGAAAATTTGCCCAACAAAAAGATTGTTTACCCGCTATCCATGCCCTTTTGTGCCTTTTCAATCGTTTATTTCAATTTGCTAATTTGAGTTTGTGTTCGTTCTAGTGTTGTCTTGTTGCTGTTCATCTTCTTGTTCATCTCCCCCACCTTAAAATCCACCCGAAAACACCCAAAAACAAGTATCAATCTCGGCCAGAAAATTTTCATTTCTGTAGTCTGCACAAAAAAAGCCATATCTCCCAATTCCCTAATCCTTTTTGAGTGAAACAAAAAGGAGCAGATTCCAGACTTGTTCTTCTATCATCATACCAATTTTCAACCCCATACATGAAAGAACCAAGGAGTTATGGATGTTTGATTCAGACCTAGTTGCTGTCCTGAAATCTGCAGATCAGTCCACTTGTGAATTTTGTGCGAATCTCTCTGTTCGTTTTCAGAAAGTTGGCCCAAAACACAAGTTGTTGAAAAAGCCGTCAGGAAGAAGTGTAAAAAATTTCATAAGCGAAGAGGCACCTGACAAAACGTTACGGCCAAAATACCAACCTGCTGTCTTGTGTGCAGAAAAATAGCAAACTACAAAGTTTGATCTATCTTGTGTTTTCTTGTTCCATAGTGCAAATCCGTAACTTGCTAGGTGTCTAGCACTTGTTTTCACACCCACATATTTGCTTAAGCCTACTATACATATTTGTTTGATCAGCTACATAGGCTATGTGCTAGTTTGAACACTTATTCAATTTTTGCAAATCTGAAATTAGCTGATTGTTTCCATTGCTACTCATACATAGCCTGTCCAAGCTCCACTTTCTACTAACCATATAGGTGATAGCCTTGCAATCGCTTTACTCACACTTAAGATTGGTTTATCACGAACCAGCCACCGGTTGAACTACTTGCTGCATTTGTAAGAATTGGTAAGAACTTGGTAAGAGCTTGAGAGATGTGACCCTCAATATTTCCAGCACCTAGTAGTTGATAGGGTTTCACATATTTTTGTGTGCTATTCTTGTTTGCTACTAACTATGGCAGGGTTTTATGGACATAATGGTTCCAAGCAATATCGTGAGAATGAAAGAATGATCACGGCTGGTGACAAGCAACAAAATGCATCGATCAAGCGAGAATTGGATTACAACTTTCATGAGGGCTCTCATCATCTTGAAAGGAAGGCTAGCAGGACTAATAAGAACGATGCGCCATCTCCAACTCATGAACAAGGTAATCTGAAGTGTATCTTGCCTCCTCTCGGTATTACATATGATCCTAAAGCTTACATTGATTGGAAAATTGCGGTTGACAATGAATTTAGAAAATATGACTTGTCTGAAAAACAAAAGATTAAGGCTGTAAGGCTGCCACTAGTGTGCTAAATGGATTTACGTTAATATGGTGGAATACTAGAAAAGTGGGACAACCTCATGACTGGAATGCCATGAAGAGCCTTATGAGAGATATGTATGTTTCTGATTACCATGCTGATTTTTTATACACTAAACTTCAACGTTTAAAATAAGGCAATAAAAGTGTTAAGGATTACTTTGGACAATTGCAAAATCATTTGTTGCGTTGTGGTTTAGATGAATGCGAAGAAGCTACTGAACTTCGGTTTTTGAGAGGGTTTAATCAAGAAATCCAGAACATTCTTGTTAATAAAATTTATAACTCACTGTCTCATTTGGTTAAGCTTGCTTGCAAAGCTGAAAATCACATTTTGGAAGAAATAAAAATGCTTGATGCTAGGAAGAAAGAGGATTCTAAATTTCATGAAGTAATTTGTGCAGAAAAAGATAATTCAATGGACAATTTGCATGCTCTTGTGTCTCCTTCTTCGACTAACCTTGTGCAGGAGATTGGAAAGAATGAAGAGATCAAAGTTGATATGGTCGAGCATGGGACATTTCCTTCGACCACGGTGTTAGATGAGATTGCACATTCCATACCCACTAACAAGATCAAGGTTGATAGCAATTGCGCCATTGATGGCCCATGCCCTAATGAAAATGACATACATCGCAACATAGTTGTTTATGAAACATTGAGTGATGAGCAATTTACACTACATAGTTGTTGACGAGATTACCATGGTTGACAAAGAAAAATCTGTTACAACACCTACATCATCTGAGAAGAACATTAAAGGTAATAATGGTGTTGAATCGATAGTCATTCATAAAGAAGAGGTGAGTTCTTATAACAACACTTGTGCTGAAAGAAAAATACCTTATGCTAAATTTAATACATCTGATTTTCATAATATTGAATTGATTACTCACTACAAATTTCTTTGGAAAGCATTTCAAGATAAATCTTTGTGCTATGTGCTATTTGATGAACCAATTGAAATGTCTCGTATGATTGACAAGGTTGCTAAAATTTCTATTTCCAAGTCACTAGATGATACTTGTAAATTTTATTTAATTGGAGATTATGGTGTGGACAACACCTTTTATGTTTGTCAAATGTTCATCACAACTGATTTGCTTGCTGATTTAAGATTGGATTATTACAACACGCCATCCATTGTGTCATATTGTGCTAGCTCACAGATAAAGGAATTGTTCGATGATCACTGTTTTGAAAATAGATCTCCATTCATTTACTCATATGTCACATGTGAATCACTTGCTAATAATCTGCATGACCCAAATAAATCATGTTGAAAGAGGATCCTATGGCCTAGAGGGGGGATGAATAGGCAATTTTAAACTTTTTCGGTTATTTGTTAATTAAGCATCAAATTAATAGTGACCCAATCCTAGTTTCAATTGATACGCAAGCGGAAGCGATAAACAAGTTAATATGCAACTAAGACATGGCATCACAATCAACACAATCAATGCAATGGTAGTAAGTGCGGAAAGTAAATAAGAGAGAGCGACACGGAATTTGTTTCACCGAAGTTCGGAGCCGCAACTCCTACTCTGCGTTGAGGCTACCCCTTGCGCACAAGGACCGGCTCGCTCTCGAGCCTAACGTCTCACTTACTCCCGGTAGTCGTTCCGCCACTCCGCAAGGTGGACTCACACCAAGACACCGACTTGAGAGCAGCCACACGCCAAGGCCTACTCCCAAGCCCACGCCTCCACGAGGGATGTCGTCTTCAAAAGTAACAAGCCCGAAACGCCCCGATCATGCCGGATCGAAGGACTTCCATGAAGCTCGGTGTTGGGGTTTAATGATTTGTGGCTTTGGATGATTTGTGGGTGGAGGAATGGCTCTAGATCACCTAATTTATGAGCAATAAGTGTGGTAGGTGTAGAGAGCAGCAAAACCTCACAGAAGCCAGCCACTAGACATCTATATATAGCCCCAAGAGCAAACTAGCCGTTGCCCCCCGGAAAGAGATAAAATAACTAGCCGTTAGCCTCTACCGGACGCCGTCCGACGGGCACCGGATGCCGTCCGACAGCAAGGAATGCTCAAGCGCTAAGCCCGTCGGACGCTCGCCACCTACTCCCAGACGCCGTCCGACTACGAAAAGGGTACGAATTTTAACCTGATCGGACGCCGTCCGGTAACTACCGGACGCCGTCCGACAGCGAGCACTGTAACTGGTTTGGCTGGTCAGACGCCGGCTGGCCGTTTCGAGACGCCGTCCGACAGAGGGAATTTTTCTAATAAAAGGCTTGAGTGAGTGTGGGAGAGTTTGGGGGTTTCTTTTCTCTCTAGAAATCTCACAAGATGAATAATTAGGTATTTTTGGAATAGGTGGACTACGGAAACCGATTTTCGAGAGATCGCAAAGATCCGGCATAGTCCGAGTGATTCAAACCCCCTTTTGAAATCCGACAAAAACAGGAAATAAAACCTAACTACTCCTAATCTATACATGACCTCTTCTCTCGCCCAGTCACGCACTTGAAACCTCGGAGCAGCTCACAAAATTTGTCGACGCTTCAAATTAGGATTTTACAAAAACACCGAGTCTTCGCTAGGGTTCCGAGAAATCCAAAAACCCCCTAGCACTTAATATTAATTAATTTTGACATCAATACCACTAATAAAAATTAGAGCTCAACGATGCTCACAATCTCCCCCTTTGTGGCACTTGATGGCAACCCAAGAGAGAATGAAATTTTTGAGCTGCAAAAGGGTTAGTGCAATACAAATATGCGAGCAAATTCAAAACTAAGACAACCACAACTTGACCACAAGGATGTGCATTCAAGAGAAGCTCCACCTAAATTCATGCATAAAATTTAAGACCAGAAGCCAACAAGGTTCAAATGTCATAAAACGTATCAGAGCAACAACCACAAATTAAAAAGAGTATCGAGGCAATAAATAATATTACAGGGAAAAACAAGACCTCGACCTCACTACCCCTTACTAACCCATGCCTACTCTCTCTAACTTCTCCCCCTTTGTCACCAAGTGACACAAAAGAGAAAAGCTCCTAGCCAGTCTACTCTTCTTGATCTTCATCCATGTCGTCGCCTCCATCATGTCCATGGCCACCTGAAGATGATCCCGGCCCTCTGCGACCCTTGTACGTAGCTAGATGAGCTACAGAAGGTACCGACCGAGGAGAGGATTGATCATCAAAGAGCTGGGTCGGTGGAGGGTTTTGCAAAGAAAAGTTTAGATGACGACACATCTCTCCGCCAGTAAAAATGATCTTACTGGAGGAGGATGCTGAGCTGGAGCACCAGGAGGAGGGAAAGGCTGTGGTGGTGGCACATGAGTAGGTGCAGGCCCCGGAGGAGGATATACCCAAGGATGAACCGGTGGTGGGTTGGCAGGTGGGCGTGGGAACACTTGTCGCTGCTCATAGGCCTGATAACTGTCGTGGGCGCATGAGAATACCAAGCGTACGGATTTGCCCCTTCTGGCACTGGCATGAACATCGCACCCATGTACTGCAAAGCAGACTTGAACTCTGCAAACTCATCACTCAGATATGTCTGCTGTCCTGCCAACTCATTCATCTCTCTGCGGGTGGCTGCGAGCTCTTCTCTCATCTCAGTGCGCAGCCCTCTCATCTCACTAATCAAAGAGTCATACCAAGAAGGAGGGGCAGCTGCAGAAAAACCCACACCAGGAACTGGCACAAACGGCTGCATTGGAGCAGCAGGAGCAGGAGCTGGAGCTGGAGGAGGAGCATCATCATCAGGTCGATCCAATTTGGGCTTGCTCCCAAGAGAGTTTAGAAAGATCTTCATCTGATGTTTCTTGATTTTGTTGTCCCAACCCTTGACTTCATCCTCTGATACGCGCTGAGTCCGGGAAAGCAATAGGCCAATATAGGGAGCTAGAGGTAGTGCCCTATTGACCTCTCTGAAAATGGCGTCATCGAATTCTCCCATGAGGGTGGCTCCAATGTTGATAGTCCTGCCTGTCAGAAGATACAGCATAAACCAACTGCAAATGGGGAGGATTCTGTCGCGGTTGCCACTTCGAACAAACAGGGTGCTTCGAAGTATGAGGTTGATCAGGGCAGGCTCCTGTCGCAACTGATTTGCCTTATCCACACTTATTTCCTCATCATCAAGATCGAGATACATGAATCTGATGTCTTCCAAAGGAGGATATTTAGCTCTCCAGAGGGCATCTTCATATGCCATCTCATTGAGGTCGGCGCCAGAATCAGGAGTACCCAAAGCAAAGTTCATGTGCGCCACTGAGATTCCATGAACATTTCCGTTGACTGAATGATAGTAGCTAAATTCTGACTGATCCTTAGCAGCCAGTAGAGTGGCAAAGAATTCGCAGTGCCTCTCTTTGCACCACGTCAACTTCTTATTACAGATCAGTTCTGCCAATCCAGGAGTGGAGCTAAAGATAGTGTGTACCTCAGGTCCTGCCACTGCGGATATCTCTGTCCAATCAACACAATGGGGGTCCCTTAGACCACCCTTGGGTGCAGAAAAACACATATATAGCTGTTTCTGAAATTTGGTGTAAAACCTGAAATCTTTGGTATCCTCTCGCCGCTGAGGGAACCATCTTGCATAAGGGACAGCCCGCTTCTTTCTCAGGGTTTCCATGGACAATTTGAGGACCAAATTGTCCACGGGTTCATCCTCAGCCACCACGGTCTCAGTAACATCTTCATCTATCGGGTCCTCAGCATAAGTGTCATCGTCAACGTCCTCGCCGGTCGCAAAAGAACACCCAGCAACCCTTTTCCAATCGTATCCCACATCATGCTGCTGCTGTGTATCCCCTCTAGTAGCTTTTCTTGTCCAAGGAGGAGCGGCACTGCTAGCCGTCTCATCAAAGTAATCAGATCACCCCTACCGCCATCACACAACGACCACTCAAAGTCCCGCCGAGCCTTGCCAAACTTTTTCAATGAACGCGACATGTCGAATCAAACCTTCGACTAAATGACCACCGATTTAAACAATCCAATCGACAAGGTGCCAATCCCACGATGAACCAAATCCACTGTCAAGAATCCACTGACGAGGTGCCAACCCCACCACGAGCCAACCCTAGACACAAGCGCGGGAAAATCCTATTCAAAACGTAGAACTCGGTAATCAAAGGAATTTGCGGGGAAAAGAGGCGGAAAGTCGTTACCGAGCCCTAGAAGGGAAGAGGAAGCCGCCGTGCGTGAGGGGATCGTCCCCTAGGCCCTTCCCGGTAAGGAAAAGGAGGGGAGCTCGACGGAGACGAGGCGCATGAAACGGGCCGTCCACCTTCAATCCCCGCAGTGGGAATCGAAGAGGAGGACGAGGGGAGGCCACCGGTGGTGGTGGATGTCGCCGGAGTTCGCCGGAGGGCCTTCCCCGGTGAGGAGAAGGAGCAGGGGCGGCGTCGGTTAGGAGTGGAGAGGGAAAACAAATGAGGAGAGAGGGAGGCGGAGAGGCAAGTTAAAGGGCGATCTGCACGGTTGGGCCCTGTCGGACGGCGTCCGACGCCTATCGGACGGCGTTCGATAGTACGGGTGCAGCGCGGATAATACCTCGTCGGACGGTGTCCAAAGCATTCCAGACGGCGTCCGACAGGAAGATTGCAGCGCTGAAAAGACTTCGTCGGACGGCGTCCGACAGTACGAATTCAACATGCGCAAAACCCTGTCAGACAGCGTCCGAGAGTTTCCGAACGACGTCCGATGAAGACTGAATTCGCTACTGCTAGCACTTCTGACCAGTGGGCCCCACCAATGCAAGAATTTTTAATAAAAATAGTGTTTTGAAGGGATATTCTCCATCTTTGCTCAAAATTCAAAGGAAGATTCAAATGTGAGCAATTTGAAGTAATTTTAAATTTTAATTTTGAAGGGATAAGATTCTAAATTGACAAATGAAACCAAACCAAAATCAAAATCCCATGTTTTTGGTCTTAGAGACCAAGAAAATATGTGAACCCAAATTTTGCCTTGATTTCTCATATAGGCATGACAATCGCGCATAGGGGTTCACTTTAGAGTTTAAGCACATGTTTTTTAATTTTGGCTCCTTTTCAAATATTTTCGATAATTTTGATGCCATATGATTTTCAAGAGAACAAATATGCATATGGAGCAAGTCTTTCAAAAAGGGATAAGATTTTTCAAATTGAAAAGTTTGAAGTGATAAGAAGATAAAGATAGTCTATTAAGTTCAAATTTGTTTTGGCTTGAAATGTAGGATAAGAATGTGCTAACCCAAAATCAAATTTATCTTTTCACCACTAGAGGGAGTTTTCAGATCATGAGTTGAAATTAAACTCCCCTAAATGTGACAAGGGTCAAAAGGAAATGAAAAGATTCAAATAAGACCCAAAAAATCAATCAACACGCATTTAATCTATCTAGTATGTTGAGTTCATTTCTTAATTTGCAAAACCGTGCCTCATCTAAGGGTTTGGTGAAGATATCCGCCAATTGGTCTTCCGTTCGCACGTAGGCGAGTACAACGTCACCCTTTGCAACATGGTCACGAATAAAGTGATGTCGGATGTCGATGTGCTTTGTACGGGAATGTTGGACCGGATTGTTGGCTATTTTCACTGCACTTTCATTATCGCATAGAAGTGGCACTTTTTCAAATTTTAGCCCAAAGTCACTAAGCATCCGTGTCATGTACAAGAGTTGAGCACAACAACTTCCCGCCGCTACATATTCCGCTTCCGCGGTAGATAGCGCCACGGAGTTTTGCTTCCTCGAAGTCCATGACACGAGTGAGCGTCCTAGCAAGTGACAACCCCCCGAGGCGCTTTTGCGATCAATTTTGCAACCGGCATAATCCGAGTCGGAATAGCCAAGAAGTTCAACACGCGCTCCCTTGGGGTACCAAAGTCCTAGGCTAGTAGTGATTTTTAGATATCTCAAAATGCGTTTTACGGCAATAAGATGCACTTCTTTAGGGGATGCTTGAAAGCGAGCACACATGCACACACTAAACATAATATCGGGTCGAGATGCGGTGAGATAGAGAAGCGAACCGATCATGGAGCGATAAAGCTTTTGGTCCACGGGCTTTCCATCTTCATTCAAGTCAAGATGCCCATTAGTGGCCATTGGTGTTTTGATCGATTTGCAATCGTCCGTAGAAAACTGCTTGAGGAGGTCTTTTGTGTATTTCTCTTGACAAATGAAGGTCCCTTCCCGAAGTTGCTTGATTTGAAATCCAAGGAAGAAAGTGAGTTCTCCAATCATTGATATTTCCAATTCCTTGGACATCATTTCTCCAAAGTTCTTGCATTTAGATTTGTTAGTGCATCCAAATATAATATCATCCACATATATTTCACAAATAAATAAGTCATTTTCTATAGGCTTTAGAAACAATGTGGAATCAATCGCACCGGTTTTAAATCCCTTTTCTAAGAGAAAGTCCCTAAAACGCTCATACCATGCTCTAGGAGCTTGCTTGAGACCGTATAGCACCTTAGTGAGCTTATAGACATGGTTTGGGTGTTTGAGGTTTTCAAAACCAGGCGGTTGCTCGACATAAACGAGTTCATCAATGAAACCATTTAGAAAAGCACTCTTAACATCCATTTGAAAAAGAGTAATGTCATAGAGACAGGTGAATGCCAAAAGTTACCGTATAGCTTCAAGTCGAGCAACGGGGGCGTATGTTTCTCCATAGTCAAGTCCTTCGATTTGTGTAAAACCTTGCGCCACCATTCTTGCTTTGTTTTGCACCACTTCACCGTTCTCATTTTGTTTGTTGCGGAAGACCCACTTGGTTCCAATGACATTGTGGTCCTTCGGTCTTTCCATAAGCTCCCAAACTTCATTTCGGGTGAAGTTGTTTAGTTCTTCATGCATGGCGTTCACCCAATCCGCATCTGCCAATGCCTCATCAATAGTCCTAGGCTCAACAATAGACACAAAGGCGTGATGCTCACAATAATTAGCGGTATGAGAACGGGTTCTTACGCCTTGATTGAGATTGCCAATGACTTGATCTAGGGGATGATCCTTGGAGAGAGAGCGGTGTAGTTGAACGGGTACTTATAGATCAACGCCTCCCCCTTGAGCTTGATCAACTTTAAAATTCGCATCTCCGTCCACCGCTTGATCTTGAGTTGTTGGAGAGGTGTCTTGAGCTTGATTATCGATGGAGGTGGTGGGAGAGACGACTTCATCTTTTGGCACTTCCGGTGAGGGTCAAATTTCTCCCAACTCCATGGCTTCATGTGGTAGCTCATCACCTACATTTCTTGTCAAATCTTGCTCACTTTCCGAGCCATTAGTTTTATCAAATTTAACATCATAAGCTTCCTCAACTAGCCCGGTAGTATTATTAAAAACTCGAAAAGCTTTGGAGCGAGAAGAGTAGCCTAACATGATACTAACGTCACACCTCTTTTGGAACTTACCCAAATGAGTCCTTTTCTTATAGATGTATACCTTGCAACCAAAGACTCGAAAGCAAGAGATGTTGGGCCTTCGTCCCACTAGTAGTTCATATGAGGTCTTGTGAAGGAGTCGGTGGAGGTAAAGGCGGTTGATGGCATGGCACGCCGTGTTGATGGCTTTCGCCCAAAAAGCATGTGGCGTGTTGTACTCGTCAAGCATTGATCTTGCCATCTCTATCAATGTACGGTTCTTCCTCTCCACCACTCCATTTTGTTGGAGAGTGTATGCCGCCGTGAATTCGTGCTTGACACCTAACTCATCACAAAATTCCTCCACATTTGTGTTAGTAAACTCGGTGCCATTATCACTCACCTTTTTAATAAAAGAGTCAAATTGTCTTTGAGCTTTCAAAGCAAATCTTTTAAACACATCACCGGTAAGTGATTTATTTGCAAGGAAGAATACCCAAGTGAACCGAGAGAAATCATCGACAATCACATGACAATAAGAATTACCGCCTATGCTAGCATAGGTGGTTGGGCCAAATAAATCCATATGCAAAAGTTCAAGTGGTCGGGATATAGACATGAATGTCTTAGTCGGATGAGAATTGGCCACTTGCTTGCCGGCTTGACATGAGCTACATAAACGATTTTTCTCGAATTTGACATCCTTCACTCCAACAACCAAGTTATCTTTAAAAACCATTTTCAAAGTGCCCATTCCAACATGTCCATGACGTCTATGCCACAACCAACCAAGAGTGGTTTGAGCAATAAGACAAGTCTTGATTTGAGAAGATTCACGGTTTGAAAAATCAACCAAATACAAATTTTGAAACCGGGTGCCTTCAAATGCAACACTTTGATCCTTAGTGGAAACAACACGAACTCCGTTGACCGAGAAGAAGCAATCAAATCCTAAATCGCACACTTGAGCAACGGATAGGAGATTAAAGTTGCAAGCTTCCACCAAGAGAACATTAGAGATGGATAAGTCATTAGATATGACAATTTTACCTATACCCTTTACCTTTCGCTTGGAGTTATCCTCAAATGTGATCTTGTGTTCGGGGTCCTTCTCCTCCTCTAGACAGGTGAACATACTTGAGCTACCGGTCATGTGTTGGGTGCAACCGCTATCGAATATCCAATGCCGGCCACTTCTCTTGTAGTTCACCTACACACACAAAATCAAGCTTGGGTTTTAGGTACCCAAGACTTCTTCTTGGGTCCTTTTGAGTTAGTCATCAAACATTTGGACACCCAAATAGCCTTCACATCTTTCTTTTCATTGGATGCACCAACATATTTTGCATAAGTAGAGCCATTCTTCCTCATAAGCATGTAACTAGCCTTAAGCACTTGAGTTTTAGACATGAATTGAGACGATTTTGCAAGAGGACAAGCAATGGCTTTGTGTTTCTCATTTTTGCAAATATGACAACGGGTCCCTCCCTTAACAAAAGTTAGCTTGGGCTTACCCCAACCTCCCTTGGGCAAATCTCCGGGATGAAATCCCAAACCATGCTTGCCCAAGGTGTACCTTTGCTTCCGAAGCACTTTGTTAAGAGAGTTGTTCCCCACAAGCAATTTGGCTAAGCTAGAGTCTAGTTGCTCAATTCTATCATTTAGAAGCAAATTTTCCTTAACTAGCTCATTTGCGCATTTAGCAACACCACAAGTACCAATAGAATAAGCATTTTCATTTAAAGAAGTAGTACTATTGGGTGAAGATGAGCTAGCATTAGGTGTGATAGTGGGTGACAAGCTCAAAGATATGTCATGAGATAAGCTAAGTGAACCATTAATGGTGTCAATTAAGTCACAAGTCACACCAACATTGCATTTTTCAATTGAGCAATCAAAAGGAGTTTCATCAACAACATTTGAGCTAGCAAGTTTGTTTTCTGGAATTTCAACTTGCAAATTTAGAGCTTCATAATCATCCTCTAGAGTTTCATGTTTTTCAAGCAAATTCTCAAATTCATTCGTAAGCTCTTTATGCACTTTCATTAACTTCTTCCTCTTAGATTTTTCCTTCTCTAGAGCATTATTCAAATCATCAATCAAAAGCTTAAGCTCACTTTTAGAGAGGTGCTCATTTGTTACCTTCTCCTCTAGTGCCATGAGGCACATGGGAGGTGTAGAGTTGTTGATGGCGACTCCGGACACTTTGGTGCTTTCATTGTGGGAAGAGTCCGCCCAATAGCCTTCATCGTCGGTGATCCATTCTCCAATCAGCTCTTCTTGTATGTTGGCGATGAGACAAAGCTTTTGCTTGGGAAGAGCCGGAGGAGCATTTTCCTTGATCGCAAGTCCGGCTAGCCCATGAGCTCTAGTATCTTCTTCGGAGGAGGAGGATTGGGAGGATGATGAGCTTGAGCTATCTTCCTTTTTGATCTTTTGACCGGCAAGAGCCTTTTTCTTCTCCTTAGATTTGTGATCGCTCTTGCGGTAGTGACGGTACTTGTTCTTGTCGTCATCCTCATTTTTCTCTTGATTCCTTGCCTTGTGCTTGCTCTTTTTGCTTCTTGGGCAATCCGCCGCCAAGTGACCCTTCTCTCCACATTCATAGCAACGCATTTCGGAGATGGGTCTTCGCCTTGAAGAGGATGATCTACCGCGGAAGCTCATCTTTCTGATCAACTTTCTTGACCGCTTGACAAGGAGGGCCAATTCTTCAATCTCCGGAATTGCATCATCGGAGTCATCATCATCTTCTTCAACTTCAATCTTCTTCTTCCCACTTTTGGCTTTGGCGGGGAGAGCAATTGACTTCTTGTTGAGCGGGGACTCTTCACTTTCAAGAAGCCGCATCTCATAAGAGTTGAGTTGCCCGAGGAGGGTTGGTGTCATTTTCTTGAGCTTCGACTTGGATGCTCGAATTAAGGTCACAAGTGGATTGAAACTAAAAGGCACAACATCGAGCATTTTTCGACAAACGTCAATGTCCTCCAAGACCTTCATCTCCGAGCATCCGGCAATTTCATTGACGATGGGGTTCAACCTAAGAAACATTTCATTTACACTTTCATTAGGGAGCATCTTGAATTGATCAAATCTTTTTCTAGCTCAAGATAGCTTCTCCTCAAGCATCTCGGCGCTACCAACATGAATTTCTTTAAGATGCTTCCAAATATCATAAGCTTTAGTGAGATTGCCAATGCTATCAAAGACTTTGGAAGATACACTAGAAAGTAAAGCATTTCAAGCAATGGCATTAAAGCGCTTGTACTTAGCATGAACATCATCAAGAGCTAAAGTTCCTACCGGAGGATCCGGATAACCGGTCTCACAAGCAACCCACACATCGTAGCTAAGCGCCTCAAAGTAACATTGCATCCTAATTCTCCAATAGTTGTAGTTTGTTCCATCAAAGATAGGAGTTTTTCCAATATCTATCCTAGGCCCCTCTTGAGCCATCTCCTAGCGGTGAAGCTAATACCGGAGAACCTAGATGCTCTGATACCACTTGAAAGAGGATCCTATGGCCTAGAGGGGGGTGAATAGGCAATTTTAAACTTTTTCGGTTATTTGTTAGTTAAGCATCAAATTAATAGTGACCCAATCCTAGTTTCAATTGATACGCAAGCGGAAGCGATAAACAAGTTAATATGCAACTAAGACATGGCATCACAATCAACACAATCAATGCAATGGTAGTAAGTGCGGAAAGTAAATAAGAGAGAGCGACAAGGAATTTGTTTCACCGAAGTTCGGAGCCGCAACTCCTACTCTTCGTTGAGGCTACCCCTTGCGCACAAGGACCGGCTCGCTCTCGAGCCTAACGTCTCACTTACTCCCGGTAGTCGTTCCGCCACTCCGGCAAGGTGGACTCCGTCACCCGCACACCGACTTGAGAGCAGCCACACGCCAAGGCCTACTCCCAAGCCCACGCCTCCACGAGGGATGTCGTCTTCAAAAGTAACAAGCCCGAAACGTCCCGATCATGCCCGATCGAAGTACTTCCATGAAGCTCGGTGTTGGGGTTTAATGATTTGTGGCTTTGGATGATTTGTGGGTGGAGGAATGACTCTAGATCACCTAATTTATGAGCAATAAGTGTGGTAGGTGTAGAGAGTAGCAAAACCTCACAGAAGCCTGCCACTAGACATCTATATATAGCCCCAAGAGCAAACTAGCCGTTGCCCCCGGAAGGAGACAAAATAACTAGCCGTTAGCCTCTACCGGACGCCGTCCGACGGGCACCGTACGCCGTTCGACAGAGGCGACTGCTCACAAAAAAACGGCTTATCGGACGCCGTCCGGTCCCCACCGGACGCCGTCCGACAGCAAGGAATGCTCAAGCGCTAAGCCCATCGGACGATCGCCACCTACTCCCAGACGCCGTCCGACTACGAAAAGGGTACGAATTTTAACCAGATCGGACGCCGTCCGACAATGACCATCAGAATCGGTTTGGTTGGTGGACGCCGCCGCCGCTTTCTGCACGCCGTCCGACAGAGGGAGTTTTTCTAATAAAAGGCTTGAGGAGTGTGGGAGAGTTTGGGGGTTTCTTTTCTCTCTAGAAATCTCACAAGATGAATAATTAGGTATTTTTGGAATAGGTGGACAACGGAAACCGATTTTCGAGAGATCGCAAAGATCCGGCATAATCCGAGTGATTCAAACCCCCTTTTGAAATTCGACAAAAACAGGAAATAAAACCTAACTACTCCTAATCTATACATGACCTCTTCTCTCGCCTGGTCACGCACTTGAAACCTCGGAGCAGCTCACAAAATTTGTCGACGCTTCAAATTAGGATTTTACAAAAACGCCGAGTCTTCGCTAGGGTTCCGAGAAATCCAAAAACACCCTAGCACTTAATATTAATTAATTTTGACATTAATGCTATTAATAAAAATTAGGGCTCAACGATGCTCACACATGTTCTCTTCCAAACAACTTGACACAATGTTTAGTGAAGTTGAGGACTACTTTCATTCAAACAAGCCAAAATATTGATAAATAATGGTTTCTGGGAAAAACATTGCATAATTGTGTGCATATTGAAAACGGGAATAACAAAACAATTGATGCATACATATACCACGTGTACACGTTGTTCTTTTTCTCGAGCACCTTTGCAGATTGTCCAAAGACGAGGATGTGTATTCGTGAAAGGAAGAATGAGAAAACCATGGCACCAATGCATATGTGGAAGTGTTCCTTGTTCTGGAATCTAATTCGTCCTCCAGAAGCACATCAAGATTTCACGTCATACTATGCAATAGAACATCAACTGGAGTCGAGGATGACTCCAAATAAAGAAGGGGAGGATGATGAGGACATCACTACGTAAGATACACCCATGAGATCAATGACCAAAGTCCTTCCGTGTGACCCGCGACCTATGATCATCATGCAAGGACCAAACACACGAGCCAATGCGTGACAAGTCAATTATCAGGTAAACTCGTTTCTTGGGTTAAATAAATATACTTTGGAGAATAGACCGCTACCTAATAAAAATATTATGCATAGAAAGTTGAACAAGCACCAGCTTCAAGGCACCAACTCACCAATAAAGGCAATCAATGCAAGTGGGAAAGCAAAGGGTTTCCACTCGGCCATCAATGTCCAGTCTGAATTAAAAACAGCCTAGAGATTGCAAACGGACTCCGATTCGAACGTGTGAGCACTCATTGGAAAGATAACTTCACCATCTTTCCAACGGATCCAACCTTACCTTCAAATTCCAAGTGATCTGGCCGCAGCAGTCAACAACATCTCGCGAACATAACGTGTCTTTTGATCTTCTTGGGTGATGTGTCAACATTAATTTGGGCTGAGTCCCCATGTATTCCTGCTGCGTGAGTGCTTCTCCTAGAGTCATCTCCCTGCTCTATATATAGGTCAAGCCTCTCCCTTTTCTCCTTAGGTTTTGTTCTTTTGTTGTTGTCCTCCAGATTGGAGAAACACTCTCGAAATCCCTAGTGTCGGTTGACCTATCGATCCCGAGCTTCAGAACCTCAGTTCGAGTGTGTGCTTTATCCTTGTTCTTGCGAGTTCTTCGATTGCTTGCAAGTATAGACCTTCGTGGTCAGGTCATCCGGGCTTTGGCACGGTTGATAACAATCAGGAGTGTGGTTTAGCGATTGCGGGCGCTTATCCTTGAGTGGTTTGTAGTCGGATCGTCAAAGTCATCCTCCGCTCAAATCGAAGTTATCTCTCTCACCGAAAGATCGGGAACCCATGAGCACATCACGATCCATAGATACGCCTCATAGATGTGTGTAAAAATCGCGATTTGGAAGATGGAATTGGGGTTAAGATGAGAGACCTCAATCCCATAGAAATGCAACAATCCTCGGAAGAAAGGAGAGCAAGGAAGGCCGAAGCCGCGGAGAAAGAAGGACTCAAAGACCACTACCTCGTCTGAGCGAGGGGTGGGGCAACATTCGCCGACGGCGGCGCGCCAAGACACAAACCCTTTGGAGGGGAGCACGCCGATGGAGACCAGCTTTTGTAGCCTCCGTTCGGTCGTGATGGACTTCATCCACTCCTTTCCGCTATTGGCAGCCTTTGGGGCGGCGGAAGATGGTGGAGCCATTGCGATCGGAGACGGTGGCGGCGGAGGTTGCGGCGGAGGAGAACCCTAGCAGTGGAGTTCGCTGGGAGAAGCTAACAGACTGGCACGAAAAGTGAGCAAGGTGAACTAATTTTGTTCCCCTGTTCCTAACTTATCGCAGTGGGTAGCGTTTCGCGTTCTGAGCCAGGCCTTGGTGTAGCGCTGGATGCGGCCTTTCTGAGGAGGGCTTGGCTAATCACTCGGCTGACGGAGTGGTTCCTTCCGAGAGGTCCGCGTTAAGCGCCGAGTGCCGGTCTAGGAGCAGACGGTCCTAACTACTCGGATGAAGCGATGTTGCGGATTCAAGATCAGATCAAGAAGAAGCAATGTTGCAGATTCGAGACGAAGAAGAAAGACATTTGATTCACCAAAAGATATTCATTAAAAGGCACTTAGGCCAAATTACATTTCTCCGCGGCGCAGCACATCGAGCTAAGGCTCGTCGCTGCCTCGCGGAGGAGCAAAAGAAAGATATATCACTCCTCCGACGGCCACTTCACATCGAGGATGGAGAAGACGAGCGCGTCTTTGAGGGGGGTGTGAACCGGGAAGAGTCGCGGATGGCCGGCAACCAGAACCGTAATGGCGCTCTGGGCAGTCCTTTCTGTGTAATCCTCCCGCCACCGCGTCCATTCGGCGGCCGTAGCGGCTTCAGCGGCGGCGACGCGGGCATGCTGCTCAGCGCAAGCAGTTGCCCATGGATCGGCCCATGCATTCGCCATTGCTTTCGAAAAAGAAGAGGGTGGAGGTTTCTGGGTGTCGCCGGGAAGATGAAGACTCGAAAACTCGAAAGCTGGTGGTGAAGTAGTACTCTGCCCCTGGAATTTCTTTTATACACAAAGAAAGTTTGAAGGGTGCGCCTTGTAATCCGTTTCAAAGAAAAGGGTGCGAAAATGCTTCGCCTCTCCCTAATTGGGCTTGGGCTAAAACTGCAAAGGGCAAACCCCTTAACAGGCTTTCTTAACACGCCACTAACGGTGGCAATGTGTTAAAATTAGTGTTAGCCTAAACGGTAAATGCTAAACAGTCGGCCACTCTTCGTTTAGCGAATAGTCGGACCACACGGCCAATTAAACGGGCCAAAAAATGGATTAAACAGGATTATACGGATTAAACGGCCTACACGGCCTACACAGTTGACTACTGAGTAGCGTTTAAACGGTGTGTAAACGGTCTAAACGGCCGTGTAGGCGAACAATACATAAAATCGAGCCTAATTCGGCCTCGGTACACCCTGGAGGGCATATGACCGGCAGCGCCAAAATTAAAAGTATTTCACGGCATACCCCATGTCGGGTTAGTAGCCAACTTCGCATGCTCGAGGTTGGGTGTTGGTGAAATTTGGGTACAATTTCGGAGGTATGCCTGTCATAAGGTCGCTAGTTGTACACCGCTACTCGGGTACAAATGCCTATCGGCCAAATTGCATCCAATCGGTACGCCCCAAGGGGCCTATGCTGATCCCTTCTTTGGTTGGGACAGGTACTATTCGGCTGAAAGGTGCGCCCCATGCTGGGCCGAGTGCTAGTTCTTACAAGTTAAGGCTAGGCACCTGACGTCGATATTCTTTGCAACGCTAAAATTACGGTATGCTGCAAGACAGAACCTGTAAGGGCGTGGCTTAAGGCACGCCCCATGATGGTCCGATTGCTGCTTTTGCATTGCAAGAGTGGGTGCCAAGTAGCCGAATTCATCTGTTGAGGCGATGTGCCCAATGTGCCGAGTAAGCTGGAGTTTGGTATTGCCGATCCAGGTGTTGCTTCAACACAAAAACTTAAGATTTCTTGAGTTCTTTACAATCTCTTTTCAGATTACAGGAGATATTGGTGAAACCAGTCGGTCGGACATCTGACTCGATCGTAAAGCACTCGGGGGTTACTGTGGACTATATGGGCCTCGGGTATCCTCTAGAAGGCCCATAAGGGAGCAGATAGGGGGCGATCCAAGTCGGCTGATCAAGAATAGAGACCACTCGGGTTACATGCGCCTTGAGCTCCAAGGAAGTTCCCGAGGATATAATCTATCTCCATGTAATTAGTAGATCAACACATGCATGACATGTAACAGCATAACATAATTAGTTATCGTATACCACGTGCTATCTTGTAACTCTATCTCCCCCTACACTATACAAAGGGAGGGGGTAGAGGCCATCCGCACGAATCATCATAGACGACATATAGCATCATCTTGTATCCTGTATCTTGATCCACCATATAATCCCAGAGCATAGGAAGTAAGGTATTACCTCCGTTGAGGGCCTGAACCTGTATAAACCCTTGTCTTCTGTTACCATCTAGATTAGTTCTTGATTAGCGTCCCCTCGTACAAATTCATTGCCGGCGGTGACCCCCAGTTAGTCACCAGTCGACAAATCCTACCTCGTAACCTACCAAGACTCTACCTTTTAACCCTGACCCCACTATATAAGGCGAGCAGGGGACCCTGGTTAGGGAGATCCATCTAGGGACAAAAACACAAAATACCAGATTATTAGATCACCATAATCCAAGAACACTGGACTAGGGTATTACCACCACCGCGAGGGCCTAAACCTGTATAATCCCTTTTCTTGTGTTACCATCGAGTTTGGATCCAGCGAGTAGCCCCATAGAATTATTGCCGACAACAAAGCTCGATAGCTCATCTAGCTGTCCCCTCTCTATCTCTTTCGAGTTCTCACTTGGGTAAGTTCTTTCACCTTGAATCCTCATCATCGTGATGATTTTCTATTGGTCCTAGGATATCATCACCGGAGGTATAGAAATTTCTCACCGAAGTTGCACCATCTACCACATTGGCCACCTCCCGTCGTCGCCATTCTTCACGATCGAAGGGTATACTCCTTGGATTTTTTTTAATCATCCATAGGAGCAATCCTTTTGCTTTTAGACGTTTCTAGTGAGGTTTCAACTAGAGTCATCATCGACGTGCTCTCTCTTTATCATCGTGGGTGAAAGCCAGGCCATTTCGGTGCTCCTCTACCTAAATGTCCCTTAATCCGATGACCACCCTGGAGCCTCCACCCTCTATTTTTCCTCACTGGAGCGCCGTCGGTCGCTGTAACACTTCCGCCGGAGCTACAACACCACCGACCACTTTTTTTCTCCTCTTGCACAGGCCTCCTACCTATCCCACGGCACTGGGCTGCTGCTGCCGCGCCAGCATCGCGCACTAGACTACTGCACCGCGCTATATCAAGCCTATCGCTACATGGGCCGCTGCTTCCCGCTTTCGAGCCACACACTTCCAATTTTTTACTGTACTAGCTTTAATTTAATTCAAAATTAACAAAATAATTTCCCGTTAAAATTAATTAAAAAATAGCCTCCCGGCGCCCGATGATCGGGCGTTAATTTTAAAACGCCGAACAGAAGGTATAAAACGCCCGTGAATTGGGCGATATATAAATAACGCCCGTCCAGCGGGCGTTATTTAAATATCGCCCGTTCAGCAGGCACTTAATATTAAGCGCCTGTCCAGCGGGCGCTTTATAATTGGCGCCCATCCAGTGGGCGCTTTATGTCAGTGGCCCCCCCTCCTGGCCCCCACCCCTACCACTGCCATCAATTCTTGCCTGGGAAAAATTGGTCAATTAATATGGAGATTAGGAAAGTATGTCGCAATGCCTTGGATATACCCAGCTTCCGCCACCTGGAATATCTAAAGGGCGTTTCCGCCACCGCAGATGGCAAAAGCCACGGGTTTCGGCCACCCCCGTTGGCGGAAGCCATCAGTAGCCGCCACGCGTCCACAGGCCTCCTCGCCGCGCGCGGTTGCGCCGATTGTCTGCCACGGCCCAGAAAATGAAGTTAAAGGCGTAGAAAATGAAAATGTATTGATGGGACTGAAATTTTTTTGTAAAATTTAACGTGAATGAAAAAATATTTATAAAATTAGAACAAGTTACGCACCATTATGTTATTCGATTCCCTCCTTTTTTTACATTATCAAATACGATAGCGTTATGACATTATCATTATTTGATTAATTTGTTAACTCCGTTCAATTAAGTAGGAAAAATAAAAAGAAGTAAACAATAGTAAAATTCGAGATGATGATTAGTTTTTTCTGTCGGAGCAAGTAAACGGTTTATGGTTTTAGAGAGCCGGAGATTAAATAATAAAAATTTGGAATACATGTTTAAACGCATGTTTAACGAGACATGACATGACATGACATGACATGAATTGACGTAATCGGCGAGATAGGCGTGGATGACCCACCAAAGATCGGCCTTTTACGCATGCGACCCGCTGATTCCTAAGACGCACTTCAAGACATGCAGGGCATGCACTTCAAGGCGAAGGAATCCGAGGAGCGGGCGGAGCCAAGGCGTGCGCAGGGAAGAAAGAAACAAGGTTGTTTTATGCATCATACGTGTCATGATTTGTATCATGTTAATCAATTTGTTTTAATATTTAATCGTGGGTTCTGAAAAACAATAAAATTTCACGGTGACAATCGGGAATGATAGGAGAAGGTAAAATGACACTTTGTTTATTCTGACTTTGATCGAAATACAAGTACGCGTGCGTTTAAGGCAGTTGATCTGGAAAATGACATGGACAAATGCACCATCGAGTACTGCATGAATGGTTTTGTACGAAGTCTGGGTCTTTGATGTGTCCATACTCCCTACGAAATTTATTTCGCTTGTAGCGCACTAGTTCGTTCGGACTGTCGGGGTAGTGACATCCACAATGGCATGTATAATTGGTGCATGGGGGGTTCACCTCAAATTGTGGGTTAAGAACTAATCGTGTTCGCTCCCACTCTCTCTCTTGCACACTTAGTAGACCATTTACTCTGCGCTCTAACTATTGTATTCTGCCGTGCAGATAGTCTATGTATTCTCTCATAAGTGATAATGACCAAATCTTCATGGCCGTCAGCAATTGTTCCTTTGAGGGGTATGTCGCTCCTTGTGTCACTTCGTTCTGGTGGTATTCCCAGGCTGTTTGAGTGCCTTCTCGGATAGATAGCTCTGCAAAGTTCGATGAGTTCCACTCGACCGGTACGACATTTTGAAACCCATCGGGACTCTCATCGTCTGGCACATCTTCCTCAGGGACATGCTCATGCTCGACATCCTCGGCCTCCATCTCCGCAACTATAGCTTCAATATGCTCCCCCTCATCTGCCGCACCTATTGGTTCCTGTGTTGTTTGTTGCTCACTTGATCCCTCTCCTGCCTCCTCCAGCTCGTCCACCTCTTTCTGCACCACATGCTCAGTGTCGTCACCATCTTGCTGCACCTCTTCCTGCACTTCTTCCTGCACTACATGTGTTCCTTCGACAGGTTCATGCAATGCTTCTGCATTTTGTTCCCTGCATTTCGCCTGAACAAGAAGTGCTAGTGGCAGTCCTCGCTCAGTGGTGATCTCGACATAACGTCTCCATCCTCGGTTTGCCTTTATCGGTAGAAACTCCCAATAAAGTCTTTCCGTTGAACGGCTAGCAACAGCGCTGATATCCAGACCATATTCTTCGGGTTTAATTTTGAACGTCCTTAACAGCCAATTTTCAAACCCTGCTAACGTTCTCTCCGTGGGTCTAGATATCCCCAACATCACTGAGTGGAACAAAGATAAGTCTACCCCGTTTGGACCAAAATTGATATCCCCTTGTCCGTAATAAACATTAAAATATTTTCTCTCTACCATTCACCCTGTAAAAAAACGCCATGAACTACTAATAAATTTTAATTATTTCCGTACTTACAAAAACAGCTTAAAGATTTATCGCTTTTAATCATCTATACTACGCATTAAACCTACGTGCATTATGCTTCATATAAATCGAGCCTGCTACTACCCTAACGACAGACCTACACATGTTCTCTAAATTTATAAACCCTAATCGTAAACTATACAAAAATAAATGTACGCACTAAATCAACGTATTACCCTCCCTTACAACCCTAGTTATAACCCTAAATATAGTCTACAATCTGCCGTACATATTATAAAACATTAAATCCTAAAACTAATTTACATATGTTATACAAAAACAATATTGGAATATTATCCTAATTTAAACCTCTAAATCAAATGTACAGAGAAATTACATAAAATACACCTAATTATTACCGAAACATAATCGCTATATTTAGGCATTAAACGGAATATTTAATTTATCATGTGACATAATGCTAACCTACCTCGTTTTCAAATATCACAAAATAAAAATACGGATGGGTTTAAAAATTACCTCTTTTTTCCTCTCCTCTTATCCCTCTCTTCCTCCTCTTCTCCTCCTCCTCCTCTTCTCCCTCTCTTTCTCCTCTCCTCCTCCTCTCCTCTCCTCTCCTCCTCCCCTTTTTTTTCAGCCGCGGGGGAGCAAATGTCCATTGTGCCGATGCAGCGCCGGCCGCGTGAGGGGTATGGGCGATTTAGCGCCCAAGGAACGGGCGTTTTATTCCCGCGTCGCAGAAACGCCCGACTAACGGGCGGTTTTTATGCGACAGTGAATAAAACGCCCATTCATCGGGCGTTTATTACCTCGAGCAAGCCCACGGCCGTTGCAGTTATTACACGCCCGTTGGTTCGGCGCTAATAACTGTGCAATTTTAATAATGCCCACTGAACGGGCGATTTATATATAGCGCCTGATGGACCGGCGCCGGAGGGCTATTTTTTTAATTCATTGAACCGACAAATTATTTTTTAATTTTGAATTAAAATAAAGTCAGAACAGTATTTAATTCCACACACTTCACTAGGCTGCAGCAACACTCCTCGCACCCAGCCAGGCCACCGCCTCGCCTCACCGCGCCTAGGTCGCCCTGCTGCCTCGCACCAGCTGGATCGCCCGTGCCGCACGCTGCGCTGCCCTCACGGCAAATCCAATGTTGGCAATTTTTGCGCATGTCCTATGTTTTTACCAGTTTTATTAGATTTTCACAAATACCTGCAATATAAAAATGTACGGAAAGGCTACTGTGCGGACGTCCGGCGCGAGCACGCGTGGTCGGATGCCCGCACAGTCAGCAACACGCGAACGAAACCGGGGAGGAGCCAACAGCACACATGCAAGGTGGGTCCCACTCGTATTTTTCTTTTTGAATGGCCATATTTTTTGACTGGGTGCTCCAATCCACAAACCGTTTGTGCCAACGTGTTTCTCGTATTTTTTCGAACAAAACAAGATATATGTTGCCATATAACTCCTCAAACTTATCTGGTGAAACTTGGGTTTCGCCTAATGAAACTTAGGTTTCGCCTACAGAAACTTGGGTTTCATATTCGTTAAACTTGCCGAACTATCAAGTTTCATCTGGTTTAATGCAAGTTTCATCAAGTTTCATCAGGTCCATTCAAGTTTCATCAAGTTTCAACAGGTTTCATCCAAGTTTCATCAGGTTACATCGAAGTTTCATCAGGTTTCATCAGAACACGGCCAAGTTTCATCAGAACACGGCCAAGTTTCCCAAGTATAGATGTAAGTTTCATAAGTGCCTTCTACTAGTTCACATCAAAAAAATTAAAAAAGTTAAAAAATTCAAAAAATATTTAAAATGGGTTGCCCTCGATTTTAGAAGAATTATGAAATTTATTCCACACATTTTGAACACTGTTTGAATTTTATACAAAAATCAGAAATTTAATCGGAAGTTAAATGAAACGATGACTAGATAGCTTCGCTGCCTGGAACAAGCGCGCGCGGACGTGGGGCACATGCAGTGCGTAGGATCGGAGCGGTGCCACGGATCCGACGCCCTGGGATGGTCTGGACCGAGCGCTAGGCGTCGGACGTCCGATGCCAAGAAGATTTATGAGTGCGTTTAGTTAATCCCATGTCACACATGACACAACACACCATAACCTTGGAAACCATAGAATTACTGTTTTATTTATTATTTCCATGATCTACAGTTAAGTTACAATTTTATTGCTTAGCCATGCCTTTAGCTGTGAGTTTTCCTGTCCTAAATGTGACGATGTATCAATGATTATTTTTCTATGTTTTGGAAAGAGGACAATATGTGCTATCGGATTTTATCAATTGAGAATCTTGTGTAGTTGGGGTAATAGCGGGTTGGGTTATTTTGATAAAACCGATTACGGTGGATGGTTTCTTGGTGTGTGTGTCTTAACATGAGATCTGGGCCCAGTGAGGGAACCACCCTAGACTCTAAGGACCAACACCTTGTGGTTGTCAAACTTTAGTACAACAATGCGACCATGAGTGCCTGTAAGGGCTGGCCTTGACGAGTGGCATTTAAACTCTTGGTACGGTCATCATGTGTGGTGGAAAAGGTTAGCATTGGTGGAAAACTCCTGTTGGGGAACTATTTATCAAGTTGCTTTGCAAAATTAGGCAAAAGTTTGCATGTCCACAAAAAAGCTAGACCTTTCCTCTTACGTAACCTATGTGCGCTTTATAGTCAATTCGCTTGTGAATATGTTAAATACACTCACCCTCATGTTTCAATAGCGAGGCTACTAAATCCAACGAGCAGTTCCTGAGTCATAGCGTTGCGACCTTGGTGGCGAAGAATATACTGAAGAGGATTTTGCTGAAGGTGTTCAAGACAAAGGCTACCCTGATGTCTAGGAGCTTGCCCAAAAACTTACCTATGGGAATCATTCTGTTGTAGTTTCCTTTTGTTTGAAATGTTTAAGATTTTTGCGGTTTAATGGCCAGTGTGCCTGAGACTTGTAATAATGGCTATGTTAGCCTATGCACTCTGCTACTATAACAGTGCTTATGCGATTATGGTTTTGTTCTAATTCTAGCTATCTTCGATCTACCTACTTGATCCATGGATTAGAAAATGTATGACACGGAAGGGGCTCGGGTCCATTTTCAGGTCCCGACATGGTCAGACGACGAGTATAGGGTGGCGGCGTTCATGGTTGATGACGGCGATAAAGCTCCAAAGGTCGATGGTGTTTGGGGATGATAGCATGAACTTTGAGAGTTGAGTGGATGTTTCTTCCTCTTGGCACGTGGTCAGAGAAGGCGTGGATTAATGTGGCGGTGGTTCACGAGAGTTGGGGAAGGAGATGGTGCTAGAGATGCTCTAGAGCGGCAAAGAGGGTGTTGGTGGTTGGAGAGGGGAAATCTTGGTATTGCAAGGCCTGGAAAAGGGCTTATTTATAGCGGAACATCAACGATGGTGGTCCACGCCGGGTCTGTCTTTGGAGAGAAAATTTGGTGAGTGATTGGACAGGTTTCGAGGTGATTCTATGGCTGAGTGGTGATATATATGATTGGTGACGTGGAGAGTGACGTGGAGAGGAACATTATGGTGGCAGGAACAGTGGTGGATAGTGCCCGCAGCGACTAACTTTCTGGCGGCCGAAAATGGTAGCGCAACGGCGTTGAAGTTTCCGTGGTGTCCATGGAGAGGAGGAAGGAAACGATGGTGACCGTTGGATCTTACGACCAGCCTATGTGCGCTGTTGGGTTTTTTAAACCAAATCGGTACATGGTAGGGTGATGTGGCTATACCTCAGGTGTCGGATTTGATGAAGACGATCCGTGCCGCCCATGGCTAATTAATGTACCCGTGGGCTGAGTTGCGCTGTGAAGGTCTTGGGTAGTGTTGGGCCAAGTTACGATCAGGAAAAAAAGGGGTGACGCCGAAGAAGGTGTACACCCAATAGGGAAAGCATATTTCCCGGAACCTCTAGAAATGAAAGCAAAATGTGAAAAGAATTCCAAAAGGTTATATGGGTGTCACCCCTCATTTTTAACTTACCTTGGGGGTTGACGATCCCGTGCACTAGCCCCTGGATCAGTACGCTAGCGTGGAAGACCACGTAGCCGATACAAGCATACATCAATATAATAAATTCCTGAATAATATGTCACAGTGTTGCGCCCATAGGAGACTTTAGTAAGGTGGCCATACACACCTTAGATACAAAAGAATAGTTTTAGAGTTTTACAGCAGACTCCCAAAATATCTACCCAAAAGAGTCTCTATCGACTACGGTCCTTCATCGACTGGAGCGACCCCTAAGACTCCTCGGATCCACCATGGTCCTGTCCGTCTTCTTCAAGATACGCGTAAGGGCCATCCTCGAGTCCATCGTCTAAAGAAGGTAAGTAGGTGAGGTCAGCGTCATGCAAACGCTGGCTAGTTAACACTTCCCTTAATGCATTTAGTGTGGAAGGCTTTATTTGGAGGAGAGGGTTATTTTATTTGTGTAAAGCCAAGTTTATAAGACTTTTGGAAACAACATAACTAGCTATTAACTATTACTTGTTTTGTTATGAATAAATCAGAGGTTCCCTTCTTAATCATGCATCCCGAAGCCAACTATCAGCCATACACAACAATCAACACCCAAATCGACCAACCCAAAACTTAAACCCAACCAGCTTACAAATCACCTCAATCCACACCAGCTTAGACACAATCAACGCACAAATTGACCAAACCTCGATCATATACCCAACCACTTCTTACACCCGGCAGTTTCAGCACTCTGCCAAACGCTTGCTTCATACACCTGGTAGTTTCAGCACTCTACCAAACGAATCTAGGGACGGTTTCAGAACTCTGCAAAACGAATCATGCAACAGTTTCGGAACTCTATCAAACGAACAAGGGGCAGTTTCGGAACTCTGCCAAACGATCATAGGGCAGTTTCGGAACTCTGCCAAACGAATACCTAGGGCAGTTTCGGAACTCTGCCAAACGAATACCTAGGGCAGTTTCGAAACTCTGCCAAACGAATCAATTAACTCACCATTCCTTCTCTACTTCCACGGTCATCGACCACACCAGACCACACTCTTGGACTTTCCCAACCGACCGACCAAGTTCCCACATATCCATACCCACAAACACAATCAGCCCAACATGCATCTTATCAACGGTTGGAATATCGGTCCCAAGTCAACTAAGGTTCTTGAGAAAGGGAGATAGAAGACCTGCCGAGCAGGGTAAACAGCAATCAACGAGCAATAGGGAGACACAGGGTTTTTATCCTGGTTCGGGCCTCTCCGGGGAGATAACAACCCTACATCCAGCCTTTCTTTATATCAAAGAGAATTACAAGGAGGAACTCGGTGAGATGAACAAGTCTCGGCGAGATTATGTGTATACAGGAAGTAATATGCGATCTTGACTTCAAGTCGTGCTCTTCTGGCCATAAAATTGTGCCCTCTACACGCCGTGGGGGCCTTGTTTACATAGTGTTGAATAACCGACCTACCAAGGGATAATCGGGCTGGGCTGACCACGAGTCCGTAACGAACTTGTATACATGTCAAATACATCCCGAGGTAGATAAGGTATACTCCAATTCTTGGGTATCACGACGTCTGCTCCAATCCGGGAAACCACGTCCGGGTCTTCACGTAGCCGTGCATAACTCTTGTTCGAGTCGGACTCAAACAGGAATCCTAAGCCGTTACGCACCGTGCCAGCTAGGAAGCTGTTCGGCAGGATGCACATGGGCCTGATAGAACCTTCCAGGGAGCCAGGCCCTAGGAGGCTGTTCGGTTAGGCCGTCACGGAGTGGGCCATAGCAATGGGCCGTGATCCAATCCCCGACACATCTACCAGCCCTAACTGTCAAATGTCATGTCATATTAAATGAGAATAATGAATGTCCGGTGAATATCGGATCACCGTTCCATAGCGATTAGCCAGAAGATTCGTTCTAGCGACTAGTCTCATCAAATATATGTATGAAATCCTCGTCCGAATCCCTTTCCAAATTGGTTTCCATGAATGTTTTAGTCCTTTTTTATTGTTCAATATTTGTATGGTTGAGGGCTGAACCCTGGAAATGTCTATATTATTTGTTTTTGTCTGATTGCATGTCCAACATTGTCATATGGATTAGAGTTATAGTTTGCCAAATCAAGAAGATTTGAGAATCCAATGGAGCCAATTATGCCAGTGTCATGTAGGCTACAAACCTGTGACCACATTTTTTCGTGTTCAAAGATAAAAAAGTTACAGCTGATCACTTATACATTTCTATGGTCTGTGCAAGCATTAATGTACTGTATGCTCCATATAGACAACTATACAAAAAATCCATTGTGTGGGTTGTATTTAGTGGTAACGTGTTGGGCTCCAAAAGATAGCTGCTCTCTAAACTGTTGTATTCTCCTTCAGGTGAAAGGAGGTGGCTAAATTTTTATATGGTTGCTGCACATGTTTTGGTGATGTACAACACTACCACATGGCCATTGGTTGCATTAAATCTTTTATTAGTTCTTGTTACAAATCTTTAGACAACCATATATGCTGATGTGTATATTTTACTTGTATTCCATATGATGCATTGTTATTGTTGTGATGAGATTGATGAAACAAGACCGGTATATATACCATACATGTATTTTTCCTACAAAACGATATGTGTTTACATATGACCTACAAGTCATACTCATATAGCTAGTCAAATTTGGCTTCGAATGAAATTTATCTTCATGGTTACCATCATGACACGGTGACATCAGGACTATACCCTAGTCTTTGTCATTATACAATTTTGGTGGTGACGTCTAATATTTTGTTAAAGCTAGATACTGAGCAAGCCATGATTGATTTGTTGTCTGCATAGCGTAAAATTCAATACTCATAATATTTGACTTTCATCTATTGCATTATGCCAAACAAAATCGTCATAATCAGGTGGATCATCCAGTCATCAGGCTTACGGACAGTGCACAGGTCACAGAAGAAACCGTATTAACATCACTGAGACGAGCTCTTGGTCAGCATTCTGCTCTACAAGCACATGATGGACACTGGGCTACTGACTTTAGTGGAATCATATTCATCATGCCTATCTTGGTATGCATTTTATTTTGATATGGCACTAGCTATCACTTGGCTTTGTTTTGCTGATTAAGTATATTTAATTTAGGAAAAAGTTGCAATTTGGCCCCTCAACTATGCCCGCTGGACCACTTTTTTTTTCCTGGATCTCAATATCGAACTTGTGAGATCCCTCATGTAGCAAAACCGGGCTTGACTGATCCTTGACCGGTCAAAACAGTGGTATTAGACCTGAGAGAGGAGAGATTTGAGAGAGTGAGAGATATGATAATGAGATGGATGCATGTGGCAATAAAGTCAGTAAAAATCCTACATGAATGCCACACAAACAAAAAAAAAACTAAAACCGTCCACTGACCTGGTCAAAAGACTAATTTTGTTCGGTTTTGCTACATGAGGGGCCTCAAAAGTCCGGTATTGTGGTTTAGGGAGCAATGTGGTCTAGTGGACATAATTAAAGGACCAAATCGATACTTTTTCCTTTAATTTTTAGTGAGCTTGTGCATGTTGGTAGAGGCAAGCCAGTGATTGTAATTTGATATAAGAAAATCTGGTTGGTTCAGAAATTATTTTTGTTAGGTAATCAAAATATGTTTTAGTAGAATCTTCTCTAAATGTTTAATTGTGTACCTCACGCTTTTATAAACCTCATATACAGTGTCTTAAATAGAGATAAAACTTATTTTAGTAAGAAACAACAGACCTATGTAATGAATTTCCCTTTTTCAATATGATTAAAAAAATTATAGAGATACTACAATGTTTTCTTTTGTCCCATTTCTTTATATCAGAACAATAACATGTAAGTGGCATCTGTCATACAGGATGAACTTTTTTAGTTCTTGTCCTAGTTTATGAGCTTGGTTAAATCATGTCAAATATTGGACGGTTGGGCTTAATGTTAGGTTCCTAATCGTCGGTAGCAAATATTCAGAAAATTAATAAATACTTGATCTGGAGACAATATTAGGGGGGTGATGTATTTCTTGCAGATTTTTGCTATGTATGTCACTGGATCGTGTTAGAATTGTTGGGCCTGGCCCATTTAATATCTAAATAATTCCTGGAAAATCTCAAAGGCCCATGTATGCATGAGGCATGTGAAATTTCTTTAGTACCATATTGCTAGTGGGAGGAGTGGAGGACATGCTTAAATAGTGGAGCTTGCTCCCTCCCACTAGAGAATGTGATGGGAGAGAGAAATAGAGAATCACACGCGCGCTCGATCGCCTCGCCGGGGCAGCGCAGATGCAGCCTTCTTTTGCAGTTTTATTTCTTTTGCTCTCCGGATTTACAGATATGGAATATACAAATTTCAAGAGATGGCAAGTAAAGATGCAGCTGTGGCTGACAGCTATGAACGTGTACTGGGTAAAGGATGGCAAACCAGAGGGAACCCTAACTCCTGAAAAGGAGAAAGAGTTCCAGGAGGCCACCACTCTTTTCCGGGGTGCAGTTCTTAGTGTGCTCTCTGACCGTCTGTGTGATGTGTATATGAACATCACAGATGCGAAAGAGAACTGGGATGCGTTGAATAATAAATTCGGTGCATCTGACGCTGGCAGTGAACTGTATGTCATGGAGCAGTACCATGACTTCAAGATGGTTGATAACCGTTCTGTTGTCGAACAGGCTCATGAGATACTGGTCATTGTGAGGGAACTCGAACTCCTTAAGTGCAAGTTACCCGATAAGTTTGTGGCTGGGGGCATTATTGCCAAGTTACCTCCTTCGTGGAGAAACTTTGCCACATCTCTAAAACATAAGAGACAAGAGATCTCCGTTGAGGGGTTGATCGCGTCTCTAGATGTTGAAGAGAAAGCTCGGGCTAAAGATGCACCTGGGAAAGGAGTCGAGGGACAGTCCAGCGCCAATGTTGTCCAGCAGCATGGCAAGAACAAAGGAAAGAATAAAATCAAGCAAACCACTGCATTCAAGAAAAAAAAGTTGAACAAGGATGAGATGCCTTGCTGGATTTGCGGTGAGGTTGGGCACTGGGCTAAGAAGTGTCCAAACCGCAAAGACAAAAAGGGTAATCCTAGGCAGACTTCAAAGTCTGTCAATGTGACCATTGGCAACACTGGTGAGGGAACCGATGGGTATGTTTTACCTACTGTTCTTTCAGTGAATCAGCCTACCAATTGATGGATTGATACTGGGGCTAATGTGCATGTGTGTTCTGACGTTTCAATGTTCACTTCTTATCAGGCAGCCCACGGTTCAGCCGTTTTGATGGGGAATGGGTCCAATGCTTCTGTTCTTGGTGTTGGCACGGTAGATCTGAAGTTTACTTGAGAAAGATCGTGCAATCAAGAACGTCTGACATGTCCCTCAATCAATAAGAACACGGTCGTGGGTCCCTTCTCTGCAGAGATGGGTTTAAAGTGGTGTTTGAGTCCAATAAGGTAGTCTTGTCGAAACATGGTTTGTTTATTGGCAAAGGCTCGAGTCGGAGGCTTGTTCCGCTTTCTCTCTTTCGATTCTCACATAAAGTTGTGAACCATATTTGTGATCATGCTATTGAGAGTGAGGTGATGTTTGGCACTCACGCTTTATGTCATGTTAATTTTGGTTCTATGTCTCGGCTTGGGTATGGGTTTAATCCTAAATTTTCCATCACAAAGGTTCTAAGTGCCAAACTTGTGTGCAATCAAAGCAACCTCGTAAGCCTCATAAGGCCGCCGAGGAGAGAAATTTGGCACCTCTAGAGCTCATACATTCTGACATTTGTGAGATAAATGGTGTGTTGACAAAGGGTGGAAAAAGATATTTCATGACTCTGATTGATGATACTTCTAGATATTGCTATGTGCATTTGTTGAAAACTAAAGACGAGGCTCTAGACTTCTTTAAAATCTATAAGGCTGAGGTTGAAAACCAATTAGACAGGAAAATCAAGATACTTAGGTCGGATCGTGGTGGAGAGTATTTCTCGAGTGAGTTTGACTTATTCTGTGCGGAACATAGAATTATTCATGAGAGGACGCCTCCCTATTCACCCCAATCAAACGAGGTGGCTGAAAGAAAGAACCGCACTTTAACTGACTTGGTGAATGCCATGTTAGACACTGCGGGTTTATCTAAGGCATGGTGGGGGGAGGCCGTGTTGACTGCATGTTATGTCCTGAATAAAGTCCCTGCAAAGAATAAGGAGAAAACCCCATATGAAATATGGAAGGGGAGAAAGCCATCACTTTCTTATCTGCGCACTTGGGGTTGTTTAGCGAAAGTCAATGTGCCAATTACAAAGAAGCGCAAGCTTGGGCCTAAGACAGTAGATTGTGTCCATCTGGGTTATGCTCCTCGTAGCGTTGGCAGTAGATTTTTGGTGATAAGATCAGAGGTGTCTGACATGTCTGTTGGCACGATCATGGAGTCTAATGATGCTACTTTCTTTGAGAACATCTTTCCTATGAAAATTGAGCATAGCAGTTCTGATAAATCTAGTAAGATAATTCTCAAACCTACTACTCAAATTGAATATCCTGAACGAACACCTGAGGAAAATCCTGAGGAGGATGACGGTTAGGCTCCGAGGAGGAGCAAGAGACTGAGGATTGCAAAATCCTTTGGTGATGACTTCACTGTGTACCTTGTGGATGATACTCCCACATCGATTTCAGAAGCGTTTGCATCCCCTGATACAGACTACTGGAAAGAGGTGGTTCGTAGTGAGATGGATTCCATTCTTACGAATCAGACTTGGAAACTCACAGAACTACCTTATGGTTGCAAACCTGTAGGGTGTAAATGGATATTTAAGAAGAAGCTTAGGCCTGATGGTACTATTGAAAAGTATAAGGCTCGGCTTGTGGCCAAGGGTTATACTCAAAAAGAAGGCGAAGATTTCTTAGATACATATTCACCTGTGGCTAGATTGACTATAATTCGTGTACTACTTTCCTTGGCTACCTCACATGGTCTTATTGTTCATCAAATGGACGTTAAGACAGCTTTCCTAAATGGAGAGTTGGACGAGGAGATCTATATGGATCAGCATGATGGGTTTGTAGTAGAAGGTCAAGAAAGTAAGGTGTGTAGGTTATTGAAATCTCTCTATGGCTTGAAACAAGCTCCTAAGCAATGGCATGAGAAGTTCGACAGAACTTTAACTTCTGCGGGCTTTGTCGTGAATGAGGCCGATAAATGTGTATATTATCGGTATGGTGGGGGCCAGGGCGTTATTTTGTGTCTCTATGTGGATGACATATTAATTTTTGGGACAAGTCTTGATGTGGTTCACGAGGTCGAGTCTTTCTAGTTTCAAAATTTTGATATGAAAGATCTAGGAGAGGCTGATGTAATCTTGAACATCAAGCTACTGAAGGGTGAGGATGGGATCACTTTGTCACAGTCCGATTATGTGGAAAAAGTTTTGAATCGCTTTGGCTTTACTGATTGCAAAACTTCTCCAACACCCTATGATCCTAGCATTGTGCTTTGAAAGAACAAGAGAATTGCTAGAGATCAGTTGACTTACTCTCAAATCATCGGGTCACTCATGTCTCTAGCTAGCGCTACAAGGCCAGACATCTCGTTTGCTGTTAGCAAGTTCAGCCGGTTTACTTCTAATCCGGAAGATGATCATTGGCGAGCACTCGAAAGGGTAATGCGCTACTTGAGAGGTACTACAAACTTTGGCTTACACTATACGGGTTACCCAACAGCGCTGGAAGGGTATAGTGATTCTAATTGGATATCTGACGCTGATGAAATAAAGGCCACAAGTGGATATGTGTTCACTCATGGTGGCGGAGCAGTTTCGTGGAGGTCTTGCAAACATACTATCTTGACACGCTCAACAATGGAAGCAGAATTGACTGTTTTGGACACGGCCACTGTTGAAGCAGAGTGGTTGCGTGAACTCTTGATGGATCTTCCGGTGGTTGAAAAGCCGATTCCGGCTATCCTTATGAATTGTGATAATCAAACAGTGATTGTCAAGGTGAACAGTTCTAAGGACAATATGAAGTCCTCAAGACATGTGAAAAGACGACTGAAGTCTGTCAGGAAATTGAGAAACTCCGGAGTGATAGCGTTGGATTATATCCAAACGGCTAAAAACCTGGCAGATCCTTTTACAAAGGGTTTATCACGGTGTGTGATAGACAATGCATCGAGGGAACTGGGTATGAGATCCACGTGAGTTACACCATAGCGGTAACCCAGCCTATGTGATCGGAGATCCCGTGAATTAGGTCCTGGGGAAAACATGCTATTGGTTAGCTGGATGAGAGTATACCCTAACCCATTCCATGTGAGATGCAATACTCTCGAAATCTGTATGGCGGGTTGGCATTTGCCTTAATGTTGTTCTATTGGCTTTAATTAGTGAAGATGTCATCCTACATAGCATCTTGAAAGAACACACCTATATGAGCCCGACTGTTGGAAGTCGCAGTCTATAAGACTTGGGTAATCTCTAGTAAGCTCATGAAGAGACCATGGAGTACGACTTATATGCTCCACCCGCGGGGTAGCCTATTGGCAGCCAAGTATTAGTTGGCTTTGAGTGAAACTTGTTCACACAAAACTTACAATTCAAGGCGTAGTCCATTGTCCAAGTTGTGACCAAGTGTAGCTTAAATGTCTAGGTGCAATTCAAGGCATAGTCCATTGTCACCGAAACACTGGTATATAAACAGTTTTGGGAACAGCCAAACTTGATGGGACTTTCAGATCTAGTGGGGGATTGTTAGAATTGTTGGGTCTGGCCCATTTGATATCTAAATAATTCCTGAAAAATCTCAAAGGCCCATGTATGCATGAGGCATGTGAAATTTCTTTAGTACCATATTGCTAGTGGGAGGAGTGGAGGACATGCTTAAATAGTGGAGCTTGCTCCCTCCCACTAGAGAATGTGATGGGAGAGAGAAATAGAGAATCACACACGCCCGCTCGCTCGCCTCGCCTGCTCGGGCTCGGGCTCGGGCTCGGGCTCGGGCAGGCGGGGCGCAGCAAGACGCCTGATACTGCGTGAATGGTCAAAAACCGGACCCTCGTGGTTGCGCAGATGCAGCCTCCTTTTGAAGTTTTATTTCTTTTGCTCTCCGGATTTTGCGGGACATATATGGAATATACAAATCGTGTTAGACTCGGTCGCGGCCCGTTTCGCGATCCGTTTGCCTCACGTGTTTTTCTATATAAATCTACCGCCGCGCCGTCCAGAGGCATCAGATCAGATCGACCTAGGGTTTGCCACCTCCCTCTGCTGCGCCGCAGCTTCGGTTCTTCCCCATCCCGTGCGCCGGCGTGCACCGCCGTTCGGGAGAGCAGGTCTCCTGAACCGATCGCCCTCGAGCTCCTGCACCGGGTAGGGCGAATCAGGTTTTTGGGAAGCGCTTCGGCGATCGCCGCTTCCTTCTTCCGCTTCGCGAGGACTTCTTCCACTACGCCGTCGCGATCTGCGTCGGCACCACCTTCTCCAACACGGCGTCAGATTCGGAGAACCAGAACCAAACCTCGCCGCAACTCGTACCGTACGGCGATGACGACCAAGTCCAGTAAGTCATTACTTTCGCGAGTACACCAGAGAGATATACGTGTAGTTTTCTGCATGTGTATCTAAGTTGTGCTTCTATGGCTTCAACCTGTTTTATCTATCTCTCAGACGTTGTGCATGTTATATCTCTTGATTAAGAATAAACCTGAAAGTGCTAATTATTCCAACAGATCGCTTGACACCATCCTATCATCTGAACATTGACGTGAGATACTTCGCTATATTTACAATCATCAGGTTTGTCAATCTCAGTCATATTCATTTTTTAGTAACACATATTTTTCTATGGAGTACCAAAACATGAAATTTCTTATTTAATATATATAATCTATGCAGAATGAAGATGGTGGTTGGGGTACACAAGTGTTGGGACCAAGCACCATTTTTGGTTCATGCTTAAACTATGCAACATTGAGGCTTCTCAGTTAGGCGAGTGAAAATGATGCACTGACAAAAGGACGTGATTGGATTTTATCCCGTGGGAGTGCCCTTGCAATACCACAATGGGGAAAGATATGGCTCTCGGTATGCCACTGAAACAAAACAATCAATATATTATTTTCTGATATATGTATGTTTCTCTGTAAATTATGGCATCAAAATAAATATTTTCTTCATGCGTGGATTTTCTTGAAACCCTTTAGACATGGAGTTTAACCATTTTGCTATGTAGCTTGAAGCCTTGGACAAATTCAAGGTGAAGCTCAATTATACAAGACCTTTTTAGTTGAATTTTGCATGTACATAGCTTTGCTCTAGCTTGTTACAAAAATCAACATAAAAACTTTGATATTAAAACATGATTTATATAAGGAAAGAACCAAGTTTGAAGAAACTCGATGAAGCTCGAACCATGTTTGGTTTGAGCTCGGTTGAACCTCTAGCCCAACTTGAATCGAGCCTCCAGCGAGCTGACTTCCAGCTGTTTGCAAGCTCCGAGCTTTTTTTATATGCTGCAGCCATACACGGTTACCCCGGATCCGTCAGATATCAGTTGCTTCATATTTTGCATTTGTCAAAATTTACTTGAGTTGAAGGGTTTATAATGGTCAAAATCAAATGCCTTTTAGTTATCAAAACCAAATTCTTGATTGCTACTTTGCATATTGTTGTTTAAATGGTTGAAGGGTAAGGATGATAACATTTTGTAGTATCTTAAAACAATGTATTTTGGATTGTTGAATCATATTTTCATATGGAGGTGGTTTTCTCATCCATACAGGACGATTCTTGTG
Organism: Raddia guianensis; assembly: GCA_036346415.1. Classification (NCBI taxonomy): domain Eukaryota; kingdom Viridiplantae; phylum Streptophyta; class Magnoliopsida; order Poales; family Poaceae; genus Raddia; species Raddia guianensis. Next base: position 40,821,261 of record CM070539.1, read on the forward strand.
CTTTTGCCGGTTAGTTTATATGCCGATGGCTTATCTTTTTGGTAAGAAGTTTGTTAGCACTGACAAAAGGACGTGATTGGATTTTTTTTCGCAAGTCCTTGTTCGAGTGCAATTTTAGGATCTTTCACCTGACAAAGCACACACTAGCCTTGTTCATTAACTTGTTAAGGACAATCTCCGCATATGAGGATAGATCGGCGGTACGATTGCTTGCGTAATATAGGACTCTTGCTTTAGTGTCCCTCTGCCTCCTAGGGATTACGTCTCCCCCCTTTTGATGTAACCTTCTCCCTTTTTTAATAGATGACAACTCTAATGTTCTTTGCTACAAAAACAATTACCATAGTGCTAGCTACCAATGATTTGGTTATGACCTAGGTCATGACAAAATCATCAGCAATTTGTGTTTAGGTTGAAACCAAAGATTGGTATAGCATAAATAACTATTGTTTGGTGTGAAGCAAAATTAAGTAACTAAAATTCCACAAACTATGTCTGTATATATTATTTTGTTTATAGCCATATAATATTGAATTTTGAAAAGCAAAATTATATTTTGTTAGCTTTAAATAAAAATGATAGAAAATCAAATAAATTCTAAAACTTGTAAAAATACATAGAGGGGTAGTCTACAATTTTACATTTATAAAATTTATTTTGAGTGATTTACAATCCTGATAAAATAGATATGAAAATTCAAAAAATGAAAATTTTGTTGATAATTAATTGGGTACAATCGCTTCCTAACTAGCATCGTAGTTGCTAAACTCTAGGGCTCACGGTACGCGAAGTTGCCTCGTTAATCTGACGCTTAGCATTTCCACGCCAGGACTCGCCGAGGCTTTGCATGGGTGGGATGAGCTGGGTGTTTTTTTTTTGTCCGGTGGAGCAAGTATGTTTGTTGCCCATCTAGCCCGTCGTCACCTCCGAAGATCATCTCCGGTTGTAAATCCTTCTAAACACATTTCCGAGTCCTTCGATAGTGTTCCAGGATTTTGGTTTGAGTGGCAATGGTCCGAGAGAATTCCGGGAAAACAACTGTCCGGGGTTTCGTAGGCGCTGAGTCTCAAAGCCAGATATTTTCTGTAGGTGTGAAACTTCCCACCTAAGTGTCCAAATGTTCCCAACGAGTTGACAAGTCGACAAAAATGGCACAAAACCCTAGACGAGGTATAGAGGGTAAAAGGGATAGCCAAAACGAAGTGGGCTGCAAAAACTAGCCTCGTCGGACTGGCCGTCAGACTGGGTCCGATGGATGAACGTGCCAGCGACTAAGGGTGCGTTTGGTTGCATCGCCCTGGATGGTCCCGTGCAGGTTGGGGTGATTTTTTGTTTGGTTGAGAAAAACCAGTTGGGTTCGTCAAGCATCGTTCCATCACTCCCTAGTGCAATCAGAGGGATGGATCGATCCGTTGAAAATTGATAAGTTGAACTCGTCCCGATCTCCTCCTCCCTCACGCGCCTACTCCTCCTCTTCCCACGCGCCTCTGCCTCCTCCGTCACTACCCGCCGGGCTGCTACCACCTCTTCTCCCTATGCATCCTCGGCAACAGCGACCTCCTCCTCATCATCCCCGGCGACGACGGCGCGGCGTGGGTCGGCACGGGGCAGAGGAGGGAAGAAGGGGAAGGCGGCTACTTGTTACCGCGGCCAAGAGGAGCAAGTCGGCTGCGGCGGCATGGTGGTCGAGGTTCCCGTCCGCAAGCCTCATCGCGCCTCCTCCTCTCCTCCTCTCCCCCGGCGGCGAGCCTCATCCTCCCCCGACATAGGGCGGAGCTTGGCACGGCGACGGATCTTGGCGCGGCGGCCGGCGGGGAAGGAGGTGGAGCCGGCGGCGGGATGGCGCGGCGACGGCACGAGCGGCTACCGGCAGCCAGCCGAGGAGGGAGACCGAGAGGAGCAAAGGAGGAGAGAGAGTGGGGGTTGGCCGGCTGGGGCGGTGAGAATGAGGGAGAAGGAGATGGAAACGGGGGAAAATGGGAGGACCATGCCCTGGAGCAACCAAACACAGCCTCTAGCATTGATTCGTCCCGCATACTTTTGACCCATCCCAAAAATCATGCTGGATGATCTAGGTTGGGGGAACCAAACACACCTTAAGTCCCTCAAAATGCAACCCTTCTGTCGGACTGGGTCCGACCACTGTGTCCGACTAGACCATCGACTCCTAGCGACTAAGTCCCTAAATGCAACCCTTCTATCGGACTGAATCCAACCAGACCACTCCCAAAGTGAAACATTTCATCGGACTAGGTCCGAAGGATTAGGCTGCATCACGGGAAATTCAATCTGGGCCGCCCATTCTAAGAATTTTCGTCTTGTACCTATAAATAGGAGCCACTAGCACGGGGTAAAGTTAGAAAGCCTTATTTTGCAGCCACCCCTTACCTTAGCCACCCTTGAGAGCTCCTCCCATGGTTGCCTCTCCACCCTTGGCCTCTATGAGTGCTTGAGAGAGGGAGAAGAAGAGAGGAAGGAAAGGTGTCACCCTACCTTCTCCCATTCATCCTCAAGGTACTAGCCTCTCTCATGGTGTTCTTGCCCAAGTTTACATGAGAGGGAGAGGTGGAGTGAGGTAAGGTCTCCGGTCTTGTGCTATTGGGACTCTATTGCCAGGGGAGATAGTTACCAATCGTGTTCTTCACCAAGTCTTCGCCATGTCCTTGCCTCCGTGTGTCGAAGGAGCTCTCCGTGTGTCGGGGAGAAACCCGCCGTGTGTCGGTGGTCATCGCCGTGTGTCGACGGTTTTCAACTGGTGGCTGATCGGGGGTCACCGTCGACAATGAATTTGTTTAAGGGACACACTCAATAACCAAGCCAGATGGTAGCACAAGACAGGGATCTATACAGGTTCAGGCCCTCAACTCGGAGGTAATACCCTACTTCCTGTGCTATGGGATTATGATTGTGGGAGATGATGATGTAATGTAAGCTATATGATCGTCTCTGCCTATGCCTTCTACCCTCCCCTTTATAGTGCAGGGGGATAGAGTTACATGGTAGCACGCAGTACATGGTACCAAATTCGGTTATACCGATGCATGATATGCAAGTATTGATCTCCTAATTACACAGAGCTCGGCTATAACCTCGACAACTTCCTTGGCGTTCAAGTTACACGTAACCCAAGTGGTCTCTATCGCAATCAGCCGACTTGGGTCGTCCCCCATCTGCTTCCTCATGGGCCTTCTAGAGGATACACGGGGCCCATGTAGTCCATAGTAGCCCCCGAGTGCTTTATGATCGAGTCAGATGTCCGGTCGACTGGTTTCACCATTGTCTCATGTAATCTAAAAAGAGATTGTAAAGTACTCAAGAAATCTCAAGTCTTTTGTGTTGAAAGCAACGCCTGAATTGGCAATACCAAAACTCCAACTCTTTCGGCCCATTGGGCATGTCAACTCAACGGATGAATTCGGCTACTTGGCATCTACCCTCGCTTTGCGAAAGCAGCAATTGACCCAGCATGGGGCATGCCTTAAGCCACGCAATCACAGCTTCCGTCTAGCAGCATGCTGTAAATTATGCGTTTCAAGAATAACAGCATCAGATGCCCAGCCTTAACTTGTAAGAACCAGCACTCGGCCCAACATGGGGCGCATCTTTCAGCCGAGTGGTACCTGTCCGAACCAGAGAAGGGATCAGCTATCGGCCCTTAAAGGCATACCGATTGGTTGCAGTTTAGCCGAGAGGTATTTGTATCCGGGTAGCGGTATACAACTGGCGACCTTAAAGAGTCATACCTTTGAAACGGTACCCAAATTTCACCAACACCTAACCTTGAACACACAAAGCCGGCTAGCGACCCAACATGGGGTCTGCCGTAAAACATTTTTTAATGTGGCGCTTCCTGTCATAAGCCCTCCAGGGTGTACCTGTTGACACGAAAAGTTAGCTTCTTGCGAACACACGTGCTGAAGCGTCAACTCCGTAGTTGCGTCGCAACAAGAAAACCAAGCGTGCCAGTCAATTTGACCTATAAATTGACAAGGAGGAAATCGTCAGTAATATAGCCCTAATCGGCTTTATAAATAGCCAGATCAGGTTTTCTATAATCGGCTTTAATATATCCGATTATAGGTTCTATCGGCTTAATGTCCGATAGAGCAAGTAAATACGGAATGACAATTAAATTCGAATCTTGTACTTCTTTTTGGTATTTTTTATAATATATTAGCAATAAACCTTCGTATCAGTGCATCAGATTAAACTAAGAAGTAGATCAAATAGATTGGTGAAGCCAAGACAGTATCCAAATCCAAATATAGATATAAACTAATAAACCGATGTAAAGATTCAAAGGCTAATATTTGATAGATGCAATACCAATCGGCAAATATTTACAGATGCAAAATCCTAAACAAGGCATACACAAGATCGATTAAACGAGACAGTTGCATACATCGAATTCGGGAAAAAGCATGTGTAATATCCGATAATCAGCATTGCAGGATAAACACATATTACAGATCGAATACATCGAGACAATGCAATATGCAGGAACACATCAAAGATCGGGAAATCCCGAGACAATTTGACATGCTTTGTATACATGAGATCAATATGATACAGCCATGCATACGGGTTACAAGGAGAGAATCGATTATCCCATCGAGATAGCTCTACCTGCGAGTTGAAGCCTTTCGACGAGGTCGATCGGATTCGAGAAAGTGTTTTGTGTATTGAGTGTTAGACCCCTATTCTCGAGACCTAAAGTCCTATTTATAGTATTACAAAGTCGATACCGATACAACCTAATTTACCGCGACGCGTTCCTGATCACCTCGTATTTCTCCCGAAGTCTTACAAGTATCGGTATTTCGCCCTTTCTTCTTTACCGATAAAGCCCATCTCCGACTTGGCCCAATAATTCCAACATATTCGGCCTTATCCGTTTTTCTGCCAAATTTGGGAGTCAACATATGCCCCTAAGTTTGGCAATGAGTATTTCATTAGCCGAACTTTCAAGTAAAAATCGGATTTACCATACCAAAATATTTCACATTTCTACCCCTGTAACTTCTCGCTTTTAGCCCATTTGTAGAACACGTGTCAGCCCAGCAGATAATATGGGCCGAAACTATGACGTCGAAAAGCGTGGTAAAACCCTAATTTTTACCACAGCTATAAATAGCTCACCATTCGCCGTCACTTTCACGCTCTCCTACTTGCGCACGGCTCTCTCATCGGAATTTTCAGAGCCCTCAGCAGTCAGCGCACAACCAACTCCTCCAAGTGTCAATCGTCATCATGTCTCAGGTACTGATTCAATGCTCGGACTCTGAAGCTTTGTATTCTTTGGGGCCAGTAGGAGACCAAGACCCATCGGATTTCATATTTCATTCCGTGGCGCATCCTTTATTTGCCGATAAGCTTAGTGTCAACAGTTGGAAATCGGCACTTAGGTCTTGGCCTAGCCCGATCAAGGGATATAAGGATTGGCTCATTCGGGTTTACAGCCAGAAACAAGAGCAATGGGACGAACTAGGAATAACCGATGCCATCCTTCTTTCCTTGTCTCCTCCACCGCCAGATTTAACCATTTATGGTAGCATCATCTTACTTCAGTGCGACACGCCCAATGCCTTCTTTTTCCCGATCGACCCATAAGCCCCACGCTCCTCGACGTAGCCATGTTAATGTGTCTCGGTCCGACGAGAGATGCTATCGGCTTTTGATATGTTTGCCACCTTAAAGTGGTTCTGAGAAAAACTTGGTAACAACGCTACATCAATAGCCATCAGCAAACTGGCGACGTAGAAGATGACGAGCACATCGCCTTTCTCAACATGTGGCTTGATAGATTTTTCTTCTTCGGGCAATCCCTCAGCCTCAGCAAGGTTTTCCAAGGGGTAGCCGAAGCGCTAGCAGCAGGTCACAAGTTAGCAATCGGTAAATACCTGCTGGGAGCCACCTACCGTATGATGCATGAGATCAGGGAAGGCCTCTGTTCAAGGAAAGCCGACTATTCGGTCGGAAACTTGGCGGCCCTTTCTGGTTTATCGGAATGTTCTTGAAGCTCCAAATATACAATTCTCTAGGGGAACTAGACTTCAGCCTAGAATTCCCGAATGAAAAAGATTCCGATAGTAATGATCGCCCCTGCAGATCATATGGTGAGATGATATCGCTAAACTGCAACAGAAAACGCCTAAACGAATATGATTTCTCCCATTCCATGGTCGCTTTCTACACCATGTCTGAATCGGAATATGGGGCAGAGCAGTTTAACCCGTACACTGATCTGGACAAATACCCAGTGCCTTCATTTTTCCGATTGGCCGACACCCTAAAGGGTGAAGCCTTATCTGCTTTCAAGGAGTTCATTTCTCCAAGCATCTTCTTCGCTATTCTGAGCACGAGAACCCATATCAGGAAACCCTCCTACGAGTTCTATTACCCGGCTGTGGTTGCTCGGCAGTTTAATCTCGGGCAGGAAATTTCCGATCTCTTTATATACCGCCAACTGAACGCCAGAGAAGATTTGAACTCCCAATCGGCTTACGGTATTTTGTCTGCTGCCCACTTGGATTTTGAAGTACCACCAGAATTCATTATGTGGGCCAACACTTCGTCAGCATTCGATAACTTGTGGGAAACTATCGCCAAAAATATTTATGCGACCAAAGGCGGAGCTGCAACCTTGATCGAACGGATCACTGGCCAGAAAGAAACTTGCAGACCTAACTGGCCAAAGATCGCCGGCATAGCTGAAGCGCCATCGGAATAGGAAACCAGCAGTTCCAGTAATAACGATTCCGATAATTCTGATGAAGATAAAGAGGAGAATTCTTCAGAGTCGGGACCTTCTTCATCAGACTCAGACGATGAAATAACAAACTCCCAGAACCACGCATCGTCTTCTAGCAGCGAGGTTACTAACTTGCGTGTGTTTGCTAACTCACATTGTTCTTTTACTGATTATTGACCTCTTACTTACTCCCCTTTCAGAGCGGCGACAAGCGTCCCAAGGCAAAACTTATTGGAGAAGAAGCTGGCCGGATCCACGCGACGGCCAAGTCAGCATCGGCCTTCACTCAGGGCTCTTCCCAGCCAAAGAAACGAGGTACAATCGGCTTACACATATAATTCTGAAATATTGAATTATTTACTGACTTTACTTAACAGGGAAACCCGAAGGCGAACCCGGCCTGAGGAAGAAGGTAGTCACTAAGAAACCAAGACCCCAAAAGGTGCGTACTCCCGATAGTATGGAATCAGTATGTGACACAGTAAGCACTTGATTTTCTTCAAACTCTTGACCATCATCGGCTTTCTTACTTATCGGATTATAATTTTAGGACACTTCACCCATCTCCAAGAAGAAAGATGGCACACCTGCCCCTCCGCCAGCGTCACAAACTCCACCGACCTTCAATCCACAAGACGTAATCGGCTTTCCCTTCCTTGTATCTACGCAATTTCTTTAAAATCCGATCTCTTCACTTTAAATATTTTCGTCCAGTACATGTTTCAACCTCGCAGCCCAGCCTGGGTAACAGTGGTGTCTACGCAGGTCATCACTTACGACGGCAAGAAAGACGATGAACTCAACTTCGACCCGTCCAGTATGGATTGGCTCGACGACGAGCTTGATTTCCTATCTTCGCCGATACGTCTGTCGTCGCCCCCAATTGCCATCATCGATTCACCTGCGCCCGAACCGTCCAAGAAGAATCGGCATTCTCCAGACACTCTGGGGAAACTCAAGCAAATGTGGGAACTGGTGAACAATGAATCGGTTCACTTGGCCAATCCTCCTGCTATCCGAAAAATAGCTGACTCCGTCAAGGAGATCCTCCCAAAGCAAGTGGTCGCGTCCATCGAAAAACTGCTATCCCTTTCAGGCCAAAAGTCCGATTTTGTCGCTGCGCTGGATCGGCTCCATCAGCGAGAAATCCTCAAAGATGCTGAGGCTGAACTCAAAGGGCTGATCCAAGACGCCAACTCACAGAATAGCAAACTCATCCAACTGAAACAAGAAGCCGAATCGGCAAAGATTGCTACCTCCAAGGCAATTTCAAGGGTTAAGTCCTTGGAACTCGAACTGGAGAAAGCGAAGAAAGCCGAAGCAGCCGCTCGCTCGGATTTCGAGGAAATCAAATCGGCGGCCAAGGAGCAGAACAGCGTAGTCAAAGCTTGCGGCCTAGCAGTGTTGGAAGCGAAAAAGAAAATACCGATAGATACATCTTAAATGGCAATCTTTCCTTTGGGGCAATCAGAACAGGTGGATTAACTAGATACTCTTTAATATCATCAAACGCCCTTTGCTGCTCTGGCCTCCAAACGAACTTATCGAAATTTTTTAATTTAAGCAAAGGAGAAAACAGGATGATTCTCTCCGATAAATTCTAAATAAACCTCCTCAAATAATTAATTTTACTGATAAGTTCTTGTAGACGAACTTTTGAATCAGGAGGCTTCGTATTCAGGATCGCCTTCACTCTATCGGGATGAACTTCAATTCCTCTCCGATGTACCATAAACCCCAAGAATTTGCCGGCCGATACCCCAAATGCGCACTTCTTTGGATTCATCCTCATGCCATATTTTCGAAACCGATCCAACACGGTCACAATATCCGCCAAGTGTTGCTCTTCCTCCTGAGATTTAATTACCACATCGTCAATGTAGATTTCAACCAATTTACCGATTAGATCATGGCAAATTAAGTTCATCCCTCTTTGATAAGTAGCTCCAGCGCTGATCAGCCGGAAAGTCATGACAACCCACACAAACAAGCCGATAGCTCCAGGACACCTAAACGCAGTCTTGTTGACATCTTCTTGACCATAAAGATCTGATTGTAACCAAGATTGCCATCCAAAAAGCGATAATCCGATTGCGAAGGCAAAGATCGATCGACGATCGGCAATTGGCATCGGATATTCATCTTTATATGTTGCTTTGTTCAAGTCCTAAAATCGATGCATACCCAATTTTATCGAATCCTTTTACCAACGGGCACTATATTAGAAATCAATCGGCATACTTGCATGGTCGAATAAACTTCGCATCTAACAATCTCGGATTTCACCTTCACTTGATCGTAAATTTTCCAATTGATCCTTCTGGGCGATTGCTTTACTGGCCGAAACCCAGGCTTCATCTTGATCTTGTGCTCAACTATAGATCGGTCTAGACCAGGCATTTCATGATATTCCCAAGCGAAACAATCAACCCGATCCTTGAGTATCTGGATAAGCCGATCCGTATATTCCCGCGGCAACTTTTTACTGATGTAAGTGGGCCTTTCTTTACCATCGGTTCCAATATCGACCTTTTCAAGTTCATCAGCCGATATAAAACCCTGGCCCATCTTATACTCAATGCCTTCTAGAGCCGCGGTTCCCATAAAAAACCCTCACATCCTTGGGTTACCGATTGTCCTTCCAAAGTCGTTGGTTTGAACCCCAATTTACTAAGACTGAGGAAATCACAATCTTCTAAGGGCTTTCCCGATAGTGCCTCTAGATTATGATGTATATCGGCTGTCGGTTTCAGCGATCGAGATTCTCCTCTCACCACCTCTATTTGATCGCCAATCCACTGAATTAGAATTTGATGCAATGTCGATGGAATGCAGCAATTGGCGTGTATCCAATCTCTTCCCAACAGCACATTGTAACTCCCTTTCCCTTCAATTACGAAGAACACTGTCGGGATTGTCTTGCTTCCTATGGTGAGTTCCACAACCAGAACTCCCTTGGCCTCGGTCGGATTTCCATTAAAATCGCTTAAGACCATATTTGTCTTGACAAGATCTTCTGTAGACTTACCGATTTTGCGGCAAATAGAATATCGCATCAGATTTACGGTAGCTCCGCTGTCTACCATCATCCTGGAAATCGGTTTACCATTCATATACCCTATGATAAACAATGGCTTGAGATGTAATCGGGAATTCTCTGGCTTCTTAAAGATAGCATCTTCCGCTCCAACCACCAGCTCTGCAGCGTCCTCTTCATAATCATTCATAAATTCCCGGGGTAGCATACATACCATATTGGTAGCAATTGAAATTTCATCGAAATCTTTCTCAATGATAACAGCCGATCTCAACTTGGGCCTCCATTCCTGCTTGCCCCTAGCTGGCTTTATCGGTTTTACCTGCTCCAGTAGAGCATCCCTAAATTTCTCGGCTTCTGTTTCTTTAGCTTCCGCATGTCTCATCCGTTGCAGGTGCCGTTTCTGAGACTTTGTGATCCCTCTCGGGCACCACTGTGGCAACGACACCTTAGGAGGCCGATGCACATCGGTACTTTTCTTCACCGGAATATCTTCGCACCTTTCACTAGGAAACACCAGCCGATCTTTTACTGATATTCTTTTGGGAGGGGCGAACGCGTGGTTCATCGGACAATCCTCCAAATTAGGCAAAGACATCCTTTCTTCCCAGCAATATTGGAAAAAAGGACAATCCCAGTGTTCCATCTCCCAACCTTGATCCTTTGGATCCCTTTGAACAATATCTGTAGTACCTGATTCAACGCTCCTGCGAGGCGTTTCCTTAGCCATCTTGTCGTATTTTTCCATCAATTGATCGAAGGTTGGCTTCGGCCTTGATTTTGAAATCGGATTATGATCATGGCCACGCCTCACCTCGCGCCACTCACCAATTTTTCCACTACGTCGGCCTGACGATCAGAAATTTAGTTCGGGCCTCCCTTCCACTACGATCCTTTTATCACCAACCAGCACTTTGAGCCGATTGGAACTTTCAGGATCGTCGGCCTTTCTCTTAGCATCAACCATGCCGACAAAACCGATTGGGAATGGCTCTGTATCGATCTGCGAATTTTTACCTTGATATCGCAGTTGCCCGTTCTCAATCGCCTTCTGCACCACTTGCTTAAACACATTGCATTCATTGGTGGCGTGTGAATAAGAGTTGTGCCACTTACAATATTTGCGCTTTTTTAACTCTTCAAGTGGGGGAATAACATGTCCTTGCTTAAGCCGAATCTGTTTTTCTTGCAACAAATGATCGAAAATCCGATCACATTTGGATGTATCAAAGGAATATTTACCTTTCTCAGGTCCTTTCGGCTTGATCCATCCAAGCTCTAATTCCTTTTTGTTGTTCACCCATTCAGCAATATAAGCTCTAACCTCTTCAGTGTCAGAGTCATCAGAATCTTCAACATCATCTGTTTCAACGATGTTAACGGATTTATCTTTACCTTTGTAATTGTTATTATTATTCCGATACTCTTTACGGCCCGGTAAGAGTTATTGGAGAATCGGCTTTCATCTGGTAGCGATTTTATGGGCTAAATGTGAGATATCGGCAAACTCACAGTTGCCCACCTTCTTTTGATTAACGGCAACAAACCCTTGAAAGCCAATTCTGCTAGTTCGTTATCGGGCAGTGAAAGGCTGTAGCATCGGTTTCTCACCTCCCTGAACCGACGCAGATAATCATTCACCGATTCACCAAATTTCTGCTTAATCATCATGATATCAGTGATTCTCGCTTCATTCTCTCCAGAATAGAAATATTCATGAAACTTCTTCTCCAAATCTGGCCATGAAGTGATGTTGTTTGGAGGTAATGATGTGAACCAGTTAAAAGCCGATCCCGATAGCGACAGTGGGAACAATCGGCATTTGAGAGTGTCCTTGGTGCAGCCTCTCCGCAGAGCGCAAGAAACCTAGCAATATGTTCGCGCGTAGAGGTGTGATCACTTCCGCTAAACTTGGCGTTTGCGAAATCGGGAACGGGATACTTGTGCGGATACTCCGTTTCATTGAAAGCCGATGGATACGGCATTCTATAGTGCGGTGCAATTTTGGGAGTGTTGAACCCGCACTGCTTCATCATGTTGTAGACCAAGTTCTTTGTCATCTCTTCTAGACTCCCGTTCACTCCATGATTCATCGGTTGATAAACCGGATCTGGGACCGGGACCATAGCCTGATTATTTGGTACCATTTGAATCGGAGTTGGATTGATATTTAATGGGGAACTCAGTTGGGAGGTTCCAGCATTTGGCGCCTGGTGGCGTAAGCGAGTCTTGACCCTGGATTCACCCCGGTGAATATTCCGATTCATCTGGTGGGTCTGCCCAGCCATCATGTTATGAAACGCAGCATGTGCCCCTTCCTGGACGATTCGCCCTAGAACCGATGATTGATCGAGCATCGATCGGTAAACAGAGCTGTTGATCTGATCCCTGATAACTTCGGAAAAATCGCCCGTGAGCAACGGATCTCCGATGGAAGTTTTTGTAACTTGGCCACTGCGCGTTTTTCGATACCCAGTGAGCATTCTTTTCTTGTTTTCTTCGTGAATTTCCGCGAGCCTGTCTTCAATTTCCTTCTTTTGTGCAGGCTCAATTAAATGACGTCATCGCTCAACAATGAGCTTGAGCGCCTCCACTGCTGCCTCGGCATCGGTACGCGTCATGTCATCGATTTCAATCTTTCGGGTCCCACCGGGCGTGCCAAAAAGTATGTTGACACGAAAAGTTAGCTTCTCGCGAACACACGTGCTGAAGCGTCAACTCTGTAGTTGCGTCGCAACAAGAAAACCAAGCGTCCCAGTCAATTTGACCAGTAAATTGACAAGGAGAAATCGTCGATAATATAGTCCTAATCGGCTTTATAAATAGCGGATCGGGTTTTCTATAATCGGCTTTAATATATCCGATTATAGGTTCTATCGACTTAATGTCCGATAGAGCAAGTAAATCTGAATGACAATTAAATTCAATCTTGTACTTCTTTTGGTATTTTTATAATATATTAGCAATAAACCTTCAGATCGATTGCATCGTTAAACCAAGAAATAGATCAAATAGATTGGTCAAGCCAAGACAGTATCCAAATCCAAATCCAAATCTAGATATAAACTAATAAACCGATGTAAAGATTCAAAGGCTAATATTTGATAGATGCAATACCAATCGGCAAATATTTACAGATGCAGAATCCTAAACAAGGCATACACAAGATCGATTAAACGAGACAGTTGCATATATCGAATTTGGGAAAAAGCATGTTTAATATCCGATAATCAGCATTGCAGGATAAACACATATTACAGATCGAATACATCGAGACTGTGCAATATGCAGGAACACATCAAAGATCGGGAAATCCCGAGACAGTTTGACATGCTTTGTATACATGAGATCAATATGATACAGCCATGCATACGGGTTACAAGGAGAGAATCGATTATCCCATCGAGATAGTTCTACCTGTGAGTTGAAGCCTTTCGACGAGGTCGATCGGATTCGAGAAAGTGTTTTGTGTATTGAGTGTTAGACCCCTATTCTCGAGACCTAAATTCCTATTTATAGTATTACAAAGTCGATACCGATACAACCTAATTTACCGCGACGCGTTCCTGATCACCTCGTATTTCTCCCGAAGTCTTACAAGTATCGGTATTTCGCCCTTTCTTCTTTACCGATAAAGCCCATCTCCGACTTGGCCCAATAATTCCAACATATTCGGCCTTATCCGATTTTCTGCCAAATTTGGGTGTCAACAGTACCGTGGCCGAATTAGGCTCAATGTTAACACAATACCACCGTTAGCGGCGTGTTAAGAAAGCCTTTTAAGGGATCGCCCTTTGCTTATTTGGCCCAAGCCCATTTTAGGGAAGGCGAAGAGTTTTTGTGCCATTCTCGCACAGCCGAAGCGTCACGCTCTTCCGCCAGGAGGCACAACCGCACCCACTTCCGTCCCATCCCCATGATGGTTTCTCTGTGTTTAGAACGGATAGCGAGACGCACCCTTTGAACTTCTCCGTGTATATAAAAGATCCAGATGCAGCGCATCGCTCCACACCCAGCCTCCAAGTCTTTTTTCTTCCCCTTTTCTTCTCCAAGCTCCTACCTCCTTCTTCCAGACCGAAATGGCTAGCCAAGGCGAGGAGATGGATGCATGGGAGGCCGGCGTCGCCGAACTAATCGCCCGCGCCGCTACCGAATGAGCTGCTGTTACAGCCGAATGGCAACAATGAAGGAAGGATCGTGCGGAGCGTGCCACTCAAGACGCCATTAGGGTTCTTATCCGAGGCTTTCCACAGCTTTTCCCAGCACGCACACCCTTAAAGGATGCGCTGGTCACTTCTATTCTAGACATGAAGTGGCCATCGGGGTAATCCTTTTTTTCCCTCAGCCAGCCAGCAACGAGCCCTATCTCACTGTGCTGCGCTGCGGAAAAATATGTAATCCGGCCTAAGAGCCATTATATGGAAAGTCTTTTGGAAGCTTCACGAAATTTCTTTTGCATTCATCTCTTGGCTTCAATTGATAACCATTGAATTTGCGACTGGCGTTGTCTTCATCCGAATAGTTAGATCCATGTGTTTCCCGAACCGGCATCCGACACTTAGGCGAACCTCTCGGGGAAAGCCACTCGGCCACCCGAGTGGTTATCCGAGCTTCCGCAAAGAGGCCGAACTCCAGCGTCAGACACGGCCTGGCCCAAAATGCGCTACATGGCCCATTTAGTATTTTAGGAACAGGGGAACGAAGTCAGTTCACCCCGCCCATTTTTCACGCCAGACTTTTCGTCCTTTCCAGCGAACTTCTCTCCTAGGGTACTCCTCCTTCGCGTTCTCCACCACCACAGTCGCCGATCAACAATGTCTCCTCCAGCGGTAAGTAAGAAATCCCCTTCTCCACTTGCTGTAGTCTAGGAAATTCATTCATAACTGATCTGATCTGATCATTACACAGGGACGCGCCGCATTCTTCTCCATGCATCCCATCCCTGAAGCTCCCAGCCACAAGGAGGCACCGCCCAAGCGTCCTGCAGAGAACTGGGCTGATGCCCCTCCAGCCAAGAAAGGCAATGGAGTCGTCCTAAAGGACTCGGACGAGGATGACGATGAAGATGACGTCCCGCTCCTACGCCGTCGTCGCCCAGCTCCGATACCTAGCCCAACTCCCTCTAGGTGATCTCCAAGCCCTCCGACTCATTCGTCTGCCGGCCCAGAGGCCACACCAGAGGCTAAGAGGCTTTCCGGCTCCACTCCGAGTGGCCAATCCACTCGGGTGGGAGCCAAATTTATTCCGTCGCAAATGTATCCCCTCACAACTTCATTCTTCATTGTTTGTAAAGAAACCAGGGTCTCAAAAAATCTTCAAATGCTTGTAGGACACGTGGTTTGGGCACCATGCAAGGTAAACGCAGCACCAAGATGTCGGCTCCTGCCCCTCCAAGATTTGACTGCCAAGCTGAGCCGACTACAGATGAGGACCGAGCTCAGCGCACAGCACCTCAACCTTCTTCGCCACCATCCCCTACTGCTTCCCCACCAGGCGTGTCAACAAAGCCTGTTAAGTGGATCGTCCTTTGCTTATTTTGGCCCAAGCCCATTTTAGGGGAGATGAAGAGTTTTCGCGCCATTCTCACACAGCCGAAGTGTCACGCGCTTCCGCCGGGAAGCGCAACCGCACCCACTTCCGTCCCATCACCATGATGACTTCACTGTGTTCAGAACGGATAGCGAGGCGTGCCCTTTGAATTTCTCCGTGTATAAAAAAGGATCCGGATGCAGCGCATCGCTCCACACCCAGTTTCCGAGCCTTTTTCCCCTTCTTTCACCAAAGCTCTTCTCTATCCTCCTCTCGAGCGCAATGGCAGATCAAGAGAAGGTAATGGATCCCTGAAAAGTCGCCTGCGCCTAGATTCGCGCTCGCGCCGCTGCTGCCGAGGCCGCTGTTGCCGCTGAATGGCAACGGTGGCGAAGGGAATATGCGGAGCGGACCACCCTGAGAGCCATCAGGGTTCTGGTCCACGGCCACCCATGACTCTTCCCGGCGCGCACCCCTCTAAAGGATGCACTTGTCTTCTCCATTCTCGATGTGAAGTGGCCATCGGTGTAGTCCCTCTTCTTTTTTTTTACTTTCTGCTTTTCCGCGAGCCAGCAACGAGCCCTAGCTCACTGTGCTGCGCCGTGGAATATGTGTAATTAGGCCTAAGAGCCATTTAATGAATCACTTTTTGAAACTCAATGAGATCCCTTGTGCATTCATCCTCTGGTCTTCAATTGATAACCATCGGATTTGCAAATAATATTGTCTCCATCCTAACAATTGAAACTACGCGCTCCCAGACTGGCGTCCGACGCTCAGCAAACCTCTCGGGAAGAACCACTCAGCCACCCGAGTGATTACCCGAGCCTTCTCAAAGAGGCCGCATCCAGCGCGAGGCAAAGCTCGGCCCAGAATGCGCAACGTAGCCCGTTATCATATATTAGGAACAGGGAAACGAAGTCAGTTTACCCCGCCCATTTTTCGCGTCGGTCTTATCGTCCTCCCCAACGAACTCTGCCGCTAGGGTTCTTCTTCTTCACGTCCTCCGCCGCCACTATCACCGATTCTCAATGGCTTCCCAATCTCCCCTCGCCCCAAAGCCATCAAAGGGCGCCAAGCAATGGATGAAATCCATCACGACGGCCCGAAGGCTGCAGAAACTCGTCTCCGCCGGCGTGCTCCCCTCGGAAGAGCTGATCTCATGGTGCGCCGCCGCCGGTGAGTCCTCCCTCACCCCTCGTTCTGACGAGGTGGTGGTCTTCGAGTCCTTCTTCCGCGGCTTCGGCCTTCCCTGCTCTCCTTTCTTTCGTGGGTTGCTACGTTTTTACGGGATTGAGGTTACTCACCTGAACCCCAATTCAATTTTTCAAATCGTGGTCTTTATCGATATCTGTGAGGCATATCATGGGATCACGCCCCACTTTGACCTCTTTAGAAGCCTTTTTCTCCTCAAGTCCTTCCCTAACAAAAATTCTCCCAGAGCCATAGGCGGCGCGGGATTCCAACTGCGTGAAGGGGCCAAGAAATTCTACTTCGATCTTCTCATGAAAACTTCAAATAAAGGCCGGCATTCAGAATGGTTCTATTGTGCCAATCTTCCCCCTGTCCTTCCTTCATTTTTCGAAGAGTGCCCCCATAGTCAGTCCCTCCTGGTCCTCTCTTCTCGCTGAAAGCGAAGGAAGCCAAGTTAAGGAGCTGCTCATCCTCATCGGAAGACTAAAGTCCACCGGGCTGACCGGCATCGGAGTAGTCATGAGCTACAACGTCCGCCGTGTCCAACCTATCAAGGAGAGGGTGCACCTTGGATTCGAGTACTCGCGTCCCCAAGACGCCACCTAGGAAACTGAAGAGCCAATCTCGCACAAGGATCTGATCTCCCGAGTAACTGAGCTCTTCGCCCTAGGCTCAATCATAGAGAACAAGGATTGCTCGGCCGCGTATCACCTGTCGAATCCTGCGCCAGTGGTAAGCAGGAAAATCCCATCGACCTTTGCTGTGGTTTCAGGAAATATATTATGATTAATCTAATCTAATCTTTGCACTGGGACGCGGTGCATTCTTCTCCACGTATCCTGTCCCCGAAGCTCCTAGCCACAAGGAGGTACCGCCTAAGCGTCTTGCAGAGGACTCGGCTGATGCCCCTCCACCCAAGAAGGGCAAGGGAGTTGTCCTGAGGGTCTCGGACGATGATGATGTTGAAGATAATGTCCCGCTCCTGCGTCATCGTCGCCCAGCTCCGGAGCTCAGCCTAGCTCCTACCAGACGATCGCCAAGCCCTCCAACTCCTCCAGCCGCCGGACGAGAGGCCACACCAGAGGCTAAAAGGCCTTCCGGCTCCGCCCCGAGTGGTCAATCCGCTCGGGTAGGAACCAAGTTTGATCCGTTGTGAAGGTTACCCCTCACAACCTTTATCCTTCATTGCTTGTAGAGAAACCAAAATATCAAAAATCTTCCAATGCTTGTAGGAAACACTTCTTGAGCGCTATGCCAAGCAAACACAGCACCAAGACGCCAGCTCCCGCTCCTTCAAAATCCGACCACCAAACTGAGCCCACTCCATCTGAAGGCCCAACTTAGCGTGCAGCGCCTCAGCCGGCTCCCCCACCACCATCTGCAGATCACCAATCCTCATCGGCAAAGGGTAAAATCCTAGCCCCGACGCCTGAAAGCTCAGAGCTGGAAATCGAGGAGATTCCTCGCCCCTCCGCCAGCGCCAATCCTCCTCCCCTCCGAGTGAAATGGAGGAAAGAGATGGAAGGCTATGAGGTTGACGATGAGCAGGAAGATGAAGAATGGGAGGCGCTACTAAACATGTTAAAATTCAGTACAAGTGTATTTGAGGTAAAAATCTCTTCATGTCTTGAATTTTCGTTCATCATAACTGAACCCGACTGATCTTTCGTCCTATCTCCATGCCGCGCATGCGCAAGAGGTCAAAACAGAAGTCCATGTGCTTGCGAAGAGCCATAGACGAACTGAAATCTCACGATGAGTTTGACAACGCACTCTACGCACTCAGATCATAGTACCACGGCGAGATCGAGGAGCTCAGAAGGGAAGTTACTGAACTTCGACTCCGCCACATAGAAGAAGCCAATCCCATCCAAGGTGAGTGTATCCAAACGATATCAAACTCCCATGAAATTGTAGAACGCTCCTTTGAGATTAATCCTTCTTATATGCTCTTGTACAAAGCTTTGACGGGAAACCAGCAGGTGATGGAGGCGAGACAGAAGGCCATGGAGGGAGAAGTCTTCCTGGCCAACACCCACGCCGACAGATCAGCCAAGGAGCTAGAAGGTAACTTTCTATCTCTGGCTCTCCCCGGCTCAACCCCATCAAGGCCCGACTGATTGATGACATCCGACTGGTTTTGCAGCCTATCAACAAAAGACAAAGGCGCAATTCCAAGTCTTCGACAAAAGGGTGAAATCCGCCAATGAGCTCCACGACCGCGCTCTGAAGGCGACGGCTCCAACACTCCAAAACCTTTATCCTGAAGACGAGCTACCTTCAGATGCCGAGAACTTCATAGCGCGACTTGAAGACATTCCCGCACAGATCAAGGTTCTCGCAAGGGAGGCGGCAACAACTAGCATCAGCCAAGCTTTGGCTATCACCAAGTCGAACTATCCCAAGATGGACCTCGAAGCTGTGGGAGAGGGATTTGCCTGTAACGAAGAGGAGGCCTCCGCTGTTATGAAAGAAGTTCGCGATATCTCCGCCTCGATAGCTAAAGATTTAGTTCTATAAATGACTTGACTTGAAAATATTCGATTGATCCTCAATGCATCTTGATCTTCAATTTATCTGAGTACGCGATTTATCCTTTTTCGTGTAACGCATCTGCCGAGTGGTCCAGCCCCCCGAGTGCTAGGAATAAGCACTTGTCCTTCTCCCCATACACATACCGGTTGACTAAACGTTATCTCTGGCAATCACGAGCGCCACTACTCAATAATTTTCATGGTACCCAAGTTCGATCAACATATTTAAAGAGAAAACAATTTTATTGATAAGATAGGGTGCGGTTGATTCCGTGCACTATTTAGTGTAGCCCCCGACTTACTGCTTAGTCGTTTACGGCTGAGCAGCAAGTCAAACATGGGACAAAATTACACAATGCTTGAATACAAGACTAAGGAATAAAAACGACGTAGCTGCTCGATGTTCTAGGTATTAGGCACATCTGATCCGTCTTCTCGCTTCAGCCGATAAGTCCTCGGGCGTGTCACCTCATCAACCACATAGGGGCCTTCCCAAAGTGGGGAGAGTTTATGCTAGTGCTTCTGATTCCTTCGAAGGACCAGATCCCCTTATAGAACGCACGGCCCCGAACGTTGCGCTGATGATAACGACGCATGACCTGATGGTATTCAGCCGACTGGATCATTGCTGCTTCCCTGAACTCCTCGAGCCTGTCGAGGTCTTCCATTCTTCCTTCGTCCGACTGGTTGGTGTCGTAGTTGCGCACTCGTGGAGTGCAAAACTTCAATTCAGTCGAGAGGACTGCTTTCGAGCCGTAAACTAGGAAAAAGGGTGTCTGCCCGGTCGCTCGACTTGGGGTTGTTCTGAGCCCCCAGAGAACCGAAGGCAACTCCTTTACCCAGTGCATGGCATACGACTTTAGAATTAATCCGTTGGCACGTTCAAACTGCCCGTTGCTCCTTGGATGAGCCACTGAGGCAAAGCCGATTTTGATGCCCAGCTCATCGCCCTAGTCCTGGAATTCGCTGCTCTTGAACTGAACGCCATTATCGGTGATGATGCGATTAGGCACGCCAAAGCGAACAACGATGTCCCGGAAGAACTCGCACGCCTTGGCAACAGTGATGTCAGCAACCAGCTTGGCTTTATTCCACTTTGTAAACTTGTCGATGGCAACGAAAAGGTGAGTGAATCCACTTTGCGCTCGCTTGAGGGGCCCCACCATGTCCAGATTCCTGATGCGAACGGCCAAGAGATTGGGATCGTTTGTAGATCTTGGGCTGGCATATGAATTTGCGTGGTAAAAAACTAACAGCCTTCACATCTGTGTACTATATCTTCCGCATCTGTTACTACAGTCGGCCAGAAGAATCCTTGTCGATAGGCTTTCCCAACCAGAGAGCTCGCTGCCGAGTGATGTCTGCACTCCCCTGAGTGGATGTCCCTTAACAGATCTCTACCCTCTTGCTCGGATATGCAATGCCTTAGTACTCCGGAACTGCTTTTTCAGAAAAGCTTGTCCCCGATTACCTTGTAGTTTTTGCTTCGGCGTGTAATGCACTCGGTGAGGCTGCGATCTTCCGGCAATTCATCATGACTGTGTCCACCCGGGGTTGATTGATAATACCTCTGACTCCTGTTGCTCGTCTTTCTGATTGTCCGGCGAGCTTGGTAACTTGATGAATGGCTTGTGCAATTCCTCAACGAAAACACCATTCGGAACTGGCGCCTGACTGGATCCCATCCTCGCCAGTTCATCTACTGCTTCATTGTCTCGTCGGAGTACGTGAGTTAACTCCAGCCCATCGAATTTGTCCTCCAATTTCCGAACCTCCTAGCAATATGCCACCATGTTGTCGCCGATACAAGACCACTCCTTTTGAACTTGATTGACCACGAGCTGGGAATCCCCGTGTACAATTAACCGCTGTATGCCTAGCGATATGGCCATGCGTAACCCGTGGATGAGTTCCTCGTACTCGGCGGCGTTGTTGCTAACTGGAAATAGGATCTGGAGGACGTATCGTAGCTTCCTTCCAGTCGGAGATATGAGCAAAATTACAGCCCCCGCGCCGCTGAGCACGAGGGAACCGTCAAAGTACATCATCCAGTACTCGAGATTCTCCTTTGCTGCTGGGGTCTGAGTCTTTGTCCACTCTACGACGAAATCGGCAAGTGCCTGTGATTTAATGGCTAGCCGAGGCTTGAACTTTAGTTCAAAGGCTCCAAGCTCGACTGCCCACTTCGCAATTCTCCCGGTGGCTTTTCGGTTATGAAGAATATCTGCAAGCGGGAAGGAAGTAACCACCGAAATCTCATGATCTTGGAAATAATGCTTAAGTTTCCGCGACGTGATTAATACAGCATACAAAAGCTTTTGAATATGAGGGTACCTTATATTAGAATCGTCCAATACCTCTCTTACGATGTAGACCGAGCATTGTACCTTCTGGAGGGAGCCTTGCTCATCCCGTTCCACCACCAGCGCACTGCTGACTACATGAGTCGTTGCGCCAAAGTAAAGTAGGAGGGGCTCCTAGGGCATGGGCGGAACCAATATCGGCGGCGTAGTAAGGAATTTCTTAAAGTCTTCGAAGGCTTCTTATGCTTCTGCCGTCCACTGAAAACCGTCTTGTCGGCATAAGAACTTGAAGAATGGCATGCCGCGCTCCCCAAGTCAGGAAACGAATCAGCTGAGTGCCACAATGCATCCAGTGAGTTTCTGCACGTCATTCTGATTGGTCAGGGGATTCATCTTCTTGATGGCATTGACCTTTTCAGGATTGGCCTCGATCCCCTGGTGAGATATGATAAATCAGAGTAGTTTACCGGATGGAACCCCGAAAACACACTTCTCAGGATTCAATTTCATTCGATATGCCCTTAGGCTCTCGAATGTTTCGGTCAGATCTGTTATGAGATCTGACTTTGTTCGCATCTTCATGACGACGACGTCGACATAGGCCTCCACGTTGCGCCCGAGCTGAGTACGAAAACACCGCTGTATGGTGCGCTGATAAGTCGCACCAGCTTTTTTCAGCACAAACGGCATTGTGATAGTAGAAAGAACCAAAAGGCGTAATAACCGACGTCTTGATGCAGTCCTCCTCCTTCAAACTAATTTGATGATAGCCTGAGTAAGTGTCCAGAAAGCTTAGGAGCTCGCACCCGGTGATGGAATCCACCACTTGGTCGATGCGTGGGAGCCCAAAAGGATCCTTGGGAAAATCTTTGTTGAGGTCGGTATAGTCGACGCACATTCGCCTTGTCTTGTTCTTCTTCTGCACCAGGATCGGGTTCGCCAACCATTCGGGATGATATACCTCTTTGATGAATCGTGTGGCCAGCAGCTTCGTGATCTCTTCCCGAATGGCGTCCTTCTGATCTGGTGCGAATCTTCTCAGGCGTTGATTGATTGGCCGCGCCTTTTCATTGACGTGGAGAGAGTGCTTGATCACCTTCCTCGGAACACTAGGCATGTCCGAAGGCTTCCAAGCGAACACGTCCTGGTTTGCCTGGAGGAAAGTGACGAGCGCGTCTTCCTATTTGCTATCGAGCCCTGTCCCGATCACGGCTGTTTTGGCCTGGTCAGACGGGTCCAATAGTATCTTCTTGGTTTCTTCGGCAGCTTGGGTGGAAGTCTTGGCTTGCTTCTTTGCCCGTATGTCTCCCTCCTCCTGAAGGGATGCGACCTCTTGCCGAATCTTTTCCATCTCGGCCAATGTGTCCAGTGCCTGTGCCATCTCACAGCTTTCGCTGTCACAGATGAGAGATTGCTTCACATCGCCAGGGATGGTGATTACACCATTGGGACCCGGCATCTTCATGACAAGGTAAGTGTAGTTAGGGATGGCCATGAACTTGGCGATCCTTGGCCTTCCCATGATGGCATGATATGCCGTCACGAAATCGGCCACTTCGAAGCTGAAGCTCTCGGTCCGATAGTTGTCTTTGGTCCCAAACGTGATAGGCAACGAGACCTGCTCGAGTGGTATAGCAGACGTTCTGGGAATCACACCATGGAAAGGTGATGACCCCTGCCGTAGCTCGGAGCGAGGAATCTTCATCTGATCCAGAGTCTTGAAGAAGAGGACGTTAATCCCGCTCCCGCCATCGATCAGGACTCTCTTTAATTTGTTTCCTCGGATGACCGGATCCAACACTAAAGGATAGCTCCCAGGAAAAAGATCCGATCAGGGTGGTCCGATCGATCAAAGGTGATGGGTACCTCAGATCAGCACAAATACTTAGGGACCATGGGCATGATTGCGTTGACCTCCCGAGTGGTTAGCTTCTGCTTCCACTTGGACTCATACGTGTCCGAGCCCCCGAATATGTAGTTGATCTTGCGCTTAGAGTGTTGGTAATCTCCATCGGGCTTCTTGCCGTGTCCTCCCTTTGCCGCCGGTTGCTTCGTGTTATTGGCGAATTTATGGAGAATGAGGCAGTCTTTGGCATCATGTTTTCCACAGGGGTGAAAGGGACATACCGCTTCCATGACCTTATTGTAGTCGTTGTCGCTGAGGGGCTTTGGTCGATAACGCTCCATGTTGGTGAGCATCTCGTCCCCTTTGCGCTTCTTGTCCTTGGGTTTGATCTGTTCATCGTTTGGCTTCATCTTGGGGCCTCCGTCGTTGCCACCGCGATGATTTATGATAGCCTCCTAGGCGTGCCTCCTGGTCCGTCATTGTGAACATAGCCTTGAGATTCCGCGGGGGTCCCGAGTCATCTACCTAATTAACTCATTGGACTTACATCCGACGAAGAAGGCATCAATGACCGTTTGCTCCGAAACGTCCCGGATCTCATTCTTCTTCTTGGTGAAGTGCTTGATAAACTCACGGTGAGTCTCGTTCTTGCGCCGATGTAATTGTTCGATCTCCCATCTCCCAGCGGGCCTTTCATAGGTGCCCTGGAAATTGGCGATGAACTGTTCCTAGAGATCGTCCCAAGACTCGATAGAGTTCTCCGGGAGTCCCGTAAGCCAGGTTTGAGCGGTTGGGGTCAGAGCAACTGGCAGACAATTTGCCATCACATTCTGATCTCCTCCTGCTGCGCTGACTGCTAAGGCACAAACCTGCAGCCAATTCTTGGGATCCCTCTCGCCATCGAACCTGTCGATACCTTTGAGGTTAAAACCGTCCGGCCAAACCACTCGATGGAGGTCCGTAGCAAAGGCCCGAATCCCCTCCAAGGGTCGTGGCCACCGCCGCGGGGATCTGCTGTGATGCTCCCGCCGCGGGTCTTGGCGATGGTGATCTTGGTGTTGGTCGCGCCGACTGGCAGTGCTTTCAGCGTGATCATCGTAGCGCCGACTGCGATAGCTATGGGAGTGCCTATCGCCTTCGGCGCGTTCCCTCCTTTTAGCTTCAATATCATGGCGGAGGTCGTGACCCGCCGATGGATGAGACCCACCGGCGGCAGAGGCGCGCGCCCTGCTCTGGTTACACCTAGAGCGGCTGTGAGCCGTTGCGGTGGGAGCGCGGTGCACCTCGTTCTGCTGAATGGCCGCCATCTCGAGCATGGCCGTTGCACGCTCCAGGGTCTTGACCAGCGGGCTGTTCTCAGGCAGCTGCGGTGCAATAGTCTCAAGATGAGTCTTTGATGCGACGATGTTTGCTTGGGGAGTGGTGTAGACGTCTTGATCCCTCAATTTCACAGCGCGCAGCTCATTCTGGACATTGCGTCCACGGATGCGAAGTTGTCGTAGACGATCTTGATCCTCGGCGCGGCGTGGGTTCGTGTCGACCGCCTCAGTGGCGACTGCCTCGTTCCCGACTGATTTGGAGGCAGAGTGATGGTCGTGCGCGCCAAGGACGAAGACTTCCCGGTAATTGCAGATCTCCGTGCTCCCGTCAGACTCTAAGTCAGAGAGGGAGAGGCTAACCTGCTCGCTTTGTTCAATGGTTTGGACAGTATTAATGACACCCACGAACATGGTTGGATCCGATCGGTTGTGTCCGACTGGATCTGTAGATGGATTCCCCGAGTGGTCACCTCCTAGCTAGTTTCGGGACCCGCCAGCGCACATGTCACGGCAAGATTCCTAAGATCGGAGGAAGATCCAGTCGGGGGTGCTGAGTCTTTATTGGGCTGGATTGATTCTACGCCCGAGGGGGTGATTCCGCCGAATCCTTCTTCGCCCTCTTCGGGAAGTGGAGCCAAGTTGGACCATAGGTGGATCAATCTGCCGAAGGTACATGCAAAATTCTCTAAGCCAAAGGGCAGTGGGTCACATTGATCACGCATACCTTCTTGTTGGGGGATCTCTCTAGGAGGGGGGAGATGAAGATTGCCAATGCCATTGGCGATGAAGTCCAGGGTGCTGAAGCGCATCGACTGTCCTAGCCTCATGGCAATGGGCGACGATCTTAAAGAAGCCATCTAGCTTGAGCGATGATCTTGACGCAGGCTCTACCTGGCGCGCCAACTGTCGACGGCTAGCTGATCGGAGGTCACCGTCGGCAATGAATTTGTATAGGGGCACGCTCAAGATCCAAACTAAATGGTAGCACAAGATAGGGATTTATCCAGGTTCAGGCCTTCAACTTCGGAGGTAATACCCTACTTCCTGTGCTCTGGGATTATGATGATGATCGCATATGAATGCGTATGATGCTATGGATGATTGTATGATATATCTATGGCCCTCTACCCCCTCCCTTTATATAGTGCTGGGGGAGATAGAGTTACATGGTGGTACGTAGTACATGGTACCAGGTTCGGTTGTACCGATGCATGATATGCATGCATTGATCTCCTAATTACATAGAGCTTGGATGTACCTTCGGGAACTTCCTTGGCGCTCAAGTTACACGTAACCCAAGTGGTCTCTATCCTAATCAGCCGACTTAGGTCATCCCCCATCTGCTCCCTCATGGGCCATCTAGAGGATACCCGGGGCCCATGTAGTCCACAGAACCCCAAAAACACAATTCTCATGATTCAAGTTCATCCGATATGCCCTTAGGCTCTCGAATGTTTCGGTCAAATCAGTTATGAGATCTGACTTTGTTCGCGTTTTTACGACGACGTCGTCGACATAGACCTCCACTCTGCGGCCGAGCTGAGTGTAAAAACACCACTGTATGGTGCGCTGATAGGTTGCACCAGCGTTTTTCGGCCCGAACGACATTGTGATATAGCAGAAAGCACCAAAAGGCGTAACAAACGGCGTCTTGATGCAATCCTCCTCCTTCCGGCTAATCTGATGATAGCCTGAGTATGCGTCCAGAAAGCTCAAGAGCTCGCACCCGGCGGTGGAATCCACCACTTGGTCAATGCGAGGGAGCACAAAAGGATCCTTAGGACAAACTTTGTTGTGGTCGGTGTAGTCGACGTACATTTGCCATGTCTTGTTCTTCTTCTGCACCAGGACCGGGTTCGCTAGCCACTCGGGATGATACACTTCTTTGATGAACCGTGCTACCAGTAGCTTCCTGATCTCCTCCCGAATGGCGTCCTTCCGATCTGACACAAATCTTCTCAAGCGTTGCTTGATTGGCCGCGCTTTTTCGTTGACGTGGAGAGAGTTCTCGATCACCTCCCTCGGAACACCAGGCATGTCCGAAGGCTTCCAAGCGAACACGTCCTGATTTGCCCGGACGAAAGTGACGATCGCGTCTTCCTATTTTCTGTCAAGCCCTGTCCCGATCATGGCTGTTTTGGCCGGGTCAGACGTGTCCAACAGTATCTTCTTGGTTTCTTCGTCTTCTTAGATGGAAGTCTTGGCCTGCTTCTTGGCGGGTATGTCCCCTTCCTCCTGAAGGGATGCAACCTTTTGCTGAATCTTTTCCATCTCTGCCGATGTGTCTAGTGCCAGCGCCATCTCGCAGCTTTCACTGTCGCAGACTAGAGATTGTTTTACGTCGCCAGGAATGGTGATTACACCATTGGGACTTGGCATCTTCATGACGAGGTAGGTGTAGTTACGGACGGCCATGAACTTGGCGATCCCTGGCCTTCCCAAGATGGCATGATATGCCGTCTCGAAATCGGCCACTTCGAAGCTGAGACTCTCGGTCCGATAATTGTCTTTGGTTCCAAATGTGACAGGCAATGAGACCTACCAAAGTGGTATCGCAGACATTACGAGAATCACGCCGTGGAAAGGGGATGATCCCTGCCGTAGCTCGGAGCGAGGAATCTTTATTTGATCCAAAGTCTTGACGAAGAGGAAGTTAATCCTGCTCCAGCCATCGACTAGAACCCTTTTTAACTTGTTCACTCGAACGACCGGATCCAGCACCAAAGCATACCTCCCAGGGAAGGCGATCTGGTCTGGGTGGTCCGATCGATCAAAGGTGATGGGTACCTCTGACCAGCGCAAGTATTTAGGGACCATGGGCATGATTGCGTTGACCTCCCGAGTGGTAAGCTTCTGCTTCCGCTTGGACTCATACGCATCAGAGCCCCCGAATATGTAGCTGATCTTGCGCTCAGCGTCTTGGTAGTCTCCATCGTGCTTTTTACCCTGTCCTCCCTTCGTTGCCAACGGATTCGAGTTGGCGGCGAACTTCCGGAGAATGAGGCAATTTTTGGCAGCATGTTTTCCACGCGGGTGAAAGGGACAAACCTCTTCCATGACCTTGGTGTAGTCGTTGTTGTTGGGGGGCTTAGGCCGGTTACGCTCCACGTTGGCGAACATCTCGTCCCCCTTGCACTTCTTGTCATAGGCTTGCTCTGTTCGTCGTTTGGCTTCATCTTGGAGCCTTCGTCGTTGCCACCACGATGGTTCATGATGGTCTCCTCGGCGTTGGCTTCTTGATCTGCCATTATGAACATAGGTTTGAGAGTTTGCGGGGGAGGGGGGAGGGGGTCCAGAGTCATCTGCCTGATCAGCTCGTCGGATTTGCATCCGGCGAAGAAGGCGTCGATGACCGTTTGCTTCGAAACGTCCCGGATCTCGCTCTTCTTCTCGGTGAAGCGCTTGATAAACTCACGAAGAGTCTCGTTCTTGCGTCAGTGCAACTGTTCGATCTCCCATCTCCCGGCGGGCCTTTCATAGGTCCCCTGGAAATTGGCGATAAACTGTTCCTAGTGGTCGTCCCAAGACTCGATAGAGTTCTCCGGGAGTCCCGTAAGCCAGGTCTGAGCGGTTGGGGTCAGAGTGACTGGCAGATAGTTTGCCATCACGTTCTAATCACCTCCTGCTGCGCTAACCGATAAGGCGTAAACCTGCAGGCAGTTCATGGGATCCCTCTCGCCATCGAACTTGTCGATGCCTTTGAGGTTAAAGCCGTCCGGCCAAACCACTCGGCGGAGTGCGGGGTGGCCGAATCCTCTCAAGGTCGTCGTGGCGCGCCATCCGGATCTCTGCGATGCTCCTGCTGCGGGTCTTGGCGATGGTGCTCTTGGTGATGGTCGAGCCGACTGGCGGTGCACTCGTCGTGATCATCGTTGCGCCAATTGCGATAGCTATGAGAGTGCCGATCGCCTTCGGCGCGTTCCATCCTTTTAGCTTCAATGTTGTGGCGGAGATCATGACCCGCCGACGGGTGTGACCCACTGGCGGCGGAGGCGCGCACCTTGCTCTGATTGTGCCCAGAGCGGCTGTGAGCCGTTGCGGTGGGAGTGGGGTGCGCCTCGTTTTGTTAATGGCCGCCATCTCGACCATGGCCGTTGAGCGGGCCAGGGTCTGGACAAGCGTACTTTTCTCAACAGACCTGATCACGAGAAGCCCGGCCTGAAAAGCCTAGCCCGGTCGGTGCATCGGGCCGGGCTCGGGCCTCGTTTTCAGAGCTCAGCGGTCGGGCCGGGCCGGGCTCGGTCCTATGTTTTTTGCAAACCAACTCGTGGATGGGCCAGGCCACCGGGCTTCGCGCTGGGCTTTGGGCCAGGCTCAGGCCCGGTTTTCTAGCCCGACACCCTGGGTAAGGCCGGGCTTCAGGCCGGGCCGGGCCTGGTCCCTCGGGACCGGGCTTTTCCAGGGCCGGCCCGGCAGATGATCAGGTCTAGTTCTCAGAAAGCTGTGGTGCAATAGTCTCAAGAAGAGTCTTCGAGGCAACTATGTTTGCTTGGGGGGTTATGTAGACATCCTGATCCCTCAGCTTTACCGCGCGAAGCTTGTTCTGGACGTTGCGTCCGCGGATTCGAAGTTGTCGTAGGTGATCTTGATCCTGGGTGCGGCGTGGGTCCGCGTTGACCCTCTCAGTGGCAGCCGCTTCGTTCCCAACTGGTTGAGAGGCAGAGTGATGGTCGGCTGCGCCAAGGACGAAGACTTCTCGGTAGTTGCAGATCTCCATGCTCCCGTCAGACTCCGAGTCTGAGAGGGAGAGGCTGACCTGCTCGCATTGTCCAATGGGTTTGCCGATGTTAATGACACCCACGAACGTGGTTGGATCCGATCGGTTAAGTCCGACCGGATTGGTAGATCGATTCCACGAGTGGTCACATCCTAACCCAGTCTCAGAAACCGCCTAAGCAAAGGTCGCGGCGGAATTCCTAAGACCGGAGGGAGATCCAGTCAGGAGCATTGAGTCCTCATCGGGCTGGATTAAATCCGTGCCCGTGGGGGTGATTCCGCCGAGTCCTTCTTCTCCCTCTTCGAGGAAAGGCGTGAAGTGGGATCGCAAGCGAATCAATCTGCCGAAGGCACGTGCCGAATTCTCCAAGCCAAAAGGCAATGGGTCACATTGATCGCGCGTACCTTCTTGTTGGGAGGACTCTCCGGGAGGGGAGAGACAAAGATTGCCGATGTCGTCGACGATGAAGTCCAATATGCCGAAGCGTAGCGACTGCCCCGGCCACAGTGATAGACGGCGATCTCGATGAAGCCAACTAGCTTGAGTGATGATCTTGACGTAGGCCCCTACCTGGCGCGCCAACTGTCGACTGGTGGCTGGTGGCTGATCGGAGGTCACCGTCGACAATGAATTTGTTTAAGGGACGCGCTCAAGATCCAAGCCAGATGGTAGCACAAGACAGGGATTAATACAGGTTCAGGCCCTCAACTCGGAGGTAATACCCTACTTCCTGTGCTCTGAGATTATGATTGTGGGTGATGATGATATAATGTAAGCTATATGATGATTGTCTCTGTATATGGCCTCTACCCTCCCCTTTATATAGTGCAGGGGGATAGAGTTACATGGTAGCACGCAGTACATGGTACCAGATTCGGTTATACCGATGCATGATATGCAAGTATTGATCTCCTAATTACACAGAGCTCGGCTATATCCTCGAGGACTTCCTTGGCGCTCAATTTACACGTAACCCGAGTGGTCTATATCCCAGTCAGCCGACTTGGGTCGTCCCCCATATGCTTCCTCATGGTCCTTCTAGAGGATACCCGGGGCCCATGTTGTCCACAGTGCCACAAAATCCTCCGTGTGTTGGAGGTGCCTCTTGTGTTGAGGTCAAAACCCAACGTGTGTCGGTGGTCATCATCGTGTGTCGGCGGTGTGTGCAAACTCTTCGTGTGTTGGAGGTCGGTGCCATTTGTTGGTGCCGGGGTGTGAGAAGCTCTGGCGTGTGAGAGAACTCGCTTCCGTGTGAAGGTTTGGAGCTCGCCTACCATGTGTTGGTGAAGAGCTACCACGAGTGCATTGAGGGCTAGGGACAAAAGGGTCCCGACTTATCTGTGTGAGAAGTTTTCTCAACGGAGACATAGGTGTTCATGTATTGAGCGCCGAACTTCGGTAAACAACTCGATATGCGTCTCTCCTTCACCCTTTACATTTCTACACATCATATTGAGATCGATTATGTGTGCTATCGAGCTTCCTAGTAGTCGAATTCGTGCTCAATTGCTAGGCGTAGTTCTCTACCGTTCTTGGAACTCTAGATTTTCACTCGCTAGATTGGGTCATAAATTGGACTAATCACTAAAGAAAATCAAAATTAAAATTTGAACTAGCCGATTCATCCCCCTCTTCTAGGATCCTTACAACAAAGCAGGCAAATAAATTTAGTATGGATGTTTTTTTTGTAGGACGACGAATATAATGTCCCCTTGCTAGGCACAATGGGATTTCAATTTTTTTGAATTATAAATAATTTTTATAAAAAGATAATCTTTTTTCCTGTTAGAGCAACCGGTCATTTCCACATGTACATGATGAAAATAGTTGCCAGCCACCACCCTCACCACGTGGCACATTTTCATCGAACTGGCCCATCCGAAAATAGACATCATTAAATGTAGAAAACCGAAAACTTCCGACGCTGGGGCGACACGTGGCGAACCTGCCCGGCTAGCGCCGCCGCAGCCATCGGATCGCGTGAGCCGACCAGATCCACCCGTCCGTTTCGCTTTAACAAATAAAACGTTTTTTTCCGCACAGCTTCCAAGCGCGCGGCGGGCTCGGCCGGTTGGTTAGCGCAGGCGGTTCTCGCGTGGGAGACGTGGGTTCGAATCACACCGGCTCCTCCGCGCTGCACATTTTTCCTTCGCCCTTCGCCTCCGCGCACGCACGCGCATGCGCTTTCTGCCAAACACGGCGCTCGCGCCATGGGCGCGTGTATGCAGCCAGTGACTTTACAAAAGACACGTTCTTGTCTAGGCCAGCAATTGCTTCTATTGCAAAAATGCTACGACAAAACCTTACCTCGCCTCGTGCTGCCCCGTTCCTGTCTCTAAAGCTTTTGCTGTTGCTCCACCTTGCCTCGGCTTTCCTCTAATAGTGCGAAATTACTGATGCCATGTGATCAACTCAGAAATGTGCCCACGAATTTTTTTTATTAGCGACGTGGTCCGACGAAATTAAGATTACTTACGTCGACGGTCGGCAAAAAAAAATATTTTAGTCCATCTAGTTTCGTTGGTTTGTCGGCAAACTAGCTTTTAGCCAAATCGCACTCCAGTAGTGTTGATGTGGATTTACCGGTGGAAGCAATATTTTACGGAAGAGGAAGCCAAAATTGATGCCCGGAGATTATCCATTCATGTTTTTGAGAACGTTCGTGATAATGTGTACAAGACTTGTCATCTTCTTTTAAGTGCAACTTCTTTTAATGTTTGAACAGATTTGTCATCTTTCTTTGAACAAAAGAGTTGAGGGCAACTCCTTTGTCTATTGTTCATAATGAAGGAATCTTCCCACCGTCATCTTATTTGTCTATTGTTCATAATGACGAACCTATCACCTTTATTTTAAGTGCCCTTAACTCGTTCACATGTCAACAAGCTAGCTGAAAATACTGCAACTACTTCTCATCATCACACCCACACTACTTTAGGGAACAGGCGTTGCCCGGTTGAAACGGACTTCATCCGGTTCTTGAACCGGACAATTTTGAGATGATAGTGCTGCTGAGCATCGATCAGATTCTGAGAACTGTGACTAAATCTCTCCTCGATAGGCCGGCCCCGAATACATGTGGCGGGGCAGCTGGGTAGCTTTTATCAGTCCCGGTTTTAGCTACCAACCGGGACTGAGATGTGCGCACGTGGCGATGCTCAGGAGCGGCCGCTGGGGACTCTATTGGTCCCGGTTGGTTGCTCCAACCGGGACTGAGGTATATATTACAATTAACCTGCCTGTTATGCTTATTTAGTCACAATTAACTAAACCACATTTAACACAATTAGCAGATGCACAGCTAGTTGATAACTAAAATCGAAAGAACATATTCGATAAACTTAAAATTACAATAAATATGTATTTTTTTTGGGAAACCAAACGATATATTACATCAGCTAACTATACATAAGTATCATACAATGTACACAAGTGCACATACACTTTTTATCAGGATCTTTTACATGCATCGCTCCTCGACGGTTGGCTAGTATTTTTTAAAGGCTCCGGAATCTTATTAACAAAAGGATGGTGATGCTCACCCATCGGATTTATGCACTCATCAAAAAGGAAGCCGGCGATTTGTTCTTAAATTGCTTTGACACACACCGGCGAGAGTTACAGAACTTTTTCCAAACCTTTTTTCGCCAATTTTAGGGGAATCTACCATTCAATAAAGAATTAACTTATCAATCTTTGAAACTATAGAAAATATCCAAAGTAGCTAGCTAGGCGTTATTAAGGTAGTAATTATATATTACTCACCCCAAAACCTGCATTTTTCTTGTGTACTCAGCGGTGCCCCTGATGAAGTTATGCATCATCTCGCACACATAGTATCCGCATAAATTGTTTCCATATGGCTGATGCAAGACATGTGGTGGAAGATTTGAAATCGTGAAATAGATGCATGGAAATTAAGTTAACTAACAAAATACTCGTAATATGATATACATATATATTTAGCGAGGTACAACTCGAAATGCGTCTTGAATGTTCCCACAGTTTTCTTGCGGAACGTTCTGAAGGCACTGCACATTTGATTACATGTTATATATAATTGAGTTTGTTTGATATGGAGAAACAGAACTATTAAGATATCGAATGGAAGAGCAATGTACCGATTGAGCATGGTGATGAAGTCTTTGTACTTTTCAACAGGTTCCCTTTTCGAGTCCATGATCGTGATCTTGCTATGATCTAGCTCTATAATAAAAGGGCCCGATGGATGTAATGCACATATATATGTCAACGCGGTTTACTAATTAGTTCTAACAGTGTGTTAAGAAAAGAAATTAAAATAAGGCGGTACGAAAACACGTACTCAAATTCGTAGGGTAGAAGTATATGCCACTTGTGTCGTCCCATTAGCCCTTCGTAAATGGTGTCCTTTGTGTCTTTTGGGTACTTTCTAGCTATTTTGTCGTTAATGACTATTGGGTCAAGAAAGCCAAATTCATGAATTCCCTCCCTTAAGCATCATTTTATCTCCATTCTACATAAAGAAAAATTAGTTAGGCCTCCAATTTAGTATAGTATACCGGCGGGCACAATCGAAATTTACAAACAATACACTTACAGAGACCAACAACTCATCATGGCGACATCGAGGGCCATTCCCTGATATAGTTCGTACAGAACCTCCCATTCAATCATGAAGTCAAAGTCCCCGCGGTAGAAATGGTGTTGCTTGATGACGACGGTGATCGAGTCCAAACCATTTTCAGTTGCGCGCAAATATATACCAATCATGGAGTTGCCGGATCTTCGTTGTAAGCTGGGGAAGCTCCTAAGCCTGACGAGCGATCCACCTTTCACAAATTTCCATTGTACCTCTGCAAATGGGATGTCCTTAAGGCCCAAGACTTGATATGCATCAAGCCCAGCTTCATTGTAGAAATTCCTCTGCGCATCCTCTTCTGGAATCTGCTCCCCTGATGTTACCTTATCAGATCCCTTACGCAAGATGCGCTCATAGTTTGATACAGATGGTCTTTCTGGTTTGTCGATCTTATCCTTCAAAAATAAGATACACCTCCTGCCTTTGAGCCATTCGTCCGTACCGAGCTGGACCCTCGCTAGAGATGGTTTCTTTGCAAAATGTACGGTGACCTGGGCTCTTACTATCCGGTCGGTTTCCTTTTTGGTTATATCATACGGTAGCTTCGGAGGTGTTTTTTCTGGATGACCTGGACCCTGTCTTCTTGAGAGCTGCTAGCCCCCCATCAAGCTGGCTTGACCTAGCCGGCATCTTCTTGGGAGCTATTTGCTTAGTAGGGTGGTCTGTCTTGGCCAGTGTCTTAGTTGGAGTTTCGTGTGAGAGGATTCATTGAGGAGTTGACGCGGGAGACCGTGGAGAGGACACGGGCATGTTACCTTGGAAAATTATGAACCGTTTACGCCACATGACGAAATTGTGTACTGCATCTCCTAGCTTCGTGGTCCCATCACCTCCTTCAATGTCGAGGTCAAGGTCCTCGTACCCCTGGCATACCTCATCCACGAAGACCTTGGTGTAGCTCGGGGTATCGGTTGGCCATGGATGACCTACCCTGCCTCCACTGGGTAAGCCATGCCTTCAACCACCTTGATGGAGAGGTTCCGCGCTTTGAAGTGCAGCTCACAAGGTGTCGGCTGCGTGATGTCGTCCACGAGATAGCAGGCCAAGTCCTCTTCGGGCAGCCTACCGGAAGCGCAACTGTTCCACCGCATGGAGGGGCTGATGACGTTGGGATTACTGGGCGGTTACTGCTGACCGGCCTCCCGTGTCTGGCTTAAGGCTAGCTACACCT
Source organism: Raddia guianensis (assembly GCA_036346415.1). Classification (NCBI taxonomy): domain Eukaryota; kingdom Viridiplantae; phylum Streptophyta; class Magnoliopsida; order Poales; family Poaceae; genus Raddia; species Raddia guianensis. The sequence goes on from CM070539.1 coordinate 40,856,283, forward strand.
CTTTTCGGACTGTTTCTTGTATGCTTTCCTGTGTTGCGCATAGTTGCTCCTCAAGGTCGAGGAGGTGTTGTGCCTGTCGGCCCTTGCTCCTCGACACTCCTGTAACTCTCGGCATCGTGCGCGAAACCAACCTTCAGCGGGACGATGCCAACGCCTCGTGTACGTCTAGGGTGCTCCGGGTTCTGTTGGGCCCTAGTTAGCTCATCGCTCTCTCTATTTGGCACGAAGATGCCTTGGGCCGACCCTTCGTGCGCCTCTTGAAGCTTTCTTGCAACATCTCTGATCCTTTCACAAAAAACTGGCCTACCGTCGTCGTCAAGGCCGTCATCATGACCAAAGAACCAATTCCTCGATCTATCAGACCATCTCATTGTTACGGGTTCGACACCTTTTACAAACAAGTCATGTTCCCTCTTCTCCCATTTGGGTATTGCCTTGCGGTAACCACCAGGGCCGAGATGATGGTGGTATTGCTTCATCGCCATATTTTGCTTATTCTTTTCACTCGTACTCTGACCTTGTTAAGAAGTTTTGTACCCAACAAATTCATCCAATGATCTTACAGCTTTGGGTATTTATTGAAGTCAGGGAGTACATTATTCTTGACGTACTTGTTGTTCAACTTCTTCTTAAACATCTGGAATGCCATTGCCATCTTTAATGTGTAACTCTTCACCTTCTGTTCGGTCCCTTCGGAGAAGGTGAATACTTGTTTCATATCGGTCTATAGCGTGTTCTTGATGTCTGCAGGTACGTCGTCCCATTTCACAATGCTAATGGACAGGTGGTCCCTAACAATCAATCCGCAAGTCGATCTAAACGGCCTAATCACCTTTGCTGGCTTCAGAGGCGCGCCATTCTCATTGACTTCAGTGATTATGTGCCTTGACTTCGGCCGTTACTATGACCTCGCTGACGAGACTGGCTACTCGTTTGATCGGACTGGGTGACTTCATCGGCCTCGGTGGCTTCTACGGCCTCACCCACTGCCGCAGGTTGAAGTCTGTCATGAGGACCATTCCCAAACATCTCCATTAAAAATTCTTCATCACCAATCCCTCCGCTCGCCATTGTAACAAATAAAGGCATTGAAAATACAAGTGCATCCTCACATAAGGGCATCACAATTGTGTTGAAGGATATGAATCGTGAAAAAGGATGCATGTGAAGCTAAATCTTAGATCATCCTCAAAAACATGAGGGCATCACAATCCTCAAAAACTCTTATTGGAAACTACTGTATAGATGCTTGCAAGTTTAAACTAACTTGTGAAGCTAGATTGCTAGAAGCACACCTAAAAGGAAAATTACTATGACCATCAATCCATAGTAGTATGTACAATTAATATTCAAGTCAAAATTGTAGGATGTACAATCCATAGTAGTATGTACAATTAATATTCAAGCACACCAAAAAGGAAAATTGTGAAGCAATGCTTCAACATTGAAGTCACAGAGGGAAAATTGTATAGTAGTATGTACAATTAAACATAAATTTACAATGGGAGCGGAATTGGTGGCGGCGACACAGGCGGCGGCATCGTCGGAGGGGGTTGTACGGGCGGCGACATAGGCGTCGGCGACGTCGGAGGGGTTGTAGTGGGCGGTGACACGGGCAGCGGCGACGTCACGGGCGGCATTGTCGGAGGAGCTGTAGGGGGCGGCGACGTCACGGGCGCGTCGTCGGAGGGGTTTTAGGCGGCGGCGACACCGACGACGTCGTCGAAGGGAATGTAGGCGGCGGCGACACGGACAGCGGCGGGCGAGGGGTTGTAGGCGGCGGCGAATCCAGTGGCGGCGGTGTCGACCTAGGGTTAATTTGGCTTTGTTTAGGGTGTGTGTTTTGGAGAATTGGGGGAAACGGACATATAGAGGACATCAATCCCGGTTAAATCCAACAACCGAGATTACTATGACCATCAATCCCGGTTAAAACATCCAACTGGGATTAAAGATGTACTGACGTGCGGGCCCAGGTAACTGCTTTCCGTCAGGATGCCTTCAATCCCAGTACGAGGATAAAACCGGGAGTGAAAGTTCTGTTTTAAAAATTTTTTAGGTCCTGTAGGGGGTAGAAGCGGGGCTCGAACCGTAGCTGCACAGTGAGCCCGCGCTTTCGCCGCGCGCCACTAACCGGTTGGACGCAATACGCTTGTCGATGTATATGGGGGCGCACTGTTTTGATGGATAGCAAATTTCTATTAAAAAAATTTCCAAAAAATGAGGTGTCTTCTAATATTGTAAATATTGTTCATAAATAGTATATATTCACTATAATGTACGAAAAGCTATGAAATATTTTAACATTCCAGTAAATAGTATAAAATTCCAGTTAATTCCGTTTAATAGTATAAATTCCAGTTAATTCTAGAAAAATTACCGTAAATACTTCATAAATAGTAGGATACATGTTTCGACTTAAAAAAAGAAAATTTGAATGAAATTAAGAAAATTTAAAACTACTAAATAACGTCTAATCGGCGCCGCCCTCACCGCATCCTTATCCTCGCTAAATAAATAAATCGTTATCCCTCCTCATTGTCACCCTCATCCCCACTGTCAGGGTCTGACGGCGCACCATTGCCGTCCACTTCGTCTTCACCGTCGAGTTCGGGGTCGGAGTCCTCAGCGCCCTTCGGATCGTCGGAGAGATAGTCATAGACATCGTCGTCGTCGGACCACCATGGCGTCTCATCCTCTTCCGAGCTGGTGCCCACTGAGAGATGCCACCCAGGGGAGTGGCAAAACTCAGAGAGCCTCCACCGCTTCGGTAGTGGTGACGCAGGCTTTCAATCCCGGTTTAAAACTCACAGCGAGATTGATGGTGAGAACTGACCTGTGGGGCCAGACTACTGCTGGTCACAAAAGCATAGGGAAGCCCATCAATCCCAGTTTAATACACCAACCGTAATTAAAGAAAACAGTTACTCTCGGTTGAAACCTCCAACCGGGATTAATGGTTTACTGACGTGCGGGCCCAACGAAACTGCTTTGTGTCGGGAGGCCTTCAGTCCCGGTTAGAGGTTTAAACCGGGAGTGATGGTTGTATTTTTCCAAAAATTTGGGGCTGCGAGGCGAAGTGGGCTCGAACCGTGGCGCCAAAGAGCCCGCTATTGCCTTGCCACTAAACGATTGGACGCAATGTGCTTGTCGATGTGTAGGGGCGCGCAATATTTTTATGGCAAGCGAATAGACAAAAAATGAGGTGTCCGCTAATAAATAGTTTATGACATTGTAAAATTGTAAAACATTGTACATAAATAGTATATATTCTCTTTTAATTAAAAAATATTTTTAAAATGTTGTAAATGTTATCTTTTTATTGAAAAATAATTTAGCTTTGTTTATAAATGGACGGAAGGTTATATTCATCAATATGTCTCAACCGATCTGCATTGCCCTTTAAACATTGGCGTCCGAGCGCATCCAAGTACTTGCCATATTTGATTTTCAGAAAAATTATGATAAATAGTACATGTATGGAACTACTTTGTTTTTACAAGTGATTCTTCGTTGTGGTCATGGCGTACGTAGCGGTCTTCGTTATCACCATTGAGGATAGTAATGTCTACATCCACCGAGAAAGGCGGCAGCTCGTTGAACTGATTATACTCTTCTTCATCTGTTACGCCCTCAACTCCGACAATCCTTCCTTTACCAGGAAGAACAACATGGTGCCTTGGCTTATCACTACTACAAGTATTATCCTTCTGCCTTTCGGTACTCCCTTCCTTTTGCATTTTCGGTTTGCTATCCATGTCAATCACATAGAAAATCTGTGTGACATCATTGGTAAGCACGAACGGTTCGTCCCTGTAGGTCACTTGCTTAAGGTCCACGGTTGTCATCCCGTACTCGTCAATTTGCACAGTTGTCAGTTTGACCCGTTGGCACCGAAATAGAGGGACTTTCAAAGGTCCGTACTCGAGCTCCCAGATTTCATCTATAAAACCATAATAGGTGTCCATGTTTCCATTATTGTCCAATATATCAATTCGAATGCCGATATTTTGGTTCGTGCTCTTGCTATCCTAGGATGCAGTGTAAAATGCGTATCTATTTATCTCATACCTTTGCCATGATACGATTGTCATTGATGGTCCCCGAGCTAAGAGTTGCAATTGTTCGTGGACTCCCTCGTTACACAACAGTTGCTTTTGTAGCCAACCGCCGAAACTCTCTACTTGCTTGTTTGCAATCCACTTTTCTGACCTCCCTAGGTATTCGTCAAGTAGAATCTTCTCGTGATCATCGACATATCGAGCCACTAAAGATGCTTATTTAAATACTGTGAAATGTGCTTGTGTAAATAGCAGTATATCTTTGCAAGAGGATTCTTTTATCCCTAGAGTGCATTTTCCCTGTAGCCTCCCCTCACAGCGTGATACAGGCACGCCAATCAGATTCAAACCATTAATGTAGTCGATCTAAAACTCAATCACCTCTTCTGTGCCAACACCCTGGGCAATGCATCCTTCTAAGCTAGACCGGTTACGAACATATTTTTTTAGGACACCCATATACCTCTCGAAAGGAAACATGCTGTGCAAGAACACGGGTCCGAGAATTTCTAACTGTTTCACCATGTGAACCATGAGATGGACCATCATATCAAAGAAGGACGGAAGAAAGATCATCTCAAGGTTGGCCAAAGCAGCGATAATATCATCCTGTAAATTAGATAACTTATCTGGATTTATGACCTTTTGTGATATCGCGTTGAAGAACGAGCACACATTGACGTGTCTCTCGTACCATGTCAGGCAGAACACCTCTCAACATCAATGACAACAACTAGGTCATCAACACGTAAAAATCATGCGATTTCACGTTTACGATTTTATTCTCTTTTGTGTTTATAAGACTTCTTATGTTCGACGAGTATCCGGAAAGGATCTTAACATTGTTTAACAACTTAATCATGTTTTTTCTCTTCTTTACTTGGAGTGTAGCTCGCAGTATGGAGGTAATGCCCTTTATCTCTTTCTTACGGATGTAATTTCTGCCTGAGTCCTAATAGTTGTAGGCCCTTCCGTGTTTGAAAAGTATCTTTTGATTTGCCGTACATATCTAGCAATCCTAGCAGGTTCACGCAGACATTCTTCGTTATATGCATAAAGTCCAATGAGTGACGAACCTCTAAGTCTTTCCAGTACGGCAAATTCCAAAAATTGACTGTTTCTTCCAACTAGCCTTCTTCTTAGCTTCTCCAGGAGGGAGTGGTGGGACAGATTTGCTATCATGACGCTTTCCAAATATGACTTTTAGATCCTTTACCATAGAAAATAAATTTGCCCCACTGTGATGCTTAGGCTTCTTGCGGTTCTCTTCCGTCCCATCAAAATTAACTAGGTTACTCCGTAACGGGTGCTTCAGGTTGAGGAACCTACGGTGGCCCATGTATACAACCTTCTGAGAGTTTGTCAGGTACTTGTCTTCCGTATCGTCCAAGCACTCAATGCAGGCTTTATATCCCTTGATAGATAGGCCCAACAGGTTACCAAGTGCTGGCCGGTCATTGATGGTTACGAATAGCAATGCACGTAAGGTGAAGTACTCTCTTTTGTACTCATCCCATACACGTACACCATCGTTCCACAATGTTAGCAGATCTTTGACCAACGATTTTAGGTAGACATCGATGTCATTCTCGGGTTGCATGAGGCCTTGGATGAGCAATGGCATCATAATATAGTTCCGTTTCTGACACAGCCAAGGAGGAAGATTGTAGATATATAGAGTCACTGGCCAAGTACTGTGACTGGTGCTCAACTCGCCGTAGGGGTTCATCCCATCTGTACTCAACGCAAACTGTATGTTCCTCGCATCGCTTGAAAACTCCGGATATTTTCTATCAAGTTTTCGCCACTGCGACCCATCTGCGGGGTGTTTTAGCTTTCCATCAACGTTACAAGCATCGTTGTGCAAACGTATCATCTTCGCATGCTCTTTATTCGCAAATAAACGCTTCAACCCAGGAATTATAGAAAAGTACCACACCACCTTAGCAGTGGGTCTCTTCATCTTACGTCCCCCTCTACCTCATCTGCGTCAACACGCTTGGTCTTATACCCCGATGTTTTGCACACCAGATAGGCTTCCAAATTGTTACACTCATTGCGATAGAGGATGCAATCGTTACGACATGCATGTATCTTCTGTACCTCCAAGCCCAAAGAACGGAGAGCTTGCTTAGCTTCGTACGTAGTTTCAGGTAACGTGTTACCCTTCGGAAGCAAATTCTTCATGAGGCCTAACAACTGGTTGAATTTCTTATCAAACAATTCATTTGCCGCCTTCCATTGCATTAGTTCTAGTGTGGTAGGTGACTTTCTGTGCCCCTGTCAGCAGTTTGGATACAACGGTGTTTCATAGTCCTCCCACAGGCACTGAAACTTTTCGTAATGCCTTTCATTAACGTATTCTCTCTCTCCATCAAGCAGCATCTGGTCTAGATCATCGTCGCCAAACTTCCCCTGCATATGTTCGAAAAAACTATGTTGGCCAGCATCCGAGATATTATGGTCCACCTGTTCTTTTTCAGCCCGTGTAATCTCTACTTCGCTGAGCTTAGTCCAACGGGTATAATTTTCCATAAAACCTCTTGAGGTCAAATGAAAATGAATTTCCTCAGAGTTTGCCCACTCCTTTTGATTCTTGCAATCAATACATGGGCAACATATACAGTATGAGGTAATATTGGTTTTGACATGACGAATAAAAGTTTCCAAACACTCCACGAACTGCGAGGAGCATCGATCCATGTACGTGCATCGCCGATCCATCTGCATTATACATATTGATAGCATTGAGTGCGACAGTAGCTTATGTATCAAATACACATATTGATACCATACAAACAAACATGATTTCATAGTACACATACAAACTTGATTTAATACTTCACATACAAGCATAATTTAATAGTACACATTAAAATACATCAATGAACACACAAAGTCTGCAGCAGGTACAATTATACATAAATTGTTCGGACAACAAAAATTCTTAAGTGCATAAAACTTAAATTAATAAGTACAATACAGTGTGCGATCTTGACGTCTCAATCACACTCTACGGGAAAGTGACTTCCCTTCGCCTCGTCGCCCTCGCCCTTGCCCTTGCCCTTGTCCTGGCCCTCCTCAATACCACCATTCCCGCTGCCGCCGCCGTCGCCCTTGTCCTCGCCCTCCTCAATAACACCATTCCCGCCGCCGCTGACGTCACCGTCGCCCTCCTCATCACCACCATTCCTGCTGCCGCCACCGTCGCCGCGACGTGCCACATCATTGCTCGCCACATATTTTTTGTCTTCTTTTGCGCTACTTTTGTGTTGGTTCGTCCCTCCACAACAAACAACGGTGAAGGGGCATAGACACTTTAAAAAAAGCACATTTTGTACCTACGAGGAGGGAACGTGGTTGCGATGTTAGTGGCCCCGTCACCAGTCCAACATGACAACCTAAATCTTCCGGACGAAAATTTGAAGATAAAAACACAAACAAAGGTCGGCATTCGCGATTGCGCCAGTAGTGGTGAGCGGTCGTTGCAGCGGTGGTAGCGGTGGGACCAGAACGAGGATGCGATGCTGGTGGATAAATATACCTCAGCTGCGTGGCCGGGGAGGCGCTGACGAATCGGTGGGCGTGCGGCGACGACAAGAGCAGCTACTGTCTCCTCCCTCAGCTCCTTCCCTCTCAGCGCGACGAAGAGGCGTGGATCCGGTCTCCCTTCTCCTCAGCGGTGCGGCCAGGGAGGTGGTGACGACGCAGCGGGCACGGCGACACGAGCATGGCTCCGATCCCCTTTTAGCCTCCCTCGGCATGGCGAAGAGAGATTTGGCTCCGGTCCCCACTCCTCAGCAGTTTTTTGCTCCGTGCGGCGACGCATGTGGCTCCAGTCTCCGCTCCTTCCTCAGCGCGTGTGGCGAGCGAGGTCCCTCAGCTCTCAGTGCGGCAACGAGAAGACGATGGTGGACGCGGCAGGGCGGTAGTGACTTTTTGTGACCGGAGAAATTAATGCACCAATTATCGGAACCCAGTATCAGTCCCGGTTGGTAACACCTACCGGGACTAATACTGCCCTGCTGCCATCTGTCGCACGAGGTGACCTATCTATCCCGGTTGGTAATACCAACCGGGCCTGAAAAGTGCCATGCGGCCTCGCTGCCATTGAACCGGGATTGAAGTTAATCTCAGTCCTGGTTTGTAGTTAATCTGGACTGACGTGCCGGGATAGAAGGCCCGTTCCCTAGTAGTGACACACACACACACTCAAATGAAAATTAATCTTCCTTGTAGAATTACTTCCTGTATTATCATTCGAAGATGGTGTTCCTAGAGGGCAGGCATCGAACGGAAACAAAACATAGCTAGCACTTGAAGATAGCACGCACAAGGCACAATACGGAGGTGGGCACTGTAGCTACAGTACTGTTATGGTACGATATACATGCTATAATTATGAGGTAGAAAGAGAAAGGAAAATGGAAGGCAAAAGAAGGGATCGAGTGATCTGCATAATTTTCCAAGCAAGAAATTTATTCAATGTATTTTGTTTCCTTTTTTTTAAGGTTCGTAACTGGCACCGGTGAAACCCCTGAGAGAGTTAGCTAGACTGTTTAGCTAATTTAAATAAATGATCTCCATAAAGAGTTACAGACATATTGGAATTGCTCAAAAGTATCAGGAACTAATTGACCTCATACCACCTATTGGAATTGCTCAAAAGTTGAATTTAAAATTTTCAATTTTGAAATTTGATTTCTAGTTTTTTGAATTTCAATTTTGGATCGAACTGTTAAAAATTTGAATTTGCCGATCATACATGATAGAGATTAGGATTTTTAAATTTTGAATTTGAAAATGTTGATTTTCAAATTTGATGTTTAGTTTTTGAATTTCAGTTTTGGACCGAATGATTCAAAATTGATTTTTTTAATTTTGGATTTCTTATTTGATTACCACAATTTGAAATGGCGTCCCAATATTTGGCATAGTAGATCGACAAATTCTGATCCTTTTTGTGTTGTATACCCTTTATGAAGATCAATGATTCATATTAGCCAAATGGTTTCATCCCTCATGGAGGTTCGCCGATACGTGCCAAGAAACTCTTTTTTTTATTACTTTCTAATTAGTGTACTATGAGGACTATTTTTGGCTTTTTCGGATGGCTTATATGAACTGTAGCTTGCAATTTTTCCTTTCGTACTATGAGGTGAAGGACTATTACTTTCTAGTTTCCTTTCGTGCGCTGGTGTGCATTTTGCAGTGTTTTGGTGATGTTTTTCATTGACTAAACTATGTGTAAAATACGTGAACCCTGGATATTTACATAGCGGGCCGCGAAGACCATCTTACAGAGGATGGGTTGAGCCGGCCACCCGTGCAGGGGTATCACCGAGATTGTTGTTTGCCTTATACGGCAAGAAAAGGATAAAAAAAATAAGTTTATCGCCAATGGGGAAGATACAATTGTAAACCCAGATAACTACATGTCCGGGAAGAAAGGATAGAAATAGGAATCTGAAGAACCGAGCTAGGCGGATAGAGGGGTGGGTGAAAAGATGGAAAAAAAAGCTCTGACATTTTCACCAAAAACCCGGACAACTTCACAACTTTGTGTACCCTTCACTTGAGTGCATGACAACCATGAAATATTTAGGATTTTGAAATCACAATCCTTGATGTCAAGTGTCCAAATAAAGAATAATCAATTTAAACCTTGCTTTTGAGAAAGAGATCAAGCCAAAACACCAAAATTACTTTCCCAAAAGTAAAAAGCAGATTTTCAAAAACTTGTCTTGGAAGAAAAGAGTGGTTCCTATTGTTGAAAGGTACCAGAAATGTTTACACTTTTTATACACCCATGTGGGTGAGTCGTGATGGTTTTTTTAAAAATTTCGGCATCAAACTCTATCTACAGAAAATAAGAAAAATCATGCAACAAAAACTTTTAGGAACTTGAGACTGCAAGTTTGGGGTTTAGTATTCACCTCATAGCTCCCAGACGGAGAAACCAGTGGACTTAAAATTTTTACCATAGATGTGTATGTGAGTTACGCATCTTTTCCAACTGGATTCATCTCAAAATGATGTTTCTAAATTTTTCTAAAAAAAAAATACTGACTGCTGCGCGGAGGTAAGTTTCTGGACAGATTTGCAACAAGTTAAGAACTTAATCTCTTGCCTCCCATATGGGTGCAAAGAGTGTGTTAAATCATATTAGCAAACTTAAGGTATCATAGACCACCAATAATAAGGAAGAAATCACCAAGATTTATCTCCAAACAAGAGTTGCAAAAAGAAAAAAATTAAGAAGAACTAAGAGCAAACTAACACAAGATGTTCATGCACAAAAATGATTTCATTGCATTGAAGTTGGGAGATTACAAGCCACACTCCTTGTAACCACAAAGACTCTAAGTGCCACACAAAACATACCCAACTCACCCTCTCTATGTCTGAAATTTTCAGCTCTAAGGGGATGAAAGAAAGGGATACCCCTTCCCCTCCTTATACAGCCCAGGGGTGAGATGCCCTAAACCTTAGACCACATCTCTACCCTTCTTTTGAGGATGAGTGGTGTACAACTTACGCACTACAAAACAAACTCGCGAGAGGAAATATTCTCCACATATTCATTTAGGAAATATCTTCGCAGATTCCTCGGTCGCCAGCCTACGCCTAGACCCATCGGTCAGATCAACTTCGCCACCAAGTAACCGACGCACCAGCCTTCAGCTTTTCCGGACTCCTTGCCATGGCGAAGCTTCTTGAATACACCACCTCTTGTGACCGCCGGATCATCGAATTTGGTCGCCTGCATGCCTCCAGACGCAACGTCCAGCTGTCCCCACGAAGTATCAGCCACGTACTCGCCGATACCTGCATCACCGAGGTGAACATTCACGAAACCAACACACATTACCTCTCCTACAATGTTAATCCATTACAAAACTAAGAACATCATAATCCATTTGTGGCACCACAATTAGCAATCCCTAACACACCACGTGTCATCTTAATAAATTCCACCGGACCATGTCCATTCAAAACTATTAGCTAGCCCAAGCTTAGCAGAATGGTCTGGTTCCAATTTTTCACGGCAATTTCCACAAATGCACCATTAAAATTTTTTAAAATGCTTCAAATTTCATCTTCTCACATATATTTATCATCAAACCGAGGTACCCTCCACATGGGTGTCAACACTCCCCTTGATGAATATATTGAAAAACACTCAAAAAATATTTTGAAGTTTTTGGATTTGTCGAAAAAGGCATGTTGGAAATACCGAATCATGCTTGGAGCAAAAGATGGGAACATATGTTTTCAAAATATACAAGTCGTGAAAGTCAAATCTTCCTAAGAAATTCTCCCCCTTTTTAAGAAATGCATGTTGATGTCTTTTTCAATTCTCCCCTTTTTGCAATATAGACATCAAGAAATTTGATGGAACAAGCACAAGGCATGATGGAAATGCAAATGTAAGTCCTACAAAGCTTTGAAAATTAACCATTTAAATGTGAAGCACATGGCAGATATGCTTGAAGCCATTCAATTTTAGTTCGGTGCTCACAACTTTAAGAAATGCTAGTAAATCGATTTTTATATTGAAAGATGTGGCTAGAAAATCACAATTCAAATGTCGCGGCCTAACAAGACGTCAAGGCAGCTTCGATAGAACACCACACGCAACGTTTTGAAAGCAATGTAGCTTCAAATCGATAGCTCGACTATCTAGCATTTTCTTTTTTAAAAAAAAAATCTTTAAAACACTTTTGAATGCCTCCACAGGTTTAAAGAGAGCAATTGCTATCAAAGCACATCCCAAGGGTCAATAGAAACGGCCTCCTAGGTCACAGTCCTCATGTGTGTGTTTTTACATTTTTGATTGAATCTATGTGGGAGAGTCTCTAGCCTTAATGCCCGGCGGTGCCCAGCATTACACCGAAGGAATCACACGTCTTGGCTATCTGATTACCTTCTAAGTTTATGCCACTTGTGTGCAATGGCAAGATATCTCGTGAAGGATAACCGGTGAAAACTCTCCAAGATTTGAAAGATTTGACCAAAAAAATATTTTATCTAGTTGCAAGGATGACCGAAAGAATATTGAAAGCGCCTCATCGAGCAATAACATTTAGAAATTGAAAATCTTACGCCACATCAAAGGTTTGGAAAAACCAAACGAAATGTCATTTTTGGACTAGACACAAATTGAAGTCTATATGGTAGTGCAAAATTTTTCGAAACTCCCCGTCAACAAATGAGTCAATAATTTGCCCAAAAATGATGTGCAAGACGATCAGCAAAAAAATAGAGTCAGAAAACCATGAAAATGCAACTGGGCTAACTACAAAGAATTATACAAGAATAGAAATCACTCAAGCACAGACTCGCTCTCATCTGCCGCCTGCGACTTACAAGTAAAGATAACTCTGCACCTCAGATACTAGAGATACGACACAGACCTTGTATACCTAAAGACCTATAAGACTTTGTGGGATTAAACTAGCCAGAGGAGAGAAAAAAACCAATTCGCATGATAGCAACCTAAGCACAAGATAAGAGGTCTGTGCCACAACATACCAGAAGTCTAAGTGAAAAGTGCTAACTGCCTAAACAAAATTTATCTAAGCCCGAATGCAACCCAAATGCAAATGCAGGGAAAGCGAAAAGAATATATTACATATAGTACAAGTAGCCCAAACTTGACTATAGGCTAGCCAAGATCACAACCCCGACCTCTCCCCTGAGAGCCTTAAACCTAGCCTTGTCCAGTAGCTTGGTGAAGATATCAGAATTCTAAAAGTGAAAAGTGCTGACTGCCTAAATTAAATTTATCTAAGCCCAAATGCAACCCAAATGCAAATGCAGGGAAAGCGAAAATAATATATTACATATAGTACAAGTAGTCCAATCTCCCCCTGACTATAGACTAGTCAAGATCACATAGCCGAGCTCTACCCTGAGAGGCTTAAACCTAGCCTTGTCCAGTGGCTTGGTGAAGATATCAGCCAACTGACGCTCGGTCTCAATGAACCGCAAGACTATATCACCCTTCTCCACATGGTCTCAAAGAAAGTGATATCTCAGGTTAATGTGCTTTGTGATAGAGTGTTGCACCGGGTTTTTTGCAATGTTGATGGCAGAGGTTTGTCACAGAGAAGTAGTACACTTGCTTGAACCAACCCAAAATCCTTCAAGGTAGAGCAAAGCCAAATAATTTGACTGCAACATGCATGTAAGTGCAAGTGACCTTGTGTGATTATGGTGATTAATGACAAACACATTTAATGACAATGTTTGGTTTAATGCTTATTTAATGTCACACATCAAATATGCTTGTTGCTTTGAGACTAATATGTTTATTGTCAAGGTTGCTTTAGTCTCATCCCATTTAGAGGAAAATCATATATGTCAAGTGGACAAACTATTCATTATAAATGGTACGTCTTATGCTAATCATTTCAATGAGACTAACACACTTGATTGATTATCTTTCGTAGTCTCATTTATGCAAATAAAATGGATTGCTAATTAAGGTATGTGTAAGCACATGCTATTGGTTGATTAGATTTATGCTCGTCATATTTTGTCGTATTTATTTGAGCATAAAAATATTATAAACATGTTGCTTACTCTAAAGATCTTTTATATTGCCATGTATTAGTGATCATCTTAGTCGGTGCACTAGATAAACTTCACTGTGATTAAATGGCTTTGTGCATGTAAGCTTCACTTGAATATTCTCACATGCACTTAATTTAGTAAAGTTTAATCTAGATTAGTTCACAGGTTTTCTTTTCCTTCAAATATGAATTTCCACATGTGTAAGTTATGAATATATTCCTATGTGTATCATTAAGTGAACTTGTGATTATTAATTCATCTATCTAGTGCATATAGAACAAACACATATTTACCTTGATGCACTTAATAGACACCTTTCTTGTGTCAAGTGTTTCCACTTGTGTTGTGCTTCTTTACGTCAAACACTTGGACACTTAATCGCTCACAAATATCAAGTTGATCCATATTTATTGAGCTTTTGGACAAATGTATTTCGTTGTTGGAATTATTAGGAATTTCCTCAACATTTTAATTCACAAAATTAGGTAAATCATAATTAAACAATTGCCAGTTTCCAGTTCAAGACCAAAGGTACTAGATATAAAAATATCTATCTCATACGCAAGGGCTAATGAACAGAAAAACAAAAAGACAAAACGCACGGTATAAACAAATATACCCTTGAGCGGAGCCGCGGCCACTACTGGCGCAGCACGGTATTGCCGGCAGAGGAATGACTTGCACATTCTCAGCCGCCATGATAGTTGATGTAGAGCGATCACAAGTTGTTGCGAGAAGCGTTGATGCGGTGTAGAGATCGATGCGATCGAGCGTCGGTGCCGTGTAGATGTCTGAGCGCCTCGCAATGATCCAGGGATGAAGAACTCGAGCAGTCGCGTGAGAAAGCTCCCCAAAAACCTTATCGGCCTTCTGTCCCGAACAGGACCACGAGAAGGACGAGGTTCCGGAGGCCTGCTCCCTCGGCTCCTTGTGCGCGCAAGGAAACAGAGGCGGGAACGCAAAACGGCAGCGCTACAGATGGAAGAATGGAATGTGCGGGAGAGAGAGCTCTTGAGTGAGAGAGACTATTCCACAGGGCGAGGTGCTCATGCTTTTATAGGCGCCAGGAAGAGAAGGTTCGTCGAACCTGGACGCCATCAAGCACTAGTAACGGACGTCATTAATCTGGCCATTAAGTCGTCGGTTACGGGGAGAGGTCGCCCGTGCTCAGGGTGAGGTCGCCCGTGCCCGAGGAGAGGTCGCCCGGCTGGGGAGACATCGCCCGTGCTCGAGGAGAGGTCGCCCGGCTCGGGGAGAGATCGCCCGTGCTCGACACGTCACGCCCACGCCCACGCCCACTCCACACCTCGGCTCGAGCTCGACTCGGCTTGGCGCGTGCGCGTGTGGCCCTGCCTTTCTCTTTTCTCACTTTTCTAATTGGGAAAACCACAATCCAACTATTTAAGTTGAGATATTCTCCTCCCAATTTCCCGTACGGTACTAAACCGTTTTCATAACTCCTAGTATTAAATGGGCCTCTTGGAATTTCTATTAAAATAATTAAATGGGCCAACCCCATAATTATTCTAACAATCCCCACCAAATTTCATAGGCACATTTGAAATACTCTCGATTCCTTTCAGTAGTTTGATATACCGGTGTTTGATGGAGACTGTTAAGTTGAACTTCCACCTAGAACAAAGGTTACACTCATCCACAACTGAACAATGGACTAAGCCTTGAATTGACAGTTTTGTGCGAACGAGTTTCACCAAAGTCCTTTACTGATACTAGGCTGCTAAATGCATCCCCTCGGTTTGGGCGTATAAGTCATACTCCTTTGCCTTTCATGAGCCTCTAGAGATCACCCAATCTCATAGGCGTGACTAGTAGTCGAGCTCATATAGGTGTATTCCTCATAAGATGTTACTCAGAGGACAACATCTCGCTTTATTAAAAGCCACTCGGAACACATTAAGGTATAACCAACCTGCCATACAGAATAGGAGAGTAGTGCATCTAAAACGGAGTGGGTTAAGTACAAAAGTACTCTCCTCTCATCCAGTCACTAGCTTGTCTCAACATCCTAATTCACGGGATCTCCGATCAAATAGGATGAGTTACCACTAAGACATGACTTTCATGTGGGTCTCAAGCCCATCTCCCTTGATGCTTCATCTATCACATTCCGTGATAATCCCTTTGTAAAGGGATCTGCCAGTTTTTAGCCGTCTGGACATAGTCCAATGCTATAACTCCGGAGTTTCTCATCTTCCTGACAGACTTCAACCGCCTCTTAACGTGCCTTGATGACTTCATGTTATCCTTTGAACTGTTCACCTTGGCAATCACCGTCTGATTGTCACAGTTCAAAGGATAGCGAGCACCGATTTTCAACCACCGGTAAGTCCATCACAAGCTCACGCAGACCAATCGGCTTCCATAGTGGCGATGTCTAATCTTTGTGAGTTACGCTTCCATTGTAAACCTCGTTAAGATGGTCTGCTTGCAAGACTTCCAGGAAACAGCTCCACCACCTAATGTGAATACAAATCCACTTGTGGCTTTTATCTCATCAGCATTGGATATCCAGTTTGAATCACTATAACCCTCTAGTACCCTTGGGTACCCGGTGTAGTGAATACCATAACTTGATGTCCCCTTTAGATAGCGCATCACTCTCTTAAGAGCATGCCAATGATCATCTCCCAGATTTGAAACAAACCGGCTAAGTTTGCTCACAGTAAATGAGATATCAGGTCTTGTTGCACTAGCTAAATACATCAGTGAACTAATGATTTGGGAATATCTCAATTGATCATTTGCTATACGTTGGTTCTTTCGTAATAGCACACTTGGATCATATGGCGTTGGAGCAGGTTTACAATCGCTAAAACCAAAGCGACTCAACACCTTTTCCACATAATGGGACTGCTCAAGAGTTATCCCACCATCATCTTCTCTTAACAACTTAATGTTTAAGATGACATCCGCTACTCTCAAATCTTTCATTTCAAAATTCGCGGACAGAAAGTCCTTGACTTCCTTAATCACATTAAGGTTCGTCCCGAAGATCAGTATGTCATTAACATACAAACACAGAATCACTCCTTCACCCCCACCATAGCGGTAATACACACATTTGTCAGCTTCATTCACAACAAATCCAACAAAGCCGGCAGTTGTTAAAGTTCTGTCGAACTTCTCGTGCCACTGTTTAGGTGCTTGCTTAAGGCCATACAAAGACTTCAACAACCTACATACTTTACCTTCATGACCCTTTACTACAAATCCATCTGGCTGATCCATATAGATTTCCTCTTCCAACTCTCCATTAAGGAAAGCTGTCTTTACGTCCATCTGATGAACGATCAGACCGTAGGAGGCAGCCATGGATAGTAGTACTTTAATAGTGATCAATCTGGCAACAGGTGAGTAAGTATCAAATAAGTCCTCACCTTCTTTCTGGGTATAACCCTTGGCCACAAGCCTTGCCTTTTACTTTTCAATTGTACCATCAGGCCTCAGCTTCTTCTTGAACACCCACTTACATCCTACAGGTTTACACCCATATGGACGATCAATAACTTTCCAAGTTCTATTGCTCAAGATGGAATCCATCTTACTCTGGACCGCTTCCTTCCAATAGTCAGCGTCCTGAGATGAATAAGCCTCCTCAATGGTTCTTGGAGTATCATCCACTAGATATACAATGAAGTCATCACTAAAAGACTTTGCGGTCTTTTGTCTCTTACTCTTTCGAGTTACTTCATTGTCTTCATCTATTGGATTTTCCTCAAAAGTGGGATCAATTTGTATAGGAGTGGAAGGTTTAGCAGAGAAGATAGATTCTTGGCCAGATGAGCTAAGTGTCTCTTTCATAGGGAATATGTCCTCAAAGAATGTGGCATCATTGGACTCTAAGATTGTACCTTCATACATATCAGGTACTCCAGATTTCACTATTAAGAACCTATATCCAACACTGTGAAAAGCATAACCAATGAAGACACAATCAACAGTTTTTGGTCCAAGTTTACGCTTCTTTGGGACAGGCACATTAACCTTAGCCAAACAGCCCTAGGTACGTAAATAAGTGAGATTTAATCTTTTTCTCTCCCATTCCTCGAATGGTGTGATTTCTTTATTCTTTGTAGGAACCCTGTTTAGGACATGACAAGCAGTCAATATAGCCTCACCCCACCATTCCTTGGAAAGTCCCGATGTTTCTAACATGGCGTTAACCATATCAGTTAGATTACGGTTCTTTCTTTCGGCAACCCCGTTTGACTAGGGAGAATAAGGAGGTGTCCTCTCATGGATTATTCCAAGTTCCTCGCAGAATTTATTAAAATCACTAGAAAAATATTTTCCACCACGATCTGACCTAACCCGTTTGATTTTCCTATCAAGTTGGTTCTCAGCTTCAGCTTTATAGATCTTAAAATAGTGAAAAGCCTCATCTTTAGACTTTAATAAATACACGTAGCAAAATCTAGTAGAATCATCAATCAAAGTCATGAAATACCTCTTACCACCCTTCGTCAACTCCCTGTTCATCTCGCACAAATCGGTATGAACTAGTTCTAATGGTGCCAAGTTTCTCGCCTCTGCTACTTTGTGAGGCTTGCGAGGTTGCTTAGATTGCACACACACTTGACACTTAGAACCTTTGACTTGGGTAAATTTTAAGATTAAATCCATACCGGCCATCCGCATCACACAACCAAGATTAACATGACAAAGTCGTGAATGCCAAACATTAGTCTCATGATCACAAACATGATTAACCTCATTATTCATGTCCCTCAAAGATAAGCGGAACAAGCCTCCGCTCTCATAGCCTTTTCCAATAAAATTTCCAAACTTAGAAATAACACATTTATTGGATTCAAAAACTAACTTAAAACCATCTCTACATAATAGAGATCCGCTGACAAGGTTCTTATTTATCGCGGGCACATGTTAAGAAGAAAATAGGGATCTATCAGCACAAACATGTATGTTGGCCCCTGTGTCAATCCACCAATCAGGTGAACGACATACTGAAAGAACAGTAGGTACTGTTACATACTCGGATGTTCCTGCTTCAGTATTGCCAATAACAACGTTGGCGGACTTTTTCTGCTTGTCTTTACGATCAGGGCAATCCTTAGCCCAGCGATCAGTACTGTCGGGGATAAAATTACGGCCCATTGCCATGGCCCACTCCCTGACGGCCCAATCAAACAGCCGACCAGGGCCCAGCTCCTTGGAAGGTTCTATCAGGCCCATGAGCATCCTGCCGAACAGCTTCTTGACTGGCACGGTGCGTAACGGCCTAGGATTCGTGTTTGAGTCCGACTCGCACAGAGTTCTGCACGGCTACGTGAAGACCCGGACGTGGTTTCCCGGATTGGATTAGGAGTCGTGATCTCCAAGACTAGGAGTATTCCTTATCTACCTCGGGATATATTTGGCATGTATGAGTTCGTTATGTACTCGTAGTTAGCCCGGCCCGATATTCCTTCGGTAGGTCGGTTTGCTCTGTACTATATAAACCATGCCCCTACAGCGTTTAGGGGGCACCTGGCACTTGATCTTCGCATTGTCGCGCCTGTACACACATAATCTCGCCGAGACTTGTTGGTCTCGCCGAGCCACCTCTTGTATTCATCTCTGATATATAAGAAAGGCTGGATGTAGGGCTATTATCTCTCGAGAGGCTGAACGGGATAAAACCCCGCTCTCTGTTCGTTCTTTGTTACGTGGTTGTTCGGCGTGTCTCCTATCTCAATCTTAAAGAACCTTAGCGACTTGAGATCGATATCTCAACCGTCGACAAGTACCATTACAGACAAAGCAGTTTCCCTTCCCTTTATTCTTCTTCTTCTTGAAGCTAGTAGTTTGATTGGCTTTGTTCTTGTTGTCAGGCTTTTCGGACTTGTTTTTATTCTTGTTGAATTGAAAGGTTTTCTTTTGTACCACATTGGCACTAGAACTTCCTTTCCCACGTGTATCTTTTGCCCACAGCTGCTGTCGACGGTTGAGATATCGATCTCAAGTCGCTAAGGTTCTTTAAGATTGAGATAGGAGCACGCCGAACAACCACGAACAGCAACGAACAGGAGACAGGGGTTTTTATCCTGGTTCAGGCCTCTCGGGAGAGATAATAGCCCTACGTCCAGCCTTTCTTATATATCAGAGATGAATACAAGAGATGGCTCGACGAGACGAACAAGTCTCGGCGAGATTATGGTGTAGCAAAGCGCTATGATCAAGTGTCTAACAGATGCTAAAGCTAGATGCAGTCTAAGTCGTCCCCTCTACACGCCAGGGGAACTCGGTTTATATAGTGCAGAGCAAACCGACCTACCGAGGGAATATCGGGCCGGGCTAACTACGAGATCGCAACGAACTCATACATGCGAAATATGACTTACGGTAGATAAGGTAAGCTCCTAATCTTGGGGATCACGACTCCTTATCCAACCGAAACCACGTCCGGTCTTCTCGTGGCTGCAGTAACTCAGGCGAGTCGGACTCAAACACGAATCCTAGGTCATTAAGCACCGTGCGGTCCAGAAGCTGTTCGCAGATGCTCATGGGCCCGATAGAACCTTCCAAGGAGCCGGGCGCCGGTAGGTCGCTTGATTGGGCCGTCGTGAGTGGGCTATGGCAATGGGTCGTGATCTAATCCCGACAGCTAGCCCCCGAGACTCAAGTGGAAGGACTCGAGAGTGGGGTCGTCCTCTTGAGACTCAAAGTTCTGAAGAGGTATTTTTCCGCTACAAAGGCATGTAACAGCGACCGAACAGGTTATGGTTCAACCGAACAAGACTTGTTCGGGACCGAATAAACCCGATCGATGCCGAAACAACTCCGTTAAGCGAATCGAGGAACGACATCTGTCCGAGCGAGCACTCGGCCTTGGTCACATAACCTTTGGAAAAAATAGCCGTTAGCGGACTCCAACGGTAACTTCTGTCATTGCAGCGGTGAAAACAAAGCACCGTTTTACCTAGCCGTTCGGTAAAAACTAGCCGTTCTGGGACAAAACCGTTGCAGAGCTGCTTATACGGGACTATAAAAGCACCCAAGCCGCCCGCGGCCAGCCACTTCTGCTCTCACGCCTTTCCTCTCTAAGCCCTAGCTCCAACCACGCTCAGCATCAAGCACCCAAACTCCATCACCGACCCTGCTCGTTCAGCCCTGGGAATCGCTATGGCCAAATTCACAGGCACTAGCTTGACCGAGGAGGACCTTAGGATCTGGGAGGAGGGCCACATCGACACCGTAGCCGGAGGTTTGCCGGAGAGAGAATACTTGAACCGCTCGAGGAGAGTTAAATCGACTTGAGCAGTTTACCTTTCGGTTGAGGTCTCCGAGAGCGACTTCATCGAGCCCTTTGAACATCGGTAGTTGGAGGTGGCAAACCTCAATCCGAACTCCATCCTCCAGATGGTGTCTTCGCACACCGCGCGAGGGCTATCTGAGCATCGATCCACCGGTGGGCTGTTCGACTACTACTACGGTGGCGGAGCAGCTCCGCCGCTTCAACTGCTGGGTGCTACTACCTCAAGCTCCGGGCCACCGCCGACGACGCACCGTACCCTCGCCCGCCGCCCGACTCGATGGGCGCGTGGTGGGTGAGTGGTTCTGACAAGCGGAGCGGCGACAAGAAACTCGTCTTCACCGGAAAGGCGCCCGGCAAGGAACCCCAATGCCTCGGCGGAGATGTCCGCCGAGGATTGGTACGACAAGAAAAATCGCCTCTCGTGAGCCTCGGGCTCGCAGGCGAAGATCATTCGGGACTTCACGGTGAGCGAGTGCATCGCTGCGGAGAAGGTCCTATCCCTTCTACAATATAGAGAGATGAGAAGACATTACAAGGGAGAGCACGGGTAAGTGCCTTTAAGACTCAACCCCTTCATTGATTATTTCCTCCGAACAGGAATTAACGATTCCATCTGTCCGGGCAGAGAAACCAACCGACGCATGGGTGACCGAGCGGGTCGACGCCATGCTGAAGGCGGCGAAGAAGGACGGGGAGGTCACCGGCGAGGTGGCGTACACCTGTCCGCGCAACGTGCTCGTCCGCACCGACGAGGTGATTACTTACTCCCAGTCTGCGTTGCTAGACTCACAATGTTGTTTAGTGCTAATGCTCACTTCTGAAAACGCGCAGGAGGACCGACTGATCCTTGGAGGGATCGTAGAGGAACTCTCCGGGTCTGAGAAGGAGAATGTGAAGAAGGGCAAGGCCAAGGCGGCCGCAAAGCCCAAGGTGGCGGCCGAGCCGACGCGGAGCTCGCCGCGACACGGGGGCCGCCAGCCGTCGAAGAGACCAACTGTGGCGACGGAGCGCACGAAAGCGGACCAAGCGGGCGCGTCGGCCAATGAGGAAGAGACCAAGCCCTTCCCTCCTCGCCGAGCAAAGCGACGAAGAGGTAAAGAACATGACCCTCGGCTTAGGCGTTACTCGCAGACTCACCAAGCCATTTGGCGCGGCTCCAGCAGTCGCCGAAAGCAGGAGGCTCGAAGAGGAAGTCGCCGCAAGGAAAAACTTCTTGCGCTGCGCGAGAGGCCTTCGGCTTACCAGGAGCCGAGCTCGTCGCCACGAACACCCAAGGGCGGAGGCGCCGCCAAGGAGCCCCCGAGGAAGAGGCGGAAGGTTCCGCCAAGAAGATCGAGACCAAGCCTTCCACGGCGGTATGTAGGAATCGATCTTTAGACCTTCCAACCTTCGACCGCGTTAGTCTTAACGATGATCTTTTTTTTTTCATCACCGCCCAAGGAGAGATCGCCACGGATGATGTCGAGGCGGCTTCGGCGGTCGCCGCTTGCCGAAAGCATCTGCGGCGCTTCACGGGCGATGAGGCTAGCGTGCCTCAAGGACAAGCCGGCGGCGTGGAGCTCGCTTGCCGCCGGCTCCGGCTGAGCGGTCGACGCTCAAAAGCGCCGTCCGTGGCGCGCGCGTCCGGTCCCGCGACGAGCTCCGTGCTCGGGCCGGATCACCAGCGCCGGCAGCTCTTCGCCCGGCGCGTCTGTCCGGCGACGAGCTCCGTGCTCGGGATCGATCTCCTCGCCGGGCAGCTTTTCGCCCGGCGCGTCTGGTCCCCGCGACGAGCTCCATGCTCGAGGGCTGGATCACTTCGCGCCGGGCAGCTCTTCGCCCGGGGCGCGCGTCTGGTCCCCGCGATGAGCTCCGTGCTCGGGGACTGGATCAAAACTCCTTCCGGATCCCGGGGCTGTTCGCTGGCGAAGGATGACGGAGAGAGCGACCGAGACTTGGAACATCGACCCGACCGTAAGTTCCTCGTGTAGGTCTTCGTTTCCTAACCGGCGCTTTTCTCAAATTCGCGCCTTAGTTCGTCCAAGTCTCTCGAGCTACCATGTAAAGTTCAACCCATTGAACGGTGAATGTTCGCGGCCCCCTGCGGCCCTTCTCACCACTTGTCTTCTCAGACTACTCTTTCTCTCTGGTAACACTTGATGGCTGCCCGGTCCTGCGAACTCTTGGCTCCGCAATCTTAAGGGTTTTCCCTACCCGTATCTGGTTTCAACAAGTTCCTAAACTCAGAGTTGCGTAACACGGCATCCAGCCTCGCGGCTAAGCCTGCTCTCGTAAGCCCTCCGCGGCAGAGGCACTTACCGCTCACGGCACAACCACTTGGCAAAGTCTGCTCTCGTAAGCCCTCCGCGGCAGAGGCACTTTCCTTGTTCGGTTACCTTCGGAATCGCCTAACTTACGTTAACGAGCAGTTCCTGGAACGAGTCGATCAGGATACGGGTGTCGCTCTAACTCTCTACGCACGTGCTTGAAGTCGCAAGTTCAGGTCTTCATGCATCGTCCGTACCGGAGGCTAGGGCGTCGCTCTTTCTCTTGTGCACTGTTCGAGTTATAAACTCAGTCCTCGGCGGTACTGCACAACGGGGCCGGAGTTAGGCTAAGCGTTCTACCGGTTTTTCTTAAAACTTTCTAGCTGTTCGCCTTGCTCTTGGTTTCTGCTCGTTCTTGTCTTTTCTTTGCTCTTTTTGCGGAAAAAGCTGCTCGTCGAACTCTTGCTCGATTCAAGCGTTGCTTTCGGCGGTCTTGAGCTACTCGGCGGCTCCTCGGAGGATCGCCTCTCCTCGGTCGATTGGGACTTGAGCTGAATTTCGCAACCCCGCACGTTTTCAGTTTTCGCCTTTTCTTAGCGTTGGTTTTCCAAAACCTCGTTGGTCTTTTGCTCCGTGGCGCTCCCGCGTCTGAGCATGTCTTTTATCGGCGGACGACCAGACGGCTCGGTTAATCAAGCGGTGCACCACCGAGGAGTTTACGCCCACCGTAAGCCAATTCTCGCCATAGCGGGCATGCCCACCGTAGTCGATTCTCATCGCAACGGCACTCTGGTCTTGGTTCCGCTTCGCCGAGGTGACACCAATGCTATACGGGTCCAAGCCGGATAAGATTCGCCTCGCGCTTTTGCTGCGGCTAAGGTCTCAATCGCCTTCCACGGTTGGCGGTCTTAGCCACAATGGGCTGCTGCGTGCCGCATCGTCTTTTTATCCATGCTCGTCCTTTCGCACGGTAATCCGGAGCAATGCACCACCAACGGAGTCTTGCCCACCGTAGCGATTCTCATCGCCATAGCAGCACTCCTTGCGTCGGTTCCGCATTCGCCGAGGTGACACTAACGCTATCGGGGGACGTACCCGGAAAAAATTTGTGTCTTGTGCGGGTAGGTCGTCTTTTGCGTGTTTTCAAAGTTCGCTTTGCTCTTCTTAGAGCCTGTTCTTGCTCTCTTTTTCCCCTTGCTGGCTCGTTTCTTGTTTGTCTTCTGCAGGAAATACAGGAACGGGGAACATCAGACTCCGGTGATGGTCGTGGCGAGGTTCCAGGCTTCCCCACCAAAGCCGATGTCTGCATCCCTCTCTTCCCGGGTTTGCTCCGCGCATGCCCAGAGGCTGATTCACTTCACCCGCGTATGATTTCTTGCCTTTACCCGGCACTGACCTTCACAGTCCGGCTAAGTCAAGGTAGTGCGCCACCAACGGAGTCTGCCGCCGTAAGCCGATTCTCATCGCAGCGGCACTCAGCGTCGGTTACAAGATTTGCCAAGACAACGCTATCACATTGTAAGGAATCGTCATGGGTAAAGCGTTGATTTCACACGTTCTCTTGCGGCTCTGATGCATCGGGTTGTGATTCACCTCGCCGCAGCTCTTCGCCGGGCGCGATCCGTCCCCGCGACGAGCTCCGTGCTCGGGGCCGGATCACCATGTTGGCAGCTCTTCGCCGGGCGCCGCTCTGTTCCTTGACGAGCTCCGTGCTCGGGACCGGATGGCCTTTGACTGGTGCGTCTTCGTCGGTCGTACTTTACGGTTCCTTTAACGAGCTCCGTGCTCGGGGGCGGATCTCTTACTGGTTCCTTCGACGAGCTCTCGCTCGGGGGCTGGGTCACCTTCCCCTCGTATGCATTATGCGCTCTGGCACATGATCTACGTGCGGGGCACATCACCTTCGCTCTGGCGCGACATTCGCTTCGAGAGCAATCCCTATTTTCTCGGGCAAGCTCTAGCCCGAGAGGTGGTTCCCTATCTTTTCCTAGGCATCTGAATGCACGGATGCAAGAAGACGAGTCCGTCTCGCGACTTGCTATGTTCATTCTCCGGAAGATCGATCTTACGGATGCGGTGTACGCTCTTCACTACCAAGAAGTCGGTCCCTCCTTGATGACGTTCACCTCAAGGAGATGATTCACCTCACTTCTTCCGATTTACGTATCGAGGGCGGGTACTCTACTCGGACAGATGTCATTCCTCGCTCGACGAACAGAGTTGCTCGGCGGCAAGGGGTTTGTTCGGTCCGAACACGACTTGTTCGGTTGAACCTAACTGTTCGATGCGCTGCTGCGTCTTTGTAGCAGGAAAAATACCTCTTCGTGACTTTGAGTCTCAAGAGGACGACCCCACTCTAGTGAGTCCTTCCACTTGAGTCTCGGGGCTAGGCGTCGGGATAAAATTACGGCCCATTGCCATGGCCCACTCCCTGACGGCCCAATCAAACAGCCTACCAGGGCCCAGCTCCTTGGAAGGTTCTATCAGGCCCATGAGCATCCTGCCGAACAGCTTCCTGACTAGCTCGGTGCGTAACGGCCTAGGATTCGTGTTTGAGTCCGACTTGCACAGAGTTCTGCACGGCTACGTGAAGACCCGGACGTGGTTTCCCGGATTGGATTAGGAGTCGTGATCTCCAAGACTAGGAGTATTCCTTATCTACCTCGGGATATATTTGGCATGTATGAGTTCGTTACGTACTCGTAGTTAGCCCGGCCCGATATTCCTTCGATAGGTCGGTTTGCTCTGTACTATATAAACCATGCCCCTACAGCGTTTAGGGGGCACCTGGCACTTGATCTTCGCATTGTCGCGCCTGTACACACATAATCTCGCCGAGACTTGTTGGTCTCGCCGAGCCACCTCTTGTATTCATCTCTGATATATAAGAAAGGCTGGACGTAGGGCTATTATCTCTCCCGAGAGGCCTGAACCAGGATAAAAACCCCTGTCTCCTGTTCGTTGTTGTTCGTGGTTGTTCGGCGTGTCTCCTATCTCAATCTTAAAGAACCTTAGCGACTTGAGATCGATATCTCAACCGTCGACAAGTACCATTACAGACAAAGCAGTTTCCCTTCCCTTTATTCTTCTTCTTCTTGAAGCTAGTAGTTTGATTGGCTTTGTTCTTGTTGTCAGGCTTTTCGGACTTGTTTTTATTCTTGTTGAATTGAAAGGTTTTCTTTTGTACCACATTGGCACTAGAACTTCCTTTCCCACGTGTATCTTTTGCCCTCGCCTTCTCCTCAACATCTAGAGACCCAATGAGACCAGCAACACTGAACTCTTGTCTCTTGTGTTTTAGAGTAGTGGCAAAATCCCTCCAAGAAGATGACAGCTTTGCAATAATGCATCCCGCCACAAACTTGTCGGGCAATACACATTTAAAATTCTCAAGTTCTTTTGCGAGAGCTTGCACCTCATGAGCTTGTTCTACTACAGAATGGTCATCGACCATCTTGTAGTCATAAAACTGCTCCATGACATAGATCACGCTACCCGCGTCAGAAACTCCAAATTTTGCCTCAAGTGCACCCCACATTTCTTTACCACTAGGCAAAATCATATACACATCAACAAGATTTTCTCTCAAAACGCTAATCACGGCGCCTCTAAACAAGTTATCCGCAGCCGCGAAGACACTCTCCTGCTCAGGAGAGAGCCCTCCTTCCGGTTGTGGCTTGCCTTGCGCAACGTGATACACGTTCAAGGCAGTCAACCATAAAATCATCTTGGCGCGCCAACGCTTGTAATTTGCGCCGTCAAATACCGTTGGCTTAAGTGCGGCAGCGAAACCAGTAGTTGTAAAATTCCTAGAATAAGGTTTTTGGATTGTTGGAATTATTAGGAATTTCCTCAATATTTTAATCCACAAAATTATGTAAATCATAATTAAACAATTGCTAGTTTCCAGTTCAAGACCAAAGGTACTAGATATAAAAATATCTATCTCATACGCAAGGGCTAATGAACAGAAAAACAAAAAGACAAAGGCACGGTATAAACAAATATACCCTTGAGCGGGAGCCGCCACCACTACAAAGCGAGCAGTACAAAGGCCAAGCGGAGGAATGACTTGCACATTCTCAGCCGCCATGACGGTTGATGTAGACGATCACAAGTTGTTGCAGAGAAGCGTTGATGCAGTGTAGAGATCGATGCAATAGAACGTCGGTGCCGTGTAGATGTACAGGCGTCTCCTCGCAATGATCCAGGGACGAAGAACTCGAGCAGTCGCGTGAGAACGCTCCCCAAAAACATTATCGGCCTTCTGTCCCGAACAGGACCACGAGAAGGACGAGGTTCCGGAGGCCTGCTCCCTCGGCTCCTTGTGCGCGCAAGGAAACAGAGGCGGGAAGGCAAAACGGCAGCGCTACAGATGGAAGAATGGAATGTGCGGGAGAGAGAGCTCTTGAGTGCGAGAGACTATTCCACAGGGCGAGGTGCTCATGCTTTTATAGGCGCCAGGAAGAGAAGGTTCGTCGAACCTGGACGCCATCAAGCACTAGTAACGGACGTCATTAATCTGGCCATTAAGTCGTCGGTTACGGGGAGAGGTTGCCCGTGCTCAGGGTGAGGTCGCCCGTGCCCGAGGAGAGGTCGCCCGGCTCGGGGAGACATCGCCCGTGCTCGAGGAGAGGTCGCCCGGCTCGGGGAGAGATCGCCCGTGCTCGACACGTCACGCCCACGCCCACGCCCACGCCACACCTCGGCTCGAGCTCGACTCGGCTTGGCGCGCGCGCGTGTGGCCCTGCCTTTCTCTTTTCTCACTTTTCTAATTGGGAGAACCACAATCCAACTATTTAAGTTAAGATATTCTCCACCCAATTTCCCGTACGGTACTAAACCGTTTTCGTAACTCCTAGTATTAAATGGGCCTCTTGGAATTTCTATTAAAATAATTAAATGGGCCAACCCCATAATTATTCTAACAATCCCCAACAAATTTCATAGGCACATTTGAAATACTCTCAGTTCCACTGTAGTTTGATATACCAGTGTTTTGATGGAGACTGTTAAGTTGAACTTCCACCTAGAACAAAGGTTACACTCATCCACAACTGAACAATGGACTAAGCCTTGAATTGACAGTTTTGTGCGAACGAGTTTCACCAAAGTCCTTTACTGATACTAGGCTTCTAAATGCATCCCCTCGGTTTGGAGCGTATAAGTCATACTCCTTTGCCTTTCATGAGCCTCTAGAGATCACCCAATCTCATAGACTGTGACTAGTAGTCGAGCTCATATAGGTGTATTCCTCATAAGATGTTCTGGCGGGATGATCATTGAGAAGGATGATCGAGGCAAAGTCGAATGGGACGAGAGTCTCATGAAGTGAGTCAAGTCAAGGTTGACAAGACGAAGATGTTATCAACATCTAGTAAAGGTCATCATGCGCAATACATCAAGGGTGCTTAAGACTAACAACATCGTCGAACCTCAAAATGAAGAAAGAAGACAGCAAGTGATTTATTCTAAAGCTTGTATGGTTTTATTTATAAGATTCAGTCTAAGGATTGCCGTACGATTAAGAGGGATGCAACGTTGAATGGCTTAGATATGTCTCAGGTGCTCAAGTGATCAATCTTTGAGAGAGGTCGAGGGAGAGGAGTGTTGGTGGTGTCGGAAAGTGAGAGTGTTAGGTCTTTCGTGACTTCCTTTGTGGTTGCTGCTCCTATCCTCTGGGTTTTAGGCAGTGAGACCTTGTGGGTTGTGTAGCCTATGTTCTTAGCTTTCCGTAGAGCCCAAGATCACCGAAATCGGAGTTCGGAGTCAAAAGTTACGTCCATTTCCGTCTTGGCTGTGTGCTGTGTATCGGAATGTTCCGATATGGATCAGAATGTTCCGATGTTTGTTCCAATTGACCCCTCTCTGTCTCCAGTCACAAAAATATCGGAATATTCCGATGTTGGTCCGGAACATTCCGATATGGACCGGAAAAATTCGATATTTGCTCCGATTGACCCCTCTCTGTCTCGTTGCGAAAATATCAGAACATTCCGATATTAACATCGGACTATCCGATATCTGTCAGCTTCCAACGGCTAGTTTCTGTGTGAGGCTATTTAGGGCCTCCCTCTTCCTCAAGGGTCAGTGTTGCCTTCCGCACCATTTTTGAGCAAAACTTCCAAGCAACCTAGGGCTTCTTGCCCCTCCACTCTAGATCTATGTGATCCTCTTTGTGAGAAGAGTTGGGAGAGGGTGTGAGTGCTAAGTGAGAAGAAGTCGATCTTTTGAGCACTTGAGTTCATCTCCGAATTTGTTCTTTGTGTGCATTTGTTACTCTTGGAGGTTGATGACTCCTAAACGGCTAGGAGTCGAACACGAGCCACCGGTGCTTTGTGTGGTGAGCCGTGCAAGTTTGTGAAGGCCGATTCCGCCTCCGGAAGGAAAGGAATCAAGAAGTAAAACCGAGGGGTCTTGGTGCGACCTCGGTGAGAGAAAGGGTTGAAAGAGACCCGAGCTCAAGTGTGACCGAGCCTACCTCAATGGAGACGTAGGATCCCCTCAAAGATCCGAACTTCGGGAACAAATCTTCGAGTCTCCACTTCATTCTTGGTTCCCCACTTGCCTTCTAACTTGATTTACTTTGATTTGTGCTTATAATTGTTGTCGGCTAGCACCGTCGTGTGCTATTACTCTCTCTTGTGTTGTGGATTTGATTTTGGTGCAGGTATCCATATCGGACTATCCGATATCGACATCGAAACATCCAATATTATTTTTCGCTGTGATTGAAAAGGTTGAAAATTTGTAACGCCTATTCACCCCCCTCTAGGCAACATCCTGATCCTTCAATGCAACAGTGGCAACATACTCAGCCTCAACAGTGGACTGTGTAACACTTGACTGCTTCCTAGAAGACCAAGAGATAAGAGAACTGCCAAGAAATTGGCAGATGCCAGAAATGCTCTTCCTATCTATCCTACATGTAGCAAAGTCTGCATCTGAGAAAGCTCTAAGAGATGGACAAGAGGCGGCAGAAACCAAAGTCCAAAGTCCGTAGTTGCACAGAGATAGCCGAAGATCCGCTTCACCGCGTGAAGGTGAGACATTCTAGGTGCAGCTTGAAAGCAGGCACAAAGACACACAACAAACTGCATATCCGGCTAGAAAGAGGTGAGGTAGAGCAGGGAACCTATCATGCTACGGTACTCTTTCTGGTCGACTGGCTCACCATTCTCATCGGGCCCTAAGGCAACACTGGTCACCATCGGAGTAGAGACCGGCTTGCTATTAGACATTGCAACCGACTCAGCAGGTCTTTTTTTTACTTCATCTGGTGAAGGAAGGTTCCCTTTGTTGTTGGCTTGAACTGAAAGCCGAGAAAAAAGTTCAGCTCCCCATCATGCTCATCTCAAATACCGAGCTCATCACCACTTAAAACTTATAAACAAGAGCAGAGGAGGAACCAACGAAGATAATGTCGAAGGCTGTTCAACCGGGGGTGTCGTCGGCATTAGAATTTAAACGGGGTTGCGTAGGATCTTAAGCCTGATGATAACACAAGACAGGGGAACTTTTTTAGATAGGTTCAGACCCTCAGAAACGAGGTAACACCCTTGTCCTTTGTTGTTCGGATTATGAGGATCTCGATTACAATGTGAGTCTCGAGATCTTATTCAATGGTTAAGCTTAGATGCTAGATGATGATACTACAACCCCTACCCCTCATTTTATATAGTGCAGGGGGGATAAGCACATGGTCATATCCGGTTTGTGGTACCGAATCCTATCTCTAGAGTATCCAGCACGTATACGCACTGGTATTTACATGTACAAATCTCCTAATCAAACGGAATCAAACTCTATCCTCAGGACTATCATTAGAATCCAAGCTAGATGTAGTCCGAGTGGTATCCATGCTCTTCCAGTCGACTCGTGCTGCCCCTGTTTGCCACTTTATGGGCCTTTTATGAGGATACCTGAGACCCATGCAGTCCACAGATAATGTGTCATCGACATACACTTGCATTAGAATGAATTTAGAGCTAACCTACGGGTAAACAAGGTCTGGTCTACCTTACTTATTAGAAACCCATTGCTCACAAGGTAGGTCTTAAGCCTCTCATACCAGACCCTGGGTGCTTCTTTTAGCCCATATAGAGCCTTATCAAGCTTATATACATGATTAGGTTACCTTGAATTTACAAATACAGGAGGTCGGTTCACATACATTTCCTCCTTAATATATCCATTAAAGAAGGCACTTCGAACATATATTTGATACAGTTTGAACCCACTAGATGACATAAATGCCGCTAAGATCCTGATGGAATCATGTCTAGTCACAGGAGTGTATGTTTCATCGAAGTCCATCACATCGATCTGAGTGTAACCTTGAGCAACCAATCTAGCCTTGTTTTTAACCACTACCACATCCTCACTTTGCTTGTTATTGAACACCCATTTAGTACCTATTACATTATGTCCTTTAGGGCGTTCAATAAGTTGGCATACTTTGTTCCTCTCAAAGTTCTCCAGCTCTTAATGTATCGCATTTGTTTAATCAGCATCAGAAAGAGAATGGGTGACGTCCTTCGGTTTAAAGGAAGCAACAAAAACAACAAATAAGGAAAGGTGAGAAAGCCGAGATTTCGATAGGGATAGCATCCTCTCGCAAAAACCACCAATCATCTGTGCGGGGGGGTGGTCATTCTGGATATGACGAGGAGCCCTAGAAATGGGCTCTACCTCAGGAGCAAGATAGGTACAATCAGAGTCACCGTGCAAATCAAATTCTATATGTGAGCAGCTAGAAGCAAAAGGTGAGAGCTGAGTAGAAGCAGAAGGTAAGGGATGAGACTGAGGAATGTCACAACCCCGGCTTCACCGGGATCCACTCACAATCCATTGCTAGTCCCAGAGATCAATGCTAGCAACTTGTGAGCGATAATTTGTTGAACATCATCACACAGTCACAATAACTAAGAGAAATTACATATTATGCAAAAGTAATTGTTACACAACTACTTATTACACTTGTTTGATTAAGGATGACATAATAATCTCCATAATATACCAGAGTGCGGAAATTCAAATATGCAGCGGAAAAGTATGATGATGCTCCAATCCGACCCTTGAGCGTCAGCTAATCCTCATCAAAGTCCGAAACAAGAACCTCCTGATCCTGAAGATAGACCAGACCTAATCCTTCTCCTGAATACAAATTTATCCGTGGTTTGTATAATGAGTACACGGCTACCCAGCAAGAGTCCTTATAAATGAATGCACGGGTATAACAAAGAACAGGGTGGTTAATTTGCATAAACACTTATTCTAGTCAATATTAATTAAAATTTTGTGAAAACATTTGTTGAACAGTTGATAAGATGAATAGACTCCCAAGATAACAAACAGAGCTCGGATTCGAAAGCCCCTCTGCAAAACTGCACAAGCCTCGAATACTCAAAACCAAAACCAACCCATCAGGTTATTATTAAACACATGAGACTACCATGTACAGCCTACCTCCCCTCCCATAACCGTGGGAAAGGCTATCATGATAGTTTTAACTCTGCAGAGTGTAGCACACTTTACCCATAAGCCGAGTGGTACTTTTGCATCTTAGCTCTTCCTTAGGAGCCCAGACCAAGTAACAATACAAGGTGATTCATTAGCTCCCTCTGTTAACACCGATACCCCCTCTAAGGTTTAGCACTCAGGCCCCCTCTTGAGCCAACGGACCGCAGCCCAATCTTTTCAAAGTAAAGTGTGTTAACAGTCTTCCCTAACTACTAAGCCAGGACTAGCACATGCTGCGCAACATGTTAATGCTAGCACTTATGATTGCGCTTGTTCGGTTTGGCTGGATTGGCACACGTCCAAAGTCCTTAGACCAAGGTGACTACCTCCAACAATTCACAGTCCACAAAACCACCCGACTATGCCACCTTTAGTCAACACACGCCACGTAGGTTTTAGTTGATTAGGTTAAAGTAACTCAGCATCTCCAATCATACCAAGTCACAAGAATAATTAAATGATGAACCTAAATCAACTACCAACCCACGAGCACTAGCATCTATGCACAAGGATAGGCTAGGAATAACAAATAAGGCAGCAATAAAGGGCTAATTCACAGGGTCAATGACGCAGTATGAATATTATGTTTCTACCCTTCCCATCAATTTATGCATGAGAAAATAAATAGAAACAATAAACGGGTGAGTTTTGTAAATTGGGAGAGCAAGATGCAACTATCTTGCCTTGGTAATACTCTGGGTCTTGGAATCCTCCTCCGATCGGCTCCTGGAAACCTCCCGAGCAACGAGAATACAGACATCTACACGTATATGCATATATGCAAGAAACAACAAAACAATCAATGAACATATAGCTCCATAAAATATATAAAATTCTAGGGATTTATAGAAAATAATGCTCTTGAATCACCTAATTTGAGTTCGGATGCTCTTAACAATTCTGGAAGATTAGGATAAATCGAGAAAAAGGTCAAAAGATTAAACTCGAGAAAACCGGCGAACCGACCGAACCAAAGCCGGCTCGGCTCGGCCAGCAAGCAACACAGGGGCGACACGCTGGCGGTCGGGTTGGCGGCGCGGCGGGGAGACGGCGGCGGCTTGACATCTGCGGCGGCTAATGCGGCGACAATGCGATGGGTTAATATGGCGGCGGCAAGGTGGCGCGGATCGAAGGCAGCAAGACGACGATATGTGTGGGCGACGTGGCTGGCTCATGGCGGGACAGTGTCGGCCAGAGGAAGCCTGGCGGATCCGGCGGGCGGCGCTGGCTGGCGAAATTGCCGGCGCGGCGACGGCATGCGCAAGAAGCTAACTCCGGCGAGCTCGTTTGGGCGCGTTTCTCCACCGATTTGGATGATCCGGGTATCCATCTGGATCGCCTCGACGAGATCTACAACATGGCACCATCTAATCTTGAGTTTGGCCACGGCACTGAGAGGGATCTATAGAAAAGGGTTTCGGAGGGAGAGATTTTGACGGCTAGGGTTTGAGACTTGAGGGATTTCGTGATGAGGTGTGGGGACAGGGGTCTTGGGTGGTTTATGTAGTGTCTTGGACGACCTGGGGTGGGCCTTGGGCTAAGAGGGGTTGGATTAGGACTCGAATTCTAATCCGGGTAGAATTCAAATAGGCTTCGGGCTTGTTTAACAAGAAAACGGAGTTTCCTTTGGAGGATTGGGCTGCAATTTGGAGGGTAATTCGGATTAGGCTTCAAAAAGGTCCCCTCCAAATTTGAGCACGAGATTCCCTCGTTCGCTCATTATTTTATGGATTTGACGAGCTCTCGGCAGAACGGCAAAACTTCAAGGAATCACAAGCTAGCTTTGGAATTTGGGCATGAAATTTGGAGGGTTGCTTGATGATGGCTTCAAAGAATTACTGGGATTTTTCCAGAATTTTCCTAAAGGTCTTCTAGGGTTTTGGCTTAAACCTTAGTTTAAACTAATTAAAACAGGGTTTCGTATATAACAATTCCCTTTATTTAATTTACTTTTGGGTTTTCGAAAATACAAGTGACATACGACAAAATAGAGGATGTCACAAGGAACAACATTGATACGGACGTAATTGAGTGATTAGGGTTTTTAAAGCGATATACGATGACGAGCCTACCTGTGGAGTCACGTTTGTAGGTGTTGGCATTTTTCTAAGTTTTCCTAAATATATGGTATAAACTAAAGTTATAAGTTTAGTAATGCATTTTCTAAAGACAGCCCAATTACTCATCATTAGTTGGAGTTTAGCGACTTACTATTCTAGAGAATACATTTTGGATGTATGTTATTTTATACACTGGCTTACTAACCCTGGGTGTTCTACCAATCTCCAAAGACAGACAATCCCTTCAGAGGTCTTCCTCTTATATCCTTAGGTCCAAGGATTTATTCTGAGTCCAAAAGGTTATTTATGTCTAAAGACGTTTTCTTAAGTTTTAAATAAACCGCACACGATCTTATTTAATGGGGCTCTCGTCTAATATTAGTATAATCGACACTATTAATCCATTTTAGTGCTTCCATCATTCCCTTTGGGTTTATAAAAATAGTTTATACTTTATATATAATTATCCCTTTTTACCAGTTTAGTTCTAAATTTCATTAACCACCAAGCCGATTCGGACCCTTTTCTATATAGGAAGGTACCATGGGGTTAATTTCTTACTTTGTTAAAAAAAAACCTATGGACAGTGCTTAAGCTAATATTATTGTAAATTTTGTGATGGGCTCAAGTAATTATCAATAATCTTCTATGAATTTACGAGGTGTGTACGGGTTTTAAATAAATTATGAAATCATATTGTAAAAATAAGAAAAAGATTGTCATTGGGCTTTATACGAATTTATTAATCCAATTTTTCCACTACACTATTTATTGTGATATTTTTCCCAGGTTGTAAACCCTCTGTAGTATTTTTGTACAACATTTAATAATTTTTGGATATAGTTTGCTATTTTAAATAAATCCAACAATGTGCTATGACAACTAAAATAACAGATTTCCGGGCATAATTATTAAATCTGCCGTGGGCTTCTTTTGGGCCGAATTGGGCTGAACGTGGCTAGACTGAGGACGCAAAGCCTTCGCTGACAGTGTATTTCAAACACTAGTACAATGCCCGTACTTTACCACGGCCTAAAAAGGGATACAAGAAAAACATAAATTAGAACAACATATGTTATTATAAAAGGAGCAAAATTTTTATTCGGAAATAGAGAAAAGAGAATAGGTTGTCCTCTATGTCATCCAAACTGTGCCCTCTGGTCGAGTATTGTCAGGACCATAGAAGACCCGTAGAATAAACATGTTTAAGTTTTGGCTAATATATAAGATGCACTCTAGTACAAAATAGAGTAGTGGTAAAATCAGGTTTCATAACCAATACAAACAATTGAATACACCACTTATTTCATGATCACTTAGTATTAATAGCTTTAACCCTATCTTACTTGGAATCATCGACGTAGCGTCGAAGACTCTCACAATCACGTAGTAGGTTCGCAGAAAGGTCTAAACAACAAAAAAAATAAATAGTTGGCATGGATGTGGAATATAATTACTATCAAATTGGGATATGTACAGACTATTCATGATTAACAAAAAGTTCAAAATACGAGCAATATCAGATATGTTGGGATCAATAACGAAAAATGAGTATATTTCTTACGGGTAGTTATATTTATCACGAGCGTAGCTGCGAGGCACTGTAAGTCGTCCTCTGCTCGACTCCAGCGATGGATCTTTCGCGACACCAAGCCATCCTAGATACGTAGCATGATCAAGCTTTTGCTAATTGAGAACGTACAATGTTAAAAAAATTGAGTTAGAGTATTGCTTTTAAAATGGAGATGTTGATTACAGCTGCAAATGAGTCAGAGTAGAGCTTGGTTGATGCTCAAGCTTCAACTCGAACAAAGATCGAGTCAGCTTGTGCTCCACTCGTCTAGGCTAGATAGCACATAATTTTTGTTCTTAAAAAGTGGAAAGTTTGAGTAGGCTCGAATAAAACTTGAGCTCGGGTTCAAGTATGTTTAGTAAGAAACTTGACAAAGCTCAAGTAGGCATGGACAAAACTCGCAATTAAGAATAACGGATAAAAACATTAGGTTTTCTTTTATAGATAGAAATAACAATGTTTCAAAAAGCTCATCCAAGCTTGAGCTTCACTCGATCAATCTCACAAGTTCAAGGCTAGATTGAGTTCAGGCTCTTTTTAAGATGAAGCCAAGCTCGACCAGTTTGTGACACCCAAGTTTTTTTGCATCCTCAATGATTGTATTTTTATTTTTGCATGTGTACGAATTAGAAGTCTTGGACATCCTACAAAATGGTGGATACAACTGAATACCTACGCCAGTAGATAAGAGACGAAATGTGAGGCAAATATCACCTTCATTTGAACAGGTACATGCCCATAATGCACTCCGATGATAGTATACTTAATACATTGCTATCCCGTTGAAATGGTAATCAAGCTTAATCCAATAAAAAAGGAGTAATTCACTAATTAATTTTCAATGGTCTACGATTTTCAAATGGACCACCCATAACATGATTTTCCATTGCGTTGAACAATTTCATATAGATGTTGCTGCTTTGCATGAAAAAACTGCACATGAAAAATTATTTCAAAGAGTAGAATTCACAACAATTATTCGATCGGCTCACTGATACACTTAAATCATGTTATGGAAATGATACTTACGAGTAAATCAAAGGGGGGGAATTCACTCATTGAATTTCAAAGGCAGACAATCAGAAACTGACATGGTTGCTTCTTGCTCTATGAGCTGTACTTCAAACCTGACTTGAAGTGAAAATAACTGAAAATTACATATGCACACACATGTCTGGTTCATCGTCCATGGGAAATACTATGACATGATGTACACACAGCCACTATGTGTTAACAAATTGATAATTTCTAAGGACACATGTAAAACAAAAAAAAAAGGCCTTACAAAGTTCAGTATGTAGTTGGCCCAATCTTGTATTCGTAGCTAAAGAATACGGCACTTTGTCCATCCACTCAGCACGCCCTGCAGTGTCAACTTCATTTAAGCAGGTGCACGGAACAAAAATAAACATTGTTTATTATGAGCTGCAACAATAGCTAGACAATGCAATGGTGTGCAGAATGAACCTTCAATAACGAGAACCGCAAGGAACACTTCATTTGCTTCATAGCTTAGAGATCCTATATAAAATCTGTAAATTTAGTGCATTGACAAAACAAATGTGCAAAAGCACTGTAAACTAAAGTATGGAAATCTCAAAAGGCTCTAACATAGGCCTTTTGAATATGTTATCACCATGCCAAAAATACAATGCCATGATCTTTTTAATGAACGAACAATCTTGCGTTTATCTTACATGAGTGCAAACTGCCCCAAGCACCTTAGAGACTCCCATATCATCAAAAGGTCCAAAATGGGATAGTATCTCTTTACAATGAACAATGTCAGCAATACATCCATAACCCAATTCAGTGATGACATGAGCCATGCTTATTTCTTTCCCAATCTCGGATAAAAGAGAATCAAAATCATCATCTAAGCTACCAATGTACAGCTCCGTATGCTCGTAAAAAATACAAGGAAATGTATACAACAACAACAACAACAACAACAACAACAAAGCCTTTAAACAAGGAAATGTATATGTACATAAAAATAAAACATTCAAGATAAAACATAAATAAAAGTAACTTCACAAACATTGAAGAATTTGTTGGCCAAGTACAGACATCCTGAATTATAACAGGAAGGTAGAATGGCCTCTCTTTGACATTGAATAGGGAGATAATGTTAGTAAAAGAATATATATGCTTTGAGAGTCCATTTGTCTGGTGCAGAAACACAACAATATCATGGATTTGGTCATTTCATGCAGGTGGAGCAGGGTTCGAATATAAATTCTCAAATTGAGAAATTGAAAATTTTTGCCCTGTGAAACAAAGAAAGAAAGGTGAAAATCAGCATATATATAACTTAACGTTGACCAAATCTGCAAATTTGCTTTCCAGACCACTTACCTTCAGATTCAAGCTTAGATTTTCAGAATCTGACAGGGCATATTAAGGAGAATGTGTAAGCACACTTACCTACTTTACAATTATGCCCTAGATGGACAAAACAATAAACAGATAAACAACAGTACAACACCTAAATGACTTACCTGATTTGCTCTCTTTCCAAGGCCCATGAGAAAATTATCTGGCTTAACATCTTGATGCAAGAAGGACTTTGAATGTATGAATTCAACTCGATTGATCTAAGAAAATATATAGGTTAATGAAATGGACTAAATCATACAGGATAAATAATGAATTTGTCTATTGCAAGATTCACTAAATTAAATTGAAAAATGTATGACCTTCTTGTCATTTTGCTTCTAAATTTCTGAAAATGAAATGGGGATATGGTTATAGATCATAGGTTAATAGGGATCTGGTTATAGATCATAGGTTTTTCATGATTAAGCACCATAAAATTATTTTATCTCGCTCAGATTTCTCAACAATGGACATATTTGGTGTACTTAGCTACTTGTGCAAAAACCTATATGGATTCAATGGCTTGTATTTTTAAGGGAAAAGTTAAATTTTCTCATCCGCTCAGTTAATGCATCCGATGCACAGGAACACAGTCAGAAGCAAAATCATATAGAAATCTAGGTCTATAAGAAAAAAATTGACTATGAATTCTACTTGACAGAACACATCAATCTGCACATATTGCTCATGAGAAAAAAAAAACTCTATTGTTTATGAGAGCATGAGTGTTGTAGCTAAATAAAAG
Source organism: Raddia guianensis (assembly GCA_036346415.1). Classification (NCBI taxonomy): domain Eukaryota; kingdom Viridiplantae; phylum Streptophyta; class Magnoliopsida; order Poales; family Poaceae; genus Raddia; species Raddia guianensis. The sequence goes on from CM070539.1 coordinate 40,895,724, forward strand.
AAAGTACTCTCCCATTCTTACTAGAATGTTCAGGGAGCAATGCAAGGTCAGCATCTTCCCCTTTGCTAGGATATTGCTTGCCATATCTCCTAGTGTATAGTTGACCTTCTCCATAATCTGAAGCACCAGACAGAAAAGCAAATACCCTGGCTGTTCTTGCATTAGACAAGAAAGCAAAAGAGTAAGTACAAAATTTCTGCAACATACAACATGTTTGGAAAGTAACTACGTAATTGCACAAAAGGCATTTCTCAAAATTGCAGGAAGGAAAATATGTTAACGTACCCAAAGCAAAAGTAGTCCCATACTCTGAAGTAAGATAGCCAATTAGAGCAGACATGGCTGTTCCAAAACCATGACCACCAAACGAAACAGTATCTGCTTCCTGCCCGGAAGCAGCACCTCTCTCCCATGAAGATGTAGATCGTAGTGTCTCTAGGGCAGCAGTAATTCGATCCTTGCATGTGTCAACCTGATCAAAAAGTTATATTACATCACACGATATGTGCACATCGACTAAATTAAGATGTAACATACAGGAGCCAACCAAGTCAAAATTAAAACATACAGGGGCCAAAAACGAAAGTAGAGGCATGGCATCTTCCAGGGCAACTGGCAACCCATCTTCTTCTAAGTCTGGGGGAATGAAAACATTTTTCACAACAGGAATTGGACCTTGTACATCATATAACCCAATCTTGTGGCTGAATGTCACAAGCCCAAATAGGGAGCCTGGAATCAGAGCTGTTGCAATGACAAAACCCATTTTATGAACAATGAAGACCGAACTCTCTGACAACAGAAAGTTGCTAATGCACCCCAAAATTCTAAAAGTCTCAAAGTCGTCAGAATACTAACCTTCCAAGGTTGCCAGAAGCGCACTCTTCACGAGTTCCAGAAATTCTTCTGAACCTGAAAAACATTCGAACAAGACAAAAATCAACATTATTTTCTTCTTTCTTTTGTTTTGATCCTCTTCTAATTGGGTCACATGGTAAAATTATGCCATCCACAGGCAAAATTCACTTGTCAGCACTACATTTCTACAAAGGGAAAAAAGCATACAGGGGCCAAAAACGAAAGTAGAGGCATGGCATCTTCCAGGGAAACTGGCAACCCGTCTTCTTCTAAGTCTGGGGGAATGAAAACATTTTTCACAACCGGAATTGGACCTTGTACATCATACAACCCAATCTTGTGGCTGAATGTCACAAGCCCAAACAGGGAGCCTAGAATCAGAGCTGTTGGAATGACAAACCCATTTTATGAAAATGAAGACCGAACTCTCTGACAATAGAAAGTTGCTAATGCACCCCAAAATTCTGAAAGTCTCAAAGTCGTCAGAATACTAACCTTCCATGGTTGCCAGAAGCGCACTCTTCACGAGTTCCATAAATTCATCTAAACCTGAAAAACATTCGAACAAGACAAAAATCAACATTATTTTCTTCTTTCTTTTTTTTTTTGATCCTCTTCTAATTGGGTCACATGGTAAAATTATGCCATCCACAGGCAAAATTCACTTGCCAGCACTACATTTCTACAAAGGGAAAAAGGCATGAATAAAATTACATGATCGGAATGCATTAAGCAACAGAATTCCACTTACAAGCGCGATCTATCGCCGCCACATACACAGGCCGCGCCAGCACACCATCTCCTTCACCCTCTGTCCCATCCACTGCACAAACCCAACCCACGATGATCACACTCTACCACCAAAGCCAAGAGAATCCAATCTGAAATCACAGGGCTCTAACGCGCGCGTGCAGTGAGGGAACCGCGAGTAGAATGACCTGGGATCAATCGGGGGAGGCCGAGAAGAGTGAGGCATGGAGCGGAGGAGACGACGAAGGAGGAGAGTTGTGGCGGCGCCGGCGGATTCGCGTGGGGACTGGGGACTGCGCGGCTAGGGTTTGGGGAGGGAGAGAAGAGATGCGAGATGGAGGAGGCGGGGTGCTGTAGTAGGAGGGACCGGGGCGAGGGTTCTGGTGTGGCGGTGGCACCGGAGGAGGGAAGTAGTAGGGGAGAGGGGCGGCGGTGGTGGGAAGAGGAGGACGGCGGTGAGGGAGGAGAGGCACGGAGAGGAGAAGAGAGACGGACCGTGGGCGAGGTGAGGATGGAGGTGGCAAGTGGTGAGGAGGCGGAGGCGGCGGCAAGGGCGGGTGAGGAAGAAGGCTGCCAACGGCGCGGGTAAGGTAAGTGAGGAGGCGGTGTTGGGAAGAGGAGGACGGCGGCGAGGAGGAGAGGCACGGAGACAGAGAGAGAGACGGACCGTGGGGAGGTGAGGGACGGAGGAGGCGGCGGCAGGCGCGAGGAGTTGGAGAGGCGGCGCGAGGCGGAGAGAGGAGGAGGGCGGCGCGCGGGTGAGGGGAGGAGGCGGCGGCAGATGAGGGAGATGGAGGGTGCGGCGAAATGGCAATGGGATCGTGGCTGGGGTGACGGGCGGTTTCGCCAAAGCCAGATCGGATGGAGCAGAGGAGGTATTGCAAGATGGATGGTCCAGATTGCAAGCAGACAGTACTACCACCACGACCACAAGGTGCTTTCAGATAAACGTTTCCACCTATTAGCTCGTGGGGCCGATGGCCCACCTGTTGGCCACAAAAACCTCACACCAGCCCGACCCCAGCCGCCAGCCATTCAATCCCTCCATGGCTCCATCCACTGTTCATCATCTTCCCCAGAGAACGTTCGTGACGGCCATGGGAGCTCGGCAAAGCTCGGCTCGCCGGAGCTAGGGGGCACGACGGCTTGGGGGCTATGGAAAAATGGAACGGGCTCGCCGATGCGACTCCATAGGTACACACGGCACAGCTCGAGGTGACCTATTGCGGTGGCGCGACTAACTAGCCGGCGAGGCGGTGGTCCTAGCCACGTGCGGGATATCTACAAACTATTGCATGTAGGAGCTCTAGGGGTTACGAAGATGCTCACCGAACCGAAGAGAATGCGCGAGGCGAGGGGTAGACGTTCGTCGGCGTAGACCGCAGTGGTGCCCGAAACTGGGCTACACGAACGGGAAGCTCCGGTGTCGTCGTGCTACAATTGGTTGAAGGGAAAAATTAGTGAGGTCAGGGAGCAGCTCAGGGGAAAAGGAATTGCCGCGGAGCTCACTAATTTGAAGAAGCCGAGCTCGGTGGGATTTGGGGAATTTTGGGGTTTTCTTGGTAAAAGCTACGAGCGCGGGCATGGGGCTGGGCCTCGGTTATAGGGTTTCACGAGGAGCGGCGGGGGAGTCTCGGGCGAGCTCAAGGAAGCAAGGCGCGGCGGCAAACGGCGCGGCGTGGCGCGACGCGACGGGTGCGGCGCCGCGCGGCGAGGACGGCGCGAACGGCACAGCAGCGGCGCAGCCGAGACAGCAGCGGCGCTGCAGAGACAACAGAGGCGCGCGGCGGGAGCAGAGGCAGAGCAGAGTAGGACAGATGGCCACGTGGGAAAGAGGTGAGAGAGAGAGAGAGAGCTGCCTGCAAGTTGTTCGGTAAAATGCCCATTAAGAAGAGGAAGAGAGATGTATGATTTTTTTATTTGCACTTGCAATTTTATCTTTGGTTTTAAATTGATCCAATTGGTTCAAATTTTTCTCTAATTTATTCCTAACCTAAAATTTGGGTGTTACATTGTGCTTGTCCTTAGCCTCTTCCGATTTGATTTGAAGGCTCTTTCGGATCTCCTTCTGCGTTGCACGTTGAGCTTGCCTTACCTTGGCTGCTTCAACTTCTAGCCTGAAGCGGTCCAAGATGCGAGCAGCTAGGATGGCCTCATTTCGGAAGAAGTTCTTCGAGTAGCCATACGCAGAGCGGATGGGTTGAGGGGCACTTAAAAAAGCCGATCATGGTTCATTGTTAGTGCTTCATGCAGATGCTTCAACTTAATCTTTAGTTCTGATTGCTGGTTTGTAACCGGGGCTACATCTTCGGCAATGACTTGGTGGCTGCTAGTTGCTTGGCCTTTTTCACCAGGAGTGTCGCCAAGAAATTCCGATGGATCAAAACCCAACGTAGCCTAATGGTTCGTTGGGTTCGGGTGCTGGAGCGGGAGCGGGAGGCTCAGGAGTAGGGACCATAGAAGAAAACTGAAGATAAACTTAGTCAATTGTTATAGTTCTTCTAAATAAACAATAGGCTTTTCTGTAAGACATATCATAGCGATTGGCGATTGGCGGAGCTGTGGGCGAACGGAATGGTCTGATGGTAGAAAAAAATGGAAGTCAATTTTAATAACTTACATTGCTCTGAGTCTGAGTGGACTTGGTGTTATGTTCACGCACCTTGAGGGTCTACGTGGAACAACGCGTTGAGCCGGAGGTGGCACCGGTCTTTTTAGAAGTCTGTTGGCGTAAAGGTATTTGATCAGGTTTAGATGTGATGGAAGTATGGACAAAGAAAAGTTGATTAGATAAAAAACATACTCTTTCGTTTCTTCCGGCCTCCACCTTGGACGACAGCATATCCTTCGACGCTGGTAGCAGAAGTATTGATTCGGGCCTAGGCTTCCCCGATGGGAGTTTGTTTCTTGCCTTTGTTCAAATGCAAATAGAGAAGAGTTAAATTAAGAGAAGGAGCATGGTAGAAGAAAAGCTTATCTATCTTAGAGTTATCATTTTCGGGTTCTGGATTAGAAGTTTCAACTTCGCTATTGGCTTCGAGACATTCCGACATTGCGTTACTTATGGATCCAACTGAAGAGTCATTGTCTACATGAAAAAGAAGATCTTCACGATCAGGGAAGCATCGACTGATATAAACATTCTCGTTTTCGTCTTCATGATAAATAGTCCATTCCATCTTTTTCCACTACGAGCGGAATTCCCGATCAGTGCCTGGTAAAATAACAACGGACACTGTGAATTCAACATCAAACTCATCAGCCAGATGTAAGATGACGTCAGCTATGTGTTTGGTAAGATCCCCTCGAGGCTCCACTTTGTTCAAAACAAGAGGTGGCATTCTTTGGCTTAAGCCGATCTGACGACCTGCAATTAAGGGGTGGTAGTATTCATAACAAGGCTTGAAAGTATGTAAACTAGTACTGAGCCCGGCATACAAGACTTGGAAAAACAAGAAAAACCGACAAATGCTCAAGGATTCCCCTTGAAGGTAGAAGAGAACACTTTCTGAATCACCACTCATTGAGAATATGAAGAAAGAGGGTATAAAGGATGATCTCTATGTTTATAAGGAAATAAGTGACGTCCGAAAGAAGCATCAGACCGTCCGTAAAACTAGCAGAAAGGTTTTGTGAAGGTTTTGCGGCAAGCTGACAAGATGGGCTTAGGCTTATGGTTATCTCAATCTCACAAATGTTGCAGCTAGGGCGAATGGCTAGATCACCGCCTTCTGGCACATTCCCAATCTGTCGATTCAGTAAAAGATATAAAACTGCGACAAGTTTTAATTCGCTAGAGGGTATGTCCAATGCAACAAACTTTGTACCCTCCAAGTGGCACATTCTCAGTCTGCCGATTCAGTAAAAGATATAAAAGTAAGCCAAGATTGAATTCGCTAGAGGGGACCTCAAATGCAACCAACTTTGTACCCTCCAAGACTGGTACATATTCTCTAGCGGATTGTATGCCTTGTCCGGTAAATCGATCCAAGGACATACTTCCCCAATGCCAATTATCGACCTTTGGCAAGTTCTTCAGCGAGTCCTTGATGAATTCTGCTAGGAGCTAAGGACGCCATAGAAAACAAAAACCGATCCAACCACATGTTTAAAAAGGCTACATGTTCCCGATCAGTAACTTCGCCCGTTCCTTTGTTTTGGGTGATATAACTTTTTCAGACCATATTCTTGGAGGCTTTAAGTTGATACTGTGACTTCATGCTGATGGGTAGTCTGTTGAGACCCATGTGCAGGGTACCCCGGTTTCATGATGAATACATGTGACAAGATAGAATTTGAAGTGTTTTGAAAAATTTTTAATAGTGCATTTGTGTAAATTGCCGTGAAATTGAAACAGAGCCATTGTGCTGAGCTTGGGCTAGGTAATAATTTTGAACGGACGTGGTTCGGTGAAATTTGTTAAGGTGACACGTGATGTGTTAGGGCTTACTGATTGTGGTGTCACGAATAGATTATGATGTTGCTAATTTTGCGATGGAGTAACCTTGCAGGAGAGGTAAGTTGTGTTGGTTTCGTGTGTATTCACCTCAATGATGCATGTATCGAAGGGTATGTGGCTGACGCTTCTCAGGGACAGCTATAGGCTGATACGTCCGGAGGCGTGCAGGCGATCGGGTTCGGTGATCTGGCGGTCACATGAGGTGGTGTACTCGAGATGCTTCGCCATGGCAAGGAGTCCGGGACAGCTAGAGCCTGGCGCATCGGTTACTTACTGACGACTTAGGAAGCTGCGAAGATATTTTTTAAAGGAATATATGAAGAATATTCCCTCTCGGGAGTGTCTTGCAGTGTGTGAGTTGTACACCACTCATACTCAAATGAAGCGTGGAGATGGGTTCTAGGATTTAGGGCATCTCACCCTTATGCCATGTAAGGAGGGGAAGGACCCCTCCCCTCACCCCCTTAGAGCTGAAAATTTCAGAAATAGAGAGAGTGAGTTGGGTGTGTTTTGAGTGGCACTTAAAGTGCTTCTGACCACATGGCGTGTCGTTTATAATCTCACAACCTTTATGCAATAAAATCATTCTTCTTCATGAGTATTTTGCTTTGATTTGCTTCTAATTTTTCTCATTGTTGTTTTTCGTTTTGGAGCTCTTGTTTTGAGATGAACTTGGATCATTTCTTGCTGTTTCTTTGTGATCTTTGATTCTTTGAGGTTAATAATATGACTTAATAGACTTTTGGTAGCCATATAAGAGACAAGAGATCAAGTTCTTGACTTGTTGCAATCTGTTCAGAAACATTCCAATGCGCAGCCGTCAGTCTAGGATTTTTAGAAACATCAAGAAAAATAATTTTAGGATGACCTCGCCTAGCACAGTTGGCCTCTTGCCTTTACAAGCAGCTCTCTAGCTCGCCCTCCTACCTCCGCAAGCTTCCATGACTCTTAATCATGAATGCTATGGATACACGTAATTGTTAAGTTGTTCGGATTTGTTGAAAACGATAGCGTCAAAAATTTGTGGCGTTTATTCACCCCCTCTCTAGCCGCCTATCTTGGCCCTTAAATTGCTATAAGAGCATTTGGTTGGTGCTTCTTTACAAATCATCATCGATTTTTTAACCCGATCCTTATTGCTATTTAAGATATAGCGGACAAGTATTCACTAAACCCACCGTGTTATCCGGAGCCAACTTTTCCTATTGGAAGGCTAGGATGCAAACATATGTGATAGCTCAAGGCTACAACATTTGGCTTAAGATCAAGGAACCATATGAGTTTCCTAAGGAGGTGATGGCCGTGAATTAAGCCGCTGTGGAGCTTAATACAAAAGGTCAAAATTTTCTGATTCAAGGCCTTAAAGAAGAGGAGTACGAGCGAGTGTCAAACATCACCACAGCCCACAAAATTTGGGCGACCCTCCAAGCTTATTATGAGGGGGACGGCTCAGGTTAAGGTGCTGAGATAAGACCAACACAAAAGAGAGTACAATCGATTTTCTCAGAAGCTGGGTGAAACGCTTGACACATGTTTCTCACACTTCACCAAGATTCTTGCCAATCTCCGTTCGGTCGAAGTTAAATATATCGATTCGGAGATCGCCAGACACTTTCTCTCTGCATTGAATCTGAAGATCTAGGACGTAAATGTGACTGCAATCCGACAGGCAGCCGATCCCTCGACGCTGACCTTGAAAGCGCTCTATACTAGTCTGAAGACGCACAAACTTTAGCATCTTTCGAAAGAGCCTAGTTCCTAATTCACGGACTTGATAGCTAACCCCTCTGGTCATGGTTCTTCCGCTGTTGCCGGTTTCTCCTTCGCTGCCCTCTGTGAGCTATCCAATGATCAAATGGACAAGATTCCTGAGGAGCAGTTTGTCTTGTTGGTCAGAAAATTCTCACATGCTTATAGGCGAGTGACCGATCCGAAGAGAGGCATCATGAGATTCTTCGGTTGTGGTGGTATCAACCACATGAAGTGTGATTATCCTAGGTTCGGAGGAAAGCAACGGAACGACTAAGTCGTACCAGCACGGAACGCCTACGTCAGCAAGAACCGAAAAATCAAGGCCAGTGGTGGAGGTGACAAGAAGAAGCGACCTACGTAGCTGACGAAGGGACGCCGCATGGTTGAGAAGGTGCTGGCCACTCTGGAAAAAGCCGTCATCTCCGACAAGGAGGATGGATACTCGGATGATGGTGAGGATGAGCCGCCGGAGAACAACGACGTCGACTCCACCGTCATGTGCTTCATGGCACACGACGACAGCAGCGGCAGCAACTCAGACATCTACCACACCGACGACGATAAGATAACTGATGAACAAGATCCCTCCTATTCTGATCTATTGAAAGCATTAGTTAAAATTCATGGCAAATACACTAGGGTCTTGGTCAAGAAAAATACCCTAAAAGTTCAACTAAAAAATTCTAAACCTGTTGCTTGCGCTGATTGTGAGAAGCTCACTTTAGAATTGGATAAATTGAAAATGCATTTTAAAAATGTTACTAACCAACTAGAAAATGAAAAATGTAGGCCGGTTCCCGAGTCTGTTAATTCCGATGGGTGGTTAGAGTTTGATTGGGTCATGGATGATTTCAATGAGTTAAGGACAACTCATGATATGGTTCTTGATTTGAATGTAAAACTTAGGAACGTAATGTTAAGCTGGTAGAAGAACAAGATGATGATAGGAAGAATTTGTTCTTTGTCACCTCTGATATAGAGTTTGCCTGCTTGATTAACCCTAGCATACTTTGTCCTGATCCCTCTGCACACTCATCTAAGGACCCAGTCAGTCCAGCTGCGGGCTATAGCGATCATGCTCCGCCTAAGGACACAATCAGCTCAGATGAGAGTTGTAACTTCCACTCACTTGATTCTACATGTCGTGATTGCACACTGTTGAAGATTGAGAATTTGAACTTGCAAGCTAAAATTTCTGAGCTTAATGATCTTTAGCTTGATGGGGAGATGGGTAGGATCTACAGGACATGAGTGATAGATTTGAGGGTAGTTTGACTCAAGCCCAAAATGCTGAGTGTCTTTCCTGTCAGGCTCTCAAAAGGGAAGTTAAGATCCTAGGTGAGAATTGTCGCAAAGCCTTGGGAAAGAGTACAATTGATAGCTAGGACTCTTTGGATTTTTCCTCTTCTTGTGAGTTTTGTCCCCAACTCAATCAGGACTAGGAGTACCTCACGAGCACTCTTGAGAAGTTTGTTAGAGGCAAAAGAAAGCTAAACTTGATACTTGACAAAAGCAAGATATTAAGGGGTAGAGTTATAGGTCACAATTGGCTAGAGCACATCAAGAGACACCCACCAAGAGTACTTTTAAGAGATGAGAATGGGCAGACAGTTGTTATTAGAGACAGTGTTTCGGATACTATTGTTTTTAGGTCCGAAGGGATCGTTAGGGAAAGTCCAACCACACATTCTGTTCAGTCTCAGAAGAAAGCTCCACAGAGTTCACCTAGGTAGATTGTTCCCCTACCACTGCTGCCCCTGGAAATGGCCGAGTAGTTTTCACCTTCTACAATACAATAGGACACACTGAGTAGAACTACTTTCGCCGTGCTAAGAAAGCACGTGAGGAGCGCAGGAAACAAGCTACAATTCATGGTCCTTCTAAGAATCCTACACCTAGTTTCGTTCAAACTCAGGCTAGACTGGTGGGTAGACGACCAATACTTGGTGTTCAGCCTTCTATTGCTCGTCCTATTGCTGGTTTGGGGCGTAAGCAACGTCGTCCTCAGTACGTACCTCCTGTTGGTTACAAAGGTGAGCGTCCGAGACGTGAGGTGCCAATTCAATGGTGGAGGAATGGTAAGAACGGTTGAAAGCGCGGACAAGATGCACCCCGCCTCAGCTCAACGGCAGGCTGCTTCTAATCCAGCATCAGGATGTTTCCCAGCTAGAAGGGATGCCTAGTCCGAGTAGAGTCTATTCGGTATGGTCGTGTGACTTAGTATTGGGTGCCAAATGATGCACATGTATTTTCCAATGCTGAGACACGTTTTTTCACTTGTTGACTCAGACTGTAGGACTGGTAAGAAGGACATGTGGATCATCGATCCTGGGTGTTGTTGCCACATGACTGAAAACTCTCAATAGTTCTCCTCCGTAGAACGTAAGCCCCAGGGTGAGAAAATCACCTTTAGGGATGCTTCGTCAGGTCGTGTGCTCGCCCGAGGCTCTATCCAGGTTAGTGACCAGGCTGTCCTTAAGGATGTTGCCCTTGTTAGCAAGCTTAGCTATAATTTGCTTTCGGTTTCTCAGCTGACTGATGAGGGGTTTGAGGTTCATTTTGAAGCATAATGAAAGTTGCATTCTTTATTCTACTATGGGTTTTGTTTGCGGGATTCACATATTTGGGAGAGTTTTTCATGTTGATTTCCGATCTTCAGTTGGTTATTCTCATTGCTTGATTGTTTCAGAGTCATGTGACACCTCCTTCTGGCATAGGTGACTGGGTCACATTGGTTTTGATCACATCACCAGAGCTAGCATCCAGGATCTGATTCGTGGTTTGCCCAAACTCGTGATGGTCAATGACATAGTTTTTTCTACTTGCCGGCATAGGAAGATGGCAGCTGCTGCTCATCCACCAGTCACCCTAGTGATGACGGATGCACATCGACAATTGCTTCACATGGACACTGTTGGTCCCTTCCATGTGCAGTCTGTGGGTGCAAGTGGTATGTGCTTATTGTTGTCGATGACTATTTTTGCTACACTTGGGTTTATTTCATGGTGAACAAGTACAAAGCCATATTCATTCATTTATTCCTAATCTTTTCGTTAAGTTACTAGGAGCGCTTCGTGCAATCCGTTCAGACAATGCCACTGAGTTCAAGAATACACAATTTGAAAGATTATGTTCTTATTCTAGTGTTGAGCATCAATTGTCTTCTCCGCATGTCGCCTAACAAAATGGCGTTGCGGAGAGGAAGAATCACACTTTGATAGAGATGGCTAGGACTATGGTTGATGAATATTCTGCTTGTAGATATTTCTGGGCTGAGTCTGTTTCTACAGCTTGCTATGTTTCAAACAGGATGTTCCTTAGGTCCAATTTGCATCGCACGTCGTATGAACTTTGATGTGGGCGTGCAAGCCAGGTGTTTCACATTTCAGGGTGTTTGGATGAAAATGTTTTATTCTGAAGTTTGAAAATTTAGACAAATTTGAATCTTAATCTTCAGATGACATTTCTTGGGTATATAGCTTCTGCGGTGAATTACTGCGTCTGGGATAGTGATAGGTGGAAAGTTGATGAGACTTGCGAGGTGACCTTTGATGAGCCTATGCCGGGGGGCAAGGCTAGATATCTCAGGTTCAGACTTCCTTTTGAGCCAATCTTTGTTGAGAATAAAGTATAGAATATGATTCGCCTGATGGCTACGATCCTACCTCTCCTTCTCACGAGATAGAGGCCATTTCTAGGGCTCCTCATCACATCCAGAAAGACCATCCCCTGCATAGATGATCGGAGGTTTGAGCAAGAGGATCTTAACCCGATCAAAGTCTAGACGTTCTCACATTTTCTTATCTGCTTTTGTTGCTTCCTTTGAACCGAATGATGTCACCCATGCTCTTTCTAATTGTAATTGGCTGAATGCGATGCATGAAGAGTTGGACAACTTTGAGAGGAACAAAGTGTGACAGCTTGTTGAACGCCCTAATGGATATAACGTAATAGGTACTAAATGAGTGTTCAATAAACAAGCAAAGTGAGGATGGGGTGTTGGTTAGAAACAAGGCTAGATTAGTTGATCAAGGCTACACTCAGATCGATGGGATAGGCTTCGATGAGAACTACGCTCCTGTGGCTAGACATGATTTCATGAGGATCTTAGCGGCATTTATGGCATCCAATGGATTCATGCTGTATCAAATGAATGTTCGTAGTGCCTTCCTGAATGGCTATATTAAAGAGGAAATGTAGGTGAAATAACCTCCTGAGTTTTGAGAATTAAAGGTATGTTAATCATGTATATAAGCTTGATAAGATTATATATAGGCTAAAATAAGCACCCAGGGCCTGTTATGAGAGGCTTAAGACCTACCTGGTGAGCAATGGGTTCCTAATGGGTAAGGTAGACCAGATTTTGTTTACCCGTAGGGTTGGCTTGATTTCCTTCTGGTGCAAGAGTATATCGATGACATTATCTTTGGTGGTTTCTCCTCTGCTCTTGTTTCTGAGTTCTCAGAGGTGATGAGTTTGGAATTTGAGATGAGCATGATGGGGAGCTCAACTTCTTTCTCGGTTTTCAGTTCAAGCAAACACCAGAGGAAAGTACACAGAAGACCCGCTGAATCGGTTTGCCATCTCATATAGCAAGCCGGTCTCTACTCCGATGGCAACCACTATTGCCTTAGGGCCCAATGAGAATGGTGAGCCAGTCGACCAGAAGGAGTATCGTAGCATGATAGCCTCCTTGCTCTATCTCACCTCTTCCCGACCGGACATCCATTTCGTTGTGTCTTTGTGCCTGCTTTCAGGCCTCACCTAGAGTGTCTAACCTTCAGGCGGTGAAGCGGATCTTCCGCTATCTCCGAGGGACTACAGACTTTAGCCTCTGGTTCTAAGACTGCTACCTCTTGTCTATCTCTCAGAGCCTTCTCAAATACAGACTTTGCTGACTGTAGGATAGATAGGAAGAGCACTTCTGGCACCTGCCAATTTATTGGCACTCTCTTGTCTTTTGGTCCTCTAGGAAGCAGTCGAGTGTTGCGCAGTCCACTGCTAAGACTGATTATGTTGCCGCTGCTGCATGTTACAGTCAGGTTGTTTGGATCTGCTCTACCTTGAAAGACTTTGGGTTGGATCAAACAAGTGTGCCACTTCTCTGTGACAACACCTCTACCATCAACACTGCCCAAAACCCAGTGCAACACTTTATAACAAAGCACATTGACACGAGATATCACTTTCTTAGAGACCATGTGAAGAAGGGTGATATAGTCTTACAGTTCGTTGAGACCGACCGTTAGTTGGCTGATATCTTCAGCAAGCCACTGAACAAGGCTAGGTTTGAGCTTTTAGGGGAGAGCGCGGGGTTGTGAGATTGGCTAGCTTATAGTCAGGAGGAGTTTGGGATACTTTTATTATATGTAATATATTATTTTCGCTTTTCCTGCATTGCATTTGGGTTCCATTTGTGTTTGGTTATATTGTGTAGGCTATCAGTAATCTTCACTTAGACTTATGGTGTGTTGTGGTACAGACCTCTCGTCTTGTGCTTAGGTTGCTATCATGCGTAATAGACTTCCTTCTCTAGACAGGGCCTGTGTCGTGTCTCTAGTGTCCAAGGTGTAGAGTTGTCTTTCACTGTAAGTCGCAGGCGACAGATGAGAGCGAGTATGAGTTTGAGTGCTTTCTATCCTTAACTAATTCTTTGTGATTTGCCCAGTTGAATTTATTTGGTTTTTTGACTCTCTATTTTGTTGCTGATCGTCTTGCAAATCATTTTTGAGCAAAATGTTGACTCACTTGTTAAGGTGGAGTTTGGAAAATTTTGAATTAGCATATAGACTTATTTTTGCTTTGGAGTTTTGTCTATTATGCTTTTGAATTTAGTCTTTGCAAGATGACGAGACTATTAATATTTTAGCCTGTGCTAGCTCGTTCAATTGGTGTCTAGTTCAAAAATGACATTGATTTTGATTTTTCCAAAAACTTTGATGTGGCATGAGATTTTCACTTTCTGAATGTTGTTGATCAACGAGGCGTTTGTAGTCTTCTTTCAGTGATCCTTCCAACTTGGTGAAATCTTTTGTTGGTCAAATCTTGCTCCTGTAAATTGAAAAACCAAAAATATTAAATTTCAAATTTTGAAGAGTATTCACCGGTTATACTTCACGAGATGGCTTGTCATTTCACACAAGAATCTTGAACTTGGAAGGGAATCGGATAGTCAAGACGTGTGATTCCTTTTGTGTAATATTAGGAACTATCGGTCATTTGTATGAGGTTAGAGGCTCTCCTGCCTAAATTTAATAAAAAAAATTGGAAAAAACACACAGGATTAGACTGACCTAGGAGGCCTTCCAGTGATCCTTGCAATCAAAATATTTGTATGCTAGCAATTGCTACCTTTAAGCCTATGGATGAATCAAAATATTTACAAAACAAATTGAAAAATGCTAGTTTTTTTAGCTGTCGATTTGAAGCTACTCTGCTTTCAAAAGGCTGCATGTGGTGCTCTATCGAAGCCTTGTTAGGCCGTGACATTTGGATTGTGATTTTCTAGCCACATCTTGCAATATAAAAAAAAATTGATTCACTAGCATTTCTTGAACTTGTGAGCACCGAACTAAAATTGCATTGCTTCGAGCATCTTTGCCATGTGCTTCACGTTCAAAATGGATAGTTTTCAAAGCTCCCTAGGAATTGCATTTGCATCATGCTTTGTGCTTATTCCCTCAAATTTCTTGATGTTTATATTGCCAATAGGGGAGAGACATCAACATGTATTTCTTGAAAAAGAGAGAATTTCTTGGGAAGCTTTGACTTTGACGACTTGGAGATTTTGAACACATGTTCTCCTATCTTCTGCTCCAAGTATGATTCGCATTTCCAACATGTCTTGTTCGACAAATCAAAAAAATTTAAAATATTTTTCGAGGGTTTGTTAATATATTCATCAATGGGGAGTATTGAGACCCATGTGGAGTGTACCCCGGTTTGATGGTGAATATGTGACAAGATGGAATTTGAAGTGTTTTGAAGAATTTCTAATGGTGCATTTGTGGAAATTGCTGTGTAATTGGAACCGGACCATTGTGCTAAGCTTGGGCTAGGTAATAATTTCAAACAGACCTGGTCCGGTTGAATTTGTTAAGGTGACACGTGGTGTGTTAGGCCTTGCTAATTGTACTGTCATGAATTAATTATGATGTTGATAATTTTGTAATGGACTAACCTAGTAGGAGAGGTAAGTTGTGTTAGTTTCGTGTTTCTTCACCTCAATGATGCAGGTATCGGCGGTTACATGGCTGACGCTTCGCGTGGACAGCTGCAGGCTTGTTCGTCTGGAGGCGTGCAGACGATCGGGTTCGATGATCTGGCGGTCACATGAAGTGATGTACTCGAGAAGTTTCGCCATGGCAAGAAGTCCGGGACAGCTGGAGGTTGGTGCATTGGTTACTTGGTGGCAAAGTTGATCTGACTGGTGGTCCCAAGCATGGGCTGACGTCCGGCGAAACTTCGAAGAAATTTTCAAAAAAATATGTGGAGAATATTTCCTTTTAGGAGTGTGTCTTTTAGTGTGTGAGTTGTACACCACTCAACCTCAAATGAATGGTGAAGATGGGTTTTAGGGTTTAGGGCATCTCACCCTTGTGCTATATAAGGAGGGGAAAGGGTAGCCCTTCCCCTCATCCCCTTAGAGTTAAAATTTTCAGAAATAGAGAGGGTGGGTTGGGTGTGTTTTGGGTGGCATTTAAAGTGCTTGTGATCACATAGAGTGTGATTTGTAATCCCCTACTATGCAATGAAATCATTCTTCTCCAAGAGTATCTTCCTTTGATTTGCTCTTAGTTTTTCTTATTTTCGTTTTTTGTTTTTGAGCTCTTGTTTTGATATTAACTTGGATGATTTCTTGCTGTTTCTTCGTGATCTATAATGCCTTGAGGTTGATAATATGATTTAACACGCTTTTTGCAACCGCATGCGAGGCAAGAGATCAAGTTCTTTACTTGTTGCAATCTATCTAGAAACTTTCCTCTGCAACAGTCAATCCAATATTTTTAGAAAAATCAAGAAAAGTAATTTTGCGATGACTCAAGTTGGCAAACATGCATGACTCATATACCCATCTGTGGTACAAATTTGAAATCCACTGGTTTCCCCATTTGGGAGCTATACGGTGAAAACCGAGCCTAAAACTTTATTCTCGAAGTTCTTGACAGCTCATGGTGCTTGATTTTCCATATTTGTTGTGGACAAAATTTTGAGGTGATTTTTGGCATAGTGCTTCATAACTCATTGTTAAATAGGGACAAAGATTTCAAAAAAAATCTTAGAGTAGAAGAAAGCCACTATCCATCCCCTCCAAGTAGAAACAAATTCTGAAGAATCTGCTTTTGCTTTGCAGAAAGCAGCGTGTGTTGTTTGAATTTTCATATTTTTTTTTACAGAGAGTTTTGTGGAGATTTTTGGCTGAGTTGCTCATGGCTAGTTATGTAATAGGGACAAAAATGCCCAAAAACTGAAGAGCATCAGAAAGCCACCATCCATCTCCTCCAAGTGAGAACAAATCTGCCTTTTCTTTTCTGAAAGTCTCTTTGGTCATCCGGGTCCAAATTGCCAATCGGACCTAAGCTAAAACCGTAATCTACAAAAGGTGATTTGAATACCTGAGACATGATGAAGTCGATTGGCAGTGTTGGGTTCTTATAGGCTATAGCAGAGGATGGCATTAGTAGAAGGCATGCGAAAGGAATGAATGGGTGACTATTTATAGGAGTAAATTATCCATGTCCTACACGTAGGCCTTCTTACTTGGATCAACTTCTATCTCCTCGTACGTCTACCTAAGAACAAAATTGTAGAAGTTTTATGTACTATAAAATTCTCATCACTTGTATTTTCTATTTCAGCTAGTAGTGAAGCCACCTCTTGGTATATATTATTTGCATGACTTCGAGTGATCGATCCACTATATGCTTGATCAGATGTTTGGTCTACATGCAAAGGTGGAAGATGTACTGTTGAGATAACCTCATCACTAACCTAGCGAGGCCTAGTTGTAGGGTGGTAAAGAGCCACATTAGTGAAGTGGTCCGATGCATCACCCTTGACGGATTCCCATGGGCCGCTAAAGAGAGACCGTTCATGAGTCAGAAGCACAAAACGGCTGCATGTCCAAATCTATTAATCAAACTAAAAAGGGTGAGATAGTTAGCGGAAATGGCAACCGCTCGAGATGTTGCGAGTTCAACCAGCACCCACACGCCTCCTCTTTTTCATATGTTAGCTAGCACACAACCTAGTTAAAATATTGGAACGTGTGACTGAGTGGCTTTATACTCTTGATCAATTCTTCCAAACGGTCGAGAGTGGCTCATGAAGTAGCCGCATCATTAAGCCGGTCGACGGTAATTGTGGGATAGTTGAGAGAGCTTTACTTGTTTCGACATTTTAATTGCGGTCGTCGAATGAATAGAAACACTACACCCTCCGTTCCAATTTGTAGTTCACAGTTAACTTTTGGATATTCTATTTGACCATTCGTCTTATTCAAAAAAATAAGTAAATATTATTTGTTTTGGTGATTTGTTTTATTATTAAACATATTTTAAGTATTACTTATATTTTTGCATGTTTGCATAATTTTTTGAATAAGACGAATGGGTAAAAAGCGTTTTAAAAAGTCAATAGTAAACTATAATTCGGAATGGATGGAGTATAAGTTAATACTAGACGAAGACCCCGCGCGTTGCGCGGGTGTAACAATGCACTGATGGCATTTATGTTTAGTTTTGCTTTAATTGCAAACTCAAAATACACTGTTGATTTTTAAAGAAATATATGACTTTAAGTAATTAAAAGCAAGTAGTTATTGAATAACACTCAAAACTAAGGCACTCATGTTACTTTATATTAGAATGTTGATCTCTTAATCGGAATCGGCAATTAAATGTCTCTTAATAATCTTAGTTGGTTAGTTTATAAATGCATTAACCTTTGTAGGTTTAGTGTTCAACTTTATATTTTAAAACGACAAAATGGGCTAAGGTAATGAATTAAATCATTTTCTCCTAAATAGAAAATGTGTAAACTAAACTAAATATAAGATAATTATGGAATAAGGAAGGGAAGACCACGGCCACCATTAGCTCTAAGAAAATCAACACCAGAGAGATGATGTGTATACTTTATAAATTGTCTACCATAACTAATTAAAAGCAAGTAGTTATGGAATAATACTCAAAACTAAGGCACTCATGTTACTTTATATTAGAATGTTGGTCTCTTAATCGGAATCGGCAATGAAATATCTCTTAATAATATTAGTTGGTTAGTTTATAAATGCATTAACCTTTGTAGGTTTAGTGTACAAATTTATATTTTAAACCGACAAAATGGGCTAAGGTAATGAACTAAATCATTTTGTTGTAAATAGAAAATGCATGAACTAAACTAAATATAAGATAATTATAGAATAATGTTTTATTGGTTTTTATTTAATTACCTTACAATTTAATTGATTACCAGCAATTAAATTAATATTTAAATGCATTTTTCTTTAGGTAGGAAATTATAGAAAATGAACTTAAATCAGAAAATTAGGAAATTTATACCGGCGGTGGAGGAGGGGAGCCGGCATGGTGGAGGAGGAGGCAGCATGGAGGTGGAGGAGGAGGCCGGTGGGAGGCGGCGCTGAGGGCGGCAGTGAGAGGAGCATGGAGGACGAGGGAGGCCGCGCAATGGAGGTGGAGGAGGGAGGCCGACACGGTAGAGGAGGTAGGCCGGCGCGGTGGAGGGGCGCGGGGAGGCGGCGCGGTGGAGGAGCATCGGGGAGGTGGAGGGGATGGAGCGACCGAGCAGGGGCGCAGTGCGAAAGGGGCTGAAGGATGGATGGTCTGGATTAATGGAGGGAAGATCCGATGGCTGAGGAAAGGTACTGTGCTTAGGAACAGTAGGAACAGTAGAAGCCGGATGAGACAAAATATCTATGAATATAGAAGTAGGTGGATGTGGTGGTTTAGAGAAATCCTTTGGATCAAACTTTTGGTCAAGAGCTTTGTATGCTAGCGAGACAAGACTGTAAATTAGCGCAGATGTACGAAGGTCTTGGGAACGGCATCCGATTGGTGTGGGCACGTAGAGCTCGCTCCGGCCATGATGCATCGCTTTCCGAGCCAGATCACGCATTGCCCCCACAGTCCCACTACGCCTGCATGCTGGATTGCAGGGAGATCACAGACATCTGCGATCTATTCTATTATACAAAGTCCTAAATATAGCTGTTTCCCAGCGAGTCACATAAAAAAAATCACGTACGTTCGATGAGGACCACCAGCTCAATCTGGCTATCCATTTTAAAGGTGTGTTTCGTTGGTTGTATGAAGTTGTATGAAATAAAACGAAATAGCATAGGATGAAACTGGATAAAACAAAAGTTGTGCGGGATCGTTCGACCAAAACGGCCGAACCACACCATACAGGATAAACAGAAAATACTCCCTAAATTTAAACCATGCTGTATCATCGCATACAACCACATCATACCAACGAAACACATGAATAAGGAACCGTATTATCCTATCCCACCAATCAAACGTCCGAATCAAAGACCGTACCATCCCGTACCACCTTGTTCAACAAACCAATCACACACTAAACTTATATATAAAAGAAATTTCCATAAAAGCTACAGGCCGGTTCAACCTGTTGGTGTTCGACGGTATATTTCATTCCGCAGGTCGCGAGTTTGAATCCCACACATCCCCTATTTTACTAGCTTTTGTTTGCTCTCACAAAGTCACCTTTCGTCTTCTCTTTCTTTTCTAACTCACAACCACTAACAACCATGCCTAACTCAGTGGAAAAATACCCCAAATAATCAACAGTTAATACAAAATTAATAAAATAATCCACAGGTAAAAAAAATTACAAAATTAGCACTGGGTCCCGCCACCGGTCATTTGCCATCACGGTAGGCAATTGCTGTGCCGCTACCGCCACCGGTGTGGCCAGGCCTTCTCTTCTTGACCGCCGGTGTGGCGGCTACTACGACCGACCGCCCCCCTAATTCCCAGCGTCCGTTATCGCATGCGGGAAAAAATATTAAAAACGACGTCTTGACAAAATAGTGCGGGAAAAATAATAAAATAATATCCACCGACAAAAAAGTGTAGAAAAAATAATAAAATAATCTCCACCGACAAAATAGTCTTGACTTTTAATTAAGCAAGCAGTAATTACATGATTTACGCTAATTAATACCGATTAGAGTCACGATGATCAAAAATTTAGTCTATATATATCGCGTTACGCGTTCGTTCGCCTTCACACACGCAAACACTCTCGCTTTGATTCATTTCACACACGCACGAGCTTCACACGCAGAGCGACCTTCACACACTCGCTCTCTCGCTTTCGGTTCTTTTGATTCGTTCGGTTCGGTATATTATTCATCGATACCTCGGTTGAGGATTCTGACACTACAGAATCGTTAATAGTTTTGAGTGCCAAAAGCGTAATTCGACGGCCATAAATTACCCGTCGAAGCAGTTTGAAACTCTCTCGACGGCGACGTGAGCCGTCGATACATACGACTATGACACAATAGTATCGGCGGCTAAAAGTAAAACCGTCGAGTAAGTATACCAAGACGTTAAGTCAACCAAGCGGCGTTATCTTTCTCGACGGCTATCGTTAGGCCGTCGATACTATATTTTAAATTTACTATTTTCCTCCTATATCTTGCGGTTTAATTGATATTAATTATTTTTAAAGCACAAAATAAATGTAACAATTTTTCCAAGTTACAACATTTGATAAGTTTTGATTGATATTTGAAATTGTAATTTTCGAAATAAAAGTTTTATGTGTAGTAACTAACGGAAAAACCTATATCATACGATAACCTATAACTTAGCCGGAAAACATCCCATTCGAATGTGCTCGTCGCGTTAGATGCTTAGTTTTTTTTTATTTTGTTGCTGTTGATTGTTGTTGATACACAAACTTCAACGCATTATTTTTGAGGTGAAATTTTTTTGTTTTGTAATTTTAAAAATCAAATTATGTGTAGTTGACAATTTAGTATCGATGGTTTTTGAGGAACCGTCGAGTTACGGGCAAATCAGTGTCGACGGCGGAGTTAAAACCGTCGATTCAGAAGCTTGCGGGGAACGTAGTTTCGACGGCAATACTAGAACCATCGATTAAATGTTTGACTGTATCGACCGCCCCGGTGGAACCATCGACACAGGTGACTGCAGGCCTCATAGTTTCGACGGCTGAGGTTTAACCGTCGATTTAGGTCATGTATGTGTCGACGGTTGACCTAGGACCGTCGAGTCAGGTAATGTGTGTATCGACGGTTAACCTATAACCGTCGAGTGAGGTCTATCGGTGTCGACGGTTTTGTCATGGCCGTCGATATAGTGTCTATTTTAACACCCCCGCGTTTGGACTTAGGCACATTAGTGCCTAAGTCCCCGCCGCGCCAGCGTGTCCGTCTTGCCGCCGCCGCCGCTAGCCAGCGCCGCCCGCGATCCCAAGCAGCCTCTGCCGCGCCGCCTCATCCCGCCGCCAACCCGTTACCGCCGCCGCCGCCGCCGCCTACATCCGCCGCCAACGCCGCGCCGGCCCGCCGCCTCTGCCGCCGCCCTCGGCCTTCGCCTCTCTGCCTCTGTCCCCTTAGCCCCGCGCGCCACCGCCGCCTATTGCGCCCTTCGCCCGTTCCTCCGCCGCCTCGCTTGCGCCATGCCGCCTTCCTTCCACATATCCGTATTTGTCCATCGTTGACCGTCGACGTCTGAGGTAACGATGGTTTTTCGTACTTGCTCAGAGTGTCGACGGCCATGCATGATTAGTCGATACTAATTTAGATTTATTTAATGTATTATGGACATAATAAAAAATATAAATAAATGTAGAAAATATAAATAAATTAATTAAATGTATAGTAATAAATTTTTCTTTATTCTTTTGTAGTGTAATCAGTTGATTAATTTAGGTAATTATTTAATAAATAAAATAAAATAAAAACAAAATAAATTGTTTTAGTAAATGAGGAAAAATTTGTGAAATCTGAAATTTAATAAAAATATATTTCAAATAATTTATTGCCTTTGATTGTTGATTGATTATTAATTAGTAAATGCTATTTATTATCTTATTTAGTTAAGTAATTTATTAGGCTTACTAATTTTTGTCGCATTTGTATTTTTTGATTGTGACCTAGCCGTCGTCACCCGTTCGGAAGCGGCACAACTTCGTATAGAACACTGACGGTGATTCGTTTTGTTTTCATACGAGATGTGATAAGCGTTCGAATTGTCGATGGATCGCCATCGTAGGCGTCGATGGGCGACCCACGAATGACGTTCGGCGAAATTCATTGCGACCTTTGTTGAGTTCGAGGCGTGAATTTCGACGGCATAATCCTAAGAGGTTCTCCTGCATAACATAAGTGCCCGATGGTTTTAATAACCTCCGGGCCATCGTTGCCTTGGAGAACCCTTAGGTTATCTTGTCGAAACTTTCTCGAACCCATCGATGTCGCAATGAATTTCTCTCGAACGGTCATTCGTGAGTGAGTTTAAAAGCTTTCCTAAGCTGTTATGAAATCTCCTTTGAAATGGCGCATGCCTACCATAGATGGAAGAACAAAGAAGTTGGATGTACGATGGATGGCAACCTAATGGACAACACACGGATGAATGATGCGAAAAGACCGATGAATTCGTGACTCATGCTTTCGACATCGTCGGGCGTTACCTTTAAGGTGACATGTCCTTGTGCTGAGTGTGGAAATTGTCGAGAGAGAACCCGTGACCAGATGGAGCTTGATCTATATAAACATGGTTACAAAGCCGCGTACCATCGGTGGGTATATCATGGGGAGAGTCGCCGTCTTTGCGTCGCACCACCCCTAATCGTACCGATGAAGGTTTTGATGAAATCGACCGGTGAATGAGTTGATGGAAGACTTTGGTCATAATTTGAAGAGGAGGAGGCACCCACGTCGTGTCCGATTTCATGGGGTTTGGTTGAGTCGCCAAACAACCGTTGCGATGGAACCACGAGAGCATTCTTTGTCTGTTGTGGCTCGGATGATGGCTATAAAATGCAAGTATAATTTCTCGATTAATTGTTTTGACGAGCTCGTCTCGTTGTGGTCCGATGTTCTTCCTCAAGGTCATAAGATGCCACCTATTTGGTATGAGTGCAAGAAACTTATAAGTGGATTAGGAATGCCATATGAGAAAATACACTACTGTCCCAATCATTGTATGTTATATTACAAGGATGATGCCGATAAGCGTGCGATTGAGGAGATAATTGAATTAGTCTTCGAGGGAAGTAAAGAATTATCGATTGTCTTGTTTCGTTGCGATTGGTTCGATCCTATCAAAGGGGTGAGACGTCGACCTCAATTAGGAATGGTGGAAGTGAAACACGCCTCGAGATTAAAAGGGTATGGTCCTTTTATCCTTCCTAACCAAGCAGAACAAGTATATTACCTACCTTATCCATGCAGTAAACCAATAGAAGGTAGTACTAAACGAGATGAGAAAGATTTGAAGTCTTGGTGGGTTGTATACAAAGTTCGAAGACCTGAAAGGTTATCCACTCCAACGTCCGATGACTATCATCATCCAATACAAGAACAACGTACGAACGGCAATTTCGTGATTGATATTGGTCATGGGCTAGATAATCTAACAGCCACAATTGATGATGATGTCGATGAAGAAGTTAACCCACCCAATGGCACGGGCGACATCGAGGAACCTATGAACGATCCTCTCGATGTTGATGACACATACTTCTAACTTGAGGTTATTAATTATGCATATTTAAATTTACTTCATAATTTATTATTCTTCGCTAACATTACTTTATCTGCAGGATGGGACGACGACAGTTCAGGAGGAGCACCTCCGAGGAGGACGTGGACGACCGTGAGGATACACCGGGTTCTGTCGGTGAGGGCGGACACTACTCCGATGAGGAGATGGCCGTCACTAAGAGTGCAGGGGCGGCGATGCGGACCTGCCGGGCTCTAGCGAGGAGGGCTAGTCGGGCATCAAAGAAGAAGAGGGGGCCGAACAAGATGCCCAAGGCACCAAGAAATCCGGCGGATCGGATTCTGATCGAGATTGATGGGGATAGGTATGTTCTTCCAACTGTGAACTGTATTATTACTAATGCAAAATACTAACTCCGTTATTTCTATTATTAAGTAGCAACATGTCACGTGTCCATCCCGAAAGGACCACACTCGGCCAGTCCCGCTTGGGATCTTGATCGACAAGATATTACCAGGATGGTCGGAGAGGAGGGCATCCCACCCGGCTTACTCTCGGGATGATTACAAGGTCGCCGAAACACGGTGACAACCTGACCGCCGAGGAGATTAAGCGGGAGTTTTGGGTAAGTTTGAACACATCTCTATTTTATCATTTGTCGAAAGGGTATTCTTGACACACTTGTTTGTAGCTTAGGTACCGTCCTCGTGCGAGGTTGGAGGAGGCCGACTTTGACCCGTGATAGATGCAAGTGCCAAGCGAAGGTGCAGGATCGATGTGCAGGGGCACGAGTCTCGGCGATCGAGGACTTCTACGGTAATCACTTAGACAATTTCTATTTTGTATATATTTCTAACGCACAAGAAATTTTAATTTTGACAGAGAGAAACACGGTGAGAGGGTCGGTAGCTCTTTTGCTCGGACGAAGTACCTCACCGGCCTATGATATCTCACCGTTCGGCCAGATTAGGCCTCGAGCGTCCGGATGCTGGGAGGCCTGGCCAACCATTGGGCCACCAGGAGTTCCGTGGCAGTCCGAGACAATGAAGAAGAACCGTGCGATGAAAGGCGGCGGGACTACCGTCGGCAAGATGTCCTTCGCTCGGCTTAGAAAGAAAATGGTAATCTTCTTTATTTCCTATTAGAGCTTTGTTTTCAAACTCAAAATCATAATTTCTTTACTTTGTTCTGCGAGGCCATCGCCATGCCAGGCATTGCCTCCTTGGCTGCAAGTACTTCGTAGGGGCCACTCGTGCAAAAATAAGGATGGTTCTATGGGCCCTGGACCCGGTTGTTCTTGTGAGAGGTGCGTAAATTATTGATACGAGTTTTGACTTAATGTGATATTCAACTATTCTGTACATTTTACACTTCCACATAGGCACGCTACAAGGAAGCTTATGCCGAGAAGCATGGGCAAGAGAAGAACCCGAGGATGAGCAGCTGGACCCGTGCTCATTCATCAAACTATGGGTGGGAAGGCTCACAGGCGGTTGGCGATCGGTCGGGATTACCCGAGGTAGGCTTTATTTACATTAAAAGTTAACTAAGTTAAAATTTTTAACTACTGATAAAACTTTGTTATAGGTCCGAGGATTACATGCCCATTTGTCTGAAGCTGGGCACACACAGTAGAGAGTCGACGCGCCGAGTCCAGACTCGGAGGAGAGGAGGAGGAGCGAGAAGAGAACAGCAGATGATGCGAGCGATCGAGAGAGCCTGAGGGCGGGAGGAGGCGCGAAAGAGGCAAGAGGAGGAGATGGCTCGGCAGTACATGGAGTTCGAGGCAAGGTTCGCCTATATGGAGAACCTATCTCGACTAGCTGGGGTATGCACTTAAACTCTAAATATTCCGTCAGATAGATCTTACCATTCGATTCACACGTCTTATGCCAAATGTGTTTTAGGCTGGCCCAAGCGGGACTAGTGGCGGTCCGGGGTTCTACGGTGGTCCACCACCGTATCGTGGTGGATTCGGGGCACCACCTCCCTACCAGAGCTACTACGGGGGGCCGCCACCTCCTCATCACCAAGCTCAGACTGGCCCACCCCCCAAAGGTGACTCGTGGGCCCGGCTACCCCACATGGTGGTTACCGTGACGTTCTGAAGCAGTAAGTCATTCTACCTTAAAATATGTGTTTTTGCTTTATTTCAACACATACCATTTACTAATAAGTCTAAATTTGTTTTAAGGGTTCGGTTCTGCTTGCCCAGTGACTCATCTTGCCGAGGGGGACACATCAGGCGGCAGGAGGCCGACTTCGTCAACAACCTGTTCGATGGCGCTCCCCCGTTGTTTACCCAGCCGTCCCTACCCCCTTCAGGCGATCCTCCGTCCAGCGAGCACTAGGTGACTAGCTAGCTGACGATATATACGTTTTGGTTATTGTACGGTTGTGATTGCAATATTGTACATATGTGTATGTCGTGCGGACTTTTGGAGCTGTTTGGATCGTTTGGTGGGTAATATATGTGAACTGTGCTTTTTATATATTTGAGTGTATTTGAATTGTCAATTGTGATCTTGTCGCATATGGGTGCGACGAATGGGATATATCGCATTGTGGGGTTTTGGGTATGCAGTCTGGCGGTTTATTCTTCTTTGGGAAGCGGCATTGCTACAATTTTCTGGATTTTTACAAAATTAAAACAATTTTTTTCGCAAAAGAAGTAGTCTCGGCGGTAGTAATAAAGCCGTCGACACGATGACTCTAACTACGACGAGTATCGACGGTCCTAAGTGCGGCAGTCGACACATTGCTCAGCTGGGAACGAGAGTATCGACGGCCGTAAATTTGGCCGTCGATACTACATAAATCGTAATCGACGGTTTAAATTCTGGCCGTCGAGATTACGTGACTAGGAACGGCTGGGATGGTGGGCCCTTTTTAGTAATCGCGACAGCTGGCAATCGGCCGTCGAGACTATTCAGTTGGAACAGTAACGGCGTCATTTGAGATTCACTCGACGGTTACTTTCTAAGCCGTCGATAGAAGTTCACTCGACGGCTGAACCGTCGATACAGTTGACCTATCTCGACGGAGTTATCTTGACGGCTGATTCTCGACGGCTGGCCGTCGATACAAATGTTTCCCGACGGCTTGTTCCCATTATTCGACGGTTTTGGCACTCGAAACTGTTGCCGTTTCCTGTAGTGCGAGGAGTGTCAGTTCGCTGATATTTTTCGCTTTCAGCGTGAGGGAATATTTTGGAATTTAAGTTTGATCTACTTGCTAATAAATAGTGTTATTGCGGTACGTATATGCAAGAGTTAATTTTGACATAATAATATTCTATGCTAATCTTGTATATATATATATTAGTACTTAATATTGTATGTATATATATTAGTACTTAATATTGTATGTATATATTGTATGTATATATTATATACATAGTATGATAATCTTGATATGTGAGGGCTATTTGACTATACTGATGTTGGCATAGTATGTTGTTAATGCTAATTAAACTAATCACCATCACGTAATTAATTAATTAAACTAAGCACCAGCACCTAGGTCTTGCTTCTATTTTGTTATCAATTGTGCATACATACCGTATACGCACCAAAGATCATATATAGCGGTAAGCATGCACCAGATTCTGAAGGTCGGCACATACGGTGATAGTTTAACATGACCACTAGTTTCGTATATTCTGTCTAATTTACGCTTGTTTTAATTTTTTCAGGAACTTTGAACCGATCGATCTTATAACCATCAGGTACGCATTTTATAGTTAACATAAACTTGTTGTGTTAGGTTAACTTAAATTATGATTAGTGATTAATTAGTTATGTAAGGAGAGAAAATGGTCTACAAATATAATGGAAATTAGTGAATTTTTATAGAATGTAATATATGAATGTTTAAATTTTAATTGCACGTACCGCGCAAAATTATATATAATTAGCGACAAATTAACGCTAGTGTGCGTGGTTAAAAAGAGTGACTATATTTTTTCATATAGTAATTTTCTTGTTAGCTTAATTAAACATAATAGAGAAATTAATGTATATTTAGCATGCAAAATAGTAATATAATTGTACGTATTTTAGTGACATTTTAGTTAATATTTATGTATTAAACACGTAAGCTAACATTTTATGTATTAAACACATAAGCTAACATTTTATGTATTAAACACGTAAGCTAACATTTTATGTATTAAACACGTAAGCTAATAATTATGCGTATTTATGTATTAAACACGTCGCGCTATATTTACACGTATTATGTATTAAACACGTAAGCTAACATTTTATGTAATGTATGAAATAATAGTTAAATATAAACAAACGTAAATTTAATATTAATATGAATGAGCACGTGTATGTTACAGACGTAAATGGAGACACCAATGACTATTTTTTACGGAGATGCACACACGCCAATGCAAGGGAATTTTATAAGCATGCACACATGCAGCCATTTGCAGACTACAGTCACATTGCCAATAGAGCTGCCAATGCTGGCGAGGTTTATAGCTCGAAATCTCCGTATAAACCGTCATGAATACAAACTTGTTCTACACGGTGTTAGGCCATGTCAGGTTTCAAATAGTACGATGTACGTATACAATTTGTGTCCACTGAGAAATAAATCTGCTTGGACGTACTATGTTAATAAGGCAGTAGAAGAGGGTACCACTTAGGTGTGTACGTCTTTGAGAGCAAGACAATCGGAGGGGGCCTAGCAACACCGTGAGAAGAGAGTGCACATGAGGAAGTGCCTAAGGGTATGGGGAGGACCCAATTGGTAGTATCATGACCGGTGTCGAGGCATTAGGCATGGGCACGGATCCGGATATCTCAATGGTGGAGGGAGAGATAGATGCACATTCCACAGGGGATGATTTCGATGAAGGGGGTGAGCATGATGTCGAAGAAGAGGACGACCCGATGCCTGCCATAGCGTATTATCGCGCTCTGGATGCTTCGAATTGGGTGATCGAGGATCACTCGAATATTTCCAGATGGGGGTATATGCACAATGACATAACAGTGGGTTAAGAGTTTAGCACGAAGGATGAGGTAATACACTTCATCAGCAATTTTGGTGTCACAACACGGCGCGAGCACTCTGTGGCACGGTCCGGGCCGGCCGTGTACGAGGTGAAGTGCGTAAAGAAACCGGAGTGCTCATTCCATGTTAGGGCGCATCGCCCAAAATATGAGCACCACTTCGGGACTGGCCCATGTGTGCTTGTGGAATGGATGCAGTGGTGCAGACCTACGATATGCCTGTGTCTGGTTGGACCGGACGGAGATTCTACTGATGTCCTGTATACGCCGTGAGTTTACTTACCTTCATATAGATCGAATTTATTTTACGATGTAACCTAATTACATATCCTGTGCAAAACAGATAAATGATTGTCGTATGACATCGTGGATGGATGATCCTTTTCCAATGGCAGCAGATGCATACATGATGGTTCTCCACGCAAGGATCGCTGATCTGGAAAATCGTCTCGAAATGACAAGGCGTACCCTAGAGATGCACGTCCGCACGGGCGCTTATGCCTGATGCGGGAGGCGAGCGTGTAGCTAGCTGCCACCCAAATGTTACGTCGTACTTTTTAATTCCCTAAGAAACGAACTCTGCTACTTTCGTATTGATGTTTGTGTTGTATTGTATGGTTTGAACTCTGCTACATTCTCTAATTCACTTTACATGCCAAGATTCACTTTACGTGTATTTAATGTTTTTATTTATCTCATAGTTTCTAACTTTACAAATTTTAGTTTGCCGTACAAACGACTATTAACACTTCCTACAATTTTAAATTTGCAATTTTGTAAAATTAGATACAATTTTGAGTTTTAAAATGTATATTCACATGCATAACATGTATCAAATTTTACAAAATATCCCATGCATATATTTTTAATTTATGATATATCTATATTATACATATATTATAAATGTACATATGCCATATGCAATACCTGCCACATGTGTATATATACGTCACGTACATGCAACGTGGCTTGAGAGAATGGCGTCACATGCAATATAATATTATAATATATGTATACGCATACATACATGCAATATAATATTAGTAAAATGGCGTCACATGCAATATACACATTTATATACATACACTTATAACATATATATATATATATATATATATATATATATATACATATATATATATATATAACATATATACCTATATACTTCATATATATACATATCTGCATGATATGCAATACAGGCGGGCTGGGCTTGGCAGCCATGAGAGCAAACCACACCGGCCATGTGTGGCCTTCTGCGCTTGTCTGTCATGTGGCGGCATTCATGCAATTGCAGCCTTGATGTGGCACCACCCGGGTGGCGGGACCCGGGGATATTTTTGTAATTTTCTTTTTCCGTGGATTATTTTATTAATTTTCTATTTAGCTGTTGATTATTTGGGGTATTTTCCCAACTCAGTTGGCCTCTTGCCTTTACAAGAAGCTCTCTAGCTCGACCTCTTGCCTCCGCAAGTGGTCACCTTTCGTCTTCTCGTTCTTTTCTAACTCACAACCACCAACAACCATGCCTAACTCAGTTGGCCTCTTGTTTTTACAAGCAGCTCTCCAGCTGGCCCTCTTGCATCCGTAAAGCAGCTCCATCTCAAGGGTTTGATTCCAGCTCTTTCCCATTTTTCTAGCTTTTTACTCCCATTCCTAGCGGTTGCCACACAGTGCTCCCTGGTTGCGGCACGTCGAGCAACCAGACGGTGTCATGTCATCCTTTAGGCCCTGCTTGGCAATGCTGTTTTTTCTTACACTTGTAAAAATACACATTTGTATTTTCATGGGCACAAAAAACCACCGGATTTTTTTTGGCCTGCTTAGGAGGTGTATTTTTATACACATGTAAAAACTTACAAGTTGATACATATTGTTTGGGAATGAATTTCCCTCCGTGGCCACTGGCCGCACACCCAACAGTTCGCTGTCAAAACTCAAAACACAGAAACACCCAGCAGAACCTGAGCACACGAATGACACGATCCATGTTCAGAGTAGCAAACCATAGACTTTGCAGTGGCATATCATATGTGTTGCCCCTGAAGAAATATTTGCACGCTGCATTAATTCAGGACTAGAATAAATATAGAATCACAGCTGACAATTGGCATCCATGAACCGATCCATTAAAAACACATATTACTACTGCAACAAGGAACTACTGATATCGGATTCTACAGAAGAGCATTCAGTCATTACAGACCTTGATTCACCAAGTTCACCAAATTTGCACAAAGCATTGAATAGATAAATACACACATAAAGAAAGTATTATGTGTCCAGACAAGGGATTAATTGAAGGGAATCTTGTGAGAAATGTTTCGGCCCGGCTTTCTGATTCAGGTAACCCTGGAATTTCATATCCAAACTAGTAGCTGCAGCATATAGAGACTCAGATGATTCCATGACAGTAGAAAGGAAATGGTTTCCTCCCTCAAAGATCTGCAAATGTAGAAACAGGAAAATGTTCTTTTACAAAAGATTTTAAAAAATAATAGCTACAGATAAAAAGGTAAATACATATACAGTGGTAAACTGATAACATAAGAAAGGCATGATATGACACCTCTATTAGAAAAAAAAATTTCTACAGGAGCACAAAATCAATTACCATTATGCAGCCACTGAAAGAGAAGCTAAGTGACATCAGAATATTTGATGCAATATTCTCCACATAATTTGTTATACTAGATGTCTCTGATGTTGTAAATTCGTTGAACCCAAAAAATTCTGGATTCATACCATACCAAGTTAAATAAATGTGGTCCATTTCCAAGTTAGCACAATGGAAGCAAAAAAATTAGCTTTTCTACTATCAAATGGCTTACCTCGAGTCACTTTCCAAGCTTTCCTACTTCTCTCTTCAACCAGAGACCACGCAACCATGGCTCATAGCATAGAAAAAATTCTCTGTTGGTTGCATCCTTAAAGACATCAGATGCGCATATCTTAATCTCATCTGACACATCTGTCATACCATGCAATACTTGAAAGCATCTTGCTATGGAGTCATTTCCTTGCTTCAAAGCCTGATCTTTCGAGCTAGCTTGTTCCTTCTTGAACTCAAAATAAGCTGCCATGGTTTCTTCCATGCGGGGGACTGATGATGTGCTGTTTTGTCTCTTGAGCTTTCCTCTTTGGGACCCATGAATTGCACGCCTTTGAGCTCTTTGCTCTATATCACACTCCTCACCATCCAATTGCTCATATTCCTGATCTTGCATCTCACTCATGAAAACCCTTGCCATGTCGGCCTTCTTTTGATATGAGTACATGTTGTTATCTTCCTCATCTTGTGCATCCAATACATTTATCTCAGGCTCATTCATCTTTGGAGGAGGAGGTGAACTTATGTTGTCCTCGGGGCTTGCTTCCCGCGAGCGTTTTCTTGTAGAGCTTGATAGGTTTTTGGTCTTCATGCCAGCATCAATAGGTGGTGGCTGAGTAGAAGTGAAACAATATTTTCCTTCTGCAAGCTGCCCTGTTAATGTACAGAATTCATCAAACAATAGTGCCACTGTTGCAATAGTAACTAGACTTTGGCATAGAAATGAGCATTATTTACCTTCATATAGCCTACCCAAATTACATAGGTTTAGGTTTAACTTACAATCCAGTTCATACATAAATAAGTTAAAAACAAAAAAAGCAACAACTAAATGCTAGTTATCTCTTCGCCTTATTCTTCGTGTCCTGCTCTGTTGATAATCAGCCCACATCTCCTTTGCAATGTTATCCCTCAAAGCATTGCCCATGGCCCTCGTACTGTTCATAGGTACAACGTCATCTTCATACCGATCATCTCCACTAGGCATAACCATAAACTTAGTTGGGGAGATCATGTTTGTTTGATTTGTTAACCACTCTTCATCACCGTTACGACTTGGGATGATGTTACGCAATGCAGCCGCCGCCGCAGGAATCTTCACTTGAGTTTCCATTGGGTAGAACGTTGAAGTTTTTAAAATAGGAAATCTCATCTTAAGAACACCAATAGCACGCTCTGCATGGTTACGTAGGCGGGCATGCCGAAGATTAAATAGCTCCTTGTAGTCCTTCGGTCGACAATTAGCCTGTGATTGCTCTTTAAGATGGTACCGAACACCTCTGTAAGGCGCAAGAAAAGATGGCGTGTTTGCAAAGCCCCCATCAACTAGATAATATTTCCCTCTAGGAACTTGAAACCCAGATTGAATAGCTGATTGTAGAACACCAGCATCTGAGGTAGACCCTTCCCACCCAGTGGAGATATACACGAAATTCAAATCAAAATCACAAGCAAGAAGCACATTCTGAGTGAGGGTTCCTTTATAATTCCTATATGGAGTTGCATTGCTTTCTGCAATTGTGATGGGCACATGGGTCCCATCTAATGCTCCTAAACAGTTCTGCAATTAACAAACATCGTATTACTAACTAAGATGAGCACACGAGAGGACAAAAATTCCTAAATTTTCCAATGAGTTAGATGTACCTCAAAATAAGGCCAATAATGTGGATTGGATCTAATTTTCTAATGAGTCTCCGTAGATGAAGGCTTCACAAACTCATAAGTCAATCTTTGGACCATAGAAAAACAAGAATTGAGATGCCTGTGGATGGTTTCCGGACTATGCTGGAATCTATCGGTTAAAGCTATATAACAAGCATTCCTAGACATCATGTACATGAAAATTCCCAATTGTTCTTCGACACTAACACCCCTTGAATTGCGCAAGATATTATTTGATCTTAGGTAATCTGCAAGTTCTTTGAAGATATGAGGCTCCATACGAAAATTATCGTAACAACGGCTTGGGTGTCCTTCTAGCAGCTCGGCGACATATTCTTGACCACTAAGCTTTGATGTATGACATGGGATCTTTTTTCTAGGTAAAATAGAATATAACGATGGTATAATAAGCAGCATCAAATCATCATCCTCTTCTTCATCAGAATTAGCCAAAGCAACCTCCCTCTCATCCATCACCGTATATGAACTAACAATTAAAGTAATGAAACATTTGTAAGATCAGTAGCTATGTGCAAATTTTAATCGAAGAAAGTTGAATGTAAAGGCAAGATCATGAGGAAAATAGTTTATGGATAAATATACCATATATACAAAAACAGGTTCAGTAGTTGATGGTAAGTAAATCAACTTACTATCTCAAGCGATTACATGAATACCATTTGCGTAGGCTCAGTAGCGTCTACATGGAGGAAGATGCAGAGAAAGCATTGCATGGAGACAGTATTAACAATAGTAGCGACTACATGCTAGAAAATAATACATGAGAAACAGGTTCTGGTCCAACATTGTCAACCTAAAAACAACAGGGGCTACATAATTAATACGAGAAGGCTAACATAAAACATTTGCATGAGCAAAGCAATAAAAAAAATAGGCACACTTGAAAGAAACACACATATTATATCACACAACAATTTTAGAGTGTTACTTAAGGACTTCAGAACTGAAGGTGTTGGCAGGAACACTTAAGCCCCGACTGCTGGTCCAGTGACACCAAAAGATCAATCAGAGATTCCAAGTGTGTAAGTGTGTGTGAAGGCAAAATTTCTTGAGACTCGGTACTGGACGTATCTCTATTCTGAGAATACGAAGTTGGATACTGTGACTAAAATCTACATAATTAGAGAAATAAATCACCTACCACGCTCTTCTTCTTCGCTTCTTCTTCTACTGTAGAAAAAAATCACCCTTTATGCGCGCAATCGAAAATAACCAGACACACTACAATTGGCAAGAATCTGAAGTTGGCTGCACAAGACAAGAAGCGGATTCACGAAAAGAGATCAAATATTTCCGGTTCGCACCAAAGTTGGGCTAAGCCAAGATGCGGGTTTACCTGGTGCCGCCTTCGCCGCAGGCCTCGGCGATGGCGAGAGGGCCGCCACCGCAGCCTTCCCGCGCCGTCACCGCAGCCTCACGCTGCCGCTCCCTCCCTCCCTCTCAGTCCCTCCCGCTCCCTCCCTTCCTCATGCTCCGGCCGCTGCTGCTAGGGCTAGGGCAAGGCGACGGGGCGAGGCAACGGGGCGAGCATCGGAGGATGGAAAATTTATTTTTTTT
Organism: Raddia guianensis; assembly: GCA_036346415.1. Lineage (NCBI taxonomy): Eukaryota > Viridiplantae > Streptophyta > Magnoliopsida > Poales > Poaceae > Raddia > Raddia guianensis. Next base: position 40,930,392 of record CM070539.1, read on the forward strand.
ATATTTATTTTTATTCGTTTATACAAAATTATATGGCGGATTGAAAATTGAAAAAAAAATAGGCACGATCAAGACTTCGGAGACCTTGCAATTCGCCGAGAGAAGGTTGCATGAGAGATCCCACACCTATCGCTAAACCAACAAGCGACAGGCAGCGATCGCGCATCCAGTGAGCGATAGGCACTGTAGCAACAATAACTTTGCCGATTTTGAACTTCTCACATCTATTAACACTTCATACCATATCCAATTTACACGAAACAAATTTTAAAATTCATGTTAAATCCTAAAGAACCCATTTTTCACACTTTCAATTTTTTTAATTTTTTTTGAATTTTGAATTTACACTTGAATTTGTATTTTAAATTTTGAATTTTTGAACTTTGAATTTTGAAAATTCAAAGTTTAAAAAATGGGTTCTTTAAGATTTCATATGAATTTTAAAATTTGTTTCGTGTAAATTGGATATGGTATGAAATATTAAACTTCCAATTTTTAAATTTTGAATTTTGAATTTACACCAAAATTGAAAGTTTAACATTTCATACCATATCCAATTTACACGAAACAAATTCTAAAATTCATGTGAAATCCTAAAGAACCCATTTTTCAAACTTTGAATTTTCGAAATTCAAAATTCAATAATTCAAAATTTAAAATACAAATTCAAGTGTAAATTCAAAATTCAAAATTCAAAAAATTTAAAAAAATTGAAAGTGTGAAAAATGGGTTCTTTAGAATTTAACATGAATTTTAAAATTTGTTTCGTGTAAATTGGATATGGTATGAAGTGTTAATAGATGTGAGAAGTTCAAAATCGGCAAAGTTACTGTAGCTACAGTGCCTATCGCTCGCTGGATGCGCGATGGCTGCTGGATCGCTGCTGGTTGGTTTAGCGATAGGTGTGGGATCTCCTGTGCAACGTCCTCTCATCGACCTGTCGCGTCCCAAAAAATGCGACCGGGACCCGGTCGCTAATTCAAAGTGCGACCGGGGTTTATTTTTATCTAATTTTCAATCCGTCATATAATTTTGTATAAACGAATAAAAATAAATATAAAAAAATAAATTTTCTAGGAGGATGGGGCGAGCATAGGAGGACGGCCCGATATCTATCGTTTTTTTTCTTAGGCTTGGGTTGGGCCTTTTATTTTTTTGGGTGAATTGGGCCAGACCGATTGTAATTGTAAATGGATTTAGGGCTATCCAAGCAGTGATTTTACCAATCCGGCGAAAAAACATTCAGGCCTGAATTCGGACTGTTTTCGGGCCAATTATAGGCCATCCAAGCAGGCCCTTAGGGGAAAAAAATTCAAAAACATGTAAAAAAATCCGAAAAAACCCATAAAAACTAAAAAAACTCCCCCTTCCATAGATGGATGGTCCAACCACTGCGTCCATCTATGCATACCACAACGCATTGTTCGGCTAACCATCTCCAAGGATCTCTCTTGGGGAATCTTTTCTTTTCTTCGCGAAGAGATTTTGATCGCTTCATATGTTTCAACAGAAACTCCGATTTTCTTGACTTTCTTCGAACGAATATTGTTGGCGATCATCACAAAAAAAAGAGGAAAAATATATGGAGTAAGAAAGAGACAGAAAAAGAATAAAATAAAGAGAAAATTGTTGAAAATGGTATCACAACAATCTGCTTGCCATATTAGTGACAGCAATGAAGTGCTGTTGGTCTAAAAAAACCTATCCTAGCTGCAACGATTCTTCCTGTCCTTTCATTCTTCACGAAGAGATAGATCTACCTGAATCCCGATAATGGTACGGTATGGCTCTAGCATATCAGATCAGCGCGGGCCCCGCACACGCACAGATGCAGTATTGCAGGCAGTGAGTTGATCGCTGCTTGTTTCATTGCAGCTGCTACGTCCTTGCCTGTTTGGTTCCTTGTCTACCGGCCTTGCCCGGCTCGCTCGAGCGAGCGTTTGTTTACTTAAGCCTTTAGTTTTAGATTAAAGTTGAGTTAAGTTTTATCATATTAAATTTGTGTTTCCATCTAAAGACGTTTTAAATAATTCAAAAAATTATTAAAAAATTATTTTACAAATTCTAATAAGTATTATTTAAAACCCCACAAAATGATTACAAAATATTACATCATTTCGCCTATTAAAAAACAACAAATTATTATTTAATTTAATTTAATCTGAAACAAAGAAGGCCTTTGACACCCTCAATCCATGTAGCACCCGAGCAGGAGAACAAGCTTCGTGACAACAAATGCCTAAGTCAATGTGCGTGCCTGTGCCGCTACATATCAGCCTCTCGGATTACGGCCACAAGCTGACTGTGACCACGAGCATAACAAAACCGCTACTTGGTCATTACAGGTTACGCTAGTGGCGCCCCTCTATTTATATGGGAGCTAGCGTACAAGTCTCCAAACTTAATACGACCCTTCATGTCTATTACAACATATAGTCCATGTAACGTACTCATACACATATTTGACACCAAATTTAGCAAACTCCACCTTAACGAACATAACCTCCGCCACCTTGCGAACTTGTGTCCCGGACTTTGGTTGTCTCTTTCGCAACTCACATGTCGAGCCACCCAACGAGGTTTTATTAACTTTAGACCCACCATCTTTTGGAACTCAATTCTTCACCCCTCCAACGCGCTTTTTTAAGTGTCACCACCATGCACTCTCCGTGCACGGCCACATGCCTCACCCTTGCCGAACGTCCACAACATAGTATCTGCCTGCAGTGCCGTGACGTCGTCTCCTATGCAACATCGGTTGCATCGGTCTCCAGTACACTTCCTCCGCTCTGATCAATCTATCCAGTCGTCTCGCAATGTCTAGTACTCTTGTGGCCAATCTGATCGTGAGCACCGAAGCACCTATCTTCAATAGCCACGTTGCCGGCCCACGGCCCATTCACTATGCCTGATCGATCCTTTGCCAACTTTAGCCCATCGAATGGTCGAGCACACCTGCCCGAAGTGTTCGACTCCAGCGATCGATATTATCGATCACCGCCATACTCCACATTGTGCGGAACCTGTCATTTTCTTCGGCACACTCGTGTATGCATAATCTGTGTACCTCCAAAATCATTCGCATCGCGGAACCTTAGCTCTGATATCACTTGTTGAAAACAGGACGTTCGTATGAGATCTAAACAACACTTGAGACATGATGTTTGGTAATATAGTTCGGCTCTCATTCTACATTTGTGAGGCAATGATTATGGGTGCTCCTCCCAAAAAACGCAGCATACCGGTCGCCTGGTTCACGACGACAAGCCGGCTGCGACCACATGTGTGCCTATGACACTAATTGATTGTTATAGGTTACACCAGGGTGCCCCCCATTTATATTGGAGCTAGGGTACAATTCCAATCTTAACACGACCCTCCCCAATCTATTACAACAAAAGTTAATATAACCTACTCATACACATAATCGACACCAATTCTAACAGAGTGAACCCTCGGTGTGGATGGATAAGGAAAGTGTGATGTCATGCCAATGTGACTAGAAATCAGGTTTCCTAGTCCACGACCGACTTGCGCATTAACACCATGGGTCATACATTTAACAGGTTGTAACATGACTAATAGATATATCCTTTAGTGTCTTTAGCATGTGAATATGGATCCATGTAAGAATTAGAGTCCTAATGGGGTGAAAACGTAGAACCACATTATCACGTCTATATAAGAAAGGGGCATGGGACAATAGAAGGCTAAATAGACCATCCTGAACACTAGCTGTCACGACACTCCTGCTCTCGAGGAAACCCTAGCCATGCGACGAGGTGGTAGCACATATGCGCACAACATTCCACTTCTAGATGGGTGGATACCATACAGGAATAGCTGCTCTCGCAAATGCGTTGATCGGTAAACCTCGGCGAGCACGTGACCATGTTTACTGCCTCTACGTATGACGTTCACACCAACCATAGGTGATCTGCAATGAGCTTGGTGAGGACACGCACACGGAGACCATGAGGAGATGTTAAATTATGGAGTGAAATTTTTAACCCTAGTTCCGTACCATGACGCGCATGACATGAGAATCTGCTTCTCCAACTCGAGTTCCACTACAACCACACGTAAAGGATAACGATCTATGATCCCGTACTTATATATGATTGTTCTGTGTGCAGTTCGCATAAAAAATTTTACCTTACCATTCACGTCTCACCTCACCTCCTCTCTTTCACTATCTCTGTCTCTCTTGCCTCTACCACAAGCCGTCAGTCGCCGATAGATCCACATCCTCGCTGTCAAGCAACCAGGTCCTTGTCGCGCAACCATGCGCAAGCTGCGTGACGCTGCTCAATTAAGCCGGAAGCAGCCAGGGCAAGCATGCCACACCGCCCCGCTTTGGTCGCACCGCCGACGAGGCCACACGTCATCGCCCGCTCTGTCCGCCCTACCCCACAGCCCGGCCCGCATGCCATAGCCTTGACCTGGTTGCTTGGGCTGCTCTGCCCTGGCCGCGTGCCACTGACCCTTCCTGTCCGCTCAACGCCGCCTCACCCTTTGTGCAGGGTGACGCGGAGGTGGTGAGTTGAAAGGAGAGCTCAGATAAGAGGCGAGAAAATGCGTGTGGTAAAAGAAAGATGAGAGGAAAGTGATGACGGATGGGTCCAAATTACATATCGGACGTCCGATGCCTGGCGCTCCGTCCGGACCAACCGGGGCCATCGGATCCCTGGCACCAAGCCAATCCAACGCGCATGCGTCCGCGTCGGTGCGCTCCCAAAACATCCGATTAAACTTCTGATTTTTGTATAAAATTCAAACAGTGTTCAAAATGCGTGGAATAAATTTTATAATTCTTCTAAAATCGAGAGCAACCCATTTTAAATACTTTTGAATTTTTTGATTTTTTTTCACTTTTTCAATTTTTTTGATGTGAATTAGGAGAAGACACTTATGAAACTTATATCTATATTAGCGAAACTTGGTCGTGTTCTAATGAAACCTGATGAAACTTGTATGGAACTTCGATGTAACCTGGTGAAACTTGGATGAAACCTGTTGAAACTTGATTGACCTGAAGAAACTTGGATGAGACCTGTTGAAACTTGATGAAACTTGCATTAAACCTGATGAAACTTGACAGTTCGGTAAGTTTAACGAATATGAAATCCAAGTTTCAGTAGGCGAAAACCCAACTTTCAGTAGGCGAAACCCAAGTTTCACCAGGTGAGTTTGAAGAGTTATATGGCAATATATATCTTGTTTTGTTCGTAAAAATACGAGGAATACATTGGCGCAAACAATTTTTGGATTGGAGCACGCAGTCAAAATTTATGGTCGCCGAAAGAAAAAAAATCGGGTGGGCCCCACCCCTGCATTTGCACAGTGTCCCTCCCCCTGTTTGTGCTCGCGCTACGCGGGAGTCCGGATGCGCCGGACTCCCGGACTGTAGCCTTTCCGTATGTTTATTTGTCATGTATGTTAACTGAACCATAACGTGTCACGGCACGGTGGCAAAACCGCCTATCAATTAAACCACCACGGGGTGTTTTTTGCATCGGTTTTCATGTTTCGTGGGCTAGAATACTTGTTTTAATAGTCTAGGCGGTATGTAGATAAAGGGTAATATTTCATGGTGTAGTATAAACTTTTTTCTTGAATTTATTATTGTATTTTTCACATGCAATAGTTTCGAGCGAGGAAGGTTCCTTTGCCAACGCATCGAGGGACGATCCTAGCCATGTCGACGAGGCAAGTTCAGAACTTCGATGTCGAAAAGTGTTTTTAGAGAATTTTCCCGCCATTCGACATACTTCATTATTCATTCCTCCACGGATTCAATCCTGCACCAAGCGTACCGTACCTGAGACATCCCTAACACCTTCACAAGTGGGAGAAGCTACTCGACTTTACTTGAACACACCCGAAAAATACACTTCAGTCCCTTCAGACATAAACAACAAAATGAAAGTTGCATGATGTATCAAAATATAAAAATGTTACTTAGTTAGTTTAGCTAAACCCATACACTAATAACATTGTTAAAAACTTCTTTCATGCATCCATAGGTTAATATACTTGTTAAAAAAAGTCCTTTCCTTGGATTAGATTTTGCATAAGCTTAGGCTTGCTTAGCGCTGAATTTCCTATACTGAATAGATGATGTGATTTTATTGAGTGCTTATTTGAACTACAAAGTTGACAGGACAACCAATGTTTTAATTGAGTGCTTATTTGAACTACAAAGTTGACAGGGCAACCAATGTTGTCATGTTTTAAAATGGGACTTGTTTCTACTGGGAAAGAGGGGATTGTTTTGCAAAACCTGATTAGGTCACTAGTTACAATGCGAGTACAACACACAAGACTTGGACCCGTGTGAGACCCACCTTGATCCCTTAAGGACTGATGAATTCCTTGAGGTAATTGAGGAAAGTACAACTGTGCGACCATATATGTTTGTGTTGGTAAGCCTTGACTAAGTACAACTGTGCGACCATATATGTTTGTGTTGGTAAGCCTTGACTAAGTACCCATTAAACTCTTGGTTTGAACATCTCATGTGGTAGAAAAGGTGCAGAACTTTCCGGACATCATCCTTTTGTCTCACGAGGGGAAGAAAGCCAATAGGAGGCTTATCATGCGCTTCAAGAAAACATTAGATGGGATGCCAGCAAATAGCTAGATGGCTAAAGGTCCGGACGTCCGGTTCCATCCAACAGGAGAGCATTGTATCTCCTAGGTAAAGTGTGTAATCTCTACAGTTTGTAAAATTATCATGATAGACCTAGCCACAGTCAAGGGTAGACGACAGTAAGCTGCCTCATTGGTTTACTGACCTCTCTGGCTTCAAATTGTCATCTTAAAGGGAAACTACGTTTGCTCACAAGGGGTGTTGTTAGTGATTATAAGGGTGTTAAGAACATGATTGGGAGTTGTGATTTAGTGACTGGGGGCAAAACCGGCAATCGCCATAAACTTGAAAAATAAAGCATTCCAAGACTTTTATGTTTCATTTTTTGTATCTTCCAAAACTCTAGGAAAAATTTATAAACCTGGCTTTATGTGAATTAGCACAACCTTCTTTTGTAAGTCTTATTTACATATAGTCAGCCTTTCTTATCGAGTATCCCTGTACTGATCACCCGTCTTTAGAGCTCAATCCTTATGGAGTTTTTTTTTTGTTTTCATTGTGTTCGAGTTGTATTTTATCATATTTAATATCTTCCATTGTGGTAAGTCGATTAAGCCAAATATTTTGTAATTTTTATCATATTAGGAAGCACTCTGATGTAACAACGTTTGTTCATTTGATGACCATGATCCGTAGTTATACGTCTATGTGTTCTAGGTATTGGATCCAAGATTAGAACAATCTAACACATTTGGGTCCCTATATTCTGGAACCTAGGAAAATTATGTTTAGCACTATGTGCATATTTATTATTTTCTATGAAATATTCAATAACCATTTTTCTATTTTTAATATAGAAAATCCCCATATTATATTTTCCTTTAAACTTGAACCACCGTACTCCCTTCGGTGCCACAATACTTGATGTTTTATATTTCTAAATGAAACTCACACACACACACACACACACACACACACACACACACACACACACACACACATATATATATATATATATATATATATATATATATATATATATATATATATATATATACGGAGACCTAATCTACCCACAGGTGTAGATTAGGCTAATCTACTCTCGGTGTAGATTAGGCTAATCTACACTGAGCCATCTCAACAACCACACGAGCCACCAAAACCGAAAGTAAATGGTCGATTTCAAAAGTAATTGGAGCAAGCGAAATGTACATGTTTCAAAGACGGAAAGTAATTCGCCACGAGGCAAGATCCTAAAATCGTGGGGCATTAATCGCCTAAAGTCGTGGGTTGCATGTTGGTTTATTTGAATTTTCAACTGCTTCATTTTCAAACCGATTACTTTCCATTACCAAATCGTTTTGAAAGTAAATAGGACCAAAATAACAGATTATTACTAATTGCTTTTTATTACTTTCGAATGAGCATACATACAAAATGGCAAAACCAAATCACGACCACATTACTTAGCATTCACTCACTCATATTCCTAAGTAATTCATCTAAAGCCCTAGCAATTCAAATAAATCCCTAAAGTAATCCATGTAGAACCTAAGTAATCCCTAAGTAATCCTAAGTAATCCGACGTGAAGCAGCGAAGGAGGCGGCGGTGCCGGCTCCCGATGGAGCTGGGATCTGAGCGGCAATGGAGAACGACCTCGGCGAGGCTTAGTAGTAGAGAGGAGGACGGCGGGCACTCGACAGACGGGCATGGAGGAGACCGGCGAGGACAGTGTCGGCGTGGAGAAGTAATGCAACATGCATGGGAGGAGGCCGTGGGGGGGGCAGTGGGCACCACCTTGACAAAGCGGCAGACGGATCGGGGTCCTGAGGCACCTCCCCACGTTAGTGCGGATCGGGGCTAAGCGAGGTCGTCGGCCGTGGCGCAGGTCGCCGGAGATGTGGGGTGGATCTCGGGGCGCTGTCGCGGGGCAGACGGCGATGGGGCGGGGCAATTTGGGCAGCAGTGAGGCCAAGGCTGCGAGTGAGGCGGCGATCGCAGGCGGAGGCGAGGTCGCCGGACGGCAGCGGCGAGGCGCTGGAGGCGGCAGCGCACGCCGGCAAGGCGTGGAGGCGGGGGGCCGTCGCGGCTGAGGCGGAGCGGCCGGCTTAGCGCAGCGGACAGCGCCGCGACGGCAATGGCGAGGCAGAGCGAGCAGTGGCCATGGCTTCAGCGAGGAGGCAGGTGAGGAAGCGGCTGAAACGGATCGAGAGATGGGAAGAGAGAGAGAATGGGGAGAGAACGTGGGCTGGTGGTTTGATTTAGGGAAAGTGAGGAGGTAATTAATAGGATCCCTTTTTAGAATTTTTCAAAATGGCAACCGTGCAGTTGCTAGTTGATTTGACTGGAACCCGGCTCACCAGACCGACCAAGTGTAGAATTAGATATACCCCTGGGTGTAGATTATGAAAAGCTACCCCCGAGCCGGTTTAGGGCTAGCTGGTTCCACCGAATCAATTGATTGAATAAAAAAATAGAAATTAACTAATTCCCTAATTTTTGGATCCCATTTTCTCTCACCTAATAACTACCCACGCCATCCCCTTCCTCTCAAAAAAAACTCCCGTGCGTGAGGCGGCGGAGGCGTTCCCGGCGACGGTGGATGGAACGGTGGTGGAGTTGGGCGCGGCGGCCGCCGGCATTGACGTGGTGGCGGTGTCGGGGCCGGCGGGGGGCCACGGCGGAGCGTGCGCTGGCGGCGCGGGAGATGCTCGGCACGGCTCCCGGCGGCACCGCTGCGTTGCGGAGGGAGCCACTGGTGGCACCGGTGCTGGCGCGGGCGGTGGAGGGGCTGGCTGGCCGTGGGCGGGAGTGCGCCATCGGCGTCCTGGCCGCCATCTACGGCTCCGGTGGTGCAGGGCGGGGTGGGCGGAGCCCGCGAGGCGGCGGCCGCTGACCGCGTCGTGCGGCTGCCGATCGCGTCGTGCGGCTGCCGATCGCGTCGTGCGGCGGAGCGGGGCGGCGCCGCCCTTCCCCCGACTGGCACCGCTGCGGCCTACCCCTCCTCCAACGCGCCCCGGACCCGCCGGTGTCAGATCTGGAGCGCCCCGTACCCGCCGCCGCTGCCGGTCTCGCCTCCTGTCCTCTGCCGACGCCGGTCACCGCGCCCCCGACTGCCGCCGTCGCCGGATCTGGCGTCCCCGACCCCGCGGACGTCGGATCTGGCACCGCCGGCCCCATTCCCGCCTTCCCTGTACTCCGCCGTCCCTGATCCGGCCCGCGCCCCGCCATCCTGCTCCTCCTCGGCCGCCGCCGCTGCCGGTCTTCGCGCCCGACCTCTGCCGACACCGTCACGCGCCCCGACCGCCCGCCGTCGCCGGATCTGGCGCCGCCGACCCGCCGACGTCGATCTGGCGCCGACCTGGCCCCGCTTTCCCATACGCCGAGCCACGATCCGCCCATACCCGCCATCCCGCCTGTAGTCCTGATGTTGGAATTACGTTGAGTAATGTTGTGTCCGATGTGATTTATCCATTTTTTGCTTTCGTGAAGGCTGCGCTTGCTGCTCGACGAGGCGGTCATGGGTGTTCCAAATAATGCTACTTGAAAGCGATGGCGTGGCGGTTCCATTACTTTTGGTTAATGGAAAGAATGCAAGAATCGATCCAGATTGATTCTTGGAAAATGACTTAGATCAGAATGCCAAGAATCGATTTATGAATATATTTTTCTGCTTTTAAGAATGTAATTTTGGAGGAATGGAAGGTAATCGGTTTGGAATCTCAATTCATATCGCTTTTTGCCCAAAAATGGCGATAATTGAATTACTGTGCATTACTATCGAAAAGCGAAAGTAAGGAAAAGTAATCAGGCTGGAACCTACAAAACATGAATTACTATCATACGTACAACACATTCATCTCGATTACTAGTAATTACGTTTAAATTAGAATCATGTTCAAATTTATATTCATAAAATATTTCAGATTCATATGGCAACCAAGATCTTGTTTTGTTTGAAAAAATACCAGCAATACAATGTTGGAAAGGATTTGGTCATCGGATCTATGAATCAAAAATTAAATCGAAAAAACGAGGTAGAATACGTTTGAAAACGAGTAGTTAATGCTCCCACCATTCTAGGCACCACATGCAGCAGACCTATTTGTTGTCCAGTGCCAAATTCAGTTCGTTTGAATTACTATGAGTTATTGTCGAATCTGGACGCGTGCTCACTTGGTTGTTGGTTGGTGCGCTTGCTGGAGAGAGTATGGCTGCGTGTAGATTAAACCTAATCTACACCCATGGGTAGATTAGGGTCTCCGTATATATATAGGAGGCACTATTAGGCAGGTGACTGCAATTCTAGCATTTGCGCAGGCGCATGCCGCGTATATGCATGTAGACCTCGTGCAAAAAATTCCACTATCGCAAAACATTTCCAGCAAATGGAAATGTGGAAAAACAGAAGAAATTTAGTGGTATTTTATACGCCCGCACGATTTAATAAATTATACGAGCAAAAAATATCTTGACATGAAAAAGAAAACAAAATAAAATTTATAATAAACAGAAAACAAAAGAAATCTATAATAAACAGAAAAGAAAATAAATCTATAATAGATCAGACCTCGCGCAAAAAATTACACTGTCGCAAAACATTTTTTTCGGTAAATGGAAATGTGGAAAAAGAGTATAAATTTGTTTGGAATTTTTACTAATTGAGTGCTAACTATTGGATTAATCCAATGATCCAATCTGTCGATCATACAAGACCCACAATCCTACTACGGATCATAAATACTGCAGATATATATATGAAACTTGGTCACTGGCTACGTTTCAGTGAGACGAACAAGATCAACGGTTCGGATCAATTGTTAGGCACCTCGGATTTCGAAAACTCATCGGGAGTACGGAGAGATTTGTACTCACGATAAAGACTACGGTACTCTTAGGAGTACTCTAACTAAAGTACTCCCACGTTCACAAAGCACCACATGTCCCTCCTCATCCATCCACACGTCCTCCCCCTCTCTCCCTCTCATTTCAATTCTTCCCAATCTCTGCCCTCTCATCTCTCCCACCAGATGCATCGCTACCCCACCTCCTCGAGGCGGCTGGCGCCTACGCACGACCAGCGACGATGCCTCCCCTCCAGACGGCGCCTCCCCCCACGGTCTCCAGGCGGTGCTGCCTCACGGCCGGCCGCGCCACATCCCCACGGCCACGACGACACCTCCCCACAGCCCTAGGCTACCCACGGCCGTGCCGTCACGTCCTAGCCGCCGCCACCCGGCTTCGTCCAGCAAGACGCGCCACGCCATGCTGCCGAGAGCACGCCATTGCCGTTGTCGTGCTCCGGCCAGCAAGCCGTTAACCACCATCTTGCGGCCACCAGCGCCATCTGGGTCGCCAGGTTGCTGTTTTGCCACCAACATGTCGGCGCCCGATTTACAAGATCGGATTCCACTGCAGAAACCCGCACTAGTCTCAAGGATCATGGCTAGTACACACGATATACGTAAACGCGGAGCAAAGGCCAACGATATTATTACAAGAGGGAACATAGTCCCAGATAAACAACACATACAACGGCTCGTGAGGCCGCAAATCAGAGTACACAGCGATACAAGCCTAATACAACATCTAGAATCTTATTCATCCCACAGGCACGAAGGCTGTAGGAACGCGTAACCCTAATCTTCATACTCTTCATCGGAGAACGCCTCCTCGACGTAATCCGGGTCCTCCTCTTCGGACGGCGGGCCATACTCAGATTGGCCAGCTGTTGAAATTTTGAAAAGAGAGGGGAGAAAAGGAGGGTGAGTACAAATTGTACTCGCAAGTCCGGAATTGTGCAAATGCGGTTCAGTACAAGGAAGGCTTAGGATATTTTGCGGAAACGCATTTATTAGCCTAGTTTTGATAAAGCATTTTAGAAACAATAAATCTCAACATTTTCTTTGAGCTCTTCTCAAACGGTTCCCGCCACTTGGCCTCGGTGCCATAGCAAGAACAAAATTCTTTCTTCTTTTCTTTTCTCAAACTCGCTAGGTCCATTCCGCGTAACACTTTCCGATAGGCCGATACCCATTTCGGAATATCACCGGTGGCCCCTAGCTCAAACGAAATCCTTCTCAAATCCTTACTCATCTCAAATCCTTTCTTTAAAAACCCTTTTTCTAAATTGGTTTTAAAATGAAGAAACTACCATATAATCGGTCCTTCACGCCATAACATAAGCACGGCTATCATGACAGCTTTAACTCTGCAGAGTGGAGTACGCCTTACCCTCGAGAGGCTACGCACCCAGACGATGTTTCGCCACAAGACCGCCAACCACGAGGACCAACGATCGGGCCCGTCCCCATTCCGGACTCGAGGTCGTCTCAGAATGGCTCACCATAGGATCATAGGATGAGCAGTCCTTAGACTAGGGAGATTTGATATTTTAGCCCGCTTTTGAAACATGGTGCCTCTCGCACCAACCGACAAAATATCTCCCTAGTCGGAAAGATTTTTGGGGTAAGAGGAAAATCATTTCCTACTCAAAGATCACCCTTGATCGCTATCTTTAAAACACCCTTTTCCAACCATTTCTCAAAACATTCACCTTTCACACAAATGATTGAATCATTCCGCATAAATGATTTTAGGCATTTATCCTACCACAATCAAAGCATATAAATAAGAGCAATTCATATTTTAGCCTTAGGTTTAATCCTACCATATTTCTTACCTTTCTATTCGGTCATGATAACTAAGTCTAGGAAATACGGCATTTATCTTTTAAACTAGCATGCATATTTTCAAGTCTAATAACATTTTCTAAATAACCGAAAATGGCTTCTCAATATGATCAAAGGGGGGACTTGCCTTGATCGGCTCCGGGGAAAGCGAAGGGGACGTCGTCGATCGGGTCTTCGAGAGCTTGACCTCCTAAACGCGCACACGCATGCAATGCAATACAACACACATAAGTAAAATACTTTATGCCATGTTTGTTTTTAGGTAATGGGACATGCAAAGAACTTTTAATGTATTTTGTTAAAGAGAGATCATGCCAAATGACTTATGCACGTATGCAATGATGCCATTTTAATCCAAGAATACTTCTAACAAAAGCATGCTGCATGAATGGCATGACAACAATTATTTTCTAAGGTCGTGGACTTGCAAAGTATTTTATTTTCATTTTAAAAGAGACAATATGACCATTTCTCACATGCACATGAAATAATGCACCTAAAGCTAGTTATTTAACCAACAAATGAATCCCACGTGCATGTCATGCAAATACATAATTTTCCTGTGTTCAAACTAATAAAGTAATTTTACTAATTTTTACAGAATTTTTAGCATGCACAAGCTATTTTAATAAATACTTTTAGTGAACCGGAAATGATTTAGTTGGAAACTATAAAAAGAAAATAAAAGAAGGAGAGGGTTAAATGGCCATCGGCCGGCCGACCGACGGCGTAATCACAAGAACGCTTCAAGATCACACATGGGCGAGAGCGCAGAGCTGCTGAAGTCGACAGAGGGCCCCACCGGCCGGTGGCACCGCAGAGGCAAGCGAGGAAAACAGAGGATGACCAAATGGCGGGCGGAGCGCCAACGGCGGCGACGACTCCGCCACCGTGGTTCAATCGCCACGCGAATCTCGTTCGGAAAGGACGAATGTATTGAGGTCCAACCATCCAACGAGGTGGTTTGGAACAGGCGGCGGCGACCAGAAGCGGTGATGATCCACGGATCACACGGCCCGGGCGATAAATGGCATCTACAGCGATTGATTCGGCCGAAGCTACTAGGGAGTGGGATGAAACGATTGGCGAGCTCACCGAGGACGAAGAAACGGCAAGGCGGTGAGATTGCGGCGGCGGACGGCGCTGGCTCCGTACATGCACGGCCTCACCGCTCCAAACCAACGGCGCGAGCTCCACGGAACGACCGCGCCAAATACGTGGTGAGGTTGGCGCGAAACCGGACGGAACAACGGAGGAAACGGCGGCGACGCGAGAGAAGGAGCAACGCACCGGCTCGGGTGAAAGATGTTGCGGTGGCGCAAAGCAAAGGGCAGCAGAGGTAGCAGTACCCCATTTATAGGCGAGCTCCACATCGAACGACCTTTGACGCGACGCGCGGTTTAGCGTAACGCCGGCGCCGATTCCGGCCGGTGCGTGTAGGTGAACGCATTGAACGCGAGGGTGGTTCGCCGGCGATAAGACAAGGAAAGGGTAGGGACGAGAGGGTCCGCGGAAGAGTGTAAGGCGAAGCGATTTCATGGGAATGCGGTCGGCGAGGCCCCGGAGAGAGAGAGAGAAAAAATGGCGCGATCAAGGACACGGGCGCGACGGGGAAGAAGAAACAGAGGAGGAGACGGGCCGACAAGGCGGGCCTGGCTTGGCAGAGGCGCAACGATCATGGGCGCAGGAGGGGGCAATGGCCAGGTCGGATGGGCTTGCAGATGGTCAAGGCCCAACCGAGGGAAGAGAGGAGAGGGAAAGGAGAGGAAGAGGGCGGCGGGGTAGCAGACGGTTCTGCCCAACCGAGGGAAAGTGGAGTGGGAAGAGAGAGGAAAAGGAGGGGCCGAATCGGCCGAGGGAATTAAAACGTTTTCGATTTTCCCAAAAGCATTACTCTTCCAAACATCCTTGATAATTATATAAAAAAAATACTTAAGAAATAATACTTTAATTCCAAAAATCTATTAATACCTTTCCCAAAATTCCACATGGGATTTGCTTAAAGAAGATAATGTAGGTTAACAAATTACTTATAATTTTTCCAACAATATTTTTACATTGGAGATTTTAAATGCACAAGTTATTTCCAGGATGATGCATGAAGTGACGATGTCATGATGCAATAATGAGTGATTTAACATTTTCAAATTATGCATTTCAGAAATTAATGACGTGCCAAATTGGTTTTAAAAATTTGGGATGTTACAAACCTCCCCCCCTTAGGATGAATCTCGTCCTCGAGATTCCGACTCTTCCGGAAACAACTCTGGAAACTCAGCCTGAAGATCTGACTCACGCTCCCAAGTGGCCTCAAATCGAAATGATTACTCCACTAAACTCGCAAAAACGCTGTAGCCTTACTTGGGTTTTGCGAATCGCCACATCCAAAATTTCGACTGGTATTCTTTAAAAGGCAGATCGGTCAAATCCAACACCTCAGAATCAAGCGCTCTTGAGAACTCGCGGACATTTCTTCAACTGAGACACATGGAACACATTATGCACACCTGCCAGATACTCAGGAAGTTCCAACTGATAGGCCACTTCACCTCTTCGGGCAAGAACCTTGAAAGGACCAATAAACCTCGGAGCTAACTTGCCACTTACACGGAATCTACGCATGCCCTTGAGCGGAGACACGCGTAAATACACAAAATCTCCAACGGCAAATTTCAAATCCCGTCGACGGTTATCAGCATAACTCTTCTGTCGGGATTGAGCTGTCTTTAACCTTTGTTGGATCATTTTGACCTGCTCTTCGGCCTCTTGCAAAATATCCAATCCAAACACCTTTGCCTCACCGGTCTCTTGCCAATACAAAGGAGTCCTGCACTTCCTTCCATACAAAGCCTCAAACGGAGCCATTTGGATACTGGATTGATGACTGTTGTTGTATGCAAACTCGGCATAAGGTAACTGCTTGTCCCAGCTGGTAGGCGCAGCCAGAGCACAAGCTCTCAACATATCTTCCAAAATCGATTTACTCTTTCACCGCCCATCACCGAGGGTGAAAAGTCAGGTTGAAATTCATCGAGTCCCAAGCGACTCGTGGAGCTTGTCCCAAAACTTTGAAGTGAATCTGCGTACGATCCGACACGATCTTTTAGGCACACCATGCAGACACACAATTCGGCTCATGTACAATTCAACGAGCTTGCCTCCAGTATAGGTGGTGCGAACTGGAACAAAGTGAGCCACTTTGGTCAACCTGTCAACGATGACCCAAATAGAGTCGTGGCCCGCTTAGGTCCTTGGAAGACCAATAATGAAGTCCATTCCAATTTCTTCCCACTTCCACTCTGGAATTTTCAAAGGCTGCAACAGACCTGCAGGACGCTGGTGCTCTGCCTTTACTCTTTGGCAAATATCACAACGAGCCTCAAATTCTGCGACCTCTCTTTTCATGCCTGTCCACCAATACGAACTTTTCAAATCCGAATACATCTTGGTGCTACCAGGGTGTATGGAGATGGGGCTGTCATGAGCTTCCTTAAGGATGAGCTCTCTTAGAGCGCTGACACTAGGCACAAAAATCCTTTTCTTAAACCAAAGCACACCTTCATCATCAACAGAAAAATTTGGTGCTTTATCTTTCAGCATTCTGCCTTTAATCTCCTGCACTTCCTCATCACCCTTTTGGGCTTCCTTTATTTGATTCAACAAGGTGGGTTGCAATTCCATCGAATTCAAATGACCGACTTTTACCACTCCAAGATTTAGCTTAAGAAATTCTTCACACAGATCCGGCGACATCTCCTCACTCCGGAGGTGATTACAAGCGGGACGGCGGCTTGGAGCATCAGCCACCACATTGGCCTTGCCAGGGTGATAGTGAATTCCCACATCATAATCCTTGATTAACTCCAACCAACGCCTTTGCCTCAGATTTAGGTCAGGCTGGGTAAAAATGTACTTAAGACGTACTCTTATGGTCAGTGAATATCTCAGTGCGATTCCCCATGAGATAATGCCTCCAAATTTTCAGGGCATGCACAACAGCAGCTAATTCCAAATCATGGGTAGGATAATTTTGCTCATGTGGCTTAAGCTGACGAGATGCATAAGCCACCACTCTTCCTTCTTGCATCAGAACGCATCCAAGACCTTGACGAGATGCATCACAGAAAATCTCAAAGTCTTTGCTAATATCAGGCAAAACTAGCACAGGGGCTGAAGTCAGATGCTTTTTCAACTCTTGAAAACTGTCTTCACAACTGGCGGTCCATTCAAACTTCTTTTCTTTCTTCAACAAATTGGTCATCGGTCGGGCTATTTTAGAGAACCCTTCGATGAACCGGCGGTAATATCCCGCCAAAACAAGGAAACTTCTGACTTGAGTCACGGACTTCGGTTGCTTCCAGTCAACCACAGATGCTACTTTCTCAGGATCCACAAAGAACACCTTCAGTGAAATGAAATGACCAAGGAAAGACACTTCTTTCATCCAAAATTCACACTTGCTCGACAGGCAAACAACTGGTGCTCCCTTAACCTCTCTAGAACCATCCTCAAGTGGATCTCATGCTCTTCTTCAGACTTGGAATAGATCAGAATGTCATCAATGAATACAACCACAAACTTATCAAGGAAATCCATGAACACTTTATTCATCAAGTTCATGAAATAAGCAGGAGCATTGGTAAGACCAAAAGACATGACAGTGAACTCATACAGACCATACCGAGTGGTAAAAGCTGACTTAGGAATATCAGACTCTTTGATTCTGATTTGGTGGTACCCAAACCTTAAGTCGATCTTTGAGAAAATGGAGGCTCCTTTCAACTGATCAAATAGATCATCAATGCGAGGCAGAGGGTATTTGTTTTTAATGGTCACCTCATTAAGTGACCTATAGTCTACACACATCCTTAGGGATCCATCCTTCTTTTTCACAAAAATAACTGGAGCACCCCAAGGTGACGCACTAGGGCGTATAAATCCCTTATCTTGCAACTCTTCGATCTGTTTCTTTAACTCGCCATTAGATTGGCGGAAAGACGTCTGACCTTTGGGAAATAGGCGCAGATGCAGAGCTAAGTCAATAACAAACTCAACATCTCTCTCAAAGCGGCATGCACGCAACTCTTCGAAACACATCGAAATTCCCGCAAAATAGGCATATTCTTCAGATCGAGACCCTTCCAACTTATTTAGGTAATCGATTCTCGTAACCGGAGTTAGCAACAAACCGAACTTCCTTACCATCATCATCGGTCAACTTGACCGCTTTTAGAGGCACACCAATATGACCCTTATATTTGGCTAACCAATCCATGCCTAGTATCACTTCTATCCCTTTTGAATCAATGACCACTAGGTCTCGCTAAAATCCCACACCCTCAATTTTAATGCAAGCAAAGCAGGCACATCAACATGGTGCGAATGACTTTTCCAGGATTTAATCAGCATTGGTTTCTCTAATGCACTTATTTCAAGACCATGATTTTAGCAAATGATGCAAAGAATAAATGAATCGTTGCACCGTAATCAAATAATGCGATGGCGGGGATTGAGTTGATGTGAAACTTACCCATCATCGCATGGGGGTCGCGTATGCGTCCTCAAGATCGACGTGGTTCACCGACCACGCCCAATGTAAGTCTGATTCTGGCTTATGAAAATTCCCACGAGTAGCATGTAATTCGCGGGCCTTGGCAACACAACTTTGGCTTGACCTTGTGCGGACACGGCACCTTTATTGGGACAAGAACTGGCGTAGTGTCCCATCTGCTGACATGCGAAACACTTGATGCTCGAGGTCCTTCTTGGGAGAGCCGACATCCGGTGCGGATCGGTGGAGCTGATCACTGCAGAGCGAGGCACCACCCATCGAGAACGTGGGCGAGGAGGAACAAGAAAGACGACCACGGTGCGGTGTCCCTTGGGACGAGAGCTAGGATGACCATCCTGCTGGGCACTCTTCCTCTTCCTAGCAGCCAAACACTGACGACGGTTCTCCTCGCTTCACAAAGACTGCAAACAAGCGCTTGAAGGTGGTGAACTCGGTGGAATCGATCAAGGCTCGGATCTCGTGGTCCATACCCTTCTTGAAGAAGTAGATCTTGTCAAGATCATTCCTCACATCACGGGCACATAACGAGCCAGCAGAGTAAACCGAGTGAGATACTCATGCATCGTCATGTTCCCTGAACCAAGGCATGAAACTCACGCCTCTTAGCCTCCTTTGAGTATCGGGGACATAATTTTCCTCAAATGCCTCAACAAACTCATCCTGTGATAGTCTCGGAGCATCATGAGACTCACAAAATGTGTCCCACCAGTGGACGCAACTCCAAGGTGATAGGTCATGAAATGAACACTCTCCAGGTCTCCACATTGGAACATAATCAAACATTTCTCAATCGCCATCAACCAATCAGCTGCCTCCATGGCATCCGCAGATCCACCGAACTTGGGAGGGTTTGCTCTCAGGAAGTCATTGACACGGGTACGGATAGGAGGTGGGTGGTGTGGCACGGGTGGAGGAGTAGGAGCATTATTTCTCTCTCTCATAAGCTCTCGAAACATCTGAAACTGCATTTCCAAGATCTCTCTTGCAGTGGGATCTCTAGGTGGGGGTGGTGGAAGGTGGGGAGACTCGGCTTGGTTCTCTTGGGGGTTCTCTCGGGGATTTTCTTGGGGGTTCTCTCGTGGATTCTCTTGGGGGTTTTGGGGGAGTATTTGTGGCGCTGGAGAGGGAAAAAGGTTGAGCTCACGGGGTGGCCCTCCAACGGAAGATCTAGCTGGAGCAGGGGCTGTTTGGGCTAACCTCCCAAGTCGGCGGGGCCCACTAACTCTGCTAGCGGCACCACCACGGGCTCGACCACGGATAATATCACCACGCCCAGCACGGCGCGAAATCACCATCTGCTTGCCAAGAGGACGAGATACAATAAGGGGAAAGAGCTAAAACCTAGATTTTTTCAAAACATGAGTTAAAATATGCAAACTTGGCACGGTGCACACTCACATACATAAAATAATAGTTTTCAGAGTACAATAGGGGCGCGATACCACAAGCCGGTACGTCAGCCCAAATCGCGAGCTAACTACCTACGGATTACAGGGACTGGCACCGGGACGATTAGTAGGACTGGATACGCAGGGCCCACCAGGTAAGCACCAACCAAAGTAGGATGGTTGCCACGGTGATCCAAAGCGGGAAGTGCCTCATCTCCTCGAGGAACAACTGGAACTCGCTCGGCTCGGGCCGAGAGCGAGGACTCGGGGAACGACGAGGGCTTGGAACACGGCGAGGAGGACTCAGAGAACGGCGAGGGGGGCTCACGGAGCGGCGAGGGCTCACCGAGCGGCAAGGGCTAGCGGAACGGGAGCGGCGACGAGGAGGACTGGCGGAGCGGCGAGAGGGACTCACGGAGCGGATCTCCGATCTCCTCCTCATCGCGGCTGGAGAAGTAGCGCGGCATGGCAGGAGACGCTGGCGGCAGCAAAGCAGCAAAGCAGCTGGGCGGCAACACAAAGAGCAGGCGGCCTCTTATTGAAACGGGGGGCGGCGGCAAAGCGCGCAAAGCGGCGACAAGACGCAAAGCAAAAGAAAAAGGAAAAGAAAGGATGACAATGACTTTGCAAAGGGTAGGGAGAGCTACGAGCTAAACCCGCCGTGGTCGGACTCGAAACCAACTCGACGGATCTTCTTCTTCTTCATCATCATCGATATCGACGGCGGGCGCCAACCAGCGGCGGCGAATCTAACCATCGGGGAATGCCCTCAAGCTCGACAAGGGTAGGAGGTGGCGCCCTCGCTCGCTTGGACCCAGATCCAATCGAAGATTCTTGGGGTGAGCTCGAAGGAGCACAAGGAAGATCAGCGGGATCCTTGGGCTCGAGCTTGGCGCCGAGCCGACATCCTTCGCCGGGCGCGAGGACGGCAACGGGAGTAGGAGTCCGGAGGAAGAAGCGGCATTCCCGGAGACGCCGGTTCTCGCGAACCAACCGACGGATCTGTTGCGAAGGTGGACCTTCTCCACCAAGTGATGAGAGTCGCGCTTTTAAGGTCGCGGCACTCCTTCTTGATCGTCCACCGTGGCGGTTGGCGTCGTGGCGAAATTCAATTCCGCAGGCGATGGTGTCTGCGTCGTCCGTGGATTGACGAGCTTCGCAAGGTGGTACACCGTCGAAGTCGCTCACTTTCTCGGCCGTCTGGCGTGGTGAATGACTCGTCGCGGCGAAGCGAGAGGAAAGTAGCGAAGCGGGGAGGCGATAACTCACGCGTGAATGCATCGCCGAGTCGGTGTAAAGCAAGTCTGGACACGTCCTGGATGGCATCAGAGCAGCTGACGCGAGTGGCGGAGTAGCGGAACGGTTCCCGGGTAGGTGGGGGACCGGCAGCAAAGATGGTGACGCACACCACCCAGCATGTGCGTCCCTTGCGTGGAGCGGTGGCACCATGGTATATGGGGTCACCAAAGCCAAGCGTGCCCAGCATCAGCAGCAGCTGGCGCACGAAACCTCCGTAGCCAAAACCAAGGCTGGAAGCGAACGCCGGCATCTACAAGTTTCCAAAAGATCATCAGTCAAAGATAGATTGCGAAGAATAAGAATATATTTAACAATTATTTCTTTTAAAAATTATATGGTCTCTAATTTCTAGTGCTACGTCCTAGGGCCAATAAGAGCGACTGCTCGATACCAATTCTGCTCGGCACCGATTTACAAGATCGGATTCCACTGCGTAAACCCGCACTAGTCCTAAGGATCATGGCTAGTACACACGGATGTCTGAAAACGAACAAAGCCAACGATATTATTACAAGAGGGAACATAGTCCGGTACAAACAACACATACAACGGCTCGCAGGCCGCAAATCAGAGTACACAGCGATACAAGCCTAATACAACATCTAGAATCTTATTCATCCCACAGGCACGAAGGCTGTAGGAACGCGTAACCCTAATCTTCATACTCTTCATCGGAGAACGCCTCCTCGACGTAATCCGGGTCCGCCTCCTCGGACGGCGGGCCATACTCAGATGGGCCAGCTGTTGAAATTTTAAAAAGAGAGGGGAGAAAAGGAGGGTGAGTACAAATTGTACTCGCAAGTACGGAATTGTGCAAATGCGGTTCAGTACAAGGAAGGCTTAGGATATTTTGCGGAAATGCATTTATTAGCCTAGTTTTGACAAAGCATTTTAGAAACAATAAATCTCAACATTTTCTTTGGGCTCTTCTCAAACGGTTCCCGCCACTTGGCCTCGGTGCCATAGCAAGAACAAAATTCTTTCTTCTTTTCTTTTCTCAAACTCGCTAGGTCCATTCCGCGTGACACTTTCCGATAGGCCGATACCCATTTCGGAATATCACCGGTGGCCCCTAGCTCAAACGAAATCCTTCTCAAATCCTTACTCATCTCAAATCCTTTCTTTAAAACCCTTTTTGAAATTGGTTTTAAAATGAAGAAACTACCATATAATCAGTCCTTCACACTCATAACGCGAAAAGCACGGCTATCATGACAGCTTTTAACTCTGCAGAGTGGTACGCCTTACCTCGAGAGGCTACGCACCCAGACGATGTTTCGCCACAAGACCGTCAACCACGAGGACTAACGATCGGGCCCGTCCCCATTCCGGACTCGAGGTCGTCTCAGAATGGCTCGATTCAAAGGATCATAGGATGAGCGGTCCTTAGACTAGGGAGATTTGATATTTTAGCCTGTTTGAAACATGGTGCCCTCTGCACCAACCGACAAAATATCTCCCTAGTCGGAAAGATTTTTTGGGGTAAGAGGAAAATCATTTCCTACTCAAAGATCACCCTTGATGCGCTATCTTTAAAACACCCTTTTCCAACCATTTCTCAAAACATTCACCTTTCACACAAATGATTGAATCATTCCGCATAAATGATTTTAGGCATTTATCCTACCACAATCAAAGCATACAAATAAGAGCAATTCATATTTTAGCCTTAGGTTTAATCCTACCATATTTCTTACCTTTCTATTCGGTCATGATAACTAAGTCTAGGAAATACGGCATTTATCTTTTAAACTAGCATGCATATTTTCAAGTCTAATAACATTTTCTAAATAACCGAAAATGGCTTCTCAATATGATCAAAGGGGGGACTTGCCTTGATCGGCTCCGGGGAAAGCGAAGGGGACGTCGTCGATCGGGTCTTCGAGAGCTTGACCTCCTAAACGCGCACACGCATGCAAAGCAATACAACACACATAAGTAAAATACTTTATGCCATGCTGTTTTTAGGTAATGGGACATGCAGCAACTTTTAATGTATTTTGTTAAAAGAGAGATCATGCCAAATGACTTATGCACGTATGCAATGATGCCATTTTTAATCCAAGAATACTTCTAACAAAAGCATGCTGCATGAATGGCATGACAACAATTATTTTCTAAGGTCAGGGACTTGCAAAGTATTTTATTTTCATTTTAAAAGAGACAATATGACCATTTCTCACATGCACATGAAATAATGCACCTAAAGCTAGTTATTTAACCAACAAATGAATCCCACATGCATGTCATGCAAATACATAATTTTCCTGTGTTCGAAACTAATAAAGTAATTTTACTAATTTTTACAGAATTTTTAGCATGCACAAGCTATTTTAATAAATACTTTTAGTGAACCCGGAAATGATTTAGTTGGAAACTATAAAAAGAAAATAAAAAGAAGGAGAGGGTTAAATGGCCATGGGCCGGCTCGACCGACGGCCCAATCGCAAGAACGCTTTCGGCACTCACACGGGCGAGAGCGCAGAGAGCCGCGAGTGACAGGAGGAGGGCCCACCGGTCGGTGGCACCGCAGAGGCGCAGGGAAAACAGAGGATGACCAGCCCGCGGGAGCGCCAACGGGGCGACGACTCGCCACCGTGGTTCAATCGCCACGCGAATCTCGTTCGGAAAGGACGAATGTATTGGAGGTCCAACCATCCAACGAGGTGGTCGGAACAGGCGGCGCGGCGACCCGCGCCGTGATGATCCACGGATCACACGGCGCCGGGCGATAGATGGCATCAACAGGCGATTGATTCGGCGGAAGCTACTAGGAGTGGGATGAAACGATTGGCGAGCTCACCGAGGACGAAGAAACGGCAAGCGGTGAGATTGCGGCGGCGACGACGGCGCTGGCTCCGGACACGCACGGGCCTCATCGCTCCAAACCAACGGCGCGAGCTCCACGGAAACGACTGCGCCAAATACGTGGTGAGGTTGGCGCGAAACCGGACGGAACAACGGAGGAAACGGCGGCGACGCGGAGAGAAGGAGCAACGCACCGCTCGGGTGAAAGACGCTTGCGGTGGCGCAAAGCAAAGGGCGTGAGGTAGCAAGACCCATTTATAGGCGAGCCCGCATCAAACGACCTTTGACGCGACGCGGTTTTACGAATGCCGGCGCCGATTCCGCCGGTGCCGTAGGTGAACGCATTGAACGCGAGGGTGGTTCGCCGCGATAAGACAAGGAAAAGGGTAGGGACGGAGAGGGTCCGGCAGAAGAGTGTAAAGGCGAAGCGATTTCATGGGAATGTGGTCGGCGAGGCCCCGGAGAGAGGAGAGAGAGAGCAATGGCGGCGACCGTGGACACGGCGCGACGCGGGAAGAAGAAACAGAGGAGGGAGACGGGACACAAGGGGTCCGCTGGCGAGGCGCAACGATTATGGGCGCAAGGAGGGGCAATGGGAAGCCGGATGGGCGTAGCATGGTCATGCCCAACCGAGGGAAGAGAGGGAGGGAAAGGAGAGGACGAGGCGGCGCTGGCAAGCACGGTTATGCCCAACCGAGGGAAAGAGGAGCGGGAAGAGAGAGGAAAAGGAGGGGCCGAATCGGGCCGAGGGAATTAAAACGCTTTGATTTTCCCAAAAGCATTACTCTTCCAAACATCCTTGATAATTATATAAAAAATACTTAAGAAATAATACTTTAATTCCAAAAATCTATTAATACCTTTCCCAAAATTCCACATGGGATTTGCTTAAAGAAGATAATGTAGGTTAACAAATTACTTATAATTTTTCCAACAATATTTTTACATTGGAGATTTTAAATGCACAAGTTATTTCCAGGATGATGCATGAAGTGACGATGTCATGATGCAATAATGAGTGATTTAACATTTTCAAATTATGCATTTCAGAAATTAATGACGTGCCAAATTGGTTTTAAAAATTTGGGATGTTACACAACATCCCGTGCCCGCCACCGGATCTCTCCCCATCTCTCTACTCCTTCTCTGTATCTCTATCAAACTCCCCCGATCTACTTTCTCTTTCCTACAACTCTCTCACTCTCCTATTTTACACAGCCACCCATGCCCCGATTTTTAGTAAAGTTTCTTAACACATTATTTGTAAATTCCTTGGCACATTATTGTAAATTGATTAGCATATTATTGTAAAGCCCGTTATTGTAAATTTACTATAATTTGAACTCACCAAGATCCTTATAAATACATTACTTGTGGGCTATAGTAAACGTTGCTACCCATGGGATCTTGTTTTATGTCTTGAACTACATATTTATGCTACTCAAAGGATTTATTTGATCAGTTCTGGCTAGTGATTTTGGTACTCATGGACAATAGCATTCAGATTGCATTCAGATTTACTTGGCTAGTGATTTTCGGTACTCATGGACCGAACAAATTACAAGAATTAGGGAAGTCTATAAAATTTTTCTTATCTTCCTTGTATCCACTACTGATTGAATGGTTCCATGGAGAGATTACACACTGAAAATGTTCTATGTTGCATGGCTGTACAATTCATAGTTAGTTAATTATACCATTGTAGAATGTACAAAGCATTTTCAGCATGTCCAGATGTAATATTGAATTCGCTATTTATCCAGATGTAAATGTTCATGTCCAGAATGTCCATATGTCTAGTTGAGTGAATGTAACATGAGTGAATGAGGCTCAGGCTTTATGTATGAGTTTGTAACCAAGATTGTACATCTTGTCCTCTGAAAATGGAATGATACAAGGACTTAATGTTTGAAAATAAAACTGAATTCCCTGCAAATGCACTTGATTACAGATACACACTTGATTTCCTGCAGTACATTCAGACATTGAGACCTTTATATTTCAGCTCTAGATCAAGTCAAAACACATGTTCTTATAGTAAACATGTGTTCTTGTCTTTTTAAGACACCTGCCACGTGATGATAATTTTATAGTAAACAAAGGTTCTGACTCCTGTAAATCCATGTGCTCATTATAGTAACTATTATTTTCAAGTCTATTTATAAAAATCATTACATGCTACCCTTTTTTCATAGTGCCAAATGAGGATGTCCAAGATGAAGTAGAGGGCAGTGATGATGGCACAACGACTGCAACGGACAAAGGTGATGACATTGCCCAAACAATAGAGGTTCTAGGCAATTAATTTTTTAGCAGAGACATGTGTGTTCATGTCTTTCAAGATACCTATCACATGATGATAATTTATAGTAAACAAAGACTCTGACTACTGTAAATCTATATGCGCATTATAGTAAATATTGTTTAATTGTGCATAAGAGATCCTTACATGCTACCAACATTTGTTTTATAGAAAATCTCTCTAAACTACTCCCATATTTAGAACCTGCTAAGTTTAGAGATTGGCATATGTTTCCCAACCCTGCCTCTATATATCGCCCAAATAATATTTTTTACTCCAACAAATCTATATTTTATTCTACAAATATGTTTTACTATGTTACTGCATTATAGTAAAGTACAGTAGCAATTATAGTAAAGAAAAATTTATTTGGTAAATCCAGTCAAGAATTGTTGGAAAAAATATCAAAAATACATTCGTTATTGTAAATTGGATAACACATTATTGTAAATTTTATTAGCACATTATTGTAAAGTTCATTATTGTAATTTTACTATAATTTGAATTAAGCAACATCCTACTAAATACATTCCTTTTGAGCTATAGTAAACGTTGGTTCTCAACTATAGTAAACCATTTTACAGGAATTTTTTTTACTCCGACAAATAGGGTTTACTATTTTTTGTATTATAGTAAAGTGGAGTAACAATTATAGTAAACCAAAATTTATTTGCCAAGACCGGCATAGTTTTGTTGGAAAAAATGTAAACAACACGTATGTGAAAACGGTTCGTACATCGGAACTCGCAATCAACGAGAAAAGTAGAAATAAGAAGAGAAATTCACATAATTAAAGCAACATGTGCTTGCAATAGGGTAGCAATCTGACCAATTTTTTTAGGGCGTGTCTACCAGCCCGCTGGCAAGCCTGCTGTCGCCGAGCTCAACCACGACGAAGGCTACAAGCGCAACTCAAAGCGACGGGTATTAGCAAAACCGATTTTTTTATCAGTGTTTATGATATTTTTAGTGCAAGTTTACAATAACGTGCATACAAGTTTACCATAATTTCTCTGATGGAATTTGCGAGCGTCGAGAGGGTGAAGTGACATGTGGCAAGATTTAAACATGAGAGTACTTTAGCTAAAGTACTCCTAGGAGTACTATAGCTCTGATTTTGTAAATAAATTTTATTATTAATTGATTATCGAAGTTGCATTTAAAATACCATGTAAATACCCAAAACGACAAGTTTTAGGAAAGAGAGAATATATTTGAGGCATCATTGATCAATGTGATTTTATGCTCGTATGAAATAATTTCAACATTTTATAAAACGCCCAGTGCTATCAAGACAAGATCTAGATGGGTGAGGTGTATGGAGGTCTTATCAAAACTGTCCGTTTTTTCTCTTTTTTATAACTCTGAATATAGGATGAATTTGAACTTGAAATTTTAACCAGAGATAGAGTAAGTTGAAGAGTACATGTATAAATTTTTTCAGAATTTTTTACAACTTTTGGTAGTTCGACTGCATGGCGATTGCACCGTTTGGCTGATTGCACAGCATATGTACCCCAGATAAAATCAGTACACATGCATGTGCGTACGACAGATGTGGGCAACTGGGCATGAATGCATGATCGTCGCTTTCCGAGCCAGTTCACGCGCGCATTAATTGCTCCCACGCCTGCATGCTGGATCGCCGCTGAGAGACAAGAGATCTGCAATACGCGCAGAGCGATAACATATCAATTTGGATCCCAACGGGGACATACGCGCAGAGCGATAACATATCAATCCGGCGACAGCGGGGTGGGGGTCGCCGGAGTATATCGGATAAGTGCACCGTTGAATGCAGATATCGGGCACGACCCCGACACACGCACATGCGGTCTTGCAGGCAAATTAAGAGAGGATTGAATGAGTTGATCGCTGCTTGTTTGATTGCCCAGCCACTTGATTTGTGAAGGTAAATAATTTTCCAAAAACTGATGATCACATCAACGTTAATGCCTTCGGTTCGGTACACGTGGTTCTAAGCATATCTAAAACCGTCTAACAAGCTGTTGGATCATATGTTACGGCTGCCCACAACACACTCTCATGCATTTCTTAAAATAAAAAAAAAGCTGCTCCAAGACTCCTTACTCGATCTTGCGCTTTTTACCCATTCTCATCATCCCTCTCTCATTTGTCTCATCTTTTCTCTCGCTACGAAAAACAGGATGCAGCAGCGCGCGCGGGGTGCTTTTTTTTTTTATATGAGATCATGCCGACATACAAGAGTATACTACGATGATTATGGGAAAAAAGATCACACCACAGGACTACGTACAGGAGGCGTCGGATCTCCCGACGGTCTAAGGATGTGTTTGGTTGTACCACGCTGGACCATCCAGCACGAGGTTAGGAATGGGATAGATTGATAATGCATGAATTTATCCATGCACTGGTGTTTGGTTGTGTTTTTATTAACCAGGACCAACCGGGATGCTCTCAAGAATCTGTCGGACAGTTAATTAAAAAAATTAAAAGCCACAGACCAATCCATCCAGAAATTACTGAGCTCAACCACAAGCTGATCATTCATACATGAATAATCATGTCAATTTCATTCAACACAATCTGTGCAAAAAAAAAGAACCTTTGCAGAATTTCTCAAGTTCAATGTAATTAAGCAACCATCTGAAGGCAAATCTACTGAACTCAAATCTCCAATAGGCATTGATCGCTGTGCAAAATTACTCTAAATCACATGATGCTGCAGGTTGTTGGGTCCTCCTCGCTGATGAGCTAGCAGGCCCTGTACGAGTCGCCGTCGTAGCACCCGCCGTGCCCCCTACTTCCTCCGCCACCTTCCCCTTCTTCCCTCCTGGCCCCATGTCGACCCACGCCGCGCCGCCGTCGCCGGGGATGAGGAGGTGCGCCGCCGTTGCCAGGGATGCGTAGGGCGAGGAGGTGGCGGCGCGCGTGTGTGGTGGTGGTGGGTGGGGGTGGGGGGTAGGCGCATGGGGGAGGAGGAGATCGGGAGGTGACGGCGCTAGGCCATGTCGGCGGCGGCGCTAGGTCACGGGGAGAGGAGGAGGAGGAAGCGCTCGGGAGGGGAGGGACGAGCAGAACTCTCCTCCTTCCACAAGACGAAGCGGTCCTCGCGGTAAAGCATCGGGCTGATCCTCTGGACTGGGACAAGGGGATCCTATTTGGATCAACCAAACAAAAAAGGGATCATGCTGGACGGGACCGTGCCGGTCAATGCTACCAAACACACCCTAAGCCGTCGGGAGAACCTCAAACTTCCGTCAACTTGGATCCTAACGGGGACATACGCGCAGAGTGATAACATATCAATTTGTGCCGTATATTTTTTTTTCTAGTGCTAAACATGCACCTTTCCTTGCCTATATATTTATATTAGTAAAATTGCAAAACTCCTATTTAAATTAGAACTAAGAATTTGAAACAAACTCCATCTCTATTATTTCTGGTTTTAGATAAACCTAATTCTACTCAAAACTACACAAACTATTTTTACCATATCATGATTAGAACTAACTATCACCCCCTAATCTTGGTCCTAATCTCCTGACGCGTCTCCACGAATTTGATGCAATCCAATGTCTTGATAGAAATCTGTGTTCTCGCACAGTTCCCACGGCAATCTGACGTGTACACAACCTTAACGGGCTGCAGCTAGCCCAAACTTATCCTTCAAGTTTCTTTAGCATACTCGGTTGTTGTCGTCATCGTTGTCATTGTTGCATAGTACAACATTTTGAACGAGCTTAGATTTAAGTGGAGCCACTTCGACACTGACAAGGTCATTTAAAACTATACTAGAAAACCACTATCGTCGATGCCATGTTTATCTCCTCCTTCTTTGTATTAGCTGTCTCCTCTATAGCATAGAAAGGATCTAACACCACCACATCTGGTGGTTCGGTTGAAGTTCCGTGTGATGTTTCTTGTTTGAACATATCATGTATCACAACCTCTTCATGCTACATATGTTCAACTAACCTTTCTTTGAATCTTTTTATCTTCGTGAGAAGCTTCCTACTTCACTCATAAACCCTTAAATATTCATGGTGCATGATCACTTTGCATCTGCCTTTGACAAAATATCCCAAACAGATTACATTTTTAAAGAGACTCGGTATAAAATATACCTTGGGGGCAACACGTTATTCTCTGTTCTTGCACTGCAGAAGAACCGACCCCTTCGCCTTATTCTCCACAATTGATCCATCACCAAATTGAATTTGTTCTTAAAAACTCTCATCTAGCATTCAAATAATGACCTTTGTCCTGTCTTGTGTTTGCTTGCAGCATTGTTCAAATACAACTTCGTGGATGTAGATTGTGTTATACTCTCCTCACTCGATCTCAACATCATCTTCTCTTTACTTAAAAGCACTATGCCACTTTTTGCACGTACGTGGAGAGAAGTAGGCATGATTCATAATCGATGTCCTCATGTATGAGATTCGCCTCCTCTTTGCACCAATCTCGATTACGATGATGCTTCCGGCAATCGGATGCATAGGGCCCATATAGATCGCAGTTAAACACTTGGTATTGCTTTTGCACCACCGAAGTTCTATTTGTTGTTTCTGGATTTGTCATTGTCGGTATCACTTGACTAACCATCGCTGTCAGTATCGCTTGACTAGTCATCATCGCCCAACCACTTGTATCGATGTCCATAATAATGGTTGCAAATGTTTTTTTTAACTTGAGATCATGCACAGCTACTAGAGTATACTATGGTTGTGGGACATCAATTCACTTGAACAGCTAGCTCATGAACCCGCGGTGTATAAATAGGACCCCCACACTTGAACTATATGCTTCAGACATAGCTAGCTATCAACGATGAAACAAGCTATACTCAGCATGCACTTACTTGCATCGTTCGTCGCGCTGGTTTTGGTTAGTTTATAATGCATACCAATCACTATTCCATTCATATATATGCTTTTGTTAATTTAGTTCTTGCTCTAGCTTTTGATATCTGCGGCCGCATAGTACAACGTATATATAAGACATTCAAAACTCTTAAGATAATTTTATACTTGCTTTTGTAAAATAAGTTTATATAGTCGCAATAAATCTGAAATGTGGTTATTTTATTTTCTTCTACATACACAATCTAGCTAGTTAGAATTTGTAAAAAATTGTTATCATTGGGTCTCGACGTTATGGTGTTCGATCACATGCATAGAAGGAATATTAGCGCCACCAGGTGACTTCAAACCATACTAGTTAGTACTCCATTAAGCACTGGCCTATATATGCCTCTACGCTGCCTTGGTTTGGGTTGTGTGTCATCCACACTATTGGCCGGTCGGTGACAAAGGTAACTTCGACCAATATATGTGCCGTACATATAGGCATTTTTTTCTTTTCTGAATGACATACATATATATATACTGATGTGTGCAAGTCAATGCTTTAAAATCCCTTAGTATTATTTTTCAAAAAGAATGACCTATGGGGTGACACTTGCAGATCATAATGGTTGAAGGGCATCCAAATAAAATTTCATCGATAGCCAAGGAAACTGTAGCTCCAAACCCCGTGGTTAAAGCAATGAAATATTGGCAGACAATTATTCCCAATGCTCCCATGCCGCCAGCCATTCTTGACCTCATTATTCCAAAAAGGGATGACAAGAAGTTCACCTCTCAAGCTGTTGGGAAGGGGCACATGGAGAAGCCTCCGACCATAGAGGAGGTCAACTATGACTGGAAGTTTCCACTTGTATATTATGCCTCCAAAGAAGTGGGAGATGCCGAAGTACATACAATACCACAATCTAAAGATAGGGATGACAAGAAGCTCATCTCGCGAGCTATCGTAAAGGGGCACAAGGATAAGCCTCTGACCACAAAGGAGGTCAACTATGACTGGAAGTTTCCACTTGTATACTATGCCTCCAAAGAAGTGGGAGATGCTGAAGGACATACAATCCCACAATATAAAGAAAATGATGACAAAAAACTCACTTCTCGAGCTGTTGGGAAGGGACACAAGGAGAAGGCTCCGACCACAGAGGAGGTCAAATACGACTGGAAGTTTCCACTTGTATATTACGCCTCCAAAGAAGTGGGAGATGCTAAAGGTGATTTTTATTGTTATTGGCTATACATATTTTTGAAGTTTTTTTTGCACTAAGTACCAATAGTTACGTACATATGTAAATCACTGGATGCATCCACAACTGACGTAACATCATTCAATTGCCATTGCAATGTAGTTATTAATTGCATCACAGTTAATTCTAGACTTGTGATCGAATTCTTGTTGTGAATCTGCGGTCCAGGGGAGAAGCTTGAGCACGTACACAGCAGCAGCAGCAGCAGCAGCGACGGCCACGGCGCCGCCACAAATTCAAACGCTGGCATATTTATGTTCGAGGAGGAACTGATTCCAGGTGCAATGCTCACTGCGCGTATAGCATCATCCAGCCCCTACCGCCCCCCGCTGCTGAAGCGCGAGATCGCCGAGTCGCTCCCGCTATCCTCCAAGAATTTCACCGACATCGTCGCCATGTTCGCGCCGGCGTCGCTGACCATGCTGGACGACATCAAGTTCACCCAGGCCGTGTGCGAGGACCCGAGGCGCGTCAAGGGGGAGAAGAAAGCGTGCGCCCCGTCCGTGGAGTCCATGGTCGACCTGGCCACCTCCATCCTTGGCACACGCGACGTCAGGGCCATGTCGTCCGACGTGCCCGTGGAAGGCGTGCCGGCGCGGCGGTACCGGCTCGCCGCCGTCAGGAGAGCCACCGGATCTCAAAAGATGGTGACCTGCCATGGCATGCGCTACCCGTACGCGGTGTTCATGTGCCACTCCATCTACCCCAGCAGGTCCTACTACGTGACGCTGGCGGCCGGCGACGGCTCGCCGCCAACGGAGGCGCTGGTCATGTGCCACCTCGACACGTCTTCGTGGGCGCCCAACCACTACTTCTTCCAGTTCACCCGCACGAAGCCGGGGGAGAAGGCGGCATGCCACTTCGTCAACCGGGGCACCATCGTCTGGGCGCCCAACGGGAAGCAGGGAGAGGCGCAGGCCGCCGAGTAGATCGTCGATCACCCTGGCTTCACTTCCGTTCTGTTCTGAGATGCAGGCTGCATGATAAATAAATCGCAGGCTTCGATATATATTATCGTCCTGCGGAATGCCCTGCCGATCGTGTTCTAGGACTACTACTTGTACTTGTAGTTGCTGCTCTTGGTTGCATGCACTGTGCTACTTGTTATGTAAGTCTACTTGCTGCGGTGCGACAATTGCTTCCAACGGCAAGTGAGCTTGAGAGGATATGGCATCTTCGGCTCTGCCTCCCGCTTCGTCGCTTGGCCCTTTGGCAGCGGTGGCAAGGCCACCGCCACCCTGCCCTCGGCCACACCTATGAGCACGGCCACCAAAGCCCTCGTCGCCGCCCCCTCTTCCTCTCTCCATACCTCGCCATCCTAGGGTCATTGTGAGCCCTCACCCTCCCCTTTTTGGTGCCATCACCGCCTCCACATCAGGACAGTTGCTCCTCCGCAGGTCCTACGTAGAGGTCACTATCTCCCCCCTCCTTAGGATTGGTAATGGGGCGGGTTCAAACGGGTTTAATGGGGTGGGCTTTAGTTTGGGTTTTTCTACGGTGGGTGAAAACGGGTTGAGCTAATAAACGGGTTGGTTTCTGCCTTCAAACAGACACTCCGGATGCAACCAAACTCCGTTTTGGACGTTCTTTGGCTTCATGGAAAGCTGTTGAAATTATCTTTCCAACGCATCTAGTCACGACTTCAAATTCCATCTAGATCATGATCATCAGGAATTGTCAAAATAAGATGACGTACAAAATCTGTATTCAAGCTATCGCCGTATCAGAGTCGGGAAGTGAGCTCTTGGCGTACTACTTATGAGTAGATGGCCGTGACGTTCCCCAACCCGAGCGGGAGGTGTTGTTGTAGTTCCCCCCAGATTGGATTTGATCCGAATCCGAGAGGTGGATTGAGTTCGCCGAAGTCATTGATGACGTAATCAGCTCTTAAAGCGGGAAGCCTGGCCAGGGGCGAAGACGATGGTGACTCCGTTGATCGATGCCATCGAGCTTGATGAGATTGATATTGACGCTTCCCCTACCTGCCGCGCCAACTGTCCACGGGTGTTTAACCGGGGGTTATCGTCGGCAATGAATTTAAATGGGGTGATGCGCTGGATCAAACTCGATGGTAGCACAAGACAGGGGGGTCTTTTATACAGGTTCAGGCCCTCATCGATAGAGGTAATACCCTAGTCCTATGCTCTGTGGTATTATATGGGATATATGTGTATAAGATGACCAGGATATCTCTCATATGTTGTGTTCTCAGCCTCAAGTTGTGTTATGAGACGAGGGTAT
This sequence comes from Raddia guianensis, assembly GCA_036346415.1. Lineage (NCBI taxonomy): Eukaryota > Viridiplantae > Streptophyta > Magnoliopsida > Poales > Poaceae > Raddia > Raddia guianensis. Next base: position 40,965,384 of record CM070539.1, read on the forward strand.
TGCATTGGTTGCCGAACTATGGCCCCCTACCCCCTTTATATAGTGGAGCGGGTGGGATTACAAGGAGGAGTCCTGGTTAGTCATGAGGTAGGATTCCTATCTCTACCCTCTGACCAAATATGTAGTTATCCGAGATTACAATTGTATCTTCCCTATTAGGGATAGACTTCTATCTTTATATCTTTCCTTGCTAGGCAAACCTTCTAGAGTCTGAGTGGTACCCGTCCTTATCCACCCGACTTGGTCCATCCCTTGTCGGGTGGTCTTTTAGGCCTGCCATGTGGGTACCTGTGGTCTATGTTATCCACACTCTGGTTTTAAGCAAAACACCGATGAGTCCATTTTGGTCGCCTCGGAGCGACTCCAGGAGTATATACTGGCTTGCCCCCACCACAGGATGCAAGACTAGTTTATCTTCCAAAGTTTCTACCAAGGGCTAAACCACATGGCACGTGAATACCTTGATGTTGCTTTCCGGCGGAGCTTTCTTTTGACTCAGTGTGAATGCCGTGCGCACTCTCATACAGAAGATGGTCTCAAGCCAATGGAGCGATGAACGCCTCCAGCCCCGCACATGAGGAATCCACCAAATAGATAATATGGATATGCTCGCGGCCAATATGGACCTTTTGATGAAAAAGCTGGAATCACCACCGCAGACTGTCCAGGCTCTTGAATCTTACATGACCTGTGAGGTTTGTGGGAGTTTTGGGCACTCGGGATATAACTGCATCGAAACCCAACCAGAGGAATATGGCATGAATATTCCTTATCGGGAGTGAGTTAGATTGTGTGTGTTGTAGACCGTTGATCCTCAGATCAAGAGTTGAGACAACCCCAAGTGTTTGGGGGTCTCACCCTTGAGGCTATAAATAGAGGGGGAAGGGAGCACCTCTTCCTCACCCCTTTGAGTTAGAAATTTCAGATTTATGACAAGGGTGTGTGGGAGAGAGAGGGTGGCACCTGCGAGTGTTTGTGGCACAAATGCGGCTTGTAATCTTCCAACTATCCATACAATCAAACCTCCGTCCTTCAAGTTCATGGCTCGTTCTTGCTTGTACATATGTTTTGATCTTGTTGCTTTGTTGGTTTTGTTATAAATAGTTTATTTTTCCTTCTCTCCTTCTTTATACTTCTGATCAGTGATGTCTTGAGGTTTCTCATGTGGTTTTACATCTCTCTTGCACTCTAGTATTGACTAGAGATCAAGTTTTTCACCAAGTTGCAAATCTGTGTAGAACTTGTTCTTTACGTAGCAGTCAGTGTTTGATTTGTAAGTCATTTAGAAAAATTATTTTTGAGTTTTTACACTTGGATCAGTTCCGTGATTTCCATATGTATCAACACAAAAATTTTGAAGTCATAGAGATTCTCCATTAGGGTGCAGTGAGGTGAAAACCGAGCCTCAAACTTTCTACACGAGATATGTGATAGGGTGTAGTGTTTGCTCTTTCCTGATTTTTATGCAAGGTGTTTTCGGAGATTTTTGGTAGAGTGCTTCACGACTCATAGGTTCATAGGGAGAACATTTTCCAAAAATTTTGGAGCACCAGAAACCCACCATCTCTCTGCTCGAAGTAAAACAAATTCAACCAAATCTGCTTTTGCTTTATCAGAAAGTGGCTTTATTAGAGTAAGATTCGAATTGATTCTATTTTGTTTGAACAATTGACAACTAGGATTTGATTGAAAAAATCCCCACAAATTCCATGGCTCTAATCCTAGAGGTACACATAACTGTCGAAGTTGTTCAGGTTTTCAAAGCATCGTGAGTTCGAGGAGCACCGGTCCGAAGAAAAATCTTCAAGGCTCCCATTCACCCCTGGTCACAGTAGTGGGTTTTCGACTATTATTAGAGCGATTTTCAAGATTTTGTTTCTTTTGCATGATTTTCACCGATATTTTGAAACCTTTCCGCTTTGAGTTATGGCGGATAAGTATTCCACCAAACTTTTGTGTTCTCCGGAGATGATTTTCCTTATTGGAAGACGAGGATGGAGGTGTATATTATGGCTCAGGGTTACAACATTTGGCTGAAGGTGAAGAATCCTTATGTGCTGCCTGAGGAGGATAGGGCCGGGGATTGATCTAATGTCGAGCTCAATGCGAAACCTCGAAACTACACCATTCAAGGCCTAATACGAGGGGAGTATGAGCGAGTTGCTCACATCACATCCGCTCACTCCATCTGGTATACCCTCCATACTTACCATGAGGGGACAGACCAGATCAGGGCAGTGAAGCAGGACCAACACAAGAGGGAATACAATCGATTTGCACAAAAGACGGGTGAAATGTTGTATGCTTGTTTCAGCCGGTTCACAAAGATTTTAAGAGAACTCCGTTTGGTAGGCACGGCCTATATCTGTTCGAAGAACGCTAGACACTTTCTTTCTACCTTAGATTTGAAAGTCTAGGATGTGAAGGTGACCGGCGGTCAACTGATCTCTCAAAGCTGACCTTGGATGGGATCTACTCGAATCTCAAGACTCATAAACTTAAGCATATTGCAAGAGAGTCGGGTCTTTTATCCACAACTTTGATCGCTGACCCTTCTGTTTCTTCTTCGGCTGATGTGGGTTTCTCTTTTAATGCTTTCTGCAAGCTGTCCAATGATCAGATGGACAATATTACAGAGGACCAGCTCGTGCTGTTAGTAAGAAAATTCTCTCATGCTTATAGGTGGGTGATCAAGCGCAGACGGGGCATCTTTAGGTGCTTTAGGTGTGGTGGCCTCAACCACATCAAGCGCGACAAGCTCAGAGGAGGAGACAAGTACGACTACACCGTGCCAACCCGAAACAACTTCATCAACAAGAACCGCAACTTCAACGATCGCAAGGATGAGAAGAAAAAGAAGAATCCCAAGCTATCCAAGGTACGTTGCCTGGTCGAGAATGTATTGGCCACTCTGGATGAGGCCAACCTCTCCAACAAGGAAGACGAATGATCAGATGATGGAGATGACAGGCAACCGGATAACGACGACGTCAACTACACCAGCATGTGCTTCATGGAAGATGAGAACGACAATTTCGAGCTGTACACTGACTCCAATGATATGGTAGGTCCCACCTTCGACCAATTCATTGAGGTCTTCCTCAAGCTGGATGATGAACTTGCTAAAAATAGGTCTAAGTGTAAGAGACTTGAGGAGGAAGTATCTTGTCTTACTTCTAAGCTTACTAATGTGAAGTCCTTGATGTCCTCTTGCCCTACTCCAGTCGACTTTGATGGCTAGAAGGAGTGTGATAAGCTCTCTAAGGATTTGAATGCGCTTGAAGCTTTGCAAAGAAGTGTGGTTGCAGATTTTGATTTCCTCAAGAGAGTAATGCTAGTGTGCTTCCATATCTAGATGAAACTAGAGAAACTTTGCTTGTTGCTACTTCTGCTTCTGAAATAAAGCCTACTTGCATGATTGATTCTTCTATGATTTGTCCTGATCTTGCTGCACACACTACAACTAAGAACCCTGTTAGCTCAGATGAGAGCTGTAGCTTCTACTCTGCTGATGCTACATGTCTAGATTACACTTCTTTGGGTTTAGAAAACATGAACTTGCGATATAAAATCTCTAATTTGGACAATGTCCTGCTTGTTGCATCTTCCTGTGAACGTTGTGAGGAGCTTGATGGAGAGTTGGATAGTGTTTATAAGGATATGAGTGTTAGATATTAGGGTAGACTAATTGAGGTTCAGAACGCCAAGTGTGTTTCCTATCATGCTCTCAAGAGCGAAGTCAATATGCTTAGCGATAGCTGTCATAAGGGTTTGGGTATGGGGAACATAGATGAACATAACTCTTCTGACTCTTCCTGCTCTTGCGAGTTTAAATCCTCAGCTTCATCAAGAGTGTGAGTATCTCATGAGCACTCTTGAGAAATTTATTGTGGGCAAGAGGAAGCTAAACTTCATTCTTGATAAAAGCAAAATTTCAACGGGTAGAGGTCTTGGGTATGATTGGCTTGAACATGTCAAGAAATACCCTCCTAGAATCCATGGTCTAGATGCAAATGGGCAAAAATTGGTTCTTACGGAAAGCGTTCCTAATACCATTGTCTTCAGGTCTGGTAGCTAGGGTAATCAGAGAGTGTCTTGTTGTGAGGCTAGTCGAGACTGCTGTGTCCGAGAGTCCACCACAGAATGATAGTTCCAATGTTACTCCGGTCCATATGGGATAGGCGAAGGAGTCATTTGCACTTTCTACGATAGGATAGGACACACTCAGAAGCACTGTTTCCATCGTGCCAAGTAGGCACGCTAGGAGCGTAGGAAAGCGGGCAAGATTCAAGGCCTTTCAAAGGCACCCGCACCTAGGGTAGCTTCTCCTCTGGTTAGAACGGTGGGTAGATTGCCAGGAGTTGGAGCCCAATCTTCTAATGCCTATCCTATTGTCGGTTTGGGGCGTGAGCAGCATCGTCCTTAGTTCACGCCTCCTGTTAGCAACAAAGGTGTTCGTCCGCAACGTGAGGTGCCGACTTCATGGTGGAGGACTACTGGATACATCTGCCTCGACTCAACAATAAAATGTTCCACGTCTAGCGCAGGGACGTGCTCATACTAGCGGAGTTGACCTAGTTCAGGTAGAGTTTACTCGTTTCGGTCACGTGACATGGTATTGGGTTGCAAAGACAACACTTTTGTTTCCCAATGTTGAGCCACGTTTCTTTACTCGTTGACTCAGGCATGTCGGGTTGGGAATGTGGACTTGTGGATCATCGATTCCGATTGTTGTCGTCACATGACCAGAAACTTGTTGGTTCTCATCCCTGGTTCGTGAGCCCCAAGTTGACAAAATCACTTTTGGGGATGCTTTTTCAGGTCGTGTGCTCGCCCAAGGCTCTATCCAAGTTAGTGATCTAGTTGTACATAAGGATGTGGCCCTTGTCGGCAAGCTTCGCTATAACTTGCTTTTGGTTTCTCAGCTAACTTATGAGCGCTTTGAGGTTCGATTTAATCATAATGAAAGTTGTATTCTTGATTCTTCTGAGAGTTTTGTTTGCGGGATTCATAGATTTGGAAGAGTTTCGTGTTGATTTCTGATCTTTAGTTGGCTTTTCTAATTACTTGATTGCTTCAGAGTCCTGTGACACCTTCTTCTGGTATAGGATACTGGCTCACATCAGTTTTGATCACCTGACCAGAGGTAGCGGCCAAGATTTGATGCATGGTTTGCCCAAAGTTAAGATGATCAATTAGGGATGAAAATGGTACGGATAATTTCCGACCGTCCGACCGACCGAGGCATAATAATATCTGAAAATATTGAGTCAGATAATTTTATGGCTATCCGAATCCGACAAGGCGGATACGGTATGGATACAAATAATATCCGATGGATATTATCCGAGCTTTTCTTGGATAATATCCGATGGATAGTATCCGATTAGCTAAATCCATCTATAAACTATCTCTATTATATTTCTATAGGATAAATGACTAACACATATAACAACTAGATGTATGTGATTTTACATTTTTTTGCTTTATCGGGTATGATACTTACACACAATCATTTTCATGACTATGAGCCATAATGTTTAGTCACAAAGAGATAACTATATGTATTTGGATATACTTATTTCTTTAGTATATGTTTTCACGTATTATCCGAGAGAGTATCCGCGTCCGATCCGTATTTGCATCCAATATTATTCGTATCCATATTTGTATCCGGTACTATCCGTATCCGTATCCGTATCCGGTCAAACTAAATGGATCAAATACAATATGAGTGGTTTCCGATCCGTATCCGATCTGTTTCATCCCTATGATCAATGATACAGTTTGTGCTCCTTGCCGGCATGGAAAGATGGTTGCCGCTGCGCACCCACCAGTCACCAGAGTGAACAACTGGGCAATTGCTCCATATGGACACTATTGGTCCTTCTCGAGTGCTGGTTGTGTTCGTTGATTTTTTATGATACTCTTGGGTTTACTTCATGGTAACCAAGGTCGAAACATTTGATCATTTTCGATCCTTGGCCCACAGGATTTCTGTTGAGTTCAAAGGATCGCTTCGCGCAATTCTTTCAGACAACGACACTGAATTCAGGAATGCATAATTTGAAAGCTTCTGTTCTGATTCTGGTGTTGAGCATCAATTCTCTTCTCCGCACATCGCACAACAAAATGGTGTTGCGAAGAGGAAGAATCGCACTTTCCTAGAGATGGTTAGAACTATGCTTGATGAATATTCTACTCATAGACATTTTAGGGTTGAGACTGTTTCTACAGCTTGCTATGTTTCAAACAGGGTGTTTTTGAGATCCAAATTACATCGCATATCCTACGAGCTTCGATATGGGCACAAGTCTATTGTTTCACATTTTATGTAGTTTGGATGCAAGTGCTTTATTTTGAAGTCTAAAAATTTGGACAAATTTGAATCTCGAATGGCATTTTCCTTAGTTATACAGCTTCTGCGTTTAATTACCATGCCTGGGATAGTGTGAGGCGTAGGGTAGCAGAGACTTGTGAGGTAACTATTAATTAGGCTATGCGAGAGTCATGCTCAAATATATCTAGATCCGACTTTTTCTTTGAGCCTATCTTTGTTGAGCAGGGAGTCATTGGAGATGACGGTTCTACAGAGCCTGACCTCGACTTGACTCCACCGGTGGCGCTTTCAACTTCTAGCGATGTTTCTCAGGATCACCCCTTACCTTCTGCTTCTACTTAGCTCTCATCTTTTGCTTCTAGGCTCTCACCTATAAAATCTTCGCCCAGTAGCTTTGAGCCTACCTCTCTTGCTCCTGAGGTAGAGGCCACTTCTAGGGCTCATCAACATATCCAAAAAGACCATCCCCTCTAGCAGATGATCGGTGATTTAACCGAGAGGATGGTAACCTGATCAAAGTCAGGACTCACTTACCTTTGCTTCTCTGCTTCTTTTGTTGCCTCCTTTGAGCCGAAGGATGTCACCCATACTCTTTCTGATCCCTCCTGGGTGAATGCAATGAATGATGAGTTGGAAAATTTTGAGGAACAAAGTCTAGCAGCTTGTTGTACGACCTAAAGGACATAATATAATATGTACTAAATGGATGTTAAAGAACAAGCAGAGTGAGGATGGGGTAGAGGTCAAGTATAAAGCTTGGTTGGTTGCTCAAGGTTTCTCTCAAATAGATGGGATCGATTTTCAGGAGAACTATGCTCCTGTTATTGCTAAACATTATTCCATCAGGATTCTTGCTACATTTATGGCATCCAACAATTTCAACTTGTTTCAAATGGATGATAGAAGTGCTTTCCTGAATAGATATGTTAAGGAGCAAGTAAATGTTAAGAAATTGGGTTTGAGAATTTAAGTTATGCTAATTATGTATACAAACTTGATAAGGCTCTATAAGGGCTAAAAGAAGCACCCAGGGCCTAGTGTGAGAGACTGAAAACTTACCTGGTGAGCAACAGGTTTGTGATGGGTAAGGTAGATCAGAATTTTTTACCCACAGGATTGGTGCTGACTTAATCCTGTGCAAGTTTATGTGGATGACATAATTTTTGTTGGTTCCTCCCCTACTCTTGTTTCTGAGTTCTCAGAGGTGATGAGCTCTGAATTTGACATGAGCATGATGAGGACACTGAAGTTTAGATAGATACCGGAGGGCACTTTCTTTCACTAGAGCAAATACACTAAAGACCTGCTGAGTCGGCTTGTGATGTCTTATTACAAGTCAGTCTCTACTCCGATGGCGACCACCACAGCTTCAGGGACTGATGAAAATGGTGAACCCGTTGATCAGAACGAGTATCGTAGAATGATCGGCTCCTTGTTGTACTTTACCTCTTCTCGACCGGACATACAGTTTGTTGTGTATCTTTATGCCCGCTTTCACGCTTCAACTAGATGTCTCACCTTTAGGCGTTGAAGCAGATCTTCCGCTATCTCCGTGTGACTGCAGAGTTTGGCCTTTGGTTCTCTGTTGCCACTTGTCTATCTCTCAGAGCCTTCTCAGATGCAGACTTTGCTAGCTGTATGATAGACATGAATAGCACTTCTGGCACTTGCTAATTTTTGTCACTTCTCTTGTTTCTTGGTCCTCTAGAAAGCAGTCGAGTGTTGCATAGTCCATTGCTAATGCTGAGTATGTTGCCGCTACTAGCTATTGTAGTCAGGTGATCTGGGTGTGCTCTAATGTAAAGGACTTTGGGTTGGTTTAAGCTAGTGTGCCACTTTTTGTGACAACACCTTTGCAATTAACATTGCCAAAAACCCAGTGCAGCACTCTAAGACAAATCATATTGACCTGAAATATCACTTTCTTATAGACCATGTGGAGAAGAGTGATATAATCTTGCAGTTCGTAGATACTGTCGGGGATAAAATCACGGCCCATTGCCATGGCCCACTCCCTGACGGCCCAATCGAGCGACCTCGTGGCTGCTCCTAGAAAACTATCGGGCCCATGTGCATCTGCCAATACGGCTTCTGGCGGCACGGTGCGTAACGGCCTAGGATTTCTGTTTGAGTCCGACTCGAACAAGAGTTCTGCACGGCTACGTAAAGACCCGGACGTGGTTTCCCGGATTGGAGCAGATGTCGTGATCCCCAAGAATTGGAGTATACCTTATATAACGCGGGATGTATTTGCATGCATACGAGTTCGTTACGAGCTTGTGGTCAGCCCGGCCCGATTATCCCTTGGTAGGTCGGTTGTTCAACACTATATAAACAAGGCCCCTACGACATGTAGAGGGGCCAGAAGTCATCAGATCATCGCGTATTACTTCCTGTACACACATAATCTCGTCGAGACCTGTTCGTCTAGCTGAGTTCCCTCTTGTAATCCTCTTTCATATAAAGAAGCACTGGACGTAGGGTTGTTATCTCCCCGGAGAGGCCCCAACCAGGATAAAAACCTTGTGTTTGCTCGTTGCTCGTTGATTGCTGTTTGCCTTGCTCGGCAGGTCTTCTATCTCCCTTTCTCAACAAGCTTAGTTGACTTGGGACCGATATCCCAATCGTCGATAGTTGGCGCCGTCCGTGGGGATCAGTAGATCAAGCCTGTTTGAGCACGTCGAACTCTTTCAACGACCAGGAAAATCTTCCTGAGGGCTATGACTCAGAAGGGCAGGATGTCACATCCCCTGTCAGATCGGATCGATCTCTTCAATCTCGATCGCCTTCCAGATCTGGGACAGAGTTCTCCGGATACGTTCCGGAGATGGTCTTAGATCACGCTCCCGTCATTGACGATTATTACGGAACCGACGATCTTTACGCTGGTTTAGATCTTTCGGATTCCAAGGCTATGTCGATCGATTCCTCTTGTGGTGATACAGTGATGACACCGTCTAGGGTGCCAATACACGGCTGTCGTAGTGTCAACATGGTGGCGCGAAACCTCGAGGATCTGTGCGGGCGCGGCGGCGGCGAGATCGGGCGCCCAATTCGCTTCGGCAACAAGATGGGCTGGCGGCGCTTTCGCGAACAAGATGTTGTTCGCCGCAGCCTGGACGTCTCCATTAATCAGACCTTGGCGCAGATCCGCGATCAGCGCAAGCGACAACGACGCGACCCGCCTCGCGCACCTTCGCCAAGTCCCCCGGCAGAAGTTCCACCTGCCTAGGTCGCATCCCCGCATGACCAGACCTCGGTCGGGCAAAACACGGACGCCTCAGGGATCCTAGGACCCCTTGAGCAGAGTCAGGAACGACTTCAAGCCTTAACAACGGTGGTCAGATCCACCAACCAGGCTAACCTCGTCTTCTTGGGCGATGCTGTTGCTTCTCACCTAGAGCGACTGGCCGAAGGCCTTAAGTCCATATGTGAAGTTAATACCTCCTCCGAGCGTAGATCGGCTGCCGGAAAAACTTCGGACAATGGCGCTCCGATCGATCGTGTGACCCTCGTCACCGTCAAAGGACAACTCGCTACGAGCGAACTTTTCATGGTGGACAACGTTCACCAAGTCCCCGTGGTCGCCGCGACCACAGGGGCAAGCGAGCGCGCGACGATCACGGACGATCCCCTCAGGAGGAGCACATAGTGGCGACTATGAGGAAGGAGCGCGGTGGACTGTCTCGGAGAGAGTTTCTCTAGGCGGAATCTTCCCGTTCAACAAGAGCCCTCCGCGCAACAGGACCAATGTCTTCTCGAGACTAGGTTCTGCAGGAGAAGGTGGTCGGGCGTATAGCCTGGGCTGCAAGGCTTTCTCTGACGAGCTCCGCGCCGTCAGGTGGCCTTCCAAGTTCAAACCCGGCCACGTGGAGAGGTACAATGGGACCCAAAACCTAGAGGAGTTCCTTTCCATCTACGCTACTGCCATCATGGTAGCCGGGGGTGATGTGCTAGTCATGGCCAATTACCTCCCGACTGTCCTTGAGGGCGCTGCTCGGACGTTGCTGTTCAATCAACAGGAAGGTTCCATCCAATCGTGGGACCAACTTTGTGACGCTCTGATCGCCAATTTCCAGAGCTGTTACGTGCGTCTGGGCAAGAAGGATGATCTGCACCAGATGAATGGGGAGACCCTCCGTAATTTCGTGAAGCGTTTCATCAAGATCCGCAAAACGATCCCGAACATCTCGGATGAATCTGTTGTCCGCGCTTTTAAAAACGGAGTCCACGATGAGCGGCTCACCCAGGATCTCGAGATCAATGAGACCTGGACCGCCAATGACCTGTTCAAGGTGGCCGACCGCTATGGCAATACGTCAGAGCGTGTTCAATATAAGAAGGCGTTCGACAAGGACGAGCTGCTCGCCCAGCCTGGTGTAGATGAGAAAAAGAAGAGCAGCAACAATCCTGGTGACAAGAAGTCCTAGAAGAAAAAGAACAAAGGTGCGCAGGATAACACCGTCGCCGGTATAGATCGCGCACCTCCTCCCAAGGATGGGCAGAAGAAGCCCAATAATAACTACAAGGGCAAGAAGCCCGCTCAGGGAGGCAATCAAGGCAAGAAAGGTCCGAGTGAACGATATTGCCAATTCACCAAAATTACGGCCACGATATACGCCATTGCAGGACCTGGACTGCCAAGCTCGAGAATTTCTACAACGGCAAGGGCCCCATGCCCACCCTGCCCGAAGGACAAGCGCCAAGCCGATGGTGGTGATCAGGACGATGAGGATGACTATCCAGAGCCCGTGAACCATATAGCCGTTATCTTTGCCGGCTCCTCGGCATATCCCTCTCGGCGCAGCCTCAAGGACGCTGTTCGGGAGGTCCACAACGTCGAGAAGGGCAAACCAAAGCCCGAGTCGATGAAGTGGACCGAGGTCTCCATCTCCTTCTCTAAGGAGGATTGCCCTATTGGGATGACCAAGCCTCAGCGGCTCCCACTGGTGGTCGCTCCGACCATCAGCAACGCTAGAGTCGGGCGTGTCTTGATCGATGGCGGGAGTGCGCTGGACTTACTTTCAGCAAAAGTCTTGGACGAGATGCAGATTCCTCGTTCCAAGCACAAAGAGGTCGCGATGCCCTTTTTTGGGATTGTTCCGAGAGAAGCTGTTCGGCCGCTAGGGTAGATTGTTCTGCCCGTTACCTTTGGCAGCCCAAGCAACTTTCGGACAGAATTGATCACGTTTGACGTGGTCGATTTTCCATCTACCTACAACGTGATCTTGGGCCGGCCATCTCTGAGAAAGTTCATGGCCGTGTCCCACCATGCATACCATTGCGTGAAGATACCGGGCCCTAGCGGCGTGATCACGGTCAAGGGCAACTACAAAGCTGCTCTAGATTGCGATGAGCAATCCCCTGCCCTAGTCAACCAGCTTCTCCCGCGTGGTCCCGAAGTGCCGCAGACCAAGTCTGCCCGTCCCAAGGTTTCTCTCCAGCCAGGGGGAGAGACCAAGGAAGTTCCACTGTTTCTTAACGATCCTTCCAAGACAGTTGAGTCGGGGGCCAATCTGGACTCCAAATAGAAAATCAAGCTCATTGTCTTCCTCCGAGCTAATGCAGACGTGTTTGCCTGGGAGCCGTCTGACATGCCCGGAGTCCCAAGAGAGGTTATCGAGTACAAACGGCGGTCCGTGGGACAAAAGCCTGATCGCGAAGCTTCGTTGTTTTTGGATTTCAGCGGGGATCATCAAGGATCGACTTGGTAAGTCGCTTTCATTGGTTGATTGATCCGAGTGGCTGGCCAATCCTGTGATTGTAAAAAAGAAAGGCGGCAAGTGGCGGATGTGTGTCGACCACACGGACTTGAACGCGGCTTGTCCTAAGGACAATTTCCCGTTGCCTCGCATAGACCAGCTGGTCGACGCGACTACAGATGCCCAACTCTTGAGTTTTTTGGATGCTTACTCCGTTTATCACCAAATAAGCATCTCCCCCTAAGATGAAGAGAAGACTGCCTTCATCACGCCCTTCGGCACTTTCTCCTATACGACCATGTCTTTCGGTCTGCACAATGCTGGTGCCACCTTCCAACGCTTAATAGAGAAGACTTTCCCAGAACAGCGCGAAAGGAACCTGAAGGTCTATGTCGACGACATAGTTGTAAAGAGCAAGTATGCTTCGGATCATGTAAAAGACCTAGCCGAGACTTTTCGTAATATCACCAGGCACAGAATTAAATTAAATCCAGAGAAGTGTACCTTTGGTGTTCGATCTGGCATGCTGCTCGGCTATGTTATAGGTTCGCAAGGAATTTCTGCTAACCCTAAAAAAATCGAGGCCATTGAAAACATGATGGCTCCGACCACTGTTAAGGAGGTCCAGAGCCTCACAGGGCGAATGGCTGCTTTAAGCAGGTTTATTTCCCGTCAAGGCGAACACGGGCTACCCTTCTTTAAGTCCCTGCGCAAGCACAATGGTTTCGAGTGGACAGAGGAGGTTGATAGATCTTTCAAGATCTAAAGCAATACATGTCCAACCCACCTGTCTTGACTATCCCGCGACATGGCGAACAACTTCTGTTGTATCTTGGCTGTACGCCACAAGCGGTGAGCGCGGACTTGATGGTTGAAAGGGAAGGCATCCAGCGACCAATCTATTACGTGAGAAAGGTACTTCATGGATCAAAGGAGCTCTACCCTGAGGTCCAAAAATTGCTCTACGCCTTGCTCATGTCCTCTAGGAAGCTTCGGCATTATTTCCAGGCGCACCAAATACTGGTCCCGACCAAGTTTCCTCTGGGCGAAATCCTACGGAACAAGGAAGCTGGCGGACGTGTAGCCAAGTGGGCAATGGAACTAGCAGAATTCGATATTCTGTTTGCTGCCGAACTGCTATCAAATCGTAGGTCCTGGCCGACTTTGTCGCTGAATGGACCTGCCCGTCCAAATCCAAGGAAGCGACCGAGCAACCCGAAGAAATCCTCCGGACCATGTTCTTTGACGGCTCGGGCATTGGAAACTCGGGGGCTGGTTTTGTTCTTATCTCCCCTCAAGGAGAGCAACTCCAGTATTCTATCCAACTACACTTTGCGGCAATTAACAACGCCGCGGAGTACGAGGCCCTCCTCGTGGGACTAAGAGCGTGCAAGTCGCTCGGTGTCCAACGACTAACTCTGAAGGGAGATTCACAGCTGGTCATCAATCAGGCAAACAAGGAGTATTAGTGCTGCGATGACTCAATGGCGCGATACCTGGTTGAAGTGAGGAAGTTGAAGCGGCACTTTCGATTCTTCGAGGTGCTCTTCGTGCCCAGGAAGGACAACTTATTGACCGACCAGCTGTCCAAGTTTGGATCCTCACGCGAACCTGCTCCGGCAGGGGTGCTCGTCGAGCACCTTTATAAACCCTCTATCACGTCTCCGGACGAGGCAAAAGAGACAGGTGGTGCTGTCTCCGTCATCGAGCAGGCTGCAGACTGGACAACGCCATTTGTCCGGTACCTTGCGGATGGGACCCCGCTCGACGACGAAGCTTATAAGGTGTGCTAGTCCATACAAGCTTGTGGACGGCATCCTTTACCGGCAAGGTGCCCTGGGAGTACTGTCCAAGTGCATCTCTCAGCAGGAGGGTGTGTTCCTTCTTAGGGACATACACGAGGGTGCCTGCGGCAACCACGCCTCCTTCAGAACTCTGGTCGGCAAGCATTTCACATGGGTTATTACTGGCCCACAGCATTACAGGATGCCCGGGATGTGGTAACTAAGTGTAAGGCATTCCAATTTCACGTCCGAAAGGCCCATAAGCCCGCCCAAGAGCTCCAAACGATCCCCCATCATGGCCTTTCTCCACTTGGCGTCTGGATCTGCTCGACACGTTCCCTAAGGGGTTCAAGGGCTGCAAGCACTTGCTCGTCGCCATCGATACCTTTACAAAGTGGATTGAGGCAGTGCCTATGTCATCTCTTCACGCCAAAATGGTTGTACGCTTCTTTAAAAGCAATGTGATCACGCACTTTGGGATTCCCCACAAGCTGATCACCGATAACGGTCCCCAGTTTAGAAGCGAGCTATTCGAGAATCTGCGAATACCGGGAACCAAGGTTCGCCGCCTCGTGGCACATCCACGAGCAATGGAAGCGATCGGCGGGCTAATGGACAGATAGTCCAGGGTATCAAACGGCGGGTGTTCGCTGCACTCAATCAGCACAACAAAGCCTTGGTCGATGAAGTTCCTTCCGTCCTCTGGCCCGTTCGCACCACAGTCAGCCGGGCAACCGGGGAAACTCCTTTCTAGCTGGTCTACAGTGTAGAAGCCATTTTGCCCGCCAAAGTAGTACTCGGCTCGCCTCGCACGAGCTCGGTCAACATGGTTGACGCAGAGCAAGAGCGCTTGCTAGAACTCGATCTCCTCGAAGGCACACGCGAACGGGCACAAGTCAGAATGGCGCGCTACCAGCAAGATCTTCGCCGGCACGCTGCCAAATCAGTTCGACCAAGGGCTTTGAAGGTGAGTGACCTCGTTCTGCGCCGTGTCCAGAACCTGTCCAATGCCAACAAGTTAACTCCTCGTTGGGAGGGCCCGTTCACGGTCGTTTCTCTTGCTTTCGAGAAATTGTTCGCCTAGCAATGGAGGATGGGAGAGAGCTGACCAGCACTTAGAACATCGACCAGCTTCGTAAGTTCTTTGTGTAGATCTTTCGTTTGTTTCCTTAGCTTTGCGCTTTTGTCAACTTCGCGTCTTAGTTCGTCCAAGTCTCTCGGGCTGCAATGTAAAGTTCAATCCAATTACAGTGAATGCTCGCGGCCCTCTGCGGCCCCTTTTCACATCTTGTCTTCTTAGATTTCTTTCTCTCTGCTAACACTTGATGGCTGCCCGGTCTTACGAACTCTTGTCTCCACGATCTTCAGGTTTTCCCTGCCCGTATCTAGTTTCAGCAAGTTCCTAAACTCAGGGTTGCGTAACACGGCTTTTCGTCTAGCGGCTAAGTCTGCTCTCGTAAGCCCCCTGCGGCGGAGGCACTTACCGCGTTCGGCACAACCACTTGGCAAAGCCTGCTCTTGTAAGCCCCCGCGGCAGAGGCACTTTTCTTGTTCGGTTACCCTATGAATCGCCTAACTTACGTTAACGAGTAGTTCATGAAACAAGTCGATCAAGATGCGGGTGTCGCTCTATCTCTCTACGCACGTGCTTGAATTCGCAAACTTAGGTCTTCAAGCATCGTCCGTACCGAGGGCTAGGGTGTCGCTCTTTTTGCTTGTGCACTTGTTAGAATTTGCAAACTCAGGTTTTCGGACACATGCACAACGGGATTGGAAGTTAGGCTGACGTTCTACCGTTTTTCTGAAAACTCTCTAGCGCTGTTTCACTTTGCTCTTAGTTTCCAGTTCATTCTTGTCTTTTTGCTGCTCTTTTTTGTAGAGAAAAGGTAAGTCTTTATTTCCATCAACAAAAGTTTACAGGTACAAGGCCTTTCGGGTACTGCCCTACTGCTACTTAGAAGCAAGTTGCTCCTTTAACTCCTCAATCACTAACTTGAGGCGCAGGACATCCGCTTGGGCTCTGATCCCTTCTCTCGCTTCAGCTCGGGGACGCTCAGTTTCCTCCTTGCTTTGCTTGCCCTGCCCCGTGGCCTCTGCGCGAAGGACCTCGACCTCTTCGGTCTTGGCATTGCAATGCTTTCGGTCGACCTTCGCTTTCGACTAAAGCGGCTCGGCGGTCTTGAGCTGCTCAGCCAGTTCCTTGACCCTTCTTTCCGCGGTGCTCGCCCTCACGGCCAGCCCGCGAAGCTCCTCGGCCTCTTCCTGTGATACCCACAGGGTAGAGATTTCTCCTGGAGTGCCACGGAAGACTGCCTCTCCTCGGTCAGCTGGGCCTTAAGCTTTTTCACCTTCGCCTTGATCGGCTTGGCTTTTGGCGGTCTGGCGCCCCCGAGCTCCTCGCCTGCAGGGTATACGAAGGCTCCCAGAATGGCGCTACTTTCAATGCCAACGCCTTCTTCAAAATCTTCCATGGTGCCCTGCAAGACCTGAGCAACAGAAGAACAAATCCATCACATTCAGTTGCTCGTGACTTAAAGCGGACAAGTTTCGGTGTTGGGGTTTACCGCTTGAAGCCGATTCTTCAAGTTCTGACGAAGGCGCTCTCCAAGGCCGTGGGTGGTGAAGCCCCGGCTGCTCGGAAAAGCCGCGGCACGATGCTCTCTGTGCTGCGCCTTCCTCTTGTTGGAGCGCGCCCGCCTGGGGGCTCGCCCCCTCTCCCTGGCACCTTCGGTCCTGGGAGGCCTCGCGGCGGTATCCTTGTCGCCTTGGAGCTCCTGCCCCTCCTCTTCTTCATCTGCCCGAGTAACCTCGGGCAAGACCGGCGCCCCTCTACTCGGAGACATCGGTGGGGCCTCGGACGGGACGGCCTGCTTCCCCAGCTCACAGCCATCTCCCTGCTCCCCGGTCGCAAGACTCTCAGCCTGCTCGCCGGATGTTCCCGTCGCCACAGGGATGAGCTGCCCCTGCGATGAAGTGCCTCGTAGGATCGCCTGCTCGGTACCGCCCCGGGCAGCCGGCAGGGCCAAAACTTTGGCCTTGCTCTCCGTGGCATCGTGCCCCGCTTCTTCAGCTTCGAGCCGATCGATCGCACCCTTCAGAGCGTCGACTTGGTCGGTGGAGCCTGGCGGGAGAGCAGCCGACGCTGCTAGCTTGTCCTTGAGGGCGAGCAGTCTTGTTGCTCACGACGCACCGTGTAGGTGCTTAGGCAGCAGAGACCGCTCGATCACCGGGTCCACGTCGTCCATGGCGATATCATCCTGGGCAACCGATGAAAAAGAAATGCGTTAGGTCCTACCCGGTTTGGTAGAATGTGAGGAAGAGCCTTGCTACTACATAACTGCCGCAGGGAACTTGACCTTCTTCCTCGCTCCTTGACGGAGCTTGCGCCTCTTGCTTGGTGGCTCCTTGGCTTCTTGTTCGCCTTGACCTCCAGACGCTTGCGGCGACAAACTCAGCTCTTTGCTGAGCTGAGCGCTCTTTTTGCGCAACGCAGGGAGCGTTTCCTTGCGTGCAACTTCCTCCTCGAGCCTCCTCTGCTCGGTGATCTGTTGCAGCCATTCCACGTGGCCCGGATGAGCTTGTGTATAGCGCCTCAGCCAGAGGGTCAGGTTCCGTACCTCCTCGTCGCTTTGCTCGGTGTGGAGGGATGGGCTTGGGCGTTCCCCCCTTGGCTGGCCGCGCGCGCTTGACTTGCTCGGCTCGCTTCATCGCCGCAGGGGGCTTCGGAGGTTGTTGGCGGCCGCTACGGTGCGGCGAGCTCCGCGTCGTCTCAGCGACCACTTTGGGCTTCTCGGCCACCTTGGTCTTGCCCTTCCTCGCTCCCTCTGTGACATCCTCTATTTTGTCGTATGTCACTTGTATTTTGAAAAACATTAAAATTAAATAAAAGGGAATTGTTATATACAAAACCCTAGTTTAAATTACTTTTAATTGGGTTTAAAGCTAAAACCATAGGAAACCCTTTAGGAAAATTCTAGAAAACTTCCAGTAATTCTTTGAAGCCATTATCAAACAACCCTCAAAATTTCATGTCCAAATTCCAAAGCTAGCTAGTGATTCCTTGAAGTTTTGCCGTTTTGTCAGGAGCTCGTCAAACCAATAAAATAATGAGCGAACGAGGGAATCTCGTGATCAAATTTGGAGGGGACCTTTTTGAAGCCTAATCCGAATTAACCTCCAAATTTCAGCCCAATCCTCCAAAGGAAAACTTTGTTTTCTTGATAAACAAGCCCGCAGCCTATCTGAATTCTACCCGGATTAGAATTCGAGTCCGAACCCAACACCTCTTAGCCCAAGGCCCAGCCCAAGTCGTCCTTGGCACTATATAAACCCCCCAAGACCCCTGTCCCAAGTCCTCATCACGAAATCCCTCAAGTCCCAAAACCTAGCCGTCAAAAATCCTCCCTATTGAAACCCTTTTCTATAGATCCCTCTCTGTGCCTTGACCAAACTCAATATTAGATGGCGCCATTGTGTAGATCTCGTCGAAACGGTCTAGTTGGTTACTTATTTCGTCGGATTTGGTGGAGTTTTGCCCAAGATAAAGCTCTCCGGAGTTCCTGGCCGTGCCGCCGCCGCCCTCGCCTCCGGCGACCTCGTCAGCCGCGGCGACACTTGGCACCGCCCTCGCTGCCGGCGCGCTTCGAAAGGCGTGTGCGCTGCAGCCCGCCCGACAGCGTCGCTCACGGTTGGCCGTGCCGCCTAATCCACACCACCACATCACTGCGTCGCTCGCCTCTGGCCATGCCGCACGCTACCAGACTACTTGCATTGCGTCTTGCGCCGCCGTCGATTCCCGCCAGGTCGACCCACATTCGGCCGCCCAGCGCCGTCAACCCGAACGCCACGTGTCAGCCATTACTTATTGCTGCTATTTGTTGAACCGCACCGGTTGGTTCGGTTCGGCCGGTTTTCATCGGTTTATTATTTTTAGAGTTTTCTGATTTATCCTAAACCTCCAGGAATTGTTCCGGGAGCATCCGAACTCCAAATTAGGTGAGTCCAGAGCCATTATTTTCCATAAATTCCCTATAATTTTATATATTTTATTGAGCTATATGTTTTGTTGATTGTTTTGTTGTTTCTTGCACATATGCATATACGTGTAGATGTCCATGTCAGCGTTGTTCGGGAGGATTGCTGGAGCTGTTCGGAGGAGGATTCCAACACCCCGAGTACTACCAAGGCAAGATAGTTGCATCTTGCTCTCCCAATTTACAAAAATCACCTGTTTATTGTTTTTATTTATTTTTCTCATGCATAAAATGATGGGAAGGGTAGAAACTTAATATTCACACTGCATCATTGACCCTGTGAATTAGCCATTTATTGCTGTCTTATTTGTTATTCCTAGCCTATCCTTGTGCATAGATGCTAGTGCTCGTGGGTTATTAGTTGTTAGGTTATTCATCATTTAATTATTCTTGTGACTTGGTATGATTGGAGATGCTGAGTTACTTTAATCTAATCAACTAAAACCTACGTGGCGTGTGTTGACAAAAGGTGGCATAGTCGGGTGGTTTTGTGGATTGTGGATTGTTGTGGAGGTAGTCACCTTGGTCCAAGGACTTTAGACGTGTGCCAATCCAGCCAAACCGAACAAGTGCAACCATAAGTGCTAGCTTAAGCATGTTAAGCTTGCATGTGCTAGTCCTGGCTTAGTAGTTAGGGAAGACTGTTAACAGACTTTACTTTGAAAAGATCGGGCTGCGGTCCGTTGGCTCAAAAGGGGGGCCCGAGTGCCTAGACCTTAGAGGGGGTATCGGTGTTAACAGAGGGAACTAATGAATCGCCTTGTATTGTTACTTGTTCTAGGCTCCTAATGAAGAGCTAAGATGCAAAAGTACCACTCGGCTTATGGGTAAAGTGTGCTACACTCTGCAGAGTTAAAACTATCATGATAGCCATTCCCACGGTTATGGGAGGGGAGGTTGGCCATACATGGTAGTCTCATGTGTTAATTAATAACCTCATGGGTTGGTTTTGGTTTTGAGTATTCGAGGCTTGTGCAGTTTTGCAGAGGGGCCTTCGAAGCTGAGCTCTGTTTGTTACCTTGGGAATTCATTCATCTTATCAACTGTTCAACAAATGTTTTCACAACATTTTAATTAATATTGACTAGAATAGGTGTTTATGCAAATTAACCACCCTGTTCTTGTTATACCCGTGCATTCATATATAAGGATTCTTGCTGGGTAGCCGTGTACTCACTATACAAAAACCACGGATATATTTGTTCAGGAGAAGACTCGATTCCGGTTTGCCCACAAGATCAGGAAGATTCTGTGCCGGACTTCGCGGAAGGCTAGCTATCGTCTCAAGGGTCGGATTAGAGAGCATCGTCATATTTATTCTTGCATATCATTTGGATTTCCGCAACTCTGAATATTATTATATAGTTTATGAAGACTATTGTAATAAGTAGTTGTGGTACAATTACTTTTGCATTTGTTATAATATTTTCTTAGTTATGATGATTGTGTTGTGATGCTCGACCCAAATCGCTCATGAGTTGCTAGCATTGATCTCTGGGACTAGCAATGGATCATGGGTAGATCCCGGTGAAGTCGGGGTTGTGACACCCTCTTTGTCGGACTCGGGGAGATCCTCGACGATCCCGCCGAGGATCAGCTGCTCATCCTGCGTATTTGGGAAGCGAATGTTAGCATGCCTAAAATCGTGTAAGTCTAGCAGTTCAGATAGAGGATCAGCGTTTGTTACCTCTTGTGAGCGGACGAGCACGTTTTTTGGGCACGTATAGGCCACCTCACCGGTGACCTCAGTGTCTTTCCTAGCAGCCTTCAGCATGGCATCGAGCTGCTCGGCCACTAATGCGTCGGTTGGTTTTACTGCCCAAACAGAAGATGAGCTTAGTTCCTGTTCGGATGAAATCACCAAGAAAGGTTGAGTGTGTAAGGGACTTACCCGTGCTCTCCCTAGTGATGTCCTCCCAGCCTTCTATCTTGTAGAAGGGGTAGGACCTCTTCCGCAGCGGACAGATCTTGTTCGCTACGAAGTCCCGTATGATCTCCCTTCCCGTGAGCCCGAGGCCCACAAGGGAAGCAATCTTCCGGGTGAGATACCACTCTTCGCCGGTCGGCTCTAGCCGCGGCATCTGCGTTCCCTTCGCCGGCACCTGCCCGGTGAAGACGAGCTTGCTGTCTTCGCTCTTCCTGGTGTAGAACCACCTCGTCCACCACGCACCCATTGAATCGAGCAGTGGTGGACGGGGGTACGGAGCGTCATCGGCGGTTGCCCGGAGCTTGAGGTAGTAGCACCCAAGTCCGGAAGTGGCGGAGCTGCTTCAAATCAGATAGTAATGGAGGAACAATTTCAATCCGGGATCGACTTAGATAGCCCTCGCACAAAAAGCGAAGATGGCCATCTGAAGAAACGAGTTGGGGTTGAGATTTGCAACCTCCAACCAGCTGATGTTCAGGAGGGCCTCCACGAAATCGCTTTTGGAAGACCTCAACGCAAACATGGCGAACTGCTCGAAGTTGACGAACTCGTCCTCGGTGTTTCCTCCTCCCCGGGCAACCTCCAACTGCCGGCGTCGATGTGTCCCTCAGCTTCTAAGGCCTTCAAGTCATCCTCGGTCATGCTAGTGCCGGTAAATTTGGCCATAGCAATCCCCAGGGTTGGCGAGCGGCTTTGGGGGTGAGTTTGGCTGTTTGATGCTACGCGCGGTTGGAATAGGGCTTGGGAGGGAAAGGCGTGTGAGAGTGGAAGTGGCAAGCCGCGGGTGGCTTGGGTGCTCTTTATAGCCCAAACGAGCAGCTCTTCAATGGTTTTCTGTCACTAAACGGCTAGTTTTTTACTGCAACGGCTAAGTAAAAACGGTCGTCCGTTTTCACTGCGCAGCGAAAGTTACCGTTGGAATCTGCCAACGGTTATATTTTCTAGTTTCTGCACAGAGGGCTGGGTACTCTGCTCGGACAGATGTGTTTTCCTGTTCGACGCAACAGAGTTGCTCGGCACTGGGCGGGTTTGTTCGGTCCCGAACAAGTCTTGTTCGGTTGAACCTTAACCTGTTTGGTCGTCTGTTGCACGTCTTTATAGCAGCAATATTTCCCTCTTCGTGACTTGGAGTCTCAAGAGGAAGACCCCACTCTAGTGAGTCCTTCCACTTGAGTCTCGGGGACTAGCTGTCGGGGATAAAATCACTGCCCATTGCCATGGCCCACTCCCTGACGGCCCAATCGAGCAGCCTCCCAGGGCCTGCTCCCCGGAAGGTTTTATCAGGCCCATGTGCATCCTGCTGAACAACTTCCTGGCTGGCACGGTGCGTAACGGTCTAGGATTCCTGTTTGAGTCCGACTCGAACAAGAGTTCTGCACGGCTACGTGAAGACCCGGACGTGGTTTCCCAGATTGGAGCAGACGTCGTGATTAGGGATGAAAATGGTACGGATAATTTCCGACCGTCCGACCGACCGAGGCATAATAATATCTGAAAATATTGAGTCGGATAATTTTATGGATATCCGAATCCGACAAGGCGGATACGGTATGGATACAAATAATATCCGATGGATATTATCCGAGCTTTTCTTGGATAATATCCGATGGATAGTATCCGATTAGCTAAATCCATCTATAAACTATCTCTATTATATTTCTATAGGATAAATGACTAACACATATAACAACTAGATGTATGTGATTTTACATTTTTTTGCTTTATCGGGTATGATACTTACACACAATCATTTTCATGACTATGAGCCATAATGTTTAGTCACAAAGAGATAACTATATGTATTTGGATATACTTATTTCTTTAGTATATGTTTTCACGTATTATCCGAGAGAGTATCCGCGTCCGATCCGTATTTGTATCCGATATTATTCGTATCCGTATTTGTATCCGGTACTATCAGTATCCGTATCTGTATCCGGTCAAACTAAATGGATCAAATACAATATGAGTGGTTTCCGATCCGTATCCGATCCGTTTCATCCCTAGTCGTGATCCCCAAGAATTGGAGTATACCTTATCTACCGCGGGATGTATTTGCATGCATACGAGTTCGTTACGAGATCGTGGTCAGCCCGGCCCGATTATCCCTTGGTAGGTCGGTTGTTCAACACTATATAAACAAGGCCTCTACGGCATGTAGAGAGGCCAGAAGTCATCAAATCATCGCATATTACTTCCTGTACACCCATAATCTCGTCGAGACTTGTTCGTCTAGCCGAGTTCCCTCTTGTAATCCTTTTTCATATAAAGAAGCACTGGACGTAGGGTTGTTATCTCCCCGGAGAGGCCCGAACCAGGATAAAAACCCTGTGTTTGCTCGTTGCTCGTTGATTGCTATTTGCCTTGCTCGGCAGGTCTTCTATCTCCCTTTCTCAAGAACCTTAGTTGACTTGGGACCGATATCCCAATCGTCGACAGATACCAGCTTGCTTATCTTAACCAAGCCACTAGACAAGGCTTGGTTTGAGGCTCTTCGGGGATAGGTTGTGGTGGTGAGCTTAGCAAGCCTATCTTGATGTGGGAGCTAGCTACTATACTAAATAAAATATATCATACTGTTTTCCCTGCATTGCATCCGTGGTGCATGTGGGCTTGGTTATTCTGTCATAGGCTGTCCTCACACTCTTCACTTAGACTTTTGGCATGCTTTGGAATGAACCTCTAATCTTGTGCTTGGGTTGCTATCATGCGTACTAGCAAAATTTCTCTACTCTGGCTAGATAGAATTATCACAGTCTTATAGGTCTATCAGATGCTCTCTAGGTAGACAAGGTCTCTGTCGATTTTCTAGAATCCGAGGTGTAATGATGTGTTCACTTGTATGACGCGTGGAGCAAATAAGAGCGAGTTTAAGCATGAGTGTTTTTTTATTCTTGCCTCAATCTTTATGAAATGCCTGTTGCATTGTTTGGTTTTCTGACTCCTTATTAATTATTGTTGTTCTACATGCACCTTCTTTTGGGCTGAAACTGTTCACTCACTTGTTGAGGGGAAGTTTTTAGGAAACTTTGCATTAGCATATAAGCATTTTTTTTTTGTAGTTTTGTCTGTTATGTTTTTCAATTTAGGCCTGGTAAAATGTCTTTGTTATTCTCATCATAGCTTGTGTTAACTGGTTTAATGGATAGTAAGGTTAAAAAATGTAAATGTTTTGATTTTTTCCAATAATAAATGTGGCTTGAGAACTTCACCTTTGAAGTATTGTTTCTTAGTGACCTTCTTGCGGTTTTCTTTCAGACGTTGCTGCAACTTGGTGAAATCTTTTGTTAGCCAAAATCTTTTGCTCATGTAAATGGATAAACAAAAATATGTAATTTCTTGTTTTACAAAGTTTCACCAATTATACTTCACGAGACGGCTTGGCATTTCACGAAAGAGGCATGAACTTGGAATGAAATTCGATAAGCAAG
Organism: Raddia guianensis; assembly: GCA_036346415.1. Classification (NCBI taxonomy): domain Eukaryota; kingdom Viridiplantae; phylum Streptophyta; class Magnoliopsida; order Poales; family Poaceae; genus Raddia; species Raddia guianensis. Next base: position 40,989,601 of record CM070539.1, read on the forward strand.
ACGGTTGAATCCTTCCGTGTAATACTGGGCACCGTCGGCCAATGGTTTGAAAGGCTCGAAGCTCTCTTTCTAAAATCAAGCAAACAAAAACATTTGCAAAAATTGATAAAAACAAAAAAAAGATAGTTAGTTGAGTAATCGTTTTGTTGTACTTGGATTTAAAAGGTTTCTTGTGTTGTTCTATTGGTGTTGTATTTATGTCTCCTTAGGCATCGACATTTGGTTTGTCTATCTCACCTCGTCTTACAGAATGAAAATCGATTAAACATCTATTGAACATTATAGCACCAAACTTCAATTTGAATAGTTCATAGCATCTTTCACTTGTGTTTCATGTTCAATTGTATAATTCTTAAAGCTCCTTAGGGTTGCATGTGCATTCCGTATTGAATTTTCTTCTTCTCACATAATCTTTATGCCTGTATAGCCAAAAGGGGGAGATTTGTTTGAAAACAACTAATTCCAATGTGAAAATTGAAACATTTTACCCTTGGGATAATTTGATTCTCATGTTTAGGATATGGCAAACAATTGCTACAATTTTTGATCCAATCAATACCCGACATTTCCAAATGCTTCTCTTTTTTTTTCATTTTCAAAAGTTCAAAATCCTTTTTCGAAAGGGTTTGTCAATTTATTCATCAAATGGGAGTGTTTGTTGGTGATATGCCCTAAAGGCGATCATGTGAGATGACTGTATCATACGTCTATGTTCATGTACTTATAAGTTCCCTGAATAAATGTCACTGCTTTGTTCATTAAGTACGACTTAATTGTGAAACACATTGTCAATATGACATTATTCTAAACGATCCCTGGTCACATATCATTATATGGAACAATAAAGATTTGACCAGCACATGTATTGATTGATGGTAACGTTTCACGTATCATTTATATGGAGATATCAAATCAATAATATGGGCACATGTTAGAGAACATGGGGTTGGATAGACCCGCTACAAGACACTATTGAGATAGTTATCTTAAAAGTGCCATCAGGGTTAGTCTCGAGTGGTATGCCTATACGGTCCTTTGACCTGAGATCCTTATTGATTCTCAGCATGCGTAGTAGTATATTTTGGGGCTATCAAACGATTCACCGTAACTGGGAAGTTATAAAGGTAGCTTACGGATATGCCATGAAACATGACGTGAGGTGTAAGAGATCAAGATGGAATTTGCCCCTCCATGGTAACAGGAGAGATATCTCTGGGCCTCTCGGTGTGGATGGATAAGGAAAGTGCATGGCCATGCCAAAGTGATTAAAGAGTTAATCACAATTATATCCATTACATTGACGAGTGAATGGGTCGATCTATCACAAGGGTGGCACGCTTCTTGCATTGAGCTTGACTGATGTCATGTGGCAAAAGGATCCTATATGAGTGTATCAGGGTTCAGCTAATTCGATCATTGTGTGCATTCGGGGGTCACTATGTGCTGCTACATACCGCTATTGACTTATGGTCTGGAGAAAGGTTTCTTCGGGACCGCGGCCGACTTGTACATGAGCCTAATGGGTCACACACTTAACGGGTTGGAACATTACTAATGGATTGGACCCATTAGTGGGTTTGTACGGATTTGGATCCACTGCGCACTAATGGGTTTTTATTGTAGAAGATCCATTAGTGCGAGTCATAATAGGCTTCTCTAGTAGAAAGCCCATTAGAGCACTCTATAAATTAGAGAGGTGGGGCGCGGGGTGGGAGTGTCTCCCCACCACGAAACCCTGGCCGCCACCACGCCCCACTCATCTAAACCCTAGCCGCCCGCGCGCACGGGTGCTACACACCAACGTGCGGTGTTCCAACCCCGAAAGTGTGGATACCGTAGAGGCGTCGTCGCTCCTGCGCCGGCGCTGATCGAGAGGATCAGCTACATCTGCGACAAGGAGGAATTGTACCGCGTCGAGTTCGACTACGTACAGTGCTTTGCAGCACGCGGGGAGGCTTCACCCACTCTACTTCTGCTGCTAACGTGCTCCAAGGGTAACGATCTGTGATCCCTGACTCGCTCGCTTCTTGGGTGGTCACGGTAGAAAATTTTGTTTTCCGGCTAGCGTAGCACCGCGTCCTCTTTCAGTGTTAAGATTGATGTGGTGGATACCCCGGTGTTGTGATTAATATATGCGACAATGTTTTACTTTGGTTCTCTGTTGCCTCTTGTCTATCTATCAGAGCCTTATCAGATGCAGACTTTGCTGGATGTAGCATAGACATAAAGAGCACTTCGGGCACTTGCTAATTTTTAGCCCTTCTCTTGTTTCATGATCATCTAGAAAGCAGTCGAGTGTTGCACAGTCCACTGCTAATGCTGAGTACATCGCCGTTACTGGCTATTGCACTCAGGTGATCTGGTTGTGCTTTTACTTGAAGGACTTTGGGTTGGTTGACTTCTTTGTGACAACACCTCTGCAATCAACATTGCAAAAAAACCAGTGCAACACTATAGGACAAATCATATTGACCTAAAATATCACTTTCTTAGAGGTCATGTGGAGAAGGGTGATATAATATTGCAGTTTGTAGATATTGACCATCAGCTTGCTTACTGATATCTTAACCAAACCACTGGACAAGAGGCTAGGTTTGAGGCTCTTTGGGGAGAGGTTGTGATGGTGAGCTTAGCAAGCCTATCTTGATGGGGGAGCTAGCTACTATACTACATAAAATATATCATATTGTTTTCCCTGCATTGCATCCGTGGTGCATTTGGGATTGGTTAGTCTGTCATAGGCTGTCATCACACTCTTCACTTAGACTTTTGGCATGCTTTGGCACGAACCTCTAATCTTGTGTTTAGATTGCTATCATGCGTAATCGCGAAATTTCTCTACTCTGGCTAAATAGAATTATCATAGTCTTATAAGTCTATCAGATGATCTCTGTGCAGGTAGGGTCTCTGTCGATTCTCTAGAATCCGAGGTGCAATGATGTCTTCACTTGTAAGACGCGTGTGGCAGATAAGAGCGAGTCTAAGCATGATTTTTCTTATTCTTGCCTTAATCATTATGAAATGTCCGGTGCATTGTTTGATTTTCCGACTCCTTATTCAGTTTTGTTGTTCTTCATGCAACTCCTTTTGGGATGAAATTGTTGACACTTGTTGAGGGGAAGTTTTTGGGAAACCTTGCATTAGCTTATAAACTTCTTTTTGTTTTTTGAAGTTTTGTCTATTATGTTTTTGAATTTAGACTTGGTAAAATATTTTTGCTATTCTCATCATAGATTGTGTTAACTAGTTCAATGGATAGCGAGTTTAAAAAAAGTAAAATGTTTTGATTTTTTTTCCAAAATAGATGTGGCTTAAGATCTTCACTTTTTCTGTGTTGTTGCTTAGTGAGCTTTTTGCGATTTTCTGTCAGATGCTCCTGCCACTTTGTGAAATATTTTGTTAGCAAAAATCATTTTCTCATCTAAAAGGAAAAACAAAAATATGTAATTCTTGTTTTAGAGAGTTTCACCAATTATACTTCACTTGACGGCTAGCCATTGCACAAAAGAGGCATTAACTTGGTAGGAAATTGGATAGCCAAGACGGTTGAATCCTTCGGTGTAATGCTGTGCACCGTCGGCCATTGGTTTGAAAGGCTCGAAGCTCTCTTTTTAAAATTAAGCAAACAAAAACATTTGCAAAAATTGATAAAAACAAAAGAAGATAGTTGAGTAATCGTTTTGTTCTACATGGATTTAAAAAGTTGCTTGTGGCATTCTATTGGTATTGTATTTATGTCTCTTAGGCATTAACATTTGGTATGTCTATCTCACCTCATCTTACAAAATGAAAAATCGATTAAGCATCTATTGAACTTAATAGCACCAAACTTCAATTTAAATAGTTCCTAGCTTCTTTCAGTTGTGTTTCATGTTCAATTAGATAATTCTTAAAGCTCCTTAGGGTTGCATGTGCATTCCATATTGAATTTTGTTCTTCTCACTTAATCTTTATGCCTGTATAGCCAACAAGGGGAGATTTGTTTGAAAACAACTAATTCCAATGTGAAAATTGAAACATTTTACCATTGGGATAATTTGATTCTTATGTCCAGAATATGCCAAAGAATTGCATCAATTTTTGATCCAATAAATACCCGGCATTTCCAAATGCTTCTTGTTTTTTCATTTTCAAAATTTCAAAATCCTTTTTCGAAAAGGTTTGTCAATTTATTCATCAAATGGGAGTGATGAGATCCATGTAGAGAATACCCCGGTGTTGTGATTAATATATGGGATAATGTTTTATTTTGATGAGATTTTGAAGTACTTTTGTAGAGCATTTGTCGAAACGAGCACGAAATTGAAAGTGTCCGGTGGGGACGGCTGACTGTGTGGATAATAGCATTCTAATGATCCTTTTGTGCACGGATTTTGTTGTTGATGATGTTTTGTGAAGCTAACATTGCAAGGAAGGTAAGTGTTTTGTTTAGATTCATCTTTGTGATGCAGATGTTGGTGGGTATGTGGCTTACGCCGTTCCGCGGAGACGAATTGAAGATTCGGGCATCTAGGGGCGTACAGGTGACCGGATTCAGTACCTGGCTTCGCTGCGGCAAGGATCCGAGACAGCTGGGGGCTGTAGTTGGTCACTTGGCAGTGAAGCCGGACTCACTGGATGGCCGAAGCGTAGGCTGGCAACCAGTATGCTGCAAAGAAGAAGCGAGGATGCTTTCGAATAAATATGGCATGAATATTCCTTGTCGGGAGTGAGTTAGATAGTGTAGAAATTTCAGATTTGTTAGAAGGATGTGTGGTAGAGAGAGGGTGACACCTGCGAGTGCTTGTGGTCGCGAGAGCGGCTTGTAATCTTCCAACTAGCTATGCAATCAAAGCTCTGTTCTTTAAGTTCATGGCTCCTTGCTAGTTTATATGTTTTGATCTTGTTGCTTTGTTGGTATTGTTGCAACTAATTTATTTTCCTCCTCTCCTTCTTTATAGTTATGATACATGATGTCTTGAGGGTGGTCATATGGTTTCACATGTCTTGCACCTTGGGATTGAATAAATATCAAGTTTTCCATCGAATTGCAAATTTGTCTTGAAAAATCTAGAAATTTTTTGAATTGCTTCCACATGGAGTATTTCCGTGACTTTCATATCTATCAACACATAAAATTTAAGTCATGAAGATTCTTCGTATGGGTGCAGTGAGGTGAAAACTGAGCCCAAACTTTCTGCACAAGATCTGTGACAGGGTGTAGTGTTTGCTTTTTCTCGATTTGTGTGCAGGGAGTTTTGAGGATATTTTTAGTAGAGTGCTTTATGACTCATTAGTTCACAAAGAGAAAAATTCCTAAAATTTTTTGGGCACCAGAAACCCACCATCTCTCTGCTCCAAGTGAGATTAAATTCTAGAGAATCTGCTTTTACTTTATGAAAGTGGTTTTAGTGATTTGGCTTGATGTGCTTTATTGAAGCAAGATTTGAATTGATTCTATTTTGCTTCAATACTCGACAACCATGTTTGTGATTAAAAAAAACCGACAAATTACATAATTCTCATTTTAGGGGTACACATAGTCGTCGAAATTGTTCGGGTTTTGAAAATATGGTAAGTTTCAGGAGCACCATTCCGAAGAAAAATCTTCAAGGATCCCATTCACCCCCTCTGGTCGCTGTTGCGGGTTTTCACATGTGTCTGTTTTGGGTTAGCCGGTGTGTTAAAACCTTGGGTTGGGTTTTGGGTTAGCCCGTACAGAAAAACCCTAGTTAAGTGATTGTGTAAATCGTAGTCGTCCATGGGCAATCGGTGAAACCCTAATTTCCCTAGAGGCTATATAAGGAGAGGGGGCCGAGGCTTAGGTGTTAAGCCATCCACCCACCATGTATAATTAGGGAGAGAGAGGTGAGGGGTATGGGGAGTATCCCCTTGTGGAAAAAAAAAGAAAAACTCTCAAATTAATATCAAGAAAATATTTTCAATTATTTGTGTCCTCCTATTGTGTTCATCCTATTGTGCGGGAGAGAAATTCAAAAAAAGAAATTCATATGCGGCTGTTCATGCCTCATGCCCCTGTTCATCCTCCTACAGCGCCATACACCAAGGGAGTCAGATCGATGTGCATGATCTCTGGCTTGCCGCAGCATGAGAGAGAGATTTGGAGGAGAGAGATCTGAGCGTCACTGAGTTACAGAGAAAAAAAGGGGGCAGATCTTAATGCAGCATGCCCATGTTTCACACCATGTACATCTCTTTCTTGAGTGCCACATCAAGATCGTGATATGAGAGAGAGAGAAATCCTTGGGAGAGAAAGACATCCAGAAACGAGTGCTTCCTAGAGAGGAGCGCCCTGCGTCTGCTCTGTCCTTCATCCAAACCGCAGCAAGACAGAAAGGTCACAAAAAGCAACCAGCAAGAGAGGGGAGGACAAGGAGGATGCCGGAGGTGCCTTCTCTGGCGAGCGGCAGCGGCCTGCGACGACATCCACTCCGGAAGCTCTAGACCCAGAGAAGAGGCGTCCTTAAGCTGGATCTTGACGCCGGCGACATCCCTGTAAATCAAGGCTTGGCGCGGTGGCCGCCTCTCGATGGCTAAGAGCGGCGCGACGCCCTATTGGCAGGTCATGGTGGCACGGCGTCCTGCTGCGTGGCGGGGCGAGGGATCCCCAGCAGCCAGCTCCCTTCACCGACGAGCTCTCGGACAGATCTAGCGGCTAAATAGCGACGTCTCCCCATGGTGCTCCGGCGAGTAGGCAATGATGCGGGTAGCGGCGACCGGGATCCACCGCGGTGTTGGCAGCCATTAAATTCCAATTTCATACACTACATACGTCAACTTTTTGGTGATTTGGGGAAAATCAAAATTTATACAAGCATTTAATTTAATCGCTTTTGCTGCATGGCAGTCGCCTGCCCGCTGCCGCTGGCCTGGCCGACAATTTGGGCCATGGAGGCCTTGATGGCGCGGCGACGACGCCTCAAGCCGCTCCCTAATTTAATCTAATAAATTTCAATAAGTTTTGATGAGTTTTTGTCCTTACAAATAAATTAAAGAAAAATCGGAGCTAAACTGAACACAGAACCCGGTCGGCCGGCCGACCTGGCCTTTGCACCCAACCGACTCCAACTTGTCCCGATTGCCAAGAAATGCATTAACGAGTAATCTCAATCATCCATACGCGTCGGTTTGATCAAATGGCGGCAATTCTTTCACATTTGGGTGACTTGGCTCTCAAGGAAGCCAGTTTCATGAGCTCTAACTATCAAAACCGACGTAGAGCTGAAACTTGGAGTTCCGGAATTGTCTTCGAAAATTTGGATAATAGCTCTTGTATTCTTTCCCTTTTGTAATACCTTACTTTTATAAGTGTATTTTATTATCTGAGCTGAGCATATTTACAAAAAGTGGGAAATGTAAATTATTAGAGTGGTTGATTAAGTTCATCTGGTTCCGAGTGTGGGTTCATTCTTATATGCTTAGAATATCCCAAGTATTGAACTTGGTTCGCCTTCCTAGGATCCAGGGAGGAGTGATTGGATTTAGTAGCCGACGTGGTGTCTGAGATTATCTCTGACTTGGTTTACACCCATTCCAATGTACTTTGTGATAGGTGGTAGGTGGTGACATCCCTATATCCATCCGAGATTTATCTCACACGTAATCCACTGCGTTAGGAATTGGACCAATAGGGCCCAATAGGGGGTGGTCATAATCATTCGGTGTTCTTAACTGATAGCGGGTGGTAGTGAATCGGCCAAGCTCCGACGACGTTCTAAAAACAAACCTCCAAACTCGTATCTGCTAGCTCAACCTAATAATTGATTGCAGTATTACAAAACTTTATACTCTTCTCGTTGTCCTCACAACTATCTGCCTAACTTATGTTTTTATACTCCTGTGTGTGTGTCACCGGTCTTATTTATCATGTTATTGTCCTTGCCCCCGTTAACTAACTGGACGGTATCTTAAATAATATAGATATTAGAATTATCCTTCTCCCTCATTCCCTATGGATTCGATACTCTGGGATACACCCGGGTGAAAACTACAATCGATATCCGTCCGCTTGCGGATTATTTCTAATAGCGTAAGAATCGCCAACACACGATGGTCGGTCTCACTAGCTCTTGTTTCCGGGCAAAACTAAATGCACAGCGGTGTACAACCAAGATCCGGCCTGGGCGAAGGAAGACAGTGAGCTCCTTAGGCGCAGCTTATGATGTCTCTGGTGATGCAACATGGACAGTAGAAGGTGATGCCTATTAGCGATTCTTATGCCTATTAGAATTAATCTGCGAGCGCATAGATATCGCAACAGCTTTCATCCCAGAGTATTCCAAATGTATCGATTTTCCATGAAAAAGAGAAAATTCTAGTTTCTAGTCTTGACTTGGCCAGATGGATATCGTGGAATGACGAAAGTAAGGTAAAATATTTTGGGTCGAGAGATTTTACTAAAGGTATACACCTATCAAGGGTACAAGGTTAATCCACACACACAAATGTTACTCTACATTGGAGCTCGGCCGATTCATTACCACCCGCTATCAGTTAAGAACATCGGATGGTTATAATCACCCCAAATGGGCTCGACTGGGCTGAGACTAACGGGGCGGATTCTACAAACTGGCACGTGGATAGCAGGGCTGTCACCACCTACTACATACCGCTCAACCAATGAATCAGGTGTCTATCATGTACTAACTAGTCTAGACACCATAGCTATACCTAGCAGTAGTACGTATCAAGGGCGTCACTCGGTACGCACTCCCACTAAACCTGGCACTAATATCTATTGTGACACCTAAACATAGATATTTAGCACTCAAGATCTAGCACGATCCTAAAACCAACAGAGAAAATGTATATGAAATAAACTTGCTTTATTAATTAAGGATGGGACTAAGTGTTACCGATAAAAGACGAAGCAGAACTAACACCTGAGTTCAACTCCGGAGCTCTAGTCGAGGGATGTTGACACGACGGCTTCTCCTCAGCACTAACTATCCTCTCTCACCAACTCTACTTGATATCTAGGCAGCATAACACTGCTTTCTGTTCATATCGCACTTCTCCGTGAGGAGCAAATGAAGAGAAGGGGATCTATTTACATTGCACCGCAGCGAGTGAAGGGTTGCCAAGTGTAGAGACAAGTGTCCTCTTCTCCACAGCTGAAGGAGAATCCAAAGTGGATCCAAAGGAGGTTAGCCGGTCAGGCTTCAGTCGATCCCAGCCCTCATTTTTGCATGGGATACCTCTTTGACGGTGTAGATCATCCCCTTGAGGCGGTTTTGGCAGTTGGAGCTGGTAAAACCGCCTCCCTTGTTGGACCATGGATCCTCTCCAATGCAATGTCATCCCTAGGATTAAACAGACTTGATGTGGACTTTTGCGATGGCCCTCTTTTGTGCTTCTAGGATCCCTGGAGAAAGCACAATCCCGGCTTGGACCAGGTGCCAGTCGGCTGGCGCTACCCGGTTGGCCGACCGAGGTTTCTCTCCGTTTTTGGTCCAATTTTGCTCAGTAGGTCCTTGGAAACACAAACTTACCAAAACTTGTGTAACTTTGTTAATTTGCACATTTTTAGTCCATGTTCCTTCATTTGGGTGCTATGTTCACGATCGGAAGTGTATGGAAAGTTATATAAATTGACCGTCAACAATGCCTTTCTCCGATTTTACTATGTCAAGTGGCTACATTTAGAGGTGGTGGTATTGTAGCAATTTATGCTCACCACCTGTTTGATGAAATGCCAAGAAGTATTTGCGTGCATCGATACTTTGCTCAAAAGGTTGGCTTGGGGCTGCACACTATGTGCTTGAGAAATGTTGTAAAATGGACGTAGGGTTCTAGTCCAAAGTGCAAGGGTCTTTGGGGTGATTGTAATTAAAGAAATGTACTCATCGCCTATTCACCCCCTCTAGTCATCGATACGGTCCTTCAAAAAGGCTAAGTGCTATGTGAAGTACTTATGTTACCAAATGGATTCATGCCATCTATGCTCAACGCGAACGTAATATTTCTCAATTCTTTAGCAAACTGACCAAATGTGGGATCAATGGTTCGCCACTAAGTGCAATCCGTTGGGTGTCGTATCATTGTATCGTTCTGACATCCTTCAATAGGACCTCCTCTTCATGGCCAAACAATTGCTTCAGATGGGGAATTATAGAAAAATATCACACAACCTTCCTAGGACCCCTCTACTCTTGTTCCATCCTCTATCCCCATCACTATCGTCACTTCGACGCTTGAATCGATGAGTTTCACAAATGAGGCATTGATTCACCTCTACATATTATCCCCGAAACAAGATACAATCATTCTTGTATGCATGCATTTTTTTCTATTTCTAGTTTCAAAGGACAAATTATCTCCTTTGCATCATATACGCTCTTGGGAAGCAAGTTCCCCTTCGATAGAATATCTTGTGGACAACATGGGCCCCAGGTATCTTCTTAGAAGGCCCATAGATTAGCGGACGGGGACGGCCCTAGCTTGCTGGAGGAGGACGGATATCACTCGGACTACACATTACTTGGATGTCAAGAATAATTCTAGGGATACAGTTTGATCCCATGTGATTAGGGGTTTCGTATCTGTAAATACTAGTGCGAATACGTGCTGGACACTCTAGAGATAGGATCCAGTATAACAAATTGGATATGATCGTGTAACATTATCCCCCTGCACTATATAAAGGGAGGGGTAGGGGTCGTAGATTATCTCATCTAATTTTCATCTCCTACATACGATTTTGACAGCTCATTGTAATTGAGATCTCTACATAATCCTAGAAAACAAGACTAGGGTATCACCTCTATACTAGAGGGCCCAAACTTGTATAAACAGTCTTCTTGTCTTGTGTTACCATCTGGCTTGGATCTTACGCAACCCGTATAAATTCTATTGCCGACAAGTACCCCCAAGGTCACACCCGTCGACATATCTCTTACTAGATCCAAAAATGTTTTAAAACTTTGTCAGTCCAACTGTGGGTTGCTTTCAACTGTACAAACATTGGGACCCCAAATAGCATAGTATAGTTCTCCTAACAGTTAGGATATAGGGGCGGCTTCGATTCTCACACTAATTTCTGGAATTTAGCAAAGTCACCATCATTATACCCGTCGTGCCACTCAACGTCACGCACCATCTGGTCCACATTTTTCATAAAATCCTCAACATTGGTCTCATCTATATCTAATATGTCCTTATCCAAATCACCGAGTGAGAGTCCTTGATCCACAGTTTTGCTGGCACTAAGGTCTCAATCCATCTCTCCTTCATTAAGGCCTTCTTTGCCATATTTGTTCCAACATGAATAGTTCTCATTAAATCCATGCATGATCAAGTGCGCATGGACATTGTCTGATTTCGGGAACTTCTTATTATTCTTGCAATCGCAGCATGGATAATACATTGTCATTTTGCTCTTATCTTTCATATCCACTAAGGCAACACTTATGAATGACTTCATCCCGCTTAAGTACTCTACACAAGTATGGGTCTCAAGGTACATCCAACTTATATCGGTCATCTACATTGCATCCATAAAAATTTCCAATAACTAAAAGCACAATAATCTTCCAAAAAGGAGGCATGCATACTGTGTATATGTTTTATTTGATCTGCAGAAAAGGAACAAAGGTGCAGAGACAAAAGGAGGGAGTGGGGTGCAAACCTTCAAAGACCGGTTTCAATCCACAACAATGAGGGAATAGGAAGAGGAAAGGGTTTGAACTAAATAAAATTACTGTTGATGAATATGAAGTACAACCATCACCCATTCGATAAAACTATTGACGGTTCTTGTCCAAAACCATCACTCATAACTAGCCCGGGTAAACCCGTCACTAAGGTGGCAAGAACAGATGATGATCCATGTTCTGAACCTTCACTGTTGTAATAAGCGGCGGGTTCAGTTCACAGTCATCACTTATAACCTATGATAGGTATATGGCTGGCCTCGCCCTGAGCCTACATAAATGACGGATCATACAAGACCCATCACTAATGGTACTTTTAGCGACGGGTCCAGCCTACCCGTCACCTGTTTGGTGTCTTCTGTGTGTGGTTTAGTGGCACTAGCCACCGTTCCCTTTAATTAGCATCGCCAGTTTAACAAAGAGACACATAATCCGACACTAAAGGGGGGATATGAGTGTGCTGGCCTTAATTTGTGTGGTATGATGGCCCATGTACATGTCAACGTGTACCACATGTATAAGAGCAATTACAATGCAAGATTTCTAAACATTATTTTTATATGTGCCATGTCACCTATGACCTAAAAAGAAAATGATGGCTCTATTGCATTGTATATTTACTTTGTTACATTATTAATACTTTCTCCTTACTCCAAAGCCACCTTCTCTCTGCAATTAATTATAAAGCTTTGGGACGATTTCTCCTTACTCCGAAGCCACCTTCTCTTTGCAATTAATTATAAAGCTTTGGGACGAATGTAGAAATGGTTTCTTAGAAAAGAAATGATCTTCTTTCTGCATTAATTCTATGTCATGTCGTCTTTCTATTCTACCTGACATAGCATCAAATTAGTGAAAAACTAAGTTGCAAGTGCCCTAAGATACTTAAAGAGGCCTAAGCGTAACTACTCCCTCCGTTTCACTATATTTGTCCATGGCCTCGAGAAGATACGTTTCATAATGTTTGTCCATTGTGAATATCAAGCGTATTTATTATGATGCTTGCACTCTTTGCCCCTCACTTAAATGCTTAGCAAAAAGAAAACTAGTTGTAACATGTTATTAAATAGGAATATGATGGTATTTGCACATGGTTTTTTTGGAACGACTATTTTCTTGATTAGTGCGGATGGTATGATATGGACAAACATAACGAAACGGAGCGATTAGTTCACCAAAATGATTAATCATAGGTTGAATTAGGCACTAGTGCTTGTGGGAGTATGGGATTTGAGCAGCAACGTTAGAAACCTATATGTATCAATTAATGCGAAGAGCTCATTGTGGAGTCTGGGCAGTGAGCTAGATGAGCAGGATCTTGTTTTTTTAGCGTGCCACATGTAAATTTTAATCTGAAAAAGGACGTGAATTTTTAACAGAGGGTTGAGTAAACCTAAATATTTTCAAAAAATAGTTTTCAAATATTTATAACAATCAGTCATTGTGTTAATTTTTAAAATTATCGCAATGTTTTATAGCGTTTGGTTTATAAAAAATATCAAATTTTTATTGATAGATTTAGTTTTAATTTAAGCGGCAAGCCGAGTGACTTACCCCAATAGTTTGTTTGTTATATGTTCATCTTAGCTCCTCGTCCAATTTGATCCTGGCCACCACAGATAGGCGAGATGTTTCTTATTGCGAGTCAGCTATCTCTGTGCGCACTCCGGCCCGCTAGCCTCTCCATTGTTCTCTGCGCATGTAGACAAAACGCAATAAACATATGATGATGGGGCGGTAGCGTGTGATTGCTTTAAATTCGTCACATGCCGGGCTGCTCCCCAGGATTCATGGGGCATGCCGCATGCACGCATGTGTGGCGCGTGTGCGCGCTCTGACAGAGCGGATTCGTTTCATCCAGGACGCGTCGCTTTCCCTGCACACCGAGGCCCCGTCTTGATTCACGGTTTAATTTAATTTAGATGGGTTGTTGAGTAAAAAATGAAGGCTTTTCAAAAATAAAAATTATAAAAAAAATTCGAGAAATTTAAACCAACTCCACAAATCCTACAATCATTACCATATATTACATTGAATAATTTGTACTGAAATGATAAATTTTGAGTCAACAAAGAAAATAAAACCAAACCGCGAATCAAAGAGGAATGTGTCTGTCCGTATGCTACTGCAACGTTTTGGGACTTTTTTTTAAAAAAAAATGTTTTTATTCGACGTCCAATGGAATTGGACAACGCGAGCGAAATGACCCTAGTAGGTCCAACCTTATATTATCGTCTATTACGTATAGCAATTTACAACCATACACACGACAAAAGATAATGAGGGGAGAGAGAGAGAGAGGGAGAGAGCAAGCAGGGCAACAACTCGGGCTCTAGGCGGACAGTGGCGGCATTCCTAGCGAGGCTTGACACAACAACAACAACAACAACAACAACAGGCACTGTGGCTCAACTTAATCTGTTAATTAGTGATTTTTCTTTATGACAATTCTCTCTCTCTCTCTCTCTTCCTCCCTTCCTTTCCTCTTCTTTGTCTTCTCTCTCCCGATCTATCTCTCCTCTCTCTTCTAGTCTATCCTTCTCTCTCCTTTTTTCTCAACCTATCTCCTCCCTCTCAAGGTTTCAGTCCATCTCTCTCATGCTTTCACTCTTTCCATCACTTCCTCTCTCTTCCAGATGCTAGAGGAAGAAGTTTTTTTACTCGTTGTAGTGGCTTTTTTTGTTTCACATGGTGTGTCAGTAGGCATTTTCCATCGTTTCAGCAGGCTCAGTTCATTGTTTTAGTTGGCTATGATTAATGTAACAGCGTGGATTTTTCATTGTTTTAGTGGGTATTTTTTTATTGTTTCAGACTTTCAGTATGTCGAGTTCATTGTTTGTGTAGGCTGTGCTTATTGTTTTAGTAGACATTTTTATTATTTTACTAAGCTAAGTTCATTGTTTTACTCTGCTCGACATAAGGTGTCATTGGTCCGAGCGAGGCAACAAATTTTTAAGGGGCTACCTCGCAGAGCAACTTGGCGAAGCATGCAATGCAGCTTGGGAAAGCATAGCTTGGACACAGCATTTAGCCTAGAATTTGTTGTTTGTCTCATCATTGCTTTGAGTCCCCCTATTTACAGTAGTGGACCATTTTTACATTTACCAATACAGACCCTTCAACTAGGCACAAAGTGAGGCCAAAAAGTTTTTTCTGGAAAGAGTAAAACACACGGGCGGTCGCTAAATTATTAGTCGATTCTCATATAGGTTCCCAATCTATGAAACTGCAGTTTTGGGTCCCTAATCTTTTTAACTAGGTCCGCCCCAGTCCAAACTTGCCACGCGACAACCCTATAGCTGACGTGGCGCTGACGTGTCACGTAAAATAGTTTTAAAATGACAAAATCATTAAAAAAAAACATAAAAAAACGCGGAAATCATTTAAAAATCATTCAAAAATGGAAAAAAAATTAAAATGTGGGAAAATTATTTAAAAAATCATAAAAAGGAAAAAAGGAAAACATTAAAACATATAGAAAATATCAAAATCATAAAAATCAATAAAAAAATCATGAAAAAAGCATAAACATATGAAAAAATCATAAACATATTAAAAAGAAACATAAAAATAGTGTGGTCGCCTTTAATCACTCTATAGTTGAACTGGGCATATGGGAGCCCTCAAGTGCTACTTTTACTAATTTTTAATTAATTTTGTTAATTATTTTAATATTTCCTTTTTTATGATTTTTGAATTTTTTAACGATTTTTCTAAATTTTTTAAGTAATTTATGTGACATGGATGGCCGTGTCAGCACCACGTGAGCTCAAGAAATGTCACATTGCAGTTTTGCACCAGGACGAACTCACTTAAAAAGATTAGGGTCACAAAACTGTAATTTCATAGATTGGGGACTTGGATGAGAATCGACTAATAGATTAGTGGCCGCTCGTGCATTTTACTCTTCTGGAAAAATACTTCTTGACACTTGACCTGCTCCCCGTGGAGAGGGTTTCGGGGGCCCGAGGCAAGGACATAAATGCCTCCACCGTCTTAGCTAAAGAAGGGTTATAAAGGAGATTACAGGGGGATCTAGTTATTACGACCAGCTCCCGTATCATTCTGCCACGCGATACGATTTTCGACATATGTTGTAGCCCTGTACTTTTTGTCCGCTGCCCTCCTTGGCGCGTACACAAAACCTTCCCTCCTCCACATCCTGGCCTTAACGCATACAACCTCCTCATAGGCTCCCGCGAGACGATACCTTTGCGCTGATGACCTTGATCCGCCTTTCCATCGCCGCTAAGGGGCGAGGCCTCCTCTGGGTAGGCACCTTCATTGATCTGTCTTTGCCTCGCCACTAAGGGGCAAGGCTTTCTTCGGATTGGCACCTTCATTGATTTGTCTTTGCCTCGCCACGAAGGAGCAAAGCTTGCTCCGGGTAGGCACCTTCTTTGATCCGTCCTTGCCACTCAGGGGCGAGGCTTCCTCCGAGTAGGCACCTTCTTTGCTCCGTTGCCCCAACGCCGGTTCGCCTACTTCTGGTTCGTAGGGGGTGGGTGTTTCCCTGTTACAACAGTCTTCTTATCTCAATTTGTTGTGGCGCTGCATTCTCAAGTTCTCGTCACAGATGGTTTGTTGTGGTGGTTTTGTTGCAATGTTTTAATAAGCATTTTCATTGTTTCACTATACATTTTTCATTGTTGCATTTTTTATTATTCCAGTAAGTTGAGTTCATACTTCATAGTTTCAGTAGGTATTTTTCATTGTTTAAGTAGACATTTTTCATTATTTCTGTAGGCTGATTTTGTTTGTTTTAGCCTGGCCAAACATATTATCATAATTTGTTGTAGCACCGCATCCTCATGTCCCTGGTACAGATGGATCATGGGCGAGTGGAGGAGGGGCGAATTGGAGTTGCGTGCGACTGAAGCTGTTGTAGCTGGTGTTAGTTTTATTGTAGTAGGGTTGTTGCAGTTATAGCGGTGGATGCGGCAATTATTATGAGAGCTATGGTTGTGGTTCGTTGTTGTGCTTGGGTTGCGCTCAAGTAGGGCTGGACCAAAAGCTCAGGTTCAACGAGCTACTCAAGCTTGGATCGAGCTTAGTTCACGTTCGGATCGAGCTCGAATGCTAAATGAGCCGATCTCGAGCCCGATCTCGAGCTTGAGTCTATTCAAGTCGAGCTCGAGCTCGAGCTCGATCCCAAGCCTTCATCGAGCCCAACCGAGCCTGAATAATTATCATTTCATAGGATATTTCCGCCTTTAAATCTAATTCTTCAACCAATTCGAACCGAGCTCGAGCATGAAATCGAGTCCAACCGAGCTTATATAGTCCCATCTTCCCCTTAAAACAGCATAAATCCCTTCATTCGAGCTCAACCGAGCCGATCTCGAGCCTAGCCGAGCTTTCATCGAGCTCGAGCTTCACCCTAAGCTCGATGTTGATTTCAGCCGAGCCCGAGCCGAGCTCGAGCCTAACCGAGCTTGAGCTTTGACAGCCTAAGCTCGCTCAGGATAGACTCGAATCCACCCCTACACTCAAGCATCCAAATGGAGATGTGTTTCGTCGGACTTCGACCCGTAGTAAATCCCTTCGTAAAAGGGCTTAAACCTATTTGTTTCTTATTTTTTAGATCTAACATTATAGCAAATAAGCTAGTGATTAAAATATATAATAGAGTGAAATGTACGATGAAATAAGGTAATGATTAAATAGTGGTTCTGTAATGAGATAGTACAGAGATATTACTAACATTGGACCACATGCCTTAACATGGCCTTATGACCAAAGGTGAGCATCAAGCTACCTTTATGGAGCCTAGGCCCAATTGATCCGGTCTATATATATTGTTTTCATTTACTAATTTCTTCCGTTTACACCATTTATTAATTTCTTCTTGACACCCATACCAACATAATGTTCAATTTTCACTTCATATGAAATATCAATAAAAGTAAGAAATATAATGCATAGATGCCACCACCGCTAGAGAATTGCGCATAGATACCGGCACATAAGTATCGGTTGAACACAAACTGGTAACGATAGTGGCATCAATACCGCTTCGTGGATCCAAGACATTAGTACCAGTTATGCCATCACATTAGTAAGGTTTGCGATACGAACCGGTACTAATGATCCCTTTGGCAGACGGGTGCAGACCAGCTGGCACGGGCGCCCTTCAGTACCGATTAGTGTTATGAACCGGTATTGATGCACTACAAGAAATATGGCACAATTTACCGGCACATCAGTACCGGTTGGATTGAAACCGGTACTTATAGTGCACCAGTACCGGTTCGTAGCAATAGTAGCAATTCTAGACTTTCAGTACCGGTTGGAGGCAACAGTAAAGATACCTTTTGCAGGTTGGTACAGGCTAGCTAGCGCTCGTACTCATCAGTACCGATTCATAATACGAACCCGTACTGATATGGGCTCAGCAGTACCGCTTAGTATTCCGAACCGGTACTAAAGGCTCGTTCCAGCAAACTTTAAAAGGAATGCATATCCTACTTTAATCAATACGAGTGGGTGGGTTGGTTGGTTAGAGGGTGAGTGGAGAGTCATGTAGTGGCATGCGATCGTAGGTTCGAGTATTGGGTTCACCATATTTTTTAGACATTTCAGTGGCTATAGTCCAGGTTAGGGGAACCAAGAATAAAAACCACAAGCCTTTAGACCCGATTTTAATGTCCCAGTTGGGGGAACCGAGACTAAAGCCTGTTCCCAACCGGGACTAAAGGCCATTACCTAGTAGTGTTGTGAGGGCATCAATACCGGTACGAATGCCTTGTTTAGATAACATAGACCCTGGATACCCACACGGAGGGCGTAAAAGACCACCCGACAGGGGATGAACCAAGTCGGGTGGATGAGGACGGGTACCACTCGGACTCTAGAAGGTTTGCCTAGCAAGGAAAGACATAAAGATAGAAGTCCATCCCTAATAGGGAAGATACAATTGTAATCCTGAATAACTACATATTTGGTTAGAGGATAGAGATAGGAATCCTACCTCGTAACCGACTAGGACTACTCCTTGTAACCCCACCCCATCCACTATATAAAGGGGGTAGGGGGCCACAGTTCGGCAACCAATACAATACCCTCGCCTCATAACACAACTTGAGGCCGAGAACACAACATACGAGAGATCTCCTGATCGACTTGTACACATATACCCCATATAATCCTAGAGCACAGGACTATGAGGGACTGAACCTGTATAAAAAAGACCCCCTGTCTTATACTACCATCGAGTTTGGATGTAGCGCATAATCCCATTTAAATTCATTGCCGACGATACCCCTTGGTTAACCACCCGTCGACAGTTGGCCTGCCAGGTAGGGGTAGCGTCAAGATCAATCTTATCAAGCTCGATGGTATTGACCACCGGAGTCGCCGTCGTCTCCGCCCCCGGCAAGGCTTACCGCTTCGGGAGCTGACTACATCATCAACGACGTCGGTGAACTCCACCTCTCGGATTCGGATCATATCCAATCTGGGGGAACTACAACAACGCTTCTCGCTCGGGTTGGGGAATGCCGCAGCCATCTGCTCATGAGTAGTATGCCAAGGGCTCACTTCCCGACTTGGATACGGCGATGGCTCGAAAACAGATTCTGGACGCCATCTTGTTTTGACAATTCCTGATGATCTAGAGGGAATTTGAAGTCGGGACTACATGCGTTGGAAAGATAATTTCATCAGCTTTTCGTAGAGCCTAAGAATGCCCAAAATGGAGTCCGGATGATCCGTTTGAAGGCAGATTGTGGGAAGATCATGAATCTCAGCAAACTCATAAAACCCATCTGCGGAGGCTGCGACACGCGGATAGGCCGTGGTACACCTACAAGAACATCAATGACCAGCAAGGAGCTTATCCAAACAATCGACAATCAACACTTCTTCTGGGCTCGGATCCGATCCAGTCTGTGGAGAACATCGACATTGCTTCATCTGGACTCCCGTTCAGGTCGAGAAACGCTGCCGCCGCCCACTTCCGAGTGGTGTGCTGAGGGCTCAATTCTCAACTCGGATACAGCAAGTACCTGATCAAGAATAAATTCTGGATTGTGGGTGCCTTTAGCAGCAAACCACATGGATTTGACGACCAAGTCATTCTTTTGGACTCGAACCAGAGCTGATCTAAAGAGAGCTTCATCATCACTATAATTCATCTCCCTTTCAGATTGAGGAACGCCGCCGGTACCTACTCCCGAGTGGTGTGCCACACGGCTCAATTCCTAACTCGGATACGGCGAGGACTTAATGAAGGACCTCTACTACACTTTCACGGGTTAAGACGTGATCCAATATGGGGAAGTAATCGACATTGCTTCGCTCGGGCTTCCGTTTAGGTTATGAAACGCCGCTACTATTAATGCACGGATTGGTTCCCGACTTAGATACGAAGAGACTCAGACCGGAGATTCTCGAGTGGTGGCCGTGACTACCACAACGATTAACAGAGCTATTATAGCCTTCATCCTTGGCAAGGCTTTTCGCTTCGGGAGCATGGACTTCGTCACCGGCAAACTTCGGCAAGATCATGCCCTTCGACTCGGACCTGATCCGATCTGAGGGAGACTTCAGCAATGACTGGCGTAGACTTCTCTTCTGATTCAAGGACGCCGCTGCCGCATACCAATGCGTAATGCACCGGAGGCCTAAGTTTGCTCTTTTGGACTCGGATTAGATCCGATCCGGGAGAGACTTCACCATCAAATCAAGATCCACTCTTTCGGACTCAAACAAGATCCGATCCGAGAGGGAATTCAACATCACTTCACTCGGACTTATGGTCGTGTTGGGGAACGCCGCTGCCGCCTACCGACGAGTACTGCGATGGGGCTTAATTCGGCGAGGTCACGATAGAGAACCAATCTCGGATGGTGACCGTCATCAGCAGCAAATCATTCGGACTCGACGATCATGGAGTCCATCGTGCGACGCCGGCTGCCTCAACCGTGAGGCAAACGTGAGAACACGACGCAACACAAGCGCCCAAGTCTACGGCTCGGCTACACGCCTACGCCTACACCATAGCTAAGTTCTCATTATCATAATCTTTTTATATAAATTTGAGTTGTTTCTTGACTTGCTACTTAGTCGGTCTCCAACTAAGCAGCAAGTCGGGGGCTACACCTAATAGGTGCACTTGCGTGCACTTTGTTTCTTTCTCTTAATGATTGCAAAGGAATCCGAGTACTATTCTGAGTGGTGAAGCTCTGACCCACGAACTGCAAACTCTAGTCATTCAATGTGCGTGCCTGGGAAAAGAACCATGAGCCAATTCCCGACGCCCGGGGGCTAGACTAGTCGGTCAGAGTGCTTAACAAAAAGGAAGATTACTTGCAAGAATTAAAGATCAAAAAGGAAAAGAGCAAAAGTATAACAGTTATCTAAACAAGCAGTCGTATTTTACATCCATATAATTGTTTTCATGATACTGCCTAAATTCTACCTGTATGTGTTACAGAGGTTCATGAGTTTTCACCTCATTAAGTACTTTCTACGACTCCGTATACGAGTAAGAAGGAATTGGGCAATGAGCGACAACTACATCTCGTGGCGCCAGAACACGACTACATGCTTACACCCACGCAACCGTCAAAATCTATTGCTCAGTGAGCGCCCGGCATGGCTACGTGTAGGGATGAAAATGGTACGGATAATTTCCGACCGTCCGACCGACCGAGGCATAATAATATCCGAAAATATAGAGCCGGATAATTTTATGGATATCCGAATCCGACAAGGCGGATACGGTACTTTCTACGACTCCGTATACGAGTAAGAAGGAATTGGGCAATGAGCGACAACTACATCTCAGCGAGCGCCAGGCACGGCTACATGCTTACACCCACGCCTCAACCGTCAAAATCTATTGCTCAGTGAGCGCCCGGCATGGCTACGTGTAGGGATGAAAATGGTACGGATAATTTCCGACCGTCCGACCGACCGAGGCATAATAATATCCGAAAATATAGAGCCGGATAATTTTATGGATATCCGAATCCGACAAAGCGGATACTGATGCGGATACAAATAATATCCGATGGATATTATCCGAGCTTTTCTTGGATAATATCCGATGGATATTATCCGATTAGCTAAATCCATCTATAAACTATCTCTATTATATTTCTATAGGATGAATGACTAACACATATAACAACTAGATGCATGTGATTTTATATTTTTTTTGTTTTATCGGGTATGATACTTACACACCATCATTTTCATGACTATGAGCCATAAAGTTGAGTCACAAAGAGATCACTATATATATTTGGATATACTTATTTCTTTAGTATATGTTTTCGCGTATTATCCGAGAGAGTATCCTTGTCCGATCCGTATTTGTATCCGATATTATTCGTATCCGTATTTGTATCCGGTACTATCCGTATCCGAATCCGTATCCGATCAAACTAAATGGATCAAATACAATATGAGTGGTTTCCGATCCGTATCCGATCCGTTTCATCCCTAGCTACGTGCCTAGGCCCACACCTCGAGTGTTCAAGTCTATGGCACAGCTACACGTCCACGCCAACTTCGTTACGGGTATACGTTTACGCCTCTGGCCATAGGCCACCCTGCACCTTGAGCACTAACTACGACTTTCCAGCTGCGCTGCCGAGTTAAGCCAAATTCAGCCTCGGTAGACCCCATACCAGGTTGATTACCGGTAGAGCTACAAAAAAATACCAATCTCTTGGTATACCCTATGTTGGGTCACTACATGTCAGAATCAGATGCCAGTGATGTCGGGAATGAGTTTCGACGGTATGCTCCAGTTGGGTCCGACGCTATACACCGCAACCCGGGTGTGGATGCCATACGTCCAAACTCTATCCTTAAGGTACGCCCTATGGTGGAGCCGCTAGTTGTATCCCTATTCGGTCTGGTATAGGTACTATTTGGCCGACAACAATGATATGCCCCATGTTGGGACACTAGTTGTGTGTATAGATGGCCAAGCAGACGGCCCGGCAAGACGGCCCGCACCTGATTAAACCACGCCCGAATAGATGGGCGCCATCCTCGGGCGTCTGCGTGCACGCCACGGCCGAGGCAAAGGCCCAAGCACGGCCCGATGGGAGGTGCATGCGTCTTGGCCCTACTGAACACTAACAGGCCCATCGGGCCCTGTACTAAATAGAGAAAATATGTGGTAAAAATGGTGACTCCAAGCTTTGAACCAGGGATCTCTTGACATCCAAAGCCTTATTGCCACACCTACAAGCCACTAGAACTTGATTTCACATGTGTTGGTTGTGTCATGTTATATTGTAATATACATATTGATAAATAAAAAACCAGAAAAAATTAATCGTGCTAGTGCTTGGTAGGGCTAAACGTCGTGCCTCGTGCAAATTTATTTGGCCCCAAGACGTTTAATATCTATAGTTGTGTGCCACACTAGTCGGATACAGGTATCATTGGGCCAAACCTATCCAAATGGTATGCTCCATGTTGGGCCAATTGCTTTACTCTACGCTCTCTAGGGCCACCAGCTTTATCCCACTCCGGTCGGGTACAGCTACCACTCGGCTCTTCAGCTAAAACCATGTTATGCCTTCTAGGGCCAGCAGTTGTATCCCACTCCGATCGGGTACAGGTATCGCTCGGCTATTCAGCTAAAACCAAAAGGTACGCCCTCTGGGGCCACCAGCTGTATCCCACTCTAGTCGGGTATAGATACCACTCGGCTGATGACATGCCCCATATTGGGCCGACTGCTGCGTTCCAATGGAACCAGATGCCAGATGCCTAAACTTCATGGTATGCCCCAGGTTGGGCCGCTAGCTGTATCCCACTCCGGTCGGGTAAAGGTTCCACTAAGCGTAAGGTACGTCCCATGATGGGCCGACTATTGTATTCTACATGATATACCCCATGTTGGGTCAATAGTTGTACATCGCAATACGAGAACAGGTGGCACTTCATCAAAAATCAAAGTGATGCGTCTTACAAAGAGCCGACTGCCGGAACTCTGGCAATCCCGGGCTGGGTATCACTAACAACTCTAAGGATCTCTATGAGTCCTTCATATTCTCCTCACAGATAACGAGCGAAAGCCAGTCGGGAAGAAGCATCAACAATCTTTGAAGCACTCAGCAAGAAGCATGACTCATCCAAGCTGCGGTAAACAGGAGCAGCAACTCGACTATGAAGCACTCGGAGGCTAGTGTGGATAACATAGACCTCGGGTACTCACACGGAGGGCCTAAAAGACCACCTGACAGGTGATGAACCAAGTTGGGTGGATAAGGACTGATACCACTTGAACTCTAGAAGGTTTGCCTGGTAAGGAAAGACACAAAGATAGAAGTTTATCCCTAATAGGGAAGATAAAATGGTAATCCCGAATAACTACATTTGGTTAGAGGATAGAGATAGGAATCCTACCTCGTAACTAAGCAGGACTCTTCCTTGTAACCCCACCCCCTCCACTATATAAAGGGGGGTAGGGGGCCATAATTCGGCAACCAATCCAATACCCTCGCCTCATAACACAACTTGTGGCCGAGAACAGAACATACGAGAGATCTGCTGATCGTCTTGTACACATATACCCCATATTATCCCAGAGCATAGGACTAAGGTATTACCTCTACCGATGAGGGCTTGAACCTGAATAAAAAAGACCCCTGTCTTGTGCTACCATTGAGTTTGGATCCAGCGGATAACCCCATTTAATTTCATTGCCGACGATACCCCCGGTTAACCACCCGTCGATACCTTGTTTCGAAAACTTTCGAAAGGAATGCATATCCTAGTCATGACAATGCGCATGAGTGGGTGGGTTGGATAGAAGGGTGAGTTGAGAGTCATGAGGTTTTAAGAGGTTCTAGGTTCGTGTCACGGTTCTAGCATATACCAACAACCTATTAGCAAAAGCGACGTTTAGTACCGGTTCATAAAACCGGTACTCGTAATTAAGGATTGTTGCCTAAGAGGCCTCATCAGTACCGGTTCAACCAGCCGGTATAAAAGGGGTCTAGACTTTGAAAAAAGTTTTGAAAATATTGGGAGAATCCGGACTCTAACCTTGCACCTTGTGACCCACACCTCACTCATCTAATCTAGCTAACTCAACCACACACACGTTTGATCTAACTAGCACTTGCATATCATTTTTATCCTTTTTCAAAAATGATGCATTAGTACTGGTTCGTATACAAACCAGTATTGATGAGTCTGCATGCCAATTGGGCTATACCCGCCTGCAAAAGGAATCTTTATTATTGTCTTCAACTGGTACTAAAAGTATAGCTCACTACCGTTGCTACGAATATGTATTGATGCCATTATCAGTACCGGTTCCAATTCAACTAGGACTAATATGCCGGGAATGGGAGCAGACAACGAGTTTTCTGTCCTGTTAGCCCTTTGCCCAAGTTCCTTGCTTCACTTGAGTAGGACTATCGTGAGCACTGCGTCATAGTAGGCAGCAGGAAACCCCATCATCGTCACTACATGGGATGAAGAGGCGGGTGCCAATGATGCTGCCAAGGGGGAGGAGTGGCGGGCGAAGGTAGGTCCTCTAGCCGCTGTGGCCAGAGCGTGCTTCCATTGTTTGTTGTGTTGCTGACAAACTTTAGAAGGAACTCAGGAGTATATTGATACGTTAAACTATACCCTAGGCTCAGGTCGATGATTCTCGTCTGCCTTGGGTCGGAGCTAGCTGAGGATGACAATGACCTCACTAATGGTAGGCAGCAAAATGGAGTATATTCATCAGAGGTGCAAGTTTAGAATATCATTAGGTCGGATTTTCTACATTGAAAGGTATTTAAGTGAAATTGGAATTTCAAGATGGCATGAATGCAGGAGACCATTGTTTACTCTGTGTTCCTTGGAAAATGAAAAAAAAACATTCTTCATTTCTTATTTCAATTTAGAAATGAAAAAAAAAACTTCCTGTAACCTACTAGGTACGACCACTCGATGGAAACTTACATGGGCCAAATTAGTATAATTGTTATAGCTAGATTCACTAACGGTACATTATACTGAATGTGGGTCATTGTACATTATATGGTACATTATACTAACGGCCACCTCACCACGCCGTTCTGAAAAAAAAATAAATTAGAAAAAGAGCACTGGGCCGGCTCTCACCGCACCGGCCCAAAGACACGTGTGTACGGGCGACTTGGGCCAGAGGTTCCTTGGGCCCAGAATGGCGCGCGCAGGGGGAGACTTCGGCTTGGCTCGGCTAGCTTGTCTTTGGGCCCAATTTAGCTTACCCATGTGTGCGGCTGGCCAGCTCAACTGCTCACCAAAGGCCGAAAAGCGGAGGGCGAGACGGGCGTGCAGACTGTCACCACCCAAAGCAGAGGCGGCGAAACAGATTCGACGGCAAGGAATCCGGCGACGGCGGCGGCGCTCCGGCGAGGAAAAGCGAGGGGAAATGGAGGGGGGGCTCTGGGGGTCTTGCAGGTGGGCACGGAGGTACTGGAGATCGCCGGCGGAGAGCTGGCGACAGCTCGGGACGGAGGAAGATGCGGCGCACGGCGTAGACGCTCACCGATGACAAGGGAGACGATGCAGATGCTCGGTGAGCTTCAGGGACACGAGTAGAAGGTAGTGGTGGCACGAGCTTCGTCTGGGGAGGGCTGGGCTGAAACGGCGGCATGGAGGTGGCTCGGGATTGAGGGGGAGCACGGCGGCGGGAGTGGAACAGGGGGGAAGTAGCGAGGCAGCGTCGACTTAAATAGGAAACAGCGAGCAAGCTGTGTAAGGGAAGAGCCGACCACAGTGGGACCCTCGGGGTGCAAGTGGCCGCAAGACGGCGACGAGGCGGGTCCCACGGGCGGATGGCACGTCGGTGGCTACAGGATACGGTGACGGGGTCCACAGCGGCACTATACCACAGACCATTTTTAGCGACAGACAACGTGTTGTTAAAAATTTTCATAGGAGTCAAACCGTCTATCGGAAAAACATACAGACAGATGGTCTGTTGGTATAACATTTGTTGCGAATAGACGCACTATTGTTATAAGTTAAGAGCTATAAAGACAGTCAGTCTGTCGGTGTAGACAATAATTAGGACGGTCGGTCCGTTGCTACACATGTGAATGAGAATGCGCGAACCTGAAATTAGAATTGAGCTTTGGCGGGCGATACAAGCGGGAAAAAAATATTTTCACTTCCCTAACCCCAGCCGGCCCTCCTCTCCAGCCCCATCTCCACCCCCGGCTCCTCCATCCCCACCGCCAGCCGTCCGTGCAACTCCGGCCCTGCCACTCCGGCCAGGCGGGCACCTGGCCACCACGGGCGCCTCCGGCCTCGGCTCCTCTCCGAACCCGCGTCCCTCCGTCCGTACGGCCCCCCGGTCGCCGGTCATCCGCCACCACAGCGTCGTCATCGGCGTCTCCGGTCTCCCCCCTGTGCCCTATCGGCTATCGCCAGTGCCGAAGTCCCGTGCCGTCTCCCACGTTCGTCGGCGGCACAGCAGGGCTGGCGCGTGGCGCAGCTACCGCTTAGCGGACGATGGCGGAGGCCCGGCGACCCTCGACGGCGGCGCATAGCCTCCCGCTCCCCGGCTCCTGGCCTCTCCATTCCCGTCTCCTGGCCTCTCATGATTGATTGATTAGTAATATATTTGTTGCAATCTGTGGTTGATTTTGTAGAAATGAGAAAACTTTTGATTTGTCCCCCTCCACCTCCACCTGAAGGTCCATCTCCCCAGCACGGCAGCACCTGATGGTCCATCTCGACCTCCACCTGAAGGTTCATCTCTGCCTCCATCTCAAAATAATTAGCGTGTGCTTAATCTTGATGAAATTGTTAGCGAACAGCTAGAGCTTATGTGGTTAGAAGCACCCACTCCTCTGTTGATCTTAATTTATGTTGTGTAATTAAATTAGTTGTGTTCTACAACTTTGTAGATAGATTCGTTATAGCTTGATCCTTGTCAATGCTTGCTGGCTGACATCAATTTGTGTGTGCACTGTGCTGATAACTTGCTTCTTTTTAAGATTATTAGTCATGTGGGTGTACAAACGACAACTTTACACTCTGATGGTATTTTACCTCTTTCAAGTATCATCATATCCACTAGTGATCTTCTCTAGAAAATATTTTTTGGATCAAATATTATGAATAATCTAATTTTGGCACTCATCCATGCATCTCATTGGCTTATATTATTGGTGTTCTCTTTCCAGGATAAAAGCTAGTTAAGCAAACATCTTTAACAGGTATGATAATGTGTTCTGGGCTCTCAATTTTCAGTTTGGCATAGTCATATGAAGCAGATATGTTAATTTGGGTCTGAGGTAGGTTTTAGTTCAGCATAATGAAACCTCCAAGATTTCTAGATGTCCTGAATATTCTGAACATAATGGACTGGTTTCCTCTAGAATTGTTACATGACTAAATTCTTACTAAATACTTTCATTTCCTCAACAGATATTAGCAGTAGCAGAGGACTCTATTCTTTTGAAATGAGCCACTTCATTCAATCCATGCTGCAGCAGGTTTGCTTTGTTTTGTTTATCATCTTCACTTAGTTTGCAGAGATGCTATTAAGTGGACATTCTTTTCCTTTGTCTCATACATATCTTTAAAAACATACGTATTTTGACCATTGCCTTTGTTTGCAACCTTCAAAATAATCTAGATGGTTATTTTTGGAAAGCTTCAAAACTAGCTGTTGACACAAAAAGTGGACTTCTCGCAAACACACGCGCCGAAGCGTCAACTCTAGGGTTGTGTCGCAACAAGAGACCAAGCGTGCCAGTCAATTTGACCTGTGAATTGACAAGGAGAAAATCATCAGTAATATCGCCCTAATCGGCTTTTAAAATAGCCAGATCAGGTTTTCTGTAATCGGCTTTGCAATACCCGATTACAAGATCTATCGGCTTAATGCCTGATAGAGCAAACAGATATATGATAATAATTAAACTTAAATCTTATATTTCTTTTTGGTATTTTATTATGATATTAGCGAAAAACCTATGCATCAGTGCATCAAATTACACCAAGAAACAGATTGAATAGATTGGTCAAGCCAAGACAGTATTCAAATCCAAGTCTAGATATAAACCAATAAACTGATTTAAAGATTTAAAGACTAATAAAGGTAGATGCAATGCTAATCAGCAAACATTCACACGTGCGAGATGCTAAACAAGGCATACACAAGATCGATTAAACGAGACAGTTGCATACATCGAATTCAGAGAAAGGCACATGAAACATTTGATGATCGGCATTACAGGATAAACACATATTACAGATCGATTAAATCGAGACAGTGCAATATGCGATACACACCAAAGATCGGCAAATCCCGAGACAGTCTGATATGCTTTGTATACATGAGATCAATATGATGCTGCCATGCATACGGGTTACAAGGAGAGAATCGATTATCCCATCGAGATAGATCTACCTGCGAGTTGAAGCCTTTCGACGAGGTTGATCGGATTCGAGAAAGAGTTTTGTGTATTGAGTATTAAATGTCTATTCTCGAGGTCTAAGGTCCTATTTATACTATTACAAAGCTGATACCGATACGACCTATTTTTCCGAGTCGCACTTCCGATCAGATCGTATTTCTTCCGAAGTCTTGTATCTATCGGCTTCTTCCATATGCTCTTCTTCTTTACCCATGAAGCCATTTCCGATTTGGCCCAATAATTCTAACACATTTGGCCTTTTCCAAATATCCGATTTTCCGCCAAATTTGGGTGTCAACATATGCCCCTAAGTTTGGCAATGAGTATTTCATTAGCCGAACTTCCAAGTAAAAATGGGATTTACCATACCAGAACATTTCACATCTTTACCCCTGTAATTCTTCGCTTTCGGCCCATTTGGAGAACACGTGTCAGCCCAACAGATAACATGGGCCGTAATTGTAATGCCGAAAAGCGCGGTAAAACCCTAGTTTTTACCACAGCTATAAATAGACGCCCATTCGCCGTCACTCTCACGCTCTCCTACTCGCAAGACGCCTCTCGCGATCGAACTTCCAGATCCTCGGCGAACAAGACACGACCAACTCTCAATCGGCATCATGTCTCAGGTACTAATTCAATGCTCGGACTCTGAAGCTTTGTACTCCTTAGGTCCAGTAGGAGATCGAGACCCATCGGATTTCATATATCACTCCGTAGGAAGACTCCCTTTATTTGCCGATAAGTTTAGTGTAAACAGTTGGAAATCGGTATTTAGATCTTGGCCTAGCCCGATCAAGGGATACAAGGATTGGCTCATTCGGGTCTATGGTCAGAAACAAGAGCAATGGGACGAATTAGGAATTGCCGATGCTATCCTTCTCTCCTTATCTCCACCACCAGCAGACGAACCCTTTATGGCAGCATCGGCTTATTTTTGGTGCGATACAGCCAATGCTTTTCTTTTCCCGACCGGACCCATTAGCCCTACACTCTTAGATGTAGCGATGCTAACTGGTCTAAGTCCTGATGGCGAAATGCTATCGGCTTTTGATTTGATTGCCACATTGAAGCTGGTTCCCGAAAAGAACTTTGGCTGGCAACGTTATATCAACACCCATCAAAAGATAGGCGTCGTAGAAGATGAAGAGCACATTGCTTTCCTGAACATGTGGCTCGATCGATTCTTTTCTCAAGGTCAATCACTTAGTCCCAAAGAAAGTCTATCGGGAGCGGTAACCAGAGACCGCATCAGGCCAAAAACTAGCGATCGGCAAATATCTACTAGGAGCCACCTACCGGATGATGCACGAGATCAGGGAAGGTCTCTGCTCACCGAAAGCCGATTATTCAGTCGGTAAATTAGGCGGTCCTTCGGTTTATCTAATGTTCTCGAAACTCGGATATATAACTCCCTTGGCGAATTAGATTTCAGCCTAAGATTTCCAAGCGAGAAAGAATCCGATAGCACTAATCGTCCATGTAGATCATATGGGGAAATGATCTCAGTTAACTGCAATAGGCGGCGCTTCAACCAAGAAGATCTTGCCATGTCCATGGTTGCATTTTATACAATGTCTGAATCGGAATACGGATTAGAACAGTTCAATCCATACACTGATCTAGATAGATATCCGATTCCTTCATTTTTCAGATTGAAAAACACCTTGAAAGGAGAAGCCCTGGCAGCATACAAGGAATTCATCTCTCCAGGAATTTTCTTTGCTATTCTGAGCACGATAACCCACATCAGAAAGCCATCTTACGAATTCTATCACCCGGTAGTGGTTGCTCGGCAGTTCAACCTTGGGCAAGACATTCCCGATCTCTTCATTTATCGCCAACTGAATGCCAGAGAGGATTTGAGCTCTCAATCGGCTTATGGAATTCTATCAGCTGCTCACATTGACTTCACAATGACATCGGAATTTAGAATGTGGGCTGATACTTCGCCAAAGTTCGACGACTGGTGGGAAGCCATCGCAAAAAACATTTATGCAATGTATATGAGCTTCAACCTTAATCGAACGAATTACTGGCCAAAAGAAAACCTGCAAGCCCAACTGGCCAAAGATCGCCGGCATGACAAAGGCTCTATCGGAATCGGAAGCTAGTAGTTCAAGTACTACCGATTCCGATAGTTCTGATGAAGACAAGAAGAAAAATTTTTCAAAATCGGGACCTTCCTCATCAGACTCAGACGATGAAAGAACAGAATCCCAGACCCACGCATCGTCTTCTCGCAGCGAGGTTACTAACTTGATTGCGTCTGCTAACTCACATTATTCTTTTCCGATTACTAACCTCCGGTTTATTTTCTTCCAGAGCGGTGACAAGCGTCCCAAGGCCAAGCTCATTGGAGATGCGACCGGTCAACTCCATTCCACGGCCAAGTTCAGATCGGCCTTCGCAAGGTTCCTCCCAAAGAATAAGAAAAGAGGTAAAATTGGCTTTACAACATATAATTCAAATATCCGATTTCTTACCTATCCTTATTCAACAGGAAACCCGGCTAAACCTACCGAGGAAAAAGCTGGCCGCCAAGAAGCCGAGGCCCCAAAGGTGCGTGACTTCGATAAGACCGAGTCTATCTGTGATACAGTAAACACTCGATTCCCAAAACTCTTACGAACTTCTTATCCGCGCCCTTTAATTGTCGGAATTTGGATTTCAGGATACCTCTCCCATCTCCAAGAAGAAAAATAGCACACCTGCTCCTCCCCCAACATCTCAGACGCCTCCGGTCTTCAACCCGCAAGATGTAATCGGAACTTCTCACCTTATACTCTATAAAATCTTCGAATTCCGATTGCTTGTAACTTCAAATTTTCTTTTCTTCAGTATATGTTCCTATCCCGCAGTCCAGTCAAGGTAACAGTGGTGTCCACGCAGGTCATTACTTACGACGGGTAGAAAACCGACGAGTTAAATTTTGACCCCTCCAGCATGGACTGGCTCGACGACGAGCTAGATTTTCTCTCTTCACCGATCAGGACTCAATCGCCTCGGTAATTGCCGCCATCGAGTCTCCTGCCGCAAATTTTAAATCAAGAAAAATCGGCTTTCTGTAGACATCATCGCCAAGCTCCAGCAGATGTGGGAATTATTTGGTGATGAATCAGCATTTTTGGCTAACCCTTCTGCCATACGGGAGATAGCCAATTCTATCAAAGAAGTCCTTCCCGAGCAGGTGGCTTCGGCCATCCAGAAGGTGCTGCTCCTCGCCCAAGAGAAAGCCGAATTTGACGCTGTGCTGGATCGGCTCCATCAAAGGGAAGCCCTCAAGGACGCTGACACAGAGTTGAAAGGGCTGATCCAAGACGCCAACGCACAGAATGACAAGCTCGCTGTCGAAGCATGAAGTCAATCGCAAAAGCGCCGCTTCCAAGGCAGTTTCAAGGGTCAAGCCCCTGGAACTAGAACTGGAAAAAGTAAGGAAAACCGAGGAGGCCACTCGCTCCAATTTTGAAGAGACAAAATCGGCGGCGAAGGAGCAGTATAATATTGTGAAGACTTGCGGCCTGGCAGTTCTGGACGCGAAGAAGAAAATTCCGATCATTCCCGGATCAGCTGAAGAATATACTGCAACTATCAATCGGATCCGGGATACAATGTCCAGCGCTGCCGCAGCTATCTATCAATTTTGTGAGTAATTGGCCTGCGAGCCAAATTTTAAACTATTGTGTGAATCGGTATTCTACCGATTGTCAAACGATATTTGATCTTGCCCCTTGGGCGAAAACAATTAAGGTCTTCGTGCCTTTGTAACAACTTTTACTTTTATGCAATCGCTTTTTATTAATATCTTAAAAATCTATAGGCGATTCCATAGAATCAGCTTTTGTCGAATCACAAATTCGCCCGAGT
Organism: Raddia guianensis; assembly: GCA_036346415.1. Classification (NCBI taxonomy): domain Eukaryota; kingdom Viridiplantae; phylum Streptophyta; class Magnoliopsida; order Poales; family Poaceae; genus Raddia; species Raddia guianensis. The sequence continues at coordinate 41,022,503 of CM070539.1, forward strand.
ATGAAACGATTTTTGAACTATAGGCGATTCACATAATCGGCTTTTATAAACCCCAGCTCAAGCTCCAACCCAAACTCTAGGATAATACTTTTTCAGATACTTGGCGTTAATTGTTTTACCGAAAACCTCACCATCAAGCGTTTCCAAGATATACGCATTTCCAGGAATAATCCGATTAATTTTGAACGGTCCTTCCCAATTCGGAGGCCACTTTCCGTACTTAGGATCTCTAGAACCAATCGGCAATAACGTCTTCCATACAAGCTCTCTCACTTCAAACGTTTTCGGTACAACCTTCTTGTTGTAATGTCTTGCAACTCTTTGCTTATCGCGCTCAATATGTTCTAGAGCCTTTAACCGGACTGCCACTATATCATCAAGTTTATCAACCATCAGATTTTTATAATCATCGGCTTTTACATTATTTTGTTCCTCAACTCTTGTAGATCCGATGATCGCCTCAACCGGCAAAACAGCCTCTTGGCCATAAACCAGCTCAAATGGTGACACCCTCGTAGCTCCATGCTTAGCAATCCGATATGCCCATAGCGCATCCGCCAAAGTATTATGCCAACCCCGCGGCCTTTCATGGATTTTTCGCTTAATCAGCTTTATAGCACTTTTATTTGAAGATTCTGCTTGGCCGTTGGCTTGAGCATGATACGGCGAGGAATTAATCGTTGTGATTCCCAAGCTTCGAGCATAATCTTGAAACGCCTGTGACATAAATACCGATCCTTGATCTGTAGTAATCGTCTGAGGAATTCCAAATCGGTAAATTATGTGTTCTCTAACAAATTCGATCGCTTCAAGAGTCAAGTACCTTCTTCAATGGCATACTTCAACCCACTTAGCTTAAATAGTCCGTTGCTACTAAAATATACCGATGCCCCTTGGACGAGGAAGGAAATATTTCCCCGATCATATCAATCCCCCATCCTCTGAAAGGCCACGGCTTCACGATCGGATGTAAAATTCATGCAGGCGCGTGTTGGACATTCCCAAATTTCTGACAGTCCTTGCAACCCTTATAATATTTAAAGCAATCTTCCACCATTGCCGGCCAAAAATATCCTACACGCTTCAACATTCATCTCATCTTGTATGCTGATTGATGAGTTCCACACAGCCCTTCATGAATTTCTCCGATCGCAACTTTAGCCTCCTCTTCATTTAAGCACTTAAGCAATAACCCATCAAAACTCCAATAGTATAACTTGTCACTGATCAGAACGTACCTTTGGGCTCTTCTTTTAAGCTTCCTATCGGTTTTCCCTTGAGGATCTTTAAGATAACTGATAATTTCTGCTTGCCATCCTATCGGAACGAGATTTGCGATCGGGATAATATCCAACTCCATGATCGGTAATTTATAACCTGATGCTTCCTGAGCTAAATCATTGGCTTCACAATTCTGTTCTCTCGGAACATGATGAATTGTAAATACATTGAAATACTTAGCCAAATCAGAAGCTTTTTCCAGATATTCCCGAAGCAGGTCACTATGACACTCATATTTACCGATCATCTGGAAAACCACCAATTGTGAATATCCGAACACTTCTACAGCGATGGCACCAGCTTGAATTAACCACTCCAATCCTTGGATCAATGCCTCATACTCCACCTGATTGTTAGTCAATCCAAAATCCATTGTAACACCAAACCGGTAAGGAACACCACTAGGAGAAACAATGAAAATACCGATTCCGCATCCCTTCTCACACTGCGATCCACAAAGAACATTACCGGGGCAAAAGCATCGACAAATTAACATCTTGATTGTGCGTGATGAAATCGGCTAAAACACGCCGCCTTTGGCTTTGGAGATTCATATGTCAAGTCAAACTCGATGAGAGTATATGCCCACTTCCCAAGACGTCCTTTGATTATCAGGGCATTAAGCATGTACTTGACCACATCGGTTTGACATACCACTTTGCATTCAGCACCCAACAAATAATGCCTCAGTTTAGTGCACACAAAGTATAAACACAGGCAATACCTTTCAATCATCGTGTATCGGGTTTCTGGATCTAATAACTTTCTGCTCAAATAGAAAATTGCACGTTCCTTACCATCGATTTCTTGGACCAGAACTGCCCCTATTGTTTTATCCGACACCGATAGATACAATTTGAACGGTAGACTTTCTTTTAGAGCAACCAGAACAGGAGGATTACTCAGGTATTCCTTAATATCATCAAACGCCTTCTGTTGCTCCGGTCCCCAAATAAACTTATCAGAATTTTTCAATTTAAGCAAAGGAGAAAACAGGATGATTCTTTCCGATAAATTCGAAATAAACCTTCTCAAATAATTAATTTTACCGATAAGCTCTTGTAGACGAACCTTTGAATCAGGAGGCTTTGTATTCAGGATCGCCTTTACCCTATCAGGATGAACCTCGATCCCTCTCTGATGCACCATAAAGCCCAAGAATTTGCCGGCTGATACTCCAAAAGCACACTTCTTTGGATTCATCTTCATGCCATATTGTCGAAACCGATCCAACATGGTCACAATATCAGCCAAGTGATGTTCTTCTTCTTGAGATTTAATTACCACGTCGTCAATATATATTTCAACCAGTTTACCGATTAAGTCATGGCAGATCAAGTTCATCCCTTTCTGATAGGTAGCCCCAGCACTAATCAGTCCAAAAGTCATCACAACCCATTCGAATAAACCGATAGCGCCGGGACATCTAAATGCAGTCTTATTCACGTCTTCTTCGGCCATGAAGATTAGATTATACCTAGCATTGCCATCTAAAAAACTGATAATCCGATTGCCTGAGGCTGCGTCGATCAGTCGATCGGCAATAGGCATCGGATATTCGTCTTTGTACGTTGCTTTATTCAAATCCCGAAAATCGATACATACCCGAATTTTATCAGAATCTTTTTTACCGACTGGTACTATGTTAGAGATCCAATCGGAATATTTGCACAGCCGAATAAACTTTGCGTCTAATAACCTCTGAATTTTCGCCTTTACCTGATCGTAAATTTTCCAACTGATCCTTCTCGGCGATAGCTTTACTGGCCGAAATCCAGGTTTCATCTTAATTTTGTGTTCAACTATGGATCGGTCTAGACCAGGCATCTCGTGATATTCCCAAGCGAAACAATCAACCCGATCTTTGAGTATCTGGATAAGCCGATCCTTATACTCCCGCGGCAACTTTTTACAGATGTAAGTGGGCCTTTCTTTTCCATCGGTTCCAATATCGACTTTTTCAAGTTCATCAGCCGATATGAATCCTTGGCCCATCTTATATTCAATCCCCTCTAGAGCCGTGGTTCCCATAAAAAACCCTCACATCCTTGCGTTACCGATTGTCCTTCCAGCGTTGTTGGCTTGAACCCCAATTTACTAACACTGAGGAAATCACAATCCTCCAAGGGTTTTCCTGATAGTGCCTCCAGATATGATGAATTTCGGCACAATCGGTTTCCGCAGTTAGAGACTCTCCTCTTACCACTTCTATTTGATCGCCAATCCACTGGATTAGAATCTGATGCAATGTCGACGGAATGCAGCAATTGGCGTGGATCCATTCCCTTCCCAACAGCACATTATAACTCCCTTTTCCTTCAATTACAAAGAAAGTTGTTGGGATCGTCTTGCTCCCTATGGTGAGTTCTACAACCAGAACTCTTTTGGCTTCGGTCGAATTTCCATTGAAATCGCTCAAAACCATATTAGTTTTGACCAAATCTTCCGTAGATTTTTCGATTTTTCGGCACACAGAATATGGCATCAGGTTTACAGTAGCTCCACTGTCCACTATCATTTTGAAAATCGGCTTTCCATTCATGTATCCCATGATAAATAATGGCTTCAAATGCAATCGAGAATTCTCTGGTTTCTTGAATATAGCATCTTCCGCTCCAACCACTAGCTCTGTAGCAGCTTCTTCATAATCATTCATGAACTCCCGAGGCAGCATGCAAACCATATTGGTGAAGATTGAGATTTCATCGGAGTCTTTTTCAATAATAACGGCCGATCTCAGCTTGGGCCTCCACTCTAGCTTGCCCCTAGCCGGTTTAGTCGGTTTTACCGGTTCCAGAAGAGCATCCCTAAACTTCTCGGCTTCAGCCTCCTTAGCTTCAGCGTGTCTCATCCGCTGCAAGCGCCGCTTCTGAGATTTTGTGATCCCACTCGGGCACCATTGTAGCAACGGCACTTTGGGAGGCCGATGCACATCGGTATTTTTATTCATCGTAACATTATCGGCTTTGTCACTAGGGAACACCAGCCGATCTTTTACCGATGTTCTCTTGGGAGGAATAAAGGCATGATTCATTGAACAGTTTTCCAGAGTAGGCAATGACATCCTCTCTTCCCAGCAATATCGGAAAAAAGGGCAGTCCCAATGCTCCATCTCCTAATCTCGATCATTTGAATCCCATTGAACTGCTTCTGAGGTGTCTGGTTTAATGCTCCTGCGAGGCGTTTCCTTAGCCATCCGATCATATTTTTCCATCAGCTGATCAAAAGTCAGCTTTGGCCTTGGCTTAGCAATCGGATTACGATCATGTCCACGCTTTACCTCGCGCCACTCACTAGTCCTTTCGCCACGTCGACCAGACGATCGGAAGTTTAGGTCTGGCTTCTCTTTCACCACGATCCTCTTAGATCCGACAAGTACTTTAAATCGATCAGAACCCTCCGGATTGTCGGCTTTCCTCTTAGCGTCAACCATCCCAATAAAGCCGACTGGAAACGGCTCTGTGTTGACCTACGAGTTTTTGCTTTGATAACGAAGTTGGCCACTCTCAATCGCTTTCTGCACTATTTGTTTGAATACATTGCACTCGTTAGTGGTATGCGAGTAAGAGTTGTGCCACTTGCAGTACTTTCGCTTTTTCAGCTCTTCCAGTGGAGGAATTACATGTCTTTGTTTAAGCTGAATCTGCTTCTCTTGCAATAGATGATCGAAAATCCGATCACATTTGGACGTATCAAAAGAATACTTGCCTTTCTCAGCGCCTTTCGGCTTTATCCATCCGAGTTCAAATTCTTTCTTATTATTTACCCATTCAGCAACGTAGGCACCCATATCTTCGACATCAGAGTCATCGGATTCTTCGTCTTCATCAGCATCAACCATGTTGATAGCTTTCTCTTTGCCTTTGTTATTGTTATTATTCCGATACTCCCTTTGACCTGGGTAAGAATTATCGGAGAATTGGCTTTCATATAGCGCGATCTTATGGACCAGATGCGATATATCAGCAAACTCCTGGTTGCCCACCTTCTTCTGATTGACCGGCAACAGACCCTTCAAAGCCAATTCTGCCAGCTCATTGTTAGGCAGAGAAAGGCTATAGCATCGGTTCCTTACCTCCCTAAACAGACGCAGATATTCATTTACCGATTCCCCAAATTTCTGTTTGATCATCATTATATCGGTAATTTTGCTTCGCTCTTCCGAATAAAGTATTCATGGAATTTCTTCTCGGATCCGCCAGAGGTGATATCGTGTTGGAGGAAGCGATGTGAACTAATTAAAAGCCGATCCCAATAAAGATAGCGGAAATAACCGACATTTGAGAGTATCCTTTGATGCAGCCTCTCCGCATAGCGCAAGGAATCTAGCAATGTGCTCGCGCGTAGAGGTGTTATCGCTCCCGCTGAACTTGGCATTAGCGAAATCGGGAACTCGATACTTATGAGGATATTCCGTTTCATTGAAAGCCGACGGATACGGCATGGTATAGTGCGGTGCAATCTTAGGAGTGTTGAACCCGCACTGTTTCATCATATTATAAACCAGATTCTTCGTCATCTCTTCTAGATTTTCGTTCACCCCATGATTAATCCGCCGATAGATTGGATCCGGGACCGGGACCATAGCCTGATTATTCGGTATCATCTGAATCGGAGCTGGATTGATCGTTAACGGAGGATTCGGATGGAGAATTCCTGGGTTGGTGTCCTGGGCCGAATAGGTTGAATGCTTGACATTACCAGATTCATCCTCAGCGGGATATTCCGATCCACCTGATGAGCTTGTCCAATCATGATGTAATGTAACGCGGCGCTGGTCTCCTCCTGGACAATTCGCCCTAAAATCGATGACTGGTCTAACATCGATCGGTAAACCGAGCTGTTGATCTGGTCTCTTATTACTTCGGAGAAATCCCCAGTGAGCAGTGGGTCTCCGATGGAAGTTCTTGTAACTTGGCCACTGCGCGTCTTCCGATATCCAGTGAGCATTCTTTTTTTGTTTTCTTCGTGAATCTCCGCGAGCCCATCTTCAACTTCCTTTTTCTGATCTGGGCTCAATTCGTCGAACGTCACAGCTTCAGCGACATGGTTGAGCGCTTCCAACACCGCTTCGGTATCGGTGCGCGTCATCTTGTTGGTTTTGATCTTGGTCCCACCTGGCGTGCCAAAAAGTATGTTGACACGAAAAGTGGACTTCTCGCAAACACACTTGCCGAAGCGTCAACTCTAGGGTTGTGTCGCAACAAGAGACCAAGCGTGCCAGTCAATTTGACCTGTGAATTGACAAGGAGAAAATCGTCAGTAATATCGCCCTAATCGGCTTTTAAAATAGCGGATCGGGTTTTCAGAATCGGCTTTGCAATACCCGACTACAAGATCTATCGGCTTAATGCCTGATAGAGCAAACAGATATATGATAATAATTAAACTTAAATCTTATATTTCTTTTTGGTATTTTATTATGATATTAGCGAAAAACCTATGCATCAGTGCATCAAATTACACCAAGAAACAGATTGAATAGATTGGTCAAGCCAAGACAGTATTCAAATCCAAGTCTAGATATAAACCAATAAACTGATTTAAAGATTTAAAGACTAATAAAGGTAGATGCAATGCTAATCAGCAAACATTCACATGTGCGAGATCCTAAACAAGGCATACACAAGATCGATTAAACGAGACAGTTGCATACATCGAATTCAGAGAAAGGCACATGAAACATTTGATGATCGGCATTACAGGATAAACACATATTACAGATCGATTAAATCGAGACAGTGCAATATGCGATACACACCAAAGATCGGCAAATCCCAAGACAATCTAATATGCTTTATATACATGAGATCAATATGATGCAGCCATGCATACGGGTTACAAGGAGAGAATCGATTATCCCATCGAGATAGCTCTACCTGCGAGTTGAAGCCTTTAGACCAGGTCGATCGGATTGGAGAAAGAGTTTTGTGTATTGAGTATTAGATGTCTATTCTCAAGGTCTAAGGTCCTATTTATACTATTACAAAGCTGATACCGATACGACCTATTTTTCCGAGTCGCACTTCCGATCAGATCGTATTTCTTCCGAAGTCTTGTATCTATCGGCTTCTTCGATATGTTCTTCTTCTTTACCCACGAAGCCCATTTCCGATTTGGCCCAATAATTCTAACACATTTGGCCTTTTCCGAATATCCGATTTTCTGCAAATTTGGGTGTCAACACTAGCCTGACAACCATAAGAGTATTAGCAATAACACGTTGTCAAAACTTGACAAGACAGTAGTCACACTTAATGAAGTGTTTTCCTTTCCTTTTAATCTTTGATTACCATTTGTGGTGGTTATTACGTTGGTTTGCACAGTTTAAATGACAATATTTAGTCCTGCTGCTAAGATTCCACCTTCCACATTTGTTCAATGTTGTTTTGGTAGGACTAACATGCCTTATGAATATTGTCCTACAATAGAAAACATACTGAATTCTGCTTTTATGTTCTACAGGCTGCCCACCAATAAGTTGTACTGAATTTTACACAGCATGCTCTGATATAAGGTAAATGATATGGTTTTCCATTATTTAAAATGGCATGACATATTTAACTCTTAATATGATGTTTTTCTATGCCTCTGCACGACTGCACACCATCATGTTTTATTTTAATTACAGTAGTGGAGAAAGCCAGTTAATCCAAATGTTGATATAATTTGCTCCTTCATCAAGTTCAGTTTTCACACTAAATTAGAATTGTTCTATTCAAAGAATTTTTAAAAAATAATCCTTTCTAATTGGGTTATTTTCTGTATGCAATATCGTGTATGGATTGAACATGGTAGAAAACAGGATGGTTAGTTGGTGACACCTGATTTTTAATATTTTGGTTCAATAAAAAATGCTCCTTTTAGCTTTGTACAAAACTGCTCTGCAGATTTTTGGTCCTATGTTGTGTAGCTCTTGAGTAGGTATAACAGTTATGTTGTTGTGTAAAATTCATGGTCAAGCTTCATTGCTTTAATCGCCTCTGAGGCATCTTGTCATTCCAGTGTTGTGATTAGTAATAAATTTAAATACTAAAGCATATTATCACTATTTAATAGTTGCCACGATATCAATTTCTTCACGGATAGATAGATTTACTTCATTGATTTTAAATCCCTTTTTGCAAGTTACCTCATATCTGTAAGCATATATATGCAACACATGCTTCTTCACATATGATTTGTGTTTGCACAAAAATTATGGTTTTTGCAGGTACAAATGGCAGTTCAAAGTAGATGGAAGCATTGCAGCCAGCTATCATGCAAGATCATTTTGTCTGTAATAGGATCATGCAACATAAAGGGTAGTTCGCAAAGACATTTTCAGTTGTTGAGCTGATCGTTTTGCTTGTAGTATGGTCGAGAAACAAGTAGTTGGAACCGCAAATACATTCAACAATGTGAAATTGATATATATGATTATATGCAATGGACATGTATTTGACATCATAAATATTTTAAGTGCATGCATGAACTTTGAGGTTCATATTTATAATCTTTAATAAGAATCGATGTATATTTTGTGTAATTGCAGTGGGCTAATTTTTAAAAATCATTTGGTATGTTACCATCGACGATGCATCGCTAAAGAAGTCTTAGGAGACAGACGGTCCGTCAGAGACGAATCCAACAGATGGTCTCTCACTATATTTTGATCCGCATCGGTATAGATATTTTATTAGGGTCGGACGATGCAGCCGGAAAGGAAAGTCTGCTTGAAAGGTCTATCCCGGGGCGTAGTAGTGAGAATAAAGTGCATCGGTAAAGCCTTTACCGATAGACTGTATCTCGTCAAATGTGCTCTTTAGCGACAAACGGTGTGTCGTCACAAGTGGTCTGTGGTATAGTGAAGTGGGCGACGGTGGTGGGGCCAACGGCTTCAGGAAGCTTCTAGAGGGAGGCGGACATGGCCGGCGCAGCGAGGTGGACGAAGAGAAGCGGCGCAGCGAGGCTTCGGGGAAGATGACAAACAGGGAGAAGAAAAGGAAGAAAAAGGAAAGAAGAAAAGGAGGAAAGGAAAACAGAAACGAAAAGGAAAAATAGAGAAAGGAAAGAAAAAGGTGGGGCCCATGGCCAGGAGAAATTTAAATATTTTACTCAAAATAGAAATTCCCAAATTAATATAATTATATTGGTTTAAATTAATTAGATTTCTTTTATTAAATTTTAATCAAAATATTGTTTACAAAATATATTTATAAATCTTTGCAAATAATTATGTTTAAAATTCAAAATATGGTTTCAGAAATTGGAACCAATAATCTTTTATTCAAACCAAATTTTAAAATATTAGTTACCAAAATATCCTTTTGGTTTTTGCCAAAATAGTAAAAGCATTTTACAAATTAGATTTGAATTAATAATATTTTTATTGCATCTAAATCAAAATATTAATTATCAAACATAGTTTTTTATTTTTTATTTATATATTGTTTTCAAAAATATTTTGACATTCAAAATTTTGAATGAAATTCTTAAAAGGTAACATGCACATTTTCAATATAACATTATTTCAAGAAAATTTTTACTTAACATGAAATAATGATGCATGATTTTTAAGATTTTGAAAATGGGGATGTTACAGTTTAAAAGTGGTTTGGTCCAGTGGGTGGATCGGTCTGCGAGAGACCTTTCCCCGGCGAGAGAGAAGGTTCGGCCAGCCAATAGTTTCAAGAGAGGTCGGCCAGGTTGGATTTGGACAGGATTTAGGCTTAGGGTCGGCTTGGCCTATGGTTTGATTTGGGTTAGAAATAGCACTGGACCAGAGGAGATTGGTCGACACGGTCAGAGAGGGAGTAGACGTAGAGTTTTGGACGGTGTCGGCGGAGAGGCGTGTTCGACCGACGATGGTTACAAAGGAGGCCGATCGAATTTAGGGTTTGGGTCGAGGGTCGAACTAGGGTTTCCATTGAGGGGAGTTAGGATTGGATCCATTTGGCTCACCAAGAGGTCAGATGGAATTAGGGTCGCGGAGGATGTTGGCCGATTAGGGTTTCGGTCAACGTAGGTAAAGTGACAAGGTAGGGAGAAGAGAGCGAAGTGGCTTGCTTGCGACCGACCTAGGTACAAGGAAAGAGATCAGACTATGGACTCGCCTAAGCCGGGAGAGACACTATACCACAGCACGTTATTAGCGACGGACATGTAGCGACTAACTAAACGTCGGTATGAATTAGCGACGGACTGCACGACTGGAATAACGGTATTAGGGTCGGATAGTCTGTCGGGAGTAATAGCTATTTTTAGCATCTGACTTGAAGTTGGTAAAATCATTTTTTCCATCTTTAAGTCAGTCGGGAATGTTCATGTATACATCTGTGTACCTGAAGTATACTTGTACAAGCCAGCAGCTGCCATTGCCCTGTTCTATACCCCACGCGCCGCCGCCACTCCCCTCCCCTCCCCTCCCATCCTAGCCGAAGCCCGCAGCCCTCCATGCCGCCGCTGCCCTCCTCCCGGCCGCCGGCTAGCCGTCCCCACCGCCGCCTCTCCCTCCCCTCCACCGGCCAGCCATTCCCCGCCACAGCCCCTTCCTCCCCGCCGCTGCCCACCCCACCACCAGCCCACCCCAGCTGCCGCTCTCCTCCCCATCGGCACTCCTCTCCCCTCCCCGTCGGCTGGTGCCCTTCCCCTCCCCTCCCCTTCCCACCGGCGCCCCTCCCCCTCCCCGTCGGCCCTCCAGCAGCCCTCCCCTCCCCGTCGGCCTCCTCTCCGTCGCTCACCTCCTTTAGTAGTTAATGTATCAAGTTGGTTGCAAGGTGAATTACCACCGTGATTTTTGGTTTATTCAATATTTATTTCTTTGAGCAACCGCATTGTGTTTACACTGTACATTATTCGGAATTTCTCTTGCAAACAGGTAGTGCGCTCAAAGTTGCGTCCCCGCTACCAGCCATCACAGCGGCCTCAATCATTCGCACGAAAGTCCCTCGCGGTCCCTCTCACCGCTGCCAAATCCGGCTTCTTGAAAATCAAGGTATCATTCACTATATCACCATTTGCAAGATTTTTTTAAAAAACGGGTCTATTGTTTCTTGCCACTTAAATTGTATAAAATTGCATTGGCTCTGGAACAAGTTCATTAAAAAACTAGCGTGTCTATTGCTAACTAGCTATTTACCAATTCTTTGGCTTAGCACCTTAGCTTATGCAGTTTCAGAAGGCTTCAGTGCAGCTATAGCCTATAGCTAGCTATTTAGAACCTTGTTTCGTCAGACTTGGTTAGGACTTGTTTTTTTCCTCTCAAGAGTGTCAGTCCAGGTATTTCTGAAACAGTTCCCAGCTTTATAGATACTTTGGTTTGTGATCCTGAGTGCCATAGGTGATGGAACATTTTATCACCTGGGGATATATAGAATTACCTTGAAACCTTTTTCTAGCGTAGTAAATTCTTTGTTTAATTTTCTGCATCTTCTGTTGTTTGTTGATGAATATTTCTTTGGTTATAGGGGCTACTAATAAACCGCAAGAGTTGGATGATGCTGTTCTTCGAAGGCTGGTAAAATTTATCCTACATATAATCATATATATATTAAGGATTCCTGCTATTGTTTTATTTTGGCTTCATAATATGGTAAATTGATAATACCCGCATTGAGAGTTTCAAAAACTGAACACAAGAGTATGTGCTGCTTGGCAGCTGATACCAGTTTCTGGCACACAAGAGTATGTCCCTCAGGGTATCATGGCAGCCAGTGAATTGATCAGCAACTGAACTGAACAAAAATGCCAGTTTTTGCTGGTTATAACATACAACTTCACGTCCAAAAAAATCCAGAAAAAAATAGCAGTGTTTTGTTTGTAGCCTGGGGTCATAGGTTTCTTTATAGGAAGAAAGGAAAATTTATTGTTAAATAATGTGTACACATCCACAAAAAGCATTTTACACTGAGTAATGGTGTATGAAGCAGAGTAGTTAGTACATAGAATTGTTATTCTGTTAACGGACTGCGATGGATTTCCAGCCCTCTGACTTAGTGGTTTTGGGTATGTGAATGCCATTTGGTTTTTTTAGGAAAAGAATATCATTCTATTGAATCTTATAAACAGGTAAAAAGAATATATGTGCCACTTCCTGATCGAAATGTACGGAGATTACTTCTGACAAATCAGCTCAAAGGACAAGCATTCAAATTGTCTAGTAAGTTATGACTTTCCTTGCATGTTTTTGGTGTTGACCACACAAGCTTCTTCGGCTGCCTTTTTTTGGTATAAAATTCATTTATCCGCATTCATCTTCTTCGCATACTTCTTAACCAATTACTAACTAGGAATCTTGGTTTAAAAGCGTGCGCATAATTAAACAGCGTATTACTGGAAACCCTGCACAAATAAATGAGACAATCCGCCCTGAATCTCAATTTATCAACTGCATCCAAATGTCATGTTCCCTTGAATGGTTCGTTCAAAAAAAAAAAAGAAAAAAGAAAAAAAAGAGAGGTATGGAACCTTGCAACAAAGGTTTCTTTCGGAATTAGTTTTTTAGTTCCTCACATGAAACCTGCACATTCTGTGGATTAGTGATTGGATATTGAGGTTGTTAACAGATGAGCTTTAGCATGAACCTGGAAACTTTTGTAACTTTGCATTATAAATCTGTAACCTTTTATTTACAGGTCATGATTTTGAAAGACTTGCTGTTGAGACTGAAGGTAATTCTATTTCTTGAATATGCTCCGTTTTTTTTTAAAAAAAGTTTGGACTTGTGCATAATTATGCGGGCTTGGGATGCAAAGAGCCAAATATGAAATAATATGTTTGGACTTGTGCGTTGGTGACTTGCTATGCTCTGGGTGAATCTTCGAATTTACTAAGCTATCATCACTATATGCTTTTTTTTTCCTTCAATAGGGATTATATGAAAACAAAGTTAAGATGTAATTAGTGCCTAATTAGTTCCTAATAGATGTAATTACTACCATGATCTATCTTTTCATGCCACTAATAAATGTTCTTTTTAGGTAAAAAGGGAAGGCCATAGTTGAGTGATTCTGAACTTCAATGCATGCATAGAGGCTGCATACTTCTCTCCCATATGGATAAAGCCCGTTTGGATGAAAGATAAATGGTCTTTTGTGTATGCGTGTGCTTGTACAAATGAAAATGTTCTCTCTTTTGGTGACCAAAACACTTGAAATGGTCTTATAATCTATACTAGCTCTTAAATATGCACGCTAGACTGTTTCTATGTCAGTGGGATGATATGCTATATTTTGAACAGACGATATGGTGCAAAGACTATATATGTTAGTTGGATGTGCATATCTTTTGGATAAATGATATTTTGAATAATGTACGGTATCTATCTTTTGGATGTGCTATATTTATTGCATCATGTCATGTATAATGAGAATTGCTGTATGGAAAATAATATTTTTTATAAAAATAGGCAAAGAATAGCAATACACCGAGTGTCGGCAAAACTAGCATAGCACCCCGCTTTTCCTCGATGTGAAGTGTCCTTAGGATAGCTTTTTCGCTTTTCCTTGTTTTGGTCCTTTGCAAGCCAACGACAAGCCCTAGCTCATTGTGCAGTGCTGCAAAGTCTTTTGTATCCAGCCTAAGAGCTGTAGATTAAATAAATGAAAAGCCATGTGGCCTTCCAACTCATGACTGATTTTGCCTCAGTCAAACCAATTCAGATCCAACTTGTTAACGGTAGTCGAAGCATCTGAGTGGTTTAGCTCCTCTGTGATCGAAATAGCATGCCTTTTGGTACAGGTTAAAGCCTAGCCCAAAATATGTGCTATGGCCTTTAAATTTGGGGTAAGGAGAACAAACTGCTCTACCCCGCCCATTTTTTGCATACGCTGCATTACTCGCTTTAGTCAACTATGCCATATCATTGCGCATTCAGCCACCACCGATTTTGATCTGCTCATGGCTCTACCATAACCTGCCACCGCAAAGGCGATCAAGAGCACCAAATAGTGGATGAAGTCCATAACCACCAACCGACAACTCGAGAAGTTTGTATCCGTCGTCGTGCTTCCATCGGAGGAGCTAATTTCTTGACGCACCGCCGCCTGTGAGTCCTCCCCTACCCCTCGTTCCAACGAGGTGCTAGTCTTTGAGTCCTTTTTCCTTTGCGGCCTCGGCCTTCCATGCTCCTCCTTCCTTAGAGGCCTTTTGCATTTTTACGGGATTGAGTTGAGTCACCTCAACCCTAATTCTATTTTTCAAATCGCCTTCTTCATCCATCTCTGCGAGGCATATCTCAGGACATCGCGACACATTGTTCTCTTCCAAACTATTTATGTCCTCAAATCCTTTCCAAACAAGACAGCCTGGCCCCAAGGCCGTTGGCTGGCTTCCAGCTGTAAGAAGGGGCCAAGAAGTTTTATCCAGATTTCCCCATGAAGACTTCGATCAAGGGATGGCACGCTGAATGGTTCTACTGTGCCAATCTCCCACCAGTCCTTCCCTCTTTCACCGGAAATTGTCCTATAGCTCTTCCTTCCTAGTCCTCCCCTTTTGCCGAGAGCGAAGGTCACCAAGTTAAGGAACTGCTCCCCCTTCTTGGGGATTTGAAAGCAAGGGGGTTGACCAGTGTCAGAGCTATAATAAACTACAATCTCCGCCGTGTCCAACCCTTGAAGGAACGTGTCCACCTCGGATTCGAATATTCAGGGTCTAAAGATACCACTCGGGAAGGCGAGGAACAACTCCCCGAGAAGGCCCTGCTTACCCGAATCTCCAATCTCTTCGCCCCGGGCATGCTTATCGAGAACACTGGCTGCCCGGATCCTTACAGGCTATCAAAGCCGCTCCAGCAGTAAGCAAAGAATTTCTTTTTCACTCACTCTACTTGATATCTTGAAACATGTTATGCCTTTTAACCCAGCTTGTTACCTTTTACAGGATCACGTGGCATTCTTCTTCGTTCCTCTAGTCACTGAAGCCCTCGGCCATAAAGTCGCACTCCTCAACGCCCTGTAGAGGACTTGACTAACGCGCCTCTGGCCAAAAGGGCAAAGGACTTGTCCTTAGGGACTCAGATGAGGATGAGGAGGAAGATGACACCACTTCTGCATCGGCGCCCCTGGGGTCCAAAAGCATGTACTCCTCTCGCCACGTAGGCTCCAAGTCCTCTGTCGCCGCCACTCTCGAATATGGAAACTGCATCAGGGCTAGGAGGTCCCTCTGGCTTAGCCCCGAGAGGTCATGCCCCACTACTGCGGATCGGGGTAGGCCAAGCGGCTCGTAAGGCCTGTGCAAGCGGTTTTAGAACCGCTTGCAGGCAACCGCGACTGATGCCCGACGGGCATCACAAGCGGCTCCCAGAGCCGCTAGTGAAGCCCCTCGCAAGCGGTTCATGGGCGATGGCGCGCGCGGCGCGGAAGCCACGTGGGGCTCTCTGCAAGCGGTTGGAGCCACGAACCGCTTGCAGAGATCATCTCCGAAGCGGTTCAAGAATCGCTTGCGTACGCAGCTTTAATGGCCACCGGTTATTTCATTTAAGGCGGACCAAATAGATATTTAAATATATATTTCGCGGGAGATTTTTTATTTGTCGTTTAAATTTAAATACATATAGGATGAGCATATAATTAGCGATCAAACAAACTTAAATATATTAGATAATACATGTAATAATGTACACTTTATATGCACCTACCAAATTTACAAAGTTTATAATTAATATACATTGTGCAAAATGGACAAAACAGTTCATTTTTTTCTTGCGGTACTCTTCTTGACGCTCTTTGACGACGAGAAGTCGTCCCTAGTTCGCTCGTGTTCAATATGGATCTCGATAATGGAACTCGCCTACGGGGTTAATGACCTCATCGAGAATGAAGCCGAACAGTTGTTCTCGTGTCGCGAGCACCGATGATGTGGTAACACTTCAATGTTTATCCATGTCGGCCGCCAATTCAATTAAAGTGAAAAATAAATAAATACGTGCACACATAATGTAAATTAATGGAGCACATAAGAGCGTTATTAAGTTGTTGCTAGATGCATGGTTGCGTGCATATATATACTGAACCTCTTCAGAGTTTGAGGCTCAAGCTCGCCATGGCACATCATTTGGATATAGTGGAACACATAGTAGCCACATAGGTTGTTTCCAGATTGTTGTTTTACCTATGGTCGATCGCGGGCAATTACATATCAAGAATAACAAAAATATTAATTGACAAAGGGCAATTACGCTGCTTTAGCGCATCTATTAAGCTTAGCTTGATATCGAATTCTTCTTAAAACGTCCTTTCGAATCTCTTGAAAGCTCAGAACGCTTTGTTAAGGAGGTCAATTATCCACCGGTATTCCTTTTGCGGTTTTCTCCGTGAGTCTTGGACGATGATTATGCTTTTGTCAAGCCTTATGATTATAAGGATCCAAAGGAACCTATTTATATATTGCACCTTGATTATGACATGTAATTAAACAATATATAGTGTGCCATCAGTGCCTTAAGCAATATAAGAACGAGATGTTAGTGAGAACATCAAAGACGTATTTAAAGTTGAATGGCGTAGTATGTATTGCTTGTAGTGTTGTTGTACTAGTGCATGTACAACGAGTCGTGGATTTCCTTTGGTTTTCGAGGTATTGGCCGACTTCCTCGTTGACCAACCAAGGGTCAAGGAAGCCAATCGAGTTCGCTTCGCTTCTAAGTCTTTGTATCTCCATTCTACGTAAAATGGGTTAATTGAGTTAGTTAATTAATTAGGGTTCTCGACAAGCGGCATGCATAGATATATATATATACATCTTGTGGAGTCGACACTCACAGCACCAAGAAGTCATGAAGGACACGTTGATTTGGCGTCGCATGGTACACATTGTACCGATCTTCAAATTCAAGATTTATCAATTGATCATTCCCTCGATGTAAATGTTCTTCTTGAAACGAGACGCAAAGAATGAGCATATCCTGGCGGACTGTGTTCGTACCATTCATGCGCGCGTCGCATCTTGACCGATAGTTTCCTTATGTCCTTAGGGTCTAGCAACGGTGACCCGGCTTAAATGGCCACGACTTGTGCGTTGGAAGATCATCGCTTAATCCACGGACGGCTTCTATGTTATCAAGGCCGCTTTCCTCATGAAGTCATACTCCATCTCAGATATCGTTTTGCCTCCTCCTGTTCTTTCTTGCTCATGTATGTGCCCGAGGTTGTTTACTCTTGAAGATGTGCTTTCGATAGTTCTTTGGTAGTCGATCTGAGAGCGGTCGGTGCTGAACGGTTGTCGCGAAGAAGTCCGCGATCTTTGGATCAATTGGTTCCTTTGGCGGTGGATTTGTTTTAGCTTTATACCCTGTATCCATGCTTCCACACTTTCTGCGACTCGCTCTTCACTCCTCAAAGTCATCTCATAAGGTGTTTTTTCGTGTTCTTTCATTCTCTGTCTGAATGGGAAACCGCCGCCTCGCCGCTTGTTGTCGTTCTAGCCTGCAGAATGCTCCTTTGCTAGCAAGCTTCTTCTTGGGGAGATGCTGGCTCCGTTGTTTCTCTCGGAGGCTGCTGCTTCCTTTTGCTTTGAGGGGCTGGTGGCGGTGTTGGGCGTCTGTGCATAGCGCTAGCGGGTGGTGGAGTGCTTTGTCTCACCGGCGAGGCGTTGCATGGTGGCGTGGCTTGTCTTGGTGGAGGAGGTGAGCTCCGTCTCGGTGGAGTGTTCTATCTCGGTATAGATGTCACCTCCGCACCATCGTGAAACACGATGTACTTCTTCCGCCAGAGGATGATGTTATGTACGGCCTCTCCAAGCTTGGTCACATCGTCTCCTCCGGCAATATCGAGCTCCATATCCTCAAATCCGCCACCACCTCGTCCACGTGACCTTGGAGTATCCCGCAGTATAGGGTTACAGATGGAATGTCCGCCCGACTCCACGGTAGGCCAAAGCGTAAGCCACCTTGAGGTGAGGTTGTGCGGTTGGACGCGTAGCTCACATTGGCGAGCACGATGATGTCGCCCACGGATAACGGGCATGCAATTCATCGGCCGCACGTTGTTTGATGCGTAGTCGCGCCACGACCGGAGCCTGTGGACTAACCACATCTACTTCCGGATGCATGACGATAACCCCACTGGTCTTTGAAGATCGGCGATTGCGGCTTGCACTTCCCGCTTTAGCCTTTCGCCATGTTTTCCTTATGCTCCTTGAGCTCCCGTTCGATTTTGCTGACTCTGTTGTGTTCTCTTACTTTTCTTCTTTCCCGGCTCCGGTATGTGGCTTGATCATTTGAGAAGCCACCCATCCACGGCACCGCTTGCCAAGTCCTCGTGTCCTTCCCGGATGCTCTGCGTTCCGAAAGCGTCGTAAGCTCGTCATTCTCCTGTCTACCACCAAGGAACCTGACGTTGCTTCTCGATGGCTTCCACAATCCTTTCTTTCACGGGTTGCACTTGTGGTGCCAT
Source organism: Raddia guianensis (assembly GCA_036346415.1). Taxonomy (NCBI): domain Eukaryota; kingdom Viridiplantae; phylum Streptophyta; class Magnoliopsida; order Poales; family Poaceae; genus Raddia; species Raddia guianensis. The sequence continues at coordinate 41,041,156 of CM070539.1, forward strand.
CTCTAGCTTGCCATCATCCTTCAGCCTCCCTCCGTGGCCCAAGGTCCATTCGTGGTATGAGCTCCCGATCTTCTGTTTCAGGTACTATACCCTTTTTTCTAAGCACTTCTTCCTGCTTCTCCCATTTTGGCATAGCCTTGATGTAACCACCGGACCCGAGATGGTGGTCGTATTTTTTCTTCTGTGCATTGGCCTTGTTCTGCTCACTCGCGGCCTTGCCTTCAGCCGACACCTTGTACTCCTTGAATGCTTGCCAGTGATCCGCTAGCTTCGGATACTTATTGAAGTCTGGGGTTGTTCCGGTCTCCACGTACTTCTTACTGAGCTCGCTCTTCCACGACTGAAAGCATAACGCCATCTTGCTCAGAGGAAATTTCTTGCACTTGTTTTCGTAAGCCATCGGAATCGTGAAGTTTTCTTTTATATCCTTCCAGAGCAGCTCTTTCGTAGCCGTAGGAACCTTGGGCCATGTCTTGATGCTAATAGGGACGTGATCCCTCACAATGACTCCGCAGGCGTTGTTGAAGGGGGCAAGTGCCAACATAGGGGCTTCGGGCTTCCCAGTGGTCGAAACTTGAGTAATCACGTACTTTGTCGACGGCTTTTTGTTAGGCCCTCGTATTTGTTTGGATTGGCTGTTGGACGTTTCCGGCTTAAAAACAGAACACGGTCGAGGCTTATTGCTATGAGACGGTAAGAAACGGTCATTTTAGTGTTCAGGGCTATATATACCTCACGGCCGTCGACATTAGTTTCACTGCCGATTGGATCACCGGCTTGATCATGGATTGCGTGATCACCGGCTTGAGCCGAGGCACTGTCACCGGCTTGAGCCGGGCACTGATCACCCATTGATCGACCGGGTTGGCCTCATCGTAGCTTATGAGAGTGCCCATCGCGATTTCGTTAAGTAGAAAATCATTTCCGCGCCGAAATCAAGATCATCGCGTCCGAGTCGCCATCTATCACTGTGCATGCACGCGAAATAATAGAACATTTAATACAACATATATATCTCTTTTATTTGAAAACAACATTTCAATACAATATTTGAATGCAACATATACATCTCTTAGATGTCATCCATCTCGACACCCATCAAAACGCATAATATTTGAATACAATATTTCTCGACATATAACATGAAAGAATTTGGGTCGTCTTGGCCTGAATACAATATTTAAATACAATATTTGAATACAATATTTCTCGACACCTAATTAGGTCAAACGGCCTCTAGCTCAAGGCTAGTCCCCGTAAATCACCCACCGGACAAAGAGGGAAAGAATTTTGCAGGGGAGCGTCCGGGAAGGGTTGCGCGCCAAGCTCAACTTATGATCACCGACTTACTTGAAAAACATGGCACCACTAATCCAACCAAATCAGCTTGTGGTGTGGTTGTCTTTGTGTAATGATCGATTAGTGTGTTGAACATATTGCGATATAATAAGCATAATAAATTGACCAAATATAAATAGAATGAGCAAACACATAACAATGCCATGGAATAGATTATTTATCATGTACTCTATAGAAATGGATCAGAACATGGCGACCAACATATCAAGCTTAATAAATCACCATTGACATTATTAGGAGCTCTCAGATTTAACCAATAACTGGTTGCTGTAAAACAGCCTTCCTAGTTATAGTTCTAGTGATTTCATAGGCAAATATAATCTGAGATTAATATCAAGCTTTAGACAATCAATACTGCACTGTTTTGGAAAGGAATTAAGTTCAGAACATCCCAATTTAGCCAATCAGAACTGCTGATCTACAATTATTCAAGCCACAAGCCACTGGACCCAAATCTATTTATTCTGAACCAACCGAACAGCACAAAGTGCTAAGCAAAGGTACCAGGAAATAAACAGATCACTGAGCAATCTGAATAAAGACACTAAAACAGCCGATGCACCAATACAGATCAAGATAACAAGCGTCCAAAGGACCAATTAACAACAGTTCATGGCATGAATTGGGATGAACACAATATAAATCCTAACAGTGCAGAAATTAATTGAATCTACCACAAGATATAATCAACAAATGTATTTATATATGCCTCAACCAGATTATCATCACAGAGCAATAAGGGTAAAGCACACAGCCAAGGTACAGTGCTTCCAAACTAGAGATTTAGCCTCTAATTCAAGAATTAGATCCCCAAAATCTCTAATTGGTACATCGCACAACCAACCACAAGGGGAAAGCCACGTAAATTCTTACTTAGCGTATAGGAGCATGACAGAGGGAGCAATAGGAGCATCAACACCACACAGATTCCGTCGAACACTACAAGTGCATCACAGAGCAATGGGGGCGGGGAAGGAAGGGGCTCGATACCTCGCCCTTCAGATTCAAAGTGGCGGGAGGAGGTCCACGGCGAACGGGAGCGAGGGGGCTCACCGGCGAAGGTGCTCGCCGGCAGGGTGGCGGAGGCTGGCCGCCTGCGCACAGTGGTCAGTGTCTCGAGTCCTGCGCAGGTGATCGACGACGGCGAGGTGGAGTGTTTAGGAGGCGGCCGCCGTGCGGTGCTCGACGACGGCGAGGTACGGCCGTGCGGTACTAGACGGCGGCGAGGGTGGCGGCGGTGGCGCAAGAGATTGCGGCAGGCGGTTGAGGGAGACAGGCAAAGGACTTAGAAAATTTCGCGGCGAACCCTCTACCTTATATAGGAAGGGCTCTACAAGCGGTTAATATTACAAACCGCTTGAAAATACCTTCTAAGCGGTTCGTAATTTTAACCGCCTGTAGAGAACACTTTTACAAGCGGTTTGTAGAACGAACCGCTTGTAGAAGCCGTTAGCGCGACATTTAAAATTTTGGAATTTCGCCCTCCTGAACAGTAAAGGGGCATCTTCAAGCGGTTGGTGATTAAAACCGCTAGAGAGTCACTTCTACAAGCGGTTCAATGGGACAAACCGCTTGTAGAAGTGCCATCACACGTGGCGAGGCTTGGGACGTACCACTCTGTCAATAACGTTTAAGAAGGTATTGCGCCCTTCTTATGTTGAAATCAAAATTCCTCTCACTTGGCTAGCGCGTGGCGTTTAAGTGCGGGCTCCCGTCTTTGGTCACGGTTCGAGCCGCTTGCTTTGCCTTATATTTTTTAGAAATATTTATCGAGCCCATTATTTTGTTCCAAAAATACTAAAAATATTCTTGAGCCCATTATTTTAGCAGTAATCGTAACTCCAATACAAAGACAAGTACATGGAAAAGAGAGTTAAAAATACTTTTGAGTACAAGATTCAATAGTCTTCGTCTAATGCAAACAAGAATGCTGCTCCATCCAAAAAGAATTAGAAAGCTTAATACACAAGGATCAGTAGAGAAGTATTGCACAAGCCTAAAATATTGCAGTGAAGCTATTGAGGTCTTGAGGACTTACCTGAAATCCTGAAATGGCGACTTCTCTGTCCCATCGACCGGACATCCCTGCATCTTTCTGGTCTTCTCCACGGTGCATGTCACCGTCCAGCTTCAGTTCCTTCTCGCCACCGGAAAGTACGTTTCCTGACAAAATTTAAGCAGTTGAAGTAGTTCCCATCTTTAGACCTGAAATTCTCCATGGGATGAGTTGGAGAGAGATGATAAATCACAGCTATAGCTGGCTTCTCCTAATAATATATTCATGAGGAATTAACGCTCCCTTTGGTAACTGCAATCAGAAGGTTGCTTTGGGGTGGGGTGTGTGCCAAGTGCAAGCGATGCAATGGGACGACGAACCGCTTGTAGAAGTGGGGCCATCACACGTGGCGAGGCTTGGGATGTACCACTCTATCGATAACGTTTAAGAAGGTATGTGGCCATTATTCTTTCCAAAATATTGCTTCCACCTTATAAATTCTTAAAATGCAATTACATGATAACATAGTTGAATCTACCACATAATATATTTAATATGACCACATAATAAGGGTCATCCTAATCATTTACATTTTTGTCTTTACAATTCTTCCTTCATCGTGATCGCGCGTATAAAGCGGAGCATCCATGCTGTGTCATCCAGATGCTTATGTCGACATCTACTGCAAATGGAGGGATCTCATCGAACTGATCGTACTCTTCCTCGTCAGTAACGTCCTCTACTCCGACAATCCTTCGTTTGCCTTGGAGAACCACGTGTCGCTTTGGTTGTTCCTTCATCTTGTCTTTGATTTGATTCTTCTTTGGTCTGCTTGAAATGTCCAATACGTAGAAGACCTGTCTCACCTCGTTCGCGAGAACAAATGGTTCTCTCAAGTAGCCGACTTCTTGGAGGTCGACGGTAGTCATGCCGTATTTGTCGACATTCACGCCGTCTGCGTTTAGTTTTACCCATTTGCACTTAAACAATGGGACCTTCAAAGGCCCATAGTCGAGCTCCCATATCTCTTCTATGAATCCATAATATGTGTCCACCCTGCCTCTATTGTCGGCGGCTTCTATACGGACACCGCTGTTCTGGTTTGTGCTATTTGTTATCTTGTGATCTCGTGTAGAATGTGTAACCATTTATCTCGTACCCCTGCTATCTCACTATTTCAACGGATGGTCCCCGAGCCAGGCGTTGCAACTGTTCATTGTTGGACTTGCTCTTGAGGATATGGTTTTGTAACCATGCGCCAAAGAATCCATGTGTCTCGGTGTTATTCACGTGTCGGTCTTCTCTGAGGGCGGGGCGAGAGCATTATTGTGTTGCAGACATACGGGCGCCAACGCCGATTGCTTCAACACGTTGAAATGTGCTTGCTTAAATGTCGAAAGATCGTTGCATGCAAATACTTTTCTTCCAAGTGTCCCTTTACCTCGTAGCTTTGCCCTCATGGCGTGATATAGGGACGCCGATGGGGTCTAGATCATCAATGTAGTCCACACGTAACTCGACCACCTCCTCTCGTGACATAACCCTCGGCAATGCATGCTTCGGCGAGAACGGTTACGTACATACTTCTTTAATGCGCCATGTACCTCTCGAAAGGAACATCTTTGTGGAGATAAGCGGGCCCAAGAATACCTATCTCTTTGCTTAGATGAACAGTGAGATGAACCATGATATCAAAAAAGGAAGGAGGAAAGATCATCTCGAGGCTAACCACACTTTGTACCACGTCAGCCTGCAGCTCACCCAGTTTTTTTGGATCGATGACCTTCTGGGAAATAGCGTTGAAAAACGAACACAGCTTTGTGATTGTCCCCCTTACCCACTCGGGCAGTACACCTCTTAAAACCACCGGGAGCAACTGTGTCATCATCACAAGACAGTCATGGGATTTTATATGTACAATTTTATTCTCTTTCATATTTACGAATCTCTTTACGTTCGACGAGTATCCCGTAGGGACCTTCACACTGCTAAGACAATCTATCACGCTTTTTTTCTCTTCTTTGCTTGGAGTGTAACTTGCTGGCCGTAGGTACAATTGTTCCGTACCTCTTTTTTCAGGGTGTAGGTCCTTCCTGATGCCCAGGACTTCAAGGTCGTTTCGAGCACTCACTGTATCTTTCGATTTCCCGTACAGATCTATATATCCTAGGAAGCTCACACAGACGTTCTTGGTGATGTGCATGAAGTCCAGTGAGTGGCGAACATCCAAATCTTCCCAGTAAGGCAAGTCTCAAAATATTGACTTCTTCTTCCATATGGGTGCATGGCCATCCTCATCATTCGCACATGATTTGCATCCGGACCCTTTCCAAAACTACCTTCAGATCCTTCACCATAGCAAACACCGCTTGCCACTTGATGCCTCACCGGGAACGATGTTCTTCCTCCCGTTAAATTCCTGCGTTTCTTCCGCAACGCGGGTCCAACAAGAAACCCGTGATGCCCCATGTACACCATCTTTGAGAGCCTTTCATGTACGTGCCATCGGTTTGATCCAAACACTACACACACGCTTTGAAGCCTTTGCCAGTTAGGCCAGACAGGTTACCAAGCGGCGGCGATCGTTGATTGTTACAAATAACATTGCACGCAGGTTGAAATACTCCCTTTTGTATTCGTCCCAGACCTTTACACCGTTCCATAACGTTTGAAGATCTTCTACCAAAGGTTTGAGGTAGACATCGATATAATTTCCGGGTTGCTTGGGGCCTTGGATCAACAACGACATCATTATGTACTTTCTCTTCATGCATAACCATGGAGGAATATTATACACACATAGTGTGACTGGCCAGGTGCTATGGCTGCTGCTCATGTCTCCGAAAGGATTCATCCCATCGGTACTCAAACCGAACCTTATGTTTCTGACCTCGTCTGTGAAGTCTTTGTACTTCCGATCGACCATCCTCCACTGCGAGCCATCTGCCGGATGCCTAAGCATTCCGTCGACCTTACGCTCTTCTTTGTGCCAACGCATCATCTTCGCATGCGCTTTGTTTGCAAACATACGCTCCAAATTGGAATCGAGAGGAAAATACCACAACGCTTTTGCGGTGCTCTCTTCTTCACACGCACCCCATCTACTTCACGGATCGTCACGCCGTCTTATAACGGGTTCCTTGCACATCGGACATGCATCCAAGTCGGCATATTCACGCGATATAGGACACGATCGTTCATGACATGCATGTATCTTTCGTACTTTCAATCCTAAGGGACACAGGATCGGTTTGGCTTGATCGTGGATTACGGCGAGTGTTATCTTCCGAGAGCAACTTCTTTATGAGCGACAAAGAACTCATCGAAACCCTTATCCGACACACCATTCACACCTTCCATTGCATGAGTTCGAGCAGTGGTGCGTAGCTTCTTGTGCCCCTTACCACAATTTGGGTACAAAAGAGTTCTCTGGTCCTCCAACAATCCTGGTACTTCCTATATTGTTTGTCCTCTGTGATATCTCCCTCTGCACACGCAAAGATCCGGGCCAGTCATCATCCACACCAAACTGATCACCTTGTGTATCCTCTATGTCCTCGTATGTCGTCGCGTCCGGCATACCATCATATGTCACTTCCTCTTCATCGGCTTCTTCGTCGTCTTCTATGCTTGTATGCTCTACTCCGTCGTGGTGAGTCCAATATGTATAGTTCGGTATGAAACCTCTCATCAACAAGTGGCCCTGTATCCGTCCTCGCATTGAGTGCTCTTTCTCGTTCCTGCAATCTACGCACGGACACCGTACGAAGCTTCCTGGAGGCAAGTCTCGAAATACGACATCAAGAAAAGCATTCACGCCATCGATGAACTCCCTTGTCCGACGATCCGCATACATCCATTGCCGGTTCATCTGCACCAATTAAATTAATAAGAACACTTATTATATTTTTCAAATTAAAATATTTAACTCGAAATAACTAATTGTTATATTTTTTAATTACCTCTAAACTTTCTTGATTTTTATAGCTAAACCAACTAAATCTCACAAATTAAAAAACTTTTTTCAAAAATATTTTTAATTACATTTCATACACAAAAAAATTATTACCAACCTAGCAAAAAACCTACATCTATTTAGCTCTATAGCAATTGAAATAATCACCCTACCTACTATTTTAAACTAATGTGAAACTAAAACCATCCAATAGATCACTACATTGCCTCAAAAGATCTAGAAGGGAGAGCTAGCTAAGGCACCAAGAGCTAGATCTTGCTCTCTAAAACAAATAATCACCCCTACCAACTAATTTCAACATCTTATACATCATAAAAAAAAAGATACAAAACTAATATGAGACTTAAAACCCCCAATAGATCTACATCTTACCTCAAATTATCAAGAGAGAGAGAGCTATAGCAAAACAAACACCCTTCAATTCAAACAAGATTATTTAATATTTCTCCACATCCAATGCAAAAAGATAAGCAATGTCCATATGAAAATGATGTTGAGACCATGTTTACTTACCTTGAAACCTTAATTTGGAGCTATTAGCCTCAATTAAAATTTTGGCAAGACTCTCTCTGCATGAACATTTCGGCCCGTCGATTATCTCAAGAGCTCTGCTTTCGAGGAAGAAGGGGTTAAATGCACTAGGCGGGAAGGAAAAGGCATATGCAAGCGGTTTGTGATACAAACCGCTTGCAGATATAGCACATTGTAAGCGGTTCATATCACCAACCGCTTACAATGTCCTATCTCTGCAAGCGGTTTGTATCACGAACCGCTTGCATATGCCCTTTCCCGCCACCCTCCCACCCGTTGGCCACGAACCGCTTGTGGCGATCGGGTCGCAAGCGGGTTAAAGCCAGCCGCTTGTGATGGGCCGCTTGTGAAGCCTCGATCCGCAGTAGTGCCCCCCGGAAAGGCGTGAGCCTTAAGATAAAATTGTCACGAAGGTACATCCTTATAACACATTTCTCCTTTCGCTATCTCATTAGAATTGCATCTTTAACGTCTTCCATCAACCACAAGAAACCCAACACTAACATCCCCGTGGACACACCAAGTGTGAAAGCACCAGCCGTCACAACCACACCTCCTCCACCACCAAGCTACCAAGGACTCGGCCCATCATCCCACACCCCCACCGACCGCTTCGTCGCCAAAGGGCCCTCGCCCGGCATCCAAGGTTAAGGGTGCTGGAAAACGGGTAGGCCACGCGAGCACAAATTCAAATTTTTCTACCGTGATTCACCCAAGATCACAGGCGAGTAGGAGATCACAGATCGTTACCCTTGACGCGCCGATGCAGTGGAAACAGATGTGCGCGCGTAGAGGAAGGAGACGTACACATCCCAACACCACCGAGTGCTCGTCGGTGCTCGCCGAGTAGCGCGTCGGTGTATGGCAGCACGTCTAGCGGTATCCACACATACCGACTAGGAACTCCACATGGGTGTGCTAGCACCTCGCTGTGCGGCTAGGGTTTTTGGGGAGCAGGAGTGGCGCGCAATGGCTAGGCGTGGCGAAGGCTCAACTCATATCCTCTAACGCCGCCCCCATGCCTCACCTTATATAAATGCGCTAGTAGGCATCGGCCCGCTAGGGTCATCTCCTACACGGATCACATCCACGCATAAACCCGTTAAACAGTTCCAACCCGTTAAGTGTGTGATCCGGAAACTTGTTTCCAATCCACCGATCAACAGCGGCACCTAGTAGTACGTATTGACCCTCGGATGCATAGAATCAATATTCGGCTGAACCTTGATACACTCACATACCGATCCCTTTGCCACACGATACCATTCAAGCTCAAGGCGAGATGCGCGCAACCCTTGTTTATAGCTCGAGCACTTCACTCGACAGTGTAATGGATACAAACCATGACTAACTCATTAGTCATATTTATTTGTTTGATATCTCCAAATCTATTGTATGTGAAACATTACCATCAACCAATACGTATGCTGATCAAATCATAACTGCTCCTCGTAATGATATGGATCAGGGACCCGTTTAAAATAATGTCACAACAATGTGTTTCACAATCAAGTTGTACCTAATGGACAAAGTCACGACATTTATTCTAGGAACCGATAAACAATGTTATCATAAGTACATGAACAAAGACGTGGTACAATCATCACCTTGATTGATCTAGGGCATATCCCTTTCAATCTCCCACTTGCACTAGAGTCAATCATACAAATATTGAATACCCATTGCTCCTGTGTGCGCCTCATGCTTCGGTTGTGGGAGGGGCTTTATCAACGGATCAACCATGTTTAGATCCATGTGCACTTTGAAAACGTTTACATCACCTCTCTCAATGATCTCCCGAAACAGATGGTATCGCCTAAGTATATGCTTGGACTTTTGGTGAGACCTAGGCTCCTTCGCTTATGCAATTGCACCACTATTGTTAGAATAGAGGTCTACTGGACAGGATGTACTAGCGACTACGCCCAACTCAGGAACAAATTTTCTGATCCAAACTGCCTCCTTTGCTGCTTCAGAAGCTACAATGTACTCGGCCTCCATCGTGGAATCTGCTACTATTTCATGCTTGGATCTCTTCCAGCTCACTTCCCCGCCATTGAGACAGAATACAAACTTGGATTGTGATCTCGAATCATCTTTATCAATTTGGAAGCCGACGTCGGCGTAACCCTTTACGACGAGCTCGTCCTCTCCTCCAAAGACCAAGAACATTTCCTTAGTCTTTCGCAAGTATTTAAGGATATTCTTTACAGCCACCAAGTGACCATCACCATGATTCGATTGGTATCTGCTCATGACACTCAGAACATATGACACATCTGGGTGCGTACAAAACATGGCCTACTTGATGGATCCAATAGCCGAAACGTACGAAATCTGACTCATTCTCTCTTGCTCCTCTGGTGTCGAAGCACACTGAGAGTTGCATCATGTGACAGCAGCAAGAAACCCTTCTTGGAACCATGCATGCTGAACCGTTTCAGCACCTTGTCAATGTACGTACTCTGGCTTAATCCAATTAACCTTTTTGATCTATCTCTATAGATCTTTACGACCAAGATATAAGCTCCATCTCCCAAGTCTTTCATCGAGAAACTGTTTCTCAGATAAGCTTGTACATCATCTAACATAGAAATGTCATTTCCAATCAACAATATGTCATCTACATACAAGACAAGAAAAACTAGTGCGCTCCCACTAGCCTTCATGGAAATACAAGGCTCTTCTTCATTCTTGATGAAGCCGAACTCTTTGTTCACTTCATTAAAACGAAGGTTTCAACTCCGAGATGTTTGCTTCAGTTCATAACTGGACTTCCTAAGATTGCATACCTTGCCAGTATTAGCAGGATTGACAAAACCTTCGGGTTGTACCATGTAACGTCCTCACTTAGGTTTACATTTAGGAAAGCCGTTTTAACATCCATTTGCCGAATCTCATAATCATAATACGCGGCAATTGCTTGCATGATCCGGATAGACTTGACCATGGCGACAGCCGAATAAGTTTCATCATAGTCAACGCCATGAATTTGCTTATAACCTTTTGCCACCAAGTGTGCCTTAAAAACATAAACATTTCCATCGGCGTCTATATTTTTCTTAAAAACCCATTTGCACTCGATGGTTTTTGCACCATCAGGCAGATCAACCAAGTTTTAAACTTGATTATCATACATGGACTTTATCTCGGATCTCATGGTCTCTAGCCATTTCTCAGAGTCCGGGCCCACCATCGCTTCATCATAGTCCATGGGCTCGTCATTTTCCAATAGCAACACAGCGCGTTGCTCCGTCGTGACAAACATGAACCTCTCAGGAGCGCGGCTTGCCCGCACGGACCTCCGTGGGGCTAGCACCTCTTCTACAGGTTCAGCAAGACCTTGCTCATCCTGCTGAGTACTAGCTAGAGCTGAAACATTTTCAGATGTTTCCCGAATCTTTTCGTGTTGCACCTTGCTCCCACTAGTCCTTTTAGAAAACTCTTTTTCCAAAGAGACGCCAGTTTAGGCGACAAACACTTTGCCATCTTTCCGGTCATAAAAATAATACCCTTTAGTTTCCCTTGGGTACCCACAAATAAGCACTTATCCGATTTGGCATGGAGCTTATCAGACGTCATACGTTTTACATAAGCCTCACAGCCTCAAATTTTAGAAAAGACAAATTAGGACGTTTTCCTTTCTATATCTCTTATGGTGTGTTATCAACGGAGATAGATGGAACCCTGTTCAACGTGAACGCAGCTGCTTCTAGAGCATGCCCCAAAACGATAATGGAAGATATGAATGACTCATCATAGACCGTACCATGTCCAACAAAGTCTGGTTCCTCCTTTCGGATACCCCGTTCCACTGAGGCGTACCAGGCGGAGCCAATTGCGAAACAATTCCACAACTCTTTAGATGATCACTGAACTCTTAGCTCAAATATTCACCTCCACGATCACTTAAATTTAATTTTCTTGCCTAGATGAATTTGCACTTCATTCCAAAACTCCTTGAGCATTTCAAAAGATTCAGACTTGTGCCTCATTAGATAGATATAGCCATATCTACTAAAGTAATCGGTGAAAGTAATAAAGTATTAATAACCACCTCTGGTCGTGGAGCTCATTGATCCACATACATCAGTATGCACGAGGGCCAACAACTCATACATCCTCTCAATCGAACCAGTGAAAGGAGCCTTTCTCATCTTGTCAAGTAAACAAGACTCGCATGTTTCAAAAGATTCCAAATCAAATGAATCGAGAAGACCATATTTATGGAGCTTCTCCATGCGTCTTTTGTTTATATGACCCAAGCGACAATGGCATAAATAAGTGGAATCTAAATTATTTGTTTTGAGTCTTTTTATATTAGCATTACTAGCAGAGGCATTTCCGAGATCTAGTACATACAGCCCATTCACCAATGGACAGTTACCATAGAGCAAACTATTGAAATAAATTGAACAACGCTTGTTCCTTATTACAAAGTCATAACCATCTTCTTTCAAACATGAAGAATAGATTTTTTTTTCTTACTCAAGGCATCAATGTAATAACAATTATTTAATTCCATGACTAAACCAGAATGTAACGATAAGGGATAGACGCCTACGGCCTTCGCAGCAACCTTTGCTCCATTGCCGACGCGAATTTCCAACTCACCTCTCTTGCAATCTCTAGTCCTTCTTAGCCCATGCAACGATTTCCAAGTATTAATCATTGCACCGGTATCAAATACCCAAGATTCAGTAGGACAAGTTGGAAGATTAACTTGTATAACATTAATACCTGAAGTAGAAGGTGGAACCTCTCTATTCTTCTTATTTCCAGGAACTTTGAACAATTGCTCTTCCAATGCCCATTTCCTTTGCAGTAATGGCATTTGTCAGAAGAAGTAGGGCCATTCATTTTGGTCTTACCATCAGATTTAGACTTGGGGTCTTGGATTGAATCCTCACCCTTATCCTTGGCCCCACGCTTCCTTTTCTTACCCCCATCCTTTTGAACCACCATCACATGTTTATTACTTTTCTTAATGCTCTCCTCAGCTGTCTTTAGCATCCCATGCAAATCCGGCCATGCTTTTCTCTATGTCATTCATATGAAAGTTCATGATAAACGGCTCAAAGCTTACAGCAAGCGATTGGAGAATCACATCAGTAGCGAGATCTTCGCTTAGAGGAAAACCAAGTTTCGCTAAGTTCTCAATTTAACCAATCATATTGATCACATGAGGGCTCACCGGATTACCTTCAGCCGGCTTGCACGCAAACAAAGCTTTCAAGATCGAGTATCACTCAACTCTTGCTTGGGTCTTAAACATGCTACGGAGGCCCTCGATCATATCGTAGGAATCCGCTTCCTCATATTGCTTCTGAAGCTCAGATTTCATAGTAACAAGAATGAGACAACTAACATCAAGTGAATCATTGCAGTGCTTGTCGTAAGCCCTGCGGTCAGCAGCAGTAGCATCATCCCAACGTTCTTCAGGATAGTGATCCTATAGAACATACTCCTTTTTCTCTTGCTTGAGAATAATTCTCAAGTTTCGATACCAAACAATATAATTCGTTCTAGAGAGTTTCTCTCTCTCCAGAATGGATCGCAAGTTAAAACCATTGTTTGCAACAACAGGAGGCATCTATAATAGAAATAAATAAGCAAAGTTTTAGCACTAAATTCATGTTAATCTTCTATTAAACAAATTTAATAAAAGATGCTCCCACTAAGATCACTTTCCCTCTGGCGATCTCCGTGAGACAAGATCCATGGTCACCGCTGTTCGAGTAACGATTTGTTAATAGTGCTTGAACTCGCGACATGGGTAGGCAACACTTTGCCAATCACATCTTATGTGACTCTTGCTTGTTGGGGTGGCATCATATGCCCTGGCTCCCACCTCTGACGCCCCGAAGTCCCAAATCATATTTGGAGCTCCGTTAAGCAAACCAATACTATGCGTGTGGATGCACGGGTTAGGCTACACTCACCCTATTGTACAAGGAAGAGGACGACGTTCTTGATTTGTCAAGACCTGATCCGCCAACTTACAAGACAATTGGTGCAGTTATTGGTAAAAAGGGCATTTACTCTTAATTTTCTGAGGGAAACAATCCAGTCAGCTTAATATATTGACCACATATGTCGTGAAAGAATAACCAAGCAAAATCAACACCGATAATTAAATTAAATCCATGAACTAGTATGGTCCCATGATGCGGTGATCCCATCTCCACGACCATACTTGTCGATTAGACCACATAGGGTTGAGTCTACCATGAAGTTGTACTACACTACTACATCTAGCAGCTAGTAACAAAATTACATGAGAATTCAAAGCATCACAAGTCGGCACGCAGGCCGTTACTCAACAATGGATAGCCTTCAGCTGCAACTAACCATGACTCGCAGGTCATCAAAATTACAACAATGTATCACATACACAAGGGTCCATTCTGTCCACATCATTCCCTGCAAAAAAAAGTTAGGCGCAAAATCGTAATTCTAACGCGCACGATGTGAACCAGTTTTAAGTGGTTAAATAACCACAGTTCATGCTGGTAACCAGACTTGGGTGCGGGAAGGGCGAGAGCCCCTCACACAGGTGCGGGCAGCACCTGTGGCGCACCATGCGGGGAACATAGATCACATCTATGAAAACGCAATGAAAATTTTAGCCAGATTGATCACATCAAGTCGACTGCCAGATCATCAACATGACCCAATTTTCATAAGACCGATCATATCAATCCAACGCGTGAGGTCCCCTTGAGAAAATAGCAACGCATGTGACCTCGATCTTACCCCGATCTATTCAGCACGCGCGCATCTTCGATGGTGTTACTAGCCGGTAGGAGATTTGTTCGGCTCGAATCTGAAAGAGGACAAACTAATCTTTTTGATCGTATGGTGCTTATCAACTCATACCTCTACCCAGAATACCGATTGATCTAATCAACCAGTGAGGGACCACCGCATATCAACATATGCGATCTGATCTAGATCCAATACTACAAATGATCGGCTCTGATACTACTGCAGGGAAACGGGTAGGTTACGCGGGCACAAATTCTTCTACCGCGATTCACCCAAGATCACATGCGAGTAGGAGATCACATATCGTTATCCTTGACGCGCCGATGCAGAGGAACTAGATGTACACGTCCTAACAACACCGAGTGTTCGCATGTGCTCGCCGGTGCTCGCCAAGTGCTCATCGGTGCTCGCTGAGTAGTGCGTCCATGTACGCAGCGCCTCTAGCGGTATCCACACGTTCCTAGCAGGAGCACCACACGGGGTGTGCTACCGCCTCGCCGTGCGGCTATGGGTTTTGGGGAGCAGGAGGGGTGCACAATGGCTTGGCGTGGTGAAGGCTCAACTCATATCCTCTAACGCCTCCCCCGTGCCTCCCCTTATATAGACATGCTAGTGGGTTTCGGCTCGCTAGGGTTCCATCTCCTGCGCGGAACACATCCACACATAAACCCATTAAATAGTTCCAACCCATTAAGTTTATGACCCGTTAGGTTTAGTGCAAGTCGGCCGTGGTTCCGGAAACCCGTTTCCAATCCACCGATCAATAGCGGCACCTAGCAGTACGTATTGACACCCGAATGCATAGAATCAATATTCGTCTGAACCTTGATACATTCACATACCGATCCCTTTCCCACACAAGACCAGTGAATCTCAAGGCGAGATGCGCGGCACACTTGTTGATAGCTCGACCACTTCACTCGACAGTGTAATGGATACAAACCATGATTAACTCCTTAATCATATTAGCACGACCATGCGCTTTCCCTATCCATCCACACGAGGGGCCCAGAGGTATCTCTCTTGTTATTGAGGGGGGACAAATTCTATCTTGATCATCACACCCCTGGCTATGTATCGTGGCATACCTAGTAGTCATCTTTATAACTACCCTGTAACAGTGTAGCGTTTGATGACACCAAATCATACAAGTCAACATGCTGGGCATCCATGACAATCTCATGTCTAAGGACCATATAGGCGTACCACTTGAGACTATACGCTGATGGCACTATAAGAGATAACAATCTCACAGCATCTCAGAGTGGGTCTATCCGACTACCCATGTTCTCCAATATGTGTCCATACTATTGGTTTGATATCTCCATATCTATGGTATGTGAAACATTACCATCAACCAATACGTATGCTGATTAAATCATAACCACTCCCCATAATGATATGGATTAGGGACCCGTTTAGAATAATGCCACTTAACAATGTGTTTCACAGTCAAGTCGTACCCAATGGACAAAGTCATGACATTTATTCGGGGAACTGATAAACAATGTTATCATAAGTACATGAACAAAGACATGGTACAATCATCACTATCCCAGCTCTGGCTCTGGAGAGCTTGGAACCAAAAATCAAGGAAATCCCTCGCCCTACAGCGCCTGCCTATACTCCTCCTCTCCGTGTCAAATGGAGGAAAGGAATGGAAGGCTATGAGGCCAACGATGCCGAAGAGGCGGAGCAGTGGGAAATGCTGCGAAACATGATGGTGTTCAGCTCCAAAGTACTTAATGTAGGCCATCTCTGAACCTTTCCTCTCCGATGGTCCAAACGTTTCTAAATACTTCTTTTGTCTCTTTCCAGAAACTAGGAAGGCAATCAGTACAAAAATCCTAGTGTCTCTGAAAGTCCGTTGAACAACTGTAGTAAAGAAATGACTTTGACAACGCGATTTACGCACAAAAGTCAAAATACCGCGGCTAAATCGAAGAACTCCGCAAGGAGGTTACCGAACTGCGGTACCATCTGTAGTAAGTGCTCAATCAGTCAATACCAAATTCATTGTTAGCTTCGAAAATCCATGTAACTTATCTCCTTGGCTTACCTTCGCGAAAAGCAAAAAACCTCGGAAGAAAAGCAAAAGGCTATGGTGGGAGAGTTTTTTCAGGTGAACGTCAAGGCCGAGAAGGCGACTCGAGAACTAAAAGATAAGCCTTCTAATCCAAGTTTTCCCTTACTCGGGTCCTGTTGTGCTGCTGATATATCATTCATCCGATTGATCGACAACCTATAAAATAAAAACCAAGGCACAATTCGAGGAATTCAAAGATAAGGTGAAGTACGTCATTGAGCTGCGCCGATGCTGCAATTTCTTCATCCAGAAGAGGAGCTACCCACTAATGAAGACGTTCTGATGGCTCGATTGTTGGATGCTCCCGAGCGGCTAATGCTTCTTGTGATGGAAGCTGCGACGATGTTATCCAGCCGGGCGCTGGCTACTGTGAAGTCAAATTATCCCCGAGTTGACCTTGAAGCCGTGAAGGAGGGTTTCGCCTGTTTTGAAGATGAAGCTTCTGCCCGGATGGAGGAAGTCAAAGAGATTTCCGCTGCCTTGGTAGATAATATAGATTTATAAGTAGGCGATAATCCCGAGTCGAACGGTCTTGTGATGTAAACGTTGATCCTTCTGTATTACTCATGCCATTTATCCGAGTACTTATTTCTACTTGTGGTTTCGTGTAACGCGTTTTTGTGACTAGTCTAGCCCCCAAGTGCAGAGAATTGGCTCATGGCTTTCTACCCATACACGCGCCGAGTGGCTAAATGTCGCCATTCATGGTTTAAGGTGCCACTACTCAGAATTTCTTGGAACTCGAATTTGACAATTGCATATAACGAAAACACAAATTTATTAAGAAGATCGGGTGCGTGAAGCTGCACACTATTTAGTGTAGCCCCCGACTTACTACTTAGTTGTGTATGACTAAGTAGCAAGTCAAACAAGCCCTTATTACACAAATGGAAACTTGAATACAAAGTCCATGAATAAAAGCGACGTAATTGTTCTATATTTCTGGTATTAGGGACAAGCAATCCATCTTTGTGGTTAAGCCGATAAGCCCCTGAGCGAGTTACTTCATCAATCACATAGGGACCTTACCAGGTTGGGGAGAGTTTGTGCTAATTCTTATGATTCCTTCGAAGGACCAGATCTCTTTTGGAGAACACATGGCCTCGTATATTGTGTTGATGATAGCGACGCAAGTCTTGTAGGTACTTGGCCGAATGGATCATTGCTGCTTTTCTTGCCTCCTTTAGACGATCAAGGTCTTCTAATCTCCCTTCCTCCAACTGGTTGTCTTCATATATTCGAACTCGTGGAGACTTAAATTTCAATTCAGTCGGGAGGATCGCCTCCGAGCCGTACATCAGGAAGAAAGGTGTCTACCCTGTCGCTCGACTCGGGGTTGTTCTAAGCGATGTAGCATATGGCTTGAGCCGATCGAAAATCCTTGCCTTGAGTCCTTGTAAGATCATGCCATTGGCGCATTCCAGTTGTCCATTGCTTCAGGGGTGCGCCATCGAAGCGTAGCAAACCTTGATGCCCAACTCATCGCCCTAATCTTGGAATTCGGCACTATTGAGCTGAACGCCATTATTGGTTAGGCACGCAAAAGCGAATAACAAAGTCTCAAAAAAACTCGCGGGCCTTGGCTGCCGTAATATCGACGACCGGCTTGGCTTTGATCCACTTTGTAAACTTGTCAATGGCGACGAAGAGATGAGTAAAACCACCATGCGCCCGCTTGAGGGGTCCCACCATGTCAAGGTTCCAGACGGGTAATGGCCAGGTGATTGGTATGTTTTGCATATGCTGAGCCGGCATTTGAATTTGTCATGCAAAGAATTGACAACTCTCACATTTGCGCACTATATCTTGCACGTATGTCACGGTAGTCGGCCAAAAAAACCCTTGGGGATAGGCTTTACCAAACAAAAAGCTTGTTGCCGCGTGATGCCCGTATTCTCCCGAAAGGATGTCGTTGAGTAGATCTTGGCCTTCTTGCTCTAATATGCATCGCCTTAGTTCTCCGGAACTACTTTTGCGGAATAGCTCGTCCCCGACTACCTTATAATTTTTGTTTCGACGAGTTATGCACTCGGCCATGCTTTGGCCTTCTGATAGCTCGTCCTTAAGGATGTAATCCAAATATAGTTGAGTCCATCCGGGATTAATGGAAAGGACTTCTATTTCTGCTTGATCTTCTTGTTTTGCACTGCGGAGCTGGCTGTTTAATAGGGTTTATGCAGTTCTTCAACGAAGACACCAGTCGGCACTTGTGCCCGACTAGATCCCAATCGCACGAGCTCATCTGCTGCTTCATTGTCACGGCGGAGCACATGGGTTAGCTCCTAACTTCCTGGCAATACGCAGCCATACTGTCGCCAATACAAGACCACTATTTTTGTACTTGATTAACCATGAACTGAGAGTCCCCACGAACCATTAACCATCGGATGCCGAGTGATATGGCAATGCGGAGCCCATGTATGAGTGCCTCGTACTCGGCGGCGTTGTTACTGACTGGAAACAGGATTTTAAGGATGTATCTTAGCTTCTTGCCTATTGGAGATATTATCAGAAACCTAGCCCCCACGCCGCTGAGCATGAGTGAACCGTCAAAATACATTGTCCAGTATTCAAGATTCTTATTGGCTGCTAGTATTTCAGACTCCGTGTGGACTATATGGACCCCGGGTATCCTCTAGAAGGCCCATAAGGGAGCAGATAGGGGGCGATCCAAGTCGGCCGATCACGGATAGAGACCACTCGGGTTACACGCGCCTTGAGCTCCAAAGTAGTTCTCGAGGATATAATCTATCTCCATGTAATTAGCAGATCAACACATGCATGACATGCAACAGCATAACATAATTAGCTATCGTATATAACTCTATCTCCCCCTACACTATATAAAGGGAGGGGGTAGAGGCCATCGGCATAGACGACACATAGCATCATCTTGCATCCCGCATCTTGATCCACCATATAATCCCAGAACACAGGAAGTAGGGTGTTTCCTCCTCCGTTGAGGGCCTGAACCTGTATAACCCTGTCTTGTGTTACCATCTAGCTTAGTTCTTGATTAGCGTCCCCTCGTACAAATTCATTGCCGGTGGTGACCCCCGCTTAGTCACCAATCGGCGGTTATGCGCGCCGGTAGAAGCGGCGTCAAGATCATCTCTCAAGTTAGATGGCTTCTTGGAGGTCTCCGCTCGTCGCCATGGAGCTAGGGCAGTCCCTTCGTTTCGGCACCCTAGACTTCATCGTCGACGGCATCGGCAATCTTCACCTCTCTCCCCCTAGAGAGATCTTTTCGCAAGAAGGCGTGCGCAATCAATGTGACTCATTGCCCTTTGGCTTGGAGAATTTAGCAAGCGCCTTCAACGGATTGACCCCCTCGCTGTTCACCTTCGCACCTCCTCCTGAGGAAGACGAAAAAGGACTCGTCGGGCTCAACCGCATGGGCGTGGATTGTATTCCGCCCAACAACAACACAGTGCCTTCGGCTGGATTTCCCTTCGGACTCGAGAGCTTCGCTGCGGGCTCCGCACAAATCTCATTTGAGATTTGGATGAGAGATAACCAGTCGGCGAGCGCGCCAGATCCACTCGGATCAGATCCATCTATGTTCGTGGGTGTCATCAATGCTAGCCAACCCATTGGACAGAGCGAGCAAGTTAACCTCTCCGTTTCTGACTCCGAGTCTGACGGGAGCGCTGAGATTTGTAACTACCGAGAGGTTTTCGTCCTAGGCGCGGATGATCACCACTCTACGTCTCCGCTCGTCGAATACGTGGAAACCAACACCGGCGCGAACCCAGATCCTCGCCAGGTGGAGAACCAAGATCGCATACGTCAACTTCGCATTCGCGGTCGCGACGTCCAGAACGAGCTTCGAACGGTGAAGCTGAGGGATCAGGAGGTCTACATGACTCCCCAGGCGATTGTCATCGCCTCGAAGACTCTTTTCGAGACCATCGCGCCGCAACTTCCAGAAGGCAGCCCGTACACCCAGACCCTCACTCGAGCAACAGCCATGGTGGAAATGGCTGCCATACAGCAAAACGAGGCGATTCCCGCTCCGACTACATCGACGCGCAGTCGTTCTACGCGCCATCGGAACCGGGCTCGCTCCTGTGCGGCTGGTGATTCCCACCAATCGCCTGCCCATGATCTTCGTAAAGACATTGAAGTCAAGCGGCAGGAGCATAGTAACGACGAGCGGAACTCTCGTGGCCATCATAGCCGTCGCAACGATGACCAAGCCGAGAGCACCGCCAGCGGGCGTGACCACCATCAGGAGCAGTGCCAAGGCCCGCGGCGGGAGCGTCGTAGTAGATCCCCAACACGGAGGCAGCCACGACCGTTGGAGGGGATCCGAGCCTTCACCTTGGATCTTCGCCGTGTGGTTTGGCCGGATGGTTTCAACCTTATAGGCATCGACAAGTTCGATGGCGAGAGGGACCCAAAGAACTGGCTGCAGGTTTATGCTTTAGCAGTCAGAGCGGCAAGAGGTGATCAGAACGTCATGGCAAACTACTTGCCGGTCGCTTTGACCCCAACCGCCCAGACCTGGCTAACGAGACTCCGGGACCTCCATCGAGTCTTGGGACGACCTCCAGGAGCAGTTCATCGCCAATTTTCAAGAGACCTATGAAAGGCCCACGGGGAGATGGGAGATTGGACAATTACACCGGCGCAAGAACGAGACTCTTCGTGAGTTCATCAAGTGCTTTACCAAGAAGAAGAACGAGATCCGGGACGTTTTGGAGCAAACAGTCATCGACGCCTTCTTCGCCGGATGCAAATCCGAGGAGTTAATTAGGCAGATGACCCGGGACCCCCGCGTAATCTCAAGGCCATGTTCACAATGGCGGACCAAGAGGCCGAAGCCGAGGAGGCCATCGCGAATCATTGTGGCGGCAATGACGGAGGCCCTAAGAAGATGCATAACGATGAGCAAGGCAAACCCAAGGACAAGAAGCGAAAGGGGGACGAGATGGTCACCAACATGGAGCGCAACCGACCTAAGCCCCCCAACGACAACGACTACAAAAAAGTGATGGATTCGGTATGTCCCTTCCATCCTCGAGGAAAGCACTCTGCCAAAGATTGCCTTATCCTGCAGAAGTTCACCGAGAATTCGAACCAGTCAGCAGCTACATATTCGGGGCTCCGATGCGTACGAGTCCAAGCGGAAGCAAAAGCTTACCACTCGGGAGATCAACGCTATCATGCCCGTGACTCCGAAGTACTTGCGATGGTCCGAGGTGCCCATCACCTTCGATCGATCGGACCACCCGGATCGGATCGCCTTCCCTGGGAGGTATCCTCTGGTGCTGGAACCGGTCATGCGAGGAAGCAAACTAAAAAGGGTTATGGTCGATGGCGGAAGTGGGATTAACGTCCTTTTCGTCAAGACCCTGGACCAGATGAATATTCCACGTTCTGAGCTACGGCAGGGATCATCTCCTTTCCACGGGGTAATCCCCGAGACGTCCCTGAGGCAGGCACCTTGCTGCTACGCGAGCTTGGCGGCTCGTCATTATCTTCGACGGGTTTTCTGAAAAGTGTTTGAAGATTATTCAAGATGCAAACTCCTTGCAAGTCATGAAGGGAAGGAAGCGTGAGGGAATACCTCTGTGATGACATAAACGACTTAAACCCAAATCGGACGCCCGAATCACTCAGGCCCAAGCTGGGAGGCTTCTCTGCCCCCGACGCAGCTGCTGGGTCAGCGGATTGGGGAGGCAGAGGACCTTGTGGCTGCTTCGCCTAGGCTGAGGGCGACCTCGTTGGTGGGCGGCGGTGGCGCAGGAGCGGGACGTTGTCCTCGTCATCATCCTCATCCGAGTCTCCTGAAGCGACCCCCTTGCCTTTCTTGGTTGGAGGGGCACTAGTCGAGTCCTCAGCAGGACGCTTGCGCGGTGCCTCCTTGTGATGTGGAGCTTCTGGGACCGAATGAGTGGAGAAGAAGGCTTCGCGTCCCTGCGTGCATGTCAGATTATATTAGTTCAGGCCTCATCCTAAGAAACCGCGGTTGAGTTGAGAAGAGTCTTTTCCTTACCGTTGGTGGTAAATACGTCAGGTGGTACGCAGCCGGGCAGTCTGCGTGAATTATTTCCGAGCCTAGAGCGAAGTGCTTCGCCTCTCGGCTGATGATCTCCTTCTGCGAAAGATTTTCACCAGATTCCCGAGTGGAGTCTTGGGCCCCCGAGTACTCAAAGGCGGGATGCACCCTCTCCTTTATGGGCTGGATACGGCGCTGGGTGTAGTTCTAGACCACCCCAATGCCAGTCAACCCAGCAGACTTCTGTCTATGGAGGATAACAAGAAGCTCATGTACTTGGCTTCCTTCGCTATCGGCGAGAGGAGAAGACCAGGAGGGACGGACTGTGGGGCACTCTCCGGAGAAGGAAGGGAGGACTGGAAGAGAATTGGCGTAGTAGAACCACTCCGAGTGCCAACCTTTATTGGAAGTTCTCAAGGGAAGATCAAAGTAATGTTTTCGGGCCCCTTCCCGCAATTGAAATCCCTCGCCGCCGCCGGCCTTGGGAGAGTTCTTGTTGGGAAAAGGCTTGAGAAGGTAAAGATATCTGAAAAGATCGAAATGAGGAGCGATCCCTAAATTGGCCTCACAGATGTGTATCAAGATGGCGATTTGAAAAACGAAATTGGGGTTCAAGTGCGAAACCTCGATCACATAAAAATGCAGTAATCCCCGAAAGAAAGGAGAGCAAGGAAGGCCGAAGCCTCGGAGGAAGAAGGATTCGAAGACCACTACCTCGTCGGAGCGAGGGGTGGGGCAGGATTCGCCGGCGGCGGCGCGCCAAGACAGAAATTCTTCGGAAGGGAGCGCACCGATAGGGACCAGCTTCTGTAGTCTCCGTTTGGTCGTGATGGACTTCATCCACTCCTTCCTTCTCTTGGCAGCCTTAGGGGTGGCGGGAGACGGTGGAGCCATCGCGGATCGGAGACGGTGGCAGCGGAGGTTGCGACGGAGAAGAACCCTAGTGGCGGAGTTTGCTGGGAGAAGCTAACAGACTGGCGTGAAAAGTGAGCGAGGTGAACTAATTTCGTTCCTAACTTATAGCAACGGGCAGTGTTTCGCATTCTGGGCCGGGCCTTAGTCTAGCGCTGGATGCGGCCTTTCTGTGGAGGGCTTGGCTAGTCACTCGGCTGGCCGAGTGGTTCCTTCCAAGAAGTCCGCATTAAACGCCGAGTGCCTGTCTAGGAGCGGGCGGTCCTAACTACTCGGACGAAGCGGTGTTGCGGATTCAAGACTAAAGCGAAGAGAAAGACATTTGGATATCCAAAAGATATTCATTAAAAGGCGCTTAGGCCTAATTACATTTCTCCGTGGCACAGAACATCGAGCTAAGGCTCGTCGCTGGCTCGCAGAGGAGCAAAAGAAGAAGCCCCCCGATGGGAGGACTTCAGTATCCCCCGTCGACGAGGAGGGTTGCGACCAGTGCGTCCTTGAGCGGCAAGCGCACCTTGTGGAGTTGCGGGAATCCGCGGATCAGAACTCTAATGGATTCTTCCGCACGGATCTCCGCCTTCATCAGGGCGAAATCCCGCCAGAGCTCATCCTCGCGGGCCTTGGCGGCGGCCTCCTCCTCCACCTTCGCGCGGGCCTCAGTGACCCATTTCTCTATCAGCTCCATGATGTTCGCCATCGTTTTGAAGAGGGAGAAGGTGGAGGTTTCTGGGTGTCGCCGGGAAGACTTGAAAACTCGAAAGCTGGTGGTGAAGCAGTGCTCTGCCCCTGGGATTTCTTTTATACACAGGAGAAGTTCAAAGGGCGCGCCTTGTAATCCGTTTCAAACACAGTAAAACCATCATGGCGATGGAACGGAAGTGGCTACGGATACGGTTTCCGACGGAAACGCGTGTCGTTCCGGCTGTGTGAGAAAAGGGCACGAAAACGCTTCGCCTGCCCCTAATTGGGCTTGGGCTAAAACTGCAAAGGGCGATCCCCTTAACAGGCTTTCTTAACACGCCGCTAACTATGGCAATGTGTTAAAATCGAGCCTAATTCGGCCTTGGTACACCCTGGAGGGCATATGACCGGAAGCGCCAAAATTAAAAGTATTTCACGGCATACCCCATGCTGGATCACTAACCAACTTCTCATGCTCGAGGTTGGGTGTTGGTGAAATTTAGGTACAGTTTCGAAGGTACGTGTTGACACAAAATGTTGGCTTTTCGCGAACACACGTGCGGAAGCGTCAATTCTATGATTGTGTCGCAACCAGAAACCAAGCGTGCCAGTCAATTTGACCTGTAAATTGACAAGGAGAAAATCATCCGTAATATCGCCCTAATCGGCTTTTCGACATAGCCAGATCAGGTTATTCGTAATCGGCTTAGGACAATCCGATTACCCAATCTATCGGCTTAATGCCGGATAGAGCAAGTGAATATAGATAAGGATTCAAATTTAAATCTTATACTTCTTTTTGGTATTTTTTATATAATATTAGCAATAAACCTTCGTATCAACGCATTAGATTAAACCAAGAAACAGATTGAATAGATTGGTCAGGCCAAGACAGTATTCAGATCTAAATCTAGATGTAAACTAATAAACCGATTTAAAGGTTTAAAACCAATAAAGGTAGATGCAGTGCTAATCGGCAAACATTTACACATGCAAGATCCTGAACATGGCATACACAAGATCGATTGAACGAGACAGTTGCATATATCGGATTCAGTAAAAGCATATGAAATACTTGACAATCGGCATTGCAGGATAAACACATATTACAGATCGATTAAATCGAGACAGTGCAATATGCGAGAACACGTTAAAGATCGTTAAATCCCGAGACAGTTTAACATGGTTTGTATACATGAGATCAATATGATGCAGCCACGCATACGGGTTACAAGAAGAGAATCGATTATCCCATCGAGATAGCTCTACCTGCGAGTTGAAGCCTTTCGACGAGGTCGATCGGATTCGAGAAAGTAGTTTGTGTTTTGAGTAAGATGTCCCTTTTTTCTCGAGATCTAAGGTCCGATTTATACTATTACAAAGACGATACCGATACGTCCTATTTCACCGCGTCACGCTTCCGATCAGATCGTATCTCTTCCGAAGTCTTGTAACCATCGGGACTCCTCAATATATCTTCTTTTATGCCGATGAAGCCCACTTCCGATTTGGCCCAAGAATTACAACATATTTGGCTTTTTCTGAATATCCGATTTTATGCCAAATTTGGGTGTCAACAGTACGCCTTTCTCAAGGTCGCCAGTTGTATACCGCTACCCGGATACAAGTGCCTCTCGGCCAAACTGCATCTAATCGGTACGCCCCTAGGGGCCTATGCTGATCCCTTCCCTGGTTGGGACAGGTACCACTCGGCTGAAAGGTGCGCCCCATGCTGGGCTGAGTGCTGGGTCTTACAAGTTAAGGCCAGGCGCCTGATGCTGATATTTTTTGCAACGCTAAAATTACAGCACACTGCAAGACAAAAACCGTAAGGGCCTGGCTTAAGGTATGCCCCATGATGGACCAGTTGCTGCTTTTGCATCGCAAGAGTGGGTGCCAAGTAGCCGAATTCATCTGTTGAGGCGATGTGACCAATGGGCCGAGTAAGCTGGAGTTTGGTATTGCCGATCCAGGCGTTGCTTCAACACAAAAACATAAGATTTCTTGAGTTCTTTACAATCTCTTTTCAGATTACAGGAGATATTGGTCAAACCAGTCGGTCCGACATCTGACTCGATCGTAAAGCACTCGGGGGCTACTGTGGACTATATGGGCCCCGGGTATCCTCTAGAAGGCCCATAAGGGAGCAGATAGGGGGCGATCCAAGTCGGCCGATCAAGGATAGAGACCACTCGGGTTACACGCGCCTTGAGCTCCAAGGAAGTTCTCGAGGATATAATCTATCTCCATGTAATTAGCAGATCAACACATGCATGACATGTAACAGCATAACAGAATTAGCTATCGTATACCACGTGCTATCTTGTAACTCTATCTCCCCCACACTATATAAAGGGAGGGGGTAGAGGCCATCGGCATAGACGACACATAGCATCCTCTTGCATCCCGCATCTTGATCCACCATATAATCCCAGAACACAGGAAGTAGGGTGTTACCTCCTCCGTTGAGGGCCTGAACCTGTATAACCCTGTCTTGTCTTACCATCTAGCTTAGTTCTCGATTAGCGTCCCCTCATATAAATTCATTGCCGGTGGTGACCAACCAGTTAGTCACCAGTCAACACTCCGTCCACTCAACCATGAAATCAGCAAGTGGTTAAGATTTGATGGCCAATCGAGGCATGAGCTTTATTTCAAAGGCTCCGAGCTTGACAACACAATTCGCGATTCTCCCGGTGGCTTCTCGATTGTGGAGTATGTCCCCTATTGGAAAAGGTGTAACCACCGAAATGTCGTGATCTTAAAAATAATGTTTGAGCTTTCGTGACATGATTACCATGGTATACAAAAGCTTCTGCACATGTGGATATCGCATTTTGTAGTCACCCAATACTTCGCTGACGAAGTAAACCGGGTGCTGGGCCTTCTGAGAAAAATTTTCATCTTCCTATTCCACGACCAACGCACTACTAACTACATGAGTTGTGGTGCTGATGTAAAGGAGAAGAGGTTCATGCGGCATGCGCGGGACCAACACCGGGGATATAGTAAGGAACCTTTTTAGGTCTTCGAAAGCTTCTTGTGCTTCTGCCGTCCAGTGGAAATTAGCCTTCCTCCGAAGGAGCCTGAAAAAGGGCATGCCACGTTCCTTGAGTTGGGAAATGAACCAGCTAAGTGCCATAATGCATCTAGTGAGTTTTTGCACGTCTTTCTGATTGGTCGGGGGCTTCATCTTCATGATTGCACCGATTTTCTCCGGGTTTACCTCAATGCCTCGATGTGATACGATGAAGCAGAGCAATCTCCCTGACGGGACTCCAAAAACGTAGTTTTCAGGGTTCAGCTTCATCTGATATGCCCTTAGGCTCTTGAACGTCTCGGCCACATTTGTGATGAGGCCGACTTTGACGCGACTCTTCACGACGATGTCATCGACATATGCCTCCACGTTGCAGCCACATTGAGTGTGAAAACACCACTGTATGGTGCATTGATACGTGACACCAGCGTTTTTCAACTTGAACGGCATGGTGATATAGCAAAACGCCCCATAAGGAGTGATGACGACATCTTGATGCAGTCCTCCTTTTTTAGGCTGATCTGATGATAGCCCGAGTAGGCATACAAGAAACATAAGAGCTCACATCCAGCAGTGGAGTCCACCACTTGGTCGATGCTGGGGAGCCCAAAAGGATCCTTGGGACAGGCTTTATTGAGGTCGGTATAATCAACACACATGCGCCATGTCTTGTTCTTCTTCTGCACGAGGACCGGATTCGCCAACCAATCGGTACGGTACACCTCCTTGATGAAACCCGTTGCTAACAATTTGGTGATCTCCACTCTAATGGCTTCTTTTCGGTCCAGTGCAAATCTTCACAACCATTGCTTAATCGGCTTCGCCTTATCATCAACGTGCAAAGAGTGCTCAATCACTTCCCTCGGGACAATCAAGTCCTATCCCGAACACATCCGTTTTGGTTGTGTTGGACGGGTCCAAGGTTATCTTTGTTCCCTCGGTGGACTGGACAGAGATTTTGGGTTTTTTTTGGCGGGTACGTCCCCCTCCTCTTAGAGCGAAGCGACCGCCTGTCGAATCTTCTCCATCTCGCCCGAAGCTTTCAAGGCCTATGCCAACTCACAGCTTTCGTTGTCACAAACAAAAGATTGTTTCACCTCGCCAGGGATGGTGATCACACCATTAGGGCCCGTCATCTTCATTACAAGGTATGTGTATTTGGGCACTACCATGAATTTGGCAATACCAGGCCTTCCCAAAATAGCATGATACTTTCGAAATCGGCCACCTCTCAACCAAGGAAGAGTATCCGATCTGGGTGGTCCGATCGATCGAAGGTAATTGGAACTTCCGACTAGCGCAGGAATTTCGGGGCCGCTGGCGGGATAGCGTTGATCTCCCGAGTGGTAAGCTTTTGCTTTCGCTTGGACTAATACGCATCTGATCCTTCGAATATGTGGTTGATCTCATGTTCTGCGTCTTGGTAATCCTCATCCGGCTTTTTGCTGTGGCTACCCTTGGCTACCGCCTGCTTAGAATTGTCTACAAATTTATCTAGTATGAGGCAATCTTTTGGAGCATGTTTCCCACGAGGGTGGAAGGGACACACTGCTTCCATGACTTTGTTATAGTCATTGTCGTTTGGGGGTTTAGACTAATTGCACTCTACGTTCGCAACCATGTCTTCCCCTTTGCACTTCTTGTCCTACGGCTTGCCAGGTTCATCATTGGCCTTCTTCTTGGATCCTCCATCGTGGCCACCCTAGTGGTTGAGAATGGACTCTTCGGCATTGGCTTCTTAGTCTACGATAGTGAACATCGCTTTGAGTGTCCTCAGGGGGTCCCGGGTCATCTTCCTGATCAACTCTTCGGATTTACAACCCACGAAAAAGGCATCAATGATGGTTCTCTCCGAAACGTTCCGCATCTCGTTCCGAATCTTGTAATTGGCCTATTCCCCACCTTCCGGCGGGTCTTTCATAAGTTCATTGAAAGTTGGCAATGAATTGCTCCTAGAGATCATCCCATGACTCGATGAAATTCTCAGGAAGTCCTTTTAGCCAAGTTTGAGCGGTTGGGGTCAAAGTGACTGGCAAGTAATTTGCCATGACGTTTTGGTTTCCTCCTACTGCGCCGACTGCTAGAGCATAGACCTACAGCCAGTTCCTTGGATCCCTCTCTCCATCGAACTTGTCGATGCCCCTGAGGTTGAATTCGTCTGTCCAGACCACTCGGCAGAGATCCGGGGTGAATGCCGGAATTCCCTCCAAGGGGCGTGGCTCGTGTCACTGTGGAGATCTGTCTTGCGGACCACAATGTTGGCCTTGACGGTGATGCCAGCCGTAATGATCGCGCCGACTGGCAGTGCTCTCGGTGTGATCGTCGTCGCATCGACTGTGATAGCTGCGGGACGTCGCTCATTGTCGGCGCGCTTCCTCCTCCCTGCTTCTATGTCGTGGCGGAGATTGTGGTCTGCCGATTGATGCGAGCCTCCAGCCGACGCCTTGCTCTTGTTATGCGCTGACCGGATGTCTGTCGTTACGGGCGCAGTTGGAGCGGGGTGTGCGACATTTTGCTGGATCGTCGCCATCTCCCAGGCCAAGGTTTGAATGAGCGGGCTGCCTTCTAGGAGGTGTGGTGTCATGGTCTCTAGAAGAGTCTTTGAGCAACGGTGTTGGCTTGCGGGGTCATGTAGACTTCATTCTCCCTTAGCTTTACCGCCCGCAATTCGTTTTGGATGTCGTGGCCTTGTATTAGAAGCTAACGCATTCGTTCTTGGTCTTCTCCGCGGTGCTGCTTGGTTTCAGCCGCCCCAGCGGCGGATGCGTCGTCTCTAACGCACTAGGAAGAGCACGAAAACTTCGTTGTACATGTAAACCTCCGTGTTGCCTTCCGACTTGAAATTCTAGTGGGAAAAGCTGGCCTGCTAGCTCTTTTCGAGATGTTGGCCACCATTTATGACACCCACGAACTAAGTTCGGGTGGACTGGATTGCTCCAGTCTGCCCTCAGGATTGATTCTCCACTCAGTCACCCCCTAATCCGAGTTCAGGAAAGATTTGCATGAAGGTGGCAGCAGACTTCCAAAGCCCGAAACGAAATCTGAGCTGAGATGTAGAAACCCCCCCAGATTAGGTCTCGTTCGAGTCCAATGGACTGTTGGTGCCGAGTTCTTCTCTACCCATACCAGAAGTAGGTACGGGGTGGAGTCGCTGGCTCATTGAACTGTAGAAAGTGGCTACAGAGTTCACTAGTACGAATGGAAATAAGGATGGTAAGGTGCTGGTAGCTTCTCTAGATTGGGTATCTCCTGGATCGGAGAGACGAAGGTTGTCGATGCCGTCGGTGACGAAATCTAGGGTTCCAAAGCGGAACGCCTGTCCTGGCATGAAGATGGTTCTCAACAATTTTTAATATGCCATCAAACTTGGTGATGATCTTGACGCCCCCTACCTGACTAGCCAACTGTCGACAGGTATGACATTCGGAGTACTTGTCGATAATATAATTTATACGGTTGCACAAGATCTAAGCCAGATGGTAAAATAATACAAGGAGACTGTTTATATAGGATCGGGCCCTCAAGGATAGAGGTAACACCCAAGTCCTGTGTTTTGCGATTATGTCGAGATCTTGATTACACGGAGCTCTCGAGATCGTATGTAGGAGATGAAAATCAGATGAGATGATCGACGGCCCCTACCCCTCCCTTTATATACTGCAAGGGGATAAGGTTACACGATCATATCAGTTTGTTATACTGGATACTATCTACAAAGTGTCCATCACATATATGCGCCAGTATTTACAGATACAAACCCCTAATTACACGGGATCAATCTTGATCCCTATAACTATTCTTGGCATCCAAGTAATGTGCAGTCCAAGTGATATCCGTCCTCCTCTAGCCAGCTCGGGCCATCCACATCCGCTGATCTATGGGCCTTCTAAGAAGATACCCGAGGCCCATGTTGTCCAAAGTTAGTGAGGAACCAGTGAGCTGATCGGTAAGAAACCCCGGTTTGATCTATTTTGTTCAATAGAAAATTACAATTGTGCATGCTCTATCTTTGATATGTGTTAATATGAAATTGTGCTAGTGCTACCTCCGATGCATCTTTATATTGAAATGTGCATGTGCTGGCTGTGAAATCTTGCTATAGATGGATGCCAAGAACTTGCTCATTGAGTACTATAATAGCTATGTCAACTACCTGCAAAGGAGAAGAACAATTGTTAGCATAGCGATCTGTGTTGCTTTATTTTGGTACAAATGTCAGATAATAAGGTCAAAGAGGAGACAAGTCACATATGGTCCTATGCTATCTAGAGATGTGGCGAGGGCTACACAGTTGGGCCGTTTGTACAATGGGAGTGACTCCCACTGCCTTAGTGAGTAACACATGCAGAAGTTTGTTTTCCATAGATCGTGTTCTCATCGTAGAAACCATGGACTCCTACTGGACACACTGCATCTAACTATTGAAGAACAAGTTGCTATGTTTATGCATGTTGTTGGCCACTAACGGACAAATAGTAACATTGGTTTTGAGTTCAATCGGTCCAGGGAAACCGTTCATACATACTTTCATGTTGTCCCAGATGCTCTATGTATCATGTCCTGTGACATCATTGTCCTCAGAGAGATTTCACATACCAGCTATTGTTCCTATCTATATGCAGGACAGGTTTAGCAGTAGGAAACTCATTCCTAGACAAAATGTGTTAGCTACAGTCAACTATGACCTACGGTTGACTTATGTTCTAGCTGGATGGGAAGGTTCAGCCCATGATTCCTATGTGCTGCAAGATGCACTATCCGGACCGACGGGGCTAAAAATCCCAAGAGGTGCTAGTACTATGCATTGGTCATCATAGATTTAAGGTTTCTTACACCCCATAGCTAATTGTTGTTTCCTAACCTTGTAGGTCATTACTACCTAGTCAAAGCTGGTTATGCAGCTAGAACTGATATATTACCCCCATATCATGGGGTTCAGTACCATCTTAAGTAATTTAAAGTAGCACGATAACCCTAAAGAGTTGTTCAACCATCGACATTCTTCAATTAGAACAACAATTGAGAGGGCATTTGGTACACTTAAGACAATAGTATGTCAACCCTTTTTCCCTTTGAAAACCCAAGTGAAGATTGTGATTGTTTGTTGCACTTTGCACAATATCATCATAGATGATTGCCCTGACGAATGTCTGTATAATGACCTCTCTTGGTACCAAAAACTTCCAAGAAGACATCTTCCCCGTGTGGATTTGCATGGAGACAACCAAATCTAGGCTAGCAAGAGGGATGCAATAGCACAAAAAATGTGTGACGACAAAGTAGCTTCCTTATTAATAGATGAGTAGCAAATTTATGTGTTTTATTTAATGTCATTGTGTCAAGAACTTGTACTATCATGTATCACTATGTATTGCATTTTTGTGACAATATATGTGTTGCATTTGTGATGCGGATATGTTGGCTCTCATGGTGATGAACTTCCACCTATGTCAAGGACCAATATAAACTTTTGTGATGGAGATATGTTGGCTGTTATGGTCATAAACTGCCAACTATGTCATCGACCTCTATGTTCTTTTGTTAATTGCCTATGTGTTTATGTCATGTACTAGTATCTATGTCAAATGCTTATATGGTTTTTGTCAGACTTCTATGTATGTGATCGAGCTATGTATATATGAACGTTAAATGGTTATGTGTTATGCAAAATGCTCTATGTATGTTCAATGGTTATGTTAGATGTGATGGATATTTATGTATAATCGTTAAGTTCTTTCTGTCATTTGCACAAATATGTTAATTGTTGCAATGGTTATCACATTTTTTTCAATTTCTGTGGCAGCTAACCAAACAACTACCACAACTTGTTAGCCACGACTAAGCTAAGCTATGGCAACAATCCAAACAGCTACCACACTTTTCTTCGCCGTGACTATGCTTAGTTGTGGGAGTAACCAAACAACAGCTAACTTGAGGCAGCTTAGTCATGGCACAACTGTAGCTCACTGCTAACCTTAGGGGTGGAAAGTTAGACAGTGAACCAAACAACCCCTTAATCTTTGGGTTTGAGTCGACTAAGTAAAATATGGTTTTGTATAAACAAAAATGATTAAATAGTGTAGGCAAAGCTCGGCGTTAAGGCATAGACAGTTTTATGACAAAAGAAACAACATATTAGATAGGGTCAACAAAATATTGAGTGCCTCAATGAAGCTCTAGCTTGTTCGCATGCCTTATGTTTAAGCTCTGAAATCAAGCATAAAGCGATGCGCTCCAAAGTTCGAACGGGCCTTGAACCTTTTTGCAGCTTCTAAAAAATAACCAACAGGATTTTATGTTGAGCATATATATATTCTTTCTGTGTAACTGAGTTTATATATTATATCTTGCAAATATGACAAAAAAACCACAAGACTGCTTTTTTGTGTCGTAATAGCGAATGCCTTTAACAGAATTGCAAGATGCATCACCCCAAAAGCTATGGTTGTAGGTGTATTAATTTTAGTCGTAATAATCTATAAATACTTTCTTAAATTTATTAGAGTGATGATCTCTTGATGAGTCCATAGAAAAATACTCCATGTTAGCAAAGTCCTGCATTCTTGTGGGCTTATGATTGCAAACCCTATACGGGAAGCATAGATTTTCTGAAGAAAGAAAGAAAAAAAAAACAACGTAACCACGCAAGCAATTTGTTTTTGCATACCTTAGAAGTATAATAGACAAATTCAAACAGTGATATTTCATCTCGTTTATGTTTTCTGTATAACCTAAGGAGATGAGAATATATGATTACATATTGTGCTTCTCTATTCTAAGACCAAATTAATTAATGTCAAATATGAAAAGAAAGTTCCAAAAAGATATGAGGCCTAAAAACAGATGGGAAAAAAGAGTTTACATATTGTGCATCAAAGGAGATTAACTGCATGCACCAGTTGATTTCAGAAATCTTCGAGCAGAGATCGACTACCAATCAATTAATTCCCTGTATATAACTAATTAATAACATGATAATCTTCATCAGTCGCAGAAGGGATTAGCATGGTTGATATGCTGTAGCAGTGAAGCAGTGCCCACCAGGTAGTCCTGTGGGATGAGGGACACCAACCTGGAGCACAAATCATCCATCTCCCCGCTCTCCTTTATCGTCGACGTCTCTTCTCCCTCCATGTTGAACACCAATGTTGTATCGTGACCTCGGCTTCACTAGGATCCACTCACAATCGATTACTAGTTGTGAGCATCATTGAGCCCTAATTTTTATTAGTGGCATTGATGTCAAAATAAATAAATATTAAGTGCTAAGGGGTTTTTGGACTTCTCGGAACCCTAGCGAAGACTCGGCGGTTTTTATAAACCCTAATTTGAAGCGTCGACAATTTTCTGAGCTGCTCCAAGATTTCAAGTGTGTGACCAAGCGAGAGAAGAGGTCACGTATATATTAGGAGTATTTAGGTTTATTTCCTGTTTTTCGTCGGATTTCAAAAGGGGTTCGAATATCTCGGACTATGCCGGATCTTTGCGAATTCTTGAAAACTCGGTTTCCGTAGTCCACCATCTCTAAAAAATACCCAAATATCCCTATGTGAGATTTCTAGAGAGAGAAAGAAACCCACCTAAATTTCCCCCTCAATTTCTAGCCGAAAATCTATTCTGTCGGACGGCATCTGGTAAATCCAGACGGCGTCCGACCAGCCCAAAAATCCAAATTAATACTCATTGTCGGACGGCGTCCGGTAGTCACCGGACGGCGTCCGATAAAGTTCAATTTTGGCTGTTTCTCGCTGCCGGACGGCGTCTGGGGGGCGTCCGGTAGCTCCAGCGCTTGCACGATCCTTGCTATCGGACGGCGTCCGGTGGGGACCGGACGGCGTCCGATAAACCTATTTCAGTGAGCAATTGCCTCTGTCAGACGGCGTCCGGTGCCCGTCGGACAGCGTCCGGTAGAGGCTAACGGCTAGTCTTTTTGTCCTCTTCCGAGGGGCAACGGCTAGTTTTACTCTAGGGGCTATAAATACCTACTTAGTGGCTGGCTACTTTGAGGTTTGCTGCTCCACTTCACCTACCACATTCATAGCTCATCAATTAGGTGTTCTAGAGCCATTCCTCCACCCACAAGATCATCCAAAGCCACAATCCATCAAACCCCAATACCGAGCTTCATGGAAGTCCTTCGATCCGGCATGATCGGGGCGTTTCGGGCTTGTTACTTTTGAAGACATCCTTCGTGGAGGCGTGGGCTTGGGAGTAGGCCTTGGTGTGTGGCTACTCTCAAGTCGGTGTCTGGTGATTTGAGTCCACCTCACGGAGTGGCGGAACGACTACCGGGAGTAAGTGAGGCGTGAGGCTCGAGAGCGAGCCGGTCCTTGTCGCAAGGGTAGCCTCAACGGAGAGTAGCAGATTCTGGACTCAACTTCGGTCAAACAAACACCGTGTCACTCTCTCATTTATTTCCCGCACTTACTCTTATCGCATTGTTTGTGTTAATTTGTATGCCATGTCTTAGTTGCCTCGTAATTGCTTGTCGCTTCCGCTTTCTTATCAGTTGCAACTAGGATTGGGTAATTATTAACATGATGCTTAATCGAGAATAATTAAAAAGAATTTAAAATTGCCTATTCACCCCCCTCTAGGCCTTAGATCCTCTTTCAAGTGGTATCAGAGCGTCTAGGTTCTCCGGTATTAGCTTCACCGCTAGGAGATGGCTCAAGGGGGGCCTAGGATAGAAATTGGAAAAGCTCCTATCTTTGATGCAACAAATTACAGCTATTGGAGAATTAGGATGCAATGTTACTTAGAGGCACTTAGCTATAATGTGTGGGTTGCTTGTGAGACCGGCTATCCGGACCCTCCGGCCGGAACAATTGCTCTTGATGAAGTTCATGCTAAGTACAAACGCTTTAATGCCATTGATAGAAACGCTTTATTTTCTAGTGTATCTTCCGAAGTTTTTGATAGCATTGACAATCTCACTAAAGCTTATGACATTTGGAAGCATCTTAGAGAAATTCATGTTGGTAGTGCCGAGATGCTTGAGGAGAAGCTATCTCGAGCTAGAAAACGATTTGATCAATTCAAGATGCTTCCTAATGAAAGTGTTAATGAAATGTTTCTTAGGTTGAACCCCATCGTCAATGAAATTGCCGGATGTTCGGAGAAGAAGGTTTTGGAAGACATTGACATTTGTCGGAAGATGCTCGATGTTGTGCCTTTTAGCTTCAATCCACTTGTGACCTTGATTCGAGCATCCAAGTCAAAGCTCAAAAAGATGACACCGACAAAGCTCCTCAGGCAACTCAACTCTTACGAGATGCGGCTTCTTGAAAGTGAAGAGTCTCCGCCCAACAAGAAGTCAATTGCTCTCCCCGCCAAAGCCAAAAGTGGAAAGAAGAAGATCGAAGTTGAAAAAGATGATGATGACTCCGATGATGAAATTCCGGAGATTGAAGAATTGGCCCTCCTTGTCAAGCGGTCAAGAAAGTTGATTAAGAAGATGAGCTTCCGCGGCGGATCATCCTCTTCAAGGCGAAGACCTATCTCCGAGATGTGTTGCTACGAATGTGGAGAAAAGGGTCACTTGACGGCGGATTGTCCAAGAAGCAAAAAGAACAAGCACAAGGCAAGGAATCAAGAAGAAGATGAGGATGATGACAAGAAAAAGTACCGTCACTACCGCAAGAGCGAACACAAATCAAAGGAGAATAAGAAGGCTCTTGCCGGACAAAAGACCAAGAAGGAAGATTGCTCAAGCTCATCGTCCTCACAATCATCCTCCGAAGAAGAAGACACTAGAGCTCATGGACTAGCCGGACTTGCGATAAAGGAGAATGCTCCTCCGGTTCTTCCCAAGCAAAAGCTTTGTCTCACCGCCAATATACAAGAAGAAGTAATTGGGGAATGGATCACCGATGAAGAAGACTCTTGGGCGGACTTCTCCGACAATGAAAACACCAAGGTGTCCGGAGTCGCCATCGACAACCCCTCACCTCCCATGTGTCTTATGGCACTAGAGGAGAAGGTAACACATGAGCACCTCTCTAAAAGTGAGTTTAAACTTTTGATTGATGATTTGAATAATGCTCTAGAGAAGGAAAAGTCTAAGAGGAAGAAGCTAGTGAAAGTGCATAAAGAGGTTGTGAATGAATTTGAAAATTTCCTTGAAAAACATGAAACTCTAGAAGATGATTATGACGCTCTAAATTTGCAAGTTGAAATTCTAGAAAACAAGCTAGCTAGCTTTAATGTTAATAATGAAACTCCTCTTGATTGCTCAATTGAAAAATGCAATGTTGGTGTGACTTGTGATTTGATTGACACTATAGATGGTTCACTTAGCTTATCTCATGACACATCCTTTAACTTGTCACCCACGATCACACCCAATGCTAGCTCATCTTCACCCACTAGTGCTACTTCTCCAAATGAAAATGGTTGTTCAATTGGTACTTGTGGTGTTGCTAAATGTGCTAATGAGCTAGTAAAGGAAAATTTGCTTCTAAAGGATAGAATTGAGCAACTAGACTCTAGCTTGGCTAAATTGCTTGTGGGAAACAACTCTCTTAACAAGATGCTTCGGGAGCAAAGGTATACCTTGGGTAAGCATGGTTTGGGATTTCATCCCGGGGATTTGCCCAAGGGCGGCTGGGGTAAGCCCAAGCTAACTTTTGTTAAGGGAGGGACCCGTTGCCACATTTGTAAAAATGAAAAACATAAAGCCATTGCTTGTCCTCTTGCTAAAACATCTCAATTCATGTCTAAAACTCAAGTGCTTAATGCTAGTTACATGCTTATGAGGAAGAATGGCTCTACCTATGCTAAATATGTTGGTGCACCAAATGAAAAGAAAGATGTGAAGGCTATTTGGGTGCCTAAATGCTTGATGACTAACTCAAAAGGACCCAAGAAGAAGTCTTGGGTACCTAAAACCCAAGCTTGAATTTGTGTGCGTAGGTGAACTACAAGAGCGGTGGCCGGCATTGGATATTTGATAGCGGTTGCACCCAACACAAGACCGGTAGCTCAAGTATGTTCACCTCACTAGAAGAGGAGAAGGACCCCGAACACAAGATCACATTTGGAGATAACTCCAAGCGAAAGGTAAAGGGTATAGGTAAAATTGCAATATCTAATAACCTATCCATCTCTAATGTGCTCTTGGTGGAAGCTTGTAACTTTAATCTCCTCTCCGTTGCTCAAGTGTGCGATTTGGGCTTTGATTGCTTCTTTTCGGTCAACGGAGTTCGTGTTGTTTCCACTAAAGATCAAAGTGTTGCATTTGAAGGCACCTAGTTTCAAAACTTATATTTGGTTGATTTTTCAAACCGTGAATCTTCTCAAATCAAGACTTGTCTTATCACTCAAACCACTCTTGGTTGGTTGTGGCATAGACGTCTTGGACATGTTGGAATGGGCACTTTGAAAAAGGTTTTTAAAGATAACTTGGTTGTTGGAGTGAAGGATGTCAAATTCGCGAAAAATCGTTTATGTAGCTCATGCCATGCTGGCAAGCAAGTGGCTAATTCTCATCCGACTAAGACTTGTATGTCTACATCCCGACCACTTGAACTTTTGCATATGGATTTATTTGGACCAACCACCTATGCGAGCATTGGCGGTATTTCCTATTGTCATGTGATTGTCGATAATTTCTCTCGCTTCACTTGGGTATTTTTCCTTGCAAATAAATCTCTTGCCGGTGATGTGTTTAAAAGATTTGCTTTGAAAGCTCAAAAGGAATTTGACTCTTTTATTAAAAAGGTGAGGAGTGATAATGGCACCGAGTTTACTAATACAAATGTTGAAGAATTTTGTGATGAGTTAGGTGTGAAACACGAATTCTCGGTGGCATACACTCCCCAACAAAATGGAGCGGTGGAGAGGAAGAACCGTACTTTCATAGAGATGGCAAGATCGATGCTTGACGAGTACAACACGCCGCATGTCTTTTGGGCGGAAGCCATCAACACAGCGTGTCATGCCATCAACCGCCTCTACCTCCACCGACTCCTTCACAAGACCTCATATGAACTACTAGTGGGACGAAGGCCCAACATCTCTTACTTTCGAGTCTTTGGTTGCAAGGTATACATCTATAAGAAAAGGACTCATTTGGGTAAGTTCCAAAAGAGGTGTGACGTTGGTATAATGTTAGGCTACTCTTCTCGCTCAAAAGCTTTTCGAGTTTTTAATAATTCTACCGGGCAAGTTGAGGAAGCCTATGATGTCAAGTTTGATGAAACTAACGGCTCACAAAATGAGCAAGATTTGACAAGAAATGTAGGTGATGAGCTACCACATGAAGCCATGGAGTTGGGGAAAATTCGACCCTCACCGGAGGCACCAAAAGATGAAGTAATGACCCCACCACCTCCATCGATAATCAAGCTCAAGACACCTTTCCAACAACTCAAGATCAAGCGGTGGACGGAGATACAAACTTTGAAGTTGATCAAGCTCAAGGGGGAGGCGTTGATCTACAAGTACCCGTTCAACAACACCGCAATCTCTCCAAGGATCATCCCCTAGATCAAGTCATTGGCAATCTCAATCAAGGCGTAAGAACCCGTTCTCATACCGCTAATTATTGTGAGCATCACGCCTTTGTGTCTATTGTTGAGCCTAGGACCATTGATGAGGCATTGGCGGATGCGGATTGGGTGAACGCCATGCATGAAGAACTAAACAACTTCACCATAGCGAAGTTTGGGAGCTTGTGGAAAGACCGAAGGACCACAATGTCATTGGAACCAAATGGGTCTTCCGCAACAAACAAGATGAGAACGGTGAAGTGGTGCGAAACAAAGCAAGATTGGTGGCGCAAGGTTTCACACAAATCGAAGGACTTGACTATGGAGAAACCTACGCCTCGTTGTTCGAATTCGAAGCTATACGGTTACTCTTGTCATTCGCTTCTCTCTATAACATAACTCTCTTTCAAATGGATGTTAAGAGTACTTTTCTAAATGGTTTTATTGATGAACTTGTCTATGTCGAGCAACCGCCCGGTTTTGAAAATCTCAAACACCCAAACCATGTCTATAAGCTCACTAAGGCGCTATACGGTCTCAAGCAAGCTCCTAGAGCATGATATGAGCGTCTTAGGGACTTCCTCTTACAAAAGGGATTTAAAACCGGTGCGATTGATTCCACATTGTTTCTAAAGCCTATTGAAAATGACTTATTTATTTGTCAAATATATGTGGATGATATTATTTTTGGATGCACTAACAAATCTAAATGCAAGGACTTTGGTGAGATGATGTCCAAGGAATTCGAAATGTCTATGATTGGAGAGCTCACTTTCTTCCTTGGATTTCAAATCAAGCAACTTCGAGAAGGGACCTTTATTTATCAAGAGAAATACACAAAGGACCTTCTCAAGCGGTTTTCAATGGACGATTGCAAATCGATCAAAACACCAATGGCCACTAATGGGCATCTTTACTTGAATGAAGATGGAAAGCCCGTGGACCAAAAGCTTTATCGCTCCATGATCGGTTGGCTTCTCTATCTTACCGCTTCTCGACCCGATATTATGTTTAGTGTGTGCATGTGTGCTCGTTTTCAAGCATCCCCTAAAGAAGTGCATCTTATTGCCGTAAAACACATTTTGAGATATCTAAAAATCACCACTAGTCTAGGTCTTTGGTACCCCAAAGGAGCGCGTGTTGAGCTTCTCGGCTATTCCGACTCGGATTATGCCGGTTGCAAAATTGATCGCAAAAGCACCTCGGGGGGTTGTCACTTGTTAGGACGCTCACTCGTGTCATGGACTTCGAGGAAGCAAAACTCCGAAGCGCTATCTATCATGAGCGGAATATGTAGCGGGGGAGTTGTTGTGCTCAACTCTTGTACATGACTCGAATGCTTAGTGACTTTGGGCTAAAATTTGAAAAAGTGCCACTTCTATGCGATAATGAAAGTGCGGTGAAAATAGCCAACAATCCGGTCCAACATTCCCGTACAAAGCACATCGACATCCGACATCACTTTATTCGTGACCATGTTGCAAAGGGTGACGTTGTGCTTGCCTACGTCTTAACGGAAGACCAATTGGCGGATATTTTCACCAAACCCTTGGATGAGGCACGGTTTTGCAAATTAAGGAATGAACTCAACATACTAGATAGATCAAATGCGTGTTGATTGGTTTTTGTGATTTTTGGGTCTTATTTGATTTTTTTTCCATTTGCTTTTGACCCTTGTCACATTTAGGGGGAGTTTAGTTTCAACTCATGATCTCAAAACTCCCTCTAGTGGTGAAAAGATAAATTTGATTTTGGGTTAGCACATTCTTGTCCTATATTTCAAGCCAAAACAAATTTGAACTTAATAGACTATCCTTATCGTCTTATCACTTCAAACTTCTAATTTTGAAAATCTTATCCCTCTTTGAAAAAGTTGCTCCATATGCATATTTCTTCTCTTGAAAATCATATGGCATCAAACTTGTTGAAGATATTTGAAAAGGAGCCAAAATTCAAAAACATGTGCTTAAACTCTAAAGTGAACCCCTATGCGCGATTTTCATGCCTATATGAGAAATCAAGGCAAAATTTGGGTTCACACATTTTCTTGATCTCGAATATCAAAATTTGGGTTTTTGAATTTAATTTGGTTTCATTTGTCAAACTTGGTATCTTATCCCTTCAAAATTAAAATCTTAGAAAATCACTTCAAATTGCTCGCATTTGAATCTTCCGTTGAATTTTGAGCAAAATGGAGATTATCACTTCAAAACATTATTTTTATAATAATAATTCTCGCATTGGTGGGGCCCACTGGTCCGAAGTAAAAGCAGCTGAAATTTTTGCCTTGATCGGACGCCGTCTGGACAGGCTCGGACGCCGTCCGACAGGATTTGTGGGTGCTGAATTCGTACTGTCGGACGCCGTCCGACCAAGTGCAATTGGCGCTGCAATATCTCTGTCGGATGCCGTCTGGCTTCCCCGCGACCCCGTCCGACGAGAGCAACTGTGCTCTGCACCCTCTCTGTCGGACGCCGTCCGATCATCGTCGGACGCCGTCCGACAGGGCCCAACCGCGCGGAACTGCTTATAACTTACCTCTCCACCTCCCTCTCTCCTCATTTGATCTCTCCCTCCTCTCCAAACCGGCGCCGCCCCTGCCCCTTCTCCTCACCGGGGAAGACCCTCCGGCGACCTCCGGCGATCTCCACCACCACCGGCAGCCTCCCCTCGTCGTCCTCTTCGATTTCCACCGCGTGGATTGGAAGTTGACGGCTCCGTTCGTGCGCCTCGTCTCCGTCGTGTTCCCCTCCTTTCCCCTACCGGGAAGGGCCTTGGGGACGATCTCCTCGCGCGCGGCGACTTCCTCCTTCCCCTCTAGGGCTCGGTAACGGCTTCCGCCTTTATTCCGTCCAAATCTCGTTGTTTACCGAGTTCTAGGTTTTGAATAGGATTTTCCCGCGTTCCTGTTCAGGGCTGGACCGTGGTGGGTTGGAAACTTGTCTGTGGATTCGTGGTCAGTGGCTCTTGGCAGTGGGCACGTTCCGTCAATGGTTTATCCGTCAGCGGTTTGATTCAACATGTCGAAATCATTGAAGAAGTTTGGGAAGGCTCTGGGTAGGACCCTCAGTGGTCGGCGTGACAGCGGCAGTAAGGGCGATCCGGATTACATAGATGAGACGGCTAGCAGTGCCGCTCCTCCTCGCCCAAGTAGAGTGACTAGAGCGGACATTCAGCAGCAGCCTGATCAGGGACTTCATTGGACTCGGGTTGCGGGATCGTCTTTTGCAACCGCCGAGAATGCTGATGATGACACCTACATTGAGGACCCAATTGATGAGGATGTCACCGAAACAGTGGTCGCTGAGGACGACCCTGTGGATGATCAGGTTCTGAAACTATCTATGGAGACACTGAGGAAGAAGAGGTCCGTCTCATATGCGAGGTGGTTTCCCAAAGACGGAGTATACCAAAGACTTCCGCTTTCTACACCAAGTTCCGATGCGACTCTACATGTGCTTTTCTGCTCCCAAGGGTAGTCTGAGGGATCCTCATTGTGTTGATTGGAGTGAGATCACAGCAGTGGCAGGGCCTGAGGTGCATACCATATTCAGCTCCACACCAGGCCTAGCAGAATTGATATCAAACAAGAAATTGACTCGAGCAATGAGAGGAACTGTGAGTTTTTGCCAC
Source organism: Raddia guianensis (assembly GCA_036346415.1). Lineage (NCBI taxonomy): Eukaryota > Viridiplantae > Streptophyta > Magnoliopsida > Poales > Poaceae > Raddia > Raddia guianensis. The sequence goes on from CM070539.1 coordinate 41,084,633, forward strand.
TTTACTTGATTGTCAAGACGAGACAGAGTCAAACTATTATCATTCAGTTGATGGACAGGTTCAAAGGATCACGAGGTGAGATGAATCACGCCTTGGGTACTCCACTGCACCGATTTAAATGAGGTGTGCTATGAAGATGCCCTCTGGAGGGGCAAATATCCTCCTCTTGAAGAAGTACGGTTCATGTACATTGATGTTGATGAGGAAGAATTGAATATAGAGAAGGCCAATCAGCCATGCATAGGGCCCGCTTCTCGATAAACCTTATTCTTCGAAGCACTTTATTTGTTCGAGGTGGCAACCGTGACAGGATTTTACCGATCTGCAGTTGGTTCATGCTTTATCTCCTGACAGGCAGAGTTGTAAACATTGGCGCCACCCTCATGGGAGAGCTGGATGACACAATATTCAGAGAGGTCAATAGGGCACTACCTTTAGCTCCCTATATTGGCTTATTTCTTTCTAGGACTCAGCGGGTTTCTGCAGATGAAGTAAGAAGCTGGACAAACAGAATCAAAAAGCATCAGATGAAGAACTTCTTGAACTCACTTGGGAGCAAGCCCAAGTTGGGTAGACCTGGTGACGATGCTCCTCCATTGGATCCTGCTTTTGCTCCTGCTGCTCCAATGCAGCCGTTTGTGCCAGCGCCTGGTGTGGGTTCCTCTTCAGCAGTCCCTCCTTCGTGGTATGATACTTTGATCGGTGAGATGAGGGGTCACAGACGAAATGAGAACTTTTCACACCGAGGTGAAAGAAGAGTCGGCACCACCACCAGGAGATGACAGATCTGGCAGGACAGCAGACTTATTTAAATGATGAATTTACGGAGTTCAAGTCAGCGGTACAGTACATGGGTGCAATGTTTATGCCCGTTCCAAAAGGGGCCAATCCTTACTCATGGTACTCACATGCTCATGACAACTATCAAGCTTACCAGCAGACTCAGAGCTTTCCTCCCCCACCTGCCTACCCACCACTGGTTCATCCTTGGGTATACCCTCCTTCCGGGCCTGCTCCTTCCTTTGTGCCTCCTCCACAGTCATATCCTCCTCCTGGTAAGATTCATTTTACTGGTGGAGAAGTCGCTCGCCATCTCAACTTTTCTTTGCCAAACCCTCAACCGACCCAACTATATGATGATCCATCCCCACCTCGGTCGGTACCCTCTGTAGCTCATATGCCCTTGTTCAAGCGTCCCAGAGGTCAGGGCTCCTCTTTCGGCGGCCTGGGAGATGACGGAGGAGACGACATGGACCAAGATCAGCAAGAATAGGACCTTTTCCCGTTTGTGTCACTTGGTGACAAAGGGGGAGAAGTTAGAGAGTAGTAGAGGGTTAGTAGTGGGTAGTGAGATCGAGGTTAGTAGTGGGTAGTGAGATCGAGGTTGTGTTTACCTGTAATATTATTTAGTGCCTCGATACTCGTTGAAATTTGTGGTTGTTACCTTGGTTGGTTTTATGACATTTGAACCTTGTTGGCTTCTGAACTTAATTTATGCATGAATTTAGAGGGAGCTTCCTTTATTTGCACATCCTTGTGGTCGAGTTGTGGTTATCTTAAATTTGAAATTGCTCGCATATTTGTATTGCACTAACCCCTTTTGCAACTCAAAAATTTTATTCTCTCTTGGGTTGCCATCAAGTGCCACAAAGGGGGAGATTGTGAGCATCATTGAGCCCTAATTTTTATTAGTGGCATTGATGTCAAAATAAATAAATATTAAGTGCTAAGGGGTTTTTGGACTTCTCGGAACCCTAGCGAAGACTCGGCGGTTTTTATAAACCCTAATTTGAAGCGTCGACAATTTTCTGAGCTGCTCCAAGATTTCAAGTGCGTGACCAAGCGAGAGAAGAGGTCACGTATAGATTAGAGTAGTTAGGTTTATTTTCTTTTTCGTCGGATTTCAAAAGGGTTCAATATCTCGGACTATGCCGGATCTTTGCGAATTCTTGAAAACTCGGTTTCGTAGTCCACCATCTCTAAAAATACCCAAATATCCCTATGTGAGATTTCTAGAGAGAGAAACCCACCTAAATTTCCCCTCAATTTCTAGCCGAATCTATTCTCAGCGGACGGCGTCTGGTAAATCCAGACGGCGTCCGACCAGCCCAAAAATCCAAATTAATACTCGCTTCGGACGGCGTCCGTAGTCACCGGACGGCGTCCGATAAAGTTCAATTTTGGTTGTTTCACGCCGGGGGCGTCTCGGGCGTCCGTAGCTCCAGCGCACACGATCGATCTTGTCGGACGGCGTCCGTGGGGGACCGACGGCGTCCGATAAACCTATTTCAGTGAGCGTTGCCTCTGCTTGGACGGCGTCCGGTGCCTGTCTTGACAAATGCGTCCGTGAGAGGCTAACGGCTAGTCTTTTGTCCTCTTCCGAGGGCAACGGCTAGTTTTGCTCTAGGGGCTATAAATACCTACCTAGTGGCTGGCTACTTTGAGGTTTGCTGCTCCACTTCACCTACCACATTCATAGCTCATCAATTAGGTGTTCTAGAGCCATTCCTCCACCCACAAGATCATCCAAAGCCACAATCCATCAAACCCCAATACCGAGCTTCATGGAAGTCCTTCAATTCGGCATGATCGGGGCGTTTCGGGCTTGTTACTTTTGAAGACATCCTTCGTGGAGGCGTGGGCTTGGGAGTAGGCCTTGGCGTGTGGCTACTCTCAAGTCGGTGTACGGGTGACGGAGTCCACCTCGCGGAGTGGCGAACGACTCACGGGAGTAAGTGAGGCGTGAGGCTCGAGAGCGAGCCGGTCCTTGTGCGCAAGGGGTAGCCTCAACGGAGAGTAGGAGTTGCGGCTCCGAACTTCGGTCAAACAAACACCGTGTCACTCTCTCATTTATTTCCCGCACTTACTCTTATCGCATTGTTTGTGTTAATTTGTATGCCATGTCTTAGTTGCCTCGTAATTGCTTGTCGCTTCCGCTTTCTTGTCAGTTGCAACTAGGATTGGGTAATTATTAACATGATGCTTAATCGAGAATAATTAAAAAGAATTTAAAATTGCCTATTCACCCCCCTCTAGGCCTTAGATCCTCTTTCACTAGTCTTAGGGATAAATGTTAGCAACTTGTATTGTGCGAAAAGCAGCGCGGGAAAGAGGGGGCACATGGCATAGTGGGATTGGCTGGTGACGTCGGCGAATCCGACGACGACGCGTGGTGGCCGTCTACTGGCACGGCGCGGCGCGTGTGTTCGCGGTGCGAGACGGCGCTGCGGGACAAGTGGCACATGGGGATGATTTGGCAGTGTGGAAACCCAGGCGGCGGCGCTGCCACAGGATACGCGGATTGGCGGCGATGTCGGCGGCGATGGTGGTTCCAATTTATCCGGAACTCCAACGAGCCCTGTCTCCCCCTTTCTTCATCAAAATAGGTGATCCATATATACGACGAGTTCTACAACATGGTGCCATCTATTCTAGGGTTTGGTTCGGCATAGAGAGGAATACCTCGAGAGGGGCTTCGACGACTAGGGTTTTGGTTGCTAGGACTCCTAATCCGTGGCTTCTCAAGTTGTTGTGTTGGGGGAGAGGTCTAGGGGTATTTTATAGTGGCATGGACGACCTGGGTTGGCCCTCTAGAGAGGGGAGTTTGATTAGTACTCAAATTCTATTCCGGCTAGAATTCGGATCCCCCAAATTAGGAAACTAAACTTTCTTTAGATTGTTGACTTGGTCCTCCATCCTAAGTAGGTTTCAGGCTTCTAGAAACTCCCCTTAAAATTGTAGCACGACATTCTCTTGTTTGCACGTGATTTCATGGCTCTGACGATCTTGCGGGTGAAAATCAACGCACATAAACTCATAAGCTAACTTATGAGTTTCGACATGAAATCTGGGCTGCATCTAGGGTTGGGCTTCTTGTTTTCCACTAAATTTTCCTTGGATTTTACCAAGGTGGAACCTATGATTTTGGAATTTAGACTTTAAAACAAATTAATTTCACCAGGGTTTCGTATATAACAATTTCCTATTATTTACTTTAGGGTTTTTAAAACACAAGTGATATAGGATAAAATAGAGGATGCCACAAAACATTCCCATTAAGGTGAATCTCAGCCCCTAGATTCGGAGTATGCTTGCTCAAACAACTGGAAATTCGGCTTTCAAATCATCCTCCTTTTCCTATGTAGCTTCCACTTCGGTATTGTTAGTTCAATGTACTTTGCAGAATCTAATAGTCCGACTCTGAGTACACCTTTCAGAAACATCTAAAATCTTTACCGGTCTCTCTTTATAAGACAAATCATCTTGTAGCTAGATTCATAGATTCAACATGCATCTGGTCCTCTGGCACCCGCAATTACTTCATGACTTATGACACATGGAAAACATTGTGAACTCCAGACAACCATTCTGATAATTCCAATTGGGATGCAACTTCTCCCCTCCTTCCTATTATTCGAAAGGTCAATAATATCTTAGAGACAACTTTCCGGACACATAGCCCTTTCAATGGTGAAATCTCTAAATGTACGATCTTCGATTTCAAACTGCAACCGCCGTCTACGCTTGTCTGCATAGCTCTTCTGTCTTGATTGGGATTACTTCATCTTTTGTTTGATCAACTTAACTAAATCTTCGGCCTCTTTCAATTGGTCAAACAAGTCATTAACATGCGGTAATGGGTACTTGTTCTTAATGGTAACTTCATTGAGCTTCCGATAGTCCACACACATTCTCAAAGTTTTCTCACGCTTGATCTTCTCCACAAATATCATCAGCTTTCTCCAAAGAGAAACACTAGGTGTAATAAAACCTTTATCCTTCAGCTCCTCGATTAGCAATTAGAACTAAGACGGTAACTGACATCCTTTGGATATAATAGCTTTGTAAATGTTTTTAACACTCATTACAAAGATCCAAAAGAATGAGATCCAATTCACATTCATCTTGCATACGCACACAAGGCGGTACAAGATGCAATTAAGAACCAACTCAAGCTTGGCTTACAAGTACAAACAATAAATTAGTTTTTATAATTTTCTTGTCATTATCAGCTATTTATTCTCCATACATAGGGAGTATCAAAGTCTATTCAATGAAACCATTTTTTTAACGTGTACAGACTGCCCTGTATGATTTTTTGGCAAATTTCTTCTCTTCTTTTCACAAAAACATTTTTCAACTTACCTTGGTTCTCGTACATCGTCCCCCTTCGGTCTTTGTTGTAGTGGCGAGTCTTGAGCCATCTTTCTTCGATCTTCTTGTACTTGCGAAAATTAAAAGCAAGACAATACACCAAACAATTTACAACTAAATAACTAGCAATCACTACTAACCTAGTTAATGAATACCCATATCTCACTGAGAAAACAAAAGTTGATACGGCATACTCCACACAAAAATATTTAAGTTTTAATTTACGACTTCGTAACACTTAATCTTTCGAAAGTGATGGTTCTTCATCTTCATCAAGTAGTCTTTTTGTTTCTTCTCTTCTTCAATGATAGTCTCTTATTTCTTCGATGTTGGTGTTGGTAACAATATAACTTCTTCTTAAACAAATTTGGTCTAATGACTAAAATTTTAATTATGAGGGTGGATAGAATAAAACTTTGTAATGTGCAAGAATATGCAAGGATAAAATAAAAAAATTAGAAGGTGAGTAGAAAAGAGTGAAAGCAAAGAATTCCTAGTAGAGAGGTACCAAACTTTGGAATGATCCGATAGTAGCAAAGGAGATTAAAATTTTATTATTGAAAATAAATTCTTAGGTTGCAAAGTTGACTACCTATGCTTCCTTGGTCAGACCGGCTCTGATACCAACTTCTGTCGTGACCCTGGCTTCACCATTATCAAATCACAATCGATTGCTACTCATATAGATCAATGCTAAAACTTTTGAGCGATAGTTTGTTGAATATCATCACAAACCATAATTAACTAAAAAATAGTATAATATGCAAAAGTAATTATTCCACAACTACTTATTACAATAGTTTAATTGTAAATGACATCATATTGTCCTTAATAAATCAAAGTTCAGAAATCCAAGTATGCAACGGTAAAATAAAGATATGATGGTGCTCCAATCTGAGTCTTCAGCGTTAGCTAATCCTAATTGAAATCCGCGATAGAATTCTCCTAATCCTAATTGTAGACCGACCCTGATTCTTCTCCTGAATATAAATTTATCCGTGCTATGTATAATGAGTACACGACTACCCAACAAGAATCCTTATAATGATGCAAAGATAATAACAAGGACGAGTGGTTATTTTGTATAAACCCTACACTAGTCAAATGATTAATATTGTTGTAAAGCAGTTTTGTAGAGCAATTATAAGTGATATAAATTCCCAAGAAGAACACACATAGCTCGGCTTCCCAAAGCCCCTCTGTAGATCAAAGCTTGCCTCAAACAACACCAACCCATCAGATTAAGTTATTAACACATGAGACTACCATGTACGACCTACCTCCCCTCCCATAACCATGGAAATGACTATCGATCATGGTAATTTTAACTCTGGAGAGATGAGCGTCCTTTACCCATAAGCCTAGTGGTACTTTTATGTCTTAGCTCTACCTTGTGAGACTATACTAAGTAATGATACAAGATAATTTATTAGTTCCTACTATTAACAGCGGTGCCCACTCTAAGGTTTCAACACTCCGGGTCCCCCTCTTGAGCCAACAGCCCCAAGTCTCCGATCTTTTCAATGTACCGTTGTTAACATGTTTTCCTATTACTAAGACAAGGCTAGCACGTGTTGCACATCATATCAAAGCTAGCACTTATGGTTGAGCTTGTTTGGTTTGGTCAGATAAGCACACACCAAAAGTGCTTAAACCAAGGTGCCTACCTCCACCACATAGCACGTACCATTAAAACCATCCTTCTTGCCACCTTGTGTCAACACACGCCACATAGGTTTTAGTTGATTAGGTTATTAATAAGCAACTCAACATACACGAGTCATACCAAGTTACTTAAGCAATTACATGTAATAGTGAACCTAAGAAACTACCAACCCATGAGCACTAGCATTCTAAGCACAAGAATAGGCTAGGAAATCATCTAAAGTAGCAAGAAATAGGCTACAATTCACAGGGTCCATGACTCTATGTGAATTTAATAGATTCTATCCAGACTCATCATTTCATGAGATAATAAAGGAAAAATAATAAACAGGTTAATTTTGCAAAATAGGAAGCAAGATTCAAACTATCTTGCCTTGCTAGTACTCTTGGTCCTAAGAACCTCCTCCTGGTTGCTCCTGGAACACTCCTGAGCAGTGAATACACGGACGATCTACACGGTATATGCATATGATTAAGAAACATCAAACAAACAACAAAACATATAGCCCATACAAAAAAATCTATGCTATTTATGGGGAATAATGGTTCTGAAATCATCTAATTTGTTGTTCAAATGCTTCCTAAACAATTCGGGGAAGTTTCTAAATAAGAAATTTCTTGAAATAAATTAACTAGATTATTTGAATTAACCAAACGAAAACCGTGGGAACCAACGGGGTCCCGCGATCTGCGGCGAGCGGCGACAACGGGAGACACGCGGCGCGACAGTATTGGCGGGAGACGTGGCACGGCGCACAGCGGTGACACATGGCAGAGGCATGGTGTAGGTAAGGGACACGCGGTGTGACGGCACTAGCAGGCGCAGCGTGTGAATTGGAAAGCGACGCGTGGCGGTGGAGGCTCGCGCGACGTGATAGAGGGGGCACGCAGCATGGTGTGGTTGGCTGGTGATGTCGGCAAATCCGACGGTAACGCGTGCGGCTGTCGTCTACCGCGACGTGGTGCGTGCGTAGGGATGGCAAAAATACCCATGGGTCCGGATACCCACGGGTACCCAACCCGATGGGTCCGGGTTTGGGTCCAATTTTGGACCATGGGTAAGTAAATTCGCGTCCGGGTCTGGGTCCGGGTCTGGGTCTTAGATTGGACCCGTGGGTACCCAGACCCAGACCCGAACATGCTGCTGACAAGTGGGCCTTCCCATTTAGAGCCAACCCAACACCACCAAGCAGCCAAGTCAAGCCGGTCAAGCCCCCGTCTCCCTTCGGCCTCCCCCATTCAATTCCCGCATCACCCCTCTCTAACCCTAGCCGCCATCCGACCCCGCCGGCCGCCACCGCCTCCAGCACTTCACCAAGCCGGCGCGTCGCCTCCAACACTTCACCGCGCCGCCGCCGCCGTCGAGTCTCATCCGTCGGTGCTGCCTCTGCCCTATCTCCTCTCTCTTTCCTTCGATTTCGCCGTCCCCTCCTCCTTTGCCCGCGTCGCCAAGCCGCCCCTGGCTCGCCTTCGGTCGCAGCCGCGGCCTAGTGGAGCGCCGCCGCCGCGTCCTAGTGGAGCGCTGCCGCCGCTCCCACCCCGATGGCGGCGTGGCCTCCCTCCCCGAAGGCGGCGCGGCCTCCTCCCCGAAGGCGGCGCGGCCTCCTCCCTGACGGTCCGACGGCGGAGCGGCCTCCTCCCCCACGGCGGCGCGGCCTCCTCCTCCCCCACGGCGGCGTGGTCTCCTTCCCCGACGGCGGCGCGGCCTCCTATCCGACGGGCGGCGGCTTCCCTCCCCTCTCTGTTCTTGGCTTGAACGCTGCGGCTTAGACCCGATGGGTACCCATTCGGGCCCGGGTACCCATCGGGTCAGGGTCTGGGTCCGGGTTTAGACCCGTGCATACCTCCGGGTCTGGGTTTGGGTCTACGTTTCGGGTCTCGGGTCCGGGTCCACGGAAGTTCGACCCGGAGGTACCCGGACCCATTGCCATCCCTATGCGTGCGTGCGCAGTGCCGACCGGCATTACGAAACAAGTGGCGCGCGGCGATTGGGCAACATTTGTTTAACATAGTACAACGTTATGGTAAATACAGAAATATTTTGTTTACCATACTGCAACATTTGTTTGGTATGTTGCTAAAATGTTGCACCAAGAAATACTGCAACTTTTTTTGCGCATCATTTAGTTTAAAGTGTTGTATAATTTCTGTTTAACATATTGTAGCATTTGGTTTAACGTACTGACAAACTACAACATTTTATCATTGTTTTCAAATGTTAAGGTGGCTACGTTTCAAATTTTGCAATAGTTACTTTTAAAATACTGCAGTAGCTATCTCTCAAAGTTGAAGTGCATTAATTCAAAATTTAAAATGTTTATGCTATATTTGGTTTAACATACTGCAATATTTTGATTTTAAATACTCTAACATTTTGGTTTTAGGTGTTTAAAAAAATGTTCCACCTCTACGACTACGTCCATTTTTTTGTTTTCAAATGTTGACAAAAATTACACCAAGAAATATTGTAATATTTTTTGTGCAATTTTCTTCGACATTTTTATTTAAATACTACAACATTTGGTTTAATATACCGCAGTATTTAGTTTAACATACTACAATGCGTCTAAATTTGAGCAACATTTAGTTAAAAATACTTCAACATGTTGGTTTTAATCACTGCAATATTTTGGTTTAAATCACTGCAGCATTTTTATTTAAATACTGCAATATTTGGTTTTGTGTATAATCAAATTTGAAATTTTGCAAAAAGTAATCGACGTTTTGAATTGGATTTAATTTTTGACTTTGGATCGTACTTCAACGTGATTGGCAAGGCTAGTGGCCTTGTTTGTTTGAGGTTAAATTAAATTAAATGAAAATTTGTTATTTTTTATAAGCAAATGATGTAATACTTTGTGTAAGCAAAAAATTAGGGTTTTAAATAGTTGTTTTTAGATTTCGTCAAAACAATCATAACTTTTTATATTAAAATTTTCAACAACTTTCTGCTAAAGCAAACAAGGCCTAATCAACCACCCTGCGGGAGGAGCCGACGTGTGCATATGACCGTGGGCTCGTGCGGGCCTGTGACGCAAGGCACTCGCGTTGAGGTCCGACGCGTAGCCGCATCCTAAAAAAACATGGGCAAACAAAATATTTAACCTCGGTGAACCCTTGTAACAAAAAAGAAAAATATTACATACAAAAAACAACCCCATGCAATATGCAAAAACAAATAAGTTTTCTATTTACTTAGCTGAGATTAAAACAAAATTAATAGTAACACCGTAGTTAGCTATAGTAAAATTGCACAGTACAACCGTACAATAGCTCATATTAGGTTTGCTCGAGTGCAATTTTCAAGTGACTAAAACAAAAAAAAGTTTGTACAACCATACAAGAGCAAATCCGTTCTTCAATTTGTAACTTAGCATGTTCTAAAAATTTGTACCAAACAAAAACAATGCTTCAAGCTGTAGCTAGTAGTAAAATCGTGGCTCGTGGTGAGGATGTCTCCTAGCCCATGGGCCCCCGTGGGCTTTGGGCCTTGTTTGGTGTGGCAAGGGCACAGCCGCAGAGCAAAGCATGCAGGGGAGGACGTGCCCCGTCAACAGCATGTGATTAGCATCGGATGGTGATTAGGAACGACTGCAAACCTGCTGTAAGAAACTTCGACACCGTTCAACGCCCGTTGGACGGGCTGCTATCCAACGCATAGCTCTGGCCGTTGGATCTTCATCCAACGGTCAGGAATTGATCTAGATCAAATCTTTCTCATTTTTGTTTAACTGTGTAAAAAATGTGAAATTTTTTTTAAAAAATATGACAATTACCTAATATGCCTCCGGTGCAACATATATTATTTTCATATTTTGTTTAAAAATTGTATTTAAAAGGTGTTTAAAGCATAAAATGAGCCTAAAATATTCATACTAAAATATGAAAAATATATATGTTGTAACTGATGTATATTAGGTAGTTTTAATAATTTTTTCAAAATTTTTTGCACGGTTAGATTAAAATGAGAAAGATTTGATCTAGATCTATTCCTGACCGTTGGATGAAGATCCAACGGCCAGCACTGGGCGTTGGACAGCAGCCCGTCCAAGGGGCGTTGGACGCCTTCCAACGATGCGCGGTGCGTCAAACCAATCAGCAAATCGCAGGCGCAAAAACTAAGCACAGTAAACAAAAAAAAAACTTTTTATTCACTACCATAGCTGCGACGCCAGGGAGGCGTCCATTATTTCCGGTGGCCGATAGGTTTTCAGAGAATACGCTCAAACAACAACAACAGAAGGAGACAAGGGGTTGGTTTTTGTTTCTCCTCTCGTCTCGCTTCAGAAATGTAAGTAGGCCAGGAGATACGATGGAGTGGCTGGTTACTGGTACTGGCTGGCGAGCTCTCCTTCTTTGACGATGTAGTTCTGCGCAGGGAAGTCCTCCCCCTTGAAGTGCCTGTCCAGCATGTCCTTCACCCCTGCCGCGTACCTCAGCTGCAGGAAATGTTCGTTTGCCGTCAGCACCATACACACGGTCAGTCGGTCAGTCAGCAGCAGGCCAGGAAGCATATATATCAATGGATTAGAGCATCCGCAGATGGTGCTGTAAAAGAGTGTATAGGAATAGGTCTGCTGGAGGGAACAAATCATTTAGCATGTAGTGTACAGTGTCAAAGAATTTTAAAGAGATGGATACAGTTTGTAGTAAATAATGATATAGAGTGTGTATTTAGAGTAGAGCGTCAGATGGCATGAGCAGATGCACTGCACATGTGCTAGGTCACGCATGTGTGCCACGCATATAGCTTCTGTCACACATTAGTGCCGCGCTTAGTTTGATGGAATTGCAATTCAACGAAAAACTATTATAGGATAACGATATAATGTCCCTTCAGTTCTAGGCTCAAGCTACCATGATTTTGAGGTAAACATGCATGCCTGCTTTCGGTAAATGATGCGAAACGTGAGTAACCATCAAATACTAACTAACAAGAATGCTCTATGGTTGTGTTAAACAATGCAATGGGGCGTCAGATCATCGCAAACTGAAATAAATGGTGCACATGTAATTAATGCAAGAGCACTTTTACTGTACACATTTGTAAATATACTGGGGGAATTGTTGGGCTTTTGCCCGCTTTGGGCCTGGCCCATTTGGCCCTTGTGGCCGGTCAAGAGCAGAGGAGGGGCAGCAGCGCTGCCTTTGGCTGGGAGCTGGGTCGGGTTTCCCCGAACCCTAGCTGGCGGCGGCGGCGGCGGCGGCCGTTCGTGCCTCCCGACGAGCGCGGGGCTGCGTGCGCGTGCGCGTGCGGCCGGCGTTCTCGGAGTTGGTTGCGCCCACGTCGCCTATATGGGGAAGTCCCTCTCCTCTCCTCTCCTCTCTCGGTTCGGTTGGTGGTTCCAATGGTTTTTCCCCTCTCTCTCTGACCTCGGGTTCTTCGTGGTTGCTGTTGTTCGCCGGAGCTCCGGCGTGCTTGCTGCCGGCGCGAGCTCCTGTGGTGCATCCTCCCTCATCTCTGGTACCCGTAGGCCACGGGGTGGTCGCCGTGTTGCTGTGCTGTGGCCTGTGCTCCTCGGGCTCTTCTCCTCGGCTTGCTCGGGGTCGAGAGTGACGGCATCGTATCTCCGTTTCTTTTCGCCGGTGGTGCTACGTAGCACGGCGATCTGATTTCTGGGTCAGTGCCTCGTGCACGCTTTGCCACTGTGTTCTTCATTGCCGACTCGGATTTGGCACACCGTAAGTATTCGTGTTCCTCCTCCTTTGTGCAGTAGGCCGATTGGGATCTGGGGACCTATTCATCGAATAGAGGCCGATCCCAATCAGGGTATACGCACTGTGATCTTGTGGGCTAAGTATTTTGCTCGGTGATGATTGCATAAGTTGAGAACCGTGATAATCTGTTTTAGGTTTTGTGTAGCTTGTTCGGCACTGCTACTAGATTGTCTCTGTGAGAATTCTTTAAATGTTTATGCTGCTGCCACTGAATTAGATTATTGGTCAACTAGTTGTTAGATTTATATCTAACTGGAGAATTGATATTGCTGTGCACTTTATCTATTGCTAGTTGATTATTGCTCCGTACTGTATTGTGTTCGGTGACTTTCTGGTCACTGTTTGGATGATATAGCACTGCTGGACTGTTAAGTAATTGCTTCTAAATCAGTGGCAGACTTGCATATTGAGCTTTGCATTGAATTCTCTAGAACAGTGCTGTTCGTCTATTACTTAAACCTAAATTTCAGATTATTATCTGTGATATATTGCCCATCTTTGATTGTTGGAAGGCTAACTTGTTTAGCAACCCGTTAAAGCAATCTGAGAGCAAATCTTTATTCAACTAAATCTGAGCTATATGCTGATTTTGTTGAGTTCATTTGGTACCATGTTTATTGGGTTATTGTTAATCATGGATTTATATGCTCTTTTGCATTATCTTGTAGAATTCATGATTTTGACCATATTTCATGGTATGATTGTTGTTTATATATTCGTTGTGAATTACTTGAGTAATCTACTTATACCGCAATATTTCCAACAGGAATGACTACTACAGTATTACTCAATCGACTGAAAACTTCTAATGCAGTGAATGCACTAGAAAAAGAAATTTTTGAAACAATAACTTATTAAAGCTATGCCACAAGTATGTTAAAATTCATTAGCTAAAACTATAATTTGAGGCTTAGTATTGTGATTCTGGGTGACCTGGTTTAATGATTTCTCATGGCATTATGTATTGGTAAATCATTAATGCAATAAGAAGCACACTAAAAGTTATCGGATTTGCTTAAACCCAGTCGTCTGGGTCGCGCTGCGCGCTCGCCGGCGACTGAGCCCGAGCGAGGCGCACGCGTGCCCAGGCGACTAGGCTGCAGCCACTCCCAAAAGTTATTGATGCATTCACGCTCTCTGCGGCTCTTGCATGTCGATGTATGATAGACAGTGGTACGGTTGATGCTTGATGCCTATGGTCCTGCCAACATCTATCGACTGCTATATAATACAGATCATAAAGCGCAATTGCGGCTGATGATTGTAAATCTTGGGGGGAAATGCTAAATACTATGAAATCAATCCTTACCACCCATCAGCATGACAGTGTGTTCTGGAATCCAGATAAAAAAAATGGAAGGTTCAATGTGAGATCAATGTTTTTGAGTTTTTACCAAATGACAAATGCTGGGCAGGGCAGAAGTATTTGGTCGGCTAAAATCCCTATCAAAATCAAGGTGTTTGTTTGGCTCTGTTTCAACAATGCTATCCTTTCAAAAAAGAATCTCTATAGGAGAGGATGGTCGGGTGATCAATCCTGTGAGTTTTGCTATGAAGTGGAGACTTGCAACCATCTATTTTTTGCAAGCTAGCGAAGGCCTTATGGGGGGTGATAGCGAGATCTATGGGAGCAAACTCTGTCCCTGGTAGCTTGGAGCACTATTGGGATTGGTTTAACAGATGGATGGGAGGGAATAAGAAACTTAGTGTTTTTGGGCTGTCTGCCTGTCTCTGGTCAATTTGGTTGTCCAGGAATGAAAGTTGCTTTGACAGAAATTTGATAAAAGACCCCATTACTATGATTCTCAAAATGTTGGCTTTCTTGAAAATGTGGACAGGTCTTCTGAAGGCTGATGATAAGGAGCTGGTGGAGATGGGGATTGCCAAGATTATTCAGACTGTCAAAGATTACTAAGAGGCTGAGGGCAGTCCGAACAAAAAGCAGAAAGCCCGAAAAGATGCTGATGATTGATGAAGTGCTCCTTGGTGTCCACTGGTTGCTCGATATTTTCAGTCTTTTTTTGGGTTCTTTTGGTGGCCTGTGTGCCCAGTCTGATGGTCGTTGGTTGTTTGGTCTGTAATAGCTACCCCTGTAAGGGTGGTCTAAAGGTTTTCGTGCGTGCATGAACGGCAAGGTCGCTGTTTGTCGCCGCCTTACTTTTGTTTGCCTGTGTGTCTGGTGGGGATAGTAGTGGCTGGTTGTTTAGGTGGCTGTACATTGTTTCCGTTTTTTCTCCTGAGGAAATGGAAATCGGGGTGCTCCCCTTTTGCAAAAAAAAAAAATAATAAAGCTTATCATGATGGTCTAAGGACCGAACAATCTTCTGGTCCTTCTGGGGAAGAATCCAGACAAGTGTGGATGTCCTCATGCCAATATGTCATGCCTATTCAACATTTGATTACTCATGGTGCGGGTCTGATCCAGGATAAATCTGCTTTGGGAGGGAAGTCCTCTGTGACTATTCAGGAGATGGTTAATGAGGACATAGCCAAAAGTGTTGACATGCCTAAAGAATGCAAGGAAATGAATGATATAATTCCAGAGGATGGGACTAAGGAGATCCTTTGGGCTGACAAGAACAAAGAAGCTGATTCAATCAGTGAGCGCATCGAAGAGGTGGTGAAAAAACCTACAGGAAAAGGTCTAAGGAGGAGCTCCAGAATCTCTCACTCTGAAAAACATGTGCTGGAAAAGGCTCAAATGATCCAAAAAAAGAAAAACCTGGAAGGTAATTTCTCTTCTCATAACTCCTTTGCTCCTTTGGAAAATGCTATTTTATTAGAAAATGCTAAAGACTTGGGAGTGGAAGTGCTAGATGAAGAGATGGAAATTCTTGATGAAATAAAAAACCTAGAAGAAGCTAGATTGCTTTTATATAAGAAAAATGAGGAACAAAAGGACCAGTTCAATGTTATTAATATTCAGGGGGGGATGCAGATTCTGGAATGGGGGGGGGGACTTGGAAAATGAGGATGAGGAGGAGGAAGTGAGGGAGAGTGGTACTATTCAGTCTTCCTTTGAGAAATGTAAATTACAGCTTGCAGGTCCAGCTGCTAATGTCCCAAGAAAGACAAGACAGAGGCCTGGTTGTCTTTCTAGGAGGACAAATAATAATAAATGCAAAAAGAAAAGATGAAAGGGATCTTTTGGAACTGTAGGGGGGTGAGGAAAAAAGGCATGGCTTTTAGTATTAGAGGAAAGATCAGAGATTATGATTTGGATTTCATTGGTCTGGTTGAAACCCAAAAATCTTGTTATAAATCCAACTTTTTCAGAAGTATTGATGGGGATGATAACTTTTTCTGGAAATTTAGTCTAGCAAAAGGGAGATCAGGTGGGATACTAGTTGGAGTCAAATCTGAAAGATTTGATGTGGGCCCTTGTGTGATAGGTGATTACTTGGTCTTGATTAGTCTCTGGGATAAAATGCTTAAGACTAAGTGGTCTCTTGTGGTGGTGTATGGACCTGCTCAATCTGAAAATAAAAAAACCTTTCTGGAAGAGTTTTGGCAGATTTGCAGTAAGATTGATCAGCCCATGTTAATGGGTGGGGATTTCAATATTCTTAGATTCCCTGAGGATAAGAATAAGAGATGGAAAAGCTGTAGAGTGTCTCAGCTTTTTAATAATATCCTAGATGCTTTGTCATTAAAAGAGGTGAATGTTGTGGGAAATCATTTTACCTAGTCAAATAATCAAAATCCCCCCACTTTGGAGAAACTAGATAGAGTTTTTGTTACTCCTAATTGGAGTCTGCTTTGCCCTATGACCAACATTTTTAAATTGCCTAGGATTCTCTCTGACCATAATCCAATTGTCATAGACAATGGTGAGAAAGGCACAAAGAAAGCCCAGGATTTCAGATTTAATATAGCCTGGATAAAAGAGGAGTCCTTTGTTGAGGAGATTGAGAAGGGGTGGAACTTTGAAGTCTCATCCTCGGATGCTCTTAGCTCTTTCATTATTAAGATTAAAAGAGTTAAAAAATTCCTTAAAGGTTGGGGTGCCAACCTATATGGTCATAGGAAAAAATATAGAATGATCCTTCAAAAAAGGCTTTGTGTACTAGAGAACAAGGAAGGTCTTGCCAATATCTCAGTAAATGAATGTGAAGAGAAAATAGAGATTATTAAAAATATAAATGAGATGCTAAAAGATGATGAAAAGAAGTGGCATCAAAATGCTCAGGCCACTTGGTTGTTGAATGGTGATCTAAATACTAAATATTTTCACATGCTGGCTAGTGGAAAAAAAAAGAAAAAAAACAATCACTCACTTTGTGGAAGATGACAGGGTCATCAAGGGTGATGCTATGTTAGCAAAGCATGCTACTGATTTTGATAGGAATCTGTTTGGATCCTATGAATCTACAAGTTTTAATATTAGCAGTGCTATGTGGGAAAATGGAAGTGTGCTTGACAGCTATGATAATGAGGGTCTTATAGGCCCTTTTACTGAAACTGAAATAAAAAAAGCTATTGATGAAATGGGGAAAAATAAAGCTCCAGGCCCAGATGGTATCCCAGCTGAGTTTTATCAGAAATGTTGGGGTGTTATCAAATATGATATTTTGAACCTCTTTGAATGCTTTTTTAGAGGAGAGCTTGATATAGAAAGAATGAACTATGGCTCTATAGTGCTTATTCCAAAGAGTCCTGAGGCTGAGGCTGTGAAGCAGTACAGACTAATTTGCTTGTTGAATGTCATTTATAAATGTTTTACCAAAGTGTTGACTAATAGAATTCAAAAGGTGATGGGCAAGCTTATTAGTAAGTCCCAAAATGCTTTTATCCCTGATAGATTTATAATGGATGGGATTATGGCTCTCAATGAGGTAATCCATCATACAAAGCATAGCAAAAAATGTGGGATTTTTCTGAAAATTGACATTGAAAAAGCCTATGACAAGATTAACTGGGATTTTTTGAAGAAATGTTTGAAATGGAGAGGGTTTGATGAAAAATGGTGCAAGTGGATGGAAAGTGTTATTGAAAATGGAACATTATCAGTAAATGTTAATGGCTGCAAAGGACCATATTTCAAAAGCTGTAAGGGGGTGAGACAGGGGGATCCTTTATCCTCCCTGCTTTTCAATATTGCTGTGGATAGCCTTAGTAGGATGATATCCTTTGCCCAGAAAAATGGGAGGATAAAAGGGTTAGCTGAGGATTTAATAAGAATGGAACCCCTATTTTCAATATGCTGATGACACTATCCTGTGCCTTCAAGATGATATTGAGTCCGCAGTTAATGTTAAATTTATGATGTCTATTTTTGAAAAGATGTCAGGTCTCAAAATTAATTTCCTTAAGAGTGAAATTATCTCTGTCAATGGAGATCCTGACAAAGATAAAAAATTTGCTGAGCTTTTTACTTGTGAGGTGGGATGTTTTCCCATTAAGTATTTGGGGGCATTAATTAGTCATAGAAGAATTAATGTTGGCAATTGGGAAGCTTTGGTGGAAAAAATTTCTAAGAGGCTTTGTTCCTGGAAGGGAAGACTTTTATCCATTGGTGGTAGGCTTACTTTGATTAATGCTTGTCTCTCAAGTATGCCTATTTATACTATGTCCATGAATCTTTTGCCTAAAACAATTTGTCACAGAATTGATAAAATCAGAAGGAAATTTCTTTGGGGTGAGATGGATGGAAGGAAAAAATATCACTTAATCAAGTGGGGAGAAATTACTATGCCGAGAGATAAAGGAGGCCTGGGTATTCAGAATATTAGACAGTTAAATATTAGCTTGCTCTGCAAGTGGCTTTGGAAGCTAGAAACAGGAAATGGATTGTGGCAAGATCTTGTTAGGGCTAGATATTGCAAGGGGCAGGGTCTGGCCTTAGTAAAACCAAGGCAATCTGATTCACCCGGCTAGAAAGATCTGATGAAAATTAAGCAGTTCTATTTGAACAATAGAAGAGTGGTGGTTGGGGATGGCAGATCAACCAGCTTCTGGTATGATAAGTGGTATGATGATAACCTTGTAAGTGATCTGTTCCCTGAGATGTTGGATATTTGTCAAAATACAAAGTGTTCTATGTCAGAAATCCTAGAGAATGATATGACTTTAAGATTAAGAAGAGATGTTGGTGGGGGAAAAAATTCTAGCTGGAAGGATATGATCAAGTCTCTTTCTTTGAATCATAATTTTGCAAAAAATGATGAGTTTAAATGGATCCCTGAGAAGAAAGGGATTTTTATAGTGGCCTCAATGTATAGAACTTTTTATGGAAATAGCAGCAATAGAATTTTAAGGAAAATTTGGGATATCAAAATTCCCCTAAAAATCAAAATCTTTCTCTGGCTTTGTCAAAAAAATGCAGTTTTGACCAAGAAAAACCTGTATAGAAGGGGTTGGTTGGGAGACCAAACTTGTGAATTCTGCCAAGAGGTTGAAACCTGCAATCATTTATTCTTTGAGTGTAAGTTGACTAAAACGCTTTGGGGAGTTATTGCTAACATACTGGGTGCTGATACAACCCCCAAAAACTTTGAGCAGGTTTGGTATTGGTTTCAAAAGTGGAATGGGAAAAATATGAAGCTAAGTGGCATCTGTATCGCTGTTATTGTTTGGACTACCTGGTTGACCAGGAATGATAGTTGTTTCGAGAGAAGCCGAATCAAAGATCCTTTGATGCTGGTGTATAAAATGCTTGCATTTGCTAATCTTTGAACATGTCTCCTGAAGTCAGATGACAAAGAGCTGGTTGAAATAGGCGTCGCAAAGATCTTCCAAGTCATCAAGGAGTACCAGGATAGCAGGGATAACCGACCCAAGAAGAGGAGGTTGGATGAGGAGGAGGACTGATATCCCCTTCCCAGAGAGTTTAGCGTCTTAGTGGGCGGTGTTGGGCTTCTCCGAAGCGTGATTTTTACTGTGTTTGTGTTTTGAATTGACTGTAAACGTTTAATGGTGGTGCTGGTTGGTTGTGAGGCGGGGCAGATTGGCGAGGTCGCTGATCGTGGGCGCTTTCCTTCATTTTGGTCTGAATTCAGTTAGCCTAGTTCTATTTTGTAAAGGACATTGTTTCCGTTATTCCTGTGGTAATGGAAATTGGGGTTCTTCCCCTTCTGCAAAAAAAAAAAAAAAAAGACGGCTACCAAATCGACCGAGATAGAAAAAGTTTTCAGGCGACCAACCGATAGAAAAAACGATATATGGAGTACTAGGGTGGTAGTATAATCCAGATCCGACCATCCATTCAGAGTCTCCCAAAGAAAAAAAAAACTCTTCGTCTAATGACCGGTATTCGAGAGAAGGGAGGTAGCACGTGAACAAGAATACCAATCCCTTGGGTGCTGATTGTATAGCCGAGCAACATGCTGGAGCGTACACCGAACACACATTAGATCGAAAGGGGAAAATGAAAAACAATCGTAGCGTACCATAAGCAAATTATTTTTTTCATCCATTGTCAATCCGTTGGTACTCTTAACATGGTACTTGACACATTAAATACTACCGTAGTATTATAAAATCAACCTCAGCCGTTTGGTCGAAAGGGATGGACGTTTGTATTCACTAATGTAAACCCGTAAAATTTCTCTAATTAATGCAAAAACTAAAGCAAAAAAACATAGAAGGTGACCTGTGCATCAATTGTAGTCCCCGAGATGTGAGGGGTCATCGCATGATTAGGCATGTAGCGCCACGGGTGATCCTTAGGCGCTGGTTGGGGGAACCAGACATCACCACCATACCCTGGGAATTAGGATCGAGGCATTTTGTGTTAAAGGAAATACTGTTCAGGACAGAAATACAAGACAGTGCATCATTCTCTCATTCTTTCAACAAGAAACAATAATAATAGAGAATTTATGGCAACCATCTTTTGTAGTTTTGTACCCACTAAAACAATGTCATAGTAATAGAGACAATTTATGGAGGTGCACAACAACTTTTGTTTTGTGAATATTAATGTTTTACAATATTTTACTCTGTAGGACGTTAGGCATTGTATTTTATTGGCTATATGGATTTTTTTCTAACAATATCCCAGATAAATGCAAAGTTTAACAGCAACAATTAGGCTAACATACATCGGCATACTGCTAAATAACAAAGACTAGAAGAAATAAATGAATAGTACCAGCAATGTGACCACTGGAACAAGCGTCTGCGACAGCCTGGGTGTCCATGATAGCTCCTCGAGCATTATTCACCACGATCACACCTTTCTTCATCTTTGCAATCCTTTCTTTGTTAAACATGCCTCTGATAGAAAGGACCAAACAATATTAAGGGAAAAGGTTATACATTAGGATATTTTGGAAAGACCAGTTGGGTGAACAGAATGTCATAAACCTTGTTTTCTCTGTAAGAGGTGTATTGATCACAACAACATCACACTTTGGAAGCATAGCATCCAGGTCCTCTTCAAATTTGGCCCCAATTTCTTTCTCAAGCGCTGGGTTAATCTGAAGTCTATCATGGTAGAGCAAGTTACAATTGAAAGGCTTAAGACGCTGAAGTAATAGCCTGCCAATACGACCGGCCCCAACAGTACCAATAGTCTTTTCTTCAAGATCATAAGCTCTATATGCAATGCCTGCAACGTTCCATTCACCTTGAACTACCTGTTTATAGCCAGGCAAGAAGTTTCTGAGCAGAATCAAAATGCGCATGAGCTGATCTTCTGCCACAGAGACGGTGTTACTTCCAGTAACCTCTGCAACCGTTAAACCTGCCGCAGCAGCAGCTGCCAAGTCGACATGATCAGAACCAATCCCAGCGGTGAGAAGTAGCTCAAGGTTCTTTGCCTTCTTGATCCTCTCTGCGGAAACATACGCGGGGTGGAACGGGGTGGTTATCAGGACGTGCATATCTTCAATGTGCTTCTCCAGTTCTGGGAACAAGAACAACACACATTTAGTGCACAGACAGAGTCCGATGACAAATCAAGGCTATACAACCATGTAAAAGGTTGCATATCATCTTTACTTCATCTTATTAAGAACTAAGGCATAAATAACCAAGGGTTGAAAGTTGAAACATACATGTACAATTGGACCATGTTCATTCAGCTTGATCTAACGGCATAAATGTATTTTGATTTTTTACTGCAAATAACTTTCCATAGTTGACAAGGTGAGGATCACACTGCTTGTACAGTTACTTTTTTATCTTTTCCTTCTAATGAAATTAGCCCTGGTGACGTTTTTGGAAAAAAAAAAAAAAGAGTTTTGGTGCAAGGTATAATATTCTTGTAAGAAACGCCCTCATACAAACTGGTAACATAAACATGTGCTATCCCCCAATTATTTTGCTGTTGTGTACCGCAAAACAGAGTGAATTTTCTTTAGATGATTTCTGAAAATAGGGACAAAAACTAGGGTCTGCTTGGCATCATGGTTATTTCATAGTTTTAAGACAAAAACATGATTTTAGAAAATACCATGGTATAAAAACTGTGTGGGGTTTGGATTACAAAGTTTAGACATGGTTCCGAAACTCAGTTTTAATGGAAACCATTGTTTTTTTTTGTTTTTTAACTCCAGTCTGTACCTCTTTTTTTTCCTAACTTTGACCATTGCTTAGTATTGTGACTGGACTTTTCCATTGCATTTGATCAAAATTTTACATCTATAAACCATGCAAACAAACATTTTGTAGTTCAAAGAAGAACCATGTTTAGACTTTAGATAGTGTCAGTTCAAACCATGGTTTTGCATGCACATATTATAGAAACCATGTTTTTGTTTTCTAAAACAGACAAAGTTTGATGCCAAACAAGTCCTTAATGCCAAACAGGGCCTTAATGTTTCTTATCTTGGCTACTGACCGCTGTTTAGCCCCTCCTTGTCGTCAGTGACAATGTAGTGATGACCCTTGGATTCCAGCCAGTTTCGGATCCCGAGAGCGCCCTCGACACAACCGACGAAGTTGGGGTTCTTCTCAGCGTACTCGCCGCCCTTGTAGAAGACACCGACGATCTTCTTGCTGCCTGCGGATGTCTGCAAAACAAATCAAAGGACCAAAACAAAAGAACTCATTCCTCAAAGTTCAACCAAAATTGGAGAGCCGCCGCAAAACTCTAGTGGAAACCACACGCAAACGGCGCCTTTTGATGTGTAAAGAGAAACACAAACGCCGCAGCTGGACAAGGAAACCACACGGGAAATCCGGAGCAAGAACAAGAACAGAGCAAGCAAAAGAAACGCAGCGACAGAGGGGACAGTGAGAGAGGGGAAAAGAACCCTCGTGACGGCGTGAGGAAGAAGGAGAAGGGAGAGAATCGCGTACGTGCGCGGCCCGGGATCCGAGCGTCCGGTCGACGAGCTGCCTCGCGGCGGCCCTCCACATCGCCATGGATGCTGCTGATTGGCACGGGAGAGGGAGAGGAATCGATGGCTTACACCGGCATTCACAGGAAACCCGCACGCGAGCGCGAAGTTATAATAATGAGCGAGGAGGTGAGACCGTGAGAGTGACGAGTGACGACGCGCCAGTGTGACAGGGAAAGTTCACCACGCCGCGTACCGGCAGGTGGGGTCGCCGTCCACGTGGACGGGTGGCTGCGCGGCTGCGCCTCGGCGGCGGTCGCTGTCTGACACGAGAGGTGACCACTGACAGGTGGTCCCACCCCGGTGCCTGTTCGCGTACAATGCATAGCATCAGAGCAAAGGTGTTACGGAGAGCTCTGCTGACTTTGAGAGCAGCTTTGCAGTTATATGAAATTTAGAAGCTTGACAGATGATATAATGTTGAAGCGAGACAGTGCTAGACGTGCATACGGATATAGGATAATATGCTTACGTAGAGTAGAAATATCTGATCAATGGGAAAAATTTAAAAATTCGGGACTTGATTTGTTTCCTCCCTCGGATGCTCTCCTCTGCTTTCCGCGCCACCGTGTCGTGCCGTGCCACGCGCGTACGTTGCCACACCCATCCGAGCTCGCCTCCCTGTGGCCCGTACATTGCCATGTCGAGCTCTGTTTGAAGGGGGTCGGTGCTACCACGGTATGCCTCATCGACGACCGGTCCGCCGGCTCAGACCGATGGATCGATGCCTCGGACCGTTGGGCAAAAACCACAAAACCCCGCACGCGATCTGCATTAGCTCCTTGCCATCATCATGGGTCGCCCAAGTCAAAAGGCTATGCCTTTAGCCCTGCTACTATACCCTGCCCCCGTCACGCCTAGCCGCTCGCCGCCCCGCATGCTCCTCCCCGCGACTCTCCTACTCGCTACAAGAACCACACCTCGCTCAGCCCTGCCTTAACCGAGCCTGAGCCCTGCCCAAGTCCCGTCTTCCCTAAATTCGCCTGATACACCGCCGAGTGCGATTCCACCTCCTGCGTGAGCTTCTTCCCAATTCCTCCCGCTCGGAACTTTCTTCTCTCGCCCCTAATCTTGCCCTCCTCCAATTGTAGCAAAAATGCCCTGTGGAACCGGGTCCTGCCACCTGTTTAATTTGCCGGAGCTCACTCGCCACCTCCTCGCCATCGCCTCGCCAAGCGTGCGGTGAGCATCCTCTTAGCTCTCTCTCTCTCGCTCCTCGCCCATTTTCAGACCTTGTAGGTCCGTATATAGGTATAGTGCCTCGACATGGTCACTGCAACGCCATCGCTCATCGCGCCGCCGCGTCCGGAAACCGCAGTGCCCTGGACACATGTAGATGCTATCCCGTGCACACACTTGTCCGGATTTAGGCTGTAGCGCCGCCGCGATGTGAGCCGTCGCCGGCTGGATGAAGACGACGACCAGCCGCCGTCCAATCCGTGGCACGATTCATGCTGGCTTGAATAGATCTGGTGGCTTACAAGCGGGGCCCACCTATCGTTTTAAACCGTCACGCGTGTAATCTCCAGCGTGTGGCGCATTTGCCGCTGTTAGTGGGCCCGTGGCGCAGCGTCTTGGCGCAGCGCCACCTCCACACATTGGCGTCCCCGCAAAATACGCCATCGGCCTATACAGCCCGGGGCTGGCGCGGGTGCGCGCGCAGGCAGGCTGTGGATAACATTGATCCCGGGTACCCACACGGCGGGCCTAAGAGACCACCCGACAGGAGATGGACCAAGTCGGGTGGATAAGGACGTGTACCACTCGGACTCTAGAAGGCTTGCCCGGCAAGGAAAGAAGTCTATCCCTAATTAATATGGAAGATAAACTTGTAATCCCGGATAACTACTAGAGGATAGAGATAGAAATCCTATCTCGTAACCAACTAGGACTCTATCTTGTAACCCTGCCCCCCACTATATAAGGCGGGCAGGGAGCTCCCTGGTTCGGCATCTTGATCATTTCCTAGAGGTTGATCATCATCTCTACACCCATCTGTAGAGAGACATCTTCCTCCACATTGATCATCAGATCACCATATAATCTTAGAGCACAGGAAGTAGGATATTATCTTCACCATGAGGGCCTGAATCTGTATAAATCCCTGTCTTGTGCTACCATCGAGTTTGGATCTTGTGCATCGCCCTATATATAATCATTGCCGAAGATAACCCCCGGTTAGCTACCAGTCGACAGTTGGCACGCCAGGTAGGGGCAGCGTCAAGATCATCTTCGTCAAGCTCGATGGCATTGATTGACGGTGTCGCCGTCGTCTCCGCCCTCGGAGCCGACTGCGTCATCAACGGCTTCGGCGACTCCACTTCTCTGATTTGGATCAGATCCAATCTGGGGAGAACTACAACAACACCCCCCCGCTCAGGTTGAGGAAGGCCACGACCATCTACTCATGAGTAGTACGCCAAGGGCTCAATTCCCGACTCAGATACGGAGAGGCTCGAAGACAGATTCTGGACGTGATCCTGTTTCATCAATTCCTGTTGATCCAGAAGGAATTTCGGGATGAGACTGGATGCGTTGGAAAGATAATTTCGTCAGTTTTCCGTGATGCCCAAGAACGCCCAAAACGTAGTCTGGATGTGTCCGGGGCGTCCGTTTGAAGGCAGGTTGCGCGGGAAGGTCGCGAATCTTAGCGAGCTCGTAAAACCCATCTGCGGAGGATGCGGCATGCGGATAGGCCGTGGCACACCTCCAAGGATATCAAGGATCAGCAAGGAGCTTCTCCAAACAATCGACAACCAACACTTCTTTCAGACTCGGATCCGATCCGGCCTGAGGAGAACATCGACATCGCTTCGTCTGGACTCCCCTACGGGTCGAGAAACGCCGCCGTCACCTACTCCCGAGTGGTGTGTCAGGGACTGAATTCCCGACTAGGATACAGCAAGAACTCAACCAAAAACTTCAACAATATTTTTTTGGACTCGGACAAGATCCGATCCGGGAGGGAATTCAACAGCGCTTCACTCGGACTTCCGGTCGTGTTGGGAAACGCCACCGCCGCCTACCGACGAGTAGTGCGCCGGCAGCTTAATTCCCGACTCGGATACAGCGAGGTCTCGATGGAGAACGAATCTCGGGTGGTGACCGTCATCATTAGCAAATCACTTGGACTCGACGATCATGGTGTCCATCCTACGACGCCGGCTTCATCAACCGCGAGAAAAACGTGGGAAGAAGATGCGATCTGTTCTCATTCAAAATCTAGACGGAAATTGTGTCGCGAATTTCCATTGACTCAGAAGGAGATTCGGGGTGAAATAAGATGCGTTGGAAAGCTTATCTCGTTATCTTTCCAACGAACCCAGGTACGCCTGAATCCGACTTCGGATGCGACCGTGGCGCCCTTTTGAAGACAGACTGCGCAGAGAGGTCGCGAATTTCGGCGAGCTCATAAAGCTTGTCGGTGCCGGCCATGGCGTGAGGATTGATCGTGCTATATATTATGGGACGTTGAAGACTAGCGAGGACTTTCATTGACTTTCTCAAGCTACACCAGCCACGTGGAGATCATTTACGACTACGGCCGACTTCGTCTACCACGGGCGAGACCTCGGCGAGCATGTCTGTTCGACGCCGACCACGGCGTGTGCCACTCGGTGTTGATCGAGATTTGAACGACTACTTCCACCACTCGACTACACGCACGCCTACAACTCTACGGCTCAGCGACAAGCCACTCGGCGACACGCCTACGCCCGCGCCTGGCGTCAAGTTTTAGCTCGGTACAGACGCGATCGCGAGCCACGAGCGCCGTGCAGACGGCCGCTGTCAGATTCAGATCTACAGCTCGGCGACAAGCCACTCGACTAAGCG
Source organism: Raddia guianensis (assembly GCA_036346415.1). NCBI lineage: Eukaryota > Viridiplantae > Streptophyta > Magnoliopsida > Poales > Poaceae > Raddia > Raddia guianensis. The sequence continues at coordinate 41,111,290 of CM070539.1, forward strand.
CCTACGCCTCCAAGGTCTATAGCTCGGCTGTATACCATCGCGTGCCACGAGCGCCCATTACGGCTGCACGCCTGTCGCTTCAAATCTACGGCTCGGTGACAAGCCACTCGGCTAAGCGCCTACGCTGCCCAGGTCTATAGCTCGGCCATATGCCATCGCGCACCATGAGCGCCCGGTACGGCTGCACGCCTGCAACTTCAAATTTACGGCTCGGCGACAAGCCACTCGGCAACACGCCTACGCTAGCGCCACGAGCGCCCAAGTCTACGGCTCGGCGAAACGCTACTCAGCGACACGCCTACGCCCGCGCCACGAGCGTCCAAGTTTTCAGCTCGGCTGTACGCCATCGCGCGCCACGAGCGCCCGGTACGGCTGCACGCCTGTAGCTTCAAATCTACGGCTCGGCGACAAGCCACTCGGCTAAGCGTCTACGCCTCCAAGGTCTATAGCTCGGCTGTATGCCATCGCGCGCCACGAGCACCGACACGGCCGACACCGCAGCTTCAAGTTCACGACTTCGGCGGCGTGCCATTTCGACTACGCTACCTACGCCAATATATTATGAGCGCCCAAGTCTATGGCTCGGCGACACGCTACTAAGCAGCACGCCTACGCCCGACCGACGAGCGTCCAAGTTTTCAGCTCGGCTGTATGCCATCGCGCGCCACGAGCGTCAGGTACGGCTGCACGCCTGTAGCTTCAAATCTATAGCTTGGCAACAAGCCAATCGGCTACACGCCTACGCCAGCGCCACGAGCGCCCAAGTCTACAGCTCGGCGACACGCTACTCAGCGACACGCCTACGCCCGCTCCACGAGCGACCAAGTATTCAGCGCGGCTGTACGCCATCGCGCGTCATGAGCGCCCGGTACGGCTACACGCCTATGCCAACGCTACGAGTGCCCAAGTCTACAGCTCGGCGACACGCTACTCAGCGACACGCCTACGCTCGCTCCACGAGCGACCAAGTATTCAGCGCGGCTGTACGCCATCGTGCGCCATGAGCACCCGGTACGGCTACACGCCTATGCCAGCGCCACGAGTGCCCAAGTCTATTGCTCGGCGACACGCTAGTCGGCGACACGCCTACGCCCGCGCCATGAGCGTCCAAGTCTACCGATAGTGAAGCTCTGACCCACAAAGGGCGAACTTTAGTCACTCGATACGCGTGCCTGGGAAAAAAGCCATGAGCCAATTCCCGACGCCCGGGGGCTAGACTAGTCGGGCTGAGTGCATAACAAAAGGAAGATTACTTGGAGGAATTAAAGATCAAAAAAGAAAAAGTAGCAAAAGCATAAAAATTACTTAAATAAAGCAGTCAGACCTTACATCCGAGTGATTGTTTTTCATCTAAATGCTTTCATGATACTGCCTAAACTCTACATGTACATGCTACAGGGTTCATGGTTTTTTACCTCATCAAGTACCTTCTACGACTCCGCACACGAGTAAGAAGGACCTGCGCAATGAGCGACAACTACGGCTCGGCGAGCGTCTGGAACGGCTACAAGCCTACGCCCGCGCCTCGACCGTCCAAATCTATAGCTCGGCGAGCACCCGGCATGGCTACAAGCCTACGCCCGTGCCTCGAGTGTTCAAGTCTATGGCATAGCTATACGCTCACGCCAACTTCGGTACGGCTATACGTTTGCACCAACTTTGGTACGGCCACCCTGCGCCCTGAGCGCTAACTACGGCCTTCCAGCTGCGCGTCACAACCAGTGGCTACAAGCGCAGCCGGGCTAAGCCAATTTCAGCCTCGGTGCACCCCTTTGAGGGCATATCACCGGAAGAGCTACAATAACAATTATCCATCTCTTGGTATACCCCATGTTAGGTCACTAGTTGGTCGCTGCATGTCAGTATCAGATACCAGTGATGTCGGGATTGAGTTTCGATGGTACACCCCAGATAGGGCCTATGCTATACACCGCAACCCGAGGATGGATACCATACGGCCAAACTCTTTCCTTAAGGTACGCCGTGTGGTGGGGTCACCAGCTGTATCCCACTTCGGACGGGGTACAGGTACCGCCTGGCTGACAACAATGGTATGCCCCATGTTGGGACACTAGCTGTGTGACCGCACTAGTCGGATACAGGTATCATTGGGCCAAACTCTATCCAAATTGTATGCTCCATGTGGGGCCAATTGTTGTATTCTACGAGTACAGGTACCGGATGATTAAAACCAATGGTACGCCCCATATTGGGTCGCCAGCTGTACATCGCAAGATGAGTAAAGGTACCACTCGGCTCTTCAGCCAAAACCACGGCATGCCCTCTTGAGCCACCAGCTGTATTCTACTCTGGTCGGGTACAGGTACCATTCGGCTCTTCAGCCCAAAACCAATGGTACGCCCCATGTTCGGTCGCCAGCTGTACATCGCAAGACGAGTACAGGTACCACTCTGCTTTTCAGCCCAAAACCAATGGTACGTCCCATGTTGGGTCGTCGGCTGTACATCGCAAGACGAGTACAGGTACCACTTCATCAAAATCAAAGTGATGCGCTTTACAACGGGCCGATCGCCAGAACTCCGGCAATCCCGGGCTGGGTATCACTAACAACTCTCTATGAGTCCTTCATAGTGTCCTCGCAGATAACAGGCATAAGCCAGTCGGGAAGGAGCAGCAACAATCTACAAGCACTCGGCATGAAGCATGACTCATCCAAGGTACGGTAGAGAGAAGCAGCACCTCGACTATGAAGCACTCGGGGGCTACTATGGATAACATAGACCCCGGGTACCTACACGGTGGGCCTAAGAGACCACCCGACAGGGGATGGACCAAGTCGGGGTGGACGTGTACTACTCGGACTCTAGAAGGCTTGCCCGGCAAGGAAAGAAGTTTATCCCAAATTAATAGGGAAGATAAACTTGTAATCCCGGATAACTACTAGAGGATAGAGATAGGAATCCTACCTCGTAACCGACCAGGACTCTATCTTGTAACCCTGTCCCTCACTATATAAGGCGGGCAGGGAGCTCCCTAGTTCGGCATCTTGATCATCTCCCAGAGGTTGATCATCATCTTTACACCCATTTGTAGAGAGACATCTCCCTCCACATTGATCATCAGATCACCATATAATCCCAGAGCACAGGAAGTAGGGTATTACCTCCACCATGAGGACCTGAACCTGTATAAATCCCTGTCTTGTGCTACCATCGAGTTTGGATCTTGTGCATCGCCCCATATATAATCATTGCCGACGATAACCCCTGGTTAGCTACTAGTCGACACAGGCCATGGGCTGAATCCCCCTTGGGCCGGCCATGTTCGCTGACTTGGCCCAGTGCTGTGCTGGCATTTTTCCTAGGAATTAGCTAATTAGGTAATTTGAGAAAGTGCTAATGAATTATTTAAAATACTTAGAGGCTCGTAAAAGCTCTAGAAAAATTTGGATAAATAGGTGGGGCTGATCTGGATTTTATAAAAATATTTAATCATCTGTTGCAATTATTTTTAGACATTGTTAATTTTGAGATATGCCACTTTCTTATTTAGAAAAGGGTAAAAATAGTGTTAGGAGAACTTTAATTATGAAATATGGGATTTGACTTTATAAAATCATGATAAAATACCATTACGTAGATAAGTACCCTAATAACTAGAGAAAATTATGAAAAGGTAATTCTTGCCAAATAAATTTATTAAATGAATAATTAGGCAAAATGTAATAAAGGATTAGTGATGTCTTTATTAATAAATAATAGGTGCTGACCCTAGAAAATTATAATTTACCATAAGGCCTAGAGTATACCTTGTAATTAGAGAAACATAGAAATTGTACGAGTGTAATTTGATGAAGTGGCATCATCGTATGTCGTCCGCATAACCCTAAGTAAACAAATGCTACAGGGGGTTAATACCTGGGAAAAATATCTAAATAAATAGTGTAGTGGAAAAATTGGAATGAGGAAATCGTAAGGTCAATGGCAACCAATAGGGTATAACTTATTAAAAACCTATAGACACCTCCTAAATTCCTAGAAAATTTATGATTAAAACTAAAGAATATTACAGGCATTATAAGATTATTAACTTAAGCAATGGTTATAGGTTTTCTGTGATTAAGTAATTAGTGAACCTATGCAGTACTTTTCTATATAGAAAATAAATCGAAATGATTTGCTTGTTAATAAAAACTAGAACTAAGTTGGGGAAAATGTGTGAGAATTATATAACATATAATATGCCCTTATAAACTTAAAGGGAATATTAGAAACCCTAGAAGGGTTAAATAGTACCGATTATGCTAGTACTAGACGAGATGCCCATTAATTAAAATAGCGCTAGTTTAGTAAAAATTCAAGAAAACATGTTTAGACATAAAATAACCTTTTGAACTTAGGATAAATTTTTGGACCTAGAGATAATATATAACACCACTCTCACCGTACAATAGACTAAAGGGGAGATATTTTGGGACATTTACCTTTATCGTATGTCCCTATAGGATCGTAGGAATGCAACTAAACCCCATAAAACTAAATACCTTAATTTGGTATTATTATCTAGGGTTCCACTAATATTGATAAGGAAAATAGATTCGAATCGTATTGTGAGATCATGCATGACATGTCCTTTCGTCGAACGCTCGATGCGATCTTCCTTAGGGTAAAATAAAATAGGATTGTCGAACGAAAGCGTAATTGTATTCATGCATCATATCGATCTTTACTGCACTATTGGTTATTTATTGCAGTTTATTTGCAATAGACGTAAATGGTCCCAAGGAATGGTTCGCATACACCGAAGGGGAATGCCTACCGGAAAAACGCGAGTTAACACTTACTCCTATAGATGTTTACCCGTACTAGGGAGAGACTGCGACTTTCTCTAGTGCGGACTAACATCCCTATAATCATGTTCATACCCCAAATTACCTTGTTTAGTCTAAAAGTGTATGCTTATTAACCTGCCCACATGTTAATCACGTTATAAAAAATACCCGAAATAATCAACAGTTAAATAAAATTAATAAAATAATCCACTGTAAAAGGAAATTACAAAAATATCCTCGGGTCCCACCACCCCGGGAGCGGCCACCACGGCAGGCGGCATTGAAGCCGCCGCCACCCGGCCATGACCATTTATTGCCGCCGCCGGTGGCCGCCCGCCACCGTCCCGACCGGCTCCCTAATTAACCGGACGTTGCATGCAAGTGCGGGAAAAAATTATTAAAATAATACCTGCCGACAATACAGTGCGTAAAAAAAATATTAAAATAATGTTCCACCGACAAAATAGTGTCGAAAAAAAATCCTCACAGACAAAATAGTGTCCAAACAATAATAAAATAATCCTCACCGACAAAATAGTGTTGAGTTTTTAATTAATCAAATAGTAATTGCATGATTTACGCTAATTAATACTGATTAGAGGTCACAGTGATCACAAAATTGATTCTATACATATCGCGTCCTGCCGTTCGCCTTCACACACGCAGCACTCTCGCTTTCAGTTAATTTCACACATGCGCAGGCTTCACACGCAGAGCGGCCTTGACACACGCACTCTCTCGCTTTCAGTTCATTTCTCACACGCGCAGACTTCACACGCAGAGCAGCCTTCACACACTCACTCTCTCGCTTTCAGTTCTTTTCAGTTCGTTTAGTTCATGTATATTATTCGCTGATACCTCAGTTGAGGATTCACCAGAGTGTGACTTCACTGATATTTTTTGCTTTCAGCGTGAGGGAATATTTTGGAATTTAAATTTGATGTACTTGCTAAATTAGTGTTATTGCGGTACGTATATGCAAGAGTTAATTTTGGCATAATAATATTCTATGCTAATATTATTTGCAGTGTTGTACGCTAATCTTGCCATATTAGTACTTAATATTGTATGTATATATTATATACACAGTTTGATAATCTTGATATGTGAAGGCTATCTGACTATACTGATGTTGGCATAGTATGTTGTTAATGGTAATTAAACTAATCACCATCACGTATTTAATTAATTAAACTAAGCACCAGCACTTAGGTCTTGCTTCTATTTTGTTATTAATTTTGCAATCATAAGCACCGTATAGCACGCACTAATGTCAGAGAGCAAAGAAACAAGATGCACCAGATTTACGAAGGTAACAAGTACATATGGTGATAGTTTAATATGACCACTTAATTTCGTATATTCTGTGTAATTTACACGCTTGTTTTAGTTTTTTCAGGAACTTTGAACCGATCGATCTTATAACCATCAGGTACGCATTTTATAGTTAACATAAACTTGTTGTGTTAGGTTAACTTAAAATATGATTAGTGATTAATTAGTTCTGTAAGGAGAGAAAATGATGTACAAATATAATGGAAATTAGTGAATTTTTATACATATAATATATGAATGTTTAAATTTTAATTGCACGTACGGCGCAAAATTATATATAATTAGCGATAAATTAACACTAGTGTGCGTACTTAAAAAGAGTGACTATATTTTTTCCTGTGGCAATTTTCTTGTTAGCTTAATTAAACATAATAGGGAAATGAATCTATATTTTGCATGCAAATAGTAATACAATTGTATGTATTTTAGTGACATTTTACTTAATAATTAGGGTGTTTGGAGTATTAGTGGAGTTGCTATATTGTATGTTCAGCTCTTATTTACACGTATTATGTATTAAACACGTAAGCTAACATTTTATGTAATGTTTGAAATAATAGTTAAATATAAAAACAAACTTATATTTAATATTAATATGAATGAACACGTGCATGTTACAGACGTAAATGGAGACAGCACTGACTATTTTTTACGGAGATGCACCCGCGCCAATGCAAGGGAATTTTGTAAGCATGCACACATGCAGCCATTTGCAGACCACAATAACATTGCCAATAGAGCTGCCAATGCTGGCGAGAGTTATAGCTCGAAATCTCCGTATAAACCGTCATGAATACAAACTTGTTCTACACGGTGTTAGGCCATGTCAGGTTCCAAATAGTTCAATGTACGTATACAACCTGTGGCCACTGAGAAATAAGTCTGCTTGGACGTATAGAAGAGAGGTACCACTTAGGTGTGTACGTGCTGCCTGAGGCAAGACAATCGGAGGCGGGGCCTAGCAACACCGTAGAAGAGAGTGCGCATGAGGAAGTGCCGGAAGGGTATGCGGAGGACCCAATTGGTAGTATGGTATCGCCCGGTGTCGAGGCATTCGGCATGGGCACAGATCCGGACATCTCAATGGAGGAAGGAGAGATAGATGCACATGCGTTAGGGGATGATTTCGATGAAGGGGGTGAAGACGATGTCGAAGAAGAGGACGACCCGATGCCCGCCATAGCGTATTATCGCGCCTGATGCTTCAATTGGGTGATCGGGATCACTCAATATTTTCGATGGGGTATATGCATAATGACATAACAAAGGTCAAGAGTTTAGCACGGCGATGAGGTCATACACTTCATCGCGAACTTTGGTGTCACAACACGGCGCGAGCACTCCGTGGCACGGTCCGGGCGGCCGTGTCGAGTGAAGTCGTGAAGAAGCCGGAGTGCTCATTCCATGTTCGCCCATCGCCCAAAACATGAGCACCACTTTATAATCAAGAGGTACGAGCCGCACACTTGTACGGAGGAGTTGGTACGCAATATTAGCAGTAATGTGGACTCGAAGTTCATAGCGCAGATGTTGCTAACTGCTATTCAAGCCGATATCCTGTTGAAACCAGAAGGGCCAACCTTCCATCCATTCCCCACTACGAAGCGTGTTGCACAAGGTAGACCGCGTGCGCTGCTTTCAAGGTGACATGGATGTCTTGCCGATGGAGGAGATGGTTTGCGTCGCTGTCGGCTATGTAAACAGCCAGGACATGACCGTAGGCGCTGTCCAAATCAGGGATGAGTCCTACAATATCATTCTGGCAATTCTTGTATCACTGTCATATTTTAATAAAAGAGTTGTATTCGTTATATCCTCACTTCTTGTTTCACCGTCGCACAATATTATTCGCTATCGCCACTTGTAAGTTTTAATAAAAGACTTGTATTCGCCATCGTCACATGATGTTTTACTATTTGTCGATGTAATAACTATAATATTTTCTTGCAAGATAGACAATGGAGGTTCCACGCTTCTTCTCCGCATGGGATGACTCCGCCATAGGTCGCAGAAATGGGTGCAGTGGAATCGAACAGGTTTGCATGTTTCATAAAAATTATCTCATATTAACATGGTTAGCTAACATTATGATATTGTTATTTGTAGATGCAAACATTACGATTGAGGGCATCACGACAAATCAAACAATTGATGCCCGCTTTTGGATGTTCCTTGCCCGTGTCGGATCGCTGCCGTGGGCCCTCACTGCTAATGGGGTCCCACAAGGAAATGACCGTCGACACCGCTACCAAGATTAGACCCGGCCTTATCATCAAGACTGGTCGATCACAAGGCCCCGAGACGCACATCGCTCCACTTACTGGTCGGTGAGATGACAATTACATTGAAGGATGTGGCCATGCTCACTGTGGTTGCCCATCTCGACGGGTCTTCGTTGTCAACAAACCAAGCAGCAAACATGGAAAAATTATGTCAAGAAAGGTGAGTGTCTACTTTTCACTTGCATATTTGTAATTAGTACATAAATTTACCCTATGAAATATTATTCTAAATCAAGCAGTTTGAAGTTGAATATAATGGAAGCGACTGTGGTGTTTCGATCTCATGGCTCGAGCACCTCAACGAGGCTGGTCCGTGTCCATCAATGCTGAAGAGGCGATCGTCTCGCGGCATTACGAGGTGTATCTCAGACTACCTCATCGCCGGCGTCATGTTCACAAATGGCAACGGTGATCAGATACCCTCACCTAGTCTTCGTGGCTCGAGAGCTATGCAACGGCTTTATTTAATGAGGACTACGAGTCAGATAGTTGGGGTCTGCCAGATACGATACATACCGGGAGTTATGTGTCGCATGCCATCGGTCGACCCGAATGCAAGATTTTGGGGTTGTCCTCTCCTCATCCAATTATGGTCGTGGAGTTATTTGCCACTAAATCGTCCAAACACGCCAGTACGATACTATCATGTTCATGTAGACGCCGATTTGACCCCCTCGGCATGTAGACCAACAATGGGATATAGATGGTTACATGCGAGGTTGCGATGGCTGAGAGAATTAGTAGACAGGGCGTCTTACACGTGGCTTGTGTCAGACCTAGACCTTCCGGTACATGACCGTTACGTGGGAACCATTCTGCCATCTGGCAACCTATGATATTGCCACGGAGGGCTTGCTGGCTAGCACGTGTAATCGAGAGTGTAGACTATTGGATGACGACACTGCTATCTAGTCGCATGAATGCCGTCGAAGGATACTCGCGGAATGCGCTCAACGGCAATTTGGCTACCGCAAACACTTCCACTTCCACCGCTTCGATCCGGCAACTCCATGGGTATGCATCATAAGTTAAATATTTCGAATATATTTGTACCACTCATAATGTAACGTACAAGTGTTTTTTCAGGCTTAGTTCAACCGGGCGCAACCGTGATTGGGCCCACGTCCACAGAGCCCACATCGAGCGGTGGACTGAGTTTGCTACTGACGAAGTGTGGTACCCTGATGGAGCCGCGCACGAGACTGATATTTGGGGGTACATGGAATGGTACCGCCCAAGGACCAGATGTCAGCTTGCGATACCACAGGCAGCAGCAGCACCGCTCCGACAACCAGAGGGCTATGCCCAACGAGTCCATGTTCTGGTATGACATGCACTCTCCGATAGTTTCATCTATATTGCGTACTTCATACCTCCTTCTGAATACCATATGACATGGTTGATGCAGACACAGGAGGCCGATTCATTGCATGGCCATGCAACGGAGCTTCTATCGCAAACACAGTGGACCGGCCAATCTTCTTCAAATTCATTGAGGGCCCTCATTAGAAGGGCGGATCTCGGCCACGGAGCGATTAGGGGTCGGCGTGCATAGATCGCGCCGACAGATCGCGAAGGATACCCGATCCGAGAAGAATCAGGCACCGTGATAACCGAAGTCACCACCTCCTCCAAGATGTCGATGCTCCGCGAGATCACACCCATGGACAGCGTACACCACCTGTGTTCGATTCCATGCCGACAATCTCAACCTCCCCGAGCCTCTACATCGACACCCTTCCAACACAATACCACCATTCTTCAACTCCACCGGGCCAGTTACGAGGATGGGATTGATATTAACGTAGCGCCGTCTTGTAAACCTACGATGACTATCGCGAAGACACAAGATACCCAATTTGATGCAAATTGGGCAAACATGGAGGATCAATGTTTGGATAGTGCATTTGCATCCAACCTTAGCTTTCAAGATATCTTGGGCGGATGCAACATTCCTATACCGATCCGACACGACTGGGGGTCTAACTGCAAACTCCCATGGGGTCCTTCAAATTTGCAACACGGGAGCAAACCCCTATGCGGTCCCTCCACAGTTTGTGCACGCCAGCGACCTTATGAACAAAGCATGATGGGGTTTTCCATATTTTGGTGGAGTCACGACGCCATAAGTTCACACTGGTATATCCCAACCGCGACCAAACCGAGGATCAAATTCGGTTTGACCTTCTCAGTCAGCCGGACGTCAGACGACGATCCACCGACCATTACACCCTCAGTGCATACACGACAAGGGGTCGTCGGCGCTAAGTGTAATAATGTAATTGATGGACTTATGTTATTATGTGCATTCGGCGGTTTGGCCATAAAATTATTCTCCATACAATTATTGGCATTGCATTGACCATTATGGCGATTAGTGACGTTGCATTTACTACTACTTCGCACTTACCACTTGCCGTTGACACTTCTATGCACGACATGTGATACTGTCTGCCGTCATCGTAGTAGGATGGCCGAACAAAGGTCCACCAACGCATGGATTAGGTCAAGCTGGTGGGAATCGTCCGGTCCAGAAGGCCATATCCATTACCCATCGGAGGACCTGCCCAACAAAATGAAATGTAAACTACGGACGGAGTCAATCATGTCATGTCTGCCCTCATTATCTTCGGATCGCCCTGTGTGCTTACGGAATGGATGCGAGGTGCGGACCTCGATAGGCCAGTCTCTGGTTGGACCGGACGAAGATTCTGCCGATGTCCTGTATACGCCGTGAGTTTACTTACCTTCATATAGATCGAATTTATTTTACGATGTAACCTAACTTCATATCATGTGCAAAACAGATAAATGATTGTCGTATGGCATCGTGGATGGATGATCCTTTTTCAATGGCAGCAGATGCATACATGATGGTTCTCCACGCAAGGATCGTAGATCTCGAAAATTGTCTCGAAATGACAAGGTGTACCCTAGAGATGCACGTCCGCACGGAACGCTTATGCCCTGCATGCCGGAGGCGACGCGTCTAGCTAGCTGCCACGCAAATGTTACGTCGTACTTTTCAATTCCCTAAGAAACGACTATAAGGTCTTCATGTTTGTATTGTATGGTTTGAACTCTGCTACTTTCGTATTGATGTTTGTGTTCTATTGTATGGTTTGAACTCTGTTACATTCTCTAATTCACTTCACATGACAAGATTCACTTTACGTGTATTTAATGTTTTTATTTATCTCATAGCTTCTAACTTTATAAAATTTAGTTTGTCGTACAAACGACTATTAACACTTGCTAAAATTTTAAATTTGCAATTTTATAAAATTACATACAATTTTGAGTTTTAAAATGTATATTCACATGCTTATACATGTATCAAATTTTACTTCGCCCATATATTTATCATATATATTAAAATTATACGTGGCATGGGAGAAGCTATCCGGTCACATGTGTATATAAATATATCTATATTATACATATATTATAATGTATATATGCCATATGCTATCCGGTCATATGTGTATATAAATATACGCCACGTACATGCAACGTGGCATGGGAGAAGCTCCAGGTCGCTGTGGTCTTGGTCTCGGTCAGTCAACGGGAGCAAATTGAGCGGAAGGTGCAGCGAGAAGCGTGTGCGTGTGTGATCGTGGTTCATGTGATTGTCATCTGATGAGCTCACTGCACTGGGAAAATTGCGGGAGGCTTTCTTCGAACGAAACCTACCTCCCAACATAAATTATTTTAGACATGCCATTTTACTAATCAATTATCAATAAAATTAGACGCCACCTACTATATATTTTTGGACAACTATAATAATTTAGTATATATTTATCATATATTTATATTAAAATATAATATTAGTAAAATGGCATGCAGTATACATATTATACATATATAACACATGCACTATACATATTATACATATATTATATATATCTACTACTATACACATGCAATATGTCGAATGCGGGGGCAAGAGGCGTGCCACCGGGTGGCGGCAATGAGTCATGTCATTCCCGTGGCGGGCATTGTAAACCCACCCGGGTGGCGGCAATACCAATGTCATTCCGGTGGCGGCAAATACCGGGTGGCGGGACCCGGGGATATTTTTGTAATTTTCTTTTACAGTGGATTATTTTATTAATTTTCTATTTTACTGTTGATTATTTCGGGTATTTTTCCGTAATTATACATGTATGTCCTTATATTATCTTGCCTTTATGACTGCTTTGATTGTCATATCCTTGTTTAGCCTAAGAATAGTTTGGTAACAACTTTAACCCTACCTAATGGGTAAAACCTTATTAGACTTGCTTAGGTCCAAATAAATCTTCTGGCAACTAGCCACGGAACGGTGCACCGATATTCACCGGTCATGTATTCAAAAAGATATGACATGTGATAAATAGGGCTAATAAGATGAGTTTGGGCTGGATGTCGTTTGTGGTTATTAGCTGTGTGGTTTGTCGGTCTGGTTCGGTCGGTTGGTCGTGACAGTCTGTGTGTGGTAATGTCATGGATTGCTGAAGTAGGAATAAGCTGGTTGAAGAGTTGCCCCATGAATGACATCCTGATTATGGATGATTAAGGCACGAGATGCCTTGTGCTGGGTTTATCCTGGGCTTACCCAGGAGGAGCGTGGAAAAACACGCGTAGCGGGGGTCGCTGCCATCAAACGGATGGTTCCAACACAACGTGTGGCCATCGAGTGGACTTCATGTTTAGGATCGCCAGCAACGAGCGTTCTGCGGAGGCCCTTTGGGACCACTCCCGAAAGTGATCGGCATTGGTCATCACCACTGGTGATGAAGGCCACACATCCCCAGGATGACGCTAGGCTAGAGTGGGCAGGCAACCCTCCTAGGCCAAGGCGGGCAAGCTATGGCAAGTGTGGTCCACAACGGGATTGCCAATCCCGGAAGGAAGGCAGGTTTGGAAATAAGATGGGGCAACATGTTGTTCGGTTTGGTTAAGGTCAAGATTAAGTATGTTTGTTGAGTTTGGGTTGGTCGTCTTAAGGTTGGTTGACAAGGTTTGTTGGTTAGTGCTTTGGTTGTATTTGTTACGGTGCTGAACACTTTGTTGGTTTAAAAGGAACATTAAACATTGAGCTAGATAGGGTAATTTAAACTAATCTTAAAAACTTGCTTTACGCAAACAAAAGAACCTCTGAACGATGAAATGTATGTACTCAGCAATGTATTACACGCACTAGTGTACTGATCCAGGGACTAATGCAAGTGAGCAGCGGCTCTCTGGTAAGTATAAAAATGAGGGCTGACAAGCAGTGCCTGCACCTTGGGCCCTCCAACCCTAGAGGCCCAACCTCAGCGCTGTGATTTAATGTTGAGAAGCAATTAATGGAACAGTTTTTGAGGTCTACAATGTCTTGAAAAAGGTTAAACGGTATAATAACTTTATGTATTGAGGATAAATTATTGAGGCCATAATTGATGATTTTGCATCTAGAATGTCATTGGAAGACATTTATAAGATGATCTCTACAAAAAGGTTAAGGTAAAAAACTTACTTTTATACTTTTATGTTTTTATTTGATATAAATTTCTATAACACATTGAATATTGTCTTTTCAATTGATATATAGTATTATAAAAATAGAGTAAAACACACGGCGGTCCCTAAACTATTAATTGAATCTCATCTGGGTCCCTATTCTTATGAAACTACAATTTTGGGCCCATAATCTTTTTAAGTGGGTCCGCCTCGGTCCAAACTTGCCACATGACAGCACTAGAGCTGACGTGGCGCTACATCTCTTGTAAATTAGTTTTAAAATAGGGAAAATCATTTTAAAAAAGGAGGGAAACATTTTAAAAAACATTAAAAATGAAAATAATTAAAATGTGGGAAAATTATTTTTAAAAAACATAAAAATGAGAAAACATAAAAAAGAAAGTCATTAAAAATATATAGAAAATATCCAAAGAATCATCAAAATACGAGAAAATCATTAAAGAAAGGGGAAATCAATAAAAAAATTATTGAAAATCAATAAAAACATAAACATAGGAAAAAATTATAAAATTATTAAAAGAAACATAAAGACAGTTTGGTCGCCTTTAGCATTATCGTGTATGGGTGCTCTCAAGTGCTACTTTTTTATAATTTTTAATGAATTTTCCTAATTGTTTTATGATTTCCCGTATTTTTAGGATTTCTGAAATTTTTCAGGATTTTCTCTAAATTTGTTAAGTAATTTATGTGACATGGACGCCCATGTCAGTGCCACGTAAGCTATTGGTCTGTCACATGGTAAGTTTGGACCAGGACAAACTCATATAAAATTATTAGGGACGTAAAACTACAATTTCAAAGAATAAGGACCTGAATGAGAATCGACTAATAGTTTAGTGACCGCCAATGCATTTTACTCATAAAAATATTTTTATACTTATGTTAGGGGCCTGAGTTTATAATTTTGCTTCGGGCCCATAAAAACTTAGGAACGGCCCTGATCAATGGTAGTATAAAATTGTAGCTATGATAAGAACGAAGTCAAACCCATGCAAGCACGATATATAACCACAGCGCTCCACTTGCTTCCTAGTCAAAGCTAGACACATATCCGATCACCGTCGGAAACACTATCGGATCAATGAAACAGGCAATTCTAGTATGGTTGAGCGAAGCCAAGCAGATAACTAGGAGACAGAAATTAGTGGAAGGTTGCTGTCCTGTGATGCCGTGATGGTGATGGTGATGGTTGGCAGCAGGCTAGCAGCCCATGGCCCATGAAAACGAATTGTCAAGTGAGACCACGCACCTTTCTTTAGGCTAGAAGCCCATGTCCCATGATAACGTACCAGAAATGGGAGAATGCACGCACTTGTCATGCTGCCTCTTGATGAAGGCTGCACGAATCACGCTTTTGCTTCAACAGGCAGGAAGTGGCTAAATTATAGGGTTAGTACTTTTAGCTTTGATAGGAACAAAATTCCAACGAGGAACATATTTCAAAATTTTTTATATTTTTAAAATAAAATCTTTCCAAGACTTTTTCTTACTAGAGGTATAAGCAACTAAGCTCTAATCTTAGTTACATCATATCTCACAACAACTTCAACTTGGATTACAAATGTCGACACCCACTAGATAAAGACTAGGCAGAATCACAACTTATACCAATAAATGTCAAACTAAACAAAAGTACTAAATTGTAAACCCAGTATTAAGAGTATAAAACAATTTTTCATCATCTCCTTAGGAAAAATCAACATTTACACTTTTATTTGAAAGGAAATGTTTTTTTATATGTATGCAAATGACGAGTGCAACTAAGCAAACTCAATTTTTATGATAGGAAAATGAGTAAGGCAGGCAACACAGGGCAACATGTAAGACAGGCGAAATAGGCTGTATCTTCTAACAAGGCTCTAGCAGCAGCAATAGCAGTAGAAGTGGCAACCATGAGGCAAATGGGAGAGAGGATGAGGCGTATCTGTCGGGACCCGGTCTAATTGATCGAATCGTAATTGTGCATACAGTACTAGTCCCAGAAGATCATGGCTAGCATACAGTACTAGTCCCAGAAGATCATGGCTAGCACACACAATTAAACAATAATGTTACATTTCCTTCGAGTATATTATTACAACATAGGGGACTAAGTGTCCCAAAGAAAATCACAACTTAATAAATCAAGCACGGCACGCACGCCGAGATATAGAGTTACACACACGGTGACGCAGGAGCCCAACATGGCACGATTTATTCTACCGACTAGACTACTCCACAGGCAAAGCGGCAGGCAGGACACAAACCTACCCCTCGTCCTCGAAGTCCTCCTCCTCCTTGTGGTCCGGATCCTCCTCGAATGGAGAGTCGTATGGGGCCTCCTCAATTGTTGAAATTTTTAAAGAGGAAAGGGGAAACAAGGGTGCGTACAAAGATACTCAGCAAGTCGGGGATATATGCAAATGGGGTTTAGTACAAATGGATGGCTCGGGTAGTTTTGCGGAAATGCATTTTTGTTCTTTTCCTAATTTTATAAAAGAACTTCTAAGAAATCTTTAAACTCAAATATTTATCTTTTGTGGCTCATTCTCAAAATGCTCTCGCCATTCGGCCTCATGCCATAGCGAGCTATCACCACAATTCTCGGAACAGTGGCTTAGGCCCAATCCGCGCGGGTGGTCTATGGTGGGCCGAATCCAATCCAGGACGCACGCCGGTAGTACCTACCTCAAGATCAAAGCTCTTTCTCAAGAACTTTTACTCAACTCAAAACCTTTTTGGAAATTCCCAGTTTTTGAAAAAGAAGAGCTACCATATGAACAGTCCCTTCGCATGCTCACGACCGTGAGTACGGCTACCATGATAGTTTTAACTCTGCAGAGTGGGTACGCTTTACCCTCGAGAGGCTACGCACCCAGAAGTGTTTCACCACAAAGCCGTTCGATTCAAACACCAACGGCGACCGCCGGATGTCTCCGCTAGGGTTTTTCGGCTAACAACTAGTCCCATCCCATAATGGGACTCGAGGTCATACTGTATGGCTCAGTTTATAGGTTCATAGGACGAGCGGTCTTTAAACTAGAATAGAGATAATAATTTAGCCCCGTTTCTCAAAACTGTACCTTCTCGCACCAAACTGGCAAAAGTCTGTCCCTAGTCGGAAGGTTTTTCGGGGAGAGATAAATTCATCTTTCACCCATGGCATCGCCCTCAATGCTTCAGTCGTTCGCAAATAATTTTCTTAAACCTTTCTCAATCCTTTTCTCTTCACACAATTTATTTTGACACACAAGAATTATAGCGCCATTTCGATAATATTATTTTTAGGCATTTTTGCTACCATCAATGAAATGTATATATACACGAGACTAATAGTAAGTCCTCATGGTTTAAACCTATCACTAGTCTTACCATGATTCATTAGGTAACTAGTAACTACCAAATACGATATTTTTAGTTTTAATCTAGCATGCAAGTTTTCAATCTCTGATAAATCATTTTTAACATAAAGCACAAGGCTCACAGTATGATCAAGAAGACTTGCCTTGGTCGGAAGATGGGTAGGAGCAACAGGCAATGTTGGACGGGTCTAACGCTCCTTGAGCTGCTAACCACGCGGACATCACATACAAGATAGTACAATCATCCAAGGGAAACATTTTTATGAGATTTTGTTTAAAAATAATGCATGAAAAAAATATAAATGGAAATGCGATACATGCACATGAAATGATAGACTCTAAGCCTTTAACAAATTAAGGTGCCATACCTACATGCACGCACAGCCATTTTATATTTTTATATTTTTAATAAATCAAGTATATGCATCAAAAAATATTTTCATCATTTTTCTAAAGTTTTTAAAAACCATTCGTTATTTGTTATCTAATGTAAAATGATTAGCTCAGTTTTTATTGTTACAAGTCTTAATAGAAATTGAGAATTATTGAATTGTGGGTTATATTTATGTGCGCGCTTTCAACTCTGAAAAGCGTATTCTAATCAAATGTGTTTCCGCTTAACCAAGAGCCACCCATCCACACTAGCACCAATCTCAAAGCAAGCTTTCTTCTACCTCTAGCCATGCATGCAGGCAATACACAGCACGTATTGTCGAGATCCTAACTAAGAAACAATCACTATATGAAAAATACGTGTATCGTAATTGAGTGGGTCTATCATATATGTGTTGCAACTGCAATTTTTTTTCTAAAAAAAATGAATTCTAGGTTGTGAAGCAAAACTAAAAGGATGTGGATAAAAGGAGGGATGATAGAAAGCAGGAAGAGGAGTAAGAAAGATATAGGACTTCCTTATGTATGGTCCATGAGTTACATCATAAAAGGAAATGTAATAAAGCCTCAATATAATAAAAATAATAGAGAATTCAAAATCGTAACTTGAAACAAGAAATACAAATTTTAAGGAATAATAAGGAGCAACTCGAGTTAATAAAAAGTACAGGCAATGCCATTAGAGCTTGGAGGAGCTCAGCTAACCGGCTGTGGTGACCTCCACTTCACAAACTGACAGCAAAAAAGGATTCCTCTTGACTCAGTGCTTCCAAAGAGACCTATAGTTGTGGTTTCGATGATCGACGATACCGCCGTCGAGGAAGCGTATTTATACACAGGCTACAGTGCAACCTTCCTAGCTTCTAGCACAGTTTCCATGAGAGGTCTAACAAGCATGGAACTTGCAGGGAGGACTACGGCTACACACCGGGATGAGCTTTCCACGACCATTTGCACCTAGAGGTGCAGACAGTGTGGAGGCTTACCGAGGTGGCGGCGCGACGGCGAGGGACGGCGACGAACCGGGCACTATGGCTGCAGCTTTCTTCTCGACATGGTGGCGCTCTGGGCTCCTTCAGCGCTACGGTAGGGAGGCAGAGAGGAAGCAAGTGAGGAAGTGACGACACAACGGACCAAGGCCACGAGATTGAACAGAGCTCACCGGGGAGAAGCACAGGGCATGGCGTGGTGCAAGGCGAAAAGGAACACGACGCACAACGCTTAATTTATAGGCTGAGACAACTCTCTGGGACGGCTCAAACTTAATCTCGCCAGGAGCAGCGATGGACGGGTGATATTGTTCTACAGCGGCGGCGACGCGAAGGCGTGGCCAGAGCACAACAGCAGAGACGCGATGGCGAGACGAGGTCTTAGCGCGGTCAAATGTGCACAGTGCACGTGCATGGCACAGGCGAGCGTTTGGCGGAGTAACTCGTAGGCGACACGGCAGCAAATGAGTTATGGTGGTAGAGACGAGCTCGCGGTGTAGAGGTAGCACAGAGTGATGGCGGCCAGCGGTGGGACCAGGCTCAGGTGGAGACGACGAGCATGGCTCGGCATGAAGAGAACTGAGGGCTATAAGTTCAACAGAGAGAGAAGATGTTCTATTAAGAGGTGAATTTTTTCCTTTGCTTGCTTATTTAATTAAAACTTATTCTTGAATTACAAATTATACAAATTAATTTACATAGTTGGTCAACAATGCTTAAAAGATGCTGAGTTAACATTCACAAGGTTTAAAATGCACGATTCTTTTTTATTCACCTAGTTGACAATTTCATTCATGATGCACTATGACTGGATGAAGATGGATATTAAATTATTTTAATGCCATGATTTTTGAAAAATTAATGTGCCAAGTTTGTGTTTAAAATTTGGGATGTTACAAACCTCCTCCCTTAAGGAGAATCTCGTCCCCGAGATTCGGATTCTTCGGGAAATAACTCCAAGAACTCAGCACGAAGATCCTCTTTACGCTCCTAAGTGGCTTCCAACTCAGAATGGTTACTCCACTGAACACGGCAAAACCGAAGCATTTTACTTCGGGTTTTGCGCACAACCACATCTAGAATCTTGACTGGATACTCCTTAAGTGTCAAATCAGGCTACAGATCTGCCTTATCCAATAGTAATTGTTCTTCGGGCAAGCGGAGACATTTCTTTAATTGACAAACATGGAACACATTGTGCTCATCAGATAGATATTCAGGCAGTTCCAATTGGTATGCCACCTCACCCCTTCGGGCTAAGATTTAGAAAGGACCAATATATCTTGGAGCCAGTTTGCCACTCACATGGAACCTACACATGCCCTTGAGAGGGGACATCCGCAGATACACGAAATCGACTTTGCCAAATTTTTGGTCACGCCGACGATTGCCCTCAACATATCCTCAAGAATTTGGTTAACTCTTTCAGTCTGGCCATCGGTCCGAGGGTGAAAGGCCGTGCTGAAATTCAGACGAGTCGCAAGCGACTCATGGAGCTTGCCCCAAAATTTGGAGGTGAATTGGGTACCTCGGTTAGAGACAATCTTCTTTGGCACCCCATGCAGACAAACTATCTTGCTCATGTACAACTCGGCCAACTTACCTCCGTCGTAGGTGGTTCGGACAGGGATGAAGTGTACAAATTTGGTGAGGCAATCGACGATTACCCAGATGGAGTCATAGCCGGATTGAGTTTTAGGTAACCCGGAAATGAAGTACATCCCCACTTCTTTCCACTTTCATCCAGGAACCTTGAGCGGTTGCAACAACCCCGTAGGCCTCTGCTGCTCAGCCTTTACTCTTTGGCAGACGTCACAGAGGCGACATACTCAGCAATCGCCCTTTTCATTCCGGTCCACCAGTAAGTGGTTTTCAGATTAGCATGCATTTTGGTACTTCTAGGATGGATAGAGATTGGGCTTTCATGAGCTTCTTTTATAATGACTTCCTTTAAGGGATTTATTATTTGGTATGAAGATTCTCTTTTTATACCAAATAACTCCTTCTCCATCCATGGAAAAAATCTGGTGCCTTGTTCTTTTTAAGTTTCTCTTTAATTTCAAGAATTTCATTATCACCTTTTTGGTCTTCTTTGATTTGATTCAATAAGGTGGGTTGTAATTCATACATGTTTATTTGGCCCACCTCAACCATTTCCATGTTGAGGTCAGATAATTCTTCATATAGTTTAGGTTGATCTTCTTTGAGCATGAGATGATTACAATTGGAATGCCGGCTTAAGGCATCAGCCACCACATTGGCCATGCCAGCATGATAATGAATTCCCACATCGTAGTCCTTGATTAATTCCAACCATCTTCTTTGCCTTAGATTGAGATCAGGTTGAGTGAATATATATTTGAGACATTTGTGATCGGTGAATATTTCGATTCTGTTGCCAATTAGATAATGTCTCCAGGATTTTAGAGCATTAACCACAGCGGCAAGCTTGAGATCATGAGTGGGATAATTCTGCTCATGAGATTTGAGTTATCTTGATGCATAAGCGACAACTTTCCTTTCTTACATCAACACGCAACCTACGCCTTGCCTAGATGCATTGTAGAATATCTCAAAATCCTTGTGGATATCAGACAAGATCAACACCGAAGTGGAAGCTAATAGCCTTCTTAACTCTTGCAAACTGGCATCACACTTATGATTCCACTCGAATTTATTTTCCTTTTTAAGAAGATCGGTCAAAGGACGAGAGATTTTCGAAAACTTTTCAATGAACTGACGGTAATATCCCACCAATCCAGGAAAACTTCTCACTTGCTTTGCAGATTTTGGTTGTTTACACTCAACAATCGTAGTGACTTTTTCCGGATCCACTACAATACCTCCGGCTGATATTACATGACCAAGGAAAATCACTTCTTTCATCCAGAACTCGCACTTGCTCAGCTTGGCATACAATTGATGATCTCTTAACCTCTGCATAACCTTTCTAAGATGAATTCCGTGCTCCTCTTCTAATTTAGAGAAGATTAGAATATCATCGATGAACACCACCACAAAGTTATCTAGGAAATCCATGAACGTACTTTATTCATTAGATTCATAAAATACGGCGGAGCGTTGGTCAAACCAAACGACATCACCGTGAACTCATAGAGGCCATATCTTGTGGTGAAAGCGGTTTTTGGAATGTCAGTATCTTTAATTTTTATTTGGTGATAACCAGACCTTAGGTCGATTTTAGAGAAGACACATGCTCCTTTCATTTGATCGAATATGTCATCAATTCTGGGAAGAGGATATTTATTCTTAATTGTTACTTCATTTAGAGACCGATAATCCACACACATGCGGAGAGATCCGTCTTTCTTTTTGACGAAGATCATGGGCGCTCCCCAAGGGGAACACTCGGTCGGATAAATCCTTTCTATTGCAATTCTTCAATTTGTTTCTTTAGTTCAGCCATCAGATTGGCAGATAGCAAAATGGTCTTTGGGAGATAGGAGCAGTGCCAGGGACCAGATTTATCACAAATTCAACATCCCGGTCAGGGGGCATTCCAGGTAGCTCATCCAGGAACACATCAAGAAAATCCTTTACCACAACTGTGGTTTCCATGGAAGATGCCTCCAACTTATTGAGGGTGATAAGATTAGAGGTGAAAAAATTTGCGACGAATTGGACCTCTTGTCCAACATTATTAGTTAGTTTTACTATTTTGGTGGCACAGTCGATTTGACGTTTATATTTAGTTAACCAATTCATACCTAGGATCACTTCAATTCCTCTTGAATTCATAACCACCAAGTCTGCCCAAAACTCGGTGTCTTAAATTTTTAGCTCAACCCTGGGGCTCATGAAGGTGGACCTCATGATTTTTCCCAGGTATTTAATTAGCATTGGATTCTTTGGTGCATCAGTTTTTAACTGGTGATTTTTGACAAAAGATGATGAGGTGAATGAATGCGTTGCACCAGAATCGAAAAATGCAGTGGCAGGAATTGCACTTATGAAAAACTTACCCATCACCACATTGGGATCGACGTGGGCGTCCTCAACAATGACGTGGTTCACACGTCCACGTCCAACAGCAGGAGCAGATCTTGCAAGTTGGAAGTTCCCGCGACCCACCCCAGAAGATGGGGGTCGTGGAGCGGCAGCCTTGCCTTAGGACTCAAGGAATTTTGTTGGGACATGAGCTGGCGTATTGACCCAACTGCTAGCAAGCATAGCACTTATGGTGGAGATATATTTCTTTTGTGGGAGGAGACTTGGGTGCGAACTGGTGGAGGTGGTAGAGGAGCAGGTCGCGACTGGACCCACTGGGTGCGAGGGCGAGGAGGGATGATGTGCCCATGATCGCGAGGGCGTTTGCTCTTGAAACGAGAACTCCTAGAGGAGTGGCTATCCTCCTAGGCCCTTCTCTTCTTTCGGGCGGCCAGGCACTGCCGGCGGTTCTCCTCTTGCTTAACTGCTCGGGCAAACATTTGCTTGAAAGTGGGAAACTTAGAGGACTCAATCAAGGCACGTATCTCGGGGCCCATGCCATTCTTAAAGAAATATATCTTATCTGCATCGCTCCTCACGTCCCTCAGGACATATTGAACCAAGTGTAAATTTGGTGAGGCACTCGTGCAGGATCATGCTTCCTTGCACTAGGGAGTGGAATTCACTACTTGTAGGCTCCTTAATACTTTTAGGAACATAGTTTTCTTCGAAGGCCTCAACAAACTCAGCCCACTTAATAGTATCAGGGTCATCATGGGCCTCACAGAACCTGTCCCACCAAGCGGCAGCAACCCCAATGAGCTGATGTGCTGCGCGCTGAACACTCTCAACCTCACCACATTGGAACATGATGAGCTTTTTCTCGATCTCCTTTAACCAATTCGCTACTTCCAAAGGGTCAGCAGAGCCAGCAAACTTAGGGGGATTGTCCCTAAGGAAGTCATTGATACGGGAACGAAAGGGAGGTGGAGCTGGTGTATGAGCAGGAGCGGAAGCTGGGGCAGGAGGATGATTCCGCTCTCGGATCAAGTCGCAGATCATTTGGAATTCCATCTGCATGACTTCTCAGGTGGTGGGTTCTTCATGAGGGGGTGGTGGAAGATGGTGGTTGGACTCGGCTTGATGCTCGGTGGAATTTTCGTGGTGGGATGGTTGGGATCTTGGTTCGGAATTTTGTGGAGAATTTGGCAGAGGAGCTGGCGGAGGAATAGGAGCAGAAGGAGGTTCTCCAACAGAAGGTTAATCCATGCGAATTGAGCGATCTTGCTCATGAGATTGGTCTGAAGCACTTGCTCGGCTCGGGGCACTTCCATGACTTCGGCCTCAGGCAACATCCCTTCTTCCAGACACTCGAGCAAGCACCATCTGATAGATAGGGGAGGAACGAGATAAGCATAAGGGGGATTACGTTTTTCATCCAAAACATGATTTTAAATATGCAATTACACCAAACAAGCACACCACTTAAGTAGTGTTATAGAGATACAACCAAAGGATGCGTACCGCAGTAGGCTGGTACGTCAATCCATGCATACGTGCTAGCCACGATACAGGGTACACAAGCTTGCACCAATGCAACTAATAGGAGTGGGTCCACAAAACACAACAGACAAAGATCAACCATGCAGCGAGGGAAACAACAGAGATCCAGCTGGGGAAACGCCTCATCTCAGCAAGGAATAGCTAGAGCTCGCTTGGCTTGGGCCGGCAGCGAGGACCCGGGGAGTGGCTTCCGGGCTTCTTCCCCATCGTCGGCGGTGGAGCAATGCGGCGTTCTTCAAGTTGGAGGGTGGAGAGCGACGGTGTGGCGAAACACCGGCGGGGCGACCTGTTAAAATAGGCGGCCGGGCGATTTTGAAACGGCATGGCGGCAGGGAAACAGGAGGAAGGGAAAGAGGGTCGGCTAGCACACAACGCAAGGTAGAGGGGTAAAGCAAAAGAATATACAGGAGGGTGTGCAACACTACGAGCCTACATCAACTCATAGTTAGACTCAAAGACGACCTCAGCGGGTTCTTCTTCTTCTTCTTCATCTTCATCTATGGGTAGGGCAAAGGTCCAGCCAGGCTGCGGGGGCCAGGTAGCAAGTGGGGTAAGCTGGCGCTCAGCGAGAGTGGGAGGAGGTGCAATGATACCCGACGGACCCAGGTTGAGCCTAAGGTCCCCAGGGTTAAGGCAAAAAGAGCACAGGAGTTGGTTGGCTCCTCCGACAAGTGGTAAGTGGAGGTACCAACGTCCTTCTTGGCAACAGGAGGGTGACTGGGGGTCTTGGAAGAAGAAGCAGTGGCAGCAACAGCAGCAACACGACGACGTTCCTTCTCGCGCTCCAGCTGGCGGATCCTCTTGTGAAGCACAACCTTCTCCAAAAGGTTGCAAGAATCACGCTTCTTGAGCTCGCGGTTCTTCCGGACTTGTTCCATTTGGCGGATTGTCTCGTAGGAGACATACAGCTCTCAACGGGTGAGAGTGTAAGCGTCGTCTAGAGACTTGACGAGCTCGTCGAGATGGAAGATAGTCGGGTCGGTCTTGCCTTTGGCTGAAGGGGCATGACCGAACAACTCGTTTGGCAAGCAAACATGGAAGTAACGGAATGAGGTGCGATTCGGTGTATAGCAAGGCGAGCGACGTCTTGGATGGTGTTGGAGCAGTTGACTCGAGTGGTGGTGAAGCGGAGATCTCCTTGGGTGAACGGTTGACCTGCGGGAGCGATAGTTATGGCAACCATCCAACACTTGCTACGCCCTAAAGCCAGTCGACTCTGATGCCACTTTTGTCAGGACCCGGTCTAATTGACCGAACCCTAATGTGCATACAGTACTAGTCCTAGAAGATCATGGCTGGCACACATAATTCAACAATAATGGTACATTGTCTTCGAGTACATTATTACAACATAGGGGACTAACTGTCCTAGAGATACAGAGTTAGACACACGGTGACGCAGGAGCCCAACATGGCACAATTTATTCTAGTGACTAGACTACTACACAGGCAAAGCGGCATGCAGGACACAACCTATTCGGCCTCATGCCGTAGCGAGCTACCACCATAATTCTCGGGACGGTGGCTTCGGCCCAATCCGCGCGGGCGGTCCATGGTAGGCCGAACCCAATCCATGACGCACGCTGATAGTACCTATCTCAAGATCAAAGCTTTTTCTCAATAACTTTTACTCAACTGAAAACCTTTTTGGAACCGGTTTTTTGAAAAGAAGAGCTACCACATGAACTATCCCGTCGCATGCTCATGACCGCGAGCACGTCAATCATCATAGTTTTAAGTATGCAGAGTGGGTATGCTTTACCCTCGAGAGGCTACGTACCCATAAGTGTTTCGCCACAATGCTGTTAGATTCAAACACCAACGGTGACCGCCGGGAGTATCCGCTAGGGTTTTTCGGCTAAGAACTAGGCCCATCCTATAACGGGACTCAAGGTCGTAGTGTAGTTTCATAGGACAAGTAGTCCTTAAACTACAAGAGAGATAATAATTTAGCCTCGTTTATCAAAGGGTTTTTTTCATCCATGCCATTATTAAATTGCATATATTCGGAACTGCCATTATTTAGTGCATATTCTTTAAAATGCCATTTCTTCTGCAACAAAACCTCAGCACTGCCATTTTCAGGTGTTTTGATGGATTTACAACTTATACAAAATCAAAATACCAAACAAAATACGTCCTGACATGTGGGGTCCGCATGTCATCCTCTCAACTTCATCTTCTTCCTCTCTTCATCTTCTTATTCCTCTCTCTCTCTTCCCCCTGGACCGAGCTTTCTCTCTCTTCTCTTCCCTATCTCCACGATCTGCCCCTCCACCGCCGGCGCGGAGTCGTCGCCCTCCCCGATCTGCCCATGCTCCATCACGGCGGTGCGCCGAGTCGGCGGCGGCGGCAGGCGGGCGGCGGCAGCATACATGCAGCGCGAGTGCAGCGGCTCTCCCGCGGACGACGGAGGAGGAGCTCATGGAGAGCGGCGGCGCCACAGGTGCTGCGGCGGCGGCGGCGGGATCACGGAGGAGAGACCGGCAAGGGGCGGTGAGCTAGCGCCGGCTTGCCCCGTAGCTCCGGCGAGCTGCGGCGGCGGCGGCGGCTCCGCGCCGACGGTGGTGGGGCAAATCGGGGAGAGAGGGAAGAGAAGAGAGAAAGGGAGGAAGAAGGTGGGAGGAAGAAGAAGATGGGGAGAGCATGACAGGTGGGGCCCGGCTGTCAGATACGTATTTCTCTGTATTCCATCGGTGTATGTGTTAAAAATACAAAGAAGGGCTCGAGAATGGCAGTGCTGAGGTTTTGTTGCAGAAGAAATGGCATTTTAAAGAATATGCGCTAAATAATGGCAGTTCCTAATATATGCATCTTAATAATGGCATGGATGAAAAAAAAACCCTTTATCAAAACGGTACCTTCTCACACCAAACCGGCAAAAGTCTCTTTCTAGTCAGATGATTTTTAGGGGAGAGATAAATTTATTATCTTTCAACCATGGCATCGCTCTCGATGCTTCAGTCTTTCGCAAAGAATTTTCTTAAACCTTTCTCAATCCTTTTCTCTTCACACGATTTATTTCACACACAAGAATTATAGCGTCATTTTGATAACATTATTTTATGCATTTTTCCTACCATCAATGGAATGTATATACACAAGACTAATAGTAAGTACTTAAGGTTTAAACCTATCACTAGTCTTACCATGATTCATTAGGTTGCATAACTAGTTGCTACCAAATACGATATTTTTAGTTTTAATTTAGCATGCAAGTTTTCAATATCTAATAAATCATTTTGAAAACAAAGCACAAGGCTCACAGTATGATCAAAGAGACTTGCCTTGGTCAGAAGATGGGTAGGAGCAACCGACGACGTCGGACAGGTCTAACGCTCCTTGAGCTTCTAGCCACGCGGACAGCACATACAAGATAGTACAATCATCTATCAGACAGGGAAATATTTTTATGCGATTTTGTTTAAAAATAATGCATGAAAGAAATACGCATGGAAATTTTATGCATGTACATGAAATGATAGACTCTAAGCCTTTAATAAATTAAGGTGCCATACCTACATGCATGCACAACCATTTTATATTTTTATATTTTTAATAAATCAAGTATATGCATTGAAAAAATATTTTTCATCATTTTTCTAAAGTTTTTGAAAACCATTCGTTATTTGTTATTTAATGTAAAATGATTAGCTCAGTTTTTATTGTTACAAGTCTTAATAGAAATTGAGAATAATTGAATTTTGGGTTAAATTTATGTGTGCGCTTTCAACTCTGAAAAGCGTATTCTGATTAAATACGTTTCCGCTTATCCAAGAGACACCTATCCTCACACTAGCACCAATATCAAAGCAAGCTTTCTTCTACCTCTAGCCATGCATGCAGGCAACACACAACACGTACAAGGCAACGCCATTAGTGCTCGGAGGAGCTCGGCTAGCCGGCTGTGGTGACCTCCATTTCACAAACCGACTGCGAAAATGGATTCCTCTCTACTTAGCGCTTCCAAAGAGACCTATAGTTGTGGTTTTTCGACGATGGCTACAATGCAACCTTCCTAGCTGCTAGCACGGATGCCATGAGAGGTCTAACAAGAATGGAACTTGCAGGGAAGACTACAACAACACACCGGGATGAGCTTCCCACGACCATATGCACCTAGAGGTGCAGACAGTGCGGAGGCTTACCGAGGTGGCGAACCGGGCGCTACGGCTGCAGCTTTCTTCTCGACTTGGTGGTGCTCCGGGCTTCTACGGCGCAATGGTAGGGAGGGAGAGAGGAAGCAAGCAAGGAAGTGATTGTAGGAAACCTAGGTCGAGGGGGGGTGAATCGGACTCCTAATTCAAATTTCAACCTTGTTTAGTCTGGTTTTTACCCAAGCTACCGATGAAGTCCTATTATCTAGATGCGGAAGCGCTGGCACAATTAATCAACAGGAAGGGTGGCTCAATGGCTCACACAAGCAATGCACAATTAAGATAATGCAAGAGACGAGGAGACGCAAACCGAGTTGTTTACCGAAGTTCGGTGCTCAACACATGAACACATACGTCTCCGTTGAGGAAACTTCTCACACAGAGAAGTCGGGACTCTCTTGTCCATAGCCCTCAATCCACTCGAGGTAGCTCTTCACCAACACATGGTAGGCGAGCTCCAAACATTCACACAAGACAAGTTCTTCCACACGCTGAAGCTCCTCGCACCTGCTGTAACATCCTCATTTTTGAAAAATCAAAAAAACTCATGCATGTGCATTTCATCTAAATTATTTTGTGCATTAAAAATAATTTAAAACCCAAAAATGAGTTTGTTACTTATTTATTTCAGAAAAACATTTCTAGTTAACTAGAAATTGATCCTTTCTTCCGAAAATTATTCCGGCTTTATAAAAATTTGGCAAAATTGTGAAATTAATTGTAAAATGAATATAATTAAATAATAAAATATTTTATGTGGAAAAATAATTTCATAAAATATTTATTTAATGTTTTAACCCTTGTTTTAGCATTTGTGCTTAGAGGAAAAATAGGAAAAGTATCTAGGAATTCTTGGGCCCACTTGTAAGCCTCCCTAGACCTGTCCCCTACCTTCCCCATGCTGTACAGGCCGATAATTTTCGCAGCTACCTTCTCTTCCCTCTTGAAAACCCACTCCAAGCCTCCTAATGGCCATGCTTAGTGCCCATTTGATGCACCACTCACCCATCATGCAAGCCATTGATGATCTTCAGTTACTAGAGGGTGAATGCACCAGTTTCATCCCATTTTTCGCAGCCAAACCTCTCCATCTCCCTCTGTTCTTCCCTATAAATTCCCACACCCGAGCTCTTCCCTCTTCCTTTTGTTCTCTCCTTCGATTGGAGCAGTGGGTAAGATTTCTTGCTAATTTCTTGCCGCCATGACCTACCTTGACATTTCTGTGAATCTATTTTGCCTTGGAACCGCAGGAGACGACCACCGGAACGCCGCCGATTGGACGCCGGAGCCAAGAATCGTCCGGGCGCCGCCAAGGTATCTTGGCGACGAATCCATCGTTGTCGTGCGGTAAAAGTCCGATTCATCTCTCCAGAAGCATCCCCATGGAGTCTAGAAGGTTTCCCCTCGTTCAATTGGGCCGGAGCCGACCTCGCCGGAGCTCCTGCCGTCCATTCATGGCCGCCGCGCCGCCTCTGTGCCGCGTCGCCGCCTCGGTCCTTCCAAGCCTAAGCCGCCGCCACCATCGCTTTCCCCGAGCCGATTAGAAGCCGCGCCGCCTTTTACCCTGTCCCCAGCGCCGCCAATCGCCGCCGCCATGAGTAGGTCAGCGCCGCCGCCTGAAGCCGCTGCGCGTTGTCATCGGCCAAGGCCATCGCCGCCGTTAAGCGAAGTCCGCCAGACCGCCGACCCCCTCCGCCGCTTCGCCGTGCCGTCCCCTGAGCGCCGCCGCCCGTCACAAGATCCTCCTCGAGCCACAACCAGAGGTTGAAGAAGCCAAAGATGGGCCGGCCCACTTGTTTTTCCAATTTCGTGATTTTTCAGGAAAAGGCTGAGAATTTAAATAATTTTTTAAAATTATCTGTAGCTGATAAAAATGTGAAACCAAATTTTTCAGGTTCTTGCCAAAATCTAGTATTTTACTTCCAAGTTTGGTTCTGTAACTATACATATTAATTGTTTTATGATTTATTGTTTAACTAGACTTGTAGCATTTTTAATAAATACATTTCTGGTCTAAAAATTGTGAAACTAATTTTAGAAATTCTTTTGACCAGAAATAAACCTGCTGTAAAATTGTCATATGCATTGCATTCATCTATTTTGGATTTCAAGCATTGTTGAATTTATTACCGTTATCGTCGTACGTTAGGATCGGGCGACGAGGAACGTTTCGCCGACGCACCGAGGGGGTGTGTCCACTGTACTAAAGAAGGCAAGTGCTGAAACCTCACTTCCTACTGTTTTTCAAATATTTGTTAGCGATTCTCAAATTATGCATGTATAGTTGACCTTAGAAAACCTGTATTTAGTTAGAGTAGCTACCCCGATAAATTTAATTGTATTATAGCCCAAACCTTGTCGCCCTAGAAATTGCATGATTAGATATGTTGTTATTATGGCCTCCTTGAAAATTAGGTTTTGCGATACTAGAAATGCTTAGACTCGCTTGCCCCAACTAATACCTATTTAAAATTAAAAAACCGATGAAGTGCATGTATTTAAAAAGCGACAACCGGTGTTGTCCTATTTGCAAATGGGAATAGATAATAGCGGGGAGCTATTGGGATAAAAGAGTTTTAGCAAAACCTGATTTGGGGTGGCTGGATGCAAGGTGGTGTGCATTATGCTGAGGCCAATGTTGCACGAGATCGGGTCCAGTGCGAGATCCACTCTGATTCCCTAAGGACCGATTCCTTGAGGTAGTCGAGCTAAGTACTACAGATGCACCATTGAGTGCCTGATGGGCAGGCCCAGCTTAGTAACTTTGGAATCCTAATTGATGCCCAGAGGGTGGGAGGACTATTCTCGCGTGGCTCTGGTCCTGGGTTGTACTATTCGCGTGGTGCCTCTGGTACAATCCGCAGGCAGTTGTTGTGGTACTATTCACCTGGTGCCTCTGGTACCACAAGGTCAAGAGTTCTTTGGGAGCGGGTTCAATTAGGAGGAAGATTGCCGAAAGCCTTGTCGGGAGGACCTTATTTTTGGGATGATTCATGTCTCGTGGGTAAAGCGCGCAACCTCTGCAGAGTGTACAACTATCATGATAGCCTTGCCCGAGGTTAAGGGCGGACGACGGGGAGCTGCCTCTTTGGTAAAGTTTGTTTTGATTTTCAAAATGTTTTTCAAAAGAGATTTGTTTTATTCTCCTCACAGCAGGGAACTATGAGTGATGGGAAAAATTGGTTTAATAATACACATTTAAATACAAATTGGGAATCTATGCCAAAGGGGATGAATACACACAAAATATGCAGGTTTTCGCCACCTGGGACGGCTAGAGCCGGCTTCCGCCATCCCGGGTGGCGAAAGCCAGTGGCTTCGGCCACCCCCCACGGCGGAAGGCACCGGCGCTCGTCACGTGTCCAGGCGCTCCCTCCCGCGCGCACCGGCGCTGCTGCTCATACCGGCGCTGCTGCCCTGCTGTGCTGTGCGTTCGAATGCGTGTCTGATTGCTGTATTTGGCGCCAGCTGCATTGGATTATGCTGGTAGTTGCACCATGCGAGGAAAAGAGACGAGGTGCAGGTGGTGTGCGGTCATTCAATGCTGCCATGCACCCGTCTCATCCTTTCTGCCACGAGCATTTGTACTTGTTTAATTAGCACACCATTAATTAGTGAGTACACCACGAGTAATAAATGACATATTTAAAATAATATGACGCACACTTCGCCTATAAAAGCTAGGGGGGTTCCCAGTTCGCTACACACACTTCTCATTGCCCTACACACACTTCTCATTGCCCTGGTGCTCACTGAGCCTCTGCTGGTTTTGATTTATGACTCTCATCACCGAGGGACTCTCGTGTTTTTATATTTTTGTCACTATATGCTGCATCTGAATGTGCATGCCGGTGTTGGTACGTGGAGTGGAAGGCGAAACAACCTACTAAAAGAGTGTTCGCTGCAAAAATTTTAACAAGGTATGCATTTTATTGAACTGACATGAACATACGTGATGATTTTGTAGAGATTAGTAGTTATGTTGAGAAAATTTAGAGTAGTTGTAAGAAAATATTAAGGGTAGTGCTATTTGGAGGTATTGAACTGAATATTTAATGCTTGCTATTAAAATTTGTTACGAGGATATGATGTATTAATCGAAGGGGGAACGATACATGAACTCGTACCATAGGTGTGTAGTTTTACAGCTTGATAGTTCATGTGAAATAATTAAGGAAATAGGAAAAAGTATAGATTACCCCCTTGAACTATTGCAAAAGTATAGAATACCCCCCTGAACTCTAAAACGGATAAAATACACCCTCCAACTATTAATACCGGTTAGAAAAGGACCCTAAACTTTTATGAGGTATAGATTACCCCCCTGGAACAAGTAAGTTGGTATTTCAAACAAAAAAATTCAGAAAAAATCTAAAAAAACCAAAAAAAATCTTAAAATATTCAAAAGGCCATAAAAAAATCTTAAATAATAAATTAAAAAATAATCATAATATATTACTTTTTCCTTTTTATTATGAAAAACCAGAAAAAATCTTTCTTCCTTAAAAAATATATATTTTTATTGACTAATGAATTACATGGTCACCATAAAAGGTAATGCCTGTGTTTAATTACTATATGAGGTAATGCCTGTGTTTAATTACTATATGAGGTAATTTCCTTTCGTTTCATCTCGGATGGCTAAACCCAGGTTCAAATCTCGAATGTCCAAAAGATGTCACATACTTTTTAAATATTGAATTATATCGTAGCTACCTCAATGGAAAACAATCCTAAATTTAGACATAGACATGGTTGAAATTTCTTTTAATTTCATCCAATAAATACATTTTTCCGTAAATGCTTCAAATAAATATAATAATCCTAAAACTAAAATATGGCTACCTCTTTTTAAGATTTACAGAAAATGTTACAACACTATACGTATAAGACAATTAGAGTGTTACTTAAAACTAGACATCAAAATAACTAATTGCCTGAAAATAAGTTGTGCTATACTTTCCCAATTTTGAATTATAAATGTATTATTACACCAATTTTTCTGAAAAAGGATGTTGCTGCTCTCAGATCTGCAATGGAGGCAATTGAACTGCGGGATACTGATTCTAGCTATCGTTACACCATAATGACAGAGGTTCACAAATTAATGCAAAAGTATGAGAAGAAGAAAATGAGCTTAAAATATGCTGCTAAAGCCAGCAAGTTCAAAGTGACAAAAGCAGTAGTAGCAAAAAATAATCGGCGATTGGAAACACAGCGAGACCGACTGCCATGTTAAATCTTAACTAGCCCTTTTGGCACCATTCTATCCTAAGTACTTGAGCCTGGTATGAATTGTTGCTGTTGTGGTTCATTTACGATGGCAGCATTGAATGACCGCACACCACCTGCACCACGTCTCTTTCCCTCGCATGGTGCAACTACCAGCAGAATCCAATGCAGCTGGCGCCAAATACAGCAATCAGGCACATTCCAACGCACAGCACAGCAGGGCAGCAGCGCCGGTGCTTGGGAGGGAGCGCTGGACACGTGATTTAGCGCCGTGCCTTCCACGTGGGGGGGGCGAAGCCAGGGCTTTAGCCACCCGGGATGGCGGAAGCCACCTAGGATGGCGGAAGCCGGCTCTAGCCATCCCGGGTGACGGAAACCATGTATATTTCGTGTATATTCATTTCCTGTGGCATAGATTCTCAATTTGCATTTAAATGTGTATTATTAAACCAATTTTTCCTGAGTGATGAGGGTATAGGTTCATGGCGGGGAACCATGATCTAGCCACTTGGGAAAAATTTTGGCTGCGGCCAAAGGAAAGAAAAGAAATTGAAAACAAAATATTTATTTTAAATCACGTTTTTCCTCATGTTTCAAAATATAGGAAAAACCTTTGAAAAGCCGGCTTTATGCAAAATAACCTTACCATTCCTTTGGAGCCTTAGTTGCATTTAGTCAGCTTCGCTTGTTGAGTATTCGCATACTCACCCTCGCCTTTCATGCGGGGCTGCTCATTCCAACGAGCAGGTGTTGGACCATCGGAGGAGAATCCGGAGGAAGAGTACTATGAAGACGATGGATTCGCTGGTGGGATTCAGGATGAAGACTTTTAGCTATGTAAGCGCTGCTCTCTACAGTGTGCCTGTGGAGTTGGGACTTTCGCTCGTGTTTTATGTTTTAATAATGTGATTGAAGACTTCCGCTGCAGTGTTTTGTAAAGGCCGTAGTGCCTAAGACTTATTGTAATAACGCCATGTTGGCGAGTATTATGATGTAATGGTTTTTCTGCGCTTATGGTTGTGATCCAAGAGCTGTAAGTTGTGTGTTCAAGCTATGTGATCTAGGGACTTGAACGGATAAAGCACAATAGGGACTCGACTCCATTTTCGGGTCCCGACACCCGCGGCGATGACACACGGCTCCGACCCCCGACATAGGGAGGGTTTTGTACATAACCTTCAACGGATGAAGGCAACGCACCTCCGACACACGGAAGTGACCCCCGACACACGGAGGATTTCGATTGATGTGGTCGTTCGGTTGATGAAGCCCGTGGCGTGACGACGATCTCTCCGGCTACGAAGTCCCAAGAGCACAAAATTGGAGACCGTCTCTCACCACTACCCCTTCTCTTCCACCATGGAAACTAGGGTAAGAACACCATGGGAGAAGGGGGCAGGACTTGGGGATGGATGAGAGGAGGTAGGGGCACCTTCTTCTTCCTCTTCCTCTCTTCCTCTCCCTCTATCTATCCTTCAACCTCTCAAGCACATGGAACCCAAGGTGGAGGTGGGAACCGTGGGAGGAGCTCTCTAGGGTGGCTAGGGCAAGGGATGGCTGCTAATGAGGCTCTCTCAAGTTTCCCCCGAGCTAGAGGCTCCAATTTATACCCTAAAGGCGAAAAACCCTTAGAATAGACGGCCCGGATTGAATTTCTCGTGTGCAGTAGGACCCAGTCCGATGACCGTAGGACCCGGTCCGATGAAGTGTTTCACCTTGGGAATGACCTGGTCGGACCCGGTCCGACGGTGGTCGGACCCAGTCCGACATAAGGGTTGCATTTTAGGGACCTAGTCGCTAGGAACCTACGGCCTGGTCGCGACCCAGTCCGACGGTGGTCGGACCCGGTCCGACAGTAGGGTTGCAATTTGAGTAACTTAGCCACTGACACACTCATCCATCAGACCTAGTCCGACGGCCGTCGGACCTAATTTTTTGCATCCCACTACGTTTTGGCTATCCCTTTTCTCCCTTCATGTCTCGCCTAAGGTTTTGTGCCATGTGTTGTCGACTTGTGAACTTGGCGGGAATATTTGGACACTTAGGCGGAAAGTTTTGCGTCCATTGGAAATATCTGGCTTTGAGACTTGGCGGCTACGAAACTCCGGACAGCTGGCTACCCCTGGAGTCTCCTGGACCTATCCCAAACTCTCTCAAAGACGAACGAGGATAAGAGACTGGAAATGTGCTCAGTGGGACCCTGTAGCCAGAGATACGACGATCGGCAGGCATGTTGTCTCTAGGCTACACACACGCAAAAAATCAAAAGAACTAGGAAACAAATATCCTTAATCTTGGCGTGATCCAGCTGTACAGCCCAGTTGCCATCAATTACCAAAATCGTTCAGCCCATGGGAAGCTTGATCTTACAATCTCCCCCTTTTTGGTAATTGATGACAACACCTGCAAATCCAACATGACAAGGCACAAATACAATCTCTGGTGCAATGGGTTAGCTCAAAACATTGCATGCCAACAAAACACAAATACAAGAGACTATGCCAATAAATAGAGTGAAATGTACGTATAGACACGAGCTCCCCCTAAATCAATGCATACCACTTGAGAGTACCATCACAAGGAGCAAAGCATCTCCATCCTAGGAGCAAAGCATCTCCTAAGTCTACCACTTGTAATAATGTAACTCAAAGTCAATTCTCCCCCCTTTGCATCTCAAAACATTCCAATGCCCAATGTGTTTCGAAAACATGGATTTGCAATTATTTCTCTCCCTTTGGCATCAATGACCACAAAGTAGCAAAACATGAGATTAACAACAAATTAAGAGCTTTGGAGGTTATACTAGTGTAAGCACGCCCACAAGTCTACCAAATCTAGCCATCTCAAGGTCACAATGTCACAAGATCAACTAGAGCACTATTGTTAGATGTGTAATTCAAGTTATTATGACCTAAAGCAAGTATAAGATGAACAATAGCTAGAAGTATCAAGAGTTGCTCTAAAATCTCAAAAGGGACACATGATGCACCATAGCAGTAGAAGATGCACTCCAAACTACACATGCTATCACCGAGCCTATTTGAGACTAAATCATCTTGGTTGAGCTCATTTGGAAAACTTTCACATTTTGCACTTTGTATTTTCTCAAATTTATCATGTCTCAAGCCATAGGCGACGCCATCCGGCATGACACTGAAGATGAACGTCTTGGTCATCCAAAACTTCCCCTAAGTTCATGCTCAGTGCCATGGCAAGCTATCTCATCGAGGAAGCATTGGTGAGACATGTATGACCATTTGTGGCCTTATTCACATTTTAGCATATTTTGTAAATTCGGCTCAACATTTTCTCAAAGTTGCTCAATTTAGCGAAGTAAAGACATGTGCAAAATGGAAGAACACAGTCTAGATTTAGAAGCACATGGTCAACCAAAGAGTTTAGAGCAATCAAATAAGACTAGAAGGTATAGTCCTCCTAACACATGCTCATGACTTCCAATTGTATGATATATTGAGTTAAGCACAAGTTGAGCTAGTGACAAGGTAAACATATGCTATAGCTATCAAATTCATGTGATGAACATATAGGCAATGAATTAACATCAAGTATAACAAGCAAAGTACCTAAATGCTCAAACTGGCTTCAAAAGATTTGCAATGAATGACATAGCTGCACAACCGACTCAGGCAATGTTTGACTTGTCTAAAATATTCAACTCATTTCTCAATTTGCAGAATCGTGCCTCATCGAGTGGCTTGGTAAAGATGTCGGCAAGCTGGTCCTCCATCCGCACGTGTTCAAGCACAATGTCGCCCTTCGCCACATGGTTCCGAAGGCAATGGTGACGGACATCAATGTGCTTGGTCCGTGAGTGTTGGACCGGGTTGCACGCTATCTTCACCATACTCTCGTTGTCGCATAGGAGAGGCACATGATCAAGTTTAAGCCCAAAATCAAACAATGATTGTGTAAAGTAAAAAAGTTGTGCACAGCAACTCCTTACCGCTATATACTCAGCCTCTGCAGTAGATAGCGCCATAGAGTTTTGTTTCTTGGACGTCCATGACACAGGACACCTACCCAAGAAGTGACATGCTCTGGAAGTACTCTTGCGATCAATCTTGCACCCGGCATAATCTGAGTCAGAATAGCCTAGGAGTTCAAACCGCGCACCTTTCGGGAACCAAAGGCCTAAACTAGGTGTCTGTTTTAGGTATCGAAAGATTCGTTTCACAGCAGTCAAATACATTTATCTAGGGGAGGCTTGAAATCTAGCGCACATGCACACAC
This sequence comes from Raddia guianensis, assembly GCA_036346415.1. Classification (NCBI taxonomy): domain Eukaryota; kingdom Viridiplantae; phylum Streptophyta; class Magnoliopsida; order Poales; family Poaceae; genus Raddia; species Raddia guianensis. Next base: position 41,149,081 of record CM070539.1, read on the forward strand.
TAAACATGATGTCCGGCCTAGATGCAATCAAATAGAGCAAAGCATCAATCATCAAACGGTAAAACTTTTGGTCGACATGTTTACCTTCTTCGTTGAGGTCGAGGTGGCAGTTCGTCCCCATTGGTGTCTAGATTGGCTTGCAGTCACTCATGTTGAAACGCTTGAGGAGGTCGTGGATGTACTTTCCCTGACATATGAATGTCCTGATCTTGAGTTGCTTGATTTGAAATCCCAAGAAGAAGTTCAATTCGCCCATCATTGACATCGCAAACTACTTGCTCATCATGTCGCTGAACTCTGTGACCAAGAACTCATTTGTGCTACCGAAGATGATGTTATCTACATAGACCTAGCATAGGAACAGATCCCCATCCACCACCTTAGTGAATAGAGTCGTGTCGACCCTTCCGACCGTGAATCCCTTGCCAACAAGAAAATCCCTTAGCCTCTCATACCATGCCCAGGGTGCTTAATTGAGACCATACAAAGCTTTCGACAGTTTGTACACATGATCAGGGTGCTGTTGGTCCTCAAAGCCTGGAGGCTGCTCAACATACACCAATTCCCCAATATAGCCGTTCAAGAATGCACTCTTAACATCCATCTGTCTAAGCACAATGTTGTGACATGTTGCAAATGCCACAAGCAATCTAATAGCATCTAATCGTGCTACTGGAGCATAGGTGTCTCCACAATCTACTCCCTCGATCTGTGTGAAGCCTTGAGCCACAAGTCTAGCCTTATTGTGCACCACCACTCCAAACTCATCTTGCTTGTTTTTGAATACCCACTTGGTGCCTATCACATTGTGGTCTTTTGGCCTCTCAACCAGCGTCCAGACTTGGTTCCTCTCAAAGTTGTTCATCTCCTCATGCATCGCATTGATCCAGTCTGGGTCACTCAGTGCCTCTTCCACTTTCTTTGGCTCAAGCTCAGACACAAACGTCGTGTGCTCACAGAAGTTTGCCAAAGCAACAACCTCACTGACGCTGGCTGTCCTTGACGTTGTTTGCACACCTTGAGTCAAGTCCCAATCACTTGATCAACTAGATGATCACGAGCAATGGTGTGATGGGCCTTGATCAACTGAGGTGGTAGCTCGACTGACTGTGCATCTGGCTCACAAGCTGTTTCTGCCTCTGAAATTGGCTCCACACTTGAGCTATCTTGAGGCAAAGCTCTCTCTGAATCTGGCACTTGCACATGTGTGGGAGGTGATTGGACTGTCTCATTCTCTTTTGGAACCTCAACTGGCCTCACATCTCCAGCTGGTATCTCCTCCATTGCCCTTACCAACTGCTCACCATCCACATCATTCAAGTTCTCATGCTCTACTTAGCTTCCGTTAGACTCGTCAAAATTGACATCGCAGCTCTCCTCAATCAAGCCACTGGACTCATTGTACACTCTGAAAGATGATCCCCTGGCTGAGTAACCCAGAAAGATCCCAGTGTCGCATCTGCTCTGGAACTTGTCCAAGTGCTCCCGCTTTTTCTTGATGTAGACCTTGCAGCCAAAAACCCTAAAGTAGGAGACATTGGGTCGTCTTTCCATAAGCAGCTCATAGGATGTCTTCTTCAGGAGCTTGTGAAGATACAGCCTGTCGATGCGATAATAGTCAGGTTGATCGCTTGACCGAGCAATGATGTGAAGTCCTGTATTCATCTAACATTGTCTTCGCCATCTCAATGAGCGTCCTGTTCTTCCTCTCAACCACCCCATTTTGTTGAGAAGTGTAGGTGGCTGAGAACTGGTGATCAATGCCTAACTCATCACCGAACAACTCAACAGAAGTGTTAGTGAATTTCGTTTCATTGTCACTTCTCACCTTCTTGAGGGTACAATCAAAAACATTTTAGGCTTTTTTTACAAACTTTTTGAAAACATCTTCAGTTGGAGTTTTGTCAGGTAGAAAGAAAACCCAAGTGTATCGGGAGAAGTCATCAACAATGATCAAGCAATAGAGATTTCTCCCGATACTCACATAGGTTGTTGGCCCAAAAAGATCCATGTGTATAAGCTCGAGAGGTCGAGATGTAGACACGACATTCCTGGCAGGGTGTGAGCTTGCCACTTGCTTGCCGGCCTGACAGGCACTGTAAAGTTTGTCTTTTTCGAATGTCACATCTTCCACCCCAAGAACCAACTCGTTTTTAAAAAGTTTCTTCAAATTTGCCATGCCGACATGTCCAAGACGCCTATGCCAAAGCCAACCAAGAGAGACTTTGGCGACAAGACAAGTCGAGACAGATGCAGCAGGCTCATTAAAGTTGACAAGAAACAAATTTTCAAACCGAAAGCCTTTGAACACAAGTTTTTCATTTTTGTCGAAAACCAACAAGCCCTCAGGTGAGAAATTACAGTGGAACCCCAAATCACATATTTGGGAAACAGAGAGGAGGTTATAGCTCAAAATTTTCACTAGTAGCATATTGTCAATTGAAAGATCTGAAGAAATTGCTACCTTTCCAACTCCAAGAACCTTGCTCTTGCTTCCATCTTCAAAAGTGACCTTGGGGGAATCTTGCCATCTTTCCCTAGTGAGGTGAACAACCGGGGGTTGCCGGTCATGTGTTGGGTGCACCCGCTGTCGATGATCCAATGGCATCCTCCACTCCGGTAGTTCACCTGTCATGAGAAAAGAACACATATGTGACTCAGGGAACCACACAGGAGGTCCCTGAGGCTTAGCCTTCAAACCAGAAGCATCAGGAGCAAACCGATCAATCAATGACCTAGGCACCCAAACATGTGTCTTGTACTCATTCTCAGCCTTGAGCCCAACAAATCTAGCAGTCACTCTACCTTGGGAATTTTTCTTTAGTAGGTAGTGATCATACAGCTCAGCATGTGCTCTTGAGAATCTTGCCTGTGTGTGATTGGGATTGTTGCGATTTTGGTTCCTAGGAGGATTTGTCCTACCATTGTTGCGCCTAGAACTGCCATTCCAAAAGTTTTACCTAGGTGAATACCAAGTGTTGTACCTAGAAGCATGCCAAGTGTTGTAGCGCATTTGAGGTTGCCATGTGGAAGAGTTATAGTGTCTAGCATGTCCTTGCCATGTGTTGTGCCCATTGTGCATCCTAGAAGCATTGTTGCTATTGTGCAAGTTGTTACCATGGCTATTCTGAGTTTGATTCTTCTTCTTCTTGGGGTAGGCATGATAGTAACTTTGCCTCATGGTAGATGCTCGAGGAACACTTGATTTCTTCCTCCCTTTTGGCTTCTCTGGGGTAAAACCCAAGCCACCCCTTTGGGAGGGTTTTCTTTGTTACTTGAGCATCTTGTCCAAGGTCAAGCTATCCTCATAATATTTTCCAAGCCCCATATCAAACTTATCAAGTTTAGTCTTCAACTCGGCATTTTCAATGGTGAGCTCCCTAGCAGCAAGTGCAAATTTGCAATTATCAGGTGTACACACTAATGCATTGCTAGAGGAACCGCTAGAAGTGGAAGCCAACACATTACAATCATGGGCAACATCAGGAGAATCAAGATTCAAATCAACAACAGGTGCAATTGCAACAGAAGTGACAGGCATAACACAAGCAACATCCAGAGCATCAGCAGGTGGAGTATCAACTAGTTGAGCAAGTGGCAAAGCAACTAACTCATCATTTTTAGCCAGAAGTGTCTTATGGTTTGCCCTAAGCGTATGATATATACTCACGAGATTGTCTAGGGATTCATTCAAAGCATCGCGCTCTTCTTCTAGCACATTGCACTTAGATGATAAGCATTTGTTAGAGCCTAGCAAAGTGTCGTGCTTAGATTCTTAGCTATCACATCTAGTAGCAAGATTCTTACACTTAGTTTGCAATGCCATCAAGGTTTTACCAAGCTCTAGATTCTTAAGTGTCTCTTTTTTATAACGCTCACAAGCTTCCCTAAGACAATCACGCATGCCTTCAACATCCACATCAGAATCAGAGTTACTCACCTCGCTATTAGGTCGAGCTGTCAGGCACTTGGAAGTGCCAGTTGGAGTTAGTGAAGACTTTACCGATGTAGAGGAAGTAGTGGAAAAAGACCCATCATCATCAGAGTACCACTCTCGAGGCTCAGCAACCGCTGTGAATCATCTTGGAGCGAAGACTGGAGGAGGAGGCACAGACTCAGCTATCGTCATGGTGGCCAATTCTTGATTAGCTGACTCATCATCTCCTGAAGCTGACGTGTCGCTGGAGCTGTCATCGGTTACCCATTCACCCACAAAGGCTAGCCTCTTGCCTTGTGAGGAGCGACCCTTAAACCCTGACTTCTGGGGATTATTCTTCTTGTTGTCATTCTGCCTCGGCTTCTCGCCATTGCCCTACTCCTTTCCTTTGTCCTTATACTTGGTATTGCCCTTCTGGGGACACATTGAAGCGATGTGTCCCTTCTCCTAACACTCATAGCATCGGTATGATGCATGGGTGTTTCTGCTCATTCTCTTCTTGCCTCCATAACCATTTTCTACTCATGAACTGGTCAGCTTGCTTCATGAACAAGCCAAAGTGTTGGAACCCATCCTCGACCTCATCCCAGGTCATCTCACCATCATCCTCACGTTGACTTGACTTGTGGCCACTCATCTTGGATCCACTGGTCTTGAGGGCGATCATTTGATTCTTTGCTGTAGCAGAAGAATTCTCAGGATCATTGAGGAGCATCATCTCATGCACGGTGATCTTGCTAAGCAAAGCTGTGGGTGCCAGGTTCTCTACATCACCACTGTTAGTGAGATAGGTGATGATGTCACGGTAGTCTTTCTTTGGGAGGATCCGCAGCATTTTCCTGCACACTTCATCATTTGCAACAGTGTGACTGAGCCCCTTAAGCTTGTTAAGGATGAGGTTAAGCCGAGTAAATATAACATTCACATTTTCATTTGGAAGCATTTTGAATTGATCATACCCCTCCTTGACAACCACTAGTCTACCCTCCTTAAGAGCTGAAGTGCCCTCGTGAATCTCAATGAGTGTGGTCCATATCTCGTGTGCACTAGTGAGATTGCTAACTCTATCAAAGACCTCCATGCTCAAACCACAAAACAAAGCGTTCATGGCCTTAGCATCGGTCTCTAGGAGTTTGGTTTGTGCGGGTGTGGGAGGTATATCATCAGTGAGTGTGACACCATGAGGAGACTCTACGACCTTCCAAACATCTATTCCCATGGCCTGGAGAAATACTTTCATGGGCAACTTTCAAAAGCTAAAATTAGTGCCACTAAATAAAAGAATTCTATTGGCGGCTACTGTTGGCGATTCTTACGCTGAAAGAAATTAACCCGCAAGCGGACGGATATCGCTTGTAGTTTTCACCAGGAGTATTTCTAGAGTTATCGAATCCACAGGGAATGAGGGTTTCAAAGAGATAATCCTCTATATCTTAATTATTTAAAATACCAGCCAGTCTAGGTAACGGGGGTTAGGATAAATAAAAAGACCGGGACACACACACACGATAAATATTCACACCAATAAAGAGAAAGCTACACTAGCTAGATAGACAGTTGGGAGGACAACGAGACAAGTTTAATAAGTTCACAATGTCGTGTGATTCAGTTTAATTGAGCGAGCTTAGGGTAATCAACTAGTGGTCCACTTGATATTCGTCGTCGGAGCTCGGACACTCACTACCACCCGCTATCCTGAGTTGGAATCCCGAATGGTTATGATCGTTTCGATTTGGCTCTACTGGTCCAAAGCCAGACGTTGTGGGTTACGCACGAGATAATAAGTATCTACAGATCGATAGGGCTGTGACCACCTACCACATATACGTGGGCCCGGGTGTAAACCGAGTTAGTCCTAGTCTTAGACACCACGTCTGCGACTATTCCTAATCAATCTTCCTCAGTACTAAAAGAAGTTGATCTAGGTTCAATGCCTGGCTCTAACAGTATATGAGTGAGAACCTAAACTGATTCCAGACGAATATAAGATACCGGTAAAGCAAATCTACACAACTCATTTATGCAGATATACTCAGCTCAAATAAAGTTCAACACTATAGCAATGAATGAAGTAATCTCACTAATTGAAACAATTAGGAAAGGGTACAAGAGCTATTACCCGAATTCCCGAAGACACTTCCAGAACTCCGAGCGTCAGCTCGACTTGACTCTAACTCCCAAGTTCTACTAACTAAGAGCTACTCTACAAAGTGGAATGAGAATGTGAAAGTGTTGTGTGTTGTGTAAATGAAGGAGATCACCTCCTTTTATAGGCTACCGTGACCAATGAGGTGCTGACACGGCTAGGGACAGGTGTCACAAGGTCCTTGCTGAAGGGGCAATCCGAAGAGGCGAAGAGGTGGGTCGGCCGGCCCGCCTTATGTTGATCCTGGCCCTCCAATTTGGCTAGGATTCTTCTTGTGCGGTGTAGATCTTCTCCCAAAGTCGGTTTGGCAGTTGGAGACCAGTAGCATCGGGTTCCTTTGGAATCCTATGCTTAACTTGAGGATTACTCCACTTTCTGGATGAAATCGACTGAAATCAACGGTTTGGATGTACTCTAGGATCTCTTGCAGAAGTCCCGGTGCAATCCTGGGCTGACTGGGTGAAGGAGCTGGGTCGGCCGGCCTAGGGTGGGTCGGCCGACCCACTCTTTTGCCCGGCTCGGTCCCATTTTCGCTCAGTAGGTCCCCGCATGCAAAATACTACCACAACTCGTGGAACTTTATTAGAATAATTAAAATGTTAGTATAAACCTTGATTTTCCCTCGAAAAGCCGGAATTCCGGAATATGTTGACGTATGAAATTGGTGTTTATCTAACGTCAACAGCTACACTACCCCCGTAGGCCATCTCTATGCGGTTAAGCAACTAGAGATCCTGTGCTCTGATACCACTTGTAGGAAACCTAGGCCTAGAAGGGGGGTGAATCGGACTCCTAATTCAAATTTTAACCTTGTTTAGTCCGGTTTTTACCCAAGCTACCGATGATGTCCTATTATCTAGATGCGGAAGCGATGGCACAATTAATCAATAGGAAGGGTGGCTCGATGGCTCACACAAGCAATGCACAATTAAGACAATGCAAGAGACGAGGAGACGCAAACCGAGCTGTTTACTGAAGTTCGGTACTCAACACATGAACACCTACGTCTCCGTTGAGGAAACTTCTCACACAGAGAAGTCGGGACTCTCTCGTCCCTAGCCCTCAATCCACTCAAGGTAGCTCTTCACCAACACATGGTAGGCGAGCTCCAAACCTTGACACAAGATGAGTTCTTTCACACGCGGAAGCTCCTCGCACCCGCGGCGCCGACACACGGCTCCGACCCCCGACACACGGAGGGTTTTGCACACAACCTTTAACGGATGAAGGCAACTTACCTCCGACACACGGAAGTAACCCCCGACACACGGAGGATTTCGGTTGATGTGGTCGTTCGGTTGATGAAGCCCGTGGCGTGACGACGATCTCTCCGGCGGCAAAGTCCCAAGAGCACAAGATTGGAGACCGTCTCTCACCACTACCCCTTCTCTCCCACCATGGAAACTAGGGCAAGAACACCATGGGAGAAGGGGCAAGACTTGGGGATGGATGAGATGAGGTGGGGGCACCTTCTTCTTCCTCTTCCTCTCTTCCTCTCCCTCTATCTCTCCTTCAATCTCTCAAGCACATGGAACCCATGGTGGAGGTGGGAACCATGGGAGGAGCTCTCTAGGGTGGCTAGAGCAAGGGATGGCTGCTAATGAGGCTCTCTCAAGTTTCCCCTGAGCTAAAGGCTCCAATTTATACCCTAAAGGCGAAAAACCCTAAGAATAGACGGCCCGGATTGAATTTCTCGTGTGCAGTAGGACCCAGTCCGATGACCGTAGGACCCGGTCCAATGACTGTAGGACCCGGTCCGATGAAGTGTTTCACCTTGGGAATGACCTGGTCGGACCCGGTCCGACGGTGGTCGGACACAGTCCGACAGAAGGGTTGCATTTTAGGGACTTAGTCGCTAGGAACCTACGGCCTGGTCGGACCTAGTCCGACGGTGGTCTGACCCGGTCGGACAGTAGGGTTGCATTTTGAGTAATTTAGCCGCTGACACGCTCATCCATCAGACCCAGTCCGACGGCCGTCGGACCCAGTCCGACGGGGCTAATTTTTTGCAGCCCACTACGTTTTGGCTATCCCTTTTCTCCCTTCATGTCTCGCCTAAGGTTTTGTGCCATGTTTGTCGAGTTGTGAACTTGGCGGGAATATTTGGACACTTAGGCGGAAAGTTTCGCGCCCATTGGAAATATCTGGCTTTGAGACTTGGTTGCTACGAAACTCCGGACAGCTGGCTACCCCCTGGAGTCTCCTAGACCTATCCCAAACTCTCTCGAAGACGAACGAGGATAAGAGACTGGAAATGTGCTCAGTGGGACCCTGTAGCCAGAGATATGACGATCGGCAGGCATGTTGTCTCTAGGCTACACACACGCAAGAAATCAAAAGAACTAGGAAACAAATATCCTTAATCTTGGCGTGATCCAGCTGTACGGCCCAGTTGCCATCAATTACCAAAATCATTCAACCCATGGGAGGCTTGATCTTACAATGACAACGCAATGGACGAAGGCCACGGGGTTGAACAGAGTTCACCGGGGAGAAGCACAGGGCTCGGCGTGGCGCAAGGCCGAAAAGAACGCGGTGCACAACGCTTAATTTATAGGCCGAGACGGCTCTCTGAGACAGCTCGAACTTAATCTCACCGAGATTAGTGATGGGCGGGTGCTATTGTTCTACAGCGGTGGCGACGCGAAGGCTTGGCTAGAGCACAGCGGCGGAGACGCGACGGCGAGACGCGGTCTTAGCGCGATCAAATGCGCAAAGTGTGCGTGCACGGCGCAGGCGAGTGTTAGGCAGAGTAACTCACAGGCGACACGGCGGCAGCTGAGTTATGTTGGTACAGACGAGCTCGCGGTGCAGAGGTAGCACGGAGTGAGGGTGGCCAGCGGCGGGACCAGGCTTAGGCGGAGGCGACGAGCGTGGCTCAGCACGAAGAGAACAGAGGGCCATAAGTTCAACAAAGATAAAAGATGTTCTATTAAGAGGTGGATTTTCTCTTTTGCTTGCTTATTAAATTAAAACTTATTCTTGAATTATAAATATGACAAATTAATTTGCACAGTTGGTCAACAATATGCTTAAAAGATGCTGAGTAAACATTCACAAGGTTTAAAATGTACGATTATTTTTTTATTCACCTAGTTGACAATTTCATTCATGATGCGCTATAACTAGATGAAGATGGATATTAAATTATTTTAATGCCATGATTTTTGAAAAATTAACGTGCCAAATTTGTGTTTAAAATTTAGGATATTACAGTATCTAATTGAGACGAGGAGTCAAAATCAATGTGCTGAAACTAGGCGTTCAAAGCGTTGGCTTCAGCTGTTATTGCGTTTGTGTTGGTTCCTTGTGTTGTCTAGTGTGACAACCAAGCGTTTGACAAACGTTGGCCATGTCATCGACTAGCGAATTCACTCCTTCTCTCACACTGTGGAGGTATTGTGCAAAAAGCTCAAAATAAGAAGGTTATCGGGCCCATGATGACCCTTCTCGTCCTAGAGTGGCACCTTGGTCATTTGGGTAATGAGACCCTCCATCCTCGTGTTTCCACGAGCTCCCAACTTCGTGGTGGTGAGTGCTCCATCCCTAAAACCTTTGTGGTACGCGCCCGTAGGCTTGGAGGTTCTAGCGATCCCACCTAGTGCTAGGATCAAACTGTTGAGGTGTTGCAGTGGCTCCCATCCACGGATTGTGGTGACGTTCGCTGTGCTTGTGTTGATCGTGATGCTTGTGAAAGTGCTCGGCTTGCTTGTGGTACGCGTCACTTGTCCAAAGATGCTATGTCTATGGGGTTCCATGACATTAAAGTTGAGGGTCAAATTTTGGGCGGCATAGAGACCGAGCCTTGGATTAGGCAAGCGGACCTCAGCCGTGGCTCCCAAAAATCTCATATAGTAAGTCTAAAATTCATCTACCCTTAAAATACGCCATTGAATTAAGTGGTCCTTCCCTACTAATGGGAATGGTGTCTCTAAGAAGGACACTTCAGCATTCTCTAGAATATCCAAACTTTTCGCAATGCGGGTGACAAGAAAGTGCAATCTATGTCACCTAACATTTTCCTCATCTCTAGCCACTGCAATACCATGCTTGCTATTGGATTTAAAAGTTTCTTATTTATCATAGCATATAGGTATTGTAGATTTCTAGTTTATCCAGGCGCACAGTACGCAAATCATGTCTAGAATTAATGAGCATAGCTAGCCAGTGGTGCATGAATCTAATAGTGGGATTATGTATTTCAATCATGCGGGGTGTATTTGTATATTCCTTGCTAGAGATAGCTAACCAGAAATCATCATGGTTAATGCCTTTTAGCCTATCGTGTGTGACTCTACATCTCATGGAAAATCCTAGATGTCTAGATAGATCCTGCAATGAGCACTGAAATGTTTCATTGAAAAATCTAAACGAGTATCTAGTTCCATTATCTAGAATGAGTAGAGTGAAAGAGGATCCTAAGGCCTAGAGGGGGGGTGAATAGGCAATTTTAATTTCTTTTCTTAAATTATTCTTAATTAAGCAACAAGTTAAGAATGACCCAATCCTAGTTGCAAGTCAAGTAAGCGGAAGCTATAAATAAATCACAAAGCAACTATGACATGGCATTCAAATGAACACAAGCAATGCGAGAGAGTAAATGCGGAAATTAAATGAGAGAGTGACACGGTGTTTGTTTGACCGAAGTTCGGAGGCGCAACTCCTACTCTCCGTTGAGGCTACCCCTTGCGCACAAGGACCGGCTCGCTCTCGAGCCTACCGCCTCACTCACTCTCGGTAGTCGTTCCGCCACTCCGTCGAGGTGGACTCACACCCGTGCACCGACTCGAGAGTAGCCACACGCCAAGGCCTACTCCCAAGCCCTCGCCTCCACGAAGGATATCTTCAAAAGTAACAAGCCCGAAACGCCCCGATCATGCCGGATCGAAGGACTTCCATGAAGCTCGGTATTGGGGTTTGATGGATTGTGGCTTTGGATGATCTTGTGGGTGGAGGAATGGCTCTAGAACACCTAATTGATGAGCTATGAATGTGGTAGGTGAAATGGAGCAGCAAACCTCAAAATAGCCAGCCACTAGATAGGTATTTATAGCCCTAGAGCAAAACTAGCCGTTGCCCTCGAAGAGGACAAAAGACTAGCCGTTACACTCTACGGGACGCCGTCCGACGGGACTCGGACGCCGTCCGACAGAGCGTCTCGCTCAGCAAAAATAGGTTTACGGACGCCGTCCGGTCTCCACGACGCCGTCCGACAAGAAGGATCGCGCAGCGCCGAAACCACCGGACGCCCCAGACGCCGTCCGTGGGAGAAACTCAAATTTTAAGCAATCGGACGCCGTCCGTAACTACGGACGCCGTCCGACGATGTGAGCGCAAAGGACCGGACGGCCACCCAGACGCCGTCCACCGTAAAGTGCCTCGGATTATAACTCGACCGGACGCCGTCCGATAACGACGGACGCCGTCCGACTGAGAGTACTGTTTTGGTGTTTGGTGGTCGGACGCCGTCTGCTTTCCTGACGCCGTCCGACGGAGAGGAATTTTTCGAGCTAAAATTTGTGGGGGAATTTAGGTGGGTTTCTCTCTCTCTAGAAATCTCACAAGGATATACATGGGTATTTTTAGAAGTGGTGGACTACGGAAACCGAGTTTTCGAGAATTCACAAAGATCCGGCATAGTCCGAGATATTGAACCCTTTTGAAATCCGACGAAAAGAAGAAATAAACCTAACTACTCCTAATTTATACATGACCTCTTCTCTCGCCCGGTCACGCATTTGAAATCTTGGAGCAGCTCAGAAAATTGTCGACGCTTCAAATTAGGGTTTATAAAAATCGCCGAGTCTTCGCTAGGGTTCCGAGAAGTCCAAAAACCCCCTAGCCCTTTATATTAATTAATTTTATCATCAATGCCACTAATAAAAATTAGGGCTCAACGATGCTCACACAATCTCCCCCTTTGTGGCACTTGATGACAACCCAAAAGAGAATAAAATTTTTGAGCTGCAAAAGGGTTAGTGCAATACAAATATGCGTGCAATTTTAAATTTAAGACGACCACAACTCGACCACAAGGATGTGCAAGTAAAGGAAGCTCCCCCTAAATTCATGCATAAATTAAATTCAGAAGCCAACAAGGTTCAAATGTCATAAAACCAACCAAGGTATCAACCACAAATTTCAACGAGTATCAAGGCAATAAATAATATTACAGGAAAACACAATCTCGATCTCACTACCCACTACTAACCCTCTAACTTCTCCCCCTTTGTCACCAAGTGACACAAACGGAAAAGGTCCTATTCTTGCTGATCTTGATCCATGTCGCCGCCTCCGTCATCTCCCCGGCACGGGTAGAGGAGCCCCGACCTCTGGGGCGCTTGAACAAGGGCATATGAGTTGCAGAGGGTACCGACCGAGGTGAGGATGGATCATCATAAAGCTGGGTCGGTTGAGGGTTTGGCAAAGAAAAGTTGAGATGATGACGACTTCTCCACCCGTGAAATGAATCTTACCCGAGAAGGATATGACTGTGGTGGAGGCACAAAAGAAGGAGCAGCCTGTATGGAGGGTACACCCAAGGATGAACCGGTGGTGGGTAGGCGGTGGGCGAGGAAAACTCGAGTCTGCTGGTAATCGATAATCTGTTGTGGGCATGTGAATACCAACCATATGGATTTGCCCTTCCGCACTGCATAAACATCGCCCCATGTCTTGCCATACTGATTTAAATTCTGCGAACTCATCTCGCCAAGTCGTCTGCTTTGCCTGCCAAGTCTGTCATCTCTCTGCGGGTGGCTGCTAGCTCTTCTTTCACCTCAGTGTGAAAATTTCTCATATCTGTGCGCAGCCCCCTCATCTCACCTATCAAAGCATCATACCACGGAGGAGGGACTGCTGAAGAGGAGCTCGCACCAAGTGCTGGCACAAATGGCTGCATTGGGGCAGCAGGAGCAAAGACAGGAGCTAGTGGAGGAGCATCATCACCAGGTCTAGCCAACTTGGGCTTGCTCCCAAGAGAATTCAAGAAGTTTTTCATCTGATGCTTTTTGATTCTGTTGATCCAACTTCTTACTTCATCATTTATTACACGCTCTGTCCTGGAGAGCAATAGACCAATATAGGGAGCTAGAGGTAGTGCCCTATTAACTTCTCTGAGGATGGCGTCATCAAATTCTCCCAAGAGGGTAGCTCCAACATTGATGGTCTTGCACGTCGGAAGAAATAACATGAACCACCGCAAATGGGAAGAATTCATCGCGATTGCCACCTCGAACAAACAATGTGCTTCGAGTATAAGATTAATAAGGGCGGGCTCTGTCATGGCTGATTTGCCTTATCAATACTAATTTCTTCATCATCAAGATCCGGTACATAAATCGACTTGACCAAAGGAGGATATTTGCCCTCCGAAACCATCTTCATAGCACACCTCATTCAAATCGGTGCGAATCTGAGTACCCAAAGCGTGATTCATCTCGCCACTTTGTGATCCTTTGAACTTGTCCATCAACTGAATGATAATAGTTTGATTCTGCCTCGTCTTGACAATCAGTAAAGTAGCAAAGAACTCACAGTTCCTTTCTTGACTCCAGGTCAATTTCTTGTTGGAGATCAATTCTGCTAGGCCTGGTGTAGTGCTAAATATGGTGTGAACCTCGAGCCACCGCCATTCTGTGATCTCATCCAGTCTACAGGTGAGGGTCCCTAGGACCACCGAGGAGCAGAGAAGCACATGTACAATTGTTTACGAAACTTGGTGTAGAACACAGAAGTCCTCGGTATCCTCTCGCCGCTGAGGGAACCATCTGGCATATGAGACAGACCTTTTCTTCCTCAGTGTCTCCATAGACAATTTCAAAACTTGATCATCCACAGGGTCGTCCTCGGCGACCACTGTCTCAGTAACATCCTCATCTATGGGGTCCTCAGCATAGGTATCATCGTCAGCATCCTCTGCGGTGGCAAAGGAAGATCCCGCCATCCGAGACCAATGAATTCCCTGATCACGCTGCTGCTGAATATCTGCTCTAGTCACTTTGCTTGGGCGAGGAGGAGCGGCACTACTAGCCGTCTCATCGATATAATCCGGATCGCCCTTCGCCATTGTCGCCGACCACTGAGGGTCCTGCCCAGAGCCTTCCCGAATTTCTTCAATGATTTCGACATGTTGAATCACTTCCTCTGACAAAGAAACCACTGACCAGAACAACCTCGCTGCCAACTGCCACTGACCAACGATCCACTAACACGGTGCCAGCCCACCACGGTCCAACCCTGAACACGAACGCGGGAAAAACCTATTCAAACCCTAGAACTCGGTAAACAACGAAATTTGGCGAGAAGAAAGGCGGAAAGCCGTTACCGAGTCCTAGAAGCGAAGAAGGAAGACGCCGTGCGCGAGGAGATCGCCCCCAAGGCCCTTCCCGGTAGGGGAAAGGAGGAGAACGCGACGGAGAAGAGGCGCACGAACGGGGCCGTCCGGTTCAATCCACGCGGATTGAAGAGGATGACGAGGAGGCCGCGGTGGTGGAGGAGGTCGCGGAAGTCGCCGGAGGGTCTTCCCGTGAGGAGAAGCAGCGATGGCGGCACCGGTTTGGGAGGAGAGAGAGATCAAATGGGGAAAGAGGGAGGCGGAGAGGTAAGTTATAAGCGCTTCAGCGATCAGTCTGTCGGACGGCGTCCGACAAAGAAGGTCTGCAGCCGACAGGAACCTCGTCTTGACGGGTCATGGAGAGGCGACGGCGTCCGACAGTGAGTTGCAGCATGCGGATAACGCTCTGTCGGACGGCGTCCGATAGCTACCGGACAGCGTCCGACAGGAGGTGTGCGGCGCATGCAGCACTCGATCGGACGGCGTCTGAGAGTGGCCGGACGGCGTCCGAAGAGGGCTGAAAACGCAGCTGCTGGCACTTCTGACCAGTGGGCCCCACCAATGCGAGAAATATTATAAAAATAATATTTTGAAGTGAAGATCTCCATTTTTTGCTCAAAATTCAAAGGAAGATTCAAATGTGAGCAATTTGAAGTGATTTTCTAAAATTTTAATTTTGAAGGGATAAGAATATAATATGACAAATGAAATCAAGTCAAATTCAAAAACCCAAATTTTGATCTTAGAGATCAACAAAATGTGCGAACCCAAATTTTGCCTTGATTTCTCATATAGGCATGAAAATCGAGCATAGGGGTTCACTTTAGAGTTTAGGCACATGTTTTTGAATTTTGGTTTCTTTTTCAAATATTTTCAACAATTTTGATGCCATATGATTTTCAAGAGAACAAATATGCATATGGAGCAAATTTTTCAAAGGGGTAAGATTTTCAAAACTAGAAGTTTGAGATGGTAAGAAGATAAGGATAGTCTATTAAGCTCAAATTTGTTTTGGCTTGAAATATAGGATAAGAACGTGCTCACCCAAAATCAAATTTATCTTTTCACCACTAGAGGGAGTTTTGAGATCATGAGTTGAAACTAAACTCCCCCTAAATGTGACAAGGGTCATAAGCAAATGAAAAAATCAAATAAGACCCAAAAATCACGAAAACCAATCAACACGCATTTGATCTATCTAGTATGTTGAGTTCATTCCTTAATTTGCAAAACCGTGCCTCATCTAAGGGTTTGGAGAAAATATCCGCCAATTGGTCTTCCGTTCACACGTGGGCAAGCACAACGTCACCTTTTGCAACGTGGTCACGAATGAAGTGATGTCGGATGTCGATGTGCTTTGTACGGGAATGTTGGACCGGATTGTTGGCTATTTTCACCGCACTTTCATTATCGCATAGAAGTGGCACTTTTTCAAATTTTAGCCCAAAATCACTAAGCATCCGAGTCATGTACAAGAGTTGAGCACAACAACTCCCCGCTACATATTCCGCTTCATGTAGATAGCGCCACGGAGTTTTGCTTCCTCGAAGTCCATGACACGAGTGGCGATCTAACAAGTGACAACCCCGAGGTGCTTTTGCGATCAATTTTGCAACCGCGTAATCCGAGTCGAATAGCCAAGAAGTTCAACACGCGCTCCTTGGGGTACCAAAGACCTAGACTAGTAGTGATTTTAGATATCTCAAAATGCGTTTTACGGCAATAAGATGCACTTCTTTAGGGATGCTTGAAAGCGAGCACACATGCACACACTAAACATAATATCGGGTCGAGAAGCGGTAAGATAGAGAAGCGAACCGATCATGGAGCGAAAAAGCTTTTGGTCCACGGGCTTTCCATCTTCATTTAAGTCAAGATGCCCATTAGTGGCCATTGGTGTTTTGATCGATTTGCAATCGTCCATTGAAAACCGCTTGAGAAGGTCCTTTGTGTATTTCTCTTGACAAATAAAGGTCCCTTCCCGAAGTTGCTTGATTTGAAATCCAAGGAAGAAAGTAAGTTCTCCAATCATCGACATTTCGAATTTCTTGGACATCATTTCTCCAAAGTCCTTACATTTAGATTTGTTAGTGCATCCAAAAATAATATCATCCACATATATTTGACAAATAAATAGGTCATTTTCAATTGGCTTTAGAAACAATGTGGAATCAATCGCACCGGTTTTAAATCCCTTTTCTAAGAGGAAGTCCCTAAGACGCTCATACCATGCTCTAGGAGCTTGCTTGAGACCGTATAGCGCCTTAGTGAGCTTATAGACATGGTTTGGGTGTTTGAGGTTTTCAAAACCGGGCGGTTGCTCGACATAGACAAGTTCATCAATAAAACCATTTAGAAAAGCACTCTTAACATCCATTTGAAAGAGAGTTATGTTATAGAGAGAAGCGAATGTCAAGAGTAACCGTATAGCTTCAAGTCGAGCGACGGGGGCGTAGGTTTCTCCATAGTCAAGTCCTTCGATTTGTGTGAAACCTTGCGCCACCAATCTTGCTTTGTTTCGCACCACTTCACCGTTCTCATCTTGTTTGTTGCGAAAGACCCATTTGGTTCCAATGACATTGTGATCCTTCGGTCTTTCCACAAGCTCCCAAACTTTATTGCGGGTGAAGTTGTTCAATTCTTCATGCATGGCGTTCACCCAATCCGCATCCGCCAATGCCTCCTCATCAATGGTCCTAGGCTCAACAATAGACACAAAGACGTGATGCTCACAATAATTAGCAGTATGAGAACGGGTTCTTACGCCTTGATTGAGATTGCCAATGACTTGATCTAGGGGATGATCCTTGGAGAGAGTGCGGTGTTGTTGGACGGGTACTTGTAGATCAACGTCTCCCCCTTGAGCTTGATCAACTTCAAAGTTCGCATCTCCGTCCACCGCTTGATCTTGAGTTGTTGGAGAGGTGTCTTGAACTTGATCATCGATGGAGGTGGTGGGGGTGATTACTTCATCTTTTGGTGCCTCCGATGAGGGTCGAATTTTCCCCAACTCCATAGCATCATGCGGTGGCTCATCACCTACATTTTTATCAAATCTTGCTCATTTTGCGAGCCATTAGTTTCATCAAACTTGACATCATAGGCTTCCTCAACTAGCCCAGTAGAATTGTTAAAAACTCGAAAAGCTTTTGAGCGAGAGGAGTACCCTAACATAATACCAACGTCACACCTCTTTTGGAACTTACCCAAATGAGTCCTTTTCTTATAGATGTATACCTTGCAACCGAAGACTCGAAAATACGAGATGTTGGGCCTTCGTCCCACTAGTAATTCATATGAGGTCTTGTGAAGGAGTCGGTGGAGGTAGAGGCGGTTGATGGCATGGCACGCCGTGTTGATGGCTTCCGCCCAAAAGCATGCGGCGTGTTGTACTCGTCAAGCATTGATCTTGCCATCTCTATCAAAGTACGGTTCTTCCTCTCCACCACTCCATTTTGTTGGGGAGTGTATGTCACGAGAATTCGTGCTTCACACCTAACTCATTACAAAATTCTTCAACATTTGTATTAGCAAACTCGGTGCCATTATCACTCCTCACCTTTTTAATAAAAGAGTCAAATTCCTTTTGAGCTTTCAAAGCAAATCTTTTAAACACATCACCGCAAGAGATTTATTTGCAAGGAAAACACCCAAGTGAAGCGAGAGAAATCATCGACAATCACATGACAATAAGAATTACCGCCTATGCTCGCATAGGTGGTTGGGCCAAATAAATCCATATGCAAAAGTTCAAGTGGTCGGGATGTAGACATAAAAGTCTTAGTCGGATGAGAATTAGCCACTTGCTTGCCGGCTTGCCATGAGCTACATAAACGATTCTTCTCGAATTTGACATCCTTCACTCTAACAACCAAGTTATCTTTAAAAACCTTTTTCAAAGTGCCCATTCCAACATGTCCAAGACGTCTATGCCACAACCAACCAAGAGTGGTTTGAGAGATAAGACAAGTCTTGATTTGAGAAGTTTCACGGTTTGAAAAATCAACCAAATATAAGTTTTGAAACCGGGTGCCTTCAAATGCAACACTTTGATCCTTAGTGGAAACAACACGAACTCCGTTGATTGAAAAGAAGCAATCAAAACCCAAGTCGCACACTTGAGTAACGGAGAGGAGATTAAAGTTGCAAGCTTCCACCAAGAGCACATTAGAGATGGATAGGTCATTGGATATTGCAATTTTACCTATACCCTTTACCTTTCGCTTGGAGTTATCCCCAAATGTGATCTTGTGTTCGGGGTCCTTTTCCTCTTCTAGTGAGGTGAACATACTTGAGCTACCGGTCATATGTTGAGTGCAACCGCTATCAAATATCCAATGCCGGCCACCGCTCTTGTAGTTCACCTACGCACATAAATTCAAGCTTGGGTTTTAGGCACCCAAGACTTCTTCTTGGGTCCTTTTGAGTTAGTCATCAAGCATTTGGGCACCCAAATAGCCTTCACATCTTTCTTTTCATTGGGTGCACCAACATATTTAGCATAAGTAGAGCCATTCTTTCTCATAAGCATGTAACTAGCATTAAGTATTTGAGTTTTAGACATGAATTGAGATGATTTTGTAAGAGGACAAGCAATGGCTTTGTGTTTATCATTTTTGCAAATATGACAACGGGTCCCTCCCTTGACAAAAGTTAGCTTGGGCTTACCCCAACCGCCCTTGGGCAAATCCCCGGGATGAAATCCCAAACCATGCTTACCCAAGGTATACCTTTGCTCCCGAAGCACCTTGTCAAGAGAGTTGTTCCCCACAAGCAATTTAGCCAAGCTAGAGTCTAGTTGCTCAATTCTATCCTTAAGAAGCAAATTTTCCTTAACTAGCTCATTAGCACATTTAGCAACACCACAAGTGCCAATTGAACAAGCATTTTCATTTGGAGAAGTAGCACTAGTGGGTGAAGATGAGCTAGCATTGGGTGTGATCGTGGGTGACAAGGTAAAGGATGTGTCATGAGATAAGCTAAGTGAACCGTCTATAGTGTCAATCAAATCACAAGTCACACCAACATTGCCTTTTTCAATTGAGCAATCAATCGGAGTTTCAACACTAACATTAGAACTAGCAAGTTTATTTTCTAGAATTTCAACTTGCAAATTTAGAGCTTCATAATCATCTTCTAGAGTTTCATGCTTTTCTAACAAGTTCTCAAATTCATTTGCTAGCTCTTTATGCACCTTTACTAGCTTCTTTCTCTTAGACTTTTCCTTCTCTAGAGCATTATTCAAATCATCAATCAAAAGCTTAAGCTCACTTTTAGAGAGGTGCTCATGTGTTACCTTCTCCTCTAGTGCCATAAGACACATGGGAGGTGAGGGGTTGTCGATGGCGACTCCGGATATCTTCGTGTTTTCATTATCGGAGGAGTCCGCCCAAGAACCTTCATCATCGGTGATCCATTCCCCAATCACCTCTTCTTGTATATTTGCGGTGAGGCAAAACTTTTGCTTGGGAAGAGCCGGAGGAGCGTTTTCCTTGATCGCAAGTCCGGCTAGCCCATGAGCTCTAGTATCTTCTTCTTCGGAGGAGGATTGAGAGGACGATGAGCTTGAGCTATCTTCCTTCTTAGTCTTTTGACCGGCAAGAGCTTTCTTCTTATCCTTTGATTTGTGATCACTCTTGCGGTAGTGACGATATTTCTTCTTGTCATCTTCCTCATCTTCCTCTTGATTCCTTGCCTTGTGCTTGTTCTTTTTACTTCTTGGGCAATCCGCCGCCAAGTGACCCTTCTCTCCACATTCATAGCAACGATCTCGGAGATAGGTCTTCGCCTTGAAGAGGATGATCCGCCATGAAGCTCATCTTCTTGATCAACTTTCTTGACCGCTTGACAAGGAGGGCCAATTCTTCAATCTCCGGAATTTCATCATCGGAGTCTTCATCATCTTCTTCAATTTCAACTTTCTTCTTTCCACTTTTGGTTTTGGCGGGAAGAGCGATTGACTTCTTGTTAAGCGGAGACTCTTCACTTTCAAGAAGCCGCATCTCATATGAGTTGAGTTGCCCGAGAAGCTTTGTCGGTGTCATCTTCTTAAGCTTTGACTTAGATGCTCGAATTAAGGTCACAAGTGGATTGAAACTAAATGGAACAACGTCAAGCATCTTCCAACAAATGTCAATGTCTTCCAAGACCTTCTTCTCAGAACATCCGGCAATTTCATTCACGATGGGGTTCAACCTAAGAAACATTTCGTTAACACTTTCATTAGGAAGCATCTTGAATTGATCAAATCTTTTTCTAGCACGAGATAGCTTCTCCTCAAGCATCTGTTTTGGTGTTTGGCTGGTCGGACGCCGTCTGGCTTTCCCAGACGCCGTCCGACAGAGAGGAATTTTTCGAGCTAAAATTTGTAGGGGAATTTAGGTGGGTTTCTCTCTCTCTAGAAATCTCACAAGGATATACATGGGTATTTTTAGAAGTGGTGGACTACGGAAACCGAGTTTTCGAGAATTCACAAAGATCCGGCATAGTCCGAGATATTCGAACCCCTTTTGAAATCCGACGAAAAACAAGAAATAAACCTAACTACTCCTAATTTATACATGACCTCTTCTCTCGCCCAGTCACGCATTTGAAATCTTGGAGCAGCTCAGAAAATTGTCGACGCTTCAAATTAGGGTTTATAAAAATCGCCGAGTCTTCGCTAGGGTTCCGAGAAGTCCAAAAAGCCCCTAGCCCTTTATATTAATTAATTTTATCATCAATGCCACTAATAAAAATTAGGGCTCAACGATGCTCACACATAGAGTACTAAGAAATTCAAGGGTTAGAAGGTGGAAACGTTTTTTTGTGATGGGGACGAAGTTGTTCCATCCAACCGCCATAAAGGCATCGTCGAAGTCATCTAGAAGGCCAGTCATTATCAGCAACATCGGGTCGTAAGACCACGTGTGCTCAAAGGTCCAGTTTCTGATCACCTCAAATATATGTCGTTCGTGGTCGCTTTGGAGGACGATCTGTTCCTTCGATGTTAGCACCCTGATCTTAAGGCTTTGATCAGCCCCAGATGGTTCGACTGAGCCAGATTGCCAGTCGTGATGCCTAGAGAAATGGGAGTCCACTGACATGTCCTTCCTTGAGCTGCTATCTAGGACCTCGGTCGGAGTGTGAGTCCGCTCCAAGCCGGAAGGGCTGAATCTCTTGTCGACGCCCTTAGCACCCTTGGACAGGGTTCTTCCAATCTTGTCGTACCACGACATTTCTGCAAAAGGGGTTAGACCACAAATACCCGAAGTATATATAGAGTGAAGATCAAAGGTCAGTGGTCCAACAGTTAGCAGTTAGTCGTCCAAAAATTAGTAGTCCTTGCGGGGCTTATTTCCTCCACCTAAATGTTTCATTTGCTTCAGCGACAAAGTCATTAACACTAATGCAGTGATTAAGGAACTAATGCCATGCAAAGAAAGAAAAGAGCAGACATGACATCATACAATCACTGCCTGAGTATGCATCGATCGCAGCTGATGCCTCCTCGTTTTATAGGCGACAAATGCATGCAGGATGAGTGCAAATGCAACAAAAATCCACTATCTATAGTACTTTGAGTTACTAGATACCTAGCTAAGCATGTAGAGTGATGGGCGACATTGGACATAAGAGGTGGAGGTGAGTGGGGCGGCCGGCCAGGTGGGGTTCGGCGGCACCTCATCTCTTTTTTTTTTTGTTTTGTTTTATATGCAGGGTAAATGCATGGGTGAAAATCAAATATGTAGTGGAAAATGCAGGAAATTAAATATGAATGCAAAAATAAGTTCTGGCCCACATCCCGGTGAGGACTCAAATTTTTTTTATGTGCTCCTCCAATTGGACCGTCTCTATACCTCATTCTTCTTGAGGAGTTTTCGCAACCGGAGTTGTTGTCGCGGCTGGTTGAATTTCTTTCTTACGCCACACTCGTTTTTCTCGAGATTTTCGAGTGACGTTGACCTTCACTTGCGGCTCTGAATTCTCGGCCGCATGTTGCTTCTGTTCCTTGGTTTGGGAATTGGGACTTCTTCTCCCCTTTTTTGTAACTCTCCTTCCTATGAAGACGCCGTAAAAACTTGTCCAATAGTTGGAGAGTCGTAGCATCTAGGCCCCCAATTTTTATTAATTAAATTATTGAAGGGTTTTGGTGATAATGACCTCAAGAATCTTAATTGGATTCACTTCAGAGCATCTAGGCTCATTCTGTGAGTTTCTCCTTGGTGGTGCGGCATCAAGCTTAAAGACAAGATTAATGACAATTTTGCTGGTTTAAGATTGGGAGTTGTATCAAGCTTGTAGCTAGTTTTTTTTTTGTTCTTTGCCGTATTATTATGGGGGGTTTCACATTATTACTCCTTCGGGTAATATTTCACTCAATCTTTTGAAAATAACTTGGGGCAACCAAAACCTAAAAACTTAGCCATATTTTCTTCTAAAGATATTCTTATTAACGCCGGACAAGTCATTAAACCCTCTTTTTCGTTCGGTGTTCCACCAGAGAAATCTAAGTTCACGCCGGAAGAGCCTTGCCTTGATATTATTCTTGAGTCCGGTGCTTCTCCAGAGAAACTCCAGTTAGCCTCGGCCGGTCTGTCGCAAACTATTTTTCTTTAGGTTGTCTTGCAGTCAAAACCATGTGTACGCAGGACAGTCTGCCACAAAATAAACTTCCATGGCATAGCACGCAGACAAATCTCAGTTCATGCCGGACAGTCCGTCGCATGAAGGTTTTCCACTGAAAGTCTGTCCGCTGCAAACGTGTCCGGTCCTTGTTGAAAGGCTTGCCTCAACGGGGAGTAGGAGGAGGACTCCCAACCTTGCTCAAAAAATCGTTGTGTCCCTATCTTACTTCTTGCATTTAATTTCATCAATTTACTTTCAGCACTTATCCTTTATTCATCTCTTCCGTTGTGTTTATTTGTAGGGACCCGAAATTGGAGTCAAGTCTATGCTTTACCTGTTCTAGTCCCTGGATCAAGTAGCTAGAACACACAGATATACAGCTCTTGGATCATAACCATTCAACGAATAAACTTTATTGCATCAGAGTACTTGCAAATATGGAAAATATTACCATAGTTTTGGCTCAACAGCCTTACAAAAGCGGAATTCTTTAGATGTAAACAAAGTACAACTGATAAACAATGAAGACCCAAATAAACTCCACAGGCACAACTATAGAGGCGCACTCCCAGACATCAGGATAGCCTTCTTCTTGAACTCCAAAGCTAAATTCGCTCTCTTGCAAACTCATATTTTCGAATTTTCCTTCTGAATAAAGATTCTTCTGGCTGCAAACTGCTCGTTGGAATGAGCAGCCCGCATGAAAGGCTAGGTGAGTACACGAATACACAACAAGCTATCGTACTTAAAATGTAATGCATGGATAATAAGATAGGGTAGTTATTGTTGCCCAGCATAAATTCCTAACTTATTTGTTTTCAAAATTTAGAACTAAGAAGTTTCATAAATTAGTTAACCCATGAGATTCATCTAATCAAAAATGTATTTTCATGCCATGAGCTTCACCGCTCGGAATACCTAGAACTGCACCGAGCTTCGCCACTTAGAACACACCAAAAACCCCGTCGAGCTTCACCACTCGGGTATCACAAAACTGCACCAGTTCTCGATAACCCATTTTAATTAATAAGAGTGGGACTACAAGTGTGAGATCCTCCTTGCCGCTCGTGACAGTGAGCACGACTGTCATGACAGTTTAATTAAACTCTCCAGAGTGTGTACACTTTACACCTAGAACCATATTCCCAATAAAATGGTGAATAGAACAAAGCCACTACCCGGATCCACTAATTTGAGCCCGCACACTCAGAGTGACCCACCGACATCGGATTCACCTCAAGAGACGTGAATCAACCCTTATGTAGGAAGACGAACCCAAACCAGTTTCTCCGAGCAGCAAACTAGAGCGTTACCATTGTCGGCATCCAGGGTTGTACTGTAAGGCGAGGGCAAAATAGTCACAAAGAGTAAGTCCTTAGGGGGACTCAGGGCGATTACTACACACGCAGTGCTTTCTTCACTACCGTCCCACACACACGTCGTCCAATAAGAGTGCTCTATCATCATTGGAGTCCTCACAAGTCATAGCCATCATTGTCGTCGAGGCATATGTACACATCCAATGGCACGCCACACCCGCAAGTTGCCCAACAGGAGTGGTCTACCGGCCTTGGAATCCACACAAGTCATAGCCACCCCTATTGTCGAGGCAGGTATATACCACACACTCAAATACACACTACGAGTCCATGCCATGCCTGTAGCGGGGTCGACGACCGCACGCTACCAGTCACGTCACCCTGAGTCTACGCACACCAAATAAATTTTAGTTGTCTAATTTCAAATACCAATAGCTAATCCAAGCCCACTGATAATAGTTTTGAATGAAGATGATGACAATATGTCCCAATTCTCAAGCAACTAAGCAACTACCCTTCTATAATCAAATAATTGGCTTAAAGAAAAATATATTACAAATGGCTACAAGGTTTAGTTTTAACGTGATAATCAAGCACTATCATATAATGGGATCAATAACATATAACAAGGACATGCCTAGATTATCCAAATATACATAGCCCAAATATACATACACATGCAATAATAAAGTTCTAGCTAATAATTTAAAAACCGGGTAGCAACATGTGATGGATGTGACATCCATGAGATCTAGAGTTTCCAAAATCAACCACTACAGGAGGCGGCCACAGTATCGACGGCAAAAACTGTCGATAAAAAATGAACTACCGTCGGGTATACTTAGTCTCGACGGCTGGCCGTCAAGACGAGGCCGTCGAGTCAAGGTCGTCGAGAGAGTCTAGTAGTGTCGACGGCCTAGCCGTCGATACTACTAGTATCGACGGCTGGATCACAGACCATCGAGACGGTTCCCCAGGACGCCGTTACCGGCCTGGTTGGCTCTTTCTCGATGGCCATTGCGGGCCGTCGAAACTAGCGCTAGCGGGCCCCACCACGGCTAGGCCAAGGTGACGTGGACGGAGGGCACATTCTCAACGGTTTCCTTGAGTCGTCGGTAAGTTCACGCTGGCGGTGTCGACGATCGACTACCGCCGTCGAGATACTCCATCAAGAGCGATGTCGACGGCCATACAGTGGCCGTCAAGACAGACTAAGAGCAGAAATTTTTTTTTTTTGCATTTTGTTAAAAAAATCACAAATTTCTGCGACTGCCGCCGCTGGCCCCTTGCAGCAGCGACAGCCGCACTTGCAAGCCCAAAATACCCGACAATTCATATATATACCCCTCGTCGCACATATACGACCACAATTAATCCAAACGACACATCCAAACCACAAAATACGCAAATTAAACATTACCACAAATCCACATGCACATATATATCACATTGAAGTCCACAAGCTATCAAATAACAAATCCAAGACAAAGTTTCGAACTAAAAGTATGAAAGTTAAAAGTAAAGCAAGCTAGCTACTGATTAGGCCGAGGATCGTTCTCCGGTGGGTTCTCTGGACGATTAGGCGGCTGGGTGAACGTTGGCGGGGCGCTCGCAAAGAGGTCGGTGACCCAGTTCGGATAATCCTGGCTCACCGATGTCTCTCTTCCCTCCTGGCCACGGATTTCACCATGAGCCGCTGAACCAGAACCCTGCATGTGTACAAAACAGTTGGTTATTAGTTCGTCACGTTTAAACGATTCGAAACATGAGTTAATAACTTACCGCCTCCGTAACATACGGCAAGCCACCATGTGGGCGAGCTGGGCCCACGTATTCGCCTGGTGGAGTAGTCTGGTTGCCGTAAGGGGTGTAGGGAGCCGGTGTCCATCCACCGCGAAACAGTGGCGGACCCCCGTAGAAGGTCGGACCACCAGCAGTACCACTGGGACCAGCCTAAAATTTTATGAACTTCTAACTTGTGAATGAAATTGTAATAAACGACATGTGGATATATATTAAAGGTTTTAGAACAATACCCCGCCCAGTCGAACTCATATCGTTGCCTCGCCATCTCCGCCTCCTGCCTCTATCTAGCTTCTTCTTGGGTCCTTAGACTCTCTCTCATCGCCTGCATCATCTGTCTGCTCTCCTCCTTCTCCCGCTCCCTCTCCTCTCTCTCCTGCTGCCTCTTCCTCTTAATGCGGGCCTCGAAGGCGCGTCGGCTCTCCGTTTGAGAGTGGGAAGCCCTCACCTGAGGCATGTAATCCGCCGACCTGTAACAAAGCTATGTTAGTGGTTACAAAATATGATCTAAGCTGACATGAACATAAATTAGACAGTACCATACCTCAGGTGGTCCCCTCCGATCGCTAGCCTCCCATGAGCCTTCCCGCCCATAGCCTCATGTATCACCAGAGGGTCAAGAGGCTCCTCTTCTGGGTCCTTCTCTTGGCCATGCTTATCAGCGAAAGCCTCTCTGTAGAGTGCCTGCATTGAAGTGAGATAACAGAGTTAGAACGTACAATTGTGTATGAACTAATTGATAAATTATTACGTACCTCTCGTTGCGCAGCTACAGGGTCCACAGGACCGAAGGAGCAATCCTTTTTCTGGGAGGTGTGGCCCCTCCAGAACACCGACAGCCAAGACGGAAGTTGGCCAGTCGTGGCGCCCTGCATCGTACAAGTGGAGTGTCGATATATTCCTTATTAGAAGAAAACAAGATCGAAATAGCGAAGGAATAGCATTACCATCCCTTTTCTTAGCTGAGCGAATGACGACTTTCCAGTCGTCGTTTTACTTGTCATCGCTGCTCGGTTCTTCTTGGCCTTCAAGGACTTTTCCTTGAATGCCTCGCTGGCCCAATGCTGTGACAGGGCCTCCTAGGCATCTGGGGTGTTCGACACCCAGTCCGGTCGAACCTGCGCGTACTCTTGAGCCTCGAGGTACAGCTTGCGCGCGTCGGCCTGGGTGATCCTCTCTCCCTTCACAATCCTGACAAGACAAGACAAAGTAAATTATTCATATTGTAACCACATGCGCCAAAAACGGCCAAAGAAATAAGTGAATACCTGTGGAAATCCTGAACGGCGGTGACCCGTGCACTCGACATCAGATCCTGCACCTTCTGCTTGGCGTTCCTATCCATCACAGAATTGATGTCCTCCTCCTCCAAGCCTGGACGCGGGCGGTACCTAAGCTTAAAAGAAATAAATCCGAATTAACAATGGTTGCCAATCATCTGTGATATTAAAAAAAAATGTGCGAACTCACCCAAAACTCCCGCCTTATCTCCTCGGCGGCGGTGCTATCCCCGTGAGGTGCCACATTGTAATCATCCCAAGAGTAAGCGGGATGTTGTGCCCCCTCCTATCTGACCATGCCAGGATAGTACTGGTGCACGAGGATGTCAAGAGCATTAGATGGCTGGGTATCAGCTTTGTTGGGGTGGACACAGGACAAGTTGCTATATAAAATAAAAGCAAGTTAGTAGATTTAATTGACAACAAATTAGAGAATTAGGATATTACCTGTCGCCATCCGGCTCGATCACGATCCACCCGTGACGATATCTCGCCGCCTTGGGCAACTTGTTATGCCCCTCTATCGCCTCGAGCCCCCTCCTAGCTAGAGCCCCAGTGCTCTAGACTCTGTGTTAGTGCCAGTCATCACAGTGCAGCGCCTCGTGGCTGCACTCAGAGTGCCTCCTTGGACCTCCTAGTCAAGGTCGTCGTCCTCGTCCTGCGAGGCGCTCCTCCTGAACTGTCGGCGTGGCATCCAGCATTTTGAAGTAATGTCAGTGCACATAATAGTAATATTAAAACAACAAAATTGAACATAATGACCGAAATGAATACCATCAACTTAGAAGTATGTATCGTCTACATCGAGAAGATCATCGGTCGGCTTGACATCGTCCCCTTCTTGTTGTGCTTGTTGTGTTTGTGGAGCTTGCTGGTTGGGTGGATATACTTCTTCATTTACGTCGTCATCTATTGTGGCTACGAGGTTATCTAGTCCATTCCCAATATCAATCACCACATTGCCATTCATATGTTGCTCTTGTACTGGTTGGTGATAATCATCGGTCGTCGGGGTAGCCAATCTTTCAGGCCTTCGAATTTTGTACACAACCCACCATGACCAAAGGTCTTCCTCGCCGCGTTTAGTACTACCTTCATTTTTTTACATGGATAAGGCAGATAGTACACTTGCTCAGCCTGGTTGGGAAGGATGAACGGATCGTACCCTTTTAACCTTGACGTGTGGTTAACCTCCACCAAACCTAACTCTGCTCAACGTCTAACCCCTATAATAGGATCGAACCAAATGCAACGAAAGAGAACAACCGATAATTCCTTACTTCCCTCGAATACTAATTCAATTATCTCCTCTATTATACCGTAGTACTCCATGCCATCTTCCCCGTAGCATAGTACACAATTGTTAATTGATTTTAAATTAGGTTTCGATCTTTCATGAATTGCCGATCTAAAGCAAAACCCGTTGACATCATAAGCTCCGTGCACTTTGACACTAGTTCTAGGTCCACGCGACAGAATACACAGATCGTTGTGTACGCTTGCATGAGTCGTGCACTGTTTCATAGAAAATAAGAAATTTAATAAATTATGTCAACAAAATCTTCAATTATTAATAAGGTTATGAAATCATACATACTTACATGTTTCCAAAACCAAACTATAAAGTTAGGACGTCCAAGTCCGGCACCCTCCTTCATGAACTTTGTTCTTTCCTCCGGACTGGGTTCATTCATCCCTGTCCATTCTCTTTGTCTGAACTGATTCTGCATGTCCCCCATTTCTTCCATATTGTCGAACAAGTATAATAGTGCAATCAACCTTTCTTCCTGTGATAACTCTCGTCGTTTACTTTTCCCCACAGGATTGCCTTTCCCAAGAAACAATTTTAGATCAGATTGAGGCTTGCTACAAACTGTGTTGTATCTTGGTATCTGAATATTGACATTATGCTCTGTCACCAAATATTTATTGCAAAAATGGGTTATCTCCTGCATATAGTATGATTCTGCTATCGAACCTTCGACGCGAGCCTTATTTTTTACGTTTGCCCTAACCCCTTTAAGGCGACGCTCCACAGGATACATCCACCTGTACTGAATGGGACCTCCCAACCTGGCTTCGGCGGGCAAATAAATCAGAAGATGCTCCATTGGGTTAAAAAAATCCAGGAACGAATATTTTCTCAAGTTTACACACAAGCACAACAATCTCCTCTTCGAGCTTAACCATCTCGGACCGCTTTATCTCTTTAGCACATAGTTTTCTACAGAAAAAACTCAATTCCGCAAAAGCTCTCCATACGTCTTCAGGTACGTAACCACGAAACACGATAGGAATGAGATCACGTACAAATATATGAAAGTCATGACTTTTCATGCCGTGTATCTTCCCTTGAGCAACGTTCACACCACGACCAATATTTGACGCGTACCCATCGGGAAACTTCAACTGTCCTTCGATCCACTCGAGAACTTCTTTCCTTTGGGTGACTGTTAGGCAGTACAAAGCCTTAGGCTTTTTAGACAGTCCTTCTATGAGGTTCATTGATGGTCGACTGCACATTTCTGTGCAATCGAGACGTGCTTTCACATTATCCTTGCTCTTATCAGGGATGTCGAGACTGGTCCCAAAGATTGCTTGTCTCACATTCATCTCTTGGTGCATGACATTGAAGTTGTGGGGCAACAACAAATCCTCTGCAGAAGGTAGCGAGTATAACCTGCACTTGTGCGTCCAATGGTGGGACACACCGTAACCCTCATAGATTTCATTTCTCCCTTCCACCAACATTGATTGGAAAGCTTTGATGGCAGCTATGGTCAGTCGCGGATGTTTTTATCCATTCACAACAGTGTTTCTTCGAAACGCATTCCTCTGTTTTCTGAAGGGATGATTTGGCTTCAGGAAAGCACGGTGGCAATCAAACCAACGCCTTATCTCCTCGGCGGCGGTTGCAAGGGGACGCGCCGGCTGCGGCGGGGGACGCGCCCGCGTCTTTGGCGAGGTGGCGGCGACGGCGAGATGGCGGCGGCAATGAAGGCGACTGGCGAGATGGCGAAGGCGACCGGCGAGATGGCGGCGGCGGAGGCGGCGCGCGGCGCGGGCGTGGTCCGGCGAGGCGGCGGGACGCGAGCGGCGGCGTGGAGGCGGCGCGCGCGGCGGCGGGAGGCGGCGGATCGAAGGGGGGACTTAGCGAACGCTAACTCCGCTACCGCGGTCCATCTATAACTAGGACAGTGTCGACGACAAACCCTAAGCAGTCGATAGTGATGTAAAATTTTCGTAGTCTCGACGGCCGTAAATAAACCGTCGACACAGCCCTCGTAATGGCCCCTTAGTATCGACTGCTTTAATTCGACCGTCAACACTGCCCTGTCAAATTTCGTAGTCTCGACTGCTTATATCTGGCCGTCGACACTAAGCTTGTAGCTGACTACGCTGTATTGACGGCATGTGCACCAGCGGTCGACACAGTCGTCGGGGATGCTATTTTCGACGGTACTATATAAAACCGTCGATACTAACTCTCCCGAGGGTTTCCGTTGACTGCCGTCGAGTATTGTGATTAGCATCGACGACTTTTTACCAAATCGTCGATACTAGTGCTTGTCTCGAGGGCAACCCCCCTTAAAGGGCATCAATGGTCAAACCTCTCTGTTTAAATTTTATAAATTTGAAAAACCTAAATTCAAATGTTCAAACTGTTCCATGTTGCTTTCTACTGGGAATTACACATCTAGAAAAAAAACAAATAATTTAGAACTTCCTATGAGGTAACCCCTTTGAAACCAGAAGCTTTCCGGAGAAGTTCACCTAGAGTTTTATATTTCATGTGATCAAAGCAACGTCAAACATCCCATTTGAATTTATATTATGTTCATTTCTAAATTCAAATTTATGTTTTTCCAACTATTCAATAATCAATACCCGCACGCCCGCACCCAACTAATTTTTGAATTTTTGACTGCTAAAATTGAAATTCTGAAATTTAAACAGTATTTAGAACATTAATTACAAATCTATATATGTTCAATATTCCTCAATTCAAACATTACGGAAATACCTACATAATAAATTAACAAAATGCACCATTTCTAATTTTTATTAAAAAATCACAGGATGTTTCAACAAAGATTGAAATAAAAACTAAACAAAAGGGAATAGAAAAAGTTTATAAAACAAGCAGTCTCGACGGCTGTAAATAGACCGTCGATACAGCCTATAGTGTCGACGGCTTAACGGTTAGCCGTCGATACAGTTAGACGCCATCACGCCACACAAACTCCCCGTGGGCCTTCATCAAGCAAACTCGACGACTGTTTTTTTAGCCATCGATACTGGCCCCTGTTTTGAGTTGTATCGACGGCTTATATATGGCCGTCGATACTAGGTTACATGTTTCGACTGCTTAAATATGGCCGTCGAATCAATACTTGGCAGTCGAATCTATTTTCGTTTCCTGTAGTGAACGTCAGCTCCTGCTGGATCGGCGACGTCAACGAAATTCGTATCTAGTGTATGAAAAACCACCAATAAATACAATGCGAGAAATAACAAAAATTTACATGAATGCAGGTGCTCATGAAAATTTACGTCTTAAAATTGGTTTCATAATTTTAAATCTATAGAATTAGAGGTATGAAAATATAAAGATCAACTACTACACAAAAATGGTTGAAAATCAAATTAATTTAAAAAATTATGAAAATTTCTATGTAGATAGATATGGATCTCACAAGGCTACAGAAATTTGTTTGAGGTCAATTGGATATCGGATGAATTTTTGGTGGCCATTTGAATGGATGTGACGAACCACACACTTCGTACTGCATAGCAGCTGGTCAAAGTAGCACCACGAGCGCACGGGCTGCTCTGGCAGGAGGCTCAGTATGCGGCCTCGCCGGGGATTGGCTGCGCAGTTCGTCTGAGCGGTGAAGATGTTAGTGCAGGGCGGCATGGGGAACTCGCCGATGAGATTTTCCTTCGCAGCGGCATGCAGCAGCGAGCGCACCACGGGAAACAGCGGCCACCGACGGCAGGTCACGGTGGCGATGGCGCTCCAGATCAGGGGAAGAGACGATGAGGTGGGGAAAAGAAAGATGGATACATCGGAAAGGTGTGTCGGCACGGTGGGAGCTCGAGGATTGTAACATCCCAAATTTAGAACAAGAAGAAAATTATTTGAAATATTAAAATAATGAAATTATTGTATGTGACTGATACTTTGCCACTGAATTTGAAACCATTTTTGCTACTATATACTTGTATTTATATAAATAGTTGTATGTATATATACAGATATATAATAAATTATAATGGGAAAATATCCTGTTTGGTTTAAAAGACTCTTATAGGTTTTGCTACATGGTAGTTCATGTCATAAAACAATAACCATGTTTTGCCACCATTTAGTATTTGCAAAATTCTTCTTTTAAGGGCTTTGCTTAAAGTATTTATTTATTTATTTTAGATAGAAAAATTCATTGGACCTCTATTAAAGGATAAAGTTATTATATTTTAAAACCCTCCTTGCAAATCTTGAATATCATCTTCTAAACATTTTCAATAACCGAATTTTGTAAGCTTGCAAAGTAAATATTTAGAAAATGTAGAAAAGGTTCATCTAGCCCATATAAAAGGGTTGAACTTATTTATTTTATACCTTTCTTGCAAAACTTGTATGTCCTCTTGAAAATGTTTATTTTAGAATTTAAACTAGGAATGCATGAATATTTGCAAGTAATTATTTGCAAGTAATTACTTTCTTTAATTTTTGATTAGGTAAGTACCTTGGTCATCCAATTTGTGTGTTTGCTAAATTTTAGCATTTAATCCTAAAACTAATATTTTGATTTACAAATTATAAACCTGTTGCAAAGGTTCATATTTCAAATGTGCAATTTAAATTCTAATAGGTCAATTGACCAATTTTTTTAAGTAAATGTGTGCATATAAATAGCTTCCCTAAAACTAATATTTTGAGCTTGAGATTTAAACTCTTGTGCTTGTCCAGAATTCAAAATTCGTATTTGTAAACCTTTTTGTGATTCGGCCCTATTGCCCCTGCTGGCCCAGCCCATCTACAGCCCAGCTGCCTCTCTCTCTCTCTCTCTCTCTCTTGCTCTGTTTCTGCTCTGCACCTCCAAGGAATGACGTGGCTTCTTCTGCGTCGCCCGAGCATCCATCGGTCAGTAATTTGGCCACGTCGCCCAGCGCCTCCACGCCTGCGTGCGCCCACGCCCAGTAGCGCCGCACCTAAGCCGTGTCCGCGCCCAGCGTCTCGCCGCCTCGCTCACGCGCCAGCCAGCCGATCACATTGCGCGCGCGCCAGCGCCAGCCTCGCGCCACAGCGCGCCCGACGCTACACAAGATTCCCACGCGAAATCCCAAGACTACCCCACCTTTTCCCCCACTTGCCCGACCAAGATTTAGCGCGAGCGTTCCTATCCTGCCATGACATCGACGCCAGGATGACTCACCGGCGAAACACCTCGGCGCCCAGATCCGGCCGCCACGCCCCAGAGTCAATACCGCCTCCCGGCCACCCTTTTCTCCAGATCACCGCGAGGAGGAATGATTACACCGCCTCTCGCCGCAGCCCATATCCCTCTAGCTTACCCCGAGCTCCACCTCACTCTCCCTCTCCCTATAATACCCAACCGAGGCACACCCCCTCTTCTTCTCCTCTTTCCGGCCGCCTGGTTGGAGCCAGCGCCATCGGCTGCTCGTCCCGGTGAGCCCCGATCACCTACACCGCTGCCAATCGGCTTCCCTCCTCCCTCTCTATCTCCCCTAGCAACCGATTGATCCACCTCCCTTTGATTTGCACAAGAGAGCTTCGCCGCCGCCGCCACTGGTTTCTCCCCTTTCGGATTGCTCGTCGTCGGCGACTCCTCAAGAGCCCGGCCTCCGTCTACGGCATAAGGATAGCCCTATACACTTTCCCTCCAACGCAATCGACGCGAGCTTCACCGGAGGACTCGGACGCCATCTCCCCTGTTCGGGCCGCCGCACGGCCACCACGTTGCTGGACCTCTCCAAGATTTCCCCGGCTCTCCCGTCGCCTCGGTGAGAATCCACTACCCTCTCTAATGCTCACCCGTTCCTCAATTGCGCTCCTTTCGCCGTGATTCGTCGAAGCCGCGTTCACCCGAACCCGCCGTCGCCGCCGCACATGGCGCCGCCGCCTTCGTCCACCTTAGGCCACAAAACTGGTACCATTACATGCGCGACGCCTCTCGCTCAGAGAGTCCAAGAACTCCAAAACCGTGCTCGTAGCGCCGCCAGCCCGCTTTTTGCCCGCCACAAGCTGGGTTGGGAGGTGGAAGAAGGGATGATGTCACCCAGGCCTTGTGACTCTGCCAAGTGGGACCCGTCCGTCAAACGAAGCCAGCCACAGGGGAACCCTTCCTTTGTGCCTATGACGAGTGGGCCCGCGGTCCCACCTGTAAGATCTAGTGGAAGCGTATTTCTCGAAATAGGCTTTCTGCGCAGGCCGCACCAGCCACGGGCCTCCCTTCTCTTGGGCCTCACTGTGCGCACCTTCGGCCCAACACTGTTCTCAGTATTTTTCCAGCCTTTACCGATTTATTTATTGCCGAAAATTCTTTTGATTTATTATAAATAGCTATTTGCTCTGTAAAATTGTGAGAAAATTATTATAGATACTAGATATCTTTTAGATTTTGTTAAAATTATAATATTTTGTGTTTGACTTCTCTGTATTGCTGTAAGTAATTTGTAGCCTGGTCTTAGTCCTTTTTCCATATAAGGATTAACTAGAATTGCATTCATGTTTATTAAAAATAGTTTCTGACCTCTGAAAAATATGAAATTTGGTAGGTAATTATTACATGCTATCTGGAACCTAGGAAAAATATAACTTTCCCTGTTGCACTGTTGTATGTTTCTGTATTATTAAAATAGCCTTATAATCCTAATTTGTATTTTGATTATTGCTCAAATTGTATTTCCTCTTAATAATAAAATTGTATAAATTGGTATTAGCCTCTAAAATGTTATATCTCACTGTTTTGTATTTTATTAAATTATTGTTAACATGTGTGCATGTGAGTTTGTCTCTTTTAGCTTGTATCTTTAGTTTAGAAATCAATTATTGGTCAAATGCTTAAATTAGGATTATTGCTATACTTATATTTAAAATGCTCTAGCCCTCAGATTTAGATTTATTAGCTTTGCAAAATCATACTTTGTAACTTGAATATAAGATTTTCTAGAATTGTTTAAATTAAACTTAATATAGATAAGATTGGTTTTTATAAAGAAAATGCTAGTTTGATCATATCATTGCATTATTTATTATCCTATTTATTTGGTTGCATAGAAATGGTTGGATACTTGTGTCGAATGCATTTACAATTGTGATGTAGTTCAAATAACTATTTTCATATTATGGGTCTCTATATGGGTAGATTTATCCTATCATGCATGCACATACATTCATATCATTTCGTATAAAAATAAGTGTAAGACTTAGAGGTTTACGATAGTTGTACCTAAATCGTGGCGATTATAGAATATTTTCATGCATCATGCTGCCAGCATTCTTCTGAGATTTTTATGCTATTTGTATCTTCCCGTTAGATCCGGACGAACAGGAAGGACAACCTGAAGGCCTGGTATTCAACGCTCAAGGGCCAGGCGAGCCAAATTCTCTAGATCATTTTTATATCCCAGTTTTTATTTATGTTATATTGCTTTAAATTATGAAATTGCATGCTTATGTATTCTTTGTATAAATTATGTGAAACAAAAATGCTAATAGAGTGGGTCTAGATATCACCCACTTTATTACTAGTGTTTGCTAAACACAACCCCATCCTTGATATATTTCTTACCCTGGCATTTGGTAACTTTGGATTAGATTATAACACTTCTGGACTAGTAAGTCTTTGGTTATGCTTAGACCTAGTTAAGTCTAGAGTCCAATGGGTTTCATCCCGACTGGTCAATGTTGCGGCATGGGATGACGGATCAGTCCTCTTGCATCGGTATAGTCTTGCTATCAACGCTTTGTCGGTATAGCTTTTCTATCAACGCTCTGCAATGATTGGTTTTTGACCATCAACGTAAACGGAGCTGGTTCCTCATATGGGTTAGTCCCATCATTGCCATTTCGATGGTGATGCTCTGTGCACTATCTCGAGCTTACCATGCAACCCAGATAAGCCCCGGATATTATCCATGCACTTGGGTGCCCCTTTCTGCCTGAATGCGAAAATTGAGTCAGTCAACACTCATACTCATGATATTGATATTGAGGATCCGAGGATCCTGGCCTTAGTTGAGCTCAAGGGGATCACGCCTCGCTGAGAGGGTGAGTCTGCCGCCACTTAGGAAGACGTACGCCTTGCGAGGGTATGGTCTTGCCTGTTGGAGACGGTGCGAGTACCGGTCACTGCTGCTTGTTCGGGGACCATGACCACCGGGATGGCTTGGATCCGCCGTGTTTGGGAGCACGAGGTGCTGCCCTATTGTTGAAACACCCCAGATGATGATTTGAATCGCGTATATAGCACAGTACGTCTTTGCTTTGTAAAATGGCTAAGTCCCAGGTTTTCTATTATTATGGTATTATAAAATTAGCATTATTGCAAATAAAATAACCCAGCCCCACAAAAAGCCTATTATCATTAATTGCATTAGGCGGGGAGTTGGCTCGCGAGCACGGTTGGTGTGCTCATCCTCGCCCACAATTACTCTTTTTAGGTGAAGGAGACAGGAAGAGTGAGGATCTGGATTCTTCTCCTGGATACAAGGAGAGCTAGGGCCGACGTGCGGGGACGGGTGTTAGCGGGACTCAGATCGCTTGCACAGTGGTTTTGGGCATAGCCTCGAGACTCGACACTTCGCTTCCACATTTTGTCAAACTCTGATAAGAGTGCATTTTGGTATTGTATCATTTGGCCTGACGGCTTATGTAAATCGAGCCATTATGTACTCTAATAAATAAATGAATGTCTTTATCATTTTGTATGAGTTGATCCAGCTGTTGTAAATGCTTTTGCGCTAGCAAGACAGATCCTGGGCTAGCGCAGGAGCCACCCAGGTGGTCCCCGGAAACCGGGGGCCCACAAGGATGCCGACGAGGACCTCGGCACGAGCGATGGATGCGCGGGGCAGCGCGCGTGCGCTAGCCGGAGGCGGGGAAGAATAGGATTGCGGCGGCGGCGCAAATCGGACAAGGTCCGGCCAAATTGATATAGGACAATTGATCTATATGCACTGGAGATGCTATACGAGAAGATAGACAGAAGTTTACCCCACGGTGACAATGAAATCCATGGCGTGCTACTCGGCGATGGCGACGAGAGGTGCAACTCCGACGAACAATTGCCAGCGGTCGGGCACTGTTCTTCTGAAAACGATGGGCAAAATAGATAACAGATGGGATGCATATGATCGTCCCAGAAGGAATCGAAGAGTCGTTGCTTACCCGAGCTCCAATTGGAAGGGAAAACAAAAGGGCATAGAAGACTCGGGTCAGGGGATTTATATGAAGAGAACAGGGAGTTTAGGAGTTGAGTTTTTTTGATAAAGGAAGCTTTACTGATCTTAGACAATTACATCAAGGAGATACAATCAATCCAAGACCACAACCGGTCTCTGCATAGTTAGGACGCACACAGCCAAAAACTAAAAAAGAAAAACGACAAGACGAAAACAATCTTGTCGCAGCAGGCTACAACACACAACTAAATCTTCAGAACCGAGCACCACCCAAACAACATTTAGACTACGATGAAGGCTCTCCAAAAGCAACGCCTCCAAGAAGGGAACGACACTAAGCATGCCGCCGTTGCCATGGTCCAAGCAAAGAAAGATCGCACCATAGATTTTCACCACAGAGAGCAAATTCATCGAACTCCGCATAATGCCTTCAACAAAGGAGCGACAACGATGCCGCCATTGCCGTGTACAACCAAATAAGGTCGACCTAGAGATTTCTCCCGAGTCAACGAATCGGTACCCAAAAGCACCGCCAAACCGAAGTCCCCAATATTGCCTCCCCTACAAACCAATCCAAATACGCCATAACGCCCATTCTTGACCAACGCAAGCGACCACAAACTTGTTGACAAGCATACCTTCTTCGATAAGCATCCCACAACAACAGAGACGCGAGATAGCCAAAGGGCACACGCCTTGAATCAGCAGGAACCATCTCAAGGCATATGAGTCGCACAAATAAGCGAAGCCGTGAAGTCGAAGTCAAGGTGACTTCGCCACCGCCAACAGACGACCACCGAAAAGAAAAAGTTGTTGCGAGAAATAGTCGCACAGAAGCCACCGCCGCCCGAACGACGTGGATTCGGAGAGGAGCCGCTTTGCTACTCCATCCCGATGGAGAGACGCCGCGACAACGCGTGAAGGTTCGGCGGCGACCACGGAACGGCAGTCGAAATCACGGCCGCCGCCACCGCAGCCATCACGGAGGGCTGAGCTCGAGGTGCTACAAACAAGAAGCCGAGGTGGACGTGGCGGGAGGAGAAGGAGGTCTCGGCGGGCGGCGCTGGCGCCGCGCTAGGGAGTCGCTCAAGGTGGAGGAGGCGCTGGCGGCGAGGTGGAGGCGCTGGGGCGGCGGCGAGGAGACGGGCGCCGGGCGATGAGGCGCTTCGGGGGGGGGGTGGCTAGGGAGGAGGTGGGGCGGGGGGGCGGGGGCGGCGAGGCGCCGGTGGAGAAGACGCTCAGGGCGGCGGCGGTGAGGCGCTTGGGGCGGCGGCGGCGGCTACTAGGTTGAAACCCTAGCCGCCCCTCGCTGATTTAGGAGATGAGTACTGCACTGCTTAGTGACCCACTACATTGAAAATGATTTTATTAATAGACTTGATGATCATCAACGTGGAATGCAAAAGTTCTAAAGCCTCCAATGCTTGCTGTCATGCACGGGAAGAATAAAATGTTCATGCGCGGTAGAACGCCAAGTGGAGTGAGTGTTGCGCAATTGAGCTGCAAAATGGCTATTAACGAAATGCAAACGGATGAAATTACCACCCCTTGATGGCCATTAGAATTAGAGAATAAGAAGGAATTGATGCAAACTTTTCCATTTACATCCATGCATCCAAGCACAGGGAGGCATGGAGGGTCTTCGCAGGAAAAGAAAAGGAAGGGGGGAGGAAAAGAGTGGGGAAAAGAGAAAAGGAAAGAAATAGGGAAATGGGAAAAGAAAAGAAAAAGGTGGGTGAATGGCAAATGGGCCCAAAGAAGGTGAAATGAACTGGATGAGAAAATAGATAGTATATCTCTCTTTTTTGATAATAATTGTTTATCAAAAAAATAATTGAAGACAAAATATAAATTTCATGTTTGGAAAGACCTCTAAATATTCTTTTTAGAAATTCAAAAGCCTTTGTTCATAAATAAAATTAAATTACCTTTATTATTTTTAGAGTAACATAGTTATTTTCATGCTTTAAAATTTATATGCACAAAATTTTAATTATGCAAATTTATGCATGATTTCATTATTATAAAAATGAGGACATTACATTATTGTATCTTGCCTAGTGTAGGACTTGAATTTTAACTTAAAATTTTTAAAGTTTCCTATTCACCCCCTAGGCCAACTAGATCCTTTTAAGTGGTATCAGAGCAAAGGTTTCCTTTTTCTAACTTAACCACTTAGTATGGCCGAGGGGAAAGCTAGAAATGTTGGTAAAGTTCCTTTGTCTGATGGCACAAACTATCCCTATTGGAAAATTAGGATTAAGTTCTATCTTCAAGCCACTGGGTATGATATGTGGAGTTACCGAAAATCATGTCGCTGATCAGGTAGACCCAAAAGGTCCTCCCACACCCAGTGAGATCAAGAACATAGAGTATGATGCTCAGGCCATTAATGCCATCTTCTCTTGCTTGAGTCTTGAAGTCTTTGATTGTGTGAGTAACCCCACTTCAGCTCACATGATTTGGAACTATAAGAAATTCATGAGGGCATTTCGGATGTCAAGGAGGAGAAACTCACCATAGCTAGGAAAAAGTTTGATACTTTCACAATGATGTCCAATAAGAACGTTAATGACATGTTTACTAGGTTGAATCCCATCATTAATGAGCTCAAAGAATTGGGAGCCAGGCTGGAAAATGTTGACATGTGATGCAAGATGATTTGAGTGCTTCCTCGGTGCTACCGGGACTTGATCACTTACCTTACAAACAGTGATGATCTCAAAGTTCTCACTTGAACTGAGTTATTGGAAAGATTGAGCACACATGAGATGCACTTTCATGATGATGAGCATCCGGCCAAGAGGAAGGATCTTGCCCTCATGGCAAAAGAGTAGGCTTGCTCCGATGACGAAGAAGAAAAGAGTGATGCCGGAGATGATGCCAAGGAACTCGCTTTGCTCATGAAGAGACCAAGTAAGCTTGTGAAGAAAGTCAGTCTTAGTGACTCCAAGAAGAAGCATTTCTCCCTATCCTCAAAGAAGAACCCGTTGCACAGCATCATTTGCTATGAGTGCAATGAAAGAGGTCACATCGCTGCTCAGTGTGAGAAGAAGAAGAAGAAACACAAGAGCAAGAACAAGGAAAGCGGTGATTAAGGAAATGATCATAAGAAAGAGAAGAGAAAGCTGTATAAGAAGACAAGCTTTAGGAGATTTGCAAAGAATGTGAAGAAGGAAGCATTCATTCGGAGAATGGATGACCGATGAGGAGAGCTCAAGTGATGAATCATTTTCGTCTTTCGATGATGATACAAAATCCGAAATCTTAGCTGGACTAGCTGTGGAAGAATCGACTCCTCTGCCTCCATTCTCTACCTCACTTTGCCTCTTGACACTTCGACGATGAGAAGGTAAATAATGACACTTCCCCTTCTTATAATGATTTGGTTGAGATAATTAATGAGCTAAGTATTTCCCTAAAGAAATAAACTTATAGAAACAAAAGTCTTAAGAAAGTTATCTTTCATGGGTAATGATCATGATTTTCTTGTTACTAAACGTGAAGTTATAGAGAATGAGCATAGTTCTCTAAGGAAATCTCATGCTGAAATGACCGCTCAATTAGACAAGTTACTTGCTAGGAAATCTCCCAAAATTGCAATGATTGATTGCTCAATTGATTGTGATTTAACTAGTGAAGTTATTTACTTTACTTCTGATAGGCCAACTAAAAAAGATGATTACACGTTTTGTGATGATTTGCATGATTTTAGTTGGACTGCATCTAGCTCCTTAAATTCTTCTAGCATGAGCAGTCCCTTAAACTCTCCTAGCATTTGTGATGGTGAAAATTGCAAAACTGCTATGTGTGATAGCGAGTTAATGATTGAAAATGAAAAATTTAAGCTTAGGTTTGCTAAATTTTTAAAGGGACTTGGAAAATGCTACTACCTCCGTTTTTTTTATTTGACGCCTTTGACTTTTTGACACGCCTTTGACCATTCGTCTTATTCAAATTATTTTTGTAAATATTATTTATTTTGTTGTGATTTGTTTTATCAATAGAGGTACTTTAAATATGTCTTATTTTTTTTATATCTTTGCATAAATTTTTTGAATAAGACGAATGGTCAAAAACATACCAAAAAGTCAAAGGCGTCAAATAAAAAAAATGGAGGGAGTATCTTAGAAGCATTGCTCTTTATCAAATGCTTGAGGAGCAAAGGGCTAACTTGTGTACGGCAGGATTGGGTTTTACCCAAAGGGCGGTGCCCAAGGAAGGTGGAAAAATAAGCTCCAAGCCTCTTTTCAGCAAGAGTAATGCAGGAATTCACACTCATGCGAATGTCAAAACAAAAAGGCGTTTATTAAAAAAGGCTTAACTATTGATTCTCACTATTTGATCCTTAGAGATGATCATGGAAAAGCACTAAGTATGTTGGTCCCAAGAATTTGAATGGTAATGCTAGATCAAATTAGCTTCCAAAATGCTTTGTCTCAAAATCTTTTGCTCTTGGATGTGTGGACACTAACCTTAAAGGACACAACTTAGTTTGGGTACTCAAATACTAACACATGATTATATTTTTGTAGGTGAATTACAAGAGTGGCGGTGCATATTAATTTTTTTATAGTGGATGCACTCAACACATGACGGGCTACTCACGTATGTTTACCTCATTCGAGAATGGTGATGCCTCTACAAAAATCACTTTTGGCAACAATTGCAAGGGTGAAGTAAAAGGAAAGGGTAGAACTGCTATTTCATCCAAATTGACCATTAACAATGTCCTTCTTGTGAAATCTCTAAATTTCAATATGCTATTCGTTTCCCAAATTTGTGACTTGGAATTTTATTGTCTTTTCTCAAAAGATGGAGTTTCAACTTTTGATAAAACTAAAAAACTAATTTTGAAAGGCTTTAAATTTCAAAATCTCTATCTCTTGAGTTCAAAATCCAATGCCTCATGTGTCTCGATGTGTTTAATTGATAGTCTTTCTTGGTTGACTTTGGCATCGCCATCTTGGACATGTTGGCATGAGAAATTTGAAAAAGCTTTTCAAAAATGAGTTTAATTGGCTTGAAAGATGTGCAGTTTGAAAAGGATAAACGTTATAGCGCTTGTCAAGACGGCAAGCAAGATGCAAACCCACATCCATCAAAAAGTGTCATGTCCACCTCTCGTCCACTCAAGCTTTTGCATATTAATGTGTTTGGCCCAACAACATATGTAAGCATTGGTAGAAATTCTTATTGCTTAGTGGTGGTAGATTATTTCTCTTGATTTTCTTAGGTATTATTTTTGCCAAACAAAAGTGTTGTTGAAAATATTTTTAAAACTTTTGCAAAAAGGGCCCAAAATGAATTTGATTCTCCCAGCAAGAAGGTTAGAAGTAACAATGGGACGGAGTTCATTAATTCTAACATTGAGGATTTTTGTGATGAGCTAGGCATAAAGCATTAACTTTCCGCCAAAGCTTACCAAGTGTTCATTAACTCCACTCGACTTGTTTAGGAGAGTT
Organism: Raddia guianensis; assembly: GCA_036346415.1. NCBI lineage: Eukaryota > Viridiplantae > Streptophyta > Magnoliopsida > Poales > Poaceae > Raddia > Raddia guianensis. Next base: position 41,192,404 of record CM070539.1, read on the forward strand.
ATGATATCAAGTTTGATGAATCTAATGGCTTGTAAGGAGAGCATGAAAATTTGAGTGATTTAGGTGATGAACCATTGGTTAGAGCAATGAAGAACATAAATATTGGAGATGAAAAACCGAACAAGTTTTCGTTGCCGTAAATGATGAGCAATCACCCTCCATGGTGCCCCAAGTGAGCAATTAAGAAGACATAGAGAAAACTAATGGAAGTGAGCCTATTGAAAAAACACAACCCATTAAGACTCATCACACAATTGTCAAAAACCATCCAACTAATCAAGTCATTGGTGACTAAGTGGGTTTTATGGAACAAGCAAGATGAGCATGGAACGGTGACTCACAACAAAACACTCTTGCTGGCAGAAGGCTTTACCCAAATTCCCATACTTGATCATTGAGAGACCTATGCCCCCGTAGAGCGTCTTGAAGCCATTTGGTTCCTTCTCGCTTTTGCTTGTTATTATAACATAGTATTTTTTTCAAATCGATGTTAAAAGCGCTTTCCTCAATGGTTTTATTACTGAACTTGTTTTTGTTGAACAACCTCTTGGGTTTGAGAATTCTTTCCTACCAAACCACGTTTATAAGCTTTCTAAGGCGTTTTATGGGCTGAACCAAGCACCAAGAGCTTGGTATAAATGGATTAAAAACTTTCTTTTATAAAAGGGCTTCGAAACCGGAAGTGTTGACCCCACACTATTCACTATGACCATTCAGGAAAATCACTTCATTTGTGAAATTTACGTTGATGACATTATCTTTGGATGCACTAACAAGTTACATTGCAAGGACTTTGGAGAAATTATGTTCAAGGAGTTTGAAATGTCACTGATTGGAGAATTAAAGTTCTTTTTTGGTTTTCAAATTAAGCAATTGGCTAAAGGGACTTTTATCTCTCAAGAAAAGTATGTGGGTGACTTGTTGAAAAGATTCAAAATGGCCGATTGCAAACCAATTTCGACGCCTATGGCATCAAATGGAAATCTTGATATTGATGAGGGAGGTAAACCTGTTGATAAAAAGTTGTATCGCTTCTTAATTGGTTCTTTACTTTACCTCACAGCATCTAGGCCCGATATAATGTTTAGTGTTTGCATGTATACTCGTTTCCAAGCTTCACCAAAAGAATGTCATCTAACTACAGTTAAAACAATCCTAAGATATCTAAAATTTTCTCCTAGTGTTGGTTTGTGGTATACTAAAGATGCTTCTTTTAAGGTAATTGGGTACTTCGATTCAGATTATAAGGGTTGTAAAATTGACCCAAAAAGTAACTCGGGAGGGTGCCAGCTGCTAGTGAGGTCTCTAGTATCATGGTCTTCTAAGAAACAAAACTCTGTGGCGATATCAACCGTGGAAGCGGAATAGATAACTGTGGGGAGTGTTTGTCCTCAACTCCTTTACAAGAAGCAAACCTTTCTTAACTATGGGCAAACTTTTGATAAAGTGTTGTTATTATGTGATTATGAAAGTGCCGTAAAAATAGCCGCTAATCTTGTTCAACAATGATATACACATCTGCACTGGCTTCGTGGGAATGATTGAGACGGCGACGGGGAGGGGAGTGACGGGAGGGGGCCGACAGTGGGGAGGGGAGTGCCGTGGCTAGGAGGGGCCGACGGGGAGAGGAGGGCTACTGGAGGCGGGCTGGGATGAGGGCTGGGTGGGAGGGGCCAAGGGAAGGGAGGGAGGGAGGGCGGTGGTTTGGTGGTGGTCCTGAGGCACAAGCAGGGAGGAGGGGCGGCATGGAGGGAGGACGGCAGGGAGAATGGCAGCAAGGTGTGGAGGGTCATGGGAGGGAGGGGAGAGGCGGCACTGGGTGGCTAGTCATGGGGAGGGAGACCGGGGCGGCGACGTGGATGGCCTGGTGGCGGCGGGGAGGTGAGTGGTGGCGGCGGGGAGGGGAGTTCAGGGGCGGCAGCTTGTGGGGTACGTACAGGTCGGTCAGGGGCGGTTGGGGAGGGAAGGGCTGGCCAGCAGCAGGGAAGGGAGTGGCGGCGGCGGGGAGTGAAGGGCTGGCCGGCGGCAGGGAGGGGAGTGGCGGCGGCGGGGAGGGCACACACATGGCAGGGGCGCGGGCTGGCATGAGACTTTAGGTTAGTTGAAGATGAACAGGGGCACATACATGTACGTGAACAGTCCCGACGGACATACAGATGGAAAAAATAATTTTACCAACTTCAAGTCAGATGCTAAAAATAGCTATTACTACCGACAAACTATCCGACCCTAATACCTAATTTTACCAACTTCAAGTCAGATGCTAAAAATAGCTATTACTACCGACAGACTATCCGACCCTAATACCATTATTCCCGCTGCGGCAAATTGTCGCTAATTGCATCGACGCCTAGTCAGTCGCTACGTGTCTGTCGCTAATAGCGTGCTGTGGTATAGTGGTATATCAGTGCTTAGGGCCGCACCCAATCTTCAAGCAGTTTCATCCTCTCACTGAAACACTTTGTCTTTTCTCTTCACCCACCATGGAAGGTCAAGGAGAAATATCTGACCCATGGGAGCTCTACTGCACCGAGTATCTCACCAGCATATCTCACCCACATCGCCACCTCCCGAGTCGCGGCTGCTAAGTGGCAACGGTGGTGGAGGGAGTACGCGGAACGCCACGCCCATGAAGCCATCAGGGTCCTGGTCCGCGGCTACCCGCAGCCCTTCCCAGCGCGCACCCCCTGAAGGACGCACTGGTCGCTTCCATCCTCGATGTGAAGTGGCCTTCCGAGTAGCTTCCCCTGTATCTTTTTCTTTCTTTTGATCCTTTGCAAGACAGCAATGAGCCCTAGCTCATTGTGCTGTGCTACAAAGCCTTTTGTAATCTGGCCTAAGAGCCATTAAGTAATCAAGATCTATTGGCCATCTGAACTGTTTCGACTCTCATTTTTGTTAAGTCCCGACTGGTTTTGTCTTCATCCAAGCGATTAGGCCGATCTAGATCTTGATTCATCACTCAGCACTTCGCCATTCTCCTCCGTGAAAAGCGATCAGCAAACCCGAGTGATTCAATTTAGCATCCGCCAAAGTAGCCGCTCTTCAGCACCAAACGAGGCCCGGCGCAGAGCATATTTCGTGGCCCTTTAAATTTGGAGACAAGGGAGCGAACCGTTCTACCCCGCCCATTTCTGGCACCTACAGTTTCATTCACTCCAGCGAACTCCACCGCTAGGATTTCCTTCCTTCACACGCTCCGCCGCCACCGATATCAATCCAGCAATGGCTCGACCTTCTCCCGCAACAGCGAATGCAGTCAAGAATTCCAAAGAATGGATAAAGTCCATTACCACGGACCGGCGACTTCAGAAGCTCGTGTCTGCCGGCGTGCTCCCGTCGGAGGAGTTAATTTCGTGGCGCGTCGCGGGCGGTCAGTCCTCCCCCACCCCTCACTCTAACGAGGTGGTGGTCTTCAAGTCCTTTTTTCTTCGTGGCCTTGGCCTCCATTGCTCCTCCTTCCTTAGGGGGCATATGCATTTCTATAAAATTGAACTGACTCATCTCAACCTCAACTCCATCTTTCAAATCACTGTCTCTGTCCATATTTGTGAGGCATATCTCAGGAATGTGCCCCATTTTGATCTTTTTCGATCTCTTTTTCTCCTCAAACCCTTCCTGTGGACTACATGGGCCCCGAGTATCCTCTAGAAGGTCCATGAGGTAAGAAGTGGGGGGCGATTCAAGCTGGCCGGATCGGGATGGAAACCACTCGGGTTACGCATAACTTGATTGCCAAGGATGTTTCCGAGGATAGAGTTTAGCTCCATGTAATTAGAAGATTCATACTTGTAATGTCGATGCATATCATGTGTTGGGATAACAGAATCTAGTATCATGTACTGGATAGAACCATGTAACCTTATCCCCCCAACATTATATAAAGGGAGGGGTAGGGGTCATAGAATCATTGACATCTGCATCTTCATCATCCACACTTTTATCTGCGAATTCACACAGACACATAATCCCAGAGCACAGGACTAAGGTATTACCTTCGAGTCGAGAGCCCGAACCTGTATAAATAGTTGTCTTGTGTTACCATCTAGTTTGGTTCTAGCGCATAGCCCCGCAACAAATTCATTGCCAATGGTGACCCCCGATTAGCCACCAGTCGACAGTTGGCGCGCCAGGTAGGGGCCTGCGTCAAGATCATAGTTCAAGCTAGATGGCTTTTCCAAGATCGCTGTCCGTCGTCCTCATGCCGGGGCAAGCGCTACGCTTCGAATCACAGGACTTCGTGGCCGATGGCATCGGCAAACTTCATCTCTCCCCTCCTGGGGAGATAACCCTCCAAGAAGATAATTGCGTTCCATCATCTCCCTTGCCGTTTGGCTTGGAGAACTCGGTAGATGCTTTCGACAGATTAATCCGCCGAAGATCCCACTTCGCACCTTCCTTCGAAGTGTGTGGAGAAGGACTCGGCGGTGATGCTTCCTCGGATACGGACATCATCCAACCCAAGGGAGTCTCCACACCTCAGATTGGATATCCCTTCGGACTCAGGAACTCTGTTGTGACCTTCGCACGGACCCCCTCTGAGCTCTAGACAGGACGTGACCACACTGAGAATCGATCTCAGCCACGTTCGTGGGGGTCATCAATGCTGGCAAACCCATTGGACAGAGCGAGGAGGCCATCTTCTCTCACTCGGACTCTAAATTTGACGAGAGAACTGAGATCTACAACTACAATAAAGTCTTCGTCCTTGGCGCAGGTGACCACCACTCCACCTCTCAACCAACCGGGAACGAAGCAGTCGCCACGGAGACGGTCGATGTGGACCAATGTCGCGTTGCAGATCAAGATCGCATGCGCCAACTCCGCATCCGTGGCCGCAATGTCTAGAACAAACTTCGTGCGGTGAAGCTAAAGGATCACGACGTCTACATGACTCCTCAAGCGAACATCGTCGCTTCAAAGACTCTTCTGGAGATCATGGCGCCGCAACTTCCAGAAGACAACCCGCTCATCCAGACCTTGGCTCGAGCAACGGCCATCTAGCGGAATGAGGCGAACCCGGCTCCGACCACACCGGTAACAGCGAACAGCCGCTCCGCGCGCAATCGAAGCAAGGCGCGCGCCTCTGCCGCTAGCGAATCTCGCTGATCGGCGGGCCACGACCTCCACCAGGACATAGAAGCCAGGAGAAGGGAACACATCGATAGCGAACGGAACTGCCACAGTTATCGCAATCAGCGCAACAACGACCACGCTGAAAGTAACGCCAGTCGGCACGATCACCATCAAGAACAGCACCGCCATGGCCCACGGCGGTAGTGCCGCAGCAGATCCCTGCAGCGCCGGTAGCCATGACCCTTGGGAGGAATTCAGGCATACACCCTAGAACTTCGCCGAGTGGTTTGGCCGCGTCGACAAGTTTGATGGCGAGAGGGACCCGAAGAACTGACTACAAGTTTATACCTTAGCAGTCAGCGCGGCAGGAGGCGTTTAGAACGTGATGGCAAACTATCTGCCAGTCGCTCTGACCCCAACCACACAGACCTGGCTCACATGACTCCCGGAGAAATCTATCGAGTCTTGGGACGACCTACAGGAGCAGTTCATCACCAACTTCTAGGGGACATATGAGAGGCCCGCTAGGAGATAGGAGATCGGACAGCTACATCGACGCAAGAACAAGACTCCTCGCGAGTTCATCAAGCACTTCACCAAGAAGGAGAATGAGATCCGAGACGTTTCGGAGCAAACAGTCACTGATGCCTTCTTCGCCGGATGCAAATCCGAGGAGTTAATCAGACAGATGACTCGGGACCCCCCGCGAACTCTCAAAGCCATGTTCACGATGGCAGACCAAGAAGCCAACGCTAAAGAGGCCATCATGAATCATCGTGGTGGCCATGACGGAGGCTCTAAGAAGAAGCCCAACGACGAGCAGGGCCAAACAAAAGACAGGAAGCGCAACGGGGACGAGATGATCACCAACGTGGAGCGTAACCAGCCTAAGGCCCCCCAACGACAACGACTACAACAAGGTCATGGAGGCGATGTGCCCCTTTCACCCTCGTGGTAAGTACGCTGCCACAGATTGTCTTATTTTGCAAAAATTCGCTGACAACTCCAAGCAATTAGCAGCCAAAGCAGGTCATGGCAAGAAGCCAGGTGGGGATTACCAAGACGTTGAGCGCGAGATCAGGTACATATTTGGGGGCTCCGATGCGTATAAGTCCAAGCGAAAGCAGAACCTTACCACTCGGGAGATCAACCCGCAACCCCCAAGTACTTACGGTGATCGAAGGTCCCCATCACCTTTGATCAGACGGACCACTCGAATCAGATAGCCTTCCCTAGGAGATATCCGCTGCTGCTGGATCCGGTCATTCAGGGAAACAAGTTGAAGAGGGTCCTGATCAACGGCGGAAGCGGGATTAACGTCCTCTTTGTCAAGACCTTAGATCAGATGAAGATTCCTCGTTCTGAGCTACGACAGGGATCGTTTCCTTTCCACGGGGTAATCCCCGGGATGTCCGCAGTACCACTAAGGACAACTATCGGACCGAGAGTCTCAGCATTGAAGTGGCCGATTTCGAGACGGCATACCATGCCATCTTGGGAAGACCAGGAATTGCCAAATTTATGGCGGTTCCTAATACACTTATCTCATCACGAAGATGCCGGGCCGCAATGGCGTAATCACCATACCCGGCGACGTGAAGCAACCTCTAGTCTGCGACAGCGAAAGCTGATGGCGTAGGCACTCGAGACATCAGTTGAGATGGAGAAGATTCCACAGGCAGTCACATCTCTCTAGGCGAATGGAGACATACCCACCAAAAAGCAAGCCAAAACCTCCACCCAATCCGCCGAGGAAACGAAGAAGATAGCGTTGGACCCGTCTGATCCGGCTAAAGCAGCCGTGATTGGGACAGGGCTCGACAACAAATTGGAAGACGCGCTCGTCACTTTCCTCCGGGCAAACCAGGACGTGTTCGCTTAGAAGCCGTTGGATATGCCTGGTGTTCCGAGGGAGGTGGTTGAGCATTCTTTGCATGTCGAAGACAAGGCCAAGCCGATTAAACAACGTTTGTGAAGATTCGCACCAGATCGGAAGGAAGCCATCAGGGAAGAAATTACCAAATTATTGACGGCACGGTTCATCAAGGAGGTATATCATCCCGAATGGTTAGCAAATCCGGTCCTGATGCAGAAGAAAAACAAGACATGGCGTATGTGCGTCGACTACACCGACCTTAGCAAGGCCTGTCCCAAGGATTCTTTTAGGCTCCCCCGCATCGACCAAGTGGTAGATTCCACCGCTGGGTGTGAGCTTCTAAGTTTTCTGGACACTTACTTAGGCTATCATCAGATCAGCTTGAAGGAGGAGGATTGCATGAAGACATTGTTCATTACCCCTTTTGGTGCTTTCTGCTATATCACAATGCCGGCTAAAAAACGCTGGTGTAACCTATCAGTGCACCATACCGCGGTGTTTTCACACTCAGCTCGGCCGCAACGTGGAGGTCTACGTTGACGACGTTGTCGTCGTAATGACTCGAACCAAACTCGATGTCTCGAGAGCCAACGGGCATATCGGATGAAACTAAATCCCGAGAAGTGCGTTTTCGGGGTTCCATCTAGTAAATTACTCGGATTTTGGGGAGATCTGGTCTTCGGTCTCTCGGGTGACAACCTCACGTGAACGATGGAAGGACTGTAGGGAGGTTGGCATAATAAAACCACTCGGAATGCCAGCACTTATTTGAAGTCCTCATGGAAAGATCGAAGTAGAACTTCCTGGCCCCTTCCCGCAATTGGAAGCTAGAGCCACCCACGGCCATGGCGGATGTTTTGCTGGGGAAGGGCTTGAGAAGAAAAAGGGATCTGAAGAGGTCGAAATGAGGCGCGATCGCGAGATACCCCCACACAAATGTGGATAAAGACGGCAATTTGAATAATGGAATTGGGGTTGAGGTGAGTCAATTTGATCCTATAGAAATGTAATAGTCCCCTGAAGAAGTAAGAGCAAGGAAGGCGAAAGCTGCGGAGGAAAAAGGACTCGAAGACTACCACCTCGTCAAAGCGAGGGGTGGTGGAGGACTCACCGGCGGCGGCGCGCAGCGAGATCAGCTCCTCCGAAGGGAGCACGTCGGCGGACACAAGCCTCTGCAGCAGCCGGTCTGTGGTGATGAACTTCATCCACTTCTTGGCGCTCTTGGTTACCTTTGAGGTGGCGGCAGATGGAGGAGCCATTGCCGGATCGAGATCGGTGGTGGCGGAGAGTGCGACGAAAGGGAACCCTAGCGGTGGAATTCGCTGGAGCGGATGAAACTGCTAGCGCGAGAAATGGGCGGGGTCGAGCAATTCGTTCCCCTGTTCCCCAAATTTAAGGAGCCACATAGCGTATTTCGGGCTGGGCCTTATTTGACACGGAAATGCGGCCTTTCTGGAGGGTGCTTGGTTAATGTGGACACACCACGGCGACCCAGGGGGCTGAATGGGAGCCGGATTTTTCTTCCCTCAGGGAATATTCGCACGCGGCGATATGTGCTCCCATCCTAAGGCACCTCGGTACACCAAAAACCAAGCCACGAGCAGCAATGCCCTCCGAGCAAATTCAAACCCGAAATTTCAGCATGGGCTTGCTTCACAAGAACATCAATTTCTTTCAAACGGCTCAACGATTGGCAACCAAATTCGGACAGCGGCTAGGTGATAGAAGCACCTAACTACCCTCTGAAAATTGGCCAAAAATCATGTCAAAGTTTGGACCTTTTTGCATCTCCAAACAGCAAGGTGCAAAAACTGAAAGTGACCGAAAACTCGCGATCTTGTGCAAACCAAAGGGGGTCTGTTCCTGGGCTCTTGAGGGGATGATTCTTGGTCCTTTGTGACCCTATTCCACACCTCGAAATGGCCCAAGAACGCAGCACAAAGTTCAGCTCAAACCGGTGCAAGAACGGTCAAAAACTAGGACAAATGGTGTCCAAACAAGGAGCAGCAAGAGGGCTGTGTTTGGGGGCTCAAAGGGGGTGATTCTAGGATCCCAAGGAACCCAAATCCATGTGGGAAACAACCCCAAAACACAGCTCAACTCAGATGCATGAACTGGGCAAGAACTTGGCCAAACCGAGCTGAAAACATGTCAAATCCGTGGGCTGCAAGAGGGGCTGTGTTTGGGGGTTCAAGGGGGTGATTCTAGGACCTCATGTGATCCAAATCCATGGTCTAAACCTCCCCAATCAGCAGAAAGAAAATGGAGCTCGAATCCATGCCAAACCGAACCAAAACCGGGTCAAAACAAGAGAGAAACGTGGGGGAAAGGATAGGGATGAATCAAACAATCAAGAACAGCAAAGAACCATCACAAACACCAAGGTTTTAAATAGCGGGCTATGACATTTAGCGGCGACTTCATCTAAAAGCTATAGAAAGCTGTAGCGGGCTATAGCGAAAGCTATTTCATTTAGCGGTTTTGTAAAAAACATGAAAAATTTCAATTATATGCAGAGAAACATTGAAGTAAGAAAAATTTATGACCACAAATACTCAAATATATGTCTAGGGATACATGAGAACATGTATCTCGGTCCATTACTTCACAGTCATTCGATCAATTAACATACCCATGGCTATAATCAACATTCATATTCATTCAACATCCAACAATTAACAACTCAACAATTATTCAATTGTTTATTACAACATTCACTGAAGTAAAGAAAACAATGAAGAGGCATAGATTCTAGTTATCTAGAGTGAGTAATGAATATATGCCTCGATCAGGATTAGCGGTGCTAAATAAATTTCGTGGCTAAACCAAATAGCGGTATTTAGCGGAGCTAAAGCATCATTAGCTGCAATAGCGGAAAAATTAGCAATAGCGTAGCGGCAGGCCTTCTAAAAGGCTATAGTGAAGCTATAGCGGAGCTATAGCGGGCTATTTAAAACCATGACAAACACACAAAGGATTCCACACAACTTGCCCTCTTTGATTACTCACAAAGATTACAAGTTAAACACCCTCTCCCTCTCTCACACACACAAGAGAGGAGAACACCACACACAAGGCTGGATGAGGAAGTGGCCAACCTAGCCACTCCTTATATAGCCACAGCCCCAACTTGGGCTCAAACCCTGGGCAACCCGCCAAGCCCACTCCTTATATCGGCTGATGAACTTGAAAAAGTAGATATTGGAACATATGGGAAAGAAAGGCCCACTTATATCAGTAAAAAGTTGCCGCAGGAATACAAAGATCGGCTTATTCAAATTCTTAAGGATCGGGTTGATTACTTTACTTGTGAATATCATGAGATGCCTGGTCTAAGCCGATGTATAGTTGAACAAAAAATTAAAATGAAGCCAGGGTTTCGGCTAATGAAACAAGCACCAAGGAGAATTAGTTGAAAAATTTATGATCAAGTGAAGGCTGAAATTCAAAGGTTGCTAGATGCAAAGTTTATTCGGCAATGCAAATATGTCGATTGGATTTCTAACATTGTACCAGTCGGGAAGAAAGATTCTGATAAAATTCAGGTGTGCATCGATTTTTGAGATCTGAACAAAGCGACGTATAAAGATGAATATCTGATGCCGATTTCTGATTGACTGATCGATGCTGCTTCTGGCAATCGATTGACAGTTTTTTAGATGGTTATGCCGGTTATAATCAGATTTTTAAAGATGTGAACAAAACTGCATTTAGATGTCCTGGCTCTATCGGCTTGTTTGAGTGGGTTGTTATGACTTTTGGGTTAATCAGTGTTGGGGCAACATATCAAAGAGGGATGAACTTGATTTGCCATAATTTAATCGGCAAATTAGTTGAAATTTATATTGATGATGTGGTAATGAAATTTCAAGAAGAAGAACGACACTTGGTTGATATTGGGACCATGTTGGATCGGTTTCGGAAATATGGCATGAGGATGAATCCAAAGTAATGTGCTTTTGGAGTATCGGCCAAAAAGTTCTTGGGATTTATGGTACATGAGAGAGGGATTGAAGTGCATCCCGATAGAGTAAAATCGATTATGAACACCAAACCTTCAGAGTCAAAGGTTCGTCTACAGGAGCTGATTGGTAAAATTAACTACTTGAGAAGATTCATTTCAAACTTATCGGAAAGAATTATCCCATTTTCTCCATTGCTCAAGTTGAAAAATATCGATAAGATTGTTTGGGGTCTAGAGCAGCAGAAAGTATTTGATAATATCAAGGAGTACTTGATCAATCCACCTGTTCTAGTTGCCCCAAGGAAAAATTTGCCATTCAAGTTGTACCTATCGGTATGTGAAAAGACGATAGGAGCAGTTCTGGTCCAGGAGACCGACGGGAAGGGACATGCAATTTTTTATCTGAGCAGAAAACTGTTGGATCCAGAAACCCGATACACGGTGGTGGAGAGATATTGCCTTTGTCTATACTTTGCTTGTACCAAGTTAAGACATTATTTGTTGGGTGCTGAATGCAAGGTGGTTTACCAAACCGATGTGGTCAAGTACATGCTTAATGCTCCAATTATCAAAGGACACCTTAGAAAATGGGCATACACTCTCATCGAGTTTGATTTAACATATGAATCTTCAAAAGCCGTCAAGGGGCAGGTATTGGCCGATTTCATTACACACCATCAGGACATTAATTTGTCAATTCTTTTTCCATGGGTAATGTTCTTTGATGGATCGGTTTGTGAGAAGGGATGTGGAATCGGTATTTTTATAGTATCCCCTGGCGGAATTTCTTACCGGTTCAGCATTACTGTGAATTTTGGATTGACCAACAATCAAGTAGAATATGAAGCTTTGATTCAAGGCTTGGAGTGGTTAATTCAAGCTGGAGCTGTTGCTGTAGAGGTTTATGAGGATTCATAATTGGTAGTTTTTCAGATGATCAGTAAATATGAGTGTCATATTGATCTGCTTCGAGGATATTTGGAAAAAGCTTCGAATCTGGCCAAACAATTTACTATATTCACGATACAGCATGTTCCAAGGGAACAGAATTGTGAGGCCAATGGGCTAGCTCAAGAAGCACCAGGATACAAAATGCCGATCATGGAGTTGGAGATTATTCGTAGCGCAAATCCGATACCGATGGGATGGCAGGCAGAGATTATCGGTTATCTTAAAGATCCTCAAGGAAAATCCGATAGAAAGCTTAAGAGAAAAGCTCAAAGGTATGTAATGATCAATGATAAGCTATATTATCGGAGTTTTGATGGGTTATTACTTAAATGCCTAAATGAGGAAGACGCTAAAGTTGCAATCGGGGAAGTTCATGAAGGACTTTGTGGGACACACCAATCAGCATATAAGATGAGATGGATGCTGAAGCGTATAGGATTTTTCTGACTGACAATGGTTGAAGATTTTTCAAATATTATAAAGGCTGCAAAGACTGTCAGAAATTTGGAAATGTCCAGCACGCAGCTGCATCAATTTTACATCTGATTGTGAAGCCGGGGCCATTTCGATGATGGGGAATCGACATGATCGGGGACATATTTCCTTCTTCATCTAAGGGGCATCAGTATAAATTAGTGGCGATAGATTATTTCACTAAATGGGTTGAAACTGTACATTGAGGAAGGTGACGGCTGCTGAAGCAATCAACTTTGTTAAAGAGCACATAATTTACCTATTTGGGATTCCTCAAACGATCACTACAGATCAAGGATCGGTATTTATGTCAGAGGCATTTCAGGATTATGCTTGAAGCCTGGGAATCACAACGATTAACCCCTCGCCGTATTACGCTCAAGCTAATGGCCAGGCGGAATCTTCTAACAAAAGTGCTATAAAGCTGATCAAAAGAAAGATCGATGAAAGGCCACGGGGTTGGCACAATACTTTGCCAAATGCATTATGGGCGTATCGGATTGCTAAGCACGGAGCTACTTAAGTGTCGCCTTTCGAGTTAGTCTATGGTCAGAAAGCTGTTTTACCAGTTGAAGCCATCGTCGGATCTACAAGGATTGAAGAACAAAATAATGTAAAAGCCGACGATTACAAAAATTTCATGGTAGACAAGCTACATGATATGGTAGCAATTCGATTAAGGGCTTTGGAGCATATTGAACGTGACAAGCAAAGAGTCGCTAGAAACTATAATAAGAAGGGGGTTGTTGTCGGCAATATATTTGAATGAGTTGTGCGCTAGATCTCAGACTTGAAAGAAACATAGGACAAGGATTATCCAGGTTCATGCCCTCTCGATGGAGGTAATGCCCTACTCCTACGTTCGTGGAATTATGTTGATAATCTGATGATCAAAGAGTTTATGCCTCTACGACCCTTACCCCTCCCTTTATATAGTGCAGGGGGATAAGATTACATGGTCTTATCTGGCATGATGTACCGAACCTCATCTCTAGGCAGTCCAGCATGTATACGCACCGGTGTTTACAAGTATGAATCTCACAATTACACCAAACTAGACGCTATCCTCGGGACTATTCTCGACATCCAAGTCTGAGTGGTTCTCATCCTCTTCCAGCCGGCTCGGGTCGCCCCCGTTTGTTAACTCATGGGCCTTCCATGAGGATACCCAAGGCCCATGTAGTCCACACAAGTCCTTTGCCTTTTGCCCAAATCATTTCAGTAAGGCTACTTGGAAGGTGCTTAGTATCAACAGTTGAGTTTAATAGGGAATTCAAAGTGTTCACTAAACAATACATGGTGGGTAAAGCTCTTAGAGATGCAGTTAAAAAGGCTAGGGGTGTTCATCTACTTCCCTCTGCAAGCTTAGTACGAGAATCAAGTGAAGAAGAAGAAGAAGAAGAAGAAGAAGAAGAAGAAGAAGAAGAAGAAGAAAACAGTGGCAATAAGGAGCTCAACCAAGGGGAAGAGGCACAATATTCAAGCTCATACCATTTAAGTCAGTTTGATAGTCCTTTTAATGCTCCAAGTCACTTCCTCAAGCTTGTTAACACACTCAAGTTTTACACTCTGGATGTATCACTGTCAGAAGATTGAGTGGAAATTGTGCTTCTCACACTAAATTAAGAGCCTCTAGAGAAGAAGCACAATCTGAATTTGAGCAAATGGACAGGCTAAGAGAGCTAGCTGCTACTGCCCGGTTCACACCGGGCAAGCCATGCCTTGATATTATTCTCGAGTCTGGTGCTTCTCCAAAGAAATTCCAGTTTGCGCCGGACAGTCTATCGCGAACTAGTTTTCTTTAGGTTGTCGTGCAGACAAAACCATGTGTACGCAGGACAGTCCGCCACAAAATAAACTTCCTTGGCATAGCGCGCAAACAAATCTCAGTTCACGCTGGACAGTCCATCACGTGAAGGTTTTCCACTAAAAGTCTGTTTGTCGTAAACGTGTTTTCCTCTATCTCATTTTTGTGACCATTGAAATCCGTCCATTAATAAAGCAACTTTGACAGTGCTTTTGCAAAAATACTTTGTCCTATTATTAACGGCTAGGATTGCACTCAAACGGCTATTATCTGTATCTTAGCATATAAAAGGGCACATAAACTCTCTTCCAAACTAAGCTTTGGCCTTAGAATATTATTCTCACACCTATTAGGCAGTTCTTGAACCTTGTTCTTCAGCTGTTCCACATCTCCACTAAAAAGGTCCAAAATTCTATTGCTCCAAATGTATCCAAATATGATTGAGAGTGTGTTATCTATTTGGGTGATAATTTGAAGCTTATTACTCTTGGATTACCAATCCAAGATGGCTTGGTCGAGGTGCTCTTCAAGAGCATGCCATGGTGGTTGTGGGAGCCTTCAAGATGATTTGTGAAGGCTAGATGCTTGCCTTCCGGAGTGGTGGAAAGCAATCTTGTGTGGAAAGAGGTTGCGGGCTCGAGCGGGAACCGGTCCTTGGTGAAGGGCTTGGGTTAACGGGGAGACGAGGACTCCGAACCTCAGTCAAAAAATCGTTGTGTCCCTCTCTTCTTCTATTTAATTTCATCAATTTACTTTCAGCACTTGTCCTTTATTGATCTCTTTCACTATGTTTATTGTATCTTTCATAGTGTAGGACTTGCTGGCTAGATTTGGTAACAAATTGTTGAAAGACTAGAACTTGAACTTAAAATTTTTAAAGTTGCCTATGCACCCACCCTCTAGACCAACTAGATCCTTTAAGAGTGATCTTCTCATGGTTACAATGAAACTATCCAACTAAGGTTTGGGTATAGCCTACGCTCTCCACTGCACAGTTTTAGGATTTTTTTTTCCATAAAACATGGGTAACTGTGACCATTGCTCAACTCTTGGCTTGAAACTAAAAACTTCATCTCGGCCATTGATGTTGAGTTGAATCTCTCCTGCACCAACGTCTATGGTCCCATTTGCCGTGCTCAAGAACGGTCTCCCAAGAATGAGAGGTGTCTTGGTGTCAGCCTCCATGTCGAGTACCACAAAATCCACGGGAAACAGGAAATTTGGGACTTTCACTTGTATATACTCAACGAATCCGATAGGACGGCTGATCGATTGATCTGCAAGCTGCAGGGTCATGGCAGTAGGGGAAAAGGTGGAATGATTTAAATTTTAATAAATTACCTTGGTCATAATGCTGACGCTTGCTCCTAAGTTGCACAGAGCATGATCAAAGTGTTGTGAACCAATGGAACATGAGATGGTTGCATAACCAATGTCCTTCTTTTTCTCGGGGAGAGTGTTTAGGATTGCAGCGCTGCATTCTTCGGGCAACTTGATAACCTCCGCAGTCGGTAAAGAGTGCTTGTTGTTGAGGATGTCCTTCAGGCTTCAGGTACTTTGCATACATCGGCACCTGCATTGTATTTATGTGGACTACATGGGCCCCGGGTACCCTCTAGAAGGCCCATGAGGAGGTAGATAGGGGGCGACTCAAGCTGGCTGGATCGGGATAGAGACCACTCGGGTTACGCATGACTTGATCACCAAGGATGCCCGGTGAGGATAGAGTCGAGTTCCATGTAATTAGGAGATTCATACCTGCATATCATGCACCGGTATAACCGAATTTGGTACCATGTACTGGATAGAGCCATGTAACCTCATCCCCCCTGCACTATATAAAGGGAGGGGTAGGGTGCAAAGCATCATCGAATAGCTGCATCAACATAGGCATGTCCATCATCTGCGAATTCACGCAGAAACAAAATCCCGGAGCACAGGACTAGGGTATTACCTCCGAGTTGAGGGCCCGGACCTGTATAAATCTCTGTCATGTGTTACCATCTGGCTTGGTTCTAGCGCATAACCCCGTAACAAATTCATTGCCGACGGTGACCCTCGATTAGCCACCAGTCGACAGTTGGCACGCCAGATAGGGGCGCGTCAAGATCATCGCTCAAGCTAGATGGCTTTCCGAGGATCGCCGTCCGCCGCTCTCATGCTGGGGCAATCGCTACGCTTTGATGCCTTGGACTTCATCGCCGACGGCATCGGCAATCTTTGTCTCACCCCTCCTGGAGAGATCGTCTTGCAAGAAGGTACATGCACTCTATCGCATTCCTTGCCTTTCGGCTTAGAGAACTCGGCATGTGCTTTCGGCAGATTAATCCGTCGACGTTTCCACTTCGCGCCTTTCTTAGAAGAGTATGGAGAAGGACTCGGCGGAGACGTTTGCATGGGTATGAATGTCATCCGGCTCAAGGAAGACTTGATACCCTGGATCTCCCTTCGGTCTCGGGAACCCTGCCGTGACATTTGCGCGGATTGTTCCTGGAATCGGGACAGGAGGTCACCATACGGAGAATCGATCTCCTAATTCAGCCGGAATCATCCGATCGGATCTGACCACGTTCATGGGTGTCATCAATGCTGGCCAACCCATTGGACAAAGCGAGTAGGTCAGCCTCTCTCTCTCAGATTCTGAGTCTGACGAGAGCACGGAGATCTGCAATTACAATGAAGTCGTCGTCCTCGGCGTGGACGACTACCACTCTGCTTCTCAACCTGTCGGGAACAAGGCAGCCGCCACGGATGCGGTTGAAGCAGACCCGCGCCGCGCTGAAGATCAAGATCGCCTGCCCCAACTTCGTATCCGCGGCCGTAATGTCCAGAACGAACTTCGTACGGTAAAGCTGAGGGATCAAGACGTCTACACGACTCCTCAAGCAAACATCGTAACCTCAAAGACCCTTCTCGAGACCATCGTACCACAGCTTCCTGAAGACAGCTCGCTCGTCCAGACCTTGGCTCGTGCGACAGCCATGGTACAAATGACAGCTATTCAGCAGAACGAGGTGCACCCGGCTCCGACCGCAACGGCTCATAGCCGTTCTACGCACAATCGGAGCAAGGTGCATGCCTCCGCTGCCGGCGGATCACATCAATCGGCTGGTCACGACCTCCACCACGACATCGAAGCCAGAAGGAGGGAGCGTATTGACGGTGAGTGAAACTCTCGTAGCTATCGCAGTCGGCGTAATGATGATCACGCTGAGAGCACCACTAGACGGCGCGACCATCATCAAGAACATCATCGTGCTGGGAAACGGGTAGGCTACGCGAGCGCAAAATCAAAATTTTCTACCTCGAATCACCCGGGAGCACATGCAAGTAGAGGATCACATATCGTTATCTTTGACGCGCAGATGCAGCGGAAGCAGTTTCTCGTGCGTAGAGGAAGTAGACGTACTTGTCCAGATCACCACCGAGTGCTCGTCTGTACTCGCCGAGTGCTTTCCGGTGGTCGTCGAGTGCCCGCCGAAGGTCATCGAGTGCTCACCGAGGGTTGCCGAGTGCTCGCCGATGTCTCATTTGTATTCGTCGACGATCCAACCAAACAGTGCGTCCGCGTACGATAGCGCCTCCAGCGGTATCCAGACATACCAGCAGGAACGCCTCATGGGTTGTGCTAGCACCTCACCATGCCGCTAGGGTTTCTGGAGAGCAGGAGGGGCGCGCAATGGCTAGGCATGGTGAAGGCTCAACTCATCTCCAAACACCGTCCCTATGCCTCTCCTTATATAGTCACGCTAGTGGGCTTCGGCCCGGTAGGGTTTCTATCTCCTACATAGATCATATCCACATACTAACCCGTTAAACAGTTCCAACTCATTAAGTGTACGACCCGTTAGGTTCAGTGCAAGTCAGTCGTGGATCTAGAAACCTGTTTCCAATCCACCGATCAACAGCGGCACCTAGCAGTACGTATTGACCCCCGAATGCACAGAATTAATATTCGACTGAACCTTGATACACTCACATACCGATCCCTTTGCCACCCGATACCAGTCAAACTCAAGGCGAGATGTGCGCCACCCTTGTTGATTGCTCGACCACTTCACTCGGCAGTGGAATGGATACAAACCATGATTAACTCCTTAGTCATATTAGCACGGCCGTGCGCTTTCTCTATCCATCCACACGAGAGTCCTAGAGGTATCTCTCCTATTATCGAGGAGGGGTAAATTCCATCTTGATTATCACACACCTAGCTATGTATTGTGGCATACCCAGTAGGCACATTTATAACTACCCTGTTACGGTGTAGCATTTGATGATACCAAAGTATACGAGTCAACATGCTAGGCATCCACAACAATCTCAAGTCTAAGGACCATATAGGTACACCACTTGAGACTATACGCTGATGGCGCTATAAGAGATAACAACTCACAGCGCCTCGGAATAGGTCTGTCCGACTGCCCATGTTCTCCAACATGCGTTCATATTATTAGTTTGATATCTCTATATCTATGGTATGTGAAACATACCATCAACCAATACGTATGCTGATCAAATCATAACCGCTCCTCGTAATGATATGGATAAGGGATCCGTTTAGAATAAAGTCATATAACAATGCGTTTCACAATCAAGTCGTACCCAATGGACAAAGTCATAATATTTATTCAAAGAACCGATAAACAACGTTATCAAATGTACATGAACAAAGACGTGGTACAATCATCACTATGATTGATCTAGGGCATATCTCTTTCACATCGCCAAGATCCGCAGAGGGAGCATCGCAGCATATCCCCGCGGCGACGGCGACCATGACCCTTGGAGGGTATTCGAGCGTTCACCCCAGATCTTTGTCGAGTGGTTTGGCCGGAAGGTTTCAACCTCAAAGGCATCGACAAGTTCGATGGCGAGAGGGACCCAAAGACTGGCTGCAAGTTTATGCCTTAGTAGTCAGCGCGGTAGGAGGTGATCAGAACGTGATGGCGAACTATCTGCCAGTCGATCTGACCCCGACAACCCAGACCTGGCTCAGGGGACTCCCGAAGAGCTCTATCGAGTCTTGGGACGATCTCTAGGAGCAGTTCATCGCCAACTGCCAAGGGACCTACGAAAGACCCGCTGGGAGACTGGACAACTACATCGACGAAAGAACGAGATTCTTCGAGAATTCATCAAGCGCTTCACCAAGAAGAAGAACGAGATCTAGGACATTTCGGAACAAACAGTCATTGATGCCTTCTTCGCCGGGTGTAAATCCGAGGAATTGATGGGGCAGATGACTCGGGACCCCGCGAACTCTCAAAGTCATGTTCACGATTGCGGATCAAGAGGCCAACACTGAGGAGACCATCATGAACCATCGCGGTGGCCACGACGGAGGCTCTAAGAAGAAGCCTAACAACGAACAGGGCAAGCCTAAAGACAAGAAGCGCAAGGGGGACGAGATGGTCGCCAACGCCGAGCGCAATCGGCCTAAGCCCCCGAACGACAACGACTACAATAAGGTCATGGAGGCGGTATATCCCTTTCACCCACGTGGTAAGCATGCGACCAAAGATTGCCTTATTCTACAGAAGTTCGCCGACAACTCCAAGCAGTTAACGGGCAATGGTGGTCACAGCAAAAAGCCAGACAGGGATTACCAAGACACTGAGCACGAGATTAGCTACATATGTGGGGGTTCTGACACGTATGAGTCCAAGCGTAAGCTGAAGCTTACCACTTGGGAGGTCAACGCGATCCTACCCGTGGCCCCCAAGTACCTGCGCTGGTCAGAGGTGCCCATCACCTTCGATCGATCGGACCATCCTGATCGGATTGCCTTCCCTGGGAGGTATCCACTGGTGCTAGATCTGGTCATTCGAGGAAACAAATTGAAGAGGGTCCTGATCAATGGCGGGAGCGGGATTAACGTCCTGTTTGCCAAAACCTTGGATCAGATGAAGATTCCTCGTTCCGAACTATGACAGGGATCATCTCCTTTCCACGGGGTAATCCCCGGGACGTCCGCAGTACCACTCGGGCAGACATACTGTAACATCCCAAATTTTCAAAACCAAATTTGGCATGTTAATAATTTCATTAAAATGCATAATTAAAATATTAAACTATTTAAGTGTTGAAAGACATCATGGCATCATCATTGCATGCAACCGTTTTGAAAATGGGTTGGGTCATTAATTTTTAAAGGTATAGATATTTTCATGGGTGCATTTAGAAGCTTTCAAACCCATGTGAATTTGTCAAAACCTATTTAATATTTGACCTTTGAATAATTATTTAGAAAGAAGAAAAGAGAAAAACAAAATTGGAAAAATTAGAAAACTTTTCTCTCTCTCACCTTTTCTCTCTCTGCTCTCTTCTCTCCCTCTGCACCGCAAGCTTATCGCTCCAGTAACTTTCATTTGCCGCTTATGAAGTTACTCCCATAACCCCGTCAGTCGTCGGCGCATCTAGACCACGCCACGACTTCCTCTCGCAGCCACGCCACGCTAAGCGCCCTGACCTCGCCGTCTTGTCGCCGCTACTATTGTGCAATAGCACCTGTCTTTCGTTGCCTCCATACTGTGCCATCCGTCGGAGTAAAGTCCGATGCTCGCCGTGCCATTCTCACTATAAAGTGGAGCTCGTGCTTCTACCTCTCCTTGCTCGATGCTGCGTGCCGTGCTTCTTCTCGTGTCGAAGGAACCCGAAGCATCACCAAGTCAAGAAGGAAGTCGCCGCCAGTAGCCACATTTCGCCGTCTCTGGGTAAGCTTCGCTCATCTCTAGATGCGCAAGAGCTTGGGAAGATGATCCCGGGAGGCCGTAGTCTTCCTGCGTGTGCCATGTCGAGTTAGAGCTCCCATGGAAGCCATGCGAGCTAGTTTAGAGCATGCATCGTAGCTATGTATAAAAATACGTCGTCGTCTTGTGATCGGCGGATCAAGAGCTATAGGGTCCTTTGGAGGCGCCGAGTCGAGAGGAATCCATTTTTGCGGTCGGTTTGGCGAGCGGAGGTCGCCACACCGGCCAGCCGAGCTCGATTAGCTCCAATGGCGTGTGTCTTTGTCGTCTTTGTGCATACTTGGCTTGAGGTTGAAGAAGACCCATGCTTTGAGATTAGTGCTAGTATGTGTGGTTGGGTGGCTTTGATAATTGGAAACGTATTCGAGCAGAATACGCTTTCCAGAGTTCAAAGCGCACACATAAATATAATCCAAAAATTTAATAACTCTCTATTTATATTAATACCTATAACAATAAAAATTAAACTAATCATTTTGCATTAACTAGCAAATAACGAATGATTTTCAAAAACCTTAGAAAAATGATGAAAATATTATTTTGATGCATACGCTTGATTTAATAAAAATATAAAATAGTTATGCATGCATCACATTTCCATGCATATTTATTTCGTGCATGATTTTTAAACCAAAAATTGCATATAAATGTTTTTCTGTCTGATGGATGGTTATATTATCTTGTATGTGTTGTCCGCATGGTTATATCCGCCCATCGTCGCCGGTTGCTTCTACCCGTCATCTGACCAAGGCAAGTCCCCCTTTGATCATATTGTGAAGCCATTTTCGGTTATTTAGAAAATGTTTATTAGACTTGAAAATATGCATGCTAGTTTAAAAGATAAATGCCGTATTTGCTAGAATTAGTTATTATGCCAATTAGAAAGGTAAGAAATATGGTAGGTGAAACCTAAGGCTAAAAGTATGAATTGTTCTTATTTAAATTCCTTGTTGTGGTAGGATAAATGCTTAAAATCATTTATGCGGAATGATTCAATCATCTGTGTGAAATGAGAATATTGTTGGGAAATGTTTGGGAAAGGATGATTTAAAGATAGCGCGTCAAGGGTGATGCTTAATAGGAAATGATTTTCCTCTTACCTAAAATCTTTCCGACTAGGGAGATATTTTTGTCGATTTGGTGCAGATGGCACGGTTTAAAAATTGGGCTAAAATATAAATTCTCCTAGTCTAAGGACCGCTCATCCTATAATCCTATGAATCGAGCCATTCTGATCGACCTCGAGCCGGAATGGGACGGGCCCGATCGTTGGCCCTCGTGGTTGATGGTCTTGTGGCGAAACATCGTCTCTGGTGCGTAGCCTCTCGAGGTAAAGCGTACCCACTCTGCAGAGTTAAAAGCTGTCATGATAGCCGTGCTTTCATGTTATGAGCGCTTGAAGGGACTGATTATATGGTAGCTCCTTCATTTTAAAACCAATTTAGAAAAAGGGTTTTGAACAAATGATTTGAGATGAGTAAGGTTTGAGAAGGATTTCGTTTGAGCTAGAGGCCACCGGTGATATTCCGAAATAGGTAACGGCCTATCGGAAAGTGTCGCGCGGAATGGACCTAGCCGGTTTTGAGAAAAGAAAAGAAGAAAGGATTTTGTTCTTGCTATGGCACTGAGGCCAAGTGGCGAGAACCGTTTGAGAAAAGCCTAAAGAAAATATGGAGATATAATGTTTCTAAATCGCTTTGTCAAAACTAGGCTAATAACTACAATTTCCGCAAAACTGTCCAAGCCATCCATTTATACTAAACCCCATCTGCATATATCCTCGACTTGCTGAGTACCTTTGTACTCACCCCTATTTCTCCTTCCCCTCTTCAAAAAAATTTCAACAGTCGAAGAGGCTCCCTACGACTCGCCATCCGAGGAGGACCCGGACTTCGAGGAGGAGGAGGACTTCGAGGACGAAGAGTAGAGTTGTGTCCTGCCTGCCGCTTCGCCTGTGGAATAGTCTAGCTGCTAGAATAAATCGTGCTATGTTAGGCTCCTGCGTTACCGTGTGTGTAACTCTGTATCTTGGCCTGCGTGCTGTGCTTGATGTATTAAACTGTGACTTCCTGTGGGACGCTTAGTCCCCTATGTTGTAATAATGTAACTCGAAGGCAATGTACCATTATTGTTAAATTGTGTGTGCTAGCCATAATCTTCTGGGACTAGTACTGTATGCACAATTAGGATTCGGTCAATTAGACCGAGTCTTGACACATACCTGCCAAAAAGCAGGCCAAAACCTCCATCCAAGCAGTTGAAGAAACTATGAAGATAGCGTTGGACTCATCTGATTCGGCTAAAACAGCCGTGATTGGGACAGGGCTCGACAGCAAATATGAAGACGCGCTCATCACTTTCCTCCGAGCAAACCAGGATGTGTTCGCTTGGAAGCCTTCGGACATGCCTGGCGTTTCGAGGGAGGTGATTGAGCACTCTTTACATGTTGATGACAAGGCAAGACCAATCAAGCAACGTTTGCGAAGATTCGCACCAGATCGAAAGGTTGCCATCCGGGAGGAGATTACCAAGTTATTGGTAGCACGATTCATTAAGGAGGTATACCACCCTGAGTAGCTAGCTAATCCGGTCCTGATACAGAACAAGAACAAGACATGGTGTATGTGCGTCAACTAAACTGACCTCAACAAAGCCTATCCCAAGAATCCTTTTGGGCTTCCCCGCATCGATCAAGTGGTGGATTCCACCGCCGGGTAAGAGCTTCTAAGTTTTCTGGACGCTTACTTAGGCTATCATCAGATCGGCTTAAAGGAGGAAGACTGCATCAAAACATTGTTTATCACGTCTTTTAGTGCTTTCTGCTACATCATAATGCCGTTTGGGCTAAAAAAACGTTGGCGCAACCTATCAACGCACCATACAGCGATGTTTTCACACTCAACTCGGCCGCAACGTGGAAGCCTACATCAACAACGTCGTCGTGAAGACACGAACAAAACCAGATCTCATAACATATTTGGCCGAAACATTCGAGAGCCTGAGGGCATATCCGATGAAATTGAATCCCGAGAAGTGCGTTTTCGGGGTCTCATCGGGTAAGTTACTCGGATTCATTATATTTCATCGGGGAATCGAGGCCAACCTAGAGAAGATCAGCTCCATCATGAAGATGAAGCCCCCGACCAGTCAGAAGGATGTGCAGAAGCTCACTGGATGCATCGTGTCACTCAACCGATTTGTTTCCCGACTCGGAGAACACGACATGCCCTTCTTTAAGCTCCTACGCCGACAAGATGGCTTTCAGTGGACGGTGGAAGCACAAGAAGCCTTCGAGGACTTCAAAAGATTCCTTAGTACAATACCGGTGTTGATCCCGCCCATGCCCCAGGAGCCTCTCCTACTTTACATTGGCGCCACTACTCACGTAGTCAGCAGCGCGTTGATAGTGGAGAGAGATGAGCAAGGCTCCCACCAGAAGGTACAACGCCCGATCTACATCAGCGAAGTATTAGGCGACTCCAAAACAAGGTACCCTCATATTCAAAAGCTTTTGTATGCCGTGCTAATCACGTCACGGAAACTTAAGCATTACTTCCAAGATCACGAGATTTCGGTGGTCACTTCCTTCCCACTTTGAGACATACTTTATATTCGGAAAGCCACCGGAAGAATTGCGAAGTGGGCAGTCGAGCTTAGAACCTTCGAGATAAAGTTCAAGCCTCGGTTAGCCATTAAATTTCAGGCACTCGCCGATTTCGTCGTAGAGTGGACAGAGGCTCAGACCCCAGCAGCAAAGGAGAATCTCGAGTATTGGACAATATACTTCGACGGTTCCTTCATGCTCAGCGGCGCGGGGCTGGGATTTTTCTCATATCTCCGATCGACAAGAAGCTACGGTACGTTCTTCAAATCCTATTTCCAGTTAGCAACAACGCCGCTGAGTACGAGGCACTCATCCACGGGCTATGTGTCGCCATATCGCTTGGCGTACGACGGTTAATGGTACGAGGGGATTCCCAACTCGTGGTCAATCAAGTACAGAAGGAGTGGTCTTGTATCGGCGATAGCATGGCGGCCTACTGTCAGGAGGTTAGAAAATTGGAGGACAAATTCGATATGACCATGTATTTATTCTGAAATAGTGCCAATGGCTAGTTTTTTAGTGCAACCTTTCATAGGACTTATGTACCTCTCCTTTAGATAGGGAACGAGTTTGTTATATATTATTTTGTTCATTTGAGGACGCCACAAAACTAGGGTCTACATATTATTTTGTTTCCATAAGGTAGGTTTTGTGTGTCCTGCTTGGCACATGCCCTCTATGGTATAGGGGCATTATACGTACGACCGCGTATTTATTCTGAAATAGTGCCAATGGCTAGTTTTTTAGTGCGACCTTTCATAGGACTTATGTACCTCTCCTTTAGGGAGGGAGCGAGTTTGTTACATATTATTTTGTTCATTTGCCACAGGGTAAGTTCATGATAGTTTGAGTAAGAGTTGGAATGTGAAGTCTCCTTGTATGTTTAATGGAAAAATTGATCTGGCAAGATTGAGCCATCTTACGTTATACTCATCATTTCTCTTTCACATCGTATAAGCATCTATCTACTATCTATACAAAGCGATAGCAGCAGGGATGCTCGTCGCGACATGTGTCGTCGCCCGCAGCCGTTCGATGACGATCGCTGGTTAAACCCGATCGATCGTTCTTGCTTTACATATAAAATAATTTCGGTTGGCAAAAAATTACAATGCGGGAAATTGATCAGGTGGTTTGAAGCGGCAACTTTACACCCAGCAAACCACGGTTCGAATCCCGCTTCTCCTCCAACTTTACTCTTTTTTTCCACTCTTCTCCATCTTCTGGGAGGACTCCCACACTGAGCAGCGGTAGCGCCTGCTGTCTTCCGCCAGGGCGAGCTGGGTTCGAATCCCAGGCTCCCCAGCTCTACGTTTCATTTTTTTTCCCAGCATTGCCTTCATTTTTTTTACCCACGTTGCTACACAGCACGCACAGCGTTGCGTTCCATTTTTTTCCCCACGTCCCTACACAGCACGCATACAGGAAAAAAACGCAGAGCGAAAAAGAAAAAAAAAACCCTTTCCCCCCTGTTATTGCAACATTCGGAGAAAAAAAAAAGGGGAAAAAGGGCATATTTCTTAGCTCGCTAAAAAAAATTATGCCATGATTTCATGGCAATGGTTCGTGCAAAGGTAATTTTTTTTTAAAAAAGTTGAGACAACCATAGAAAATTCGAACAATAACCAATTCTTTTCTTTCATTCCATTCCCCCGTACACAGCTAAAATGACAAAAAAAACCAAAAAATGCAATCAAAATTTTATGGTAAGAATGCATAAATGAATTTAAACATTAAAAATGCTACATTTCCCCATATTAATTAGTAAACAACAGAAATAAAAAATTTCCAAACATATAACTACAGTTCAAAATCATATATTCATAACGACGTCCACAAAAAGATCTAGCTATTTAAAAACATTTAGCACTCACAAATAGTTGTATGAGGAGATAATCCATCCTCTCTATTTATTCTAACTTTTGTGTCCGGAAAAAAAAATAAAAAATAAGCTTCATAAACGGCAACGTAAGATCATGATAATAGCCTACAAAAAAATTAGACATCAAAAACTAATTAAAAAAAGGGGAAAAAGGGAGCAACAAACAAAGGTCTACCTATTTTAGAACATTTAGCATTCATAAATAATTGTACGACAAAATAATTCATTCTCTTCTTTTATTCTAACTTATGTGTCAGCTCAAAAAATGTGAAAAAAAGCTTCACGAACGGCACCGTAATGCCATCATAATGACCTATAAAAAGATTTAGACAACAAAAACTAATTTCAAAAAGAAAAAAGGGAACAACAAACAAAGGTGCCTATTTGAAAACATTTAGCATTCACAAATACTTGTATAAGAAAATAATTCATTCTCTTCTTTTATTCTAATTTTTGTATCCGCTTAAAAAAACTAAAAAAAAATTTACAAGCAGAACTGTAATGACATGATAATAGCCTATAAAAAAAAGTTAAACATTAAAAACTAATTCAAAAAGAAAAATTTAAAAGGGTACAACAAACAAAAGGGTGTAATGTTTTCTTATTAATTTGTTTACGATACATCTTCATTCTCTCAAATATAAGACAGCCAGTGACGCGCCATGGGCGCGCTGACCCTACTGGTAATATCTAGATCAGCCCCGAATAATTAAGTGGCCCGATTTTTAGCGTGATATGGGCGACCTAGGGTTTTGCCTTAACACAGGTTATGTATGTTGGGATAAATATACCAAGTTATTATAAATATCCTTATAATTTATAGTCGGCTCATAGATGTGGTAGTTAGAATTAGGAAATATATGTTGAGCAGATAAAGCACACGAATTTTCAGCCTTCTATAATAACCTAAAACAAAACTAACACATCTTAAATAAAAGGAATGATATTTCAGGGTGTGATATAGACTTTTCATAAATAAAAATCCATAAAAAATCCTTCTAAAACAAAAGTAATACATCATAAAAAAATCCATAAAAAATCCTTCTCGCATTATCTTAATCTGCTCCGTCAAACAAGAAATTTAGATGAAAATCAAATGTTTATCTCGTCGTAAACTGTCCCAATCCTCTTGCTAATGTGCTCGTTAAGCACAGGCTGAGAATCATCAGGATCTAGGCCGCCGGACACATGCCACGTGCAAACAAAATAAATAACAAGTCCATCTAGCATGATATACTGGACATGCTCGCGCGACTGTGGCACGCCGAGGTCAGGGACGCGGCTGGAAAAAAAAATGCAGACGCGCCGAGGCCAGGGACGTGGCCGGGTAAAAAATGGCAAGAACACAGCGCGAGGATTTGAACAGCGGGCACTCGGTTGAGTGTTAGCTCAGCTAGCCAACAGGCCAAAAGGCCCAACTTGCTCAAAGTTGTACGAAATTTTTTTATATATGAAAAGAACCAATGGACGGTTCAATGCTTAAATTATCTTTAATGATGAAATAAATAACAACAAAATAAATGAAAACTTACATAGTTTTTTGAATAAGACGAATGGTCAAAGATAAATTATCTTTAACGAAAAATGAATAACAACAAAATAAATGATAACTTACATAGTTTTTTAATAAGACGAATGGTTAAAAATGTTTTCAAAAGTTAACGATGACTTGTTTTTATGACCAGAGGTAGTAATAACTTGTTTTGTATTTATCATACTTATTTTTAAAATCAATTTTTTCAACTAAAAAAATTGAACTAAAATAGAGATGATAGCAAAAAAAAAAACCACCCATGAACCCATGCCCCCACATGGTCCCCCTTGTATATTTATACTTACATAGTTTTTTTAATAAGACGAATCGTTAAAAATGTTTTCAAAAGTGAACGGCGACTTGTTTTTATGACCAGAGGTAATAATAACTTGTTTTGTATTTACCATACTTATTTTTAAAATCACTTTTGTCAACTTAAAAATTGAACTAAAATAGAGAGGACATCAAAAAAAAAAACGCCACCCATGCACCCCATGTGGCAGCAAGGGGGAGATTAATTCCCCCTCCTATATTTATAGATATAAAACTAGACGCGTGGGCGCACATGCTGCCTAAGTGGCGGGCCGGGCTCGCCAAACGCATGCCGCCGAGGTAAACAACAGCGCGCGTCTTGTGAACGCGGTGGAAAAAGCAAAAAAATTTGGCGCCTGCGCGGGATTCAAAACCGCGGTCTCCACGGTGAGATCCGGCTCGGCTAGCCAACCCAGCAAACCATCCGACCTGTTGATCTTTGCGCAGAAAAAATTATTTTATACATAAAATTCAAATGGACGACCAGATTTGACCGGTGCGCGCGATCGGACGGTTGTGGTGGCGCTGGGCGGAGAGGCGTCATGTGGCGAGCCACCGATGGCTCGTGTTCGGCTTTGTACTATTTATAGATAGATATATAAATATACTAGTATATAATATCATATAATATATTATTATACATATAATACACATACATATATAAAAAATAAAATAAATTTACGGACGAAAATTTCCGCCGTCGAAATGAAGCACCATACGGTCCAGACGGCGGCCACAGAAAATCTTGGTGGGCAAAGGAAGACCACCACTCCACCTTCTCCTTCTCCTCCTCCCCCTCCCCGTCTTCCCGTGCCCGTTGCGCTCTGCCTGCTCTGTTGCTCCGCCTCCCTCCTTTCGCCGTCCCCTCCGCCTCGCTACCGGCACCGCTTTCCTCCCGGGCTCCCACCCCCGAGCGGCCGCTGCTCGCCCCGCTCCTCCGCTCAGATCCGCCCGCCTTCTCGCGCGCTCCTGCCCCTCGGCCCTCGGTGCACCGAGATCTGCTGCCGCCGTGTTGGCGTCCCCGCCCCTTGCCGTGGGCTATCGGCGGCCCCACACGCGCTGTCCAGGTGAAGCTTCTTCCGCGGGATTGGTTTTGCTCGGCGTTGTAGCGGCGGGCTTTGCTCCCGTGGGTAGCTCGGCCTTACGGTTTAGGCTGGGGCCGTAGGGGTGGGCTTTAGGATGGTGCTTCCCGAGCGATCGAGATTTGGGAGTAGGGCGTAGCCGCTGGTGGCTAATTCCTGCTAGGATAGGGGCAAGCGGATCGCCGGATTGCGTCGTTTGTTCTGTCCATGAGCTGAGGCTCTACTACGCAGTATCAGTACCATGAACTGAGCGCTAGTGATTCTCTCATGAAAGGAGGAGCCTTAGCTTCGAGCTTCGATCACCCGTGCTTAATTAGAACCTGGAGGTAGGAGGTTAGAATATTGTTTCGTGCTTTGGGGATGTTTGGGATGCTGAACTGAACTTCCATTTTAGGCTAGGACTGTTTGATCTTCCATGATTGATAATTCGTGCAAGTCAGAGAGGCTTTGCTTCCCAATAATTCACCTGCATTCTCATGTTTCCTCCTGTTTCTTCTCTCTAGGGTACTGTGCTGTTTGCGTTGATCTATACCCTGCAGCTTGTCATTCTCTTTCTTAGTTATTTCTATTCTTTGTTTTGCAGCTTACTATGTTTGGCCACTGCTGCCGCAGTTCGTTTGGTGGAAGCTGGCTTGGATAGCTTTGTGGCATCTAGTTTATCGTTCTGTTCGCCACCACTATAATCCCTTGGACCAAAGGATGTTCGAAGTTTACACTGCAAAATAAAGAAACATATATCAGTTTACACATTCATCTACAAACTTAACCATGCTGACAGTTATTCTTGGGCGCACCTATAAGGTGTTATTGCCATTGCCTTCTGTGTTTCTGTGCTATAGAAACTGTAACAGTGTGGCTGCTGCTTATGGTACTCTCTAAATTTGAACCATGGAGCATGCACCACATAGCAGAAGATTTCCAACAGCTGCAAAGGAATATAAATTATATGAGGAGATTGGAGAAGGAGTTAGTGCCACAGTGTACAGAGCTCTTTGTGTCCCGCTTGATATTGTAGTTGCTATTAAAGTTCTCGACCTTGAGAAATGTAATAATGACCTGGTGAGTAGTTTGCACTTTGCTTTGCTTTTTTTGACAGCGAAATTCTTGTTTGTGATATAATAATTTTTTTACTTCTTACCCAAGATGAACATTTTATTTTTTGGTTCTTTTGCAATTTAATTGTTAATGTTTATTTTTTTGCTTCTCCCAAATAAGGCTGTCAATGTGCCAAGCTTGAGCGAGCCAAGGTTGTCAGGTTTGAGCTTACACCAAGCTCAGCCAAGCTCCTGTTGAGGCTTGAACTTGACTTGATGGCTTAGATTCCATTAAGAAACAAAAAAGATTGATTGGGCTTTTGTATACCTGGTAAAATAGGGCTAGGATAAAACTCTAGTAGTTTTAATTTTTAAACAATCCCCTCACCTAAGCTTGAGCTTGGCTCGTTTAATGCTTGACTCAAGGTTGGATAGAGTCGAGAAATGAACTTTTTTTTTTTTTTGAAACCATAGAACGGGCTGAACTTGAGGAGCTTACAAAACTCAATATTATTACAGCCTTATCTCAAATCTTCCTTTCCATACTAGCTCTTGCTACCCTATATAGCCGCTTTATATTCTTGCTATCCGTGATACTCTGTTAACCATGAAACACCTAGAAAAACATTGGTTCCAAGAAAATTAAATACAAACAGCCGTGAAACATTCATGCTTCATCATTATGTGCACCATATGCTGAATGTAAACCAAGAAGCCCTGAAAGAGTGATGTTATTTGACTGCTGCTGTTTAAACTAAGAATCTCATATTGGGCCATCCTTTCAATAATGTCAATAAGTTTCTGTATTTTGTGCGCTATGATCTGAGCTACACTATAATTTATCTGAGATTGTACCTTTAAATTCTCTATTGAACTATACTACTACAAAATTGTAAGGTTGATCGCAAATCTGTGTTATATAAATATTCCCATCCTTTCAATGTCGATGGAAATGGGCTTTTTTCTTGAGATACTATGTGCTATGTCATATGTTTTAATGTAAATATTTTTTTTGGTGAAAATTGGTTATTTGACGGTTACTAGATTGCTGCAATTTTTCTCTAGAAATGCTATATTTGAACTAATTGCCATTTTTTTATTATTTGTGTGCTTGTGTTTCTCATCTTTTTGGAGTTACCATTCTTTAGGATGGAATAAGACGAGAAGTGCAAACCATGAGCTTGATTGATCATCCAAATCTTCTTCGTGCATATTGCTCATTTACAAATGATCACCAGCTTTGGGTTGTCATGCCTTACATGGCTGCTGGATCTGCTCTCCATATTATGAAAACATCTTTTTCGGATGGGTTTGAGGAGCCAGTCATCGCAACTCTTTTGCGAGAAGTTCTCAAAGCTCTTGTATATCTACATTCCCAAGGGCATATTCACAGAGATGTCAAGGTAATATATTACATATAATTCTTTTTGTGAACAAAATTTCTTATATTTTTTTGAAACTCCAATTATCTCTTAGAGCAAAAGCATAGTATTTTAGCATAACATAAGTTATGTTGATTTTTATTGGGCTTATTGTGAAATTCTGGCTTCATTCTCTTCGCGTTATGTAACTTAACTTAGCTAACTTATCTTTAACTTTATAGGTGTAAAGTCAAAGATAAGTTAGATAAGTTATGTTAGATAAGGTGAAAAGAATGACACCTTAGCATCCTAGAACTTTTTCCAATAGTGAAACACCGTTTCAGTTCCCTTTATTGCCAGCTAGAAGTATTTGATTTTCTTATATGTCAATCTTGAATTCTTAAGTTTCCTTTTTCTAAAGCCATTCACCAATCTCTGTGGGAAGTCTGGATTCGAACATATTACAGCCTCCTCATTCCTCATGCTTCACTCCATCAATGGTGCATGGGTAATGCATCTTTGGTTGCAATACTGGCTTGCAACATAAGGCTTGGTTCGGCGAGGGAGGCAGATGCATCTTTGCCATAGATTAGTAGTAGAGCATGCTGATGAGCGGTGTGGGAAGATTGGAGGGGAAACACTGTTTTGCTGCTCCTCTGTTGTTTTGTTGAGGATAGATCTAGTTGTCAATCAGTGCAATTAAGGTGTTGACAAGGGGAATGCCTACAGACTGATGGTGTTCTCACCTCGCCTGGCGATGATGGTTAAGCACTTGGCTGTGATTCTGAAGCATCATCCAAATTGCTTTTTTATTGTCCGTCTGGTTAGCGCATTGAGCCAAAAAGAAAAGGGAAAACCTGGGGAGTTTTCTCTGTATAAGACATTGCTCTGAACCCTCTACTTATTATGGTTCCTTGTTGTTCATTTTTTTTCAATCTAGTTATATGTGGTTGCCTAGGAGGCTAGGAGCCAATCTACGCGCCCAGTCGGTCCTACAGTGACTCGCCACCTTAGTGTGCTAACAACGGTTATGCTGTCAAGAGACAGTGGGAGGGGGTGAAATTATCCAAAATTTCATGAAAATTCTGAAGTATAATGCCCTTTCAATAGGTGTGACCTCGAAAGGGGTGTTTTGCTGATGAACAATTTTGTGGTAGCATTGAGCTCAAACTAAATGTTTTGAGTATCTTTTTATCTGATGCAGGAACTTTACGTGATATTCTGTTAATTTGCTTGTTGATAATGCAGTAAAACATCAAGTCACAAAAGTGTTATAGCAGGATGTAATCATGGATGAATTTTGTTTGCATGAAAGGAAGAAAGAAAACTATGGGATGGCCAGTTGTATCATATTATTATAAACAATTCCTCATTTGTCAGAAGGCATTTGAATTTGAATATATTTAACATCTGAATAATCTATACTAGGAGAAGCTTGGCCAATATTCTGTGTGACAACTGAATATTAGGAATGGCTACTCTGATGTGGCTAGTTCATGATAACCAAGATGCTTAAGTTTATCATTTTTTATGTATGTTCTAAATTATGTTCCATATCACTAATACATTTCAGGCTGGAAATATCCTAATAGATACAAATGGAGCTGTCAAGCTAGCAGATTTTGGAGTGTCAGCCTGCATGTTTGACACCGGGAATAGGCAAAGAGCTAGAAATACATTTGTTGGGACCCCTTGCTGGTGAATATTCTCCACCTATTGATTTGTTAAACATTGTTTTTAGTGCCTAATGTCATTATTCTAATTGTTTTCTGCTTATACAAATATATTACATAACATCATGCATCTTCCAGGATGGCCCCTGAAGTCATGCAACAATTGCATGGTTATGATTACAAGTAAGTCCATTACTAGCAATTTTGAATCTGATAAATGAACCATCCAAACTGATTAAGTTTTGTTTATATTTTTTTTTGGCTGTACCATTTTTGCATACAGAGCTGACATTTGGTCATTTGGGATATCGGCATTAGAGCTAGCACATGGTCATGCTCCATTTTCGAAGTATCCTCCAATGAAGGTCAGCACTGAAGTAAATTTTTTTCGCATTAATAAATTCCCCTCAAATTAAAATTGTTATAGAGTTGTAGTGGTAAATTTGTTCCATTGCAGGTGTTGCTAATGACCTTGCAAAATGCACCGCCAGGTCTAGACTATGAGAGGGACAAACGATTTTCAAAGGTCTGCTCTATTCATTAAGTTTCTTTGTGGATGATTTAGATTCTATATTAATCATGTGGATCTCATTTGCAGTCTTTTAAAGATTTGGTTGCGACGTGCTTAGTCAAGGATCCTCACAAACGTCCCTCATCCGAAAAGCTTTTAAAGCATTCGTTTTTTAAGCATGCACGAACAGCTGATTTTCTTGCACGGAGTATTCTTGATGGCCTTCCTCCACTGGGTGAACGCTTTAGGACATTGAAGGTGTTAATCCGTATTTGTGAGGTGGCATAACATTGCCATAGCCAGTCTGAACTTTGTTTTACTCCCTTGTAGGGCAAAGAGGCTGAATTGCTTCTCAATAACAAGCTTGGTCCAGAGAGTAAGGAGCAGCTATCACAGGTTAGGACTTGCTCTTTGGATTGGCGAAATTGTATGTCTTGAAATACTGGAAATCAATGCCAATCTTCTCTGAGATTAATCAAAGATGTCTTGGGGTTTTCATTTAAAATAGTAGTACAAGGTCTATAGTTGACTTGTGATTTACCAGCTTCAAAGGGAACAAAGTGAACATTTTTTTGTGTTCATGGTCTCCTACATGGCGTGATTTGATGATATCTTCAAGCAAACTACCATTTTGTCTCCATTTTACTGTATACGTTTGGTAACTAAGACTTTGTTTGGCATTGCTTCTCTTTTTACTTTTAAGGAGATTTTTGTTCTCCTGTTTTTGTATATATTCAAACTTTGAACTGTGATGTTAGCAAGCACCTACTTATATTTCTCACATTTCCACAATAGTCTTCTGGGAATATGATAACTTTTTGATCTTTTTAATTGTGATTTGAACTACACGTACAGATTTGTCTTGACTATTGATGACTAATACAAAACTTTTGCCTCAGAAAGAGTACATACGGGGCATCAGTGGTTGGAACTTTAATTTGGAGGACTTGAAAAATGCAGCTGCCCTAGTAAGTTCATTTTTGGTACCTGAATCTACTAATGCTTGTGAGAAATTTTAGCTTTATAATCTTGAGATGTATTCTTTGGCAGTTAGACAGTTCAAATGGCACATGTCATTTAGATGGTAGCGACAAAAAAGTTAAAGATGGCTTACAAGATGCTTATAATGAGCCAGAAAATATTTATCAGGAAAGGGTAAATCATGTTCCTTCCGCAAGGCCTGAGGTATTATGGTTTCCCTGTCATAGTTAATCCTCCAAGTCTCCATAAAGTACTCTCAAACTATTAGGTTATTGCCTGATTCTGTCACCTTTACAGGATGAGATACAAGAAGTCGAAGATTTAAGTGGTGCTCTCACCTCTTCTTTTCCAAGCTGTCCACTTGAGGCACTAAAGTAAGTTAGAAAATTCCATCACTTGGAACCATTTTCTCATTATGTTTAACAACCTTTGAATCCGAGGAATGATGTTAATAGTCTAATAGTTATTCTCTTCATTAGCATGATATGTTTAATCTCAACCTATCTGTTCGAGGAATTGTTATGTTTATGTTGTCTGAGCTTAAATTACAGAACTTATTTTTAAAAAAATTTTACTAATTTACTTTTACCAATGTGGTGCAATCAATAGGAGTCACTTGGGCCCACGTAGTATATTAGTGTACTGGTGGAGATCATGTTTTCTATAGAAAATAAAAGAGAGAACCATCTTTGTTTCTTTCAACCTTGAGCAAGCAATAAAAGAACCCCTTGAGCAAGCTATGTCTTGGCTTTATCTTTTGTTTGAACAACTAAAAAATGTATCACTTATGTGAAGTATGGGGTTCAAATATATTGTTTCCTGAAGGTAGTTTACATGGTTAGATGAATGAATGAATCCTAATGCTCCATCCTTTTGAAACTGAAATTAGAACTGCGACTATTTGTCGTATTCGTTTTGTTTTCTACATCACTGTGATGTTAATTTTGAATCTTTTGAGTTCTATGTTGTAAAAAAAAGTTAAGTGGCCTATGAAGGATCATCACTAACTATAAGTGGCGATACAGATCTTGCTTTGATGTTTGTGGTGATGATGACTCCAACCGTACTACTACTGATTCGAGGGTGCAGCCAAGTGTGGAATCTGTATCATCTGTGCAGCAGTTCCCACAAACTGAGCATCATACAAGTGCCAACTGTAATGGTGAGAGTTTGGAAAGAAGTGTTTCTGTACCCTCAAATTTGGGCAACAGCAGATTCCACAAGTTCTCAAGTGGTTCTCTAATACCAGAGAATGTTCTTTCTCCTTACAGGAATGTTGGTACTGATCCAGAAAGGTAAATACTTTCATTTCATAGTAGTCACACTATGTTTTTCCTGAACCATAATGTTTTTATCTAAAATATACAACTGTGAGGTATCGTAGGCCCTGTTTGTTTGAGCTGCAGCTTTTTTAAAAGCTGCTCTGAGAAAAGACAACCAAAACTTGCTTCTCAGATCACACTGCAATTTGGGCTTTGGGGGGCTTTTGGCTTTTTGGAAGAGGGTTTCAAAACCTGGCTGTTTGTTTGAGCATTTGGCTTCTGAGGCTAGAAGTTGACTAGAAGCTTAAACAAACAGAGCCTTAGTATATTGATTCAATTTAGATGCCCTTAGAAGAATAGTAACTCTGTATTATGCCATGATCAAAGGGAAAAACCATAGTAATTGCCAATAAAAGCTGCTTTTAAAAAAATGTGACTATTTTATTTCATTTTTATTTTTTGCAAAAAAACTTTTTTTGGTCCTTCAACCTTTGGTCATTCATGCCTTTTGGGCCTCAGAAACTAAAAGTGGGTAAACATGGTTCCTCAAAATTGAAAATCATACAGAAATGATTCTTTGACCAGTAGTTTTGGCGTAAGTGGCACCTGTTTGACCTAGTTTTTGCATAATTTTTTATTTGCAATCCAAACTAAATTTCATATTTGAGTTCCTTGTAATGTTAAGGTCATAAAGTTTCCCTGTAGTTTATGAATTTCTATATGTTTCTAGCATTTTGTAGTTTTTTTTGAAAAATAAAATGTTTCCAAGTTTTAGAAAATTTAGTATCAGCTCAGATAACTACATATAACTTAAGTATAGAATTGCCTGTCTTTTTTTTTCCAAAAAAATCTAGGTCAATATATGCTACTCTGGTTTTGTCAATGTATTATTTCTGGATTTTTTAATCACCGTGAAGTTTTGTGCCGTTCTACCAGCCTAACAACAGCATGCTATATACCTGTATGTCTCCTGCCACAAATATCCTTGGCATCATTTGCTTGATTGCTTGGATGAACATTTTCTTTGGCCATTTAGAGATTGGAGACTGAAAAAGGAAAGATATGGGCATATATTTTTTTTGTTACATGCAAATTTTCATGCTTATGTGGTGGCATGATGCCTTATTTGCCTTATTTGCTTATCTAACTTATTTCTAAGCTAACGAGAATATGCCCTGTTAGATATAATCTTGACATTAGTATCTAGAAGATAGGACTAGATAGCTGCTGTATGGAGAAGCTGGCAACATCTAGAACATTCCAGTTCTGCTACTTGGATCTATGGATGTACTAGATAATAGATACTAGAAGCACCTAGCTGTTACTAGGACTCAAATATTAGCTAGCTGTAGAATGGTCTAGATATATACGGGCTGGGTTAGCAAGCCTATAAATAGGACTTACAAGTGCATGTAAACCCAATGTATAAGGTATCTGGCTAATGCAATGCAGAAATGCAGTGTGCTTGCTACATTCTGTTTCTTGCTTTCGATCCTGGGCTAAAGCTATCAATTGGTATGAGAGCCAGGTTAGCTTAGCTTCTGCACCGTATGACGAAGGTCATGCCGCGGACACCGGAAAGTGCAAAATTTGGTGGTGATGGCAGCAGCGGCAGCGATGTTATCTCGAGGATTTCGACAAGGCATTGTAAGTCTTCAGTATGCGATGCTCATCGACAACAACTATGGGCCTTGGGCGGTGAAGATGAAAATCTTCATGCGCACTTGTGGGAAGCAGTAGAGGGTAAGAAAGTTGTTGACGAGCGCAAGGATCAGATGGCTCTCATAGCTATCATGCAAGCTATACCGGAAGACATAATGATGGTCTTAGTGGATAAGACGACGGCAAAGGAGGTTTGGGACACATTGCAAGAGTTGCTTGTTGGCTCCGACTGCGTCAAGGAAGCTGGTGTTCAGACCTTGATGAGGGATTTCGAGGATCTGTACATGAAGGAGACGGAGTTGGTTAGTGACTTCGCCATGAAGCTAACCACCATCGTCAACGAGATACGAGCGCTCGGAGAAAAGATGGAGGAGCAAGTGGTTATCAAGAAGCTTCGTGTGGTACCAGACAGGTTCTTGCCTTTTGTCTCTACTTTTGAGCAGCTTGCTGATATAAAGGACAAGAAGCTGGTG
The DNA here is from genome assembly GCA_036346415.1 of Raddia guianensis. Lineage (NCBI taxonomy): Eukaryota > Viridiplantae > Streptophyta > Magnoliopsida > Poales > Poaceae > Raddia > Raddia guianensis. The sequence goes on from CM070539.1 coordinate 41,230,672, forward strand.
GAAGTGATCGGCCATCTCAAGGCATATGAGCGAAATAGAGGTCGTCGACGAGTCGAAGAAGGGAATGAGCTTCTATCACTCATGCTGAGTGGGAAGCAAGGTTCAAGGGCAGCAAGAACACAAAAGATTTTGGTAAGAACCACAAATTTGACGAGGCAAAGATCTGGTGCTTCAAAAGTTCGGGCATTTTGCTAAGGAATGCCACAACCAAAGGAAGGAGCAAGAGGAGGTGAACCTCCTTTTTGATGCTGATGAGGAGCCAGCACGGCTATGAAGATGGACTCGACGCGTTGAGTCCAGGATGTTGAGTAGTGGCGTCGCCATCCTGAAGTCGAGTCTAAGAGTAGATACTAAGAGTTTTTCGACGAGTGGTGTCATGGATGTTGAGTAGTTGCGTCGCCGTCTAGAAGTCGAAGCTGAATGTAGAGCATGGGGTGTAGAGTAGTTGTGTCGCCATCCTATGCATGCTTATATCGTAGGAGTGTTCGAATGCGTCCACAAGTTAGAGATAAGATGTGAAGATTAGGGGGGAGATTGTTAGATATAATCTTAACATTAGTATCTAGAAGATAGTAGGAGCAGATAACTGCTGCATGGAGAAGCTGGCAGCATCTAGAACATTCTAGTTCTGCTATTTGGATCCATGGATGTACTAGATAATAGGTACTAGAAGCACCTAGCTGTTACTAGGACTCAAATTTTAGCTAGCGGTAGAATGTTCTAGATGTATACGGGCCGGGTTAGCAAGCCTATAAATAGGACTTACAAGTGCACATGTAAACCCAATGTATAAGGTATCAGGCCAATGCAATGCAGAAATGCAGTGTGCTTGTTACACTCTGTTTCTTGCTTTAGATCCTGGGCTAAAGCCAATAGGCCCTTAGTTTTTTTCACTCTGTTCGGTTTGCAAACTAAGATTGCCATATCTAGCCTTAGGCATTGTTCTTTTTTGGCTGAAACCCACGGTAGATTATAATCTGAAAAGTTGTGGGCCCTCCATAGGAGGCTTGGAGAGCCCAAACAATTAATAAAAAATTGTTTTAGGAGTTTTGAGAGGAACCACTAGAAGCCTAACAAAAATTACTACATAGTGTGACAGGGTTTGGCTTGTACAAAAATAAAAAATTTTCAGCGGTAGCTTTTAATTTTAATTTAAGCTAAAAACAAAATACCTTGGTCATGAGCGTCTTGTTAGTATTTTCCAATGTTTGGTTTACACACAGTTGTGGATTTCCCAATGCATCATGGAACATTGTTTTATAGCCAAAATTTGCCACACTTGTGGTGCTCAATTTTCTTGCCACAAAAACAGTAGGCTTGCCACATCTAGCAAAGTTTAACCGTGGTGAAAGTATTTATCAACCAAATGGTATGCGTTTGGTTGATGCCTAACCATTTTGCCGCAATAATTTGGTTCATAGACAAATGTTGTGAGCCACAATTTTTTTAGCAATAAAATTCAGCTCCATAAGACACTGTTCTTTTCAGCGTATCTTATTTGACTTATCTACTTATCTAGCTTATTTCCCAACTTCAAGAGCTTTTCGAGGTAGCCTCGAGAGTTGGGTCCACTTCGTTAGACTTGCGTTTTAGAGCTTTTAGACAAGGCTTTGAGATAGAAAAACAGGATTTTACAAACCAAATTAGTTTTGATTTAAACAAAGATAAGAAATAGACAAATAAGTCAATAAAGTCCAATAAGGTGAGAACAGGGCAAGTGTGACAAACTTTGGCAACAAATGAGTCTATGACGTATGACCCAGTGAGACAAGAATATGTAGTAAACACAATTGTGAGAATGAACTACTCGCTATACCAACTAAACTGTAGCATGAGTAAGGTTTGGCATGACAACTTTTGGTTGCAAGACAAACAGGCAAGCTTAAGTCCTTAGTACAACTCTCTTAGTATAACTCATAAAATTCCTTGTTTTAGTTGCATAATTTCATATATTTTATTAATGCGAGAAAAGTTCCATATGGGAATTAGCAATAGATAGTTATATAGATAAATATATATTTTATTAATGCGAGAAAAGTTCCATATGGGAATTAGCAATAGATAGTTATATAGATAAATATGTTGGCACTCCAATTCAGTTTATATCTGTTCATCTAGTTTTGAGTCTAGCACAATTCGCTTCGTTGTTGGGATAACCTTTAATTAACTGTCAGCCTAGTTCAAAAACCCTTTTGGACTTTCTTTTTATGTTATAAAATAAAACAATTATATTATTTTGCTTGGCTTAGGTAGATCAGATTCTGTTTAGGGATATTTTTGATATATATAAAATAAGGTGAAAATAATGAAGCGTGATGCTTGTAGACCTATTTTGAGCATTTTAAGTCACAGTGATATCGGTAATGTTCATTCTTTTTTTCTGTAGCATTGTCTTCTTTTTTTTTTTGTGTCTGTGTGGTTATTCTCTGATGTGGTAACCCTTGAAAAATGTTTACATGAAAGGGATGAGTGTCATCAGAAAATTCCAGGCAATAAGAACCGCAGCGGCCCTTTATTATTCCGCCAGATGAAGGATTCACGTACCCATCCGTCTGGTAAGTTTATCAAGAGCTCTACGCTTGCGCTCTTGCTAGCTCTGTTTTTATGTCTGGTTTCTCCGTTTCTTTTCATATACATGTGAGTCTAGCATGCATTATCTGCCAACTGACTAGTTTTGCTGGTTTTCTGTTAATTTTAGAATTAACTTGAAGATATCATATAGTTCCTCTCTTTTCTTTGTATTTATGCTTGGCATTCAATTTGGTCTGTCATGCCTGACAGCAGTTGCACCTGATGAGCCAACGGAAGGAAAAGTCGTCCAGCGAAGGGGGCGTTTTCAGGTTACATCAGATAATATGGCTCAAAAGGTACTGTAATTAAAAAAATTACCCTGTTACCGGAAACTAATTGAAAAAATTACCCTGTTACAGAAAACTATCATAGTGAATAGTTCATTGCATTGATATTTTTGTCCGTTATGAGTCAAGTGGACAGAACATAGCATAAACCCTGGATTGCTTTAGTTGTACTACCAATAACTGCATAAACCCTGGATTGCTTTAGTTGTACTACCAATAACTAGTGACTACTAAGTAACTGATTTAGATTCTGTTTGCTCACATTATGGTGACTAAACATGCTTGAGCATGTTATTTAAACTACTACTGAAGTGATTTACAATATTAAGCCTTTAGGAGTAGAGGGGTAGAGGCCTGAATTCTCTTGAAAATTATGTTTGGTTAGCAGATTGCCACCTCTTGACTGAAGTAATGTAATGTCCTTGTCTAGTTTGATGAGATGTAACTGGTTTAATTTTCTGCAATAGTTGGGAAATTTAAGGAATTCAAAGTCAGATTTCGTGAATTTGCTGAGCCTCTGACTAGTACGGAATGAAGTGACCTTGTCTTTTTTTCTATCTTGCATAGATGTAACATGAGATGTATGTTTTCTAACTTGAAACAAGGTATTACTGCCCGGACCATTCTCATGCATGTTTTTTGTTGCCCTTCAATGAATTATAATTCTCGCTGGCCAGTGTTCACCATGCAATTGATAGATGGGTTGCTGCTAGAAAAAATATTTTGGTTTAGCATTTTCTGGCAAAAAAAATAATCAGTTCTTCAGTTTTGCTTTTGACATTAATTTTTTAGGCTTTAACAGTGGGTTAATTTTTACTCTACTTTGCCAACCTATATTATTTCAGATAGCTTCATCAGCTAGCAGCAGCATCAGCAGGTCAAGTCTACCCATTGGAGTAACTCGACCAGCATTCAATTCATCGACAATTCTTCCAACATTACAATTCTTGATGCAGCAAAATACTATGCAAAAGGTATTTATGCTTGTATTATCTCAAATTCTCAGAGCAACACTGTCCAGCATCTTCACAATTCTTTTTATAACAGGAAGTACTAAGTAGATTGATTTCTTCGATTGAGGACACATCTGGTATGTATGTTGGCAATTGTTTATGTTAGACTTTAATGAGAATATGAGATAATTTTACTAGTGTGCTGATAATGCTCACATGGGACATGTTTGCTGACAGATGCTTCTGATGCAAGTATAACTGCTTCGTCCCAGGTGAGAATCTTGGAGTGTGCTGAAGATAAATGTCCTTTTTCATATTTTACCTCATATATGAACTGTAGACATAAGTGGTTCAGAGTTCAATGAGAATTTTTTTTTTGTTGAACAAACTTGACATTTTGACATTTTCTGCAATGCCTACATTCAGTCTTTATAGCAATTGCTGTTTTATTCGCAGTCATCTGGAGCGCTTGCCAGAGAAAAGGAATGGCAGTCATATGTCATCCATCTGCAGCAAAGGTATATCTTCTGTGTGGTTGGTTGTCCGAATTAAGGGTGCTTGACTGATTTTCTTTAAATATTTCCAGTGTAACAGAACTCGCTGAGGAAATTCAGAGATTAAGGCTAAAAAACAATCAGGTAGATTTTTTTTTCAGCAAATGTATTAGGAAGAATTGCATTTGTTTCTTAAGTGTGCATAAAATTGATCCACGAGATTTCTTTTCTAATACTTAAATGAGTATTCTTAAATGTTATAAAGTTCATGAATATACCAACATTCAGTGTGGAACATTATCTAAATATTGCATGGATTCTCGTCATGACAGCTTGAGCAGCAGATCAATGCGTTGTCAAAAAAAGATGAAAGGTTGTGGAAAGAGAACGCTAAGCGATGATTATATGCTTGTAACTCCTGTTGTATAATTTGAACTCCGAGCAATGATTATATCCTTGTAACCCCCATTGTATAATTCCATTCCCCAATTTTGGACTTGGTTAGCAAAATTTATTTGTATGTTTTTTTGAAGTCAGCGCCAAGGTTGACCATTGTAATTTGTAAGTATTTTAGCAAGTTGAAATTATAGTAATTTTTATTTGTACAGGACCGATTAGGTTATTGTCGCATAATAGTTCCCCTTCCCAATAGTAATGTATATCGTTTTGCCGACGGGTTTGTTTTTAGCACTACTTATCAGCTAGGGGTGGTTTGTGAACAACTAGGTTTAAAGCTAATTTTGCTACGTTTTCTTAGAAAAACTTGAGATCTGTTTTTTTGGGTAAGTTGAGTGCATCAACCAAACTGAGTCCTTGCGAACAAGCCTTCGTTGTGGAATGCTTTTGGTCGTAAGATCACCAAAGGCATCTCGTCCTGGATCCTAGGCCTTGTTCTTTTAAGCGTATCGTTGTGTTGGTATATTATTGTAACAAATTTAAGAGTTAAAAAAAAGAGGCTTAAAGATTATAAAAAGATGAATAAAAAATAGCTTTAGGATCTTTGGAAGGACCACTAGAAGACAAAAAAAAAATGGTTATAAATTATCTAACAAATGACTACATAAAAATAAAAAAAATTGTTACAGTAATACGCAACCATACGCAAAGCTAAAAAGAAAGGCCCTAATTCTTGGTGTAACGAAAAAAAGCCTGTGATGGTTTGACGGAAAGTTTAGGGGGGCGTCGCTATGGGTGGCATTTGCACTTGGCTAGGAGTTGGCCTTGGGGCTTGTGGGCACCTTGGGATTCCTGCGCGAGGATTTGCCTAGAGTTGGCTCATGGAATGTAGGCACTCGGGGGATTCATACATGGTGGTGTAGGCTTCAATATGCGTAATCGTCTAAGAGGTTCTCACACATAGTATTGTCAGGAAGTTGGCTTCGAGGCATGTGGGTGTCTAAATTTCCTCCGCATAAATTTTCCTGGACTCACTATTCCTGTCATAGGGTGGTGGGGATGCTTTTCTACAAAAAGAATTCCTTCATGGTTGAGAATTTTCTTCATACTCTTCACCGTGGACCTTTCGAGGCACACCTAGCCCTAGCAATATCATAGATTGGTTGTTTTTGCGGGGTTAGCCTTGCCACTCCTGCATTGCTTTCAATGCAAGGTGCACCTTTTCACACGGTTGACTGCCCTGATGGATGTATTACATCAATTGGATGTGTTTTCCTAGGGCGATTGGTGGGTCATGTCACTTGGATTCCTATCTCCAAGTGTATCGGCTACTAAACAAATAGTAAAGTGCACATGTCTCTATGCGGCAGCAACACGTGGTATGCCACCAAGATGTCCGATGCAATGACGCCATCAAGATCCCTACTCTCTCTCCTCGAATTGGGTGGCAAATACAAGCGACTTGTCACTCGCCAATGTCGGGAACATCTTCTCCTCAGGGAGCCGCATGTCTTGATGTTTTGAATCGTAGTGCACCTCTGTGCCATATGGATTGGCCGCATTAAGGATGGTACGCCCGATCTATTGATGCAAGGGAGTGGCGCTCTCATCAAACAAAAGCTTCACCATGGTTTCTGGCGGTAAGCAAGTAGGCGACGGGCAACGATGCAAAGGTAGGAGAGAAAAAGCATAAGTGAAGTGGTGGCTAAGTGAAGGAAACATAAATTAAAAATGATTTGTGTGGGAAAAACCGCTCAAAACATTATCCGCCAAGGTAACTAAATAACCAAAGTGTACAATCATATACTAGAGGAAGCCAAACTATTTCCACCACGGACAACCACAATGTCAGCAGAGCCCTGCCCAAGGAGATGGTTATTTGACAAAGAAGACGAGTGAGGAGTTGACAACATATGAGAGCTAGAACAAAGTCTCGATGATGGAATAAAAAAGTCGACAAAATGGCATGAATCCTCATACCAAACCATTTGAGCCTTCTCCATTGAAGGATCAACAAACCACCGATATGATCCGTCAAGCCTTTTGGCCACTGGGCCCATCTTGAGAGGATGTCTAATTCATCATCAAGTTAAATTCGACCATCAAGAGCATCACATTTGCAAACAGAAACCCAGGCCACATAAAGTTATCCATGTTCCACCGCTCCATGAAAAGTTTAGAAGATAAGTATTACATTGGTTTTGGTTCCACCGCCAAACTCTATTCAAATAATCCAAAATCACTAAACTACTACAGTGGACATAATTTACCTGGGGATTTGTCACTGCATTTTTGGGACTAAAGACTATGTATCCGTACGGTTGCGTGCGTGTGGATCCCAGCGTGGACAACACCCCTCCCTTTGCCGCCATACTATTTATGGCCACCATCATGTTTTTTCTTCCTCGGGTTTTATTAGTTTAGTTCTCCATGTGCGTGTGAAACTATCTTGTATTGTTGTGTCGACGAGACCAACAAGACCATGTTTTGGAAACCCAACTGATAGTGTTGTGCTTATTTTTATTCACAATATCATATTGTCCTTTGTTCTTATTTGTTGTTCGAATTTTTCGCTTTGACTCGATCGATAATGCTCATCATGGTGGTTTAGGGATTGCCGTATCTTTTGGTCACCTCAGCGGTTGGTAGTCAAATTGTTCAGGTCACCTGGCACATGTAAAAGTTAGCCTCCTCACAGGAAGATTGGGACCCCAATCATTTTATCTTTTAAAGATCAATGGACAGTATGGTGTATGCTAGCGACTTGAATGAAAATCCTTTGGTGAATTGCTCTACCATCTCATGAATCCCGATTGTATCAATGGTTGGGATTTTACCATTGGCGAAGTAATGAACAAGGAGGCGCTTCATCATTTTGTACTCAACCTTTTCCAAATGTTTGTCTTGGTTTCTTGGCAACCTTCACTAGATTCACCTTCTGGCTCAATGAGAACTCGGTCTTTTGAGTTTTGCAATGTTGCTTGGAGTGATCCTTTGCGAATTTTCAAGTTCTTAAAGAATATGAATATGGCTACCGCTTCTCGGTTTCTTCCAAGCATATTGGACTATGAATTTATTCTTTGGTTCTTGTTCTACACCCCATTTCAAGGTCCACGTCTTTCTCTGGTGAAATATCAGAGCAAATTTTCATCTTAGTATCATTTGTGGTCCAAGAGCATGAAAACCAGTTGACCGTGTTTCTTGAAAAAAAAGTTCATGTAATTCTCATTTAAATTAAAAAGATTTCCCAGAGGTCACTTTTCAACTTCAGTAATCAACGCTGGTTGTGATGATGTTAGAGTGGGCAAAGTGTTTTTACGTCTAAGAAATGATTTGGCCATTTGGCTCTTCCACTCTCTATTGTGAAGAACACTTAATTCAAGGCCCTTGTTCTTTGGAAATTCAAATTCCTTTTTAAAGTCAACTAATCCATCGAAGATACCAAATTCTCGCAAAATAAGGCTAAGAAAACTATCCGTCGCCCCTATGCTATAATTATGGAGAAACTCTTGCATAAACTCTCAGAAGGATAGAGGAAAATTTTGGTGGCTGAAAGTGAAGGATATTTTGCTTGCCGAAAATACCACCAACTGCCTCAGCTTGTGCCCCTCTTCCTCTGCTGCACAAAACAAATCCGCCGATTCATCTTCCCCTCCCCGCAATAGTGAAACCCTTCCCCCGCCACCACCTCTGCATCCATGGCAAATTTCTCTCAACATCCAGTGCACTTTCTTCCGGAGAGGGCGAATATCTTCGATGGCGATGTGGGCAGAGAGAGGAGAGCAGCTGCTGTGCTTGGAGGGGTGTCCATTAGCCACCGGGGGAATTGTCAATTTGCCTTGAAGTTGATTAGCCTTGGCTAATTTGTCCAAAGTTGGGTGCCTTTGGTGTTGTGCTCTGAGAGGATCTAACTGCTAAAATACTTACAAACCAGTCAATACCACTGTTCTCAGACAAGTCCAAGCAGTAAACAGTAAACAGTAGGCAGGTCCGCATCTGCTTCATAGGTTGAAACGAACAAAAATCCAGAACAAAATTAAGGGGGAACTACACCAAGCAAAACAATGCAGCTGAATGAACACGATATATAAGAAGAATTAAAAAAACTAGCCAAGCAAAAGATCTCTCTTTTTTAACCTTCTCTTTAGCTTCCAAGGCGCTTGGTTAAGCAGCTCTTTCTTTCTAATCCAACGCTTGAATCATCTCTCCAGGGAATCAACCGAAAGGAGAGAGAAACAAACTAGTCGAGTTGCTTGGTCTGCCTGCTTGCTTTCAAGAACCTGGCTTCGATGAGCCGAAGGGATGTAACATGGCGGAGAGCTCCGCGTCTTCGAAGAGGGGCAGCAGGTTCAGATCAACGACGCCGAGGCTGTTGATCAGTGATCACAGCTGGAGGATCAGCGCCCGACCCGGCGGTGGCGGAGGAAGCTGAGCAGGGGTGGGAGCGCTCCCATGCACGATCCCGCTTCTGTTGCCTGTCTCCGAACAGAGTCCACGGTCCGAAGGCAGCCAGACGTGGCCGGAACAGTGGTATGAACTGGTTTGTAAGTATTTTAACAGTTAGATTCACTCTTGTAAATTTATTTAGCAGTTAGATTCTTTTAGTACAAAACATCAAAGACATCCCAACTTTGGTTAAATTAGCTAAGGCTAATCAACTTCAGAATAAACTGGTAATTTTTCCTCAGCCTCCATGATGATCGCTTCGTCGCCTTGGCCGAGCCACCTTACACCATTGAAGAATTGGAGAAGAGACAAGAAAATTCATCACCTGCTTAAACATCACTTCAAGGTCACAATCATCTTTGCTTCTGCCCATCCGATGGGGGTTTGTCCTTTTTGCAGGTAGGTAACATCCTTCGAGCTAGTAGAGCTCTGGCGATGCCACCAATGCAGCGAGGTGATCGAATAATAAGATTTATTAGACATGTTAGTGCTCCATCAGTAACCTGCCACACAACTTTTAATCAAGAAACCTAGATTATGCTTTCACCATACCACCTAGATCTTTTGCTCAAGAAAGCTTTTCTTCAAGTTGTCTCATCTTTGGAAGATTACTTGCGTCAAGTACTCCAAACCGGTTCAACACTAGAGTGCTCCTAGGCGTTCTTGTTTCTCATTTGATGGATATCCCAAGAAATGTGGTGGTTAATGTTGGATCAATTCTTCGTGGTGTTAATATCTCTTGGATAGTGTTAATCTACATCTTTAAAGCATCGCTAGCAGGATCTTCATATTTCGTTCTCTATATCTCTTATCTAAATCATTGTGTTCTCTATATAACCATTATTTTTAGCAGTCTCTATCCACGAAAAGATATAGATATTGAAGAGAGTTTCTAAATATAGAGACTCCGGAGGGAGTCTCTAAATTTGAAAACTGAGATAGAGGTCTTATTTGCTTTGCGGTGGAGTTCAGTTTTGTCGGTGTGTGTTGGTGATTGATAAGTGGCCCATCCCGAGATGGGTCTTGGGCCGATTCCGTACCGGCCCACCGCACGTATAGAAGGCCCAAAAGGCCGCCCTTGGTCGTACTAAAGGAAGCGTCTAGCCCGCCAGGGTTTCCTCCGGGCTTGACCTGGTCAACCGCGCCTCCCCGGATCCCAGCCGAGAGCGTGGCGCACCTCCCAGGCTATCCTTAGCCCAGAGAGGGTCCCGCAGGCTGGCCGCCTGTCCGTGGGCAGGTGGCGTGGCGACAACTGTCCTGTCCCACCACACTTTCCTCGCCCTTGACAGGGAAGAACTGTGACTCCCCGGGAACCCGCAGCCAGGGGAGAGGCGCGCGGGCAGCTCGGATTGTCGTTTGCCCCCTTTGGCAGGCGGCGACGGTTGTTACGCTACGCGACGCCCCCAACGGGCGGGGCGAGGCTGGCCCAGTCCAGTCAATGCTATATTAGGGATAAATGGAAAGTGCTTTCTCACTAAAGAAGGTTTTCTCCCCGTATCGGCACCCCAAGACAAACACGTGTCCAATACTAACCCAACCAGCTTCTCCCTGCAGGCTCGAGACCAGACAGAGCCCCGGAATGAGACAAGGGCAGCGCCACTAAAGCAAGAGCAGGCGCGGGGCCCGCCGTATCAGCTCCGGGCGACCCACCGTGCCTATAAAAGGTGGAGCCCTGGACATTCGATCCAAGGACCTTCACCAGAGCAGCATACGCATCCGAAACTTCCTTAGCTGTAGACATAGTCCTTAGTCGCGACACTTGTAAGCTCGGGATCGGTGCCTTCAAGCCCGGTCTCGGCACCTCTGTACTGTTTTCCACCATATAATCAACAAGGCTGGAGTAGAGCTATTACCCGGCAGTGGGGGCTCGAATCAGGGTAAATCGCTTGTGTCTTCACGGTTTGTATTGTTTCCACTCCCTCTTTCCCTCTTCCTCACCGTACGAGGGATCCGTACTCGGATCGCCAAATCGCACCGGGCCCTTGTCCGGGAAGACTGCGTGGCCTGAGCCCTCATAGGCTCGGCCCCCGCCCCGAGCTGCTGAGAAGGGTGGTCGTTTGGCCACACACCAACAACAAATTCGTCTGCCGGTCCGTGGTCTCGCTGCTCTTTAGGAGCGCGTTTCCCAGACATCGACAGCTAGCGCCCACCGTGGGGCCCATGAGCAGCCCTCAGCACTCCGTTCCCTCGGACATGCCTGAGATTCCGGGCAACGACGAGGCCCTGGACCTCGTGTTCGATGAGTGCGATGATCTGGATGACTTGGTCCCGTCGTACGAGGGCTGGCGAGAGGATTTCCTCGCCAAGCCGAGGCTGACGAGATGGAGGTTGATGCCTCTCTCGCCCCAGGGGTAGATTTTCGCCCCGAGGAGTCGCTCCCTAAGCTGGACCCCTCTGTCACCCATGTCAGCGAGACTCCCATGGAGTTCAAGCTGCTTGGTGACTCCGCCGCTTTCGCTGGCAACACCGGGACATTTTCCCGGCCTCGCGCACGTCCCGCTGCGTCTTCGCGGCAGCGGCCGACGATGACACCGGGAATGAGGGGGCCCAGGAGCAGCAGCGCCGCCGCGCTGCAGCCCGAGACTTCTTCAACGCCGCCGTCCGTCGCGTCATGGACGGGATCTGCCAAGAGGACAGTCGCCTGCGCACCCCGCCGGGCCTTTGGACGATCGACTCTCTCGTTGAGACGATGACCAACCTACTCAGGCGCACCCAGCAGAAGGCGTGCGCCATCGCCGCGGTCGTCCGCGACCTGGAAAAGGACCCCATGGTTTCACCATGGCGGACCTAGGTCTAGCCATCGCCGAAGGCCTTGGTACCATCACCTGCGGCATCGCCCAGTATGAGGAGCAGAACGGCGGCGGACGCCCGGACATCTGAGGCGGGAACTAGTCCGGCCACAGCGGTACTCAAAGCCGCTTTCGCCGCAACCGCAGCCGCTCGGGCCAGACCCAGATGGCCTCCTCCGCCGGCGGTTCGTCGCGTGCCCGGGGCTGAGTGTTTTCCCGCCTGGGCACGCGCCGGGAAGCCTCTTCCCCAAAGGCCGCACCAGGATGCTCCGCCTTCTCCTACACTCTCCGTGAGGCGCCATGGCCACCGAGGTTCAAATCCGGGCCAATCGAGAAGTTTGACGGGAGCAAGAATCCCGATGAGTTCCTATCCATCTACACCACCGCCATCCGAGCTATATGGGGGGAGACGAGGCCGTCATGGTCAACTACTTCCCCACCGTCCTTGAGGATATGGCCCGGACCTGGCTGTTCAACCAGCGGCCTGGTTCTATCCGTAGCTGGGCCCAGCTGCAGGATGCCCTCCGCACGAGCTTCCAGGGGTGCTACACCCGCTCTGGGCGCCCCAGGACCTCAAGCTTGTGGTGCAGCGAGACGATTAGAGTCTCCAGGACTTTGTGTGTCGGTTCGTCAGAGTCCGCAACACAATTCCCATCATCGAGGCTTTCAAGGATGGTGTGAGGGACCGGCGCTACACCGAGAACCTCGAGCTCCACCGGTCGATACCGCATGAGTGAGCTCTTCAGATCATGACCCTCTACGTCAACGCCTCGAGGCGGTTGGCGCAAGAGAGGCCGCGCCAAGAAAAAGGCCAAGGTCGGTGACGGCCCGGGGAAGGCCGAGGCGGACAAGAAGAAGAAGAAGAAGCGGCCAGAGCAGCCCGCTAAGTTCATCGCCGCCTTCGAGCCAGACCAGCTAGAGTGCCCGCCGCAGCGGCTCTCCCCGCCGCGCCGCCGCCAGGCGCCCTCTGCAGCAGCGACCGCGAAGACCTCCCCAGTCGGAGGAGCAGCGCGATGGCGAGGGGCCTCCTCGGCGGCCTCCACGTCCACAAAGAAATTAACAGAGGTGAGGACCCGTTCCATGACCCCAGTCTCTTCTGCTGCCTCCATCAGCGCCCCGGCCATGACCTGCGTAATTGCCGCACATGGGCCCGCCAGTTGGAGGACTTCTATGCCGGCCGCGGTCCCACGCCCGAAGCCGCTCGAGGGCGCGCGATGCCTCCTCTCCATGAAGCGGCGAGACTAGAGTTTCCCTGAGGCCCGCCGTCATGTTGCCGTCATCTTCAGCGGCACGTCAGCCTACAGCTCCCGCCGCGAGCTAAAGGCTGCATCCCGCGAGGTCCTTCACATCTCCCGCGGTGAGCCCGCGGCAGAGCCCCTGCCTTGGTCCAGCTAGGCCATCACCTTTTCGGTGATGGACTGCCCGGCCGGGCTCTTCAGGCCGCAGCGCCTTCCGCTGGTCCTATGCCCCACCATCAGCAACACCCGAGTTGACCGCGTCCTCGTGGACAGCGGGAGCTCGCTGGACATCATTACGGCATGTGTTCTGGGCCTCATGCGGGTCCCGCGCTCCAAGATCAAGGACATCACCGTTTCCTTCCATGGGATTGTCCCAGGATCGTCGCTTCGCCCCGTGGGGCAAGTCGTGCTGCCTGTCACGTTCGGCTCCTCCGCCAACTTCCGGACGGAGTACATCACCTTTGAGGTGGTGGAAACCGAGCTCCCCTACAACGCCATTTTGGGCCACCCCGCGCTCTCCAAGTTCATGGCGATCTCCCACCACGCCTACCACTGCCTGAAGATGCCAGCGCCAAAGGGATTCATCACCGTCCGGGGCAACCACAAGACGGCCCTCGACTACGACGAGACCGCGCTGGCCATGGTAGGCCAGCTCCCTACCCGTGGTCCCAGCAGCAAGGAGCTCTCCACAGCGCGCCCAAAGGTGGCACTGCAGCCGCAGGAGCCCACCAAAACCATCGTCCTCATGAAGTCAGACCCCTCCAAGGTGGTCCACGTGGGAACAACCCTCGAGCCTTAATGGGAATTCGAGCTCATTACCTTCCTCCGGGCTAACAAGGACACATTTGCATGGGGACAGTCTGATATGCCCGGTATCCCATGAGAGGTGATCGAGCACAGGCTAGCTGTCCGGCCTGACAAGAAACAAGTAAGGCAGTGTCAGAGGCGTGTTCCCGACTGGAAGACCAAGATCATCCAAGACCAGCTCGGCAAGCTGCTTCGAGCGGGCTTCATCCGAGAAGTGCAGCACTCCGATTGGCTTGCGAACCCAGTCGTAGTCCAAAAGAAGGACGGCAAGTGGCGCATGTGTGTTGACCACCGTGACCTTAATTCCGCTTGCCCCAAGGATAACTTTTCCCTTCCACGCATAGATCAGCTAGTTGACGCTACGTCAGATTCAGCTTTGATGAGTTTCCTGGATGCTTATTCCGGTTACCATCAGATCGCATTGTGTAAAGAGGACGAAGAGAAAACCGCCTTTGTAACGCCTTTCGGCACATTTTGCTATACGAGCATATCTTTCGGTCTCAGAAATGCTAGCGCCACGTTCCAGCGTCTCATGCAAAAAACCCTCCCTGATCAAATAGGGCGCAACGTAGAAGTCTACGTGGACGATATCGTCGTCAAGAGCACGGACGCCCGTGACCACGTGTCCGACCTACGGGAAACGTTCGACAGCCTAAGACAGCACCGGGTCAAGTTAAACCCCGAGAAATGCGTCTTTGGCGTCAAGTTCGGCATGCTCCTAGGCTATGTAATCGGCGGGGCGAGCATCGGTATGAACCCCGAGAAGATTGAGGCCAACGAAAAAATGAGGTCGCCAACCTGCGTAAAAGACATCCAGTCCCTCACAGGAAAAATGGCGGCCTTAAGCCATTTCATCTTCCGCCTTGGAGACCGAAGCGCGCCTTTCTGCAATTTGCTTCGCAAGCACGATAGTTTCGAGTGGACTGAGGAGGCTGAGGCCGCTTTTCTGCTGCTCAAGCAGTACCTTGCCTCGCCACCCGTCCTCACCACTCCGAAGCTCGGGGAAGCCTTCCCGCTGTACCTCTCCGTGACACCAAACGCCACAAGCGCGGTGCTGGCAGTGGAACGAGAAGGGAAGCAACAACTCGTCTATTATGTGAGCGAAGTTCTCATCGGACCGAAGGAGCGCTATCCCGACCTTCAAAAACTGTGCTATGCCTTGCTGATGGCCTCACGCAAGTTACGTCACTATTTTCAAGCCCACCAAGTCATCGTCCCGACTACTTACCCGATCAAGGACATTCTCCGAAACCCGGAGGCCACTGGCAGGGTCGCGAAGTGGGGAGTCGATCTGGGTGAGTTTGACATCCAGTTTGTATCCCGTACCGCGATCAAGGCCCAGGCCCTGGCTGATTTCGTTGCAGAGTTGACCAGGCCGGATGAGCAAGAGAAAAGCTCTCTAGGTCAAGACGGGGGAGAAGGTCGGTGGACTCTGTTCTTCGACGGTTCACACCAGTCCGGGTGATCAGGATGCGGTCTCGTTCTCATCTCCCCCAACGGAGAGCGACTCCAGCAGGTCATACAAATACACTTCGCGGTGACAAACAATGCCACGGAGTATGAAGCCCTAATCGCGGGCCTAAGAGCATGCGCTGCGCTCCACATCAAGCGGCTTGCTGCGAAAGGGGATTCGCAACTCGTCGTCCACCTGGTTAGGGAGGAGTTTCAGGCAACTGATGACTCGATGGCGCGGTACCTGGCGGAAGTGAGGAAGCTGGAGAAGTGTTTCACGAGTTTTGAAATTAGCTACATTCCCAAGGAAGAGAACGGCGCAGCCGACAAGCTTGCCAAGCTCGGATCCTCACAAGAACTTGCCCCGTCGGGGGTGCTAGTGCAGCACCTTTTAAAGCCCTCCATTCTCTCCGGAGAGGGGGCCATGGGGACGTCTTCTACCCCCAAATTGAGACATCCGATACTGTCTCATTCCTCGAGCAAAACATCTCCTCGATGACGCCATTCATCCAGTTCATGGAGCAGGGGACATTGTCCGAGTACGTGCTGAGCGTTCCCAGCTAAAAAGACGAGCCCGAGCTTACCGTCTGCACGGGGGCTTGCTGTACCGAAGGGGTGCTAATGGCGTGTTTTGTAAGTGCGCTACCCAAGAAGAAGGTAAGTACCTTCTAGCCAACATTCACGAGGGCATCTGCAGTGCACACGCCTCACACAGAACCCTCGTCGGCAAAGCTTTCCGCATGGGCTACTATTGGCCCACCGCGATGAACGACGCAGAAGCCTTAGTGAAGCGTTGCGAAGCTTGCCAGTATCAAGTGCGGATGACGCACCAGCCTGCGTATGAGCTGCAAACAATTCCACTAGCGTGGCCGTTCACGGTTTGGGGCATGGACCTCCTAGGACCGTTCCCCAAGGGTCTCGGTGGCAAAACGTACTTGTTCGTAGCCATTGACACCTTCACCAAGTGGATCGAGGCCGAGCCGGTCTCCAACATCACTGCAACCGCCGCAGTACGTTTATTCCGGAGCATCGTCGCAAGATTCGCAGTGCCCAGCAGGATCATCACTGATAATGGCACCCAATTCATGAGTCGGGAGTTCAACGATTACTGCAAAGAAATTGGCATGAAGCTCGTCCTGACCTCTGTGGCCCACCCACAGAGCAACGGAGCAGCAGAACGAGCTAACGGACAGCTAGTCCAAAGCATCAAAAAACAGGTTTACAACGCCCTCAAGGCAAAGCACCAAGGTTGGGTCGACGAGCTACCGTCAGTCCTCTAGGCAGTCCGGACAACGGCCAGCCGGGCTACAGGAGAAACTCCTTTCCGGCTCGTCTATGGCTCGGAAGCCGTCCTCCTGACAGAAATGAGACTAGGATCCAATCGCGTTGACTTCGCCAGCTTCGTGGTCAACGACGAGGAGCGGCAGCTTGACCTCGATCTACTTGAGGCGCCGTGAGCAATCCCTACTCCGGGCTGCAGCCTACCAGCAGACCCTGCAAGTAGGAGACCTGGTTCTATGTCGCATTCAGAACCTCGCAGGCTCCAACAAGCTCAGCCCCAAGTGCGAGGGACCGTACAAAGTAGTTTCTGCAGCCCGCACGGGCTCGGTACGCCTTGCTGACATGGATGGGAACGAGCTCCCTAGCTCATGGAACATCCCACTTCTATGACGCTTCTACGCTTAAACAGGTCGTAAGTTTCCTTCATTTGAATTCAAGTCAATTCCAAAAAAAAAAATCTCCCCCTAGTCACGAATCACGCTAGGCTTAGTCATGACCATTTCAAGCAAGCCCGTGGCCAAAATCCGATGGCAATGGATAAAGCACTCCGGAGCACTTCTACGACGGGGTAAGCCGACATCTCGCACCCTAGTAAGGCTCCGCGCAGTGTGGAATTCTCGCGGCCTAAGGTACAATAAACCCACGTCAGGTTTGTTTGGATGGCTAACTTGGGCCTCGCAACGCTCGGGGGCTGAGGGATTTTGTGCCCAGATTTTCCTAAGCCCTTAACTTCGCCAAGCTCGCATGCGCGGCCTAACCAAGCTTCGGGACTGGGGATTTTTTTGCGAATTTTTTCTAAGTCCTTAACTTCGCCAAGCCCGAACCGTTGCGCGGCTTAACGAAGCTCGGAGGCTGGAAGTTCGCGCGAAATTTTTTCTAAATCACTCTAGTCTTTTGACCGCGCCCAACTCCAAGATTGCACTTGGACTTGGCCACGACCCGAGGGCTGGATGATTAGGCGCACCAAAAACAATCTTCCCAAAGCAGCCCGTTTTGCCTAAATTTCCTAAGTTCGTCTCAAGAACTTCGTTACTGTTCATCTAGTCCCCCTATTTTTGCATTACAGATCCACACAGAAAAGGGGAACAAGCGAGCAAGATCAACAAGACAGATTCATCAAGGGAGCTGCATTTCACAAAGAAAGATCTTACAAGATAAATAAGTTACAAGCAAAAGGGGATCCAGCGTCCCGGACTACCGCAAAAGAGGGCGCCACGCTACTACGGCTACGGCGACACCCAAATCCTAGAACTACCTCGCCGCGCCTAGCAGCGGCGCTGGCGACGAGCCGGCGGAGCAGCATACTCCGCCGACGGTGACGACAACGACGATGATGTCAGCGGGCCCGGAGCGGGCACCGACGGTCCCGGCGCTGGGTAGCGCCTCGCCGATCGCGAGATCTTTGTCGCCCATGAGCACCCACGCCGCCTCGGGAGCCTCCGCCGCCACCTCGGCCTCCTCCACCACGGGCTCACGGTGGAGGAGGCGCCACGCTCTGGTGGAGCCTCCTCCTCCGCCGCCACCCGACGCAGACCTCCTCCTCCGCCTCGAAAGCACGGCGGCGTCTGCTGCGTCGGCGGCGACTTGCGCCCCAAGAACGGCGAAGCGCCTGACCGCCTCCTCGTCGGCGCGGACTTGGCGTATCCGCCCGCTCTACCGCTTGGTCATGACGACGAGGCCCAGCCCGTCCACCTCCTCCGCCGCGGGCTAGATCGGCGGCGTCAAGGGAGGCAGCGGCGGCAGATCCTCCGTCGCTGCCACCAGCCAAGCGTGAAGGTAGTCGGATTCGGCGTCCGAAGACATGTTTGCTCTCTCTCTCTCTCTCTCTGGTCTCAAGGTCTTTGTTTTTCTCTGGCTGCGAGCTCTGTTTTTTTTTTGGACTAAGACTTGAGGCACCGAGGAGGGAGGGCCTTATTCGCTCTCGGTTTATATAGGCGGCGGCAACGGCGTCGACGCGACGCGTCGATTAAAACCAATCTTGCGAAGCTGAAGAGACGCAGCCTTTGCTGCCTCGCGGAACACCAATCGCGCGGCCGCGCACAAGATGTATCCGGTCCATTGTCGGTGACAAAGGAAAATTGCTGCGTGTCGAAGCCCACTGCGCAGGCCTGGCCCACCATTGCGAGCGAGGCCCGACAGCGTCTCCGCGGCCTGGTGCGTGGCTTAGGCCGGGTACACCAACCGTCGCGGGTGGTTTTACCTCCGCATCTGTGCCTGGCAAACGTGCCCCTGCCGTCAGCGAAAAATTACCGCGCTACAGAGCCCACAGTGCGCGCGATTTGACGCACTAAACTAAGGAAAAAATAGCTAAGTCCTTCGGCCACCACACAATACGCGATGCTTATCTGTTAAGCGAGTGGTAAAAGTGGAAATATATACATGTTCGTGGCACAGAGTTCGGGAACAGAATAGACCGGGTCAAGCTACGACCCACGCTGCAACTTGAGCCTTTCTAGCTCTATTTCTAAGTCCCGGATCTGTTTTCGCGCCTGAAGCAGCTCTATGGCTTGCAAGTCCATGTCGTTCCGCTCCTGGCGCTGTCTAGCCCGGGCTTCGATGAGCTCTTGCTCTTGCTTCCTCAGGGATTCTGTCTCGGCCTTGGAGTTCGTCCCGGCCTCCCGAAGCATAGCAATATCCGCCGCGAGCTTATCGCGGGCTTCCTCAAGCCCACGAACAGTAGAGTTGCGCTCGGACAAAGTAGCCTCCAGCTCCTTGGAGGTCGCTTCCCTGCGCTTGCGCTCTTCATCAAAGGCAGCCCGGGCCCGGTCTGCCTCCTCACGGGCTGCCTGAGCTTGACTTGCCGCGATCGTATCCGCCCCTTGGGCCTAGGCAAGCCTCACCGCCGCCTCTTTCTTCTTCTCTTGTGTGGATTGGAGCATGGCCTCTAGCTCGGCGACGCTTGACGAGTTCCGCGAACCGTTCTCGGCTGCCACTCATTCATTCGCTCCATCGAGCCGAACTGTCTGCGAGCTCGGTAGAGAGGCGTTCGATCTTCACCGCGTCATCATTAGACCGCGCATTCGCTGCTTCCATCAGCGAAGACGTGCCGGCAAGGCGGGCATAGAACTAAAACAGGAAGACAAATTTGGTCAAACCACGGAAAAGTCAACGCTTAAGTTGTACAGACTCAAGGGTGTTACCTTCTTGTTGAGCACAAGCTTGCTCTTCACCCTCGCCTCAACGGCGTCGCGCACGGCTCGATCGAACCCATGGACGTGCGCCTCATGAAACGGCAAGGGTGGGCAGCCTACTGACTCCTGGCTGCTCTCCTCCAACGGCGCGGAACGTGATGACGCTGGTGGTGCTGCCGAGAGCAGGGCTGTCGTTCCAATTGCGACCGCTCGCCTCTCGGCGTCCTCCAGCTTGGCCGCAAGCTCGGCCTTCGCCGCTGTCGCTTGCTCCACGACCAGTTTGGCCTCGCTGAGCTGAGCCTGGACGCTCGCCAGTGCGGTGTCCAGCTCGTCCACCCTTAGCTTAGCGGCCGCGAGCTCGGTCGGCTCCTCCAGCTCGGGAACGGGATACATCTTTTTGGGCGGCCAGCCTTTCTCGCCAGCGTCCTGCGCCCTGGCGGAGTCTTGCTGCTCTACCCACTCTGGGGAAGCAGATATCCAGCCCACGGACGCCAGTGGGGCCACGCTGGGCATCGACACGCCCATCCAACCATCCGGCGTAAGCACACGCACGGGCCAGACCCAGTTGATCAGCAGCATCCGTTGGTCAGGCGCTGGGAGCGCTTTCCCGATCGGAGTCTTGAAGTAGTCAGCAATTCCCCGACGATCGATCGGCCACCATCCGTGCGCCGTGCGCCCTTCCACGCGCAGGGGCATGATCCACAGTGGATCTACGCCGGCTTCGACCTTCACCGTCTCCGCGACCTCGTCGGAGGCGTCTAGCACCGCCACCGGTGGGCAAGCCGACGACCCACCGCGGACCAGCTGGCTCTTGCCCCACGAGTCCGTTGTCCTCATCAACCCGGCGGCCTCCAGCCGCTGCAACAGAGATACCCCTCCTTCAGGCTCGATCGGTTCTCTCTCGGCCGCCACGGCCTCGGCAGAAGGAGGTAACACCTCGGGCGCCACCTTGGCGCTACGCACTGAGATAAAAAACGCACAAGGATCAGATACAGAAGCGGAATGGTAGCAAGCAAGCACAGGAGACTCACGCGCCGGTTCAAGCTCTGTGTGCTCGTACACCCCCGGTGTAGGACGCAGAAAGAGCTCAGTCTCCAGCCCGCCAACGCGACTTGTGGTGGGCGCGACCGCTTTCCTCCGGCCGGCAGGGACCTTCTTCGTGGGCCCCCGCCGCAGCGCCGCTACCAGCGACGGGCCCGCCACTGGCGGACGTCCATATCGTCGCTGCCCGGAGCGGGTTGGTATGTCCTTTTCTTCGAAGGCGCCGCACCCTGGACACACGCGTAGAGCAGAGCTTAAGGGTCGCTGGTGCCCAATACCCGACCCACGTCGGAAGGAAAGTGCGTACCTGCGTCGGCGCTGTACGTTTCCCCGCGTGCGTCTCCGCGCCTGCCTGCGCCGCACTTGCCACGGTCTATGCCGGCGCTGGGCTCCCCTCGCCCGACATCAACGACAGGGCTGACGCCCCGCCAGACACCGCCAGCGACTTCCCTAGCGGCGAGCGCGCCACCAATGGTTGCATGGCCGAAGGCTCCTTAGCGGAGCCCGTGGCCTGCATGGCCCTCTTCGCCACCTTCCACGTCCGTTGCAAATAATCATTACAGTCCGTCAAGGGCTTCGAGGGCGCACGCAGCCGGGAATTTGGTCGAACACCATGCGGGCACGTACCGCGGACAACTTATCCTCACGAACTTCTCTGGCCGGGCAGCTCTTCGCTCGGAGCGCGCGTCTAGTCCCCACGGACGGCGCCAACTGTCGACGATTGGGATATCGGTCCCAAGTCAACTAAGTTTCTTGAGAAAAGGGAGATAGAAGACATTGCCGAGCAGAGCAAACAGCAATCAACGAGCAGGGAACAGACACGGGTTTTTATCCTGGTTCGGGTCTCTCCAGGGAGATAACAACCCTATGTCCAGCCTTTCTTTATATCAAAGAGGATTATAAGGAAGAAACTCGACGAGACGAACAGGTCTCGGCGAGATTATGTGTGTACAAGAAGTAATACGCGATCTTGAACTTCAAGCCATTTTGTGCAAAAAAAAAATCATCATCGATCTCACAGAAGAATTCATTGCCTCACAAGCTACAGAACCATGAAATCCAAGATGTGTCCTCCCCCTCGGAACCACTGACATCAGAATCCTCGCTGTCAGTCTTAAATTCCTCTGCCATGCCAAAATAAAGAAATAAGAGAAAAGGGTTAGACCCACCTAGTGATTAGAAAGGTATGTTCATAATGGTAGCTCATGCAGTAAAGCAACAGTTTACATAAAACATCCTGGAGAAAAAAATTACTGAAATGGCAGCTGACTGCTCAGACCACAGAGGTTGAAATCATATTGTATATCATCATCATCGATCTCACAGAAGAATTCATTGCCTCGCAAGCTACAGAACCATGAAATCCTAAGATGTGTCCTCCCTCTCGGAACCACTGACATCAGAATCCTCGCTGTCAGTCTCAAATTCCTCTGCCATGCCAAAATAAAGAAATAAGAGAAAAGGGTTAGACCCACCTAGTGATTAGAAAGGTATGTTCATAATGGTAGCTCATGCAGTAAAGCAACAGTTTACATAAAACATCCTGGAGAGAAAATATTACGGAAATTCAAGTGGTTAAGAGTTTGAAGCATGCCTTATACACAGATTTCAACAAGAAAGATATATCTTTTAAATAGATAAAACAAATCTCTGCACCAAGTTTTTCCTACAGTGTAGTTCATATAACACTACCGAAAGTTTCTACAGTTTCTGAATAGAAAATGTTAAATCCTGCACCAAGGCATGATGACTGACATAAGTGAGGCTGCAGAGCTTGAGTTGATTAGCGATTAGTTCAGCTGAAAATCTAAGATAAATCCTGCTGGCGCGGAGAGACCCCGAGGGAAGGGAAGAGAAAAGGGACGCGGCAGGTGGCGGCTCGGCGGCGGACCGATGCGGCAACGGCGGCGGCAGTGGCCGGCACGAAGAGACTGAGGGAGGGAGGGAGGGAGAGAAGGGGCGACGGGCGCAGCAGTGGCCGGCTTGGCGACGGGGAATAAGGACGTCTCTTCGCCGCTGCTGGACGAAGAAAGGGGTGGTGGCTCAGCGGCCACCGCAGGTGAATGATATGGCTGGAAACTATAGCTAGGAGGGGGGCTCACCGCTGGGATCGTGGGGGAGGAAGAAGGCGGTTGGGGAAGAAGCCCCCAACACCATGTGCACTGAAACGTCAAATTCGTTGGATGGAATTCATGGAACGTCAAGGATCAAAGGACACTAATCTCTCATTCAGTAAGCTGATGAGGAAAAAAGGAAATTTAGAACCCTAGCCTCAGCTAGTCACCTGCTCATCTCGGTGTCACGGATGGCGAGGATCCATAATGACACAGCATGACAGCAAGGAATCAGCGGCGGCGGTGGACGGAGGACGGCCAGTGGCACCTACCGGGATCAAAGTACTCGTCCTTGAAGAGGTTCACCGTCTTTTACTCGTAATCCACACCTGCAGGAACAACATACAAACGCATGGCCGCACCAGAGTTACTCAACCTAATCCGACCCAACAAACGAAGAGAGAGAGAGAGAGAGAGAGAGAGAGAGAGAGAGGAGTCGCCATAACAGAGGCCTGCGATGTGGGCGGGGAGTAGACCGTGAGGATGGCGACCCCGTCAGAAGAGGATGGAGGCGGGTGAGGAGTCGTGGCGGAGCCGGCGTGGCAGCATGAGGCTGAGATCGTGGTGGCGTGAGGCCGGGACTGTTGTGGCACGGATGCGGCATGATGACGGCGCCGGACTGAGGCGGCCCCATCAGGGTGAGGACGGAGGCGAGCGCTGAGTCGTGGCGACGCGAGGCTAGGGCAGCACGAGACTGGGACCGGGACGGCGCGGGCGCGGCGGAGGACTTCGGGGCGGCGGCTTGGGTGAGGGAGAGGAAGGGGGACGACGGCAAGTGGGGGTAGAGGGAGGTGGGGTGGCGGGGCGGGGCGGTGGGATCGTGGGAGTGGCAGGGGAAACATAGGGGCGGCGGCTAGGTGAGACGGGGGTTTGGAGATCGAACGGTGTAGAGAGGTCGGTGTTTGTTAGATGGTCCAGATTGTAAGTTGGCAGTACCACCATCACGACCACAAGGTGCTTTAAGATAGAGATTTGTTGCGCCATCAGTATTTTCCTTACGGTTTTTCTTTAAAAAAGATCCGGACCTGCAGCCGTCCCCATCACTAGAATACCTTGAAGATGCTTTTAAGAATTAACAGCCCAAATTTACATATACTAGTTACCTAATGCATGGTAAAAGGGATTAAGGCATTAGGCCATATTTAGCCAAAATAGTTACAACGTTCGCTTCCTATTTCCTGCGTCCTACTTTCTTGCTAGTTATTGCCTTTAAATTTTACGTCTTTTCTGGCGCTCAAAAGTGAACTATCTAAATACAGTATCTATGTCCTTAATTAGGTTGGGCCTTAGCCTTGCTGTGGCCTCTCTTAGCTTCTCCTATTCTTAGGCTATGATACCATTTCGTTTCTTTCCATTTCGTTCTGATCAAAAGGTTGCATTCCATTGACCTTTTTCTTTTATTACTTCGCCAGCAAAATTTATCCGCGGTTTTCTTGTTGATTTCATGCCGTTCCATTATTGCTAAGATTAGCAGCCAAACTCATAGATGTGATCTGGTTTGAGAAGATGGTTGACGAGGACGTGGTTAAGAGAGGATGGTGAGGAAGTGGTTTGGGAATTTCAGTTCATCTGAAAGCGCAAAGGAATCAAAGAGCAGGGCAAGGTCCAGGTCATTGATGATTTCCATAGGGGAGGCAGAGGTACCCAACCCTAACGTTGATCATGGAGAGAACAAAGCCTAACAGACGAGACACCGCCGCCGGGGAAGAAGGCATGTCGAAGCTAGCCGGCCCGCCGATTCCATCGACGTCGATGAGTGAGGAGGCAGCAGATGCAAGTGACCAACCCAATGGTTCTTCTTCCAAGGCACCTCCGCCTCAGGGCGGCTCAAGCTCTAGCTCCCCTTCAGATTCTAATGGCGCGTCCAACCCTCCTCCGTCTCTGAGCTCCGGAGGCTCAAGATCGTCCCCGCCGTCGAATTCACAAGGTTCAACGTCCTCAAGCCCTCCGCCGCCTTCTCTGGCGAACCCTCCGCCATCGCATTCCTCACCGCCGTCGCCGCCTTCCCATTCTTCTTGGAACGGCGGGAGTTCCAGCTCTTTGCCGCCGCCGCCGCTGAGCCAGCCGTCCGACTCCTCTGGAAACAGCGGCGGCTCCAACTTCCCACTGCCGTCAAATCGGTCATCGCCACCACCGTCTCCATCCTCCCCCCAGGCACCTCCGGCTCCATCAACCGGGTCGGCGTCCTCGTCAAGCGCCGCATCTCCGTCGCCGCCGCAATGGAGTAAGAACGGTGGCCAGTCAAGTTTGAACCCTCCTGCTGATGGCCAGTCACCTCCTTCTCCGCCCCCGCCACCGCCGGCGAACCAATCGGTGGTCTTCATTCCCATTCCCGTGTCATCCGATACCCCTCCGGGAGCACTGCCGCCGCCGGGGCAAGTCGCCGTCGCACCGGCCGGAGCCATCATGTCTTCACTTTTCCCCGGATCTACGCCTGCAGCACAGGGTGCCAACGCCGGCGGTATCACCACCAGCGATCTGCAGCCTGGCTCCTCCGGCGGCACGTCCGGCGGCTCACAGCACCCAGCCCAGGACTCATCACGAGCAGGGGGCGGTGGCACGGTCGCTGCAGCCATTGCCACCACCGCCATCGTGGGCCTGTTGTTTGCCATGGTGGCCGCTTTCTTGATCTTGTCGAGGAGGTGGAAGAGGAAGAAGAAGACGGGCATGCTCGTTTACCACTATGGTAACCTCACTCTCAGCTAAGTCTCATATCATGTGCAATTAATCATTGGTCAATTTGAGTCGCCTCTTTTCCATTAATCAATAACTAAATTCACATGTAGTAGTTTAATGTTGAAAAAAATAATAATAATCAAACTAGATGATGATAGTTTTTAGCTGTTACAAGTTCATTAAAAAAAAGGACAAGATACACAAGAGCTACCTATAGAACGGAAGTTATGTGATAAAACATTAAAAAACTTTTTTACCGTTAAATCGTGCACTTTTGCAACATCAAACCGTATGTAAATTTAGTTATTATTAGTGAAAATATGTCGACTCACATTTCATCTATTTCTAGACGATTGATAGGGGGCAATTTCAATTTACAATTCATTTCCCATTGAAACATCCATTGATGCTAAGAACTGCAGATGGCAACTACAACATGCTATCGGGCCAGTTTGTTGGCTCCAACCAAAACCAGCATCCGCTGGCGTCGATGCCGGAAAACTCTGGGGGCGGTGGCGGAGGGAGCTATGCCTACCAATCAGGGATCATGGAGGCAGCGGCGCCATCACGGGCGAAGTCGAACTTCAGCTACGAGGAGCTGACAAGTATCACGAGCAACTTCTCCCGAGACAACGTGATCGGCGAGGGCGGGTTCGGGTGCGTGTACAAGGGGTGGCTGGGTGACGGCAAGTGTGTGGCGGTGAAGCAGCTCAAGGCCGGCAGCGGGCAAGGGGAGCGCGAGTTCCAGGCAGAGGTGGAGATCATCAGCCGCGTCCACCACCGCCACCTCGTCTCCCTCGTCGGCTACTGCGTCGCGCAGCATCACCGCATGCTCGTATATGAGTTTGTCCCCAACGGCACCCTCGAACACCATCTCCATGGTACGTACATAATTTGCTACTCACGTGTCAATGACATGATGTAAACCGTACGTCTTGCAATCCTATCATGCGGCCTGCGATGCATGTACCGATATATATATATGTTGGCTGCAGGCCGCGGCGTGCCGGTGATGGATTGGCCGACGAGGCGGCGGATCGCCCTCGGGGCGGCGAAGGGGCTGTCGTATCTGCACGAGGACTGTATGTACGCATATATGCGAATGGTTGCTGTATATATATGTACGTCGCTTTGAGGCTGACGACATGACCTCTTCCCCTCTCTAACGACGCCCCGTTTAATTCCAATATATCCAAGGCCACCCGCGCATCATCCACAGGGACATCAAGTCGGCCAACATTCTGCTGGATTACTCCTTCGAGGCACAGGCATGATTGCATGAACGATATATCCACCGATTCCGAGCATGCAGCACTCGTTAATTATTGTGTGCATGGTGCAACACCCAATAGTAATTCGTGATTTGGCCGTACGTCGCATGGATGCATGCAGGTTGCGGATTTCGGGCTCGCCAAGCTCTGCAACGACTCCCACACCCATGTCTCCACGCGCATCCTCGGCACCTTCGGGTTCGTCTCCCAAGACCACTCTCTCCTACTTCCTGTAGCTGTAGGAATTGAAATATGGGCGAAATTTCGCTTATTAATTTCTCATTGCTAGAGCAGACCATGCAAGAAGCGGCAAAAAAAGACATAGAAGGATTGAAATTCCGATGGAATTCCTTTGTTAATTGATTTCGCCGGCAAAGAAAACTTTTGGCCGCCCAAAACATGAATCAATCCCTGGCTCCCTGCTTCTGCCTATCAAAGATGCTGTGCTCATAGGCATTTCTCCATTGCAGGTACCTTGCTCCGGAGTACGCGTTGAGCGGGAAGCTGACGGAGAAATCGGACGTGTTCTCCTTCGGCGTGGTGCTGCTGGAGCTCATCACGGGGCGGAAGCCCGTGGACCAGGCACGGCCGCCGGGGGAGGAGAGCCTCGTGGAGTGGGTGCGCGCCTCGACCTCCGCTATATACTTGTAGCACACATGTACTATATCTATGTCCCCGTGGATCGCGATCGATGTGCTGACGTACACTGTCTTCCTCCGCTCCGGCGAGCAGGCGCGGTCGGCGATGGCGGAGGCGGTGGAGGCGGGCGAGCTTGGAACGCTGGTGGACCGGCGGCTGGAGGGCGCGTACAGCCGAGCAGAGATGGCGCGGATGGTGGAGGCGGCGGCCGCGTGCGTCCGGCACTCGGCGCCCCGCCGGCCGCGCATGCTGCAGGTGATGCGGGCGCTGGACGACGAGGGGGATGCCCTGTCGGTGGGGCACAGCCAGGCGGGCGACTCCGGCCGCCAGCACCTGGCCGCCATCCAGCAGCTCCGCCGCACCGCCTTCGCCTCCGAGGAGTACACCGGCGAGTTCGACCGCTCTGCGGCGGAGAACTCCCATCAACGGAGCACGGGATGACCGCATAGTCGGAGTGTATTGTGTCCAAACTCCAAAGCTCTTGAGGGTTTTATACCCAGGTAGAAATAAAAATTCAATAGTGGCTGGCGAAAACGTGGAACCGACCTGTAGGAATGCTTTGATGCTTAATTAAGCTCCAGTTCTTTTCAGCTTAACGGACTTAACGACTTATCTACGTTTTGAAAACATATATGATTTGAGTTTTTTTAGTCCGTTTTTTCGCTGTTTTGAAGAATCAAAAAGTAAATTGCAATAATAATTATAAGTATACGAAAGATAAAGAACCCCGTTTTTCTAGTTCTTATGATGCGCTGGGAGCTTATAGACAGAAACGAATCTGTTTAGACAGTCCTTTATGGCTTCGATGGAAACTAGATCAACGCATCATTGGGTCAAGAGAAGTTCCGATTGAAGTTCAATATGAATATTTGGGGACTTATCATGAGATTTATGCCTACTATCTAATAGTGGGAAATAGAAAAAAAGAAATCAGTTCTATATACATTCGAAGTATATGATATTTCTATATATATAGAATATGATATCTAACATGACACCCGATTTGTCAAAGGGATTGGATTGGTGGCTTACCCATTCAGTGACTTTGGTACTGGACGTTCCAAAAACGGGTACTATCGAATCGGGTGAATTATAGAATAGACAGAGATAGCCACTGCCGCTGAATAAAAACATTAAACTAAAGGCCCAAACAAAATGAGCACCTAAGAAAAAATGACCATATGCAGATAATGAAGAACCATAAGACTGAATTACTTAGGATGCATGTGCCCACAAGAAATCTCGAAGCCACCCATTAATTGTAATGGAACTCTGTGCAAAGTTCCCCCCTGTGATATGAGTTACCACTCCTTGTTCACTTATAGTAACCCAAACATCTGACTGCATTTTCCAACTGAAATGGAAAATGACTACCGAAATTGCATTGTACATCCAGAATAAACCTAAGAAAACATAATCCTAGGCGGATACTTGACATGTTCCTCCTCTATCAGGCCCATCACAAGGGAAGCAAAAGCCTAACGCTTTAAGAAACAAGTGAAACAAAATGTATCTGCATCTCGAGACTGCCTCGAAAAGCTCTCGAAGTTCAATCATTTCAGCCGTTCAGCCGTTCAGATCAGCTCAAAAGAACAGGGCCAAGAGTTTAAGACCCATTTCGAAATTAATGTGTCGTCAATTCGTCATCCAATGGTAAACATAAACCACATTTTCCAAACGGCAATTATAATTCCAATATAGATTCTAATGGTTGCATCTAAATTGTACTTGATCCCAACTTGCTAACAAAAATAACTCTTATGCGTGAAAATCTTAGTTCAAGCTCCACCACTGCAAACAAGGAACATTTTTGTAACGAATGTCCTCAAGCAAAATATGCAGGTATACGTGAGTAGTAGTTAGTAAAATGCATATGCTTCGAGAAGCAACTAAAAATAATGATTTATTTAAACACAGAGAATGGTAGAAGTGCATCTAAGGGCATGTACAATGCTCCACTTCTGATGTCTTTGAGTTGTCTATAAGGGGTGTCACATCATTCTTTTGCTGACGTGGATGAGAGAAGGGAGCCATCGCTTGGCGAGGCGACGACGCTAGCAGCTCTCTAGATTTTTTAGACTCGCACAGCATGCAAGAAGACGGTACGGGCAGTACATCGTGCTCATTTTCTAATTTATTTTTTTATATCTTTTGATTAGTATCTTTGATTAATGAACAGATTTCAAAAATGGGTTACTGATATTTTTTCGAACAAAACTAGACGATATTTGCCATATAAATTTTCAAAAAAATAAAATTTTATTTTTGAATTTTTATTATCTATTGTTTGTTTTAATTTTTTTATTTTCGTTTAAAATTTATAGCCCTCGATCAGCACAATTTTTAAACTCTATGCAACTATTAAATGACTGTGCAAACAGCCCTAAATACAATCCATTGTATGCACTATTTATAAAGATGTCTTTATGTGACATGGCAATGATTTAGAGACAGCAGCTGTCTCTAACATTGTACATGCCCTAAAAAAGGCAATATACATGTGTATCTTAGAGGACATTGTACCATCTAAGCACATACTTGCTTCTTTGCATTAAAAACAAGTAAATTGTATCATAGACATATAGAGTTATCTAGTTTTCTATTAGGTTTAAAATTTTCAAAACTACATATTTGGAATCACAGGGATTTTTGTATCGGCAAAATTTCGCCAAAATATCAGAAATTTCAGGTCCTGTCGGGTCTTGAGGGCCTTGATTGAAAAAGCCCCTATGGGTCATTTCGGCTAAAAATTGTTCAAATTCAAATTTCAGCCATATTTCGGCTAAAATTTGTTTAGACTCGACCTTTTTGTGTTCTCATTCGACATATTTCGTCTGATATTTCAGCCGAAATTTTCGAAATTCCAGAATTTCAGATTTATCTCTAGGAAACGATTTTTTGCCCATTGAAATAAAAACCCTGATTTGGATACACACATTTGCATTTCCGTTTTGTATAGATCCAAAAATGTGTAGACAAAGAAGTTTTGATGACGTGGACTGCATAGTTAGCATAACATCCGGCTAAAATATGGCCACTTCTCACCCCAAAACAATAAAAAAATTAATTAGAATTAAAAAATCATTTTAAAAATCCAAAAAAATCTACACCTCTAAAATATGTACCTCTAAAATTCTTTAAAAATCTTAATATCCAAAAAAATAAAAAAGCTAAAAAAACTATAACTTGTTTAAAAATGTTAGATAAACCTAATAAAAACAAGAGGTTTGTTTTATTTGGGTATTATTCCCCTAGCATAGATAGAATTAGGTTTTCCTACCGCGAGCAACAAGCATCCTTTTTCCTAGACACGAGCACTACGTTTGCTCCGTCTCTCCTCTCAACTCGCACTCACTATTTCCACGAGGGAAGCATCATAGGACAGGGCGCGGCGAGCTGGTTGCCGGCGAGGCTCCGACGATTGTACACCTTTGTTCCCAACTTTTCATATCTTATTTCGCCAATAAAGATGGCGAGTGAACTTGTAAATTTTGGTGGTTGGATCCGATGAGCACGACGTGGGGGCTCATCGGATATGGAGAAGAAGAGGGCAAGGAGGAGATACATTTTCGCATGAAACCTTAGACTTGTATGTGTCAAACATCTTTTTGCCTGCAGAACTTTGCCTTTGTTCTCACGAAACTATTTGTATCTAGAGGCTCATTTGTCCATTTTTTACATGAAATTTCAACAATTTATGTGTGAAACTTTAAGGTTTGCTTACCGAAACTTAGGCCATGTTCTCTTTATTTGACTTATCTACTTATATTTGACCTATCTACTAATTTGACTTACCTTTTTGAGTTAGTCTTGAGAGTCTGATCCACTTTGTTCAATTTGTGTTTTAGAGCTTTTAGAGAAGTCTTTGAAATAGAAAAACCGAATTCAAAAAATAATTTATTAAAATTTAAACAAAAATAAGTAAATAGACAGATAAGTTAAATAAGTCAGATAAGATGACAAGAACAGACCCTTGGTTTTGTTCGGGGGAACTTCTTGTTTGCAAGGAGTAAATTTATGAATGATAGTGAAACATGGTATTTCATTAATACGTTGTCAAGTTTCAACGGTTCATCTTAATTTTTCATCAGTTGGTTAGCTAGGTTTTATTGGTCGCTTTTCATGTTTCATCGATATCTAGCCAAGTTTCATTATTTTTTTGGTCAAGTCTCATCGGTGCATTACAAATACTTTTTCCAAATTTTATTAGTACAAATTTCACTGCACTTTCAAGTTTAATCGACACTTACCAAAGTTTTATTGGTCCTTTTTTTAAGTTTTATTAGTAATTTTTTTTAAGTTTAAGTAGTTATTTTCTAATGTTCATTAAATTTTGTCCATGTTTTATATGTAGATACGCCAGCTCCGTAGCCATTATTTTTAAGTTTCATGGTTATGTCATGTTGTGTTTTCATCGGACGTCCGATTTGAGATACCTGCCATAAGCCTAACACAGTACTGTCATTAATTAGGGGTGACATATAATCGGGTTTATACCATGGTTCTAGTCCGCTTAGACTCAGGCCTTGTTCTTTTCAGCGTATCGTTGCGTTTGCGTATTACTGTAGCAAATTTGAGAGCTCTCAAAATGAGATCTAAATATTATAAAAAAATAATTTAAAAATAGTTTTAGAATCTTTGGAACGACTACTATAAGTCACAAAAAAATCGTTGCAAATTATGACAACATATAGGCTATATAAAAATAATAAAATTTCTTCTGATGTCTGTAATGATGCGATCTGTTTGAAAAGAACAGGGCCTCAGATTCGAGACCTGAAACCTCTGCCGGGACCGGAATTTGGACCCAAATTGATCGTGGTGTCCGAACATAGACCCATAGCCGGGGCGGGCCTCGAATGTGCAGCCGCAGGTCCAACCTCACTGCATTCTGATTTCTGACAAAGAGAGATCTGCGCCATAACGAGCTCAAGAGAGATCTGCGCCATAATGATCTTACCGGCCGGTGAAAATTTGTAAAGAACTTTTCTTGCTAATGTAAATTTGGAGGCCACGACGCTTTTTGAAAAGACAAGGGTTTGTAGCGAGGGGTTGTAAAAACTTGGTTTTGGTAACCTCTTGGGATATATACGTAAAGAAATTGTATTTTTATTGCACATATAAGATGATTTTGTTGCTTGCATACTTCAAAAGGGCCAACGATATTACCCTAGCTGGCGTGCACGTGCAGACTTTACTAGTGTAGTAACAAACTACATATTTCTACATGATTTTTTAATACTTCACACTGAAATATTATTACATATTTCAAATGAGCAGAAATCATTTGCTAGAAAGTACTTCCTCCGTTTTTTATATAAGGCATATTTTTAAATGACACATAAATTAAAGAAGTTGTGAAACCAAGAGAAAGTGAATAGAAAATGACCATGCTACCCATGTTATAAATATTTTGGAAATATGATAGAGAACATCATGTGAGAGAGTTAATCATAAATGTGTGAAAGAGAATTATTAAATAAATAAGTATAGACAAGGAAAACATTAATAAATTCACATCCATGACTTATATTTCTATAAACAAGATCATTCAAACTATATGGCTTATATAAAAAAAATGGAGGGAATACATGGCTAATTAAAGAGGGCGTAACTAACAAAGTGAAGTTCTTGAGTAAAGTCGAACTAAGTCTTGACTAATAATAAAGTGAAAGGAATAAAAAAACATTGTTTTTGCGCAAAAGAGTTATTTCATATTAATCTAATGGATGTTGTTGCGGTTAGTTGAACAAAATGTTGTGGTATGTTAAACCAAATGTTGCGATATTTTAAAACCAATTATTGTATCGAATCGAAAGCTTTTGCAATATGTCAAACTACATGTTACAGTATGTTTAACCGAATGTTGCAGAATTCAAAATCAAATGTTGCAGTATTTTAAACCAAATTCTGCACGAAATCGAATGACATCGCAGTAAGTTAAACTGAATGTTATAGTACGTCAAACTAAAATGTTGCACCAAATCAGACGCGCTATTTCCAACGTTAAATCAAATATCGTAGCATGCTAAACTAGATGTTGCAGTAATTTAAATAAAAATATTACATCAAAATGGATGTTGCGGTAATTTAAATAAAAATATTACATCAAAATGAACGTTGTTGTAGTATGTTAAACCAATTGTTATGATATGTTAAACTAAAATGTTGCACCAAATATTGCAAAATGTTTCAAAAAGCAAAGGCGATGTTTCCACAAGAGCTTTTGGGGATTCATCATCTTTTTGTAAATTCGGTCATCTTCTTCAGATCCAACGAGGTCTTGTTGTTGATATCGTGCTCTGGCTTAAGCTTAGATAGTGGAGAGAGAGAGAGAGAGAGAGAGAGAGAGAGAGAGAGAGAGAGAGATGGAGAAGGAGGAAGTGTGAAAGAGAGCTGGAGAGTGGAGACCTGGTAGTCATTTTCCGGCGAGGTCATCGGTTAGCAACCCAGCACCACCGCTCCATGTCATCCTCATATGGAGAGAGAGAGAGGAAGTAGACGGAAGAGGAGACCTTGCCGTCAGCACAAGTTCGTCACCAAGCTCCGCTATATAGTGGCCAAATGGCTTGCGGGTTGCGGCAGGAGCCATGGTTGAGAACGAGATGATAAGTCTAAGGACGTGTGGCTAGGATTTAACACCCTAAACTTAAGCAAACTTGAAAATTTTTTAAATTCAAATGAAATTCAGAAGTCCCCCTCTATCTTTTCTCTCTCTCTTCTCGCTCTGCTCGCCCACCCTCTTACCGTGCGTGCACAACTAAGCACTGTGTGTCACGCTAGGTCTGTCGTCATTGCCCAACCAGTGCGCCACTACATCATGTTGGTTCGTCGCCATAGGCGCGCGTCCACATTATGATTGTCGACGCCGGCCACACCGCTAGATGTCGAAGTCTAAACCCTAGCCCCCGCCGTGCTGTGACCACGCTGGTTGGTGTGCACGCCATGTCCCATCGTCGATGCCCTTTTCGCATGTCTCTGTACTCGCACACCCATTCGCCACCCTCTTAAGCTCTCTTAAGCTCAGACGAGTGTCCCTCCGTCTGTCGCCCTATTTTGCCCAAAATTGCTCGTTCCGCAGCCACCGGTGAGGCTCTCTTCGATTCCGGCAAATCCTTGATTCGTTGGAGCATCTCTAATCATTTCCCTCCATCAATTTTGCAAGAGCTTCGTCGGAAGTCCCAGATGTCATGTCCCCTGTGTTGGCCTTCGCCTCTTTCCCCGTCGTCGGCCAACTTCAGCCTGCCTTGGTCCTCCCCACCACCACAGGTAGCTTCCCTGTAGCCCTAGATCCCCGTGTGTACCCTATTTCGTTAGAAACAACAGCATAGATCTGGGTCTCAGCCCGCCAGAGCTCCACTGCGCCGGAGCATATGCTATCTATGAAAATGTTAAAGATCCTGGAATGGTAATTATCACTAAATATGCTATTACTAATCTAGTCCCTATTAACAAACATAAAATGATAATTTTTCCATTCATCCCATAACCAGGATAGCTTCACACATGCATCATATTTACGTGCATTTGGTTGTTCAGTTGGTGTTAAGCAAATAAATGTAAACGACCCAAAAGGCAAGTTTGGAGATGCTAAAGAGGACTACCAAACACCGGGTCAGGGTGAGTTAATATTCTTTAGTTCATGTCTAAACCTAGTTTTACAAACTATCGACTGTTATAAAAATGCATGCTTATGTATTGTACCCATTTGTTATTCATGTTACAAATTAACATGCCTATCC
Source organism: Raddia guianensis (assembly GCA_036346415.1). NCBI lineage: Eukaryota > Viridiplantae > Streptophyta > Magnoliopsida > Poales > Poaceae > Raddia > Raddia guianensis. Next base: position 41,266,000 of record CM070539.1, read on the forward strand.
CTTGCCGTCATTGACTGCTAATTATGACTGCCTTGAATGTCATATCCTTTGATGAGCCTAAGTCTAGATAGGTTTAACCCTACTAAAAGGGTAAAACTTTTTAGACTTATTTAGGTCCAAAATTACCCTTAGGCAAAAATGTCATGGAATGGGGAACCGATGCTCACCGAACATTCTTGCATTCACTTAACCTAATGGCATACGGCAATTAGGATTGGTAGACGAGATTAGGTTGATGGCTTGGGCATGCTTGATCTATGATGATGTGTTTAGGTCTGAAATGGTATGGTATAGTTTGAGACTATGGAAAGAATTGAGTTGCAGTGGTGATGGGATTGAGTATTGAAAGGATCTCTAAGGCCTAGAGGGGGGTGAATAGTCAATTTTTAATTTCTTGGGGTTATACTTGATTAGGCAACAAGATTAAGAGTGACCCAAATCTAGATTCTAGTGCCCTATTAAGCGGAAGCAAATCAAACGGCACGCACTAGCAATCTAATTCATCTCACCAAAACAATCAAGCAACTTATAACAATTCATGCGAGAAGTAAGTGCGGAAGTAAGTGAGACAAGAAAGAAGTGACACGGTATTTGTTTCACCAAAGCTCGGAGTCACCACTCCTACTCTTCGTTGAGGCTAGCCCTTGAACACAAGGACCGGCTCCCTCTTCAGCCACACGCCTCGCCTTACTCCCTAGTAGTCATTCCGTCACTCCGGCGAAGTGGACTCTGTCACCTTCACACCGACTCGAGAGTAGCCACACGCCAAGGCCTACTCCCAAGCCCACTCCTCCAAGAAGAACACCGTCTTCAAGAGTAATAAGCCGGAATCGCCTCGATCATGCTAAATCGAAGGACTTCCATGAAGCTCGGTTTTGGGGAAGGTAGGTGGTTGATGAATTGGTGGAGGAATGGCTCTGGAACACCCCTAGGATGAGTAGATGTTGGATATAGGTGAAGTGGAGCATCAAACCTCGTAAATGGCTGCCTACCGAAATCAATTTATACCCTCACGAGAGAAACTAGTCGTTGGAGCTCGGGAAAACTCTAAAAACTAGCCGTTACAGTACCCGTCGGACCCGGTTTGATGGTCGTTGGACCCGGTCCGATGGCTGCAACCACGTCTCAGAGCAGCTGACACACTTACTGTCGGACCCGGTCCGATGGAGCTTTAGGCACCGGAATAGGTTACTGTCGGACTCAGTCCGACGACGGTCAGACCCGAGCAGTTCTAGGGTTTGGGCTCACCAGACCCAGTCCGATGGCGGTCGGACCCAGTCCGTTGAGTACTGAAAGAGCACGGCTTGAGTAATTTTGAACGGGTTGGGATCTTTAGTCATTTGTGGATGACTTGAGGGCTAAGAGAAGAAGAGACTTGGCATGATCGAACCAATTAGACCCCTCTTGAAACATGGGCGACAAAAGTAAAATCTAGCTACTCCTAAACCTACACATGACCTCTTCACTCGCCCGGTCATGCTCGGATCATCTTGAAGCAGCTCAAATATTCGCCGAAGCCTCGCTAGGGTTCCATGAAAGGTCCAAGAACTCCCTAGCACAACTGTATACGTCATCAATGTCACTAAAAGAATTAGGGCTCAACGATGCTCACAATCTCCCCCTTTGTGGTACTTGATGACAACCCAATAGAGATCTTTGAGTTTTGAGCTGCAAAGGGTTAGTGCACAAATGCAGGAACGAGAGATTCAAAGCACACAGATATAATAGAGAGCACAAATACAAATTTAAGTTTAAAAGAAACCACTACTCGACGTACTAGTGTGCAACAGAAAGGAAACTCCCCCTATGTTCATGCATAACAAAAAGATACAAGCCAACACAAATATAATAGTTCATACAAGAACAAACCAAAAGAAACCACCAAGCCACCACAACTGAGCTCTCTTCTTCTCCCCCTTTGTCAACAAGTGACACATAGGAAAAAGCACTCTAACCTTCACGCTCTCCACCATGGCCACTATGTCCCTCCAGACTGCTAGAAGGAGAGGAGCGTGCTCTTTTGGACTTTGACCTAGCGGAGCGAGAAGGAGAACCACCGACAGGAGGAGCTGAAGCTGAAGCTGGAACAAATCCTGGCTGAGGAAACCTGCTGAGACTGCCTCATATACTCTTGATAGTCACTCTGAGCTTGATTATACCAATTATAGAGATTGACTGCTAGATTGAATGGCATAAAGTGACTCCCCATGAATATCATTGCAGACTTCATTACCCTAAGCTCTTCTTGCATATTGGTCTGCTGACCAACCATAGTGTCCAATTGTTGGCGAGTGGCAGCCAGATCTGCTGTGATGTCAATCCTGAATGTATGCAGATCCTGCATTATTTCCCTCTGATAGGTACTCTGATCAGCTCGGAGGGCTTGAACTTCATGTAAAAGGAGGCTCAGATCAAACCACGGAGGAGGAGCATCAGGATAGCCATGACCTCCCATAGGAGCACCTGAGGCAGAAGGAGCGGGAGGAGGTGCATATGCAAGTGCCGGTGCAGGAGGGGGACCCGGAGGAGGAGCATCGCCAGGCCCACCTACCTTTGGCCTGCTGACAAGGGCGGACAGGAATTGCTTCATCTTATGTTTCCTGATCTTCATGCTCCACTGACCAATTTCCTCCTCGGATACTCTGCCAGTTTTAGAGAGCAAAAGTCCAATATATGGTGCAAGCGGCAATAGCCTGTCAACTTCCCTATAGATAGCATCATCAATCTCTCCAAATAATGTCGCACCAATATTGATCAAACTCCCCAGAAAAAGGTATAGCATAAACCAACTGATTTAATAGGGGAAATCCGATCTCTGTTGCCACCCGTACAAACAGTGTGCTCCTGAGAATAACAATCATCATTGCCGGCTCTACTTTCAACTGATTTGATTTTTCAATTCTGTAGTCATCGACCTCTGGGTCCAAGTACATAAAACGAATGTTCTCCTCTGGTGAATACCTAGCCGACCACATTCCAGTGTCAAAGGGTAAACCATGCAGATCAGCACCAAAGTCAGGGGTGCCAAGAGCATAGTTCATCTCAGTGAAGGAGATGTCGTTAATCCTGCCGTCGATTGAATGATAATAGCTAAATTCTGACTGATCATTGGCGGGCAACACGGTAGGGAAGAACACACAGTGCCTCTCCTCCCCCATGTCAGTTGAGCATTGGATAAAAGATCTGCCAGACTAGGAGTGGTATTGAAATAGTTGTATATATGCTGGACCCCATGAATGCGGTGATCTCATTCCAATCAATATAATGTGGATCCCTTGAACTCTTCTTCTGCCTAGAGAAGCACAGAAAGAGCTGCTTCTGAAACTTGATATAGAAGCGAAAGTCATTTGTATCCTCCCTATTTTCAGAGAACCACCTATCATATAGAACAGCCCGCTTTCTTCTCAACACTTCCATGTTCAGGAGAAGCAGGTTATCGTCGACAGGCTCATCCTCAGGAATCAAAGACTCAGCCGCGGTGGTGTCCTCCTGCTGACCTTCATCCACGTAGTCCTCATCGCTGTCATCATCAATAGTCACGAAGGACTCCCCCGCAAGCCGCTGAGTCCAATCAACGTCATCACGTTGTCGCTGTTTCTGCTGCTAGGCACCCCTCCTAGTGCGAGGAGGTGCAAAGCTGCCAACAGACGCAGTGTCATCATGGGAACCTCGATTACCTATGCCACCCTGACCACCACTGCCCCCGGCGCCCACTGCCCTTGCAATTGACTTGCCTAAATTCCTCAGTCGTTGAGACATGGTTCCACTCCGGTGAACTTAAGAGCCCGGGTTCTCCAACCACTTCACAAGGCCTAAGACACGAGCGCAAGAAAACACGATTAAAATCCTAGAACTTAGGAAAGAGAAGAGAACAGGGGAATCGAGAACCTTACAACGCAACCTACCAATAGGCCAACCCCGCTGTGCGTGCAGAGGAGTCCCCTAGGCCTCTTCCGGTAGGGAAGAGGAGAGGGGCTTGACAGAAAGACCACTCACAGATCGAGCCGTCTCTCGAGGATCCCCGCGGTGGGAATCGAAGAGGAGGACGAGGGGAGGCCGGAGATGGAGAGGATGGTCGCCGGAGTTTGCCGGAGAAGCCGCACTGTCGAAGGAAGGGAGGGGTGGCGGCCTGGGATGAAGGGAAGAGGCAGGGGCAAATGAAGTGGGAGAGAGGAGGCAGACATGTAGAGAACAAGAAAAACGGGCCGCGATCCAGCCATCGGACCGAGTCCGACGACAGTCAGACCGGGTCCGACAGAGCCATCCGCATGTAGAACAGTGAACAATAGACTCCATCGAACTGGGTCCGAAGACCGTCGGACTGGGTCCGACCGTAGCGATGCAAACGAGTACTTAGCCAAAAACAGGACAGAGTTCATCGGACTTAGTCCGACGACCATCGGACTGGGTCTGACAGTGAGGCTGAGAACTGCCAGGCCGGCCAGCCCATCGGACCGAGTCCGATGATGGTCGGACTGGGTTTGATGGATTGAAAAATCCGCAAAACCTAGCCAATCAACACTGGACTTTATCCGATAGACCGGACGGCCTTAACCCACATAGGATTTAAAACTTAATGCTTTTGAAGGAATTTTTCTCCTATTTTGCTCATGAACCAAGAACCAAAGAAATTCAAATTTTGCAGCAAATTTCAGAGCAATTTTGGAAAACTTAGTTTTGAAGAGATGAGGTATATAAGGTAAATTCTAAATAAAATCCATATTCAAACCCAAATTGTGATCTTTGTGATCAAGAAAATGTATGGACCAAAAATATGTCTTGATAAAGGCAATTGTTTTGTCAATTCAAGCATATGGTCCATTTTAGAGTTTAAGCACAAGTTTTTTTTATATTAATCCTTTTGTCATGTTTTTTAAGCATTTTCAAGACTTTTGATGCAAGTATGAAATTTTATCAAAATGGTTTATTCAAATGAAGCATTTCTCAAAGGGATAAGAGTTTTCGAATTTGGAGAATTTTGAAATGGTAAGAGGATATGGGATATACTATGAGGCTCTAATTTCTTTTTGGTTTCAAATATTGGACAAATTGTGCTAACTCAAAACAAATTCATTTCTTCACAATAAAGGAGAGTTGTGAAATTATGAGATAAACTCAAACTCCGCCTAAATGTGACACGGGTCAAAAGGCAATTGAAAGAATTCAAATAAAACTTAAAAACCAAATTTAAAACATTCAACACGCATTTAAGCTGTCTAGTATGTTTAGTTCATTTTTTAGTTCGCAAAACCGTGCCTCGTCGAATGGTTTGGTAAAATATCCGTTGATTGATCCTCCGTTCTCACGTAGGCAAGCACAATATCACCCTTGGCAACATGATCACGAATGAAGTGATGACAGATGTCGATGTGCTTGGTACAGGAATGTTGAACCGGATTATTGGCAATTTTTCCCGCACTTTGATTATCACAAAGAAGAGGCACTTTTTCAAATTTTAGCCCAAAGTCACTAAGCATCCGTGTCATGTATAAGAGTTGAGCACAACAACTTCCCGTCGCTACATATTCTGCTTCCGCAGTAGATAGCGCCATGAAATTTTACTTTCTCGAAACCCATGACACGAGTGAGCGTCCTAGTAAATGACAACCCCCGAGGTGCTTTTGCAGTCAATTTTGCAACCGGCATAATCCTAGTCGGAATAGCCAAGAAGCTCAACACACGCTCCCTTGGGGTTCCAAAGTCCTAGGCTATGGGTGAATTTTAAGTATCTCAAAATGCGTTTTACGGCAGCAAGATGCACTTTATTAGAAGAAGCTTGAAAACGGGTACACATGCACACACTAAACATTATATCAGGTCGACATGCGGTGAGATAAAGAAGCGAACCAATCAAGTAGCGATAGAGCTTTTGATCCACGGGCTTCCCTCCATCATTCAAATCTAGATGCCCATTTGTGGCCATAGGCGTCTTAATCGGCTTGCAATCCATCATCGAGAAGCGCTTGAGGAGATCCTTAGTATATTTTTTCTTGGCACACAAAGGTCCCCTACTTTAGTTGTTTGATTTGAAATCTAAGGAAAAATATGAGCTCTCCAATCATCGACATATCGAATTCCTTGGACATCATATTTCCAAAATCCTTGCAAAGAGCTTGATTGGTGCATCCAAATATAATATCATCCATATAAATTTAACAAAAGAATAAATCATTATCAATAGTCTTGAGGAACAAAGTGGAATCAATCGCACCCGTTTTGAAACCCTTTTGTAAGAGGAAGTCTCTAAGGCGCTCATACCATGCTCTAGGAGCTTGTTTGAGACCGTAAAGCGCCTTAGTGAGACATGGTTAGGGTATTTAAAGTTTTCAAAACCAGGCGGTTGTTTAACAAACACAAGCTCATTAAGAAAACCATTTAGAAAGGCACTCTTAACATCTATTTGATAAAGAACAATGTTGTAAAGAGAGGCGAATGCCAAGAGTAACTATATAGCTTCGAGTCGAGCAACCGGTGCATATGTTTCTCCATAATCGAGACCTTCAACTTGAGTGAACCCTTGCGCCACTAATCTTGCCTTGTTGCAAACTACTTCACCATTTTCATTTTGCTTGTTGCGGAAGACCCATTTGGTGTCAATCACATTGTGATCCCTTGGTCTCTCCACAAGCTCCCAAACTTCATTACGGGTGAAGTTGTTCAATTCTTCGTGCATAGCAATTATCCAATCAGCATCCGCCAATGCCTCATCAATATTCCTAGGCTCAACAATGAAAACAAACGCGTGATTCTCACAATAACTTCCAATATGTGAACGAGTTCTTACGCCTTGATTAAGATTGCCGATGACTTGATCGATAGGATGATCCTTGGTAATAGAACGATGTTGTTGGACAGATATTTGTTGATCATCGCCTTCCTCTTGAGCTTCATCAACATGATCGATTTGAGTCTCGTCCAATTCTCCCTCTTTTGTTGTTGGAGAGGTGCGTTGAGCTTGTGATGAAGGATCGATAGAGATGGAGGGTTCGTCTTCGTCTTTATCCTTTAGTTCCGATGAGGGTCGAACTTCATCCACCTCCATCAAATCCATGACGTCGCGAAGTGGCTCATCACCTACATTGCTCATAATATCTCGCTCATCTTGTAAACCTTTAGATTTATCAAATTTAACATCATAGGCCTCTTCAACACGACCGGAGCAGTAATTGTAAACACGAAAAGTTTTAGAGTGAGAAGAGTAACCTAGCATGATACCGGTGTCACACCTCTTTTAGAACTTACCCAAATGAGTCCACTCCCTATATATGTATACCTTGCACCCGAAGACTGGGAAATACGAAATGTTGGGCCTTCGTCCCACTAGGAGTTCATATGAGGTCTTGTGAAGGAGTCGATGGAGGTAGAAACGGTTGATTGCATGACACGCCGTGTTGGTGGCTTCCGCCCAAAAAGCATGTGGCGTGCCGTACTCATCAAGCATCGTTCTCGTCATTTCGATTAATGTCCGGTTATTCCTCTCCACTACTCCATTTTGATGAGGAGTATAGGCCGCCGAGAACTCATGTTTAATACCTAACTCATCACAAAAATCTTCAATGTTTGAATTAGTGAACTCGGTGCTGTTATCACTCATTTCCTTCTTTATATAGGTGTCGAACTCCTTTTGTGCTTTTAAAGCGAAACGTTTGAAAACGTCACCGGTAAAAGTTTTGTTTACAATGAAAAACACCCAAGTAAAGCGAGAAAAATCATCAACGATCACAAGACAATAAGAATTACCTCCTATACTAGCATAGGTGGTTGGGCCAAAACAAATCCATATGAAAACGTTCAAGAGGTCGAGATGTTGATACAAACGCCTTCGAAGGATGAGGATTAGCCACTTGTTTACCGGCTTGGCAAGCGCTACATAATCTATTTTTGTCAAACTTCACATCCTTCACCCCAACAACTAGTTCGTGCTTAAAAATCTTTTTCAAAGTGCCCATTCCGACATGTCCAAGACGTCTATGCCACAACCAACCAAGTGAAGATTTGGCGAGAAGACAAGTCTTGTTTTGCAAAGAGTCACGATTAGTGAAATCGACCAGATACAAGTTTGAAAATCGTTTGCCCTCAAAAGCAACACTTTGATCAACCGAAGAAACGACACGAACGCTGCTACCAGAGAAATAACAATCAAAACCCAAATCACACACTTGAGCAACGGAGAGAAGATTGAAATTGCAAGTTTCAACCAAAAAAATATTTGAGATGGATAAGTCGTTGGATATGTCAATCTTACCTATACCGATTACCTTTCGCTTGGAGTTGTTCCCAAATGTGATCTTGTGGTCGGGGACCTTCTTCTCTTCTAGTGAGGTGAACATACAAGAGGAGCTAGTCATATGTTGAGTACAACCGCTATCGAAAATCCAATGTCGACCACCGCTCTTATAGTTCACCTACACACACGTGATTAAGCTTGAGATTTAGGTACCCAAGATTTTTTCTTGGGTCCTTTAGGGTCAGTCATCAAACACCTGGCTTTCACATTTTTATCATCTTTGGGAGCACCGATGTACTTAGCAAAAGTGGAGCCGTTTCTTTGTAACAACATGAAGCTAGCATTTAAAACTTGAGTTTGAGACATAAATTTAGATGATCTAGCTAAAGTGAAAGCAACGGCTATATGATCTTTACCCTTACACAACTGACAATGAGTGCTAACCTTGACAAAAGTGAGCTTGGGCTTACCCCAACCGCCCTTGGGCAAATCCCCGGGGTTAAACCCCAAACCATGCTTGCCCAATGTGTACCTTTGCTCCCGAAGCACCTTGTCAAGGTTTGAGCTCGCAACAATTAATTTAGCCATTTAGTGTCTAATTGCTCAATTCTATCTTTTAAAATCTAATTTTCCTTAACTACCTCATTAGAACAAGAAGCAAAGCCACAAGTACCCAAATTGCAAATTTTTCAAACGAGGGTGTGGTACTAGTGGATGAAGAGCTAGTATTAGGAGTGATGATGGGTGACAAAGCCAAGGATATGTCAAGAGACATGCTAACGGGCCCATTAATAGTGTCAATCAAATCACAAGTCACACTAACATCGTATCTAACAATTAAGCAATCATTAATAGCATTGTCATGATTACACTTAACCATATCTTGATCATTTTCTACAATTTCAAGTTGACAACTAAGAGCCTCATAATCATCTTCTAGAGACTCATGTTTCTCAAGCAAAGTTTCAAATTTATTAGCAAGCTCTTTGTGCACTTTCATCAACTTTTTGCACTTAGATTTTTCCTTCTCTAGAGCGTTGTTTAAATCATCAATTAAACTAGTAAGCTCAACTAGAAAGGGTTTTTCATTTGTTATCTTATCTTCCAAAGCCATAAGACACATTGAGGGTGGGGATTTGTTAATGGTGACTCCGGAAACCGTGGCGATATGAGATTCATCCTCGGAGATATCCGCCCACTGCCCCAACAATCTCATTTTGCTTATCGGCAACGAGACAAAGTTTTTGTCTAGGGATAGCCGGTGGATCATTTTCCTTGATGGCGAGTCCGGCTAAACCATGAGATCTTGTGTCTTCTTCATCAGATGAGGAGGATGACGATAAAGAGATTGAGAACTCCTTCCTTTTTGACTTCTCAACTACAAGAGCCTTCTTTTTATCCTTTAACTTGTTCTCGCTCTTGCGATAGTGCCTATACTTCTTGTCATCTTCGTTCCCCTCTTGATATCTGAACTTGCTTTTGTTCTTCTTATTCATGGGACAATCCGCCGCCAAGTGGCCCTTCTCTCCACACTCATAACATCGCATTTCGGAGATAGGTTTTCGTCTTGAAGATGAACCTCCATTCCTAAATGTCATCCTCTTGATCAACTTTCTTGAGTGCTTCATAAGAAGAGCTAGCTCCTCTATTTCCGGAATCCCATCATCGGAGGAATCATTATCACTTTCTTCAATCTTCTTCTTCTTTGCTTTCGCTTGAGCGGGAAGAGCAATAGTCTTCTTGGCATGAGAAGAATTTTCATAACCATTGATCCTCATCTCATACGAAGTAAGCTTTCCGAGGAGTTTAGTTGGAGTGAGAGTTTTTAACTTTTTACTATTTTGGAGCATAGTAACAAGTGGGTTGAACTCGAATGGAACGATATCGAGAATCTTTCGGCATACATCAATATCCTCCATGGGCTTGCCACACATACCGATGTCGTTGATGATCGATTTCAACCTAGAGAACATATCATTCACACTTTCATTAGGTAGCATCTTGAGATGATCAAATTGTCTTCTAACAAGAGCTAATTTCTCCTCTACTAGCTCTGAGTTACCAACAAGGATTTCTTTCAAAATTTTTCAAATTTCATTAGTTTTTGTGAGATTGCTAATACGATTGAATACATGAACACTCACATTGGAAAGTAAAGCATTTCTAGCTATGGCATTGTATCGCCGATATTCTGTCTCGATGAGAGTGAGTGACAAGGGATTGACGGGAGTCGGATAACCGGACTCATAACCAATCCAAACATCATAGCTAAGAGTTTCTAGATAACATTGCATTCTAATTTTTCAATGAGAGTATTTTGTGCCATCGAAAGTATGAGCTTTTTCTATGTCAATCTTGTCCCCTCCTTAGTGGCCATCTCCTAGCGGTTAAGCTACAACGGTAGATCCTAAACTCTGATACCACTTGAAAGGATCTCTAAGGCCTAGAGGGGGTGAATGGACAATTTTTAATTTCTTTGGATTATACTTGATTAAGCAACAAGATTAAGAGTGACCCAAATCTAGATTCTAGTGCCCTATTAAGCGGAAGCAAATCAAACGGCACGCACTAGCAATCTAATTCATCTCACCAAAACAATCAAGCAACTTATAACAATTCATGCGAGAAGTGCAGAAGTAAGTGAGACAAGAGAGAAGTGACACGGTCTTTGTTTCACCAAAGTTCGGAGTAACCACTCCTACTCTCCGTTGAGGCTAGCCCTTACGCACAAGGACCGGTTCCCTCTTGAGCCACACGCCTCACTTACTCCCCGATAGTAGTTCCGCCACTCCGGCGAGGTGGACTCTGTCACCTTCACACGGACTCGAGAGTAGCCACACACCAAGGCCTACTCCCAAGCCACTCCTCCAAGAAGAACACCATCATCAAGAGTAATAAGCCCGAATCGCCTCAATCATGCCAAATCGAAGGACTTCCGTGAAGCTCGGTTTGGGGGGAAGGTAGGTGGTGGATGAATTATTGGAGGAATGGCTCTAGAACACCCCTATGATGAGTAGATGTTGGCTATAGGTGAATTGGGGCATCAAACCTCATAAATGGCTGCCTACCGAAATCAATATATACCCCCCGGAGAGAAACTAGTTGTTGGAGCTCGGGAAAACTCTAAAAACTAGCCGTTACAGTACCCGTCGGTCCCGGTCCGATGGCTGCAACCACGTCTCTGAGCAGCTGACACACTTACTGTCGGACCCAGTCCGATGGTGGTCGAACCCGGTCCGTTGGAGCTTTAGGCACCGGAACAGCTTACTGTCGGACTCAGTCCGAAGACGGTCGGACCCGGTCCGACGGCGCCGGACCCAGTCCTACCAGGAACAGAAGAGCAGTTCTAGGGTTTGGGCACACCAGACCTAGTCCGATGGCAGTCGGACCCAGTCCGATGAGTACTGAAAGAGCACGGCTTAAGTAATTTTGAACGGGTTGGGATCTTTAGCTATTTGTGGATGACTTGAGGGCTAAGAGAAGGAGAGACTCGGCATGATCGAACCAATTAGACCCCTCTTGAAGCATGAGCGATAAAAGTAAAACCTAGCTATTTCTAAACCTACACATGACCTCTTCACTCGTCCGGTCATGCTCGGATCATCTTGAAACAACTCAAATATTCGCCAAAACCTCGCTAGGGTTCCATGAAAGGTCCAAGAACTCCCTAGCACAACTGTATACGTCATCAATGCCACTAAAAGAATTAGGGCTCAACGATGCTCACAAGTATGATGTAACCCTAGGAAAAGAAATGCGGATGAGGTTTAGCTTGAGTACTCTGCATAACTAAATGTGCAAGAAAGAATGCTCCGCGGAGCTGGACAAGAAAGAAAGAATGATCAGTAGAGCTGAACAAGAATGAAAGAATGCTTAGTGGAGCTGAATGAGTACGAAACAAAGTCCTATGGATTTGAATGTGAGAACCTACGGTGGAAGGGCCCTTGTGCTGGGTAGAGCATAGGCTTACCTAGGAGGAGCGTAGAGTAAAACGTGTGACCAACGCGCGGTGGTACAAGTTTGGTGCGCCAGTAGCGTCCGCTCTGTGCAGACACTCTTAAGTGATTTGCTTGGGTCATCACTACAATGGCTTGACCACACATCGTAGAGTTGCGAGATTAGTTTGGGATTGGTAACCTCCTAGGTCAAGGTCGGGCACTTCGGTGTCATAAGGCTAGATTGGCTCAAAAACCCTCCTATGTAAAGACTAGGCACCTCAGTGTCATGAGACTAAATTGAGTTAGCAGCCCTCCTATGTTAAAACCGGTACTCCATGTGTGGCCTACAATGGGACTGTCAATCCCGGGTAAGATGGTGAGTGTTGAGAAGGGTACATGGTTATGGTGTTTTGATTGAAATGGCTAAAGGGGAAGGCTGGGCTATGGTTGTGAGTACATGACTAGTTATTACGGATGGTTGTTAGACAAATTAACCCTCAATTTTATTCAAAATTATATTCAATTAAATGAACTAGATAGGATGATTTAAAATATGTTTAAATTTGGCTTTACACAAATAAAAGAACCTCGTCCCTCCCCTTAAAGGAAGCCTTCTCACTAAATTGCTTTAAAAATATTAACTAGCCAGTGTTTAAATGACACTAGCCTCATCTACTCGTACCCTTTCATACAACAAAGTTTAGAACTTACCCGTCACTTGCAACGCAAGGATACACAGCTATTACACATTGTTTGGATGATCTTAAATCCCGTTGACTCCACAAAACTGATAAATCTATCTATATCTATCTATAAATAGTACAAAGCCCGGTTGCTCAAACCACCTGGCCACGTGGCCCATTTTTCTGCCCATTTCGGCCACGTCTACCCGTTTTCGTCTGGCCATCGGATCCCGCGGGCGCGTCCATCCTAGCGCCCAGGATGCCCAGCCTGGTGTTTTTGCAAAAAGCCCTTCCATTTTCCTGTAATTAACCCGCGCTCCACATTCCACAACCCTCTTCTCTCCCCACCGCACCCCGCCTCCATTCCAGCCTGCATCGCCCCCTCCCCTCCCTTTCTCCGCCCCGCCACCGGCCCTGCCACCCGGCGCTGCCCCCACCTCTCTCCCCAGCGGTGCCTCAGATCCATCTCCGGCCCCGCCCCTCACCTTTCTTCCCAGCAGTGCCTCAGATCCATCGACGATGTGTTCATGGAGAATGGATCCGGGTCGGCCGCCTCCGTCAAGGCTCCGCCGGCGTTGCTCCCCACCTCTCCCCCTAGCCGGCGTTGCATCCAGTGGTGGCGTTCCCGGCCGGGCCCGGGTCCGGGCCTGGCGACGGCGGCTCCGACCAAGCCGCGCGCCGGCGCCTCCCCTAGCTGTGGCCGCTGCCTAAGGCTGGACCTAGCGGTGCCGTCCCCGGCCAACCCCGGGTCCGGGTCCGGTGACGGCGGACCCGACCAAGCTTCGCAGCCGGCACCTACCCTCGCTGTTGCCACTGCCTATAAGCTCCTCTTCTCACCAATTTACAACAAGGTTGATTTCGTAATCTCCTCTGTTTGCACAGGTTGCTTCCAAAAAAAAATTAGTCTGGATGGATTCTAGATCTTTTAGTTATTTTTTAAGCAAAACATCTTAGATGGATTGTAGATCTATGGAGTTAGCCATTTTCGCTCGCAAGGACTGAAAATATGTATTCTCCATGACTAGGTAATGCATATTTTAGTTGCATCTGTACAGCTGCGTTTTTAATCTTGCTATGTGTGCCGGTAGTCTACCGAGGACGCTAAAATCCATTTTGCCATGTCTGTGCTCCTTTCTGAACCATGCATATTTTTCCCCGTGCTGATGCAGTTATGCTCCTTCCTGAACTATGTAGATTGGATTTTGTCGAAAGATGCATCCAATGCTCACCAGTTCTCAGCGTAACCATTCCTTTCGAGTAAGCATTCCAAACCATTTCTAATTTGTCCACTGACATTCAGAATAATGAAAAAGAGTGAGTTAACAAGGCACTAACATATGACTTGGTTCAACATCTACATTTGTTATCCACCTAATGCAATGACTTAATGTGAGAATGGAAGGACGTACTGCGCAGACAGTGAACTGATATGATATCAGTACCAGTTCTTTTTCATTATCTCACTATCCATTTCCGTTTATCGTCACACCTATCAATTGATTTTCGTTATAGCTGTCTGTAGGTCATGACAGAACTCAAGACAACTATGGATGATATTTTTCTCCAGATGCAAATCTTACTTGACGGTGAAGATTACCATGTAAGAAATGGTAAGATAATTCTTTTGGTTATTAGTTTTGTTAGAATATCTTCATTGAAGCTCTATGCAAATGTTCAAAACTTTTGAGCTAAACTGAAAGTATTCGAAATGGAATATAAATATTGTTAGTGCTTCATATTTTGTATCTTTATATTGTGTCATTACTCATTATTGTGTCTTTATATTGATTCATTCAGTGATTGGCGCTCCCAGTTGTTCATCCTTCTGTGTAAAACTGATGTGCGTTTCACGGTTGGTACATTGCCTCTAGCTAATACATTCTATTTGTCATTTCTGTAGATAGTTTTTTATTAGTGTTTTACCTTAAAGAGTTCTTTTAAATGGTCAAACATGTGTGTGTTTACATGGCAGCAAGTCTTTACCTTAGAGTCTTTTCAATGGTCTTAACCCTATTTTGTCTAAACAAAGTTAGAGCCCTGGCCAAAAAAAACGGATTCTTCTGGTTGATGTTGTCTTGCCAAAAACGACGAGATTGCATTTTGTTGTTGTACGCAGTTAAGTCTCTAGGAAACGAAAGCAACATAATCTTTTTTTGGTGTGTTTGCTTTCGGACTTTCTAGCATTATGCTTGAGAAGGTATTGTATATCTAAGCTCCCATGATCAACAAATGCAAAATAGGCTTTCAATGTAAGGATATTGTGAATATTTGGATCTCATTTTGGTGTTTGCCTTCTGATATTACTACCTAGGTTTGTTTAGATGATGATTACTTTAGGTAGCACGCTGTGGTCAGTTTATTATGCCTGATAGTTCTATTAAAAGCATGATACCACAGTCTGAATGTCATCATGAACACTCGGGGTTTCTTTACTAATTTAAAGATATGTTATTCCAAAAAATTGTGATCACGCTTTTTTTTTTGTTGCACAGAAGAGGAGCTCAATAATCGTGAAATTGGCGAATTCGCAGGGTATGTGTGCTAATCATATTGGATATGTTGTTTGTGTGGCCCTAGCAAGGAGGTATGCAATATTTATTATCGAAGCGCATGTGTTATCTTTTAAAGGTAAACCAGATAGGTATGTCAATTTGGTTTCCTTTGTGCATATCTGTGGCATATTTGATGCCATGGTAGGAAAAACCATTAGCTGAAAGCCTGAAACTCTCTTGGGTGTTTGGTAAAATATTCTAATAGATACCTTTCTAGAAGACATGCATTGGGTGTTAAAAATGATTTCATAGATGATATCCTGTTTTTAGAGGACATACATGTTGTGCTAAATAGTTGCTTTTGAAAGTTCTGGAATGGAGCTTTCATATAACTCAATGGATTAGTTTACGAGTAATATTTTTTTGCTTCTTTACATTAAAAAATTTCCTTTATGAGTAATAATTTAGCTCAAAAAATTACCTCTACATGTATACATTTCTCTTACTTCACACTGTCATTTGGATGTTTACGTATTTATACAGTTATTGAATGGCCTTTTCCAATCCTAAGTGGCATGTGCCACCGTGTATGATCCAAACACAAGCATTTATTGAAATACACTGACATATGCCATATTTTGTTTAATCTGCTTGTCAGTTTTATCTTTTCTTTGTTGATCTGATATGATGTTAAAACTTCCTTCCTACTTTTCCAAGGAAGGAGGGCGCACCATTAAAAATGAGTTGAAAGAGATTGGTGTATTAAAAAACCAGCACTAAATGTGTAAGAATTCCTTCAAATATTTTTTTTTTGTTCTGTAACACTTTAGTTTTAACATGCATTATCTGTTATATCGAATCCTACATATATTGAGTTTTATCCTAATAACCCTTAAGGTCATTGTTAGTCAGCTTCTTATGTCACATGTATCTCAGTTCTGGTCAAGCAATCTACCTTTATCTTTAAAAGCAATGATGTTTCGTTACAATCTAGAAATGAGGAGTTGCTGCTCTTTCACATTTGAAACACCTACTTGGAATAATTGTTGGCTAGGTACATCTAGAAGAAAACAAAAGGTGTAGAGGAAGTTAATACATAAGTTGGTTGGATGTTGCATGACAAACAAATTCCAATTTTATGCAAATTATTTGAGATGTTGCATAGAGCTAAAACTTCTTAGTTTACAGTGTTCTCAAAACTATTATTGTTCTCTTACATTATTCTTGGGATATGCCATATATTCATCTAATTAGTCTTCCATTCTTGCTGTTTAACTCAAAGGGTATTCAATTGCTCTTCTTTAGGTTTGTAGCTAATGAGCTGATAAATTGATTACACAGGAAATAATCTGAAGGCTTTGGTTCTTTACCGTGAAAAGTTCAAAAGGAAAGGAAACTGGTTATGAGTGTATACATAGTAAAGGCCTTCACATATTCATATTTGCCAAACTATTGTATGCTCTTATTTGTGTTTATATATTTACTGTGCAGAGGTAGGTTTGTAGATGTTCAGAGTTCAACTGCTTTGCAGTTGTATATGTCTTATTTTACCCTCATGCCTTGCCTTGCGACCTCATGTGACTAGGCTTTTTTTAGCCTTCTATTGTTGTTCAATTAGTCTGTCATGCCTTACCACCTGGTTTGTCAGGTTCTTATAAACTTTTAGATACCAAAATTGCCTTATCACCTGGTTTGTCAGATTCTTATAAACTTTTAGCTACCAAAGTTCTGTCTTTCGCAAATTCGGTTTTGAAATTCAGAATGATTCTGTCTTACCTAAAGAAAAAAAGACCAAATAAGAGCCACGTGTCCCCTACTTTATGTATTGGGCTGCTCAGAGAAAAATACACACGCTAGCGGCTCTGCTCCTCGGCGCGCCATGGGCACGCTAATGCAGCTATTCTTTTACAACAAGCCGTATGACCGTTGAACCTTATCATTACTTGAAGCTACAAGCTGAAACTATGTATATAATATTCAAAAAACCATGTATAAAATATTCAAAACGATGATTTCATATACGTGTGGCTAGGAGAAATGGAAAAAAGTAGAGCCTCTGGAACATGAGTATCGAGTTCGCCACACGCAGCAAAATGGCACGGCAGGTAGCATTATCGCTATCTAATATAACGAATGAATGGGATCATAATTCTTTTTCAGCTGAATCATTGCAGCAGCTCATAGTACATTTCATTATTGAACCTCTACCAAACATTACAATAACATAGATTACACTTTGGCGTGCTGTCCAATGAACTAATACAAAACAAGATTCGCTTTGGTCCAACAAACTGTATAGAAGCTTCAACTCAAATGGTCAGCACGCATCAAACCCTTCTTGAGCTCATAATATATTATTCTTCATCAGCTCTATAAATTCACCAAAAGCTGCAGCAACACATAACAAAATAATTAAACCAGTTAATTTTGCTTTATTAATCATATAGATTTCTTAACCACAGAAAAATTTCTTAACCAGTTAAATGTGCTAGAATCTAGGCCGTATGTCATTTATTGGTCTAGAAAAACCTTAAAGGTGCGGGTATCTGAAAATAAATGTACCTAGATCTGAATCATGAGGCCCTGGGGAGGACTCCGGATGGTACTGAAGAGACATAAGCTTCATTTTGGGGAATTGAAGTCCAGCACAGCTCTGGTCATTTAGATTGATGTGTGTTACTTGTACACCTTCAGGAAGCGATTCAGGGTCCACAGCATAGTTATGATTCTGGATTGGAAGTCGATTGTCAGTATGTGATAACCACGTTAATTGGTATGCAAGGATCAACCAGTAATTGAAGAAAATACATATATAATATAACACTACCATTAACAATTAATAAAATAACAAAATAATGCAGTATACCAGCACTGAATCACTGTTAACATATAAAATATGCGTAAATTATTAGTTATAATACTTGTTAATTGTGCCTCACTGATTTGGTACCAGTATCCCCAAACCAGCTAGAATGCAGTTGCTCAATTTTTGTCACGTGGTGACTGACCCTGGTAATGTAAATGCTGCATTCCTGATAGCAACGAAACCCTCCCAATGCAGAAAGCTTAAGGTCTTGTTCTCTCTGGCCTATCTTATTTGACTTATTTACTTATTTAACTTATCTTCTAATTTGAGAGCCGGGTCCCTTTTGTTTGACTTGTTTTAGAGAACTTTTTTGACACGCGTTTGAGATAAAAAAAAGACGTATTGAAAAAACCAAATTATTATATATAAACAAAGATATAAGCATATAGTAAGTCAGATAGGCTGTAGAGAACAGGGTATGTGTGATACAAACCGAACATTGAAATTCATTAGCATGATTTTTAAAAAATAGTACCCACTCAAAGAACAATAATACCACAATTGGCATGAAACAACTAAAGTAACCCAAGTATCTCTCAGAAATATAAAAGTTGTGTGACTGGCTGACTGCAGAAAGTTAAGCTAGTCATGTTTATTTCAGCTATGGCAGAACGGCTCGGCTAAAATGCGGATTCAAGAGCTTCAAGAAGCAGGAATGTTTAGTTCAACTGGGCTTGGAGCTTTGAAAAAAAACTTCTAGATATCCAAGAAACGACTTAAGAGAGGTCGAAGCATTTGACTCAAGAAAAAGAGAAAAAAAACATAAGCGAAACTAAACAGGGTAAAGAATGTTTTGCTTTGTTTGACTCAGCTTTATAAACTAGCTAACTGAGCTCTCAAGCTGAAAATATAAACAAATGTTGATAACCTAAGTTTTCATGCCCTCGCAAGCCCCAATCTCCCACTTGCTTAACTTTTGTTTCACCTTGTTGTTTAACTGCTATTTACAAGGTCAACTGGCCAAGTAATGAAGTAATGCCTGAAGCTGATTTAAATAAAATTTGATGACAAGCCTTGACGTTCTTAGGCCAAATAATCATTGGCCTTAGTATGGCTTACGGTCTAGATTTCAGCGAGGCAACGATCCCAATTCCAGCGGGGCAGCGACTCGGCCTCTTCCTGCTTCCATCCTCATTGCTTTCTTCATTTCAGGTACCAAATCCATTTCGTCTTCTTCCTCTTAGAGTCATGATTTGCTTCTTTTGCCTCGTCACGATGTGCATAGAAATGCTAAACTCAGAGGTCCACTATGGAAGCATGTAGAAATTTTAGAGGGCCATGGTCCAACCAGCGGAAATGTTAAATGGAAATACAAGTATTGCAAGCATGTTGCTACTACTAGCTATTCAAGAGTTAGGGCACATTTGCTGAAAGTTTCTAATAGTGGAATTAGAACATGCCCAAAGGTTACAGTACCAATCTTTGCACAGCTTAAAAGTGAAGTTGCAAAAGCAGAAGACTTAGGGAGATCAAGAGATGTTCCTTTGCCAGTCCCTACTAGTTCTGGAACTGGAAGTGTTGCTTCATTAAGCATGAACTCATCCGTTGGGAACAGGTGGAGAAAGACTCAGCAATAGAGAGATATTTTAAAATAGAAACACGCAACAAATTGGGATGCCTAGATTGCGAGGGTGTTTTATTTTTCTGATTTCTATGTATTTTTCTGATTTCTATGTTTCTGATTTCTATGTTTCTGGTTTCTACCTTACAAGCTGCAGCATCCCAGTTAAAATAGTTCAATAGTTTACTCACAAAATAGAAACTAATATATGTATTATTTACAACACACAATTATATGTGTGTGTGTGTATATAAAGGTCATCGTATCATGTTTTTAGGAAAATAGTGAATCCCAGTATTGTCGACGCAAAATCGTGTCGACATATCCATATCAATGCTACATAGCTTAACTGAAACAGTAGCACAACTTCGTGTACTCAAATGTCTGGTTTTGAAAGTTTTGGATCTAAGTGAAAACAGGGGACAACTTAAAGTACTTGCGGTGCAATTTACTCTCTAAAAACAACCATAATAATAATTATTTGTTAATAAAAAGAAAAAAATAAATTTTTAAAGCTCTTGTCCAAATAATAATCAAGGATTTGGACATCGTTTAAAATTTTTACAGATTTTAAAAATAAATTAGCCGAGCAGGGAGGGGAAGCTCGGGAAGTGCTGGATTTGCAGCAGCAACAGGGGACAGATAGAGTCACATGCAGCTTGCAGCTGGAGCCTGCAGCCGCTGAGAAGGAAAGGAGAAGGCATATTAAGGTTGGAAAGTGAGCTGTCGCTCTGGGCTAGAGAGCTTCGCTGGCTGGCCTTTAATTCAAATAAGCCTGAAATTTTGGCCATTACAGAGAAATGCCAGGCCTCACTGATAGAACCAATTTTCACCAAATTTCAGCCGGTTACGATTACCAAACCTTTGATAATAATAATCCCGCAAATTGTACAATGCACAATTGAAGTCCAGTAGACGACACCATGTTAAAGATGACAAAATTTCAGACTTGAGAAAGCAAACTGGTATGTTTGATTTATACTTTCTAGAATTTAAGCCCAACACTACAGCTCACTATAAATCCTATAAGTTAATTCCATAAACTTACTATCAGAATTCATAAATCCATGTACCAACTTTATTTTCTTTACCTACATAAATATGGGGTATAAGACAAAAAATATAAGCCAAAGTAAAGAATCCAACCAAAAGCTAATTTTGGTGACACCTGAAATCTGCTGTACTAAATGATCACAATAACTACTCAAGGATATAAATAAAACATGACCCATCACAGAATTCAAAGTATTAAAATTAAGTTTTGTACATCTATAAAGAGAAGTTGCTGATAAACCTGTGCACTGATGTCCACACGTCCAGTCCTGTTATCGCGGACAGGATGGTTTCCTCCATGATGACCAAATTTCATTTTATATGTCTTCCCACCAAGTGCTTGCCCGATCAATTGATGGCCCATGCAGATGCCAAATACAGGGACCTTCCCTATTATTTCTTGTACTGTTTTCACAGCATATGGAACTGCAGCTGGATCTCCAGGGCCATTGCTGAAAAGGACTCCATCAGGCTTCAAATTAAGTGTTTCTGAAGCAGGCCAACTTGCTGGAACAACAGTTATTTTGCATCCATATGATGCCAGGCGTCTCAAAATATTATGCTTGACTCCAAAATCATATGCAACCACCTATATAGTTTAAAAAATTTAAAAATAGTAAGCATAATGCTTATTTTGAATATCTCTAAAGGCTCGAGTGATACTGACATGAAAATTTTCACTTGACTGCTTATTCTTAAACTCCCATTCTGAATCGGTCTTGTCTAACCATTCATATGGAGAATCACATGAAACATCACTTATCAAATCGACGCCTACAGAACAGCATGACCAAAGAATCATGTTATGCAACAGGAAAAAAAAACATTGGTATTTAAAGATCACTCTGCAGCAAGAAAACAATCAGTGATCAGGTAATAAATTTCTGATGTAACATGCAAGGTAGATAGCACAGTACAAAAAAATCTCATATCTCAAATTAAATAAAAATTGTTTTTTTCATGAATCCATATAACAAATTTACAGCGATTGAAATAACATCAGGGACATGACCATTCAAATAAGTTATTCTAAACATATCCTACAAATTAGACTGAATAAGAATAACTAAAAAAGGACATGAGGATAGTGAAAAAGAATAATATGTTAGTCAGATAACCATAACAATATAGAATACAAAAACAACATTTTTTGACAGTGAGAAAAATGACTTCAATGACATTATTATTGCTTATATGAAGCTTGACATACCAACAATTTTCCACTTTCGGGTCATTTCCAACAATTCCTCATCTGTGCAAGATTGATCGGTACTTAGGACACCAATAAGACTACCATCTTCTCTTAACTTCCGTGTAATTGCACGTGTGTCCACATCATCTGCATAAAAAAAAAAATCCATGGTGAATTTTCATGAAAGAAATGATTCAAAGGTGTTCCTCTTTGTTGATGCTATCACTTACATATACCCATAATGTTCCTCTTTGTTAAATAGTCCTCAAGTGTTTCTGTGCACCTCCAGTTGGAAGTACTAGAAAAGATAGAAGGTGAGTATAGATGTGTAAAACTAGAACATTTTTTCATCCTATTTCTAACAGAAAGGCCTACCATATGCTTAAGCTCCGTATGATCAAGCCACCAAGGAAACATTGTTTGGATTCTTCATCATCTACAAGAAAAGTCCAAAATAATTATCATTAATTCGTTACAGAGGAGTATCTTTCATCTCTTGAATGTGGAAATTACATACCAGGGTTAACACCAGTATTTCCAATATGAGGATTGGTCATCAAAACAAACTGACCAGCATAGCTGGGGTCAGTCAAAATCTCCTGATACCTGTGTTCATGAGTCATGCAAGTTGCAACAGTCACATTTCCAAATCCAAAGAAATATCAATACAATTGGAACTTTCTTAGACCTAATCCTACAACCGCCAAATAAAGGATTTATAACAAGACAACAAGACAAGAAAAGCCAAACATTAGGTCATAAAAAATATGCTGGTTACATCAGAAGTAGTACTATCAAATTATAGCCCTCGCCTCTCAAACTTGGAAGAATAAATAGAGATTTTTCATACACAGTTTCATGGTAGTGATACGCCAAAATGAATTAATTTTGATCCCAGTAACAGATTGTCTAGCGTTCGCAATACAAATGACACAATCCTACAAAGAGTTATCCAGAGCTTGCATAGGTTAAACATTGAGATGGTTGTGGTCTAGACAAGGGTAGCATCTAGATAGGAGATAGGACAATCAAGTTTCTGAAAAACTCCTTCCCAAGCACTTGTTGGCATGACAGATTAGGATGTGACTGAAATACCATCTCCTCCTATATCTTGCAGTATTACTTATTATAATTTTACACTTTTCCCGAACACTAATTAATGTAACAAAAAGCATGCTCGGTGCAGTTGAAGATTCTAATCGCCGAGCATACTATGTTTTGGAAGGCGCTAGGGCACCTAATCCCAGCCTAGGAAAGAGCCCAAGGCCTAGGGGCCACCTAGGGTAGATTTTTAGCAAAAAATAATGGATAGTGCATCCTTTATTTTAAGCTATTGTGGTAATAACAAAGCAATTGATGATTACTATTTACCAGAATCTTATATACCAACAACAAAAGAGCTAGCCACACATCAGATTTCCAATCACAAAACAACATACAACAAACGAGTTGACGAGTTCCCTGAATCATAAGAAGGAATATACACATCAAATTGCAGGAGTAAACAGAAGCAAATGATATATACCCTGTCAATGATGTATTGAAAACCACCTCGCCGACTTGTGTCCCTGAAGCGCCGAAAGACTTGGCCATCCACACAGAACCATCTTCAAGCACAAGCCGAGCATCGCTAAGCTTCCAAGGTCTTTGCTCTACACAAATATATGCATCAAAGAATTACGGTGGCGCAAAAGAGGTAAGCAATCGTAAATATCTCAAGTTTGCGCCTCTCCTAGTAGAAGATGGTTGCTGAAAAAAATACTCGATATTCATATTCGAAATCATTGGCGGATCCAGCGCCAGCCGCCAGGCCAGGGGAGGCAGCTGCCCAGGGGTACCTGCTGGCTGCTGCGGTTGCCGGAGACCTAGTGGAGGGGAAGCCCACAGCCGCGTCGTCCGTATACAGGGAGAGGACGATAACGGTGGTGCCGTGCAGAAGGCCGGCGTCGTCGCTGGCGTGCGGAGAAGCCCAGCAAGGTCAGCCGGGGAGCGGGCGGCGCAAGCAGAGGGCAAGGGGCGGCGCAAGCAAGGCGCACGAGGCGGCGCAAGCAACTTCATTGCTGCGATTTAGGGTTCCTCTAGGGTCTTTGCGGATTCGCAAATCGCAACTCCTTTTCAAAATCAGTCTAGGTCTTTGGTTCGCTCCACACGACGCGGACGGATCCAACACGGATCGGGTTGCATATGTTTTTTTTAACAAATATTGTTAATATGCAAATTACTACCTCCGCTTTTTGGTTTGATGCCTTTGACTCTTCGACATATCTGACGGCGTGCTCTCCGAGCATCGGCACGCAGCGGAGCGACGCACGAGTTTACCTGTTCGGACCTGCGGAATAACTTCTTCTTTCTGTCGAGCCTTAACTCTTTTCGTGTTGTGGTTGTGTGGAATGTAATCACATAATGTTTCGAACCCCCTCTCCCTTCTCTCTCCTCCCCTTTTATACAAGCCTCGAACTGGCGGAGAGAGCCGAGGGTGCAAGATCTGATCAATGATAAGACAACGATAAGCGATGCAATAGGGGTGGCGATACTTTCAATACATCGATAAGACACAAGAGACAGGACAGGAGAGATGAAAACGTGCTGCTATTGCGCCATACGGTGCCGCCCACGCGTGCTTTGCAAGTGGCTTCTGACCCGTGTAAACACGCCAGTGAGACTGCGGGCGGGGCCCAGCTTGCTCCTTCTGACGCGGGCGGCTAGCTTGAAGACGGCAAACTCTCTCTCTCCCGATCAATTCCGCTGCGCCACAGTGACAATTGATCAAACCTGCAGAGGTCACTGTGGCGGTAATCATCTCTTCATCTGTCTATCCACGCGTTATGTCGCATTAAATGCGCCCGTCCTTCGTAGCAGGGAAAGTCTTTGCTCAGAAGACTCATTTCGACGCCTCGCCACGCTGGCTCCACTCGCGAAGGGCCCGGCGCTCGAGGGGCTCGCCCGCCGCTGGGAACTGGTCGCCTGTCGGACGTGTGGGGCCTCGCCGGCGCTCTGAGGGCTCGCCCGCCTGCTGGGCTCTGGTCGCTCGTCACTTTGATGTGTGGAGCCCTCGCCGGCGCTCTGAGGGCTCGCCTCACGCTGGGCTCGGGCCGCCACTGACGTGTGGGGCCCTTGCCCGACGCTCTGAGGGGCTCGCTCGGTCTCCTCCAGGACTCTTCATACTCTACTATTTATTATACCGACAGTAGCCCCCGGGACCACCATGATACGCGAACCGTCGCGCCGATGTCTCGTTATTTCTCGCACGATGGGAGACGAATCGTGGGGGGCCCACCCCCCTGCGGCGGTCGTACGCTTGATTCTCCATCTGCGTACGATCTTCCTTGGGAAACTACGTCGCTTTTCGCGGGAAACCGAAACTCGCGGGGCATAATAGCGTCACACGCGTGAGTGGGGACGGAATCCAAACCGTCGCACTCGCTTCCCTCTTCTATAAAAGCTTCTCTTCTCTGCGCTGCGATGAGTTCTTTTACACGCCAAGTCCTCAAACTGCCATTCGCCTTCTTCGCCGCCGCCACAGAGCTTTTTTTGCCACCGCCACCACCGTCTTCCCATGGCGCCGAAACGCAGCAAGGGTCACCGCGGGGACGCCGCTCCGGCCGCACCGCCATCTGGTCCAGCTTTGCCCACCTCCGCCGCCGACGAGGAGATGGAGGCGCGACTCCAAGTGTTCGTGCCGCCATCCTCCGCGAGGTTCCGCGCGCGGCACCATGACGCCAAGCCCCCGCGACGGGGAGATCGTCACCTTCACCTGGGCGGTGCTAGCGGGCCTTGTTCCGCCATACTCTGAGTTCTTTCTGGGGGTGCTTGCCTTCTATGAGATCCAGGCGGCACACCTTCCCCCCAATTCCGTCGTGACGCTGGCCATCTTCGCCCACCTCTGCGAAATGCTCGTGGGGACGATGCCAAGCCTCCCGCTCTGGCACCGGCTCTTTACGCTGCACGTGAGCTCGCGCTCGAGCGGGGCTATTGGAAGCTGCTACTTTACACTTCGCGAAGCCGCCGCCTTCATCCCGGTCGCGCTCAAGTCCAACTGGAAGGACTGGCACCGACAGTGGCTGTACGTGGAGGATTTCAGCGGCTGTGATGATCTTGACTTCCCCGAGGGTCCTGCAAAATCCCTTGCCAGCTGGGGGTCTCTGCCCGACGACTCAGCGGAAATAGAGGCGATGCTGGCGCGCATTGCTGAGCTCCGCCACAACGGGTTCACCAGAACCCAAGTGGCGGCGGACTTTTTGCGGCGCTGCCTCTGCCCGCTTCGCATGAGGGCGCGCCCCGCCTGGCAGTATTATAGCGACGACGATAGAATCCGCGTTACCCCCAGAGGTGAGTGTTCTTTCATTCTTTCGGGTCTTCTAACTCTGCGGAACGTTCTTTCCTCTTTTTGGTTGCTTGCCAACTTGCGGCTTCTTCTTTTTGTGCGTCCAGCCGCAGGGAACGTGCCGGAGGATGTGCTCCGGCAGTGCCTGGTGGGACTTCTGTCTGCGCCAGCCGGCGAGATTTCTCCGTCTGCGAGCGTCCGTCCCCTCTGCGACTGGGACCCACGGGAGCGCAACCCGTACTTGTGTACGCTGCCTCCCATGAAGGTTTTTGGTCCTGCGGTCCAAGTGGCCCGGGGACCCCTGCAAATCCGTGATCCTCCGCCGACGACCGCCGAAACTCCTGTGGCCGCTGTTCCTCCGGCAGCCATCGCGCCCGCCGTGCCGGCCGACTCCGACCGCGCTCTCGAGAAGCGTCGCCTCATCCTCTCCCAAGACGATGACGAGGAGGAGGGAGAGACGAGCCCAAAGAGGGCTCGCCCCTCGAGTCCTGAGCTGCTTCCGCCTCCTCTGGCCCCCTCCAATGGGGGCCCTGCTGCAGACGCCGCCCGCTCGCCGCTGGCGAGCGCTGGCGACTCTTCGAATCGGCGCCTCTGCGCGGTTCTTTCGTCTTTAGCACCTCACGTGTCGGCACTGCCGCTCGCTGTCGCTGGCTCTCTTCTTCTTACGCACCTCTGTGCGGCGCTTGTTTCGACGGCGCCGGGAGCGGTGACTTCGCCGCCTCTTCTGCCTCCTACGACCGGAGGAGGGGCGGCGGCGCCTGCTCCGCGACCAAGCGGTCTGACACTGCCCTCCTCTTCCTTCGCTTTCGGGGGACGCCGCTTCAGGTAACATTCTCTGCATTCACATACATTTCGCGTTAGGGTTAACATGCTAGACGTTTTTCGCATACCTGAACCCTTTTGGTTTTTCTTCGCGGGATAGAGCGGACGCTGGGGCCTCAAGCTACGTCCCGCGCGATCCGCCAGCCCCTAGCTTGCCCGCGGCCCCTGCGACGGAGATGGCTCCTCCAGCTGCGGAGAGTGCACCGGCGTCGAGGCTGGAGGACCTTCCGACCACTGCCACAGCCGATACCGACGCCATCTCTGCCATCGCCGCCGATGTCGGGCGCTCCTTCGAAGCGCTTCGCGCCCTTGCCCACACTTGGGCGGCGCGGGAAGGCGCTCTGGCTTCGGCGGAGCGAGCCGCCGGCGAGTTGCGGCGGGCCCTTAACCAGGAGACCGCCGCGAGAAACGGCGACCATGAGGTGCGGCGGCACAAGCAGCGCCGCCTCGGCCACAAAGGCGCAGGCACCTTCGTGCGGCGCCTCTCGAGGGCCTCCGGTCCTCGCCGACATCTTGTGGACCGCCTATCCGCAACTTCCGGACGTCCCCTGTACCCCGGGTTACCTGACGCCCACGGAGGAGACGGCCAATATCTTGTGGGCGCAATGGGCGCGCCGCCGAGGCCCTGCGCGACCTGCCGGTGGTGATGCGGGCGCGGGCGATCGAAGATGGTCGCCACGGTGTTTTCGAAGCAGCGCGGTTCGTCTTGGGCAACTGCCTTGCCCAAAACGCCGCGTTCGACCTCGACGCCGCCACCGGGGAACCTTCGCACCAGCTGGACCAGGGCGAACGATCTCGGGTCGAGGTCGCCGCCAGCCGCATATCCATGATGGGCGGCGCTGCTCCGGCAGAAGACGATGACGACGAGGAGTAGCTGAACTCTCTTGCTAGTTTCGTCTTGTATATAGAACCTGTCAATGCAAAATTTTGCTTTTCTGTCACAAGTCTCGATTAAACTTCACGCAAATTCTCACTTGCGAAAAGAAAAACTGAGGCACCCGACCGCCAAAAGCTTTAGACAGAACGTTCTGCTGCAAGTGAGCACTTTTTCCTTACGCATCTGGTTACT
Organism: Raddia guianensis; assembly: GCA_036346415.1. Classification (NCBI taxonomy): domain Eukaryota; kingdom Viridiplantae; phylum Streptophyta; class Magnoliopsida; order Poales; family Poaceae; genus Raddia; species Raddia guianensis. Next base: position 41,294,227 of record CM070539.1, read on the forward strand.
TCAACCCTTATGGCCTCTCGGCAAACCGACCTTAAACGTTACGTGGCGAGAGCTTAGCTTCCGGAAGTGGTCTAGACGCCGGTACCGCCGTTGGCGCAGTGCCCAGACCGAGCAAACACACCAGGCTAGAACCCGCCTTCCGTCCGCCTCGCCTCGCCCAGCCGCAAGTTTAAGCGTTTGTTTTTGCAACTAAGGGGTCATCAGCCTTAAATATTTTTTCGCTACCAGCTTTCAACAGAATATTTTCTAACAGACTTTTCAAGGCTAAGCAACTGACCGCCAAAAATTTTAGAAAGAACGTTCTGTTGAAAGTGAGCGCTTTTTCCTTAGGCATCTGGTTACTTCAACCCTTATGGCCTCTCGGCAAACCGACCTTAAACGTTACATGGCGAGAGCTTAGCTTCTGGAAGTGGTCTAGACGCCGGTGCCGTCGTTGGCGCAGTGCCCAGGCCGAGCAGACACACCAGGCTAGAACCCGCCTTCCGTCCGCCTCGCCTCGCCCAACCGCAAATTTAAGCGTTTACTTTTGCAACTAAGAGGCCATCAGCCTTAAATACTTTTTCGCTACCAGCTTTCAACAGAATGTTTTCTCACAGACTTTTGGTGAAAAAGAACAGATGTCCACAGAGAGACAGAACTTATCTTTATATTGCAGATGGCTTTGTACACCGCAGCCCCCGAGGCGAGCGGGGAGGGAGGAAAACCTCGCCGCTCGGCTCCAAAAGAAGGCCCAAAAAGCTCCCGAAACAGCTACCTACGGGTAGAACTTCCTCAGCTGCTCGACGTTCCAAGTGTTCGCCAATTCGCGACCATCCTCGAATGCGAGCCTGACTGAGCCTGAGCGGGAGACTGAGACCACCTTGAAGGGGCCCTCCCACGGGGGAGACAACTTGTTGCGGCTCGCTGCTCAACCTCGCTGCAGAACGAGGTCGCCCATCGCCGTTCTCTCACACACCCGTCTTGCTTGATAACGGCGCAGAGTCTGCTGATATCTGGCGGCTCGGATCGCCGCCCTGTCTCTGATCTCCTCCAGGAGATTTACTTCATCCTGACGCCGGTCAAGGTCTCCGTCTTCGCTGAACGCGGCCACCCTCGGGGACCCAAAGGTGAGCTCCGATGGGAGCACAGCTTCAGAGCCATACACTAGGAAGAAAGGGGTCTCGCCGGTGGCTCTGTTGGGAGTTGTCCGCAGCGCTCATAACACAGTGGGAACTTCTTCCGCCCAGCGCTTGCCACGCTTCTCCAGGCGGTCGAACGCCCTTGTCTTGAGTCCTTTGAGTACTTCCGCGTTTGCCCGCTCCACTTGCCCATTGCTCTTCGGATGTGCGGCGGAGGCGGCACGGCTTAGTGCCCACTCTTCGCACCAATCTTGAAATCGACACTTTTGAACCGAAAGCGCCGTTGTGCCGTGATGATTCTGCCGGCGACGCCAACCGGACGAAGATGCTTTTATGAACTTTATGGTCAGAAGCGGGCGTGATCGCCGGGTCGGCGAGGCCTCAACCCACTTGGTGAACTTGTCGACGGCGACGAACAGATCGTGTAGCCTCCGGTCACCATGGAACGGGCTCAGATGTCCAAATTTCAGCATCGCGAACGGCGGAGAAGCGGAATGGTTTGCGCTACTGGGCCGGTCGGTGGATCTGGTTAGCATGAAACTGGCACGCTTCGCATCTCCACACCAGCTCGGAGGCATCCTGGAGGGCGGTAGGCCAGTAGAAGCCGTGGCGGAAGACCTTTCCGACCAACGCCCGGTTCCCTGAATGGCTCCCGCACATGCCTCCATGGATCTCAGAGAGGATCTCACTCCCCGCTTCCCGAGTGACGACTTCAAGAGAACTCCGCTTTGCGCTCAGCGTCTGAGTCCCCACCTACCAGTATGTGGCGCTTGGCCTTGCACGCTATCTTCTCGGACGCGTCATCGCTTGGGATCACTCCGTCCGCAGTAGGCTAGGATAGGTCCATCCATCGACCTTCCTGACGAGCGTGACGACGTTAGCATTGTCGCCGACGTACTCTCGGGCTCGCCCGGCATTTCGCCTCAACCGCCTTGGCGCTTCTTCCCTCCTCCCCCAGGAGGAGCTATGGCGAGAATGGTGACGCTCCTCCAGACGTGGGGCTGCGCCAGAAAAATGTCGTCCCGCGGGATTGGGGTGCGATAGACGGCGTGAGTCTTTCTTCAAAGACCCCACCGAACAGTGCCCTCGACGAGGCAATGCAGGATAACTCATCCGTCGTATAGTTGTCGCGGCGAGGATGTGCGCGAAGCCCAAACCTCGAAATGCCGCTCCAACCGTGCACCTCCGCCCGTAGGCCGCCATGGCGGGATCCGAACAGTGAATTTTTTCGCCGGGTTGATGACCGGAGAGAGTCGCCTTTACTTGCAAACACGGATGCCTGTGGTCGGTTACCCTAAGCCCCATGAGTAGCCGTCAGACTCAGCGGCGTTATTGGTAGCGCTGAACTCCAAGACCACAGTGCGGACGATGTCGCCGGTGGAGACACCAGATTTACACCAATGACAAATTTCTCCAAATTGAACGAGCCGTCAAGAAGAGAGTCCACGGTGAGGGTGTTTGGGTGCCTTCAACTTCTGCGTCCACGGAGTCCACTCACGATTTAACTCCGCCAGAGCTTGCCCTTTGATGGCCGTTCGGGAGCGAACTTGAGGTCGAACTCTGCCAGCTCCATGGCCCACTTGGCGATGCGGCCCGTCGCCTCGCGGTTGAAGAGGATCTCCCGCAAGGAGTACTTAGTCAACACTGTGATTTCGCCTCGAAGTAGTGACGTTGAGCTCCGGACGCCACAAGACGGCGTAGAGCATCTTCTGGTGTTGTGAATACCTTGTTTCGGCGTTGTGGAGGACTTTGCTGATGTAGTAGATGGGGCGCTGAACACCTTCTCTTTCCGCCACCAGCACCGCGCTAACCATCTGGGGGTTCCCCGTGACATAAAGGATCAGCGGCTCGCCCGAGTCCGGGGCGACCAGCACGGGTGGGGAAGTGAGGTACTTCTTCAGCCCGTCGAACGCCTCCAACGCCTCCGTGGTCCATTCGAATTGATTGGTCCTTTTCAGGAGCCTGAGTAGAGGGAGACTTTTATCCCCTAGGCGAGCTATAAAGCGGCCCAGGGAAGTCAGGCAGCCCACCAAACACTGCATCTGCCGAAGTCGCGTCGGGGGCTTCATGTTCTTGATTGCCGCGATCTTGTCAGGATTCGCCTCAATCCCCCTCTGGGAGACGAGGAAACTCAGCAGCTTGTCCGACGGAACGGTGAATACACACTTCTTAGGGTTGAGCTTGATGCAGTACTTTCTCAGGTTGGCGAAGGTTTCCTCCAGGTCGCCGATCAACTCCTCCGCCTTCTTGGATTTCACCACCAGGTCGTCGACGTACACCTCCAAGTTCCGCCCTATTTGGGGGCGGTGAGCGATGTGCATGGCCCTCTGGTAGGTTGGGCCTGCATTCTTCAATCCAAACGCCATCCTCGTGTAGCAGTAGATGCCCATGGACGTCACAAAGGCTGTTTTATCTTCTTCTTCTTCAGCCATGCTAATCTGGTGGTACCCGGAGTACGCATCCAGAAAGCACAGCTGCTCGCACCTTGCCGTGGAGTCGACGAAGAGGTCGATGCGGGGCAGCGGGTACGGATCCTTCGGGCATGCCCTGTTGAGGTCAGTGAATTCCACGCACATCCTCCACCGCCCGTTGGATTTCTTGACGAGGACGGGGTTCGCCAGCCACCTGGGATGGGCGACACTCCGAACGACCCCCGCCCTTAAAAGCTTGTCCACCTCATGGCGGATAACGGCCTGACGCTCCACCGACTGCTTCCGAACCTTCTGCATAACTGGTCGCGCGCCGGGGAACGTTGCCAACTTATGCTCAATCACCTCCCTAGGGACCCTAGCCATGTCGGACGGTTGCCAAGCAAACACGTCTGCGTTAGACTGGAGGAAGGAGACGAGCGCGCCTTCCTATTTGGCGCCGAGAGAGGCGCCCACCCGAACGGTCTTCGCCGGGTCTGACTCACTCAGGGAGATCGCCCTGACCTCCGCGGACGAACCGGGGGAGGCACGGATCTTCGCCGGAGGAGTTCCTAGAGTCGAAGCTTCAGCCTTCTGGGCGCCGATTGCCCCCGCCAAAGCGAGAGCATTCTTGTCGCAGCGGAGCGCCTCCGGACGGTCCATTTTCATGATGATGGGGCCAGCTGGCCCCTGAATCTTCACCACCATGTACGCATAGTGGCAGGCCGCCATGAACTTGGTCAGCGTCGGCCGACCCAGTATGGCGTTGTACGAGAGGTCGAAGTCAGCTACCTCGAACTCGAGCATCTCCGTGCGGAAGTTGTCGGAACCTCCAATGTTACTGGAGGTCGACGCGCTCTAGAGGGATTGACTCGGCCCGGCCGATGTCAAGAATGGGGCGCCGGTCGAGACTCATGCTGCTGAATCTAGAGCACCATGGCGACTCGGGCGGTTGGAGGTTGAGAGAGCTTCCTCCGTCTACCAGCACCCGCCCCAGCTTGACATTCCGGAACGTGGGCGCAACCACGATCGGAGATGTCCCGCCGTGATCTTGGTGGGTGATTGGCTCGACCGAATGTGATCGGTCGCTCCGACCACACCACCGCCTTTGTTGACCTTAACGCCGGCACGGCGGCACACCTCCCTCGGCAAGACGCTTGAAACTAGCGTGGGGCGGATAGGTGGCGATCCGCCGTGGATAACGGCGACTTCAAGGCCCGCCGCCGAAAACCAAGCGACGCCGTTCTTGCCCCGCCACGCCGGACGCCGCTTTGCTCGTGGATGCGCTTGTCCATCGATTTGTCGACGACATGGCAATCAACCAAGTCGGGAATTGTTGCGATGAATGGGACAAGAAGTCCTTCCGTCCTACTCACGGGACGGCGGTTCGCCGCCGTCGCGGCAGCGGGCGTGGTCTCGCCGTCGTCGCGGCCACGGGCCGCCGTAACCACGACGATCGCAATGGCCGCTTCTACGGGAGCGTTCTGCCGCCGCCACGACCTCCTCTTTTCTTCGCCGCCACGCCCACCGCGCCGGCCGGCCATTATCATCGTTGTCGTCGTCGCGCTTCGGCGGCCAGACTGCCCGGTCTCGGCCGCCTTGCGCTTCTTCTTGTCCTTGCCGCCGGGATTTTTCGAGGTCCCGGCCTCGCCGCCCGCAGCGGCCCCTACCCTTGTAGCCGGGCGGAAGCGAGCCTCCGCCTGAAGGGCGCACTTGTGGGCCAAGGTGAAAAGTTCTTCCGTCGTCTTGATCTTGCGGTTGGCCATCTTCGCCTTAACCCTGGGGTCTCGGGCGCCGCTTCTGAAGGCCGTGACAACGACGTCGATGGAGATGTCAGGGATGGTATTGTGAACCGGACTGAAGCGCCGGATATAGTCGCGCAGCGACTCTCCCTTCTTCTGCTCCACGTTGTGGAGATCGTCTTCGACTCCGGGCTGCTCGAGCGTGCCCTGGAAGTTGGTGATGAAGAGCTTGGAGAGCTCCTTCCACGACCCCACGGACTCCGGGGGTAGGTTCATGAGCCACGAGCGGGCTCCGCCGGTAAGGACCGCGGGGAAGTAGTTCGCCAGAACCTTCCCTGACCCTCCAGTCGGTTGCATCACCGTGGTGTAGATCTGCAAAAACTCGTCAGGGTTGGTAGACCCATCGTACTTCTCGTTGGCGGCGGGCCGGAACCTCTCCGGCCACTGCACTCGGCGCAACTCCTTGGAAAAGGCGCGGCACTCCAACGCCGGAGCCTCCGCTCTGGATATGCCTTTCGTCCCCGCCGCCGCTTCCGGACGGCGGCCAAGAGGCGCCGCCCTCTCCGGCGGAGGCGGCCCCACGGGAGTCCTCTCGCGACCCGCGAACGGCAAGAAATAGCGTGGTCGCGCTCGATCGTGTCGCTGCGGAGCTTGTCGCGTGTCTTCTCCGTGTCGTAGATGGCGGTCCTCCAAGTGGTACGGAGATCCCGCCCACCGCAGACGCTTCGCTGGTCGAACCCCCGTGGGAGTTGCCTGCCTCGCCGTCGTGGCCCCGCCCGCTCCTCTCGCCAGGAGATCCATGGGAGGATGCGGAGAAACCAAAGAGCGGAGGAAGCGGAAACACCAGTTCCCGCGCCCCCCGTAACTTGCACTACCGCAGTGGCGGCTTCCACATAGCGGGCCAAATCGCCACCACGCGCCACGGAGAGTCCAGAGTTACCGAACCGGCGGGTTGTCCAACGAGCCTCGCCACATGGAGGTTTTGTGCTGGAGAGCACTCCTCCAAGGCCAGGCGCCGCCTAGCCAGACTGGGGCGGCTGCTCTCCGCCAAGGCGCAAACCCTCGGCGGACGGTGTCGGGGATAAAATTACGGCCCATTGCCATGGCCTACTCCCTGACGGCCCAATCGAATGACCTACTACTAGGCGGCTCACTGAAGGTCCTATCGAGCCCATGTATCATCTGCCGAAAGACCCTTGGTCGCGCGTGCATAACGGCTAAGGAATTGTGTTTGAGTCCGACTAACAAGAGTTCTGCACGCTACGTGAAGACCCGGACGTTGGTTTCCTGATTGGAATAGGAGTCGTGATCCCCAAGACTAGGGTATGCCTTATCCGCCTCGGGATATATTTGGCACGCTGAGTTCGTTCACGATCTCGTAGTTAGCCCTACCGATATTCCCCAGAGGTAGGTTTGCTCGCACTATATAAACAAGGCCCCTACGGCGTGTAGAGGGACGAGTTTTACGACTTGATCTAGCTTTTAGCACCGATATACACCATAATCTCGCCGAGACTTGTTCGCCTCGCCGAGCCACCTCTTGTAATCTCCTCGATATATAAGAAAGGCCGGCGAGGGCTATTATCTCCCGAGAGACCCGAACCAGATAAAACCCCGATCTCTGCTCGTGGTAGTTCGTGGTTGCTCGGCGTGTCTCCTATCTCAATCTTCAAGAACCTTAGCGACTTGAGATCGTTATCTCAACCGTCGGCGCTTACGCCGTCCGTGGGGAGCTCGCAGATCGAACATGTCGAACTCTATCGGCGACTCAGAGATTCTTCCCGAGGACTACGACTCGTGGCGGCGGGATGTCTCTTCCCTGTCCGATCGGATTGATCCTTCGATCTTGATCGCCTTCCAGATCTGGTTCCCACTCCGTGTTCGAGTCGGATCTCTTCGCTGGGGCGCTCTTCGCCGGCGCGTCTGATCCCCGCGACGAGCTCCGTGCTCGGGGCGGATCAAAACTCCTTCGATCCCGGGCCGTTCACCGGCAAAGGATGATGGGAGAGAGTGATCGGTACTGGGAACATCGACCACGACCGTAAGTTCCTCGTAGGTCTTTCGCTTCCTAGCTTCGCTTTTCTCAAATTTCGCGCCTTTAGTTCGTCCAAATCTCTCGCCGCCATGTAAAGTTCAACCCATTGAACGATGAATGTTCGCGCCCCCTGCGCCCTCCTCACCGCTTGTCTTCTCGAGACTACTCTTTCTCTCGTAACACTTGATGGCTGCCCGGTCTTGCGAACTCTTGGCTCCGCAATCTTAATGGTTTTCCTGCCGTATCTAGCTTCAACAAGTTCCTAAACTCGAGTTGCGTAACACGGCATCCACCTTCTTGGCTAAGCTCGCTCTCGTAAGCCCTCCGCGGCAGAGGCACTTACCGCCACGGCACCACCACTTGGCAAAGCTCGCTCGTAAGCCCTCCGCGCAGAGGCACTTTCCATGTTCGGTTATCTTCGAATCGCTTAACTTACGTTAACGAAAGCGCTTCTTGAACGAGTCGATCAGATACGGTGTCGCTTAACTCTCTACGCACGTGCTTGAAGTCGCAAGTTCAGGTCTTCATGCATCGTCCGCATCGGGGCTAGGGCGTCGCTCTTTCTCTTGTGCACTGTTCGAGTTCGCAAACTCAGTCCTCGAGCAACCGCACAACGGGGCCGGAGTTAGGTTAAGCGCTCTACCGGTTTTCTTAAAACTTTCTAGCGCTGTCGCCTTGCTCTTGGCTTCCTATTCGCCCTTGTCTTTTCTTTGCTTTTTTGCGGGAAAAATTGCTCGACGAACTCTCGCTCGATTCAAGCGCCGCTTTCGGCGGTCTTGAGTCGCTCGGCCCGGCTCCCGAGGATCGCTTCTTCTCGGTCGATTGAGACTTGAGCTGAATTTCGCAACCCCAGACGTTTTCGTTTTCCGCCTTTCCTTAGCGTTGGTTTTCCAAAACCTCGTTGGTTTCCAGACCAGAGCGCTCCCCGCGTCTGAGCATGTCTTTTATCCGCAACGACCAGACGGCTCCGGTTAATCGGCGGTGCACCACCGATGGAGTCCTCGCCCACCGTAAGTCGATTCTCATCGCAACGGGCATGCCCACCGTAGTCGATTCTCATCGCAACGGCACTCTGGGCTGGTTCGCGATCCGCCGAGACGACACTAACGCCGCACGGGTCCATGCCCGGATGAGATTTCGCCTCGCACGTCTTACCTGCGGCTAAGGTCCCGATCGCCTTCCCTGGTTAGCGGTCTTAGCCACAGCGGGGCTGCACTTGCTCGCACACGTCTTTTTTATCCATGCTACGTCCTTCCTAGCACGGTGATCCGGAGCAATGCACCACCAACGGAGTCCTGCCCATCGTAAGCCGATTCTCATCGCAACGGGCACTCCTAGCGCTTGGTTCGCATTCGCCGAGGTGACACTAACGATATCGGGAACGCATGCGGAAAAATTATGTCTTGTACGGTAGGTCGTTTTATGCGTGTTTTCCAAAACTCGCTTTGCTCTTCTTAGAGCCTTTTCTTGCTCTCTTTTTCCCCTTTCTGGCTTGTTTCTTGTTTGTCTTCTGCAGGAAGTACAGGAACGGGGAACGTCAGACTCCGGTGATGGTCGCGGCGAGGTTCCAGGCCTCCCTATCAAAACCGATGTCTGCTCCCTCTCTTTCCGGGTTTGTTCGCGATGCCTGTGGATCGATTCACTTCGCCACAGATGATTTCTTGCCTTTGCCCGTGCATCGACCTTCACAGTTCGGCTAAGTCAAGGTAGTGCGCCACAACGGAGTCCTGCCTACCGTAAGCCGATTCTCATCGCAACGGGCATGCCCACCGTAAGCCGATTCTCATCGCAACGGGCACTCCAAGCGTCGGTTCTGCACTTGCCAAAACAACGCTAACACTGCCGCAAGAAATACGCCATGGGTAACGTTGATTTCACACGCTCTTGCGGCTCGACCGCAACGGGTTGTGATTCACCTCGCCGGGCAGCTCTTCGCCGGGCGCGATTCGTCCCCGCGACGAGCTCAGGCTCGGGGCCGGATCACCGCGCACCGTAGCTCTTCGCCCGGAGCGCTGGCTCTCACCGGTGCGTCTTCGCCTGGTCGCACTTTCTGGTTCCTTTAACGAGCTCCGTGCTCGGGGACTAGATCTCCTTGGTTCCTTTGGCGAGCTCTACGCTCGGGGACTGGGTCATCTTCCCCCTCGTATGCATTGTCTGCTCCTAACACACGATCTACGTCTGGGGGCACATTACCTTCGCTCCTGAGTGCGACATTCGCTCGAGAGCGCAATCTCTATTTTCTCTAGCAAGCTCTAGCCCGAGAGGTGATTCCCCTATCTAGGCATCTGAATGCCTGGATGCAGCAGCACGAGTCCGTCTCGCGACTTGCTATGTTCATTCTCCTGAAAGATCTGATCTTACCGTATGCGGTGGTACGCTCTTCACTACTAAGAATCCAATCCCTCCTTGATGACATTCAGCCTCAAGGAGATGATTCACCTCACTTCTTCCGATTTCTGTATCGAGGGCTGGGTACTCTGCTCGGACAGATGTCGTTCCCTGTTCGACACAACAGAGTTGCTAGGCGTCGGGCGGGTTTGTTCGGTCCCGAACAAGTATTGTTCGGTTGAACCATAACCTGTTTGGTCGCCTGTTGCACGTCTTTGTAGCACGAAAAATACCCTCTTCGTAACTTAGAGTCTCAAGAGGAAGACCCCACTCTAGTGAGTCCTTCCACTTGAGTCTCGGGGGCTAGCTGTTGGGGATAAAATCACGGCCCATTGCCATGGCCCACTCCCTGACGGCCCATTCGAACAGCCTACCAGGGCCCAGCTCCCTGGAAGGTTCTATCAGGCCCATATGCATCCTGCCGAACAGCTTCCTGGCTGGCACGGTGCGTAGTGGCCTAGGATTGGTGTTTAAGTCCGACTCGAACAGAGCTCTGCACGGCTACGTGAAGACCCGGACGTTGGCTTCCCGGATTGGAATAGAAGTCGTGATCCCCAATAATTGGAGTATGTCTTATCTATCTCGGGATGTATTTGGCATGTCGAGTTCGTTACGATCTCGTAGTTAGCCCGGCCCGATTATCCCTTGATAGGTCGGTTTTGCTCTGCACTATATAAACCAAGCCCCTACGGCGTGTAGAGGCCACGAGTTTACGCATCTGGCGTCTCATAGGCACGAGGTCTTTGCATAATACTTCCTGTACACCCATATTCTCGCCGAGACTTGTTCATCTCGCCGAGCCACCTCTTGTATTCATCTGTGATATATAAGAAAGGCTGGACGTAGGGCTGTTATCTCTCCTGAGAGGCCTGAACCAGGATAAAAACCCTATCTCCCTATTCGCTGTTGTTCGTCTTGTTCGGCGTGTCTCCTATCTCCCTCTTGAAGAACCTTAGTTGACTTGGGATCGATATCTCAACCGTCGACAACAGGGTTGATTGGGCTTGAAGAGCTTCTTTGGTTGCTGTTTTTGCAATCAACAAGTGCTCCTGCATCACACCTGGCTGTTCCTGTTGGGCTTGAAGGGCTTCTTGGGCTGCTAGTTTTGCAATCAGTAGGTTCTGGACTGACACTCCTAGTAGGGCTTGAACATGCAGAAGAAATATTGGCGTGATCTGGGCTGCCAAGAGAGCTGGGTTCCCCTTGCTTTGTCCCTGGGCTGCTACTTGGTGATTTCTGACTTGCCGCAAGCCTCTCTTTATTTGCTTTGACTACCGACTGTCAAATTTCATCGGTCACTCGCACCCCAACTTCTTCGGTCTCCTCAATCCCTTTTTCAGCAACAATGGAGATGGGTGGAGCAGCCTGGAGGCTAATGTCGCTCGTTTGGTGGACAGGAGCTTGAGATAACAACTGACAAACATCTGCAACTAGCGCACCAACCCGACTGTTATACAAAGTTTCCATGTCTTTTAGCCATAGCTTGTGGTGGTTATCAACCAAGTCTTGTACTGTCTTCTGGATCTGCATCGCAAATTTTATAAGACAAATACATAAAAAAGCACAGTCTAAAAGGATCATTTTTTCAGGAACACAACCGAAAAAAGGAAAAACCACGCAAACAATGGAGAGGTTGTCATGTGGGTTTAAAGTATGGTGGAAACCTGTCATATAGGGAAACACAAAGATAAATGGTGTACCTCTGGGGCTTGATTGCTTGACTGTGAAAGCCGCACCCACTCCTCAAAGGAGACAGATTGTGTAGCACCCATAGCACCCGCATTGCCGCTTGATTGGCCATTAAAGTAAGGTGTGCTAGAAGGGCTACGAAACTAGAAAAACAAGAAAACAAAAAAAGAAAAGTAATAAGAAAAGAGTCAGTGGGTTAGTGTTTTCACACCAAGTTATAAAAAAAATCACAAGAAAAAGACGTACAGGTCGTTGCCCAAAGACAACATTGTTCAAACTAAGCCTGTTCCTGTCGACCATCATTGCAAACTCGTAGTCTGCATCTGAAAAGTAGCATAACCTTGGGGTTGAGTAGTTGAGTGCTATCTTGTTGATTGGGCCAACAGGGAGCTCCAAATTATCTACATAAGCAATCTATAGGCCAAGAAAAAAAAAACATTGCATTTTGTGAGTAAACTTGTGAAACTTGTATGTTGTAATATTGAGACTTGACAGTAAACTTGTGAAACTTGTGTGTTATACTGTTAAAACTTGATTGCAAACTTGTGAACTTGTATGTTGTACTATTGAAACTTGAGAATGAGTTATAATAACTTATGAAACTTGGTAGTTATATGTGTGAAACTTGGTGTTACACTAATGAAACTTGGCATGAAAACTGTTGAAACCTAGTAATTAACTGGCAAAACTTGACATGTATACTTACAGCCAATATGTGCAAGCAGCCGCCAACGTAATAATTCTTGGCACTAGCCTCTGGTTTCATCTTCTGGAACTTGGTGACTTCACTCATCAAAACACTCAACATGTGCCCCGCCCAATCATACTCACTGAGTGAAGCTACATCACGGAGGCTGTGGAGATAATCCAAGTCAACATTATTCTGACTAGATGGACAAAGAATTGATGCAATTGCCACGAGCATGAAAGACCTCATGAAAACCTCCTCATCATTGTTGTTCTTGGCCTTCTCTAGCACAAGCGGTATTGGAGCACGCTTGTCCTCATTCCTATTATCTTGTAAGCCTCCCTAAGCTCTGCAATGTCATCTGGATCCCCAGAGTGCACAACGGGTCTCTGTCCAGATGGGATCCCTAGTATGTTTTGCACAATGGCACTGTCAAAACAATTTTTCATGCTTTTTTATCGAAACTCACACAACACTGGATCAATCCGACCCATTATCCACTCTAGCAGGTGCCCGGGTAGGTTTAGTGGCTGGACTCGAAGCAAGGGTTCAAATCCTTGCTTGACAATGAACCCAGGTTGCACCTCATTCACACTTGCCGCAAAGGCGTGCATCCGTTTCGAGCTGAAACGAGACTTCAGGTAACACTTGTGTCCATTTGACCTGCTGTCGACGGTTGAGATAACGATCTCAAGTCGCTAAGGTTCTTTAGAAATAAGATAGGAGACACGCCGAACAACCACGAACAACAACGAGCAGAGATGTGGGTTTTATCCCGATTCAGCCCTCTCGAGAGATAATAGCCCTCACGCCCAAATTTCTTATATATCGAGAGATGAATACAAGAGATGGCTTGGCGAGATTTAACAAGTCTCGGTGAGATTATGGGTGTACAAGGAGCAATGTGCTATGATCGGTGTCTACCAGATGCTAAAAGCCGATCAAGTCGTAAACTCGTCCCACTACACGTCAGTAGGGGCCTTGTTTATATAGTGCGAGCAAACCGACCTCTTGAGGGAATATCGGCCGGGCTAACTACGAGATCAGAATTAACTTCGGTACATGCCGATATGTCCCGAGGCAGATAAGGCATACTCCTAGTCTTGGGGATCACGACTCCTACTCCAATCCCGAAAACCAACGTCCGGGTCTTCACGTAGCCGTGCAGAACTCTTGTGCGAGACGGACTCAAACACGATTCCTTGGCCGTTACGCATCAGCCCTGCCAGGAGGCTGTTCAGCAGGATGCATATGGGCCAGATAGAACCTTCCAGGGAGCTAGGCCTTGGTAGGCTGTTCGACTAGGTCGTCAGGGAGTGGGCCATGGCAATGGGCCGTGATTTTATCCCCGACAGCTAGCCCCCGAGACTCAAGTGGAAGGACTCACTAGAGTGGGGTCTTCCTCTTGAGACTCCAAGTCACGAAGAGGGAAATTTTGCTGCTACAAAGACATGTAACAATCGACCGAACAGGACTTGTTCGGGACCGAAACAAACTGATCAAGACCGAAAGCAACTCCGTTTGTAATCGAACAGGAATCACATCCGCCGAAAGCAGCACTCACCTTCAACGCGACGCCGAAAAAGTAACCGTTAGCGTAACTCAACGGTAACTTCATCGTCATTGCTTGCAATGAAAACAAAGCGACCGCTTTTACCTAGCCATTCTGAAGAAACTAGCCGCTTTGTGGCAAACCGTTGCAGAGCAAGCGCATATGGGACTATAAAGCTCCCAAGCCCTAATTCCAACCAAGACTCAACACCGAGCACCCAAACTCCATCGCTAAACTCGCTCGTCCAACTCGGGAACCGCTATGGCTAAGTTCGTTAGCTCTAGCGCATCCGAGGAGGACTTGAGAGTTTGGGAGGAAGAGGGCACATCGACACCGTAGCCGGAGGTCGCCGGGAGGAGATAACTCCGAGCCGCCGAGGAGAGTTCGCTCGACTTGAACGATTCGCATTGTTCGGGTTGAGGTCTCCCGAGAGCGACTTCGTTGAGGCCTTCTTGAACATTAGCGGATTGGAGGTGGCGAATCTCAATCCGAACAGCATCCTCCAGATGGCCGTCTTCGCACACCTGTGCGAGAGCTATCTGGGCATTGATCCGCCGGTGGGGCTGTTTCTCCATTACTATACGGTAACGAGGAGTAGCTCCGCCGCTTAGGCGCTGGGGTGCTACTACCTCAAGTTCCGGGCCACTGCCGACGACGCGCCGTACCCCCGTCCGCTGCTGCTTGACTCAATGGGCGCGTGGTGGACGAGGTGGTTCTACACCCGGCGGAGCGACGACAAGAAGCTCATCTTCACCGGAAGGCGCCGTGAAGGAACACCGATGCCTCGGCCGGAGATGTCCGCCGAGGATTGGTACTTGACGAGGAAAATCGCCTCCCTCGTGAGCCTTGGGCTCACGGGCGGAGATCATCCGACTTCACAAATGACGAGATCCGTCATTGCGGAGAAGACCCTATCCCTTCTACAAGATAGAGGGATGGAAAGACATATCCAGGGAGAGCACGGGTAAGTGCCTTTAAGACTCAACCTTTCTTTGATGCTTCTTCCGAATGTAAATCGATAGGACTTCTGCCGGACGAGAAAAACCTCACCGACGCATGGGTGACCGAGCGGTCGACGCCATGCTGAAGGCAGCCAAGAAGGACGGCGAGGTCACCGGCGAGGTGGCCTATACCTGTCCGCGGAACGTGCTTGTCCGCACAGCCGAGGTATGTTGCCCGAACCCTCGTCCGTGTAGCTGGATTCGCACTGTCGTAAATGCTAACATTCCCATTCCGAACACACAGGAGGACTAGCTGATCCTTGGAGGGATCGTGGAGGAACTCTCTGGGTTGGAGAAGGAGAAAGCGAAGAAGGGAAAGGCCAAGGTGGCCACAAAGCCCAAGGCGGCGGCCGAGCCAACGCGGAGCTCGCCCGGCCACTGGCCGCCGCCTACCCTCGAAGAAGCTTGTCGCAACGGAGCGCTGCCGAGCAAACCAGAGCTACAAGGCCAACCAAGCGGAAACGACCAAGCCTCCTCCTCGCCGAGCAAAGCGACGAAGAGGTAAAGACACCGACCTCCGCTTAAGCGACACGCCAGCAGCTCACCCGGGCGCTGGCACGGCCGCATCAGTCGCCGAACGAGAAGGCTCGAGGAGGAAGTCGCGCAAGGAGAAGCTTCTTCTTGCTGCGAGAGAAGGCCACCAAAGGCGGGGCCGAGCTCATCGCCACGAGCGTCCGGGGCCGAGACGAACAAGGCGTCAAGGAGCCCCCGAGAAAGAGGCGGAAGGTTTTGACGAAGAAGATCAAGATCAAGCCCTCCACGGCAGGTATGTTGTAATGAAACTTTCGTCTTTTATAATTTTCCTAACCGCACCAGGCTCAACCGTTCCCTTTTTCATCAGCTGCCCAAAAGGAGATTGCCACGACGACGCCGACGAGGCGATCGAAGCGACCTCTCCGCCCGAGCACCGCACGTGCGTCGCGGGCAAGATGGTTGGCCACCTCAAGGACAAGCCGGCAACAGGAGCTCGCTCCGCTAAGTTCCGGCGACCAACTCGATCTTGTTGAAGGGCGCAGTGGAGCGGCCGAAGCGGAAGAAGCGGCGGCGGCAGACGGATAAGCGGGCCAAAGCGTTATTTCGCAAGCTGCCCGAGGTGAGACCGGCGAGTCTCCCACCGCACTTCGTCAGGGCGGCTCGTCCTCGAGGCGACGGAGGCGATCGCGGCGGCGGTAGCCCGCCGCCAAGGAGCAAGAAAACCCACGGCGGGCGCACGAGTTGCCCCGCTGAAACTCCGTGTCGCCCGCTGGAGCGGCTCCGACCTTGCCCGAGGGTGATCGGGCAGAAGAAGAAGAGGGGCAGGAGCGCGAGGGAGAAAGTTCTTCGCCCGCCCCTCCTGCTCCTGGGCAAAAGCGCTCCGGCAAGAAGAAGGAGCAAAAAAGACGGCGACGAGGCGACGCGCTTGTCTCATCCTCAAGACGAGCGAGGCTTCGTGACGCATGGTCTCGAAGATCGCTTACGCCGGGGACTGAAGCGCCGACTCGGCAAGGTAAGTTCTAAAACCAACCTGGTCCAGTCGAGCAACATCAGAGCGAAGTGGTTAACTTGTCTTCTCTCTCAGGTCTTGAAAGATACCATGGAGGAGCTCGAGAATGGAGTCACCGTTGAACGGAGCGCCGTTCTGGCGGGTTTTCGGGAGCAACTCCGAATGAGGGGGCTCGAAGGGGAGCCCTCCACGCCAGCCAAGAGCCAGAGCAAGTGGGCGGCGAAAATAAAGAAGCTCAAGGCTCGGTTAACCGAGGAGAGACAATCCTCGGGGGCTCTTCGGGAAGAGGCCGAGGAGCTTCGCGCTCAGGCCGCGAGGGCGAGCGTCGCGGAGAGAGACTTGTTGAAACTGAATACGAGCAGGAAAAAATGCTTAAGATTGCGGAGCCAAGTATTCGCAAAGCCAGGCAGCCATCAAGTGTTACCAGAGAGGGTAGTCTTGAAAAGACAGAGGTGTGAAAAGGCCTCAGAGGACCGTGAAAATTTCACTATAAATGGATTGAACTTTACATGTAGCCCGACAGACTTGGACGAACAAAGGCGCGAAGTTTAACAAAAGCGCCGGCTAAGCAAACATGTAAAGACCTACACAAAGAACTTACGAACCGGTCGATGTTCCAAGTGCTTGGTCGGCTCTCCCGGCCCTCCATTGCTGACAAACAATTTCCGGCGAAAGCAAGAGAAACGATCGTGAACGGGCCCTCCCAACGGGAGTTAGCTTGTTGGCATTGGATGTGTTCTCAACACGGCGCAGAACGAGGTCGCCCGCTTGTAAAGCCCTTGGTCGAACCGACGGCGGCGTGCGTTTGCGAAGATCTTGCCGGTAGCGCGCCATTCGACTTGTGCCCGGCCGCGTGTGCCTTCGATTAGGTCGAGATCGAGTAAGCGCTTTGCTCGCCGTCAACCGTTGACCGAGCTCGTCGCGAGGCGAACCGAGTACTATTTCGCGGCAAGATGGCTTCGCACCGTAGACCAATTGGAAAGGTTTTTCGATGGCCGCCTACCGTCAGAAAGCGAATCGCCAGAGGACGGAAGGAACTTCGCTGACCTAGGTTTTGTTGTGCTTTCGCGAGTGCCGCGAACATGCGCAGCTTTGATACCTGACGATCTGTCTGTTAGCTCGCCGATCGCTTCCATTGATCTCGTGGATGTGCCACGAGGCGGCGAACTTTGGTGCCCAAATGCTCGCAGATTCTGGAATAGCTCGCCGGAACTGGGTACCGTTATCGATGATCGGCTTATGGGGAATCCCAAAGCGCGTGACCACATTGCTTTTGAAAAAGCGAACAGCCGTTTTGGCGTGAAGAGACGACACAGGCTCTGCATCAATCCACTTTGTAAAGGTGTCGATGGCGACGAGCAAGTGTGTGTAGCCCTTGTACCCCTTAGGAACGGGCGAGCGCATCCGCACCCCATGTGGAGAAAGGCCAAGATGGGGGGATCGTTTGGAGCTCTTGGACGGGCTTATGTGCCTTCCGGGCGTGAAATAGGCAAGCCTTGCACTTTGTCACGATGTCCCGGGCATCTTGTAACGCTGTAGGCCAGTAATAGCCCATGCGAAACACTTTGCCGACCAGAGTTCTGAAGGAGGCGTGGTTGCCGCAGACACCCTCGTGTATGTCCCTAAGAAGGAACACACCCTCCTGTTGAGAGATGCACTTGGAAAGGACTCCTAGAGCACCTCGACGGTAAAGGATGCCGTCCATAAGCTTGTATGGAACAGCACGCCTTATAAGCCGGGAACGCTTGGTTTCGTCTTCGGGCAGTGTCCCATCTGCAAGGTACCGGACAAATGGCGTTGTACAGTCTGCAGCCTGCTCGATGACGGAGACAGCACCACCTGTCTCTATTGTCTCGTCTGGAGACGTGATAGAGGGCTTGTGAAGGTGCTCGACGAGCACCCCTGCCTGAGCAGGTTCGCGTGAGGATCCGAACTCGGACAGTTGGTCGGCCAAGAAGTTGTCCTTCTTGGGCACGAAGAGCACCTCGAAAAATCGAAAGTGCCGCTCCAACTTCCTCACCTCAACCAGGTATCGCCCCATTGGTTTATCTGGTTGATGACCAGCTGTGAATCTCCCTTCACAGTTAGTCGTTGGACACCGAGCGACTTGCACTCTCTTAGTCCCGCGATGAGGGCTTCGTACTCCGCAGCGTTGTTAGTCGCCGCAAAGTGTAGTTGGATAGAATACTGGAGTTGCTCTCCTTGAGGGGAGATGAGAACAAAACCAGCCCCTGAGTTTCCAGTGCGCGAGCCGTCAAAAACATGGTCTAAGGGGGGTCATCAGGTTGCTCGGGAGCGTCCTGAGATTTAGGCGGACAGGCCTATTCGGCGACAAAGTCAGCCAAGACCTAGGACTTAATAGCGATTCGGGCAAAGAAATGTAATATCAAATTCGCCGCCCATTGCCCATTTAGCTATACGTCCACCACCTTCCTTGTTCCTTAGGATTTCTCCAAGAGGAACTTGGTCAGACCAGATTTGGTGCTTTCGAAATAATGGCGAAGTTTCCTGGAGGACATGAGCAAGGCGTAGAGCAGCTTCTAGACCTTAGGGTAACGCTCCTTTGATCCATGAAGTACCTCGCTCACGTAATAGATTGGCCGTTGGATGCCTTCCCTTTCCACCGTCAAGACCGCGCTCACCGCTTGAGGCATACTGACCAAGATAGAGTAAGAGCCGTCGGCCGATCGCGGGTGGTCAAGACAGTGGGTTGGACAGTATTGCTTTAGATCTTGGAAAGATCGATCAGTTTCCTTTGTCCACTCGAAACCATTGTGCTTGCGCAGGGTCTTAAAGAATGGCAGCCCGCGTTCGCCCTGATGGAAAATAAACCTGCTTAAGGTAGCCATCCATCCGATGAGGCTCCGAACTTCCTTGACGATAGTTGGAGCCTGCATGTTTTCAATGGCCTCGATTTTTTCGGGGTTGGCAGATATGCCTTGCGAACCAATTACATAACCGAGCAACATTCCAGATCGAACACCAAAGGTACACTTCTCTGGATTTAACTTTATTCGATGCCTGTTGAGATTTCGAAAGTCTCGGTCGTCTTTTACATGATCCGAGTATACTTGTTTTTACAACTATGTCATCGACATAAACCTCCGTGTTTCTTCCGCTACTGCTCGGGAAAGTCTTCTCCATTAAGCGCTGGAACGTGGCACCAGCATTGCGCAGACCGAAAGACATGGTCATATAGCAGAAAGTGCCGAAGGGGGTGATGAAGGCAGTCTTCTCTTCATCCTAGGAGGAGATGCTTATTTGGTGATAACACGAGTAAGCATCCAAGAAACTCAAGAGCTGGGCATCCGCAGTCGCGTCGACCAACTGGTCTATGCGAGGCAGCGGAAAATTGTCCTTAGGACAAGCAGCGTTCAGATCTGTGTGATCGACACACATCCTCCACTTGCCGCCTTTCTTCTTTACAATGACAGGGTTGGCCAGCCACTTGGTGTGATCATCCTCGCGGATGAAACCAAAGAATGAAAGCACCTACCAAGCGATCCTTGATGACCCCCTGTTTGAAGTCCGAAAAGCGACGAAGCTTCTGGCGAACAGGCTTTTTGTCCGACCGGACGGCCAGTTTGTGCTCGATAACCTCCCTTGGGACTCCGGGCATGTCAAATGGCTCCCAGGCAAACACATCTGCATTAGCTCGGAGGAAGGCAATGAGCTCGCTTTCCTATTTGGGGTCCAGATTGGCCCCCAGGTGAACTGTCTTGGATGAATCATCCACAGACAGCGGAACTTTCTTGGTCTCTCCTCCTGGCTGAAGGGAGACTCTAGGGCGTGCAGACTTAGTCTGCGGAGCTTCGGGGCCTCGAGGTAGAAGCTGGTCGACCAGGGCGAGGGACTGCTCGTCGCAATCAAGGGCGGCCTTATAGTTGCCCTTGACCGTGATCACACCGTTGGGACCCGGTATTTTCACGCAATGATATCCGTGATGAGACACGGCCATGAACTTGCCAAGAGATGGCCAGCCCAGGATAGCATTGTATGCGGATGGGAAGTCAACCACATCGAATGTGATCAACTATGTCCGGAAGTTGCTTGGACTGCCGAAGGTAACGGGTAGAACGATCTGTCCCAACGGCTGAACAGCTTCTCCGGGAACAATGCCGTAGAAGGGCATCGCGACCTCTTTATGTTTGGAGCGAGGAATTTGCATCTCGTCCAAGACCTTAGCGAGAGTAAGTCCAAAGCGCCTCGCCGCCTCTCTGAGTACACGGCCAACTCTCGCTGTCGATGGTCGGAGCAACCACCAGTGGAAGCCTCTGTGGCTTGGTCATCCCAGTGGGGCAATCCTCCTGAGAGAAGGAGATGGAAACCTCGGTCCACTTCATCGATTCGGCCGAGGCTTGCCCTTTTCAACGTTAGGACATCCCGCGGCTTCCTTGAGGCTGCGTCGAGAGGTATAAGCCGAGGAGCCGCCGAAGATAACGGCGATATGGTTCACGGGCTCTTGATACTCGTCGTCGTCCCGATCACCATCATCGGTTTGGCACCCGGTCTTACCGGCTTCACCTTTTTCGGGCAGGGTGGGCACTGGGCCCTTGCCGTTGTAGAAATCCTCGAGCTTCGTAGCTCAGGTCCTACAGTGGCGCGTATCATGCCCGTGATGCTGGTGGAATTTGCAATATCGGTCATTAAGACCTTTTTTGGCTTGGTTGCCTCCCTGGGCGGGACTTCTTGCCCTTATAGTTATTGTTGGGCTTTTTCTGCCTATCTTTGGGAGGAGGTGTGCGATCTATACCGGCGACAGTGTTGTTCGCATCACCCTTCTTTTTCTTCTGGGACTTCTTGTCACCAGGATTGTTGCTGCTCTTCTTCTTTTCCTCTACACCAGTCAAGGCGGCTCGCCTTATCGAACGCCTTCTTATACTGAACGCGTTCTGCCGCATTAGCATAGCTATCAGCCGCCTTGAACAGGTCGTTGGCGGTCCAGGTCTCATTGATTTCGAGATCCTGGGTGAACCGCTCGTCGCGGACTCCGTTTTTAAAGGCGCGGACAACAGATTCGTCCGAGATGTTTAGGATTGTGTTGCGGATCTTGATGAAACGCTTCACAAAGTTGCGGAGGGTCTCCCCGTTCATCTGGATCATCTGATGCAGATCATCCTCTTTACCCAGACGCACGTAATGTGCCTCCGAAATTAGCAATCGAGCGCCACAAAGTTGGTTCCAAGAAGAGATGGAACCTTCCTGGCGATTGAACGACCCACGTCCGAAAGCAAAGACCTCAAGGACGATCGGAGGTAATTAGCCATGACAAGCTCGTCACCCCCGGCCGCCATGATGGCCGTAGCGTAGATGGAAAGGAACTCCTCTGGATTTTGGGTCCCGTTGTACCTCTCCATGTGTCCGGGCTTGAACTTCGAGAGCCACCGAACAGAGCGAAGCTCGTCGGAAAAAGCCCTGCAGCCCAAGGCATAAGACCGGCCACCTTCCCCTGCAGAACCTAGCCTCGAGAAGACATTGGCCCTGTTGGTCGGGGGAACTCTTGCTGAGCGGGAGGTCTCTGCTTGGAGTAATTCTCTCCGTGATAAGCCCCCACACTCCTTCCTCGTGGTTGCGACAACGCGCTCCTCGCGAGGGGATCGTCCGTGATCGTCGCGCGCACGTTTGCCATGTGGTCGCGATGACTACGGGGACTTGGCGAGCGGCGGCGACCACGGGCAGCTTGCTCGTGGATAGTGGTCCTTCGACGGTGACGGCGGTCACGCGATCGATCGGATCGCTCACTGTCCGAATCTACCCGGACAGGCTCACCGCGCTGCCCGGATAATGCCTCACTTATAGACTTAAGGCTCTCGGCCAATTTCTCAAGGTGAGTAGCCACTTCATCGCCCACGAGGACGAGATTGTCCTGTTGAGCGGATCTGATTACGGTTGCCAGGGCCTGGAGCTGTTCCCGGCTCTGCTCAATTGGTCCTGGGATCTCGGCATCCGCGTCTTGCCCGATTGAGTCTGGGCACGCGGATTCCACCCGGCAGTGAACTTCTACCGGGTCTTGGCGTGGGTCTTGAGGCGGATCGCGTCGCCGACGCTTCTACCGATCGCGGATCTGCGCCAAAGTTTGGTCGATGGATTCGCCGAAAGTCGGGCGAACAATGTCTTGCTCATGAAAGCGGTTAGTGCGGCTCCATCCGGGTGCCAAGCGGAATTGACTCGCCGATCTCTTCGCCATCAGGACCCGTGCGGCAGATCCCCGAGGTCCCTACACCACCATATTGACGACGCGGTGGCGTGCGCTAGATTTGTCATCGCCAGGTCACCACAGAAGAATCGACCGACATAGCCCCGAACCGATAGATCTAAACCGCGAAAGATCGCTCGGTTCCAGATTCATCGTCAATGACGGAGCTCGACCGAGATCATCTCCGGCGTATCCAGAGACCTCTCTCTGATACGACATCGATCTAGAACGATAAGATCGATTCGAGCCGGCGAGGAAGAAACATCCCGCCGCCCGAGTCGTAGTCCTCGGGAGAATCTTCTTATCGCCGATAGAGTTCGACATGCTCGACCACGTATCCCCACCTGACGGCGCTAATCGTCGACGGTTGAGATAACGATCTCAAGTCGCTAAGATTCTTTAGAAATAAGATAGGAGACACGCTGAACAACCACGAACAACAACGAACAGGAGACATGGGTTTTTATTCTGGTTCAGGCCTCTCGGGAGAGATAATAGCCCTACGTCCAGCCTTTCTTATATATCAGAGATGAATACAAGAGATGGCTCGGCGAGACGAGCAAGTCTCGACGAGATTATGGGTGTACAAGGAGCAATGTGCTATGATCAGGTGTCTACCAGATGCTAAAAGCCAGATCCAAGTCGTAAAACTCGTCCCTCTACACGCTGTAGGGGCCTTGTTTATATAGTGCAGAGCAAACCGACCTACCGAGGGAATATCGGGCCGGTCTAACTACGAGATCGTAATGAACTCGGTACATGCCAAATATGTCCCGAGGCAGATAAGGCACACTCCTAGTCTTGGGGATCACGACTCCTACTCCAATCCAGGAAACCAACGTCCGGGTCTTCACGTAGCCGTGCAGAACTCTTGTTCGAGACGGACTCAAACACGATTTCTTGGCCGTTCAAGACAGACGCCTCGCGGAAAGGTCGTTTCGGCAGATGCATATGGGTCAGATAGAACCTTCCAGGGAGCTGGGCCCTGGTAGGCTGTTCGACTGAGCCGTCAGGGAGTGGGCCATGGCAATGGGCCGTGATTTTATCCCCGACACCTGCTGGTTGAAAAACACATATGGGAAGAATTTTAAAAAAAAGGGAAATGCATAACGGCTATGATGAAACAAACCCTAGCTTTCAATTTGGAGAAACTTATAAAACCTTAATCCATAACATACATTGCAGTCCACCCACACCCCCCATGCATGCATACATACCTCATTTTTTTTTAGAAAAAAATAGCTAGAACAGTAGACACCGTAAAAACTAGAAAGTGAATTTGAATGTACAAACAAGCAGATAGAGGGATAAGGTGGGCGATGAAAACTACCTCAATCAGCAGAAAATTGCTCGTCTGTATATGCCCGATGCGGTCGAAAATCCGGTCGCCAGCGCCTACGTTGTCACCACCACCGAGATACCTAGAAATGGACGCAATTACCGTGTCAAAAAAAAACGGAGACGAATGCGGGATCTGGGGGAGACGAGGGGGAGGAGACGGGAACGGCGGAGAAGCATGCGGCGATGGCGCTAGCGGATGAGGCCGCCTCGTCGGCGGCAGATGAGGTGAGGACAGCCGTGGTGACATGCTGCACCTACTTGCGGGGGGAAAGCGGGGGAGGCGGGAAAAATGGGGAACGAGTAGCGGGAGAAAAGGAATCGAGGACGGAAGGGGTGGCACACCTCACGGTGGTGGAATCCGGTCGTCGCCGTCGCTGTCTCTGGCGTCGCGGTCTCCGACGTCGCCGTCGACCTAGATCAACCGCCGCGGGATGTGGCTTTCTCCGCACCTATGGGATATGGCTGGGCTGCGGGATACTGGAGCAACCTCTGCGGGATGTGGCCGGGCTGGGCGCGCGGATTAAATCGGGCTAGGCGCGTCGGTAAAGCTGGGCTGCCCAGCGCACAAGCAGGCCTAGATACAAAACGCGTCCGACACGTCCAGACGTTCGGATGGAAGCCTTTCCGAACAATCGATTTTTCCAGCCGCCAGAGCGCCCCTAGCACCTTGCGATGCTAGTGGGCCCTGAGTGGCTGGGCCCGGCTGGCACCACCCAAATCACCAATTCCAGAGCCGAGGATAGAAACAGCAGCAGGGGCAGCCAGCACGAGGAAGACAACCTAAGCGGCTGCCTGCCTGAACTGGTAACGTCTCTCCTCTCCCTCCGTCTCACATCACACCTCCTCCGATCCGTTCATCTGATCGATCCTCTTCCTCGTTGCGGCTGCACAATCGGGAGTAGGGAGCGGCGGCCGGAGCCGGAGGAGCGGGGCGAGATGGGGCGACCGCCGAGCAGCGGGGGCCCGGCGTTCCGGTTCACGCCGGCGGAGGTGGCGGAGATGGAGGCGCGTCTGCAGCAGCTCAACAACGCCACCCCGAACCGCAGCGTCATCCAAGCGCTCGCCGACAAGTTCACCAACTCCGCCGACCGCGCCGGCAAGGCCGCCGTCCAGTACAAGCAGGTAGGGTTTCTGTCCCTCCTTCCCATTCTTCCCCCCTTCGCGCCTGACCCTGATTCCTTCCTGGGGGGCATTGGAAGGACCCCTCTGACTCCGATCTGGGCTGGATTGTGGTTGGGCGCAGGTGTGGAATTGGTTTCAGAACCGGAGGTACTCGCAGCGGTCCAGGACCGCCAGGGGCCCGCCCGCGCCGCAGGGGAAGATGCTGCCAGCAGGGGCAGATGAGCAGCACGCAGCCTCCTTCAGGACTCAGTCATCTCCCTCTGCGCGGTCTGGCTCCACCTCAGGTGCTTGCTGTGGTCTGATAACTCGACATTACCTTGTGCTGTTTGTTTCCAAAGCATGTATTTCTGCCTATTAGTTAGGACTGCAGTGATGAAACGCTTTACTTAGTGCTAAATCTTTGTGCGAGTCTTGTGCTCCTTGTGTTGGTGTAGCGTACCTCTCTCAATGTCAACAGATGGTGCATGGGTGCTGAAAGATAATGCATTACGTCGAAGGGTTCCTTGCAATTCGTGCAAAATCGGCAGTTCGAATTAATTTTGGCGGCTCTTTTTAGCGCCGCATAAGTAAGTATCTTGTGGGGCCCTGAAAAGTTGGAATCTCAGTTGTTGACGCTTGTAGGGACATACCGCGGGCCACGCAAATGGCGTGCCCATGCCTGTCCTTCACAACTTCAGGGTATTCCATTATGCAGGTGTTATGTTATTTGGAATTTATAAGTTTTCCAACTGTCAAGCTGTGCATCACGACCATTATTTATCATGATTTTCACCCTCTGATTATTTTTGTGCTGTTCAAAATCAGGGAAAAATTCTTTGGAGGGTGGCCAGGTTGAGTTTGAAGCTAAGTCAGCTAGAGATGGGGCATGGTATGCAGATATACATATCTAATCCGTCCACCTTTGCGTCTTTGGATTGTTGTGTACCGGTATGTCTTGCGTGCATGTGCTCCCCGGCAGGGGGGGGGGGGGCTTCCAAGTGTTGATATAATGAACAGTGCTTGCTAGCCTACAAAATGCCGAGCTGTCAACTTATCGGTGCAAAGATTCAATATTTTTATAATATTATGTTTTCTACTAAAAAAACTGTCTTGTAGTGAGTGATGAATGCTGAGGCCTACTAATCCTAGCCATCACTTCATTATCCAACAATTCGTAATCGTACAGATGCTTTTCGTTTATTTACACTGCTTTCTTATTTTAGTGCATTATATTTTGGGAAGATTTCAATTAGCAAAAATGTTTTCTGTTAATTTGCTTTGCTTTGTTATTTTATTGTGTTTGTATTATAGAAAGTTCTCAATGGCACTCACGAAAAAAAGGTCAAGAGCCAAGGGTATATCGGCATGACACAGCAAGCATGAAAACATAACTAATCTTATGCAACTTTGCTAATCCCAACCATCGCTTCGTTATCCAACAATCCGTAATCGCACAGATGCTTTCTATTTATTTACACTGCTTTTTTATTTTAGTGCATTATATTTTGGGAAGATTTCAATTAGCAAAAATGTTTTCTATTAGTTTGCTTTACTTTCTTATTTTATTATGTTTGTATTACAAAAGGTTCTCAACGGCACTCACGAAAAAAAGGTCAGAGCCAAGGGTATATCGGCGTGACATAGTCAAGCATGAAAACGTAGCTAAATTCTTATGCAACTTTGCTAATCCCAGTCATCACTTCATTATCCAACAATCTGGATGCTTTTTGTTTATTTACACTGATTTCTTATTTTAGTGTGTGATATTTTGGGAAGACTTGAATTAGCAAAAATGTTTTCTATTAATTTTCTTTGCTTTCTTATTTTATTGTGTTTGTATTATAGAATGTTCTCAATGGCACTTTGAAAAAAAAAAGGTCAGAACCAAGGGTATATCGATGTGACACAATCAAGCATGAAAGATTAGCTAAATTCTTATGCAACTTGTCTATGGAATAAAAGAATATTACCACATTGTGATCATTGTGTTCCGTTCATGCATTCAACTATGCTTACATACTGGATTGCATCTCCCCTACATACCCTCCACTTCGACTTTTTTTTTTCATGGCTGCCGCTGAAACCTTCATGTGATACAAAAACCATAAGATAGAAAAGCAAACTGAATCAATAGCAAACTTAATTGCTGATCATAAGCTTGCAAAAATACAACAGACTAAAAATAAGGCAGCCTTGATATATGTAAAGTATTTATGATGTATTTACCATTGGATGGAGTGATGGAAAGTAGAGATGAACAGTCAACCCTATCAACACCACTAGACACTTTAATAAAAACAGTCGATTTAGAAGTAGAGGTGCAACACAGTCGAGTAGTCCTACATAATTTTATTTCTATTTGTCCAAAGTTATTAATTTTCTGTAAAAAGACCTTTAACAATTTGTATACATGGTCAAACTTTTTTTTATAGGTACGATGTTGCTGCCTTTCTGAACCATAGGTTGTTTGAAACTGGCGATCCGGTAAGGACCTTAACATTGTTGTTAAATATAAGAAATGTTACTAATATTACTTATACATTTCTGGCAAACTATTTCAAAAGCAGTTGATAAGTGCCAACATTTAAGATATAGATGATTCTGTTTCACATCTACTACTCTGGGATTTCATTCTGGAGGGTGAAATGCTGTGAATTATTCTGTGATAGGCTACGTAAACACTCGTACTGCGAATTATGTTTGTGTTGAAACAGGACACCCAACTTCTCAACTATATTTTGGAGAAGTGTCCACGCAATATCCTTATTTTTTTTCTAATTTCTGCAACATGGTTTTACTACCAAACTATGCTAATCTAATCTGTGTAGCCTAAGTTGCCCCATAGGCACTTCGTGGAGTCGTGAAGTCCTTCCACCATGATTTTGTATAATTCTTTGGCTAGCTGGCAAGCCCAGCTTGGTGGTTCTAGTTGATCAAAATCAGCATCTAGCTGGCGTAATGAAACTGATATGGGCAGGGCCAACAAAGCCTAGGCCATGAACAGTACCGCGTGAACAGTACCTGCGGGTACTGTAGCACACGCCCTGCTGTGATTTGGGTTATATGGTTTTATGACAACTCAAGTCTTTTCTTAAGAGTTCAAGTTGGTTTTTTTTTTAGGGTACAAGTTAGTGATCCCTAAAAGGGAGGGTCATGTATCCTTTATTATGTTCCAAGCAATGAACTGAAAATTGAGATCTAGATCTCATAGGCGGTGGCTCCGATAACAGCCGAAGGTGCTAGCTTCGACAACGGCTTGTCTCGCCCGTGTCAAGGGCCGTATCCCCCTGTTGCGTGCTTGCACGTAACAGGAACTAGGTGTGACGGATGGCTGCCTCTGCAAACTGGACAGTTGTCTTGACAGCAACCTGGAGCAGTCCAGCTGCAAGAGAGGAGGAAGGAAGGATGAGGTGGTGGTGGACGAGAAAGCAGTGGTGGCAGCATGATCGTGAGAGCTGGCAGATGGCTTGTAGGGGCAATGAAGAAAATTGGCCAGCCTTGGTTGGGCCCGTGTGGCCCATATAGGTATGCTAAAAGCCAAAGGAGTGACGGTGGAGGCTGTTGAAGTTTTAATTTCTACCTCACACAGCCACAGGAGATGGATGAAGATAGCGGCGGGGCTGATGGCAGCAAGTTG
The DNA here is from genome assembly GCA_036346415.1 of Raddia guianensis. Taxonomy (NCBI): domain Eukaryota; kingdom Viridiplantae; phylum Streptophyta; class Magnoliopsida; order Poales; family Poaceae; genus Raddia; species Raddia guianensis. Next base: position 41,322,606 of record CM070539.1, read on the forward strand.
GGGGTGTGGGTGGTGTCTAGGCTTCTGGGTGGTGTCTAGGCTTCTGATCACTAGGGCAACGACAGTGGGGTGGAGCAGGTTATTTTCAGCGCACGCCATGCACCTCACTGCCACCAAATTGTACTCGTGCACTGTGAATCCGTCTCCCCAACATTGCTTCTCTATCCCCACGAACAAGTTCCATTGCTCCACCTCCATGCTGCTGCTCCTGATCTTTGATGTCTCTCCCCTTATTGCTAGTTCATCACATAGCCTGGTGCTCGGTGGTTGTTGCCACCTGTTTAGTGCTGAGTGTCTTGGGCAACCATGAGTCTAACAATACTTTGCAAGCCTTGTGTATTTGGCTATCTGCTAGCTTTGAGCTTATATGAAAAACAGGTGATGTATATCTTTTACTATATTTTTTATATGTAAATGAAGTTTCTGTGCCAATATTTTTTTATTTTTAATTTGTGGTGTTGTGTTCATTTTCTAAAATTATTTGTGGGTGTATGTTTTTGTAGTGTTGTGTTTTATCCTTATGTTAGGCACTAGTTCTACCTTTGCAATACTCCAATTTGGCTTGCACTTTTTTTTTTGGCATTTCAGGAAGTACGAGTTCGTTTTTCTGGATTTGGAGCCGAGGAGGATGAATGGATCAATGTTCGTAAATGTGTGCGACAGCGTTCTCTTCCATGTGAAGCTACAGAATGTGTTGCAGTGCTTCCTGGGGACCTCATCCTGTGTTTTCAGGTTTGTCCCTTTACATTTCTTTTCTTTACCTATCCTAGCATGCCACAGCTTGAAAATTTCTGTCTGCATGAACTCCTATGTTTTCTTTGAAATTATTAGAAGGATTGCTTTGTTTTAGCCCTATGCGCATGATTCAATATATGTATCCTATGCTTGACAGGTTATCCAATTTAGTTCTTGAGCTGATCTACATCTAAATGTTATGCTTGTTTGAGTTCTTATTCTGCCTTTTACTTGTCCTGTTACTTACTGTCCTCTAGTGGGTAGCTTGGCCAAATTCCACCTGCCAACATTGTTTGGTCTTCCTAGGTTTCTGATGTATCACTGCAGTGCACGACATACATTGAGTTCACTTCTTGTACCAATGGATGAGTTGGCCCATTCTATGGAAATGTGTTATGAATTTTCCATGTGATAACTGAGATGTGGGTCATGGGCGTAGGCCTGTGGGCCCAGCCAGGATAAATGTTGGTTCAGCTCTTTAGAAGATTAGGAAGTCGAGATTAATTAGGACTTCAGGGATAAATATTGGTTCAACCCTTTCAATATCAACCCTCCGATCAAACCTAATGAATGGCTAAGGTGTATTCTATCAGCAATTTCAATCTTTGTACTTTTGAGATTAATATAGATGAGTTACTTTTTAATGTTGCATTTTTTAGTAATATATTTGAGTTAGGGGTGGGCGTTTATTCTATTGTTTGCTTAATGTTTTATGGTTAAAAGTCCATCAGGACAGCCTTTTGCGGCATTTAACTGGCTTAAACTGTCTCTAGTCACTTATAAATTGAAGAAAAATCTGGAGATTGAATGTGTCTAGGTTACTGCTATTCGAAGTAAGAAATATATTATGAAATTTATGGACTAATGATGGTCCAATTAAGGAATAATATTATTATTTGTTTGGTGTAGCGTTATAATAATCTTATTTCTTATTTGTTTGGTGTAGCGTTATAATTGCTAATAGTATATTGTATAGGGGCTTATATGCTTTTTTCCCTTTGCCTGTATCTTGTATATTTTGGCCCATTGGGATAGTAAGCTGCTTATTTCACATGGTATCAGAGCTAGGTTTCCTAACCCTAGCTCTCCCCTTAGGGTTTCCCTCCACCAGCCGCCGCCGTAGTTGGGTCCCTCATCGGCGACGCCGCCGCCAGCTCCTCTTTCTCCTTTCCTTTCTCCAGTCCCGTGCCACGCCGTCCCTCATCTCGCGCCCACCATGACGCGCACAGCCAGACGTCTGCCTCTCCTGCGTTGTCGCGCACAGTACCTCGCCAGCGTCGTCGTACGACGCCTACCTAATTTCAAGTGCGTAATTTCAAGATTGGGACGAAGAGTTGGGCATTAAGATTTGTTATGCGTCGGTGGCTCATCCTCGAAACATTGGATAGGTGGAGCGCGCCAATGGAATGATTTTACAAGGATTCAAAGTAAGGATCTTCGATCGGCTCAAGCCATATGCCACGCGCTGGGTGAAGTAGTTGCCATCGATTCTCTGGGGGCTTAGATCTACCCCGAGTGAGGCGACGGGACAGACACCCTTCTTCCTGGTATATGGCTCGGAAGCAGTCCTCCCGACTGAATTGAGATTTCGATCTGCGCGAGTTCAAAGTTACGAAGACTACCAGTCGGAGGAAGATTAAAATACCTTGACTGTCTTGAGAGGCGAGGGAAGCAATAATGATCCAGTCGGCCAAGTAACTGCAATGCTCGCGTCGCTATCATCAACGCAATGTACGGGGCAGTGCGTTCTCGAAAGGAGATCTGGTCCTCCGAAGGAATCAGAAGCATGAGCATAAACTCTCCCCAACTTGGGAATGTCTCTATGTGATCGATGAAGTGACTCGCCTAGTGGCTTATTGACTCAAGTGAGAAGATGGATCGGTCGTCCCTAAAACCTGGAATATCGAACAATTGCGTCGTTTTTATTTTTGAGCTTTGTATTCGAGGTTCTGTGTAATAAAAGCTTGCTTGACTTGCTACTTAGCCGTACACGACTAAACAGTAAGTCAAGGGCTACACTAAATAGTGTGCGGCTTCGCCGCACCCTATCTTCTTAATAAGTTTTTTCCTTATATACGATTGTCGGATTCGAGTATTACAAGATTCTGAGTAGTGGCGCTTTAATTCGTAAACGATAATATTTAGTCACTCGGCATGTGTCTGGGAGAGAGCGAAGAGCCAATTCCTTGCACTTGGGGCCTAGACCAGTCGGCGAGAGGCGTTATGTGAAAAGTAAATAAAAAACAAGTACTCGGATAACAAGCACTTGGGGCTAATTACTGTTTTCACAAGGTGATAATGGGTGCTGAATAGCCAAATCAGTGGAACATATCATTAAGAGCAGAGTGACGTGCCTCACAGAACAGGTCGATTGACAGATACTCAGTATTGCTGAGTTGGGCATTGCTCTCAGACTCTAACTTAAGATTTCTTGAGTTCTTTACAATCTCCTTTCAGATTACAGGAAACAGTTGGCGAGACATCTTATTCCATTGCAAAGCACTCGGGGGCTACTATGTACGACATGGGCCTCGGGTATCTTTACAGAAGGTCCATGAGGTAGCAAACGGGGGCGGCCCAAGTTGGCCGAAGGAAGATGAGAACCACTCGCACTATGTTTAACTTGGATGCCAAGGGTAATCTCGAGGATAGAGTTCGATTCCGTAAGATTAGGGGATTCATACCTGTAAATGCCGGTGTGTATGCGTGCTGCACACTCTGAAGATAGAATTCGGTACTACGTACCAGATATGACCATGTAACCTTATCCCCCCTGCATTATATAAAGGGAGGGGTAAGGGCCGTAGATGCATAAGATTGATCATCAAATCACCATCATCATAATCTCAAGAACACAAGATTAGGGTATTACCTCCACCGTGAGGGCCTAAACCTAGATAATCCCGTCTTGTGTTACCATCAAGTTTGGATCTAGCGCACAATCCCGTTCAAATTCATTGCCAACAATAACCTCTAGTTAAACACCCGTCGGCAACGACAGCGCGCAGTTGACACTCCCATGGAGCCTCACCTTCAGCTCCGTTCCACCGATGGTGACCCTCTTGCTGATCCTACTCGCTATCGCCACCTAGTTGGGAGTCTTGTTTATGTTGTTATCACTCATCCCGACATCTCCCATGCTGTTCACATTCCGAGTCAGTTCTTGTCTGCTCCCACTCAGCTACACTACAGTCACCTTCGTGTCCTATGGTACCTTCGTGGTACTATTGATCGTTGTCTACTCTTCTCTTGCTCTAGCTCCTTGCAACTTCAGGGACCTACTCAGATGCTTCCTAGGCTAGTGATTCCTCTGATCGCAAGTCCATATCTTTCTATTGTGTTTTCTTTGGCTCTTCCTTGATTGCTTGGAAGACCAAGAAGCAGCAGGCTGTTTCCCGCTCTAGTACTGAGGCTGAGTTGCGGGCTTTGGCTTCTGTGACGGCTGAGGTGGCTTTTGGCAGATTTTTTGGTCACTATCTCCTCCACTATGACAATGCGCTCTAACAGCACCGGTGCCATTAGTATTGCTCGTGATCTAGTGAAGCATGAGCTTACGAAGCATATTGGCGTCAATGCATCATATATCCGGTCACATGTGCAGCAGCAGATTGTTGATCTCGAGTTTGTGCCTTCAGAGCTTCAGCTTGCGGACTTCTTCACCAAGGCGCAAACTAGAGCTATGCATGATTCCATCTCTCCAAACTCAATGTAGTGGATCCACCTTGGTTTGAGGGGGTGTTAATAGTATATTGTATAGGGGCTTATTTGCTTTTTTCCCCTTTGTCTGTATCTTGTATATTTTGGCCCATTGGGATAATGAGCTGCTCATTTCACAATAATAATCTTATTTCTTATTTGTTTGGTGTAGCGTTCTAATGGAAATTTGAACACAGGAAAAATTTATTCCGTTTGATACTCCCGTTCTCATTCACCTGAGTAGTAGTCTCACATGAATGATACTTCGAATTGAACAGGAAGGCAAAGAGCAAGCTCTCTATTTTGATGCTTGTGTCCTTGATGCTCAAAGGCGAAGACATGATGTAAGAGGATGCCGCTGTAGATTTCTTGTTCGCTATGATCATGATCACTCTGAGGTACTTCTCCACTCCTATCAATATTTCATGCACTGACTGATTCTAGTGTTATAGTATGTATGTGCTGTTATACAGAAGATGGGGAATTTAATTTTTTGTGGTTGTAACAGTACTATTGTAGTAATAGTATTAATGTGTTGAGCTGGAAAATGTAAATTCTCTTTTAAACTGGCATGAACTGTATTACCCTGACAAAATAATATTTAGAGTAAATTCCATCATTTGATCCTTTCCACCTAGGCACAAGAACTTGAAACCACAACATTTGGGTTCCCCAAACTTGCATAGTCAATTTCTAGCGTTTATGGATGTATGTGTATATATGCTCAATCATTGACATTACACCCTTTGCATTATTTAAGTCAACATTTGTTTGTTCAACTATGTGTTAGGAATGTGAATAATGTAATTTAGGTTATCCAATGAGAATTATACCGTCCTATAAAAACTAAAACCCCATGGCAGCTAATTGAGGTTGTGTTATACTGCTGTATCATAATTTGTGTTTAAATGTCTGTTAAATGCCATAGGAAATTGTTCCATTGAGGAAGGTGTGTCGTCGACCAGAAACTGATTACAGGCTTCAGATTCTTCATGCGGCAAGAGCTGCAGCTTCGACAGATGTTCAGACTCCACCAAAAGATTCTGTGGTTGAGGCCGCACCAATTGATAGGAATCCAGCTGATCAGAGGTCCTCAAAGAAGCACAAGATGATGGATGTAAACACTGATGAGGTGACCGTGGTTCCCAATCCAGCTTCACCTACTAAAACCCGCAATGATTCAGTTTCAGATGTGCCGATGGGGGATGCAGAAGGTTCTATGAAAGTTGAAGTTGCCAATGATGCGCAAGACAAGATTAAAGAGGGAGAGTAGTTTGTTTACTGTGAATTGCGAGTGACTGCAAGCAAGTAGTCAGATAATTTTACTCTAGGAAACGTGTGCTCTGAAGATGTAATGATTTCATAGGAACTTTCGCTCAAACCTTCCAAAGAAAAAGAATGGTCTGTTGGGAACTTCTGGGTGTGCGGTTATATCGAGTTTGATTGATGTTGTACAAATTCGTCGAATATGGTATATATCTAGCTCACTGCCTTGAATGTATGTGCATGTTGTGATCCTCTGTCAGGTTTCTCCTGACATCGCGATGGAACCTGATCAGAGATGCAAAATACACGGGAATGCCTCATGTCTGCTAATTAGAACCAGGATCACGCCAGCAAAGCTCATTGGTGCGTTCGAATGGTGGGTATGTGACCAGCGCCGCATCTGGTACAAGAGGAAATCGAACGTCTGCCTCAAAGTCGCCGCCTCACGATTTGAAATTGGGGCTAGGTTGGATGCAGAATATGTGGCAGTTCTTCTAAAGCTCAACGGAGATATCAGCTGTTCCTTTGGTTTATAAAAGGCTAACGTACGAGCTGCTCCGAAGGTGGGTTGAGCATGTTAATCTTCAATCTGAACAACTTATGTCGGCATTCTTCGACGAATGCAAGTTCGGGTATCTGTACAGATGCTCTCGAAGCTATCTGTGATAGCTACCATCAACTAGCATCACATTTCAAAATACACTATACGGCGTAATCCGTGCGTAAACTGGTCATTCGCTGTGGCCACGTCATCCGTTTTTCCCTGACCGTCGAATTGACTCTATCAACGGCCTAGCTCGCGCCACCTGTCTCCGCCCGACCCATCGGACGCGCGGCGCTGCCCAGGCCTGCCCACGTGGGGTCTCCCTTCACCCCTCCCCGCCCCGTGTCATTTTCCTAGGCTGCCACGCACTGCCCCTACAACCCTGAGGGCTTCGCAAAAAAACCCTCCGATGTTTGGATTTACTGCTGAGGTCCCCAGCCAGTGGTATTTCCTCCATGGAAATTTCCGTATGCACCCTCCGTTTTTTTCCGCCGCGTACGATCAACCCTTTTGGTCTTTCTAAGTACACCTGTAGTTGTAGGAAAATTACCCGCAATGCCACCGCACGCAGCGTTCGCTCCGCCCCCACAGCCCGTCCCCCATTCATCAATCCTCCCGTCTTCCTCTTCTCTCCTCTCCCCTCGGTCTCGCCTCCTTTCTCCCCCTTTTGTTGCTGCTCCAGGAGCTGTCTCCGGAGTCGTCGCATAGACACATATATGCCCTTATAATGATAGCACAATTAAAATAATGATCAAAATTTACATAATCCAAATAGTATGTGCTACTATCCGTACAACATGCTCGGCATAACCAGAGGATCATAAATAACAAGCTTGTTAAAAAACTTACAACAGAAGATCATAAATAAAAGAAAGGAAAATATGCTACAGGATACTACAAATTAGTTACTTAATAATCAGAATAAAAATAAATATTCCCAAAAAGATTTGAGGTGCTAAATATAAGTGTATCGAATGGCTCAAATTATGATCTCCACAATCTAGGTTATAAAATGGTAAAAAATGGATTAAGAAATACTTAAAATAATTCAAAATAAATTACCAAATCATACAAAGAAATTACGAAGAGTTGAAGCGTCAAATACAATTTTTTCCAAAATATCAAATCCTAAACTTCATAATTTAATATATGATATTTCAAAATTTCAATAAATTTAAAATAATGAAATTATTTAATTTTTTATTTAAAGTGCTAAATTGTTATGTTCAAAATTTTGATGTATTGAAAAAATTTTGATGTGTTGAATAAAAGTGTAAATTTTTTCCTTTTATAATGATTTTGTATTTTAGTTTTGAATTATTTTGAATTTTTCTTAATTCATTTTATTTTGGCATAGCATAAATTATGGAGTTAACAACTTGAGGAGTTGAAAACTTGTATTGATTAGCATATCAAAACTTTTTTTAGATTTTTTTATTTTTGTATTTACTTCGAATATTTAAGTTAAGATAGTGTGTGAATAGTATGCTAAAGCAAATATGTCTCAAATTGAAGTGGTTTTCTAGCCATGCCTCGAAAAGGCAGTGTATCATGGTAGTGCCCTGTAGTCAAATTTTTCTAAACGAAAGGACCAACATGGTATGCCTTCAACAGCCCCATGGGTAATGTACTTGAAATTAGAACTTCACATCTTGCCCGCTAGCGTTATCATGCCCTGCATTCAAACATGAGATCATCATCACCTGAAATTGCAATAAATCTACTTGAGCACAAAAGATACTCGCACCAGGACATGATATACCATCAAAGTTTTCAAATCTACAAATCTTAGAATGAAAAATGGTAATAACCATATGAAGTATGCATGGTATATGATAAGTGGTACTATGGGTGAGACCTTGAACAAAGGATCAAGAAAAGGACAATAGACTAGGGGTGAGGCAAGAAACCAATCCAAATGCTTTTAAAAAAGGTGAAGCTTGCATATTACTCCATGTGAAAGCCCTATCCATTAGGATAATTTCAATCAAACACAGCTGGTTAATAAAAAAATAAAAAACAAGGATCTAATTTTTTTTGCATATTCTATTTCTATGTTCACGGAATGAATCATACTAAAAGATGACGCACGGTGAACATGACAGTTTGAAAGGCAAACAAGACCGTTTTTGGTCCTAAATCCCATGTACATCTAGGGTTGCGTGTGTGTGCATCCCAATGTGGATGTTGCCTCCTGGCCGCCATACTATTATTGGTTGTTGGTGATACTTACGCTCAAAGAAATTAATGTACAAACGGACGGATATCGCTTATAGTTTTCACTAGGAGTATTCCAAGAGTTATCGAATCCACAGGGAACGAGGGTTTAAAGAGATAAACCATATCTTAATTATTTAAAATACTAGCCAGTCTAGGTAATGGGGGTTAGGATAAATGAAAAAACCGGGAACACACACACGATAAATATTCACACAAATAAAGAGAAAGCTACTCTAACTAGATAGACAGTTAGGAGGACAACGAGACAAGTTTAATAAGTTCACAAAATCGTGTGATTCAGTTTATTGAGCGAGCATGAGGTATTCTAACAGTGGTTCACTTGATATTCGTCGTCAGAGCTCGGACATTCACTACCACCCGCTATCCTGAATTGGAATCCCGAATGGTTATGATCATTCCGATTGGGCTCTACTGGTCCAAAGCCGGACGCTGTAGGTTACGCACGAGATACTTAGTATCTACGGATGGATAGGGCTGTCACCACCTACCACCTACCACATATACGTGGGTCCGGGTGTAAACCGAGTTAGTCCTAGTCTCCGACACCACGTCCGCTACTATTTCTAATCAATCTTCCTCAGTACCAAAAAGAAGTTGATCTAGGTTCAATGCCTGGCTCTAACAGTATATGAGTGAGAACCTAAACTGATTCCAGACGAATACAAGCTACCGGTAAGGCAAATCTACACAACTCATTTATATAGATATACTCAGTTTAAATAAAGTTCAACACATAAGCAATGAATGAAGTGATCTCACTAATTGAAACAATTAGGAAAGGGTACAAGAGCTATTACTCGAATTCCCGAATACACTTCCGGAACTCCGAGCTTCTGCCCGACTTGACTCTAACTCCCAACTACTACTAACTAAGAGCTACTCTAATAAGTGGAATGAAAGTGTGAAATGTGTTGTGTGTTGTGTTACGAGTGAGGTGTAGGGGTCCTTTTATAGTGTTCCGCAGCCAACCGGGGTGCTCCATGTGTAGGGACATATGTCATCCAACCCTCCTTCAAAGGGGAATCCAAAGGGGCTTAAGAGTGGGTCGGCCGGCCTAGGGTGGGTCGGCCGACCCACCTTCTTCACCTCTCGGCCGTGGATTTCTTCTAGGATGCTCCCTTGATGATGTAGATTAACCCCTTAAGCTGGTGGATCAAGTGGACATGCGCAAGAAAGGAATCCAAGGGAATCCTATACTCATTTGTGAAGCAACCGTGTCCATTCAATCAAACCGACGGAAGTGGATGGTCTAGATGTCCTCATTTTGTGTTTTTATGCCACTGGGGAGAAGACCGAGCCGGATTGGTGACGTGGCCAGGTCTGGCTCTGATTTTTCCCATTTTGTACCTGTAGACCCACAATTCACCAAAACTTGTGGAACTTTATTAGAATAAATAAAATGTTAGTATAAACCTTGATTTTCCTCCGAAATGCCGGAATTCCGGAATATGTTGACGTATAAAATTGGCGTTTATTTGACGTCAACATTAGTCGTCGCCATGCTTTGTCTTTTATTAACCAATTAGGTCTTTTAATATGATCCATTATGTGCACAATACAAATACGATTCACACCTCCCCTAGCCGTCGCGGGGCGCATGAGACGATTTCGAAGCCAAAAGAGTCAGAGCTCAAGATTTTTTCTAGTTCGGTCAAATATCAAGTCGAGCAGAGATGGAGGGAAGCTCGAGACAATGATTTTTATGTGTCAATCTTGCCCTTCCTCACTATTGGTTAGTTTGTTGGCCCACATATGGATATACTATGCCCCCATCAGACCCAACAAAACCCCAAAGGCTAAACTCAAGACCTTCCATGGCCAAGCCTTCTTAATCTCCTGATTTCTTAACCCTCAAGTGCTATGTTCTATTTGTTTATTAGGCATATGAGTCCTTGAGAGATAACCTGAGCTTTGAGCGAGCCTGCTCTTACCTTTTTCTCTAGCTTGTTCGTCAATCAAGCTAAGCCAAGCCCTCGAATCGCTTAAACTCAACTCGTTGCCTGTGATGACCCGAACCCTAGGGTTCATGCATCACAACCTTGCGCGATCGCTCTCGTCTCTGATTCGGAGGAGGAAGAAGAGGATTGGGGAGAAGACAATTGTTACTTCATTTTTCGACAACCCAATACAGCTATAGCAATCCCCTTTTAATGTCTCTCTCTCTCAGCCGGGCTCTCTACAGTCGAGGCCCACTCACTCTTACAAAGCCCACTGGCTCAAGGATTACACCCCCTCGGCCCAACAAGCCCATTCACGCGTCTAGTGCCTTGTCGCCACCCGCCGTCTGTATACCAGCACTGACAGTGCCGCCCCCTTTCAGACGACGCTTGACCCCAAACGCGAGCAGCAGGGTATCTCTTCTTTAAAACATGATCTTCCCAAGATGCAAAATCTACAGATAAACCAGTCCACTTCACTAGAATATGAAGATACGTAGAATTACCTTTCTTGATTAGCCTGCGGTCCAAAATCTCTTCCGGTTCCACTTCCTGCACATCTAGTGTTAAAGTATCAGGGAGTTTGTTTGTTACAGGAGTGTGATCAGGGACAAAAGCCTTTAGCTGGGAAACATGAAACACTGGATGAACAGCACTGCTTGCTGGCAATTTGAGTTTGTAAGCAGCTGAGCCAATCTTCTCAAGCACTTCGAATGGACCAAAGAATTTAAAAGCCAGCTTTGGACAAGACCGATTTGCTATAGACGATTGAATATAAGGCTGCAACTTCAGCAAGACCTTGTCTCCCACTTGGAACGATCTGGCAGATCTGTGAGCTTCTGCAAAATGCTTGAAACGTTGTTGAGCTCTAGCCAATTGCGTCTTCAGCAGAATAGAAAATGTCTCCCTGTCCAGGACCATATCCTTAACATCCTTGTTAGGAGATGTGTAGCCAGGTAAAATACCATAAGAGGGTTCATAGCCATAGGGAGCTTTGAATGGAGACATTTGAATGGCACTATGATGAGAAGAGTTGTACCAAAACTCAGCCATTGGAAGCCATCTGACCAAGTGTTTAGGAGTTTGAGAGCAAGAACAGCTCAAGTACATCTCAACACATTGGTTGACCCTCTCGGTCTGCCCATCCGATTGAGGATGGTATGCAGTACTCATGTGTAATCTAACATCAAATAACTTGAATAGCTCCTTCCAAAAAAATACTAGTAAACACTTTGTCCCGATCAGACACAATGGCTCTAGGCATACCATGCAATTTCACTATGTTGTTGAAAAATAGCTTGGCAATGTGGACATCAGTAAATGGGTGTTTCACCGGCTGGAAATGACTGTATTTGGTAAACCTATCCACAATGACCAGAATAACAGAATAGCCATCAGACAGGGGCAACCCTTCTATAAAGCCCATTGAAATTTCTTGCCACGCCCCATCTGGTATTTGCAAAGGTTGGAGCAAGCCAGGCAACTTGCAATGTTCATGCTTAGCTTGTTGGCAAATAGAACATTGCTGGACAAAATTCTGGATTGCCACCTTCAAACCTTCCCAAGTAAATAACTTTTTGATTCATTGATATGTAGCAGGAATCCCAGAATGCCCCCCAATGGGTGTGGAGTGAAAAGCCTGAATGATCTTGTGTTGCAACCCAATATTTGCTCCCACCCAAATCTTGTCACGATAATAAATGATACCACGTTGTAAGGAATAATCTTCCCAACGACCATCAGCTATAGCTAGTTTTTGCAATAGATCTTGCGCTTTGGTATCCACTGCATAGGAGTTGAGAAGCTCTTGCACCCAAATCGGTTGCCCTCCAGAAATAGCTTGAACAGAGAAAAACTGACCCACCCGAGACAGAGCATCAGCTGCTCTATTTTCAGGGCCTTTCTTATACTGAAAATGAAATTGCAACCCAATGAGCTTTGCCATAGCCTTTTTCTATAAATCCGATGAGAGGACCTGATCTTCCAAATGACACAAACTCTTGTGATCAGTTTTGATGATAAAAGGTCCTCGAACAAGGTATTGCCTCCATCTATCCACAGCCATCATAATGGCCAAAAATTCTTTTTCATATATAGATAAGCTCCTGTTTTTCATCCCTAATGCTTTGCTATAAAAAGCCACTGGATGACCATCTTGAGATAAAACAGCACCAATACCGTTGTCATATGCATCTGTCTCAATAACAAATGGCTTAGAAAAATCGGGTAGAATGAGAACATGAGTGGAAACCATTGCTTCTTTGAGAGTTTGAAAAGCTTGTTGAGCCTCTGGTGTCCACTGGAATTGTTTTTTTTGCAACAGGGCAGTGAGTGGTTTTGCTAACCACCCATAGTTTTTCACAAATTTTCTGTAATATCCAGTCAGCCCTAAAAAACCTCTAAGTTCAGTGATATTGGATGGAACTGGCCATGCAGCCATCACTTTAGTTTTGTCAGGATCAGTGGCCACTCCCTCCGCAGATATTATATGCCCAAGATACACAAAGGTGGGAAGAAGCAAACTCACATTTGCTTTTCTTTGCACATAATGAATTTTCCCTTAGAATGGATAATACTAAGGCTAAATGAGATATATGATCTTCCATGGATCGACTATAAATCAAAATATCATCCATGAAAACTAGCACACATTTTCTAGTATAGGCGGCAAACAGATTGTTCATAACACATTGGAATGTAGCTGGGGCGTTTGTAAGACCGAATGGTATTACCTTAAATTGAAACAGTCCATGATGGATTTTAAAAACTGTCTTCTCCTCGTCCCCTTCCCACATCCTTATCCGATGATATCCAGATTGGAGATCTAGCTTGGAAAAAAACTTTGGCACCACCCAATTCGTCCAAAAGCTCATCAACTATGGGCGTTGGAAATTTGCTTTTAACTGTGAGAGCATTGAGTTTTCTATAGTCTACACAAAATCTCCATGATCCATCTTTCTTTTTTACTAGGAGCACAGGAGAAGCATAGGGACTCATACTAGGAGTAATGATACCAGCAGCTAGCATCTCTTTTACTTGTCTCTCAATTTCATCCTTTTGAGATGGGGAGTACCTGTAAGGTTTGACATTAACAGGTGCTGCTCCTGGTACCAAAGGAATGGTGTGGTCATACTGTCGATGTGGAGGTAAGGCATTTTTGTCCAGAAACACATCTTCAAATTGTTGTAGCACGGTCTGAATGCTAGGAGGAATGTTTGCCCACTGCTGGTCAGGAACTGACTGCAGCACCACTGTAGCCCAAATATCATTTCCCACTTGACACTTGTGTAATGTTTTTGCTGAAATTTCAGATAACTGTGGGGTGACATCCTCTTTCACTCCATGCAACTTAATTGAGAGCCCTTGGTAGGAAAATGAAATCCATTTCTCTAACCAGTTGCATTGCATAATTCCCCATTTGTGGAGCCAATCCATGCCGAGAATGGCATCATACCCCCTAGTGGTAAAAGCTTCATGTTATGAGAGAAGGTATGGCCTTGTATCCACCAACTAAAAGTCGGTACACACTGGGAACAGTGCATCACTTCTCCATTTGCTACCTTTACCTGCATCAGAGGTATATTGTCTGTCGGTAGTTGCAACAACTCCACCAATTGTGTGTCCACAAAGCTGTAGGGGCTGCCTGAATCTACCAAAATTAACAGGACCTTCTGACCAATTAATGCTCGAAGTCTTATAGTAGCCGGGTTATCCACCCCAGTGAGTGCATTGAGAGACAATTGAGCTTCTTCCACTTCCTCATGTTCTTCTTCTTGCACTAAGGTGTCCAGCACTTCATCCGGTATAATCTCTTGCATTTGCATAGCTCTCACTTGACCAATAGTTGCTCTTGGACACTGATGTTGAGGATTATATGGATCACCACATTTGAAACACAGACCCTTGGCTCTCCTATAATCCTTTAGCTGCCGAGCCTTCCACAATTCACCTTTGTCTTGCTTATGAGGAAAAGCTCCCTTAGTAGTGACATCCCCCGAATGCTCTCCTGCAGGACTATGTTTGGAATTTGTTCCCCTGTACCCAATTTTTTTAGCTGTGACTAGTATTTGTTCTTGAACTACAGCTAATGTAGCTGCCTTCCAAACTGTATCTGGTAATTGCATTTCCACAGCTGCCCTCAACTCTTCTTTTAACCCCATGATGAACTTGGTGACTAGCATCATACCCCCTATAGATGTGTCGTAGAGTCTAATCTGATACACAAGTAATTCAAATTTTCTCTTATAATCTTCCATTGTCCCCGTCTGCTTAAGGTGCAGCAACTCCCAGAGTTTGTTTCTATACTCATTTCCTTCAAACTCTAGCACCACTGCTGCCTTAAATTGATCCCAATTGTGATCCGGGGTTGTTAATTTGTAAGACTGATACCAATGAGCGGCTCCCTCCATCAGATATATCGTTGCAGCAGCTACTTTAAATCCAGATGGAATTTGATACATGGCAAAAAATGTTTCACACTTATCCACCCAAATCCTCACATCGCTGCCACTGAACTTGGGAAAATCCATCTTGGGCATCTAAGACTTCCTAGAACTCGACTCTCCCACATCCATGGAAACAGGGGTCGACGGAGGAAATGTTACCTGAGGTCGCTGTGCCTCGCTGAACCCATGCATTCCTGTCATCATCGCCGGAGCAACCCTCGATCTCGACCCCAATATTCCCGAGACAACATGCGCAGGAATCGAAATTGGAGGGGGCGGAACACCTTTAATTGCTCTTCTTGCCATCGGCTTTTCCGTCTACAGCTTTCCCACTGAGCTCATCGTCAGATCCAGTTTCACCCCGACTTGTTCAATTTTCTCCTGCTGATCTTCCAATTTTTGCTCCATTTCTGCCAGCTTCATCCTATCTTCTCTTCTATCGTCGCCATCTGAATCTCCATTCTGTTTTCGAGAGCTTCTATTTCTTTCTTAAGGATTTCCCCAGCTCGATCCTCCATATCCCCCATTGCTGCTACCACTTGCCGCACTTGCGCACTCGGTTTAGCCAGCGCCGTGGCTGCTCCCTCTTTGAGTGGATCGAACCTCTGGTATGGGGATTTTACAGCGATCTAACCCGAAGGCAATCACTAACCCTCCCTTTGGATTTACCGATCAACACCTCGAGTATGCGGAAGCACTCCTGATCGACACGGCTCTGATACCAATTGTGATGACCCGAACCCTAGGGTTCATGCATCACAACCTTGCGCGATCGCTCTCATCTCTGATTCAGAGGAGGAAGAAGAGGATTGGGGAGAAGACAATTGTTACTTCATTTTTCGACAACCCAATATAGCTACAACAATCCCCTTTTAATGTCTCTCTCTCTCAGCCGGGCTCTCTACAGCCGAGGCCCACTCACTCTTACAAAGCCCACTGGCTCAAGGATTACACCCCCTCGGCCCAACAAGCCCATTCACGCGTCTGGTGCCTTGTCGCCGCCCGCCGTCTGTATACCAACACTGACATTGCCATCCCTGGTCCTCCTCGCTTTTTGACGGTCCATCAACAAGGACACTAGAAATTAAAGAATAGACAAAGCACTCGGACTAACGGCTAACACTTGAGACTCATCAAAAACCAACGGGCGAAGCACTGATTGCCCAGGGGATGAACAATTGAAAGCACTTGCATCTCAGTCCCAAAACGAGTGATGACTAAATTCAAAAGGATAGGCCAACTCCCAATCGGCCTTGTCAACAAAGAAGCAAAAGTCGAGAGCATCAGCTTGTAACACCCGATCAATTCTCCGTATGCCGCGCGTCGCCGTGCCGAGAAATGGGTCGCCAGCCCCGTCGGTTTCTACCGCGTGCATCGCCGCATTACCGGTCCATAGCCATGGCCCGACGGACCAACGCCGGCGACCGTCTGTCCTTAACCGCCGAGTCGCACGCACGTTCTCCAGCCGCCCCTCGTCATCATCGCCGGTGCCCAAAATAAAAAAGGCTACACTTTTAGCCCGGGCACCGTTGTTGACGTGGAAAAGTGGTTTCCCGGCGCCAACTACAGCCGAACAACAGGGGATCGGGTTTTCCGAGGACGTGCCACCCAATTTGACCTTTTGCAATCGGCAAGCTTTCAGATAGGCAAGATACCGGCGAAACAATGACGATTTACCGATAGCTTGAAAATAAATCGATGATCGGCTTAATGATGAAACACCGAGCCGATGGAGCGGGATGGAATCTAACGCCTCCGGCGGACGGCGATGCGCAGCAATGCCGTCGAGAGATAGTATTCCGGACGAAACCTAACTCCTCTTGGCAGAAGGCGATTCGCAGCAATGCCACCAAGAGATAGTATTTCGATGCCGACGGCGAGGAGATCGGACTGAACCAAGACAGTCCCTACCGAGGGAGTTGACGGTGAGAAGATCGATCTTAGTCGAGACAGTAGACGCCGGCATTTGTACTTAGAACACCGATACGAGCGGATCGATCGGGTTCATGGCACAAAGATAAAAGTAGACGAAATAGTAGATTGTATTGATTTGTTGAAAGAGAGGTCCTTTACATGCTGCACGGCAGCTCTTATTTACACTAAAGACGCACCGGCTAATCCGATAACTTGACATGGACTCTATCTCTTAGTTACCTAAAATAACTAACCGACTAGACTTATCGTGCAAGGCACGGACTAGATACAAACTGACTCAATATATATCTAATAATATAAAAGCAGATTAATATGAAAAGCTAGCCGACGTGATTCTTTATAGCTTGCCATGTCTCCACGTAATGCCTCCATAATCTTATTTTATGGCTAATCACGTATAGCCTTTCCTGGCTTAGTCTTCACCACGTGATGGGATTAATATGTAAAGCCTATTGTAAATCATCCAGGCACTTCACGTAGAGCTTTTCCATACATTGCTGAATCAGTTTCCATATATAGCTGAACCGGCTAATCAACATGATCTAATCGGCTATGCACTCCAGCAGCTAGTAAAGTCCGATTGTATACTCTTATAGCCGATGTAGTCTTCCTGATCATGAGATAACCACGTTAGTTTCCTATTGGCTGGATTTCCATGCATTCACGTGCATATAGCAAATCATCTCATGAATCCAATCAGCTATCATAATCGTCTAATTAACTTGATCAACCGGCCATTAACCTTTCACGTACGTATGCACGTATACAAGCTGATCAATGCCTTGCTTGGCCATCAACACACATATAAAAGCCGATTCTATGCCTGATCGTATGAACCGTCTCTCCTTTGATCAGCTATCTAACCCTTTTGTGTATATATGCATGTATAAAAGCTGATCATGATCTCATCCGAATATTAGCCGATCAACCAATAATGACATCCAAGTATATGCCGATCTAGCTCCTTTTTTGGCCGAATATGCTATTTTCACCCTCTTTTGGCCATTAAAATAACCGTATTTTTGTGCCAAATTTGGGTGTCAACAACTGTACTCTGCCCCGCCGCGCCATGCCGTCCGACCGCCTCGCGTGCCAGCTCCCGTCGCGTCTCCATTACGCCCAGCTGCGCCCGTGCTTGCGAAAGGACCCATTCCCTCACTCTGCAACCCTTAAACCGAGCTCGAACACCTCTGGCTCCACTCTCCCCCGTTCTTCCCAATTTCCCCCAAATCGTCACCGTGTGCGAATCCGCTCCGGCGTGACCTTCTGGTGCGATTCCGCTCGCTCGAAGCCTTCTCCCCTCACCGCTAGCACTTCCCTGCGCTCAATTTTAGAAGAGGCGCCTTGTGGAACCGGGTCCATGTCGCCCCTGTTTCGGCCGCCGTGGAGCTCACCGTTGCCAGCCTTCCTCACGCATCGCCGTCCACAGCTTTGTGCTCGGTAAGCATTCCTGTAGTCCCCTCTAGCTTCCCGTACATTTGTCTAGCCTGTAGGTCCCTAGCAACGCGTAGCACCTCCGGCGTGCTCACGGCTCCGCCGTCATTCGTCGCGCCACCGCGTCCGGCCATCCCCGGCCTCGGCGCGAGTACCATTAGAGCCATGCACACTCGTAGATGCTAGAGTGTGCATGCACATGGCCGGAAACAGCCGGTAGTGCCGCCGCAGCTTAAACAGTCGCGGCCAGCTACATCGCCTGGCCGGAGGTAGACGAAGAGCATTAACCATAGGATGTGCGCCGAGATTCGTGCAGTCTGGAGAGCTCTGAGTCACTGCCCTGTGGGCCCCGCCGGTTAGGATAATGCTTCGTGCGCACGTTGCCGGCCGGTGATCGTTAGGTCACTGTCAGTGGGCCCTAGGTCCATCGATTAGGTTTAGTGGAAGCGTGACCAAGCACAACGCCACCCCCGCACGCTGGCGCCCTAGCAAAATAGGCCTTCAGCGTATGCAGCGGCTGGTAGGCCCGGGAACGCGCGGGCAGGCCATGGGCCGTATTGGCTCTGGGAATAATAGCACAGTAAATAAGTATAGTAAAGAATCTGAAATAATAAAATCATATTAAACCTAGTAGCAACCTTCTCTTATATTACAATAGGGTTTCACAATTTATTAAAAACCCTTAGACCAAATCCTTAGACAATTTATGATTATACCAAAGAATATAAGAGGTAGATCTCTGAAGTGAATATATGTCCTTGATGATGGATAGAACCCACAGGGTTAGTAGCCGACATATAAAACACAATATACCCGTAATTCATTCGTATCCGGAAACTATTATCCATTGATTAGAGCATAGCTAAGGTATAGTACATCATGTCCCTAAATTAGGTCATGACAATTATGAAAGTTGATATCAAGCTTATGTAACATAATCCGAATATGGTTTTCTATATATTTAAATAATAAATCTATTGATACACTAAAACATTAGTAAAAGCGGTCATCTATGAGAAGAAGAGAAGAGAGACAACCTTTGACCTGATAAGTATAAATTTGACACCATGTCATTTGCAAGTTGACTTAGTTATACTAATACACACACTTTACTTGTCAACCAGCCGATCGCAAGAGAATGACCCAGGTACGTTAGATTATCATAGCTCTCACTTGAACCTAAAATATAACGCGTAACTCCTATTTTTCTAACGTAAGATCAAATCTCGGTAACGGAACTTAATCGGAATTACGACATGTTTTAGTCCAAAGCATTTCATGCATTATTACCCTTAGTCTCACGACTTCGATGACGTCATACCGCACCGTTAGCCCTCTATAAAGTCTATCTCTTTATAAATACTCATGAAATTCTCTTACTATGTAGGAAGACCGAAGAGACGCTAAAGTAGCTTGCGTAGGCTAGTTACTAGAGCATAGAAGCGATTGCATATCATGCATGGCATGTCCCTTCATCGAACGCTCGATGAGATCCCCCCTTAGGGTAAAATAGAAACGTCGAATGAAGGCCTAGTTGCTTTCATGCATCATATCTTTTCTGCACTATTGGTTATTTACTGAAGTTTATCGGTAATAGACGTAATCGGGAAGGTTCGACGACACCGAGGAGGATCTTCCACGGGACCAAGGCGAGTTAACACCTACTCTTTAGATGTTTACCCGTATTAGGGAAAGATTGCAACTTCCCTAGTGCGGATTAACATCGATATAATCATTTTCATTACCCAGTTTTTCCTAAACTATATTTGTTTATTATCAAAGCACATGCTTAATATATATATGCCACTTGTTAATCATGTTATAAATGCACATGCCTGCCATTGTATTATTTAGCCTTTATGACTGTTTTGACTGTCATATCCTTGATTAGCCCAATAATAGTTGGGTAATAACTTTAACCCTCCTAATGGGTAAAACCTGCTTAGACTTGCTTAGGTCCAAATAATTCTTCTGGCGACTACATACGGAGCAGTGAACCAATATTCACCAGTCATTCATTTATTCATTCAAAAGATGCGACGTGTGACAGTTAGGGCAAATAGATGAGTGATGGGCCGAATGTTGTTTGTGGTTAAGGCTATGTGGTGTGTCGGTCCAGTTTGGTCGGTTGGTCGGGATCGCTCATGTATGGTAATGTCATGAAATATTGAAGTAGAGACAAGTTGGTTGAAGAGTTGCCTCATGGATGACATCCTGATGGATGATTAAGGCACCAGATGCCTTGTGCTAGGTTTGGCCAGGGCTTACCTAGGAGGAGCACGGAAAAACACGCATTGCGGAGAATCGTTGCCATATGGATGTTGGTTCCTACACAACGCGTGGCCATCGCACGGAGTTCGGATTTAGGATCGCCAGCTGCGTGCACTCTGTGGAGACCCTTTGGGACCACTCCTGAAAATGATCGGCATTGGTCGTCACCGGATGGTGGTGAAGGTCACACTTCCCCAGGATGACGCTAGGCTAGAGTGGGCTGGCAACCCTCTTAGGCCGAGGCGGGCGATCTATGGCAAGTGTGGTCCACAACGGGATTGTCAATCCCGAAAGGATGGTGGGTTTGGATTGGGGCAACATGAAGTTCGATTTGGTCGAGGTAAAGGACATGAATGTTTGTTGAGTTTAGGTTGGTCGTCTTAAGGATGGTTGACTAGGTCTGTCGGTTAGTGTTTTGGTTGTGTTTGTTCTTGTGCTGAATCCCTTGTTTATTAAAAGAATCATTAATACTTGATGGTAGATAGGGTTATTTAAACTCATCTTAAAAAACTGACCTTATGCAAATAAAAATAACCTCTTCCCCCAATCAAAAGCCTCATATCATTAAGTGCATTAAGAGGAGTGTTAACTAGCCAGCGTTTGGATGACGCTGACCTCGTATATCTCCACTCTTTTAGATGAAAGTTAAGGAGAATGATTTGTTCGAGTGTCACGAAGGAGTTGATCTGGCTACGATGGTCATGATGCGGTTTATGGTTTGCTTTAGTCGCCGGCAGAAATGCATAGCCACTGGAGAATCTTTCGGTTATTCTTTATATGTTCTGCTGACGCCGATGGTTTACCTATAACAGTTATATGGTCTATTGGCTTATTTAATAGTAAGCTTGCGTCATGCAACCAGGTATGTAATTTTCCGAAATATTGAAACGTATGTCTGTGTGATACTTGGCTATGTATTGCACGCACTAGAGTACTGATCTAGGGTCTAGTGCATATGAACAACGGCTCTCTAGTAAGTATAAAAATGAGGGCTGACACAGCTGCGCCCAACGCAGAAAGGAAAGTGTGAGGTGTTCTACTACTTCCATTTCAGCAGGCTGAGAGACCATCAAAGCTAAAGGCGAATCATGATGTCCAGATGCAACCTCAGAAACAGGAGATGAGTCCGAAGCACCCCCAGACGAGAATGAAAAGGATAACTCTATTTCCTGATTACCTATACCATCTTCAGTAGCAGGGGCGGCATGAAGAGGCTCACTTTGATTCAGTGCCGGGTGCCGGCCAGGGGTCCTAAATCGATATCAAATAATAAAGTTCTAATTAGACACCATTTGGTCCGAGTCGCTCCAATTGAATATTATATTTCAAATTCTCCTTATATAATAGAATGCCATTATTAAGTTTTTTTCTCAAAAATACCATTACAAAACTCAAAATATTATAGATGATATTATTTCAAGACTTTCATTTCAGACATACCATCACTGAGATTTTGCACCATATATACCTACCTAAAATAGGCTCTCACATATAGGAAAACGCCCTAAAACGCCTAGGACTCTTTTCATCTTCATCGTCCGAAAGTCACATCTCCGCACTGCAAATTTTCTCTCATCCTCTCCGACAAGACGATGAGTTGTACTTATTAAACCATTTGTGTACTGAAACATTTGACTCTGCCATTAAAACATCGGGTGGTACTTAATTAAAACAATGTTTGATTTTTTCATCGGACGTCTGATCTATGGTCACTTTTTTCTACTCTTACTTAGGTTTTCTACCAACATTGTCATTATTAAGTTGTTTTTTAAATAATACTATTATAAGAATAAAAATATTACAGATGTCGTGTTAAGGTGCTTTTTCTTCGGACAAACCATCACTGAGCCATATACCTGCTTAAAAAATACTACCTTCGTTACGAAATAGTATTCGTTTTATACTTGTCCTAAGTCGAGGTTTTAAACCCATATAGAACTTTTAAACTATTTAGATTGAGAATATATAAAAAACACATAGATAGATTTGTCTTTAAAAGAACTTTCATAACATTATAATTTTTAATACATTATAAATAGACTTTAATAGTTTTATATTGTCAAAGTTCTGTTTTGTACATCGTGTTAAAAATTAAAATGACTACTATTTGATAACGGGGTGAGTAGGCGCTCGGAAATACTCCCTAAAACCATTTTCATCTCGGCCGTCCGGGAGCTACAGCTCCACACTCCGCAAATCTTCTCCGGTCCTCTCCTCCGACCAGGCGATGAGGTCCGCCGCCGCTCCCTGCTCCCTCGCCGCCATGCTCCTCCTCCGCCGCCTCTCCTCTTCCTATTCCATCCGCCATCACGCCGCCCATGCCCTCTCCTCCGCGTCCTCCTCCTCTACCACAAGGTCCACCGCATGGTCTAACCCTCCTCCTTCTCGCCGCCCCAGGGACCGGGGATTCTCGGCCTGGGCGTCGGCGCCGGGGCCGGCGGGCCCCTCAGAATCCCCCGCCATGCAGTTTCTGGAGACCAAGGTACTTGCTGCCAACACCGCTGGTGCCTCTTGCATCTCGTATGCTTGGTGGCTTTGAGGCATGTGCAGCCGGGCACGCGGTGAGCTTTTGTGTGTTGAATTTGCTCTGGTGGCTTACATGCTGCTGTATCTTGGCAGATCAAGGAGCAGCTGGAGGCGGACACGGTCACCGTCATCGATGCCTCCGGGGACGGCCGCCACGTCTGGTAATTTGTGTTTTTTCACCCTAACCGTGCCTCTATTCTTACTAGGCTACTTAGAACGATAGTTCTTCCACATTTTTACTTTTTATCCAGTTTTGTTATAGTGATTCGCGGTTGGCCCTTCCTTTGAGCACTTGTGAGGATTGACAGCCATAATAATGCAGAGTAGCCAGGCCTTGAACGCTGTTATGAGATCATATACCACATTATTCAGTGTACTGATCTTAACATTTACCAACCAATCATTTATATCCTTATACATAGAGCATGTGAAATATCTTCTTTAACTGCATGCCCATCTCTTTTAATTTCATTTATCTAGGCTCCTTAGTTATATTCCGGTCAATTCGAGCATGTGAAATATTCTCTTTAACTGCATGCCAATATCTCGGCCTTTATATTCTTGTCTCTCAAATTCTTTTGCATTTGGCTTAAGACACTTATTTATAGCATGGCGGAAAGTCAGGATACTTTACTAGTAATATTTTCTGTCATGGTCCTTGAAAGCTTTTTTTGACAACAATACTAAGTAGAACACAAACACGATGCTTCCCGTCACGAACAATATATATATTTTTTAAAAAAGAGTATCAATACTACACATCTTGTAGCAAAACTATAAGAAAACACTCTTTTAATCAACAGTTTTAGGGAGCCGTACTCACATTTTTATGTTTAGAAAAATCGAACCACCTTGAGATGCTGGGGTGGATCTAGGATTTTATCTATACGTTTGCTACTTCTCCAAAGATGTGTGCCACCCCCAACCGCCTTAGCCTCCTGCGACTCATCCGCACAACTATTACTTGACCATGTGCAACATGCTTAGCTACACCTCAACACCACTTTAGCTTTCCACTATGGGGCCCCTTTTATCCAGTTTTTTGGAGTTAAAATACTAAAACACATAACCATTTAATTTTCCTTTTCAAAGTTTGTGTCCAAGCTGTAGGGTAAAAGATGAACACAAATTCAAAAACAACGGATTACAAATGATTTGCATAGAAAAACAGGGAAAAAAGAAACAACGATGACATATAGGAGTAACATATTACACACTTCTTATGCTTATTGTATTATACATGTGTTAAATCATTGTGGATAAAGTTTATACTAAAAAAATTCACCAGACTAACAGATGCTCTTGAATAAATCAGTAAATGCAACTTGTTAATGATGTAAAATGTAAGTTGAAGATAGCCCAGTAAGAAATAACCACTAACCAGGGCATATTGTTAAGTGGGAAGCAAAAAGCAAAAAACAAAGTGGGAAGCAAAAAATAGGAAGACATTGCAGTGAGAGAGGATCGAACCTGTGGCGGTGTGGCCTTTGCTCATTTCGCTGCTCTCACCCAAAAAAACCCACTCATTACATGCTAGCTTAGCATGTTTCCATTTCGGAATATTTGTTAACACGTGGATTGCAGCCCTAAAGTTTTTTAATTTGGTTGCTCATAAGATCCTGTTTTGATTGCTCGGTGTGAACAGTAAGAGACATGCCAGTCATGTGCCTATTCTAATTGAGACCAGTCTGTTAGCCTGTTAGACTTGTTGCATCTGATGACAATGTGGTTTAGTGATATATTATGCAAAAGAAAGTTGGTTATTGACGCTTTTGCCAATGATTTTACTCTTAAAATGTGAAGAACAAAAACTTTGACTACCCGCCCTACCTTATATATCCTATTTCTTCTTTCTTACATGTTGACCAAGTCTTTGGACTAAAGCTTATGCTCCTGTCCATTCATAACTGTTACAATCCAGCATATTTTCAAATAATTTCATATTGCTTTTATAATTCATCTTTTTTGGTAAACACTATCAGTTGTCTATTCTCAAGTTGGTAGATGATGTTGTTTTCTCCCAGATTGAACAGGTGCAAAATAACTATAATTGGATCTGTATGGTGTTATGCAGTTTGTAAATTGTTTCATTAGTTTTGTGTCACCGTTCCTGCTAATTTTCTTCAGTTATAATTCTGATTATGATGTTCTTCCTTTTATTGGCCTCAGCATAGACGTGGTTTCAAAGGCATTTGAGGGAAAATCTGCTGTAAATAGGCAAAGAATGGTTTACAAGGCTATATGGGAGGAACTTCAGAGCACGGTGCATGCTGTGGACCAAATGACAACCAAGACCCCTGCTGAGGCTGCTGCCAACAAGTAATAGATGTCTGCGTGAGATAAATTTGGAGCGCTGATAAACTGCTGTACCAAGACCTGTTTCTAGGATACTCATTGTACACGGTGTTTTATCGGTCAATAGCTTGGGATACGAACAGCATTTCTTCCGGAAGAATTACATTGTTGTGACTAGATTAGCAGCTATTTTTGAGAGAGCCACTAGTAACTAATAAGTGCGTAGGCTCTTTGCTGCCCTTGCTTCAGAAGTGGGACTGATGAATTAAATCATTTTTTTTACTCTGAAATTCAGTCAGAACATGATGCTATTTAGTCGAAGAGAAAATTACGTATTTGTCCTTGGAAGTTGTGGATGTTGAGAATTACTTTTTCGATTCCTAAAAGTTGTTGCCATTAGCACCATTGTCCCAAAACTATTAGTATTGTCGTTAAGTTCTTATGTGGATGTCTAGGTTGCTGTTAAATGCTAAGATGTATAAATGGTTACATACCAATCCACGCAAACAATTAATTTCACGCACAATAGAGCAACCATTGAACATGTAGAAGTTTCATCAAATAGGTTTCTTGACCAATCATTGAGGCTTTTCTTAGGTGGGACCAAAGTTCAATCAATTCCATGTTCTCTATTTTCCAAAACCCATTCGTTCACCGACCCGTGGACCAGAGGTTGCTTGGAATTGGGCTTTCTAGCTTTCTTGAGTACAATCTTTTTATGAGAGGTTTACTCTGAAAACTACACTAGCTGGTTTCTCTGTTCATGTTCCGACATAGGAGATCCAGTGGTAGGATAGGGGACAAAGCTTTAGGGCAGCAGTAAACCACATGCGCGTGGCTCATCATAAGAAAGCCCGATGTCCTACCCAAAGACTTCCAAGGTAGTCATCACAAGACAACTTTTCTGAGTTCTAAATTCCAAACCTATAACTTGGTTGCTTGCTTGCTTCCTATCAATAAAAAAAATGTTATAGTTGTGCAATACGAGCTTGGCTGTCGCTTTGAGATAGTAGATTTCAGGGGTCCCTTTATTAAAGATGGCACATTGATCTTCTGGGTTGGTTCAATAAGCAAGGAATAATAGAATAAAGGATCAACCTTTAAGGCAAGGGCGATGCGATGGAGGAAAGAGCTCGTGGGTGCCTACGTTCACATAGCTTTTTATCTTTCATTAGCTCTACCTTTGATTGTTGAAATGGAAAAGGACAGGCTAAGTCAACTGTGTTTTTTATTTTTTTTAAAAATTAACATTTTGAACTAAGATTTCAAAAGAGGTAAAAAATATTCCAAAAAATTAAGTTTCTCATTTTTTTTGTATTTTTATATTTTAAAAATTAAATTTCTAAAATAAAAAAACAATTTTAATATTTGATTCCGAAATACAAAAATTCACAAGTTTTTAAAAATATTTTTTTAGTAAAAGAGAATAAAATTCAAAATATTATTTTAGAAATTTTTTACCCTTTTTCAAAATTTAAAAATTCTGAAATTATATTTTTTTATTTCAAATTGTTTTTTCTAGAACATAAATGAATAAAATTACAAGCCACCAGAGTTTTGCATGATGAGCATCGAGAAGTTTGTGAAGGCCGATTTCGCCTATTGACGACCAAGAATAAAGGAGTGAAGTTGAAGGGTCTTGGTGCAATCTCGGTGAGGTAAAGGGTTAAAAGAGACACCGGCTCAATTGTGATCGAGCCATCAAACAGAGAATAAGGATCTCCACAAGAATCCAAATTTCGGGAATAAACATTGATGTGTCCCCTCTTTGCTTTTTGGTTTTTCCTCTCTTTGCTCTCTAGTTTCATTTGCTTTTGGATTTGAGCTATTGTGTGGTTGAAGTAGCACCTTCCAGTGTTATTGCATCTCTGTGTGTTGCGGATTGCCATCTGGTGCATGTTGGACTTTGAAATTGTGAGGCGTGCTATAGATTTAGCTAACTCTGTTTGCAGGTTGCCCTAACGCCCCAGACGGAAGGAGTTCAGGTTGGTCCCGATCTGCAGACAAAAGAAAGTCTCTGCCATGTGGGGCTAACCAGGGAGTTCACGTAGGAAGGGTAGGCAGTACCTATGTCGGCGGCTCTAGACCAAGCAGCCGACATAAGACATGCTATGTCGGCGGCCTATTTCTCAGTCGATGACACAAACCCTCCCCTCCGCCACTGGTGCCCGGGCTTTTCTGTGTCACGTACGACTCAATCCGAGGCATTGCCAATATGCAATGTAAGGTTGAAGAGCATGCACAACCCATCACAAATCATTCCACGAGGTTGTATACCCTTGCGTTGAACTTCCGGTACAAGTTTCTTTGTAACTTAGATGTTGTATTAGCTTCGTATAGGCTAGGCATGTAGAAGTTATTAATTGAAATAGCAACGAAGGGCATCACAACCCCGTGGAATGACTTGTGATGGGTTTTGCATGCCCTACAATCATAGATTGCACATAGCAATGTCTCGGATCGAGTCGAGGCAAGGCCGGAAAGGGACTGGTGTCCATGGGGGTCTATGTTGGCGGCTCTATCCTAGGCCACCGACACAAGCCAGACTATGTCAATGGCCTAACGCTATGCCGACGACATAGACCCCCTCCCCCCAAAGTCGTCGGTGCCTCAACCCTTTTTGTGCCACCCACGGCTCGATCCAAGGCATTTCCATGTGCAATCTAAAGTTTTAGGACATGCACAACCCAGCACAAGTCATTCCACGGGGTTGCATCCCTATGCATTGCACTTTCGGTAGAAAGTTTTTGGAGACAAAGAAGATAACGTTGGACCCGTCTGATGCGACCAAAACGACCGTGATGGGGACAGAGCTCGACGAAAAATAGGAAGACGGGCTCATCTCCTTCCTCCAGGCAAACCAGGGCGTGTTCGCTTGGAAACCTTCGGACATGCCCGGTGTCCCGAGGGAGGTAATCGAGCATTCTTTGCACGTTGATGACAAGGTCAAGCCGATCAAATAACGATTGCGAAGATTCGCGCCGGACCGGAAGGAAGCCATCAGGGAAGAGATCACCAAATTATTAGCAGCACGATTTATCAAGGATGTATATCATCTTGAGTGGTAAGCAAGTTCGGTCGTCGTGCAGAAGAAAAATACATGGCTTCGTGCATATTCGGTCGATCCCCATATTCTGGGGGTCGTACAAGGAAGTTTCGTCCGGTAGAGCGCCCTCACTTTTGCTTCCTCGTGTCTCAGCGTCGATTCAGAACATGGCGCATGTGCATTGATTACACCGACCTCAACAAGGCTTGTCCAAAGGATCCTTTCGGGCTCCCCCGCATCGATCAAGTGGTGGATTCCACCGCTGGGTGCGTGCTCTTAAGTTTTTTGGATGCTTACTCACGCTATCATCAGATCAGCCTGAAGAAGGAAAACTGCATCAAGACACTGTTCATCACGCCTTTTGGTGCATTCTGCTATGTCACAATGTCATTCGAGCTGAAAAACGTTGGAGCTACTTATCAGGGCACTATACAGTGGTGTTTTCACACTCAGCTCGGCCGCAACGTAGAGTCTTATGTCAACGATGTCGTTGTGAAGACTCGTGCAAAACCCGATCTCATCGCGGACTTAGCCAAGACGTTTGAGAGCCTAAGGGCATATCGGATGAAGCTCAATCCCGAGAAGTGCATTTTTGGGGTCCCATCTAGAAAATTGCTCGGCTTCATCGTATCTTATCGAGGCATTGAGGCTAATCCGAAGAAAATTAGCGCAATAATGAAGATGAAGCCCCAACCAGTCAGAAGGATGTGCAAAAACTCACTGGATGCATCGTGGCACTTAGCCGATTCGTTTCTCGACTCGGGGAACGCCGCATGCCTTTCTTTAAGCTTCTTTGCCGACAAGACGGTTTTCAGTGAACCACGAAAGCACAAGAAGCTTTTGAAGACTTTAAAATGTTCGTCACTATATCGCCGGTGATGGTCCCTCCCATACCCCAAGAGCATCTCCTATTTTACATCGGTGCCACGACTCATGTAGCCAGCGGTTTATTGATTGTGTAGCGGGACGAGGAAGGTTGTTCTCAAAAGACCCAGCGCTTGGTCTACTTCATCAGCGAAGTTTTGGATGACTCCAAGATAAGGTACCCTCATGTTCAGAAGCTTTTGTACGCTGTGCTCATCACGTCACGAAAGCTCGAGCATTATTTTCAAGATCATGAGATTTTGATGGTCACGTCCTTTCCGCTTGGGGATGTACTCCACAAATGGGAGGCCACCGGGAGCATTGCGAAGTGGGCCGTCGAGCATGAAGCCTTTGCGATAAAGTTCAAGCCTCGGCTGGCCATTAAATCTCAAGCACTTGCTTATTTTATTGTGGAGTGGACGATGTCGTTTTTTTCTTAAATCTTGCATTCGAGTTTTGTGTAAAATATATGCTTGTTTCACTTGCTACTCAGTCGTATACGACTAAGTAGTAAGTCGGGGGCTACACTAAATAATGTACGGCTTCGCCGCATCCTATCTTATTAATAAAATTGCTTTCTCGTCACGTACGATTGTCAAATTTAAGTATCATGAATTCTGAGTAGTGGCACCTTGATTTACAATTGACAAAGTTTAGTCACTCAGCATATGTTTGGAGAGAGAGCCAAGCGACAATTCCTAGCACTCAGGGGCTGGACCAGTCAAAAAAAGGCGTTACACGAAAAGTATGATAACACAAATACTTGGATAAACCACATTAGGACTACAGGGGATCAACAATTTCATACATTGCAAAACTGCTTTGACAAAGAGGTAATATCTACATATCTAAATTGCCTACTAAAGTGGCGGAAGTTTCCTTAACTTCCTACATGAGAGCTGTGACATCCCAATATATTTTTAGTATCCAAACTGATAAAAATAATAATAATAAAAAATATCCGTACCGAAAATATTTGTCCAAACATTAAAACATAAAACCCGAATTTTAAATAAAGGCTCAATTCTTTTGTTTATTTTTCCCCTTATAAACCAAGAATTCATTTTTAACCTCATTATCTTTATTATTTATATTAATATTATTTAGTTTATTTATTTTTCTTTTTCTTACTTTTTCTTTTTCTTCTTTCTTCCTCAGGTGTTTCTTCCTGCCGAAACTCCTGGCGCCCAGCAGACGATGGCCAGGCTTCCCCAAGCTGGTGCCGTCTGAACTGCCGCCGCCTCACCTCCCCACTCGCCTGCGCTGCCGTCCCATTTCTCAGCCGCTTCACCTGTCAGGGCTGGAGGTAGCTGCTATCAGAAGGAGAAGATCCAACGGTGGAGATTAAAGCTTACCGGTTCGATTACTATCATCCAACGGCTGAAGAGGGAGCTCGTAGTTACTGTAGCTCGTAATTGCTTTTCGTCGCATTCCTGTCGTTTACTGCCTTCTTAGCTTTTTACCGCTCTCTGCTTTATATAAGTCGGATGCGTCCGGGTGTTTTGTAAGCTGTAATTCAGACCTTAATTCAAAATCCGAATCTCATCTACCTACTTTCCTCATCCTGTTCTATCTTCTCTGTTTTCTCATCCTGTTTCTGTTACTTTTTCTCTGAATATTTGTCTGAATCCGTTCGGGTCCTGACAATTTGGTATCAGAGCCACCGGTTCTTGGCTGATTCTTGCTGTTTTCTTGCGGTCAAGGGTTAGGAACCAAGTGTTCCTAGTAAAATTCCTGAACGCCGTAGGGAAGAGCAGATTCTGGTCTTTTCGGGTCATGAACGAAAGATCTCAGGTTGCATAGTGCAGCGCTATGTATAAAGCCTGAGCTTTCGTTCTCCCGTCAGTCGATCGCGATAAGTGAGGGTTATTAGCCTTGTGCTTCTGTAAAATCCCTGAGCTGATTCGTGATTTGAACTGAGAATATGACGAAACCCACGAGAGGAGACAACCGTGATGAAGAAGAAGCAGAACGTGCTAGGAGGGAAGAGATCGAAGCCCTTCGACAAGAAATGGAAGGCTTTCGAGTGGCTCGAACAGAGCAAGAGAAGTTCAACGAAGAGCTCAATCAGAAGATGGATGTTTTACTGGAGGCGGTGAAGGCTATTATTCAGAACAACAGTGGTCCAACTGGGGATCCTGCAGATCAAAACTCACGGGCTATGGGAAGAGAGGAAATTCTTACTGGCCATACCCCAAATCTCAGGTCATCACACGCTAGTTTTGATACTCCAGTGGGCAGTGGTCTACATCAAAATCGATCTTCTCCAGTGTTGTTAAGCAATCTTTCCCCACCTCTACTGGAACATCCTAACAGGCCAAGGAGTAACCTTCAGGCATCAGGGAGTTTGGCAAGAATTCCTGAGGATACATGGCAAGAAGAGAGAGGTATGGAGAGAAACAGGGGTATCGAGCAAGCATCAAAGAATTGGGCAAGAGGGCCTAATTTATCTTTCCCTGAGTTCAATGGTGACCAAGTTGAGTACTGGATTAAGAAAGCTGAGAAATTCTTCAAGATAACTCAAGTTACTCAGGAACAATGGGTAGCCATTGCCACCATATACTTTATTGGTAGAGCAGAGGAGTGGTTGGAGAGCCATGGTGTCCAGACTGATGTCATAACATGGGAGCAGTTGAGTGATATGTTGGTGAATAGATTTAGTCAAAAGACAGATTGCGATGTCATTTCATCCTTTCATTCAGTTAAGCATGTCAAATCAGTTTCTGATTACATTGACAAGTTTGAAAGTGCCATGGGTTTGGTTAAAAGAGGGAATCCTGAGTTGACAGAAACATATTTCATGAAGAGCTTTATTTCAGGGTTGCAGGATTCCTTGAGGAGCTTAACTCATTTGCTAAAACCAAAGAATCTAGCAGAGGCATATTGGATCTCTAGGAATTTGGAAGGTTCTACAGCCTATAAAAGGAGCTATACTAGTAATAGTGGATACACTTCCAGGGCTAAGAGCAATGAGGTGGGTACTTCAGCCACCAAAGAAAATTCTGGAGAAGACAAATTTAATACTCCCAAATTCACTACTGATAACAGAAGAAGAGAAGACAATGATAAGTGTTATAAGTGTGGGGAAAAATGGGTTCCTGGGCATAAACTGAGTTGCAAGATGAACCAACAACTCAAGGCTTTGGAGGTAGTGGAAATTGAGGAGACTGGGAGTCCTGAAAGCCAGGAAGAAGAAGAAAAAGAGGCTAATCAAACGGATATTAATGAGGAAGAGGAAATTTTGCAATTATCATTGCAGGCTGTGCATGGCAATGGAATGGAAAAACACACCTTTATCCTCAAGATTAAAGTTGGTAAAATTTGGGGAACAGCTTTGGTGGATAGTGGTAGTAGTACCAACTTCATGGATCCAACTTTTGTTAAAAAGGCCAAATTGGAAGTTCGACCCTGTGATAGAATGGCTGTTCAGGTAGCCAATGTGCAAAAGCTATTTAGTTGTGCAGAATGTATAGACTGTCATTACTGCATACAAGGACACTCATTTTGCAACAATTTTCGACTCTTGGAACTGAAGGGTTATGATATTATATTGGGAGCAGATTGGCTCTATGTGTATAGTCCAGTCAGCATTAATTTGAAGACCAGGGTCCTATCCCTGAGGGATTCCAATCAACAGGAGGTAATTTTGAAGGATGAAACTCTGCAGGATAAGCATTGCTTAATCACTACTGAGAAGTTAAACAAAATGTTGGCAAAAGGGGTAGTAGGAGCAGTTTTCAGCTTGATAAATACTAAGGAAGAAGCCAGATCAAAATCTGCTCCTGACATAGACCAGATTCTAGAGCAATTTTCAGAGGTTTTCAAGGAACCCCTAGGCCTTCCTACACAAAGGAATTGTGATCATTCCATACCCTTGCTTCCAGGGAAACCACCAGTCAATCAGAGATGTTATAAGGTTCCTCATTATAAAAAGAATCTGATGACGGAAATCATTCAGCAGTTGCTGCAATCAGGAGAAATTAGACCTAGCAAAAGCCCTTTCTCTTCCCCTGTTATTTTAGTTAAAAAGAAGGATGGGAATTGGAGAATGTGTGTTGACTATAGACAACTAAATGCAAACACCATCAAAAACAAATACCCCATTCCTATTATAGAGGATTTATTGGATGAACTCCATGGAGCTCAATACTTTTCTAAAATAGACTTGAGATCTGGTTACCATCAAATAAGAATGAGGAAGACATATACAAGACAACTTTTACCACATTTCTAGGACATTTCGAATACTTGGTGATGCCCTTCGGGTTAACTAATGCTCCAGCTACATTTCAAGCTCTAATGAATACTATATTGAAAGAATATCTGAGAAAGTTTGTCTTCGTATTTTTTGATGATATTCTGATATATAGTAAGACCTGGGAAGATCACAAGCAGCACATTACCATGGTATTGGAGGTTTTGCAAAGTAATCAATTGTATGCCAAGAGAAGTAAATGCCTATTTGGACAGCAACAAATAGAGTATTTAGGGCATATTACCACTCCAGAAGGGGTAGTGACATATGCTAGAAAGGTTAAGAATATGCTCTCCTGGCCGATTCCTGAAAATATTACTCAACTCAGAGGCTTTTTGGGAATCACTGGATATTACAGACGGTTTGTCAAGAATTATGGTGTCATTTGCAAACCTTTGTATGAAGCTCTCAAGAAGAACTCCTTTAAGTGGCAATCAGAACAACAATCAGCTTTCGTGACTCTCAAATCAGCTATGTCTAAAGCACCCGTGATAGCTCTCCCTGATTATACCAAACCTTTTGTATTGGAAGCAGATGCTAGTGGAGAAGGGATTGGTGCTGTCTTAATGCAAGATCAACACCCTATTGCTTATATGAGCAAGGCATTGGGTCCTAGAGCTGCAGCTATGTCCACTTATGACAAAGAGGCTGTAGCAATCATTGAGGCTTTAAAAAAATGGAAACATTACTTTGCTAGTACATCTCTGGTTATTCAAACTGATCAACAAAGCCTTAGGTATATTAATGAGCAAAGAGTTACCGAGGGAGTTCAGCACAAGCTTCTGTTGAAGCTGTTGGGTTACAATTACACCATTGAGTACAAAAAAGGAAAAGAAAACAGGGCTGCTGATGCACTTTCCAGAAGAGCACATGAGGAACAAGCTATGGCAATAACTTCTGCAAAACCATGTTGGATGGATGAAGTGTTGAAAAGTTATGAGAAAGACATCAAATGCCAAGAGAAGATAGCTCAACTATCCCTGTCAGATGTGCCAATTCCCTCATTTTCCATTCACGCTGGCATTCTAAAGTATAAGGGAAGAATTGTCATTGGCGATGATGAAGGGGTAAAAAGGAAACTTTTCAAGCAATATCATGACTCTGCCTGGGGAGGACATTCTGGAGACAGAGCTACTTATAAGAGACTAAAGCTATATTTCTATTGGCAAGGCATGAAAGCCATGGTTAAAAAATGGGTGCAGGAATGTGCTGTGTGTCAACTTAACAAACATGAGAATGTTCCTTACCCAAGGTTGTTACAACCCCTCCCTGTGCCCGAGAAAGCTTGCACGCAAGTAACAATGGATTTCATAGAAGGTTTACCCATGTTCCAAGGGAAAAAATGTAATCCTGGTTATTGTCGACAGATTCAGTAAATATGCACATTTCCTTGCTCTTTGCCACCCTTACACTGTTCAACAAGTAGTTCAAGAGTATATGGACCAGGTTTTCAAATTGCATGGATTTCCCCAAGTGATAGTCACTGACAG
Organism: Raddia guianensis; assembly: GCA_036346415.1. NCBI lineage: Eukaryota > Viridiplantae > Streptophyta > Magnoliopsida > Poales > Poaceae > Raddia > Raddia guianensis. The sequence goes on from CM070539.1 coordinate 41,357,586, forward strand.
AGACAGGATTTTCACTAGCAATTTATGGCAATCACTCTTTAAAGCAGCTGGGGTTAAGATGAATTTTAGTACTTCCTACCATCCTCAAACAGATGGGCAAACTGAAAGGGTTAACCAATGCCTTGAAACTTATTTAAGGTGCGTGGCTTTTGCCAAACCAAAAGGGTGGAAAGGGTGGCTTTCTACAGCTGAACGGTGGTACAATACATCCTATCATACAACACTGGACATGACTCCTTTTGAAGTATTATATGGTACTCCTCCTCCTCCTGTATTAGACACTGTATTGGATTCTAATCAAGGTGGAATTGATGAGGTGCTGCAAGACAGACAAGCAATACAAAGAAATTATCGGGAGAACTTGCAAAAGGCATGTAACCAAGCAAAAAATTTGCGATAGAAGAAGGAAAGAAAGAGAGTTTCAGTTGGGTGACATGGTGTATCTTAAATGCCAACCCTACAGACATACATCTCTGAGCATACATAGATCCCTGAAACTCCATTCCAAGTTCTATGGTCCCTTTCGTGTACTGGAGAAGGTGGGTAAGGTTGCATACAAACTCTTATTGCCAGATGATTGTCATCTTCACCCTGTTTTTCATGTCAGCCAGCTCAAGAAGCACATTGGACCAAAGGTAATCCCTAATCCTCAGCTTTCGTTGGTGGATGACCAAGGCAATATTAAGGTGGAACCTGAGGCAATTCTGCTAAGAAGGGTAATTCCCAGAAGAAATGAGCCAGTGGTTCAGTGGAAGATAAAATGGCTTAATCTTTCATCGGATCAGGCTACGTGGGAGGATGCTAAATTCATTCAGAAAGTGTTCCCTAGTTTTCAGACTTGAGGACAAGTCTGAACTTGAGGAGGGGGGTATTGTCAGGGCTGGAGGTAGCTGTTATCAGAAGGAGAAGATCCAACGGTGGAGATTAAAGCTTACCGGTTCGATTACTATCATCCAACGGCTGAAGAGGGAGCTCGTAGTTACTGTAGCTCGTAATTGCTTTTCGTCGCATTCCTGTCGTTTACTGTCTTCTTAGCTTTTTACCGCTCTCTGCTTTATATAAGTCGGATGCGTCCGGGTGTTTTGTAAGCTGTAATTCAGACCTTAATTCAAAATCCGAATCTCATCTACCTACTTTCCTCATCCTGTTCTATCTTCTCTGTTTTCTCATCCCGTTTCTGTTACTTTTTCTCTGAATATTTGTCTGACGTTCGGGTCCTGACATCACCTCCCCACTCGCTGGCGCCGCCGTTCCATTTCTCCTGAAAACCGTCACCACTGGCTCCACTTCGGCCGTCTCCATTAAATCCCAAGAAAACGGCTAATCAAACCCAAATAGGCGCAATTAATCAGAGAAAGATGTTGATTATGCCTTCTCCAAGCTATAAAAGGGGACTTATCACCAGCATACCAAGGAATTTGCTCGGATTTCACCCCGAATCGTTGCTGGCTGGCCGTGTTCATCCCGGCCGCTCCGGCTTGATTCGCCGCCTCCGGTGAGCGGGAGACCGATTTCCTCCGACCTCACCATCTCCTCCACCCTCCTGTCCTTTTCCCTCACATGGCCGAGCTCCTCGCCGCCCCTAGCGTCGCCGCAACGCGCCGCCGGCACCGCTAGGGCCGCTGCTGCCGCGCGCCGACGCCGGCCAGCCACCGCGCCCACTGAGCCCACCCACCGGTTCAGCTTGATACCCTCTCCCTCCTAGACCCGTCGCCGCCGTCGCCACCGCCGGGAGATTCCGCCGCAGCCACCGTCGGCAGGGGCCGGCGCCCACTCGCGCTGTCGCGCTAAGCCTGGCTAGCACGCACGCGTGGGCCGCCCTAATGGGCTGGCCAGCCGCTATTGCTTTTATTTTATTTTTCTTATTTTTATTTTATTTTATTTTTATTCTGTTTATGTTTAAGTTACAAACAAGTATACAAATTCCACGTAGCACTTATGATTTAAAACCTCACCTTATAAAGTTCACCTGCTAATTTTGAGTACATACGATTGCTTATTTATTTGGAATTTTCTGGATCTTATAGAGGGGGAATGTTCGGGGGCCGCAAGTGAGGACGTGCTCGGGGATCAATCAACTGCAGTTCAAGGCAAGTTATCTAGATCCCGTGGGTGTCACATCCACAACATGTCGTTACCCATATTTAAAATGTTTGCTAGAACTTTACTGTTGCATATATATAGTTGGGTTACGTATATTCGGATAGTTCTAGGCATGTACTTGATATACGTTAACGATCCCATTATATGATAGTGCTTGATTATCATGTTAAAACCGTACCTTTTAGCCATTTGTAATACATCTTGCTTAAAGCCATTCCTTTGATTATAGAAGGGCAGTTGATTAGTTGCTTGGGAATTAGGACACAGTAATCATCACTATTCAAAACTGTTATCAAGGCTTGGATTAGTCATTTGGTATTCAAAATTAAACAACTAAAATCTAAGTGGCATGTGTAGACTCAGGGTGATGTGATAGGTAGCGTGGAGTCGTGGATCCCTGCTACAACGAGACATGTGGTGAAGGATGCAAAGATTTGCACCGTGGGTATTTGTGTATGTGGTGTATACCTGCCTCGACAATAGGGATGGCTATGACTTGTGAGGATTCCAAGGCCGGTAGACCACTCCTGTTGGGCGACTTGCGGGTGTGGCGTAATGCCATTGGGTGCGTACATATGCCTTGACGATAAGGGTCGCTATGACTTGTGAGGATTCCAAGGACGATGAGCACTCTTATTGGTCGACGTGTGTGTGGGATGGCAGTGAAGGAAGCACTCGTGTGTAGTGATAGCCCTGAGTCCCCCTAAGGACCGACTCTTTGTGACTATTTCGCCCTCGCCTTACAGTACAGCCTTGGATGCGGATAATGGTAACGCCCTAGTTCGCTGCTCGAAGAAACTAGTTTGGGTTCGTCTTTCTACATAAGGGGTGATTCACGTCTCGTGAGGTGATTCCGATGTCGGTGGGTCACTTTGAGTGTGCGGGCTCAAGTTAGTGGATTCGGGTAGTGGCTTTGTTCTATTCACCAGTTTATTGGGAATACGGTTCCAGGGGTAAAGTGTACACACTCTGCAGAGTTAGTTAAACTGTCATGACAGCCGTGCTCACGGTCACGAGCGGCAAGGAGGATCTCACAATGGTAGTTCCACTGTGTTTTTAACTAAAAAGGCTGTTCAGAAATTGATGTGGTCTTGTGATACCCGAGTGGTGAAACTCGTTGTGGTTCTAGGCATTCTGAGCGGTGAAGCTCGTGGCTTGAAATATGATCTGGATTAGATGAGCCCCATGGGTTAATAAGCTACGAATCCATTTTGTTCTAACTTTTGACAACAGATGAATTAGGAATTTATGCTGGGCAAAAACAACCACCCTATCTTATTGTTCTTGCATTACTTTTTAAGGAGGTAACTTGTTAAGTATACGCGTACTTACCCCGCATTTCACGCGGGCTGTTCATTCCAACGAACAGGTGGAGATGACTCTGACCGGGATTATTTCGAGGAGTACTTCGATGAGTAGCCTGGCTATCTAAGGGTTTTCTCAATAGTCAGACGCCTATGGCTTTTGGCTGGAGTCTTTCTTGTTTATTTTCGCTGCTAAACCTTTAAATAATTTCCTGTGATGTAATATTACTAAACAGTCAATGTGGAAGCTACATTTACCTATTGGTTTATGTTAATTCTGTTATTAACTCTGGGGGAAAAATGTGAACTAGCCTATGATCCTTGGGACTAGTTTGCATCCGATAAAGATGGAAGGGTCGGTGTTACATCGGTCCTTACAAGAGCGGAGGCTTCTTCTTCGGAGCAGGCGAAGCCCTTCCTTATGGCATCGAGGTCAAAGTTGAGATAGTGCGACTTCGAAATAGCCATTGTTTAGCTCGTGCAGGTTGTCGCGGCTTCCCTTGCAAAGGCCTTTAGTTGTGTGGGAGCGTTTTGAAGCCGAGCCATCACAATGTCTGCGTCGGCAGGCAACTCTTCTTCAGGGTGGAGGAATTGGAGCATCAGAGCGGCCGCCCTCAGAGTTCTATTGCGTAGTTTGTTGGTGGACTTCACCTTCTCGTCAAAGAATCAAAGAATTTTAATTGTGCCTTGGTCTTTATTTGATAAGCTACAAATCAGTCGGCCAGGATGATGCGACGAGGATGTTAAAAGAACCGGGCCAGAGAGAGCTTGAGTTGGAGAATTTACCCTTCAGCTCTTGAGCCGACTTCTCAGCTTGAGTGTTGGCCAGGAAAACTTCTCCTTCCGTAGCCTTTTGCTTCGATTCTAGAACTTTCTGGTTTTCCTCCAGAGCTTTGCACATTTCATGAAGGGAAGCTAGAACCTCGTCACGGCCTATAAAGGGAGATTGATTATAAGATGCTCTCAACACTAGCGATGAGCTTGACACCACTCGGATGGGTTCGTACTTCGGATGGTGTTGGCTTCTTCCACGTGGCGGAGACGCAGTTCGGTCACTTCCCTGTGAAGCTCTTCGATCTTGCCACAATATTGTGATTTTTGCGCATAAAGCGCATTGTCAAACTTGTCTCTGGATTTTAATTGCGTGATGATTTTCTGGAGACTTCGGGTTTTTTGTGTCGACCGTTTGCTCATGCGCTGTGCGGAGGCAAAGGAAATGATTAGATGCATTTTAATTATGAAAAAAATTCAATATGTGAAGATGGTTCACCTCAAGCACTTTGGAGCTGACTTTGCCATGTTCTACAGTATTTCCCACTCTTCTGCCTCCTGGGCATCATCTACCTCGTAGCCTTCCATCTCCTTCCTCCATTTTACACGAAGAGGAGGAGTGGAGGCGGTGGCGGCAGGGCGAGGAACTTCCTCGATTTCTGGCTCTGAGCTCCCTGGAGCTGGGGCTGGGATAGGACCCTTATCCTTAGAGGACTGATGAGTTCCCTGGGATGGTGAAGTAGGCGGTGGGCGGTTGTGTGTTGGACCGACTCTCTAATTGGGGTTGGGTCAGCTCGAGAATTCAGTTGTGAAGGAGCAGTGGATGCAGTGGTTGGTACCTTAGCACTAAATTTGCCTTTGGAGATACCTGAAGTGGGTTTCCTGTGAGTAAATGAAGAAGTCAAGAACACAACTTTGTTAAGGTAGCCGAAAGAAGAAGCTATGAGGGGAAACCTCTGTGTCTTTGTGAATTTGATGCCTACACTATTCCGAGTGGGTTGTCCACTCGGGATTGCACAAGAAGGTCCTCCTGGCCCTGATGCGGGCCTCTGGGCTAGCAATTGGAGGCGATGGGGGGCTTGGAGCTTGCTCAGCGGGGGCAGCGTCAGACTTTGGATTTTAGTGGCGTCGGTGTAGGAGCGGTGTTTTGTCCTCCTCTTCGTCCTCGTCTGATCTTTGAAGACGATTCCCTTGCCCTTTTTGGCTAGAGGGGCATCAGCTGAGTCCTCTGCAGGACGCTTAAGTGGTGTTTCCTTATGGCTGGGGGCTTCGGGGACTGGATAGACTGAGAAGAATGAGACACGATCCTGCAAAGAGTTAAAACCAGGTCAATCATGGCGGAATCTTTTGATATCAGTTGGAATTGAAAGAAAGGAATTGTTTTTTCTTACCACCGGAGGCGGGTTCGACAAATGATATGGACTCGGGCAGTCAGCGTTATCGATAAGCATGCCCGGGGCGAAGAGGTCAGCCACTCGGTCGGTTAGGGATTTATGGGACATCTTGTCTTTGCTTTCCCGAGTGGCGTCTTTAGACCCCTAATATTCAAACCCGAGATGCACTGTCTCCTTCATGGGTTGGATACGGCGGAAACTGTAGTTTATGGCTACACTGATGCCGGTCAGCCCCTTAGCTTTTAAATCCCTAAGGACGGGAAGCAGTTCTCTAACTCGGCTGTTTTCGCTCTCGGGGAGAGGGGAGGACCAAGTGAGGACGGAAGGGCAATTTCCCCGTGAGCAATGGAAGAACTAGCGGAAGATTGGCTCAATAAAACCATTTGGCGTGCCAGCCCTTGTTCAAAGTTTTCATGGGGAGGTCAAAATAAAACTTCTTTGCCCCTTCCTGCAGCTGGAAGCCAGCGCCTCCCACGGCTCTGGGGCTGTTTTGCTCGGGATGGGTTTGAGGAGGAAAACAGACCAAAAAAGATCAAAGTGGGGTGCAATCCCAAGATACTCCTCACAAACATGAACAAAAACGAGGATTTAAAAAATGGAGTTGGGATTGAGATGAGTCAACTCAATTCCATAGAAATGCAGAAGCCCCCCAAAGAAGGAGGTGCAGGGGAGCCCAAGGCCGCGGAGAAAAGAGGACTTGAAGACCACCACCTCGTTAGATCGAGGGGTGGGGGAGGACTCACCGGCTACGGCGCGCCACAAAATCAGCTCCTCAAAAGGGAGCACGTCGGCCGACAAGAGCCTCTGCAGCCGTCGGTCCGTGGTGATGGATTTCATCCATTCCTTGGAGCTCTTGATCGCCTTTGTGGCGGCGGGAGATGATGGAGCCGTTGCAAGATTGGGATCGATGGCGGTGGAATATGTGATGAAAGGAAACCCTAGCGGCGGACTTCGCTGGAGCGAATGAAACTGTTAGCACGAGAAATGGGTAGGGTAGAGCGGTTCGCTCCCTTGTCCTCAAATTTAAAGGGCAACGGAGCGCGTTTTGGGCTAGGCCTTATTCGGTACTGAAATGTGGCTATTTTGGCAGAAGCTAAATCAAACCACTTGGGTTTGCCGAGTGTTGTCCGTGAAGAGGAACGGTGAAGTGCTGAGTGGGGACTGGAGGTCTGGATAGGCCCAATCGCTCGTAATGCGAGAAATCATTCGGGATTCAACAACAGTACAAAGATGAAAGAGAGAGCAGCTCAGATTGCCAAAAGTGTTTCATTAATTAATGACTCTTAGACCAGGTTACAGAAGGTACTTTGTAGCGCAGCACAGTGAACTAGGGCTCGTCGCTGGCTTGCAAAGAATTAAAAGAAAAAAGAGAAAGGAAAAGGAGCAGATAATTTTCCCTGGCGAGGCGGAAGAGGCGCCCAGTGCTGTTACTGGGGACATTTTCTTTGTCCTCCAGCAGTAGAGGCAACCCTAGAACAATCCGTCTGCTAGTATGGAGGCGACTAGTGTGTCCTTCAGTTGCATGCGCACTAAGTAGTTGTGGAAACCCACGAATGAGGACCCTAATGGACTCCTCGGCACGGATTTCCGCGGCGGCCTCACGCCACTGCCTCTAGAGGTCTTCCATGAGGGCGTGGGAGGCGGCATTGGCGGCGACTTGCTCGGCCGCACCAATGGCCCATTGATCAAGCTCTTCGCCTTGGCCTTCCATGGTGGGAGAAGAAGAGGCTAAGTGTGTCACGAAAAGGAAGAACTGCTTGAAAACTGGATGCGGCGCTATGCGTTGTATCTAGGTTTTTATATACACAAGGAATACAAAGAGGCGCGCCTCGCGACCCGTTCTAAACACAGTAAAGCCATCATGACGATGGGATGGAAGTGGGTGCGGATGTGTTTCCTGGCGGCGGCGTGCGACGCTTCGGCTGGGCAGAAAAGGCGCGAAGACTCTTCGCATTCCCCCTAAGTGGGCTTGGGCTCAATTTAATTAAGCAAAGGGCAACCCCCTTAACAGGCTTTCTCGACAATATGTCACAAACAGTGGCTGTACATTGTTGACATCGAGCCTAATTCGGCCTCGGTACACCCTTGAGGGCATATGACCGGAAGTGCCACCTATTAAAAATATTTCATGGCATACCACATGTTGGGTCACTAGCCAACTTTGCATGTTCAAGGTTGGTTGTTGATGAAATTTGGATACTGTTTCGGAGGTATGCCTTTCATAGGTCGCCAATTGTATACGGCAGCTCGGATACAAGTACCTCTTGACCAAACATTATCCGGTCGGTACGCCCTTAAGTGGGTTGCTAGCTGATCCCTTCTCCGGTTGGGACATGTACTATTCGGCTGAAAATACGCCCCATGTTGGGCCGAGTGCTGATTCCTGCAAGTCAGGGTCAGGCATTTGATGTTGTACATGTTTTAAACATACAAAATGCAGTACGCCGCAGGACGGAAACTGTGATTGCGTAGCTTAAGACACGCTGCATGATTGGCCGATTGCTATTTTCACAAAGTGAGAATGGATGAAGTAACTAAATTGATGAACTACATCACTTAAAGCAGAGGAGCGTGCCTCATGAAATAGGCCGATTGATGGAATCTCAGTATCGCCGAGTTGGGCGTTGCTCTCAAAATTCTAATTTAAAGATCTCTAGAGTTCTTTACAATATCTTTCAGATTATAAGAACGATCAGACGAACCAGTCGGCGAGGCATCTGACTCGATTGCAAAGCACTCGGGGGCTACTGTGGACTACATGGGCCTCGGATATCCTTACAAAGGGCCCATGAGGTAGCAAACGAGGGCGACCCAAGCCGGCTGGGTGAGATGATAACCACTCGGACTGCATGTAACTTGGGCGTCAAGGATAGTCCAGAGGATAGAGTTTGATTCTGTTTGATTAGAAGATCCATACTTGTAAACACCGGTGCGTATACGTGCTGAACTCTCTAGAGATCATACCATGTAACCTTATCCCCCATGCATTATATAAAAGGGAGGGGTAAGGGCTGTAGAGGCATACAAGCTTCCTTGATCATCATATCATCCTCATAATTCCAGAACGCAGGATTAGGCTGTTACCTCCGCCGTGAGGGCCTGAACATGGATAATCCCTGTCTTGTGTTACCATCGAGCTTGAGATCTAGCGCATAACCCTAATTAAATCTATTGCCGACGATAACCCCCAGTCAACCACCCGTCGACACACATATTTGTTGAAATCCTTATCTTACATGATCTAGGAGACGAGGTCCATCTTTTTCTCTAGGTTCTCCCAAAGCTGGTATAGAATTGCTTATTTTTAAGATTATGGGTCAGATCATGTAATGTTGGTTGAGATGCCAGGTGCGCGGATGTTGTCGGTCAAGTGTGCTTTGCGATATCCATTTAATTTCACTACCGTGTTCGCTTTTATGATATAGCTATGCTAGAACAGACAGCGTGTGTACTGTATTTTTTCCTATTATGAACAAGTTGTGTGTCATTCATCCGGTGTCTCCTGCCTAGAAAAATATTGATGTAGCAAATTGCATGGTTTTGTTGCACAATTTGTTTTGACAATAAAAGATGTGTTGTTGTCTACATTTTTAGATTATAATTTACTGCTACTTAATTCTTCGTAGATTATCATATCTATGAATGGTTGCCTTGGTTTGTTAAGCCAATGTCCTTTCAATGCATATGCATCTTTCAGCAACGCTCGGCCTCTAATAAAGGTTGGACAAAGCACTTTTTTCTCTCTCTAATGACAAATTGGAACCATGACGCTAAGCTAAATGGTTTATATTCAGCTTTCTTTTAGATATGTCATTGCTTTAAATGCTTCTTAAAATATCTAAGATACCATGTTGCAGCTGCCCAAGGTTCTCTCGATGGAGGAAAAGCTGAGGAGTCTCAGATGCATGTAATTTCCTGGTTCTATACTCAGGGTTTCTTGGTTTGGCCTTTTGGCTTTGTCAGTGCTTGTTCCTTGATTGGAAAATGTGTTGTTTGGTGGCAGGGAGATCGGAAGGAAGATCGCCGAGGTGAAGATGGACCTCACGGAGGCAAAGAGCGAGGGTAACTTGTGGGGGAATGGGACTGGTGTTAGGGATCTAGACAAGAGAAGCTCCTTGTTGTCCTTGGAGTTTATACAGGTTCCAGGTCTCTGCTCAAGAGGAACACTAGAACACATTCCGTGGCTCCTGGATGCCAAGAGGTTTGTTCCTGCTATTATTTTATTTTTGAGTTCTCAATGACAAAAAAATATTGATTGTGAGTTCGGCCTAATAAAAGCTTATTTGGCCTTTTACTTATAAAAAGTGACTCAAGGAAACAGCAAGTATCCAAAGAACCTATTGATATTATATTCCCATACTTGCTCGAACCTAAGCATTTTCTATTGATTTTAATGTCCATCCAGCATCAATGTCAAATACAATTATCATAAAGTTTCTATAAAAGCTCATCATCGAGGCATCATCCTTTGTGGTTTGTCGGATCTGGCATGCGTTGTCATGATCCTTTCATCTACGCATTTGTTGGCATTCTGCGTAATGGTTATTCAGCTTAAAAATTTGTCCCTATTATCTTTTAATGATCTGCTTGTATGCTTGCTTGTTCAGTTTCAGATATGACAATTACTCGCCGCAACATGTTTGGTCATTTGCTTTATCAAACTAAGAAAAATTATGTATGTTATTAACGGTTCCAGTTTCGAGTTCTTTTGCTTTATAACTAGAATACCTAGCAACCGTGGGTCTTTCGCCCACTAAGAAAATATCAAGATAGGAGTGATTTGTTTGGTTTATTGCAATATCATGCTGAGGAAAAATATGTATGCTATCTTTTACTATATTAGCATTTTGGCATATGTTGGTACTGCTTGTTCGTATCTGGTTTCTTCTCCCTTGATCAATTATAATTTTTTAATTTAGGGACCAAGATTATGATAAATATCAAAATTACGAGGATGGTGAAGGAATTGCCAAATCCAAAAGATACTATATAGAGAATTAGAGATGCACAAGCTCCATGCACTCACCAGGCTTGAAGCCAATGCAAAGGCGATGTTACTGTGATGTATTTTCCAGGCTTTACTTCATGTAGGTTTACATAAGAAATGTTAGTATTTTGTAATGATACCATCTGCTTAACTTGCAAAAATTTAGATTTGCGTTGTCTTATTAATTTAAGATAATTATGTGCTATTGGTTATAAATGGTGCTACTTTTATTTTAGGATTTTGTTGCAACGCACGGGTGTCATTATAATTTGCTAAAAATATTATCATTTTTCTTTGCAAATTCATGTGGGAAATTCAAAATTCTTTCACCTCATGATTTTTTCCCCAACCCATGTATATTGTGCAAATCTGTGCCCCTGTAGAAACGTACGGGCACCCTACTAGTATTTGTAACTTGCATTTGACCTAATACAGTTATGAAACAAGCTACTCTGTGGCTCTAGCAATTCATGACGGACTTGTTTAATCCGGATCTCGACCTCGGTGGTGGTTTGCAAAACCCATAGATGTCCATATGTGACCTGGCGTGACTTTGTAGCATTCTACTTTACCGTTTGTGACATTGTGACTTAATGTGTATGCTATAGACTTTTGAACTTATTTTGTTGTCGATTGTGCCTGTATGTGAAGGTTGAAGTGAGTTTAGTCCCTATTTATCGATAATTTTGTATTTTGGAATGATGTGAATGTGTATGTTCTAAAAAATGTGGTATCATGCACCTAATTATGTGTGGATGTGGTCGGGTAAGTTGTGTAATGTATATATGCTGCGAATAGGGGTTTTTTACATGTTGAAGTTGATCTTTTTTAACATGTACCAGAAATTTTTATTTCTGGAATATTATCTATGTCATCGGCCTTGGACAAGGCCCCTGTCCATGTGCGTCCCAGGGTGGCCACCGGACAACACTAGTGCCGACAGTATACAGTTGGCCGCCGACATAGGTTTGTCTAATTCTCGACCGCTCATACTAAGGCCACCGACACAGAAGGCAGCTAGGCAAATCAACAAGCCGGACTTGTGTCGGCGGCCTCAGTAGGAGCCATCCACACTGTGTTGTCACGTGCCGGGCCAGCATTCTTTTTGTGGGGTCCACTCATCAGAGCATCGTCACCCCGCGCGTGCCGTCAGAGGGAGCTTGTGTCGACGGCCAATTAAGCCGTTGACACAGCCCTAACCCAGATGGCATGACCTGGATGCGGCTTTGTTGGCGTGCCCACCGACAGATTCCGCCTGTGTCATCGAAGCTACGTCGGCGGAGCAGTGTCGGCGGCCAGCTGCTGACAAAGGCCTATGTCGTTGGTAACTAGTTTGGTGACACTGATCCCGATTCTTGTAGTGCCTATGATCCAGAAGAAATCAATGGAATAATTCGACAGACAAGCTGAAACGTACTCAAGCAAATATGAATTAACTAGGGTTTCCATGCATATATAAAAATTTTATATGAGGATCAATAGAGGAGACGTTAATTTTAATCATATTAATTCCTTCGAATTCAGATTGTACAGTACACATATATATAATATATTAAACATGGACGCAAGAACATGAAGACTGAAATTAAATAAGCACAAATCATGCATTTTTCATAACGTGGCGATTCACGACGCCTCGTAATTCTTTGGAGGAGGCGCTGAAAAAGAAACTAAAAAAAAAAATATACACTGTAAAACTAACTAAAAAAGTAATGTACACTAATTAACTAGAAAAATAGTCACTAAAGATGAAAAACAATGTTGGCTAAATAGAAATGATAGTCGTCCGTATAAAACTCAAAAAACAGATGAATGCTATTTAGCAAAACCAATAGTTTAAAAGACTCTTTAAAACCTATAAATAAAACCTTAACCTTTTGCCCTCTTTGCCAACATCATCTGCAAACAAACCCCATCATGACGGTTTCTACTCATGAGCTTTCCTTGTTTGGCGCTAAAGGTAGGTCCTACGTACTAAGATGTGTTCATGCACATCTTTTCAAAATCTAAACTCCGGTTCCCTGTATATTCGTCCACATTTCTTTTCAACCAAGACGTTGTCCTAGATCGATATAGAGACCTATGATCCAGAAGAAACCAATGGAATACTTCCACAGACAAGCGGAAAACCGAAATCTCAAGCAAGTATGAATAACTGGGGTTTCCATGCATATATAAAAATTTTATATGAAGATCAATCGAGCAGACGTTAAATCATATTAATTCCATCAAATTCAGATTGTACAATACACATATACTATAATATATGAAATATGGACGCAAGAACATGAAGACTGAAATTAAATTAGCACAATGCATTTTTTATTCACGGCGCATCGTAATTCTTTGGAGGCGGCGTTGATCGCACGGAAGGACGGAACGAAACGAGGCATCGATCTCCCTGGTGATCACCTACCGAGCTTTGCTGGTGTGAACGAGAACGATGCTCCGGTGCCCCTGGACGGTGGATGTACGGCCAGCCTGACCGCGCCGCTGACGTTTGCCGGAGCAGCAACCCGGAGACCCGCCGCCGCCGCAGCGTGCTACCGCGGCTGACCGAGCTGCGGCGCCTGCATCCTGCCGCTGCCGGCCGGCTTCCCTGGCGTGATCTTGATATCAAAGACGTCGTCGACGTCATGGACCGAGGCGCGGGAGCTCGCCACGGGCCTCATGATCGCCGCCGGCGCCGGGTCCTTCACGCCCTTCTCGGCGTCCTCGAGTCGCTGCTCGCCGGAGGGCTTTCCCCCGGACGAAGGCGACCTCCGGCCGGACAGCCGGCCTGCGATGCAGGCGCCGACGGCGAGGAAGGAGATGACGGCGAGAACGACGAGGACCGGCCCGAACGAGCCTCGTCCGTCGTCGGTCGCCGGCCTGCCGGCGCGCTCGACGGAGCCGGAGGCAGGGTAGTAACTGTACGGCATTGGCCGAGTCAGAGAAGCCATAGATCACTAGCAAGAAGGCGCGCAGCTACTATGGCTTCTGCGAGAGCGAGCTCAGCCTGCTGCTGCTGCTTGCTTGTAGTAATGGATCTGGCGAGAAGCAGCTAAAGGAGGTGGCGCCGTGGCGGCGTGACATGATGATGGTACGTGCTTTGGCCTTTGGCCGCCTTTAGCAGTCGTTTCCGTCTCCGCGTATCTTTGAACACTCCGGGACGCGAGAAAGGGTAGGAGGAGAGGGTTCATTGTTCTTTTGTTTTTACAATAGACCTCCGTATTCCTGTGCTTTGAATTTATTATATCTTTTGCTGCTCAGTTATGCGTGAATGCACGCGGGCAGTGCGTCTACTGCCTAATAAACCTTTATATATCTGGAAACATATCCTATGCAATCGATATTACCGTGCAATCATCGTGTAATCGAACTATCAAAGTTATAAAAAAATTTAAAAAGTTTATGGATGTACTGTTTAACTTACTCCAACTCTGTATTAAATTACAAATTCAAACTCATCCTATATTGAAAGTTACAAAAAAAAAGATAATTTTCTATCAATTTTGAACTCGTGAAAGATGTTTGTTTTTTATTTTTTTATAACTCTTAATATAAAATAATTTTTGTTTTGAAACTTCGTACATAGGCAGAGTAAACAATAAAGTAGATCTACAAAAAAATTTCATAACTTTTTATAACTTTTGATAATTTGGTTGCATGATATGTTGGCATATATCAGTGAAGGCAATCCAGTAACTTCGCTACCATTCATTGTACTAATATGCGTACATATATAACCTGAAACAGCCCTTAAGTAGTATTTTTTTACAAATACATCTCTGAAACATTAGAAGAAAATAATTGAGTCCTTTTTCTTTCTCATCTTTTGAGCTGGCCACGACACGCGCCGTCGTCGCCACCATCGGTGAACACCACCCCCTAACACGCGATTATGCCTGCATGAGGTGGGACAACAAAACATGGTGCGGCACAATGTGGTAATAGTCTATTCCCCTATTCATATACACTATTTTATAACTCATCTGTGACCCCTCAGCATGTGTAGTTTCACTAGAACCACCAACGATGAGGGTCGCTCGTCCTTGAACATGAAAAAAAACGCCAGTGACAACATCTGTCAGTGATTGGGTAAACATCACCGGCCGATCTTACTACCAATCATCAGTGAAAGAGTTAGTGATAGGTGTGGTAATATCGCTAATATTTTTTTAAAAGACAAATCAAATTTTGCCCAGACTCAAATGTACAAGAGTTGAGGCCCTATAATGTTAACAAAAAACTAAACAATACATCTTAGGGCGCGGCACTTCAGCATGGGCTCACCCCTAGCTAGGTCACAGGATCGACCCTGTTTGTGCCAGTCTTTTTCTCCAAATTTTTTTATCCCTGGCAATTCGCATAAAGAACTGCTAATGATAACTGGTTATATATCTTTCCCTAAACTAGTAGGGCATGCTTTCACTCACCAAATTGTCATAAAGTCCTACACTTTCTGTCATCACTAGGTTATTCCTGTCAGGCGCCACAATTGCCATCCCCATCCTTGGTGACACCTACATGATGTTGCCTCCATCCCCATCATCGACCTCGATGACCCTATCACAGAGCTAGGTGCCTCCGTCCCTATCTCCATTCACGTCCTTGTCCTCGAGTCGGGTGCCGCCATCCCCATTCTTGAGGCATGTGTTGTTGTCCCCGTGGTTGACCACGGTGACCCCTACACGCAGCCATCGTCCTCATCCCCATCTTTGATCCCACTACATGTCGTCCTTGCCCACCATGCTACTCACCGTCCACTTCGACCCCACTACTCACCGTCGTCACTATCTCGAAGCACCATTGATTCCCCCTAGTCTTTAGATGGCAAGAAAGATTGCTTAGGTGCTTAAAATGCAATTTGCATCATGTGAAAGATAATAGTGTCTTAGGTTCTTAGGTGTTTGTGATTTGATTTGGTGTCTGTGCTTAGGTGCTTAGGTTAGGAACTTCGTTGCTTAGATTAAGAACTTATGTTAGAAACATTGCTGAGGTACTTGTGTTTCGATTTAGTCTGGGAAATCCCACCTATGCAAATGGGCTATGCCGAAGAGGACATCAACTTCATTGTGTCTTTGAGGAAGATAGAGAGGATTTTGGTTTCCACAAAAACAAGTTGTATAATTATTATATGAAGAGAAACAATAGCTCAAAATGCCCATAAGCTTTGAAGGAGCAAGGACAATTAGTGTTCATCTCATGTCAATCTCTCTTTCTCAATGGTCATGGTGAATTTGATGTCCTCTCTAACAAGCTAGGGATTAGCCTACTACCAAATGAGACTATGCTGGAGAGGACAAAATTAGAAATCAATCATCTTACCAAATGGCTAATTAGAAAGGTTTGTTTTGGGATTGTGCGATGATGACGACTACTACCTACACACCCATGTGAGGTAGAGAGATAGAGAGAGACATTGAGAAAGACAATGAAAGAGAAAGAAAGACAAGGTGTCACAAGGTAATATTCATAACATACATCAATCACCTTATAAATTAACATTCAAGTTTCCCTTATATTCTCTCAGGGAGAAGACAGCTAGTGTTCATCACATGTCTACCTCTCTTCCTCAATGATGTTGGTGAATTTGATGTACTCTCTAGCAAGCTAGATGTGGTCGCTGCAACATTTGGGCATATTTGTTCTTACATTGTTTTGCATTTTTGGTCATGTATGCATCAATGATGGATGCCAACCAATTCACTGCTGTTCTGAGACGCAAAATCCTGCTGCGGCAAAATTTGGGCATATTTGTTCTTACAGTTTTTGCATTTTTTGTCCTGTATGCATCGACGATGGATGCCAATTCTGTGCTGTTCTGAGCAGCATAAATCCTGCTGATAGCTCGAATCGGCTGTGATACCCGTTCAATTCAGGTCAGAGAAGGATATTTGCTTCCATATATGAAATCGATGTCAAAAAGGTTTTAGGAATAATTTTTCATGTCGGGTAGCATGTCACCTGTAGCCTGGATTTTGCTAAGCAACAGAAACAGGCTTCATCCAACGCGCTATATCTTGGTCCTTTGTGTGGTATGTGCAAACCTTAATTTGTTTAGTTGAGAAAGCATGCCAGTATGTCATTTTTCATACTCTGAATTTTCAGTTTTCATGCTCTGAATTTTTACCATTTCCTTTGTTTAAAGGCATGCTCTCAAGAACTGATTGTAACACCACAATTTGGGCAGTTTTTCCAAATTTTTGTCAAATCCGAAATTCGTTTGAATTTGTTCTTGGTCTGGCATGTGGGTCCCACTGCCTGACACTGTAGCCGCTCTCTCTCTCACTCTCTGTTCTTCTCTCTCTTCTCCCCGTACTTCCACTGTTCTCAGAGCCGCCGCTGTGTAGCCGTCCCATACCCATGTTCCTACTCTATCTCTCTGCAGCGCCGTGCTGGCCGCACTGCGCGCCGACTCCAACATGCCCACGCCGCGCGC
Source organism: Raddia guianensis (assembly GCA_036346415.1). Taxonomy (NCBI): domain Eukaryota; kingdom Viridiplantae; phylum Streptophyta; class Magnoliopsida; order Poales; family Poaceae; genus Raddia; species Raddia guianensis. The sequence continues at coordinate 41,374,569 of CM070539.1, forward strand.
GTGCGTACCTCGTCGGGCCGCGCCATGCCCTGTCGCCGCCGCTTGCCGCTCTGCCAGCGCCGAGCCGTCCCATCGCCGCTCCACCCCTCTCCGTTGTGTCCTCACATCAACCACGAGCCCTCATGACCCCGGCGCCTATAAAAACCACCGTCAAGCCCTCGGGCTGAGTTTCCCCTGTTTTCCCCCAAATCCGAGCGTCGCCGGTGTCTTTGGAATCTCGGTGAAACCGTGAGCTTCTTCCCTGCTCCTTCCTTCTGAACCTCTCTGGATGCCCACTTACCTTTTCCCCTCGCCTAATTTCAGCGGAGGAGCTTGGCGCCGCCAGATCGACGCCTCCCCTGCTTCGGCCGTCGACGGTTCCCTGCCGCTAGCCACCTTCGAACCTCTTTGTCCTCGTCGGAACCCTCGGTGAGCACCTTGTCGACCCCCTTTTGCTACCCGTGCACGCTCGTAGCCTGTAGGTCTCTTCCGCCGCTTAAATTGCTCCGGCGAGTCTTAGTTCCGCCGCCGTCGCCGCGCCGCCGCGTCTGGCCATCATCGGCCTTGGCATGGGCACCATTGGAACCGTAGCAGACCGTAGATGCCGATGCATGCATACCCAGGACCGGAGTTGCCCTGTAGCGCCGCCGCATCGCTCGCCGTCACGTTTCTGCCGCCTCGCCTGCTGGAGGAGGAAGATGACCAGGAGCCATCCGATGTAGCGCCAAGATTCGTGCAGAGACCCAGACGTAGTATCGCTGACCTGCAGGCCCCACTTGTCGGATCACCCGCGCGCGTTGTTACTGAGCCATGCCTGCGGGTCACTGACGCGTCGGCCCTCGGCCCCATCCGTCGGAATAAGTGGCCGCGCCTGTAGCGTGGGCATCTTCGCCAAGCAAAGGCGCCATCCCAAAAAGACGCCTTCGGCGTGTTCTGCGCCGCGCGGGCGCGCGCTACGCGCGAAATGGGCCGTGGGCCTTTTTTGGATATCAGGCCGTCCGTAGGTTGGTTCAGCCCGTAGGCTTTTAATTATTTTCCAGCGAGTTTAATCATTTATTAGCTCCAGAGATCGTTTTAGATTTATCTAAATTAGCAAATGACTTCCAAAAATGCTAGAAAATTTTTGATAAATATTAGAGTTCAACTGTGATTTTATAAATTTAAGCTTGGCCACGGTATAAAGGAAATGGCCACTGTTAGTTGAAAACGAGAAATTTCTTATATGGAAATGATTAAGTAAATTCTAGGGTAATTGTTTATTTATTAATTAATGACTTACGACCCAATATATTCCTTAGACAATATATTAGCTGAAGGGTGTCTCGATAATTCCAGAAACTATTTCAAAATAACATTTCAACTTATATAGATGTATATATGGATGTGTGTAAAAATTGATACGAAATTTTTTTTTTTGACACCAACAATTTACTTGCATTTTCCTTAAGATAATTTGTTAAGATGCTGACCTAGAAATATATTTACATAATGTTTAAAACCCTAGTAATAACTCTTTACCTAGGTTGCTTAGGCATGTTGTCAACTCCGTTAAACTATAAACCGATCATCTGTGAAATCTCTATTAGTCGTTAGTTTATGCTACCGAGAAACCCTAATCCCACTATCGCGAACTTATCGTACGAGGACGTATTTTGGGGTTTGGTAGACTGTTATATATTACTAATATTATTTATTAATGCATTATGGCATACATAACATTTCATACGCAAATTAGGTATTTATGCCGATAGTTCGACCTATATAGTGCATGCATCATGTTTTCCATTGCATTATTAGTAGTAATTTTTTGTTATTGGTATGTTTAGACATAGGCGATCCCGAAGGGAGATTTGGGGACGTCGAGGAGGACCAGCCATATGATCAAGGCGAGTTAACACTTACTCTTTAGATGTGATCTGTATTAGGGAGAGACAGCGACTTTCCCTAGTGCGGATTAACATCACTAATATCATGTTCATTACCGAGTTTTTCCTAAACTATGTTGCTTAATTATTAAAGATGCATGCTTAGTGGATTGCCTAATTGTTAATCATGTTATACTTATACATTCCTGCCTTGAACTGTTTAGCCTTAACGACTGCTTTGATTGTCATTGCTCTTGTTAGCCTATAATTAGTCTGGTAACCACTTTAACCCTACCTAATGGGTAAAACTTGCTTAGACCGGCTTAGGCTTAACAAATCTTCTGGCTAACTGCCACGGAACGGTGAACCGATATTCACTGGTCATTCATTATTCTCATTTAAATGTGACATGACATATGATAGTTAGGGCTGGTAGATGCATGTTGGGCTGATTGTGTTTGTGGGTATGGATATGTGGGGACTTGGTCGGTTTGGGTCGGTCGGTTGGGAAAGTTCAAGTGTGTGGTGTGGTGTGGTCAATAATCGTGGAAGTAGAGAAAAGTTGGTGGGTTGCCCCTAGTTGGATTTGGACATCCTGAGGGATGATTAAGGCACGAGATGCTTAGTGCTGGGTTTAGCCTAGGGCTTACCCAAGAGGAGAGCGGGTAGACACACGTAGCGGGGAATCGCTGTCATCCGGGATGGTTCCAACACAACGCGTGGCCATCGCACGGAGCACCGGACTTGGATCGCCAGGAGTGAGCGCTCCGGGAGTCCCTCTTGGACCAGTCTCGATAGGGGCCGGAATGGGCCTTCACCCAGGGTGAAAAAGGCCACACATCCCAAGGATGACGATCAGCTAGTGTGGGCCGGCAACCCTACTAGGCCGGGGTGATCATGCCATGGCATGTGTGGTCCGCAACAGGATTCGCCAAATCCTGGAATGATGGCAGGACTAGGATTGATTGGGGGCAACCAGGAGAAAGTCTGGTTGGGAGCAACCAGGAGAAAAGTTCATGAGGAACTGATAAGCTGGTATGGTGATAGTGTAAGCGGTTGGGTCTACGATCAATGGTTGGTCAATTTGTGTGTTGATTGTGTATAAGCTGGTATGGATTGTGGTGATTATATAAGTTGGTTGGGTTTAAGTTGAGGGTTGGTCGGTTGGTGTGTTGATTGTCGTATATGGCTGATAATTGGCTTCGGGATGCATGATTAAGATGGAAACCTCTGATTTATACATACAAGACAAGTATTAGGTAATGCTAGTTAGGTTATTTCCAAAAGTCTTACAAACATGGCTTTACGCAAATAAAATAACCCTCTCCTCTAAATAAAGCCTTGTACACTAAATGCATTAAGGGAAGTGTTAACTAGCCAGCGTTTGGATGACGACGACCTCGCCTACTTACCTTCTTTAGACAACGGAGTCGAAGATGACCCTTACGCGTGTCTCAAAGACGACGGACAGGACCATGGTGGATCCGAGGAGTCTTAGGGGCCGCTCCAGTCGCTGGGGGACTGTAGTTGATAGGGAATTCTTTTGGGTAGATATTTTGGTGTCCACTGTACTCTGAACTATTCTTTTGTAATTTAAGGCATGTATGGGCCGCCTTACTAAAGTCGCCTAAGGGCGCAACTCGGTGATGTAATATTCAGAAATTTATTCTATCGATGTATGCTTGTATCGGCTACTTGGTCTTCTTCGCTAGCTGATCCAGGGGCTAGTGCACGGGATCATCGACCCTCAAGGTAAGTTAAAATTGAGGGGTGACACTGATATACTCTGACCAGCAGGCATTGAGCCGAGCATAGAACTAGGGACAAGTATATGACAAATTTTGTTAAATGAATGGGTGACGAAACATTCCTTTCAAATTTTTTTGAATAAATGTTGGGCGCATAATGAATTTTCAGGGTGATGCAAATGGTGGCATTCCATGTCAGAAACATAGAATGCCATTCGATAATATCGTCTCTACCGTAGCTGCTGCAAGATTCAGATCAAGATCATACATATTGGAGTTTCTTTTGATCAACGACTAGTTTTGCACATGGATTTGCTCAAAATAGCTGCATTACATCATTAGTTTTGAATGAGTGGCTCAAAAAGGGAATCAACTGTTTTTACTGAAGTTACTGTTGGTGGCACCCCTCCTTTCCACCATGACTCACTAGGTGTGCCATCCTTTTTTACATTATTTGCAATAATTGAAGTATTACATAATGTAAATTTCATAGTCTCAAGGTACATACCCATGTAATACTGTTGATATAATGACATACTATCATCATATATGCCTTGAGAAATACTAACGACCCGTGAACCTACTACCTATTGAGTATATTACTAGTAATCATGCACGTCGGGTATTGTATCGTAAGGTAGAACTTATAAGAATAAACATAGTCTGTCGAGGTTAAAAGTTAGTTGTTCATAGATTCGAGAAATAATGCTACATTGAGGACAAATCGTATATTGCTATATGATGATATCGGATCAAAAGAACTCAACACAAAAGGGATGGCATTTAAACGAATAGTAAGTGTGCATGTGCAATGCACCTCGAACGTTGCGAGCAATACTAATCAAGCCTATTACATTACTAAACATTTTTTTTATAGCATGTCTCGTCCAAAGCTAGGACTTAACAAAAAAATTATTATTTATTGAGAAATTTGTAACATATAAGGTAGATTTAAGGCCCCCTCAGTTGATAAAGGATTTTTTTTACAAAAAAAGATAAATCAAATTGTTCAAATAAGATACATATTGACATAGGAAGCATGTAGTTCAATTCAATTTGACATGTCTTTCGAACCACAAATTATAAATTACATAGAAAAATATCAAACATGATACAGTAAAATATATAGTGTGAAATAGTAAATTACACCAACATAATGTTTTCTCCGCTAAGTTCAACAACCTAGAGCTGGAAGAGAACATATATATATGTAGCAGCCTTATAGATTTGTGGTACCTTTTCCGCCTGGAAAAAAAAACAAAACAAAGTTTAAGAAAAAGCTGGATCTGTTGTGTCATCACAAAGCTTAAATGAATGTATAACTCAGAAATGAAAAGAATTATTATAGAAAGTTTTAGAATATATAATATATATTACATGAACTGTATAATCACACTTATCCAATGAATGAGCTTGTTATCCATGTCAGATATTGAAAGGACAAAAAAGATACCTTCAAGGCATTAATACAATCACTAATGCATCTTGTTGACACAAACAACTTTTGCATCTAACAAAAACATGGACTGCTGCTATCTTTCCTTTAACTTATTCGGTTAATTGGTACCTTGATATCTCAATATTACTCCAAACCTCTAGGCCACAAGCTTTGAAGTGTGCATGTCCTGCTTGAGATTGGTATAAACATCCATCATGCTATCCCTAAATTATAGCAATCAAGTCAATGCTTTAGTATTGCATAGCCAACCTTTCATATCTATGCAAAAAAGTAGACCAATTGTTTATATGCAACTCGCAATAAAATATACAGTGGTTAGGTTCCACACCAGTAAGTACCAAACTATTGAAACAAAAGGTCTAAAGAATGCACTAAAACACTTGTCCTAAAAATGGTAAAACAAACAAAAAAGACAAGTGACAGGTAAATTTCCATGTATCTATCATTTCCTGACTTTGAGAACTTACAAATGGATGTGTTAAATGCCAAGCTTGAAGGAAGTTGCATCTGCAGTTTTCTATTTCACTTTTATGAACTCACTAAAAGAAACCAGCTCATAAGGACACCTGTAAGTGAGAAATATTAGTCACCCTAATTTGGCTATGTCTTGCAAGCAATAGCTACATTGATTTTTTTTTTTGTAAGATAAAAAAACTACATAAGACCTTTATCCAACAGCTGCTTGTTCTACCTTCCATAATCCAAAAACAAAGATCTTAAACATCTGCATGAAGACGACTTGCTTAATTTAAATTTGAGAGTAAAGGATGGTGAGTTGACAAATTGAACGCTTAATCAAATTAAATGATAAAAAAGTTGTTCTATCTACATTACCCACAAATGAATATTTTAGCAAAAACCATGATCCACTGCTTCCGTCAATTTATCATGATCAGTACCCAACAATAGCTCACATGAAAGAAAGCTGCAACATTTATTTCAACAACAGATTAATGAACCAATAGCTACAACCATGATACCTTATGCAGGAAGCAAATTGACAATATGACATATGGCAATAAGCAAGTGAATTGACATATATGAACAAAAGAGGAGCAGAGGAGCACCCTGAGAAGAATCAACAATCACTGAAGCCTTCTTTTTATTTTTAAAGGAGTAGCTTTGTATTGTCAGGTGACCATACTACATTGACTCCTGAATTGAGAGTCATTACATAAAGTTTAAAAGTGAATTCAATCAAATCCACCATATGACATGCTCAGCAGTTATATGGTGGAAAAATATTTTTATTCAACAAACATTTAATCGCACGTAACAGGGATTCAACAGAGACAAAGTACGTTTGTGGTTAACAATAGTAAGAGAGTACTCATAGTAAGAACATCCATAAAAATGGTGGAAAAAAACAAAAAAAGCCATTGCCCGCAAGATTCACCGTGTTTTTTTCTCGTCTCCTTGTTGCATGGTGGTAGGCAGTAGCTTCACTCTATGGTCTATCCCCCTTTCACCTTTTTTTTCTTCTTCTTTCTTTCTACACGTATCTGGAGGTGGCCTTTGACATGCGCTAGCGTCAGATCCTTGACGTTCATCAGGTCCAGCACCGACTTCGGCGTCGCTCCTGCCGGCGCCGGCTGCCGCAAAATTAAGCAGATCACCGACAGCTTGTAAGAATTGATCATACATACATACATATGGGCTGAAAAAATTCAGCAAAAAGGAAAGGAAGATGTAGCTGTTGGAGATGCGGATCACAGGGAGGGAAATCAAGCCACGGTAATATCGGTATATGGCGCGCATGGTGGTCGGTGATGATATGCTTACTTTTGTGGCCGCCGAGGAGCTCGATAGTGTGCACGAAGCGGGTGAGGAGCACAGTGGTCCACCGCATCCGCGGCGCCCGGACGCTCCTCTTCAAGCCCGGCAAGGACGGCTTAGCCGTCGACGAGCGCTTGAACGCGCATCCCTGCTACGGCTGCAGGTGGCCACCGTGGCGCTCGGCGTCGGCACACGCCGGCGTCCCGAGCCCCAGGCTAAGGCCTGGGGGCTCGCCGCCGGAGCTAGGGTTTGAAAGAAGCCTACCTCGCCGCTTCCTTCAGTGAATGTCCCCGCCTCTGGCTCCGCCGCCGCTGCCGGCGCGTCAGAGGACGCCGCCGGCGGCACCACCGGCGGACTTATCCGAGACGATGTGGAGAAGGCGGATCTGGAGACGCGTGGGCGGCGGCGACGATGGGCAGGGGAAATAGCATTAAGGAATGGGGCGTGGAGGAGGAAGGAATGACAAGGATTTGGAAATAGCATTAAAATAAATAATTATGGAGAGTGATCAGCGGGCTGACGGGTTGATTTGGAAATATATTTAATGTAAATAATGATGGAGAGAGAGACATACGTATTTGAAATTAGCCGTCGGATGGACTATCAACGGGCGTAGATGCGCAATTAAGACAACACCTCTGTTGAAATAGGGGGTGAGCAGGAGATTTGGTGAAATTGAGCCGTCAGATGAGGAGGGGACGGACGTGGTTCGCTGTATCAACACCCCTACTGGTGCTTTTTAAAGTAAGTATAGATTAGAATATATTGGGTCCTTGGGGGACGGCCATCTTCTGTACTATTTATACTCCGACTACGGGCAATACAATTATCTATTCTGCAAAACTAATCCTTAAACATGGTATCAGAGCCTTCCTCAAAACCCTAAATGTGTCGTCACCTCTCTTGAAGGCGCCATGACTGATCATCCCTCCACAGTCGCCGATCTGACGACGTCGTCATCCACAACCGCCAATCCGTCAGTGTCAATCCATCCCACCCCGCTCATTGCTGCCCAACTCGCGGGCACGCTGCCGAACAAATCATCGCCGCCATCCACTCTCTTCCCGATGAGGTGCAGGCTGCTTCTCACCGCCGGCCACGTCCTTCCTAACACACACCTCCCCAACACCAGCGCACCTGGACCGACCGTTGCAGCTGCCACCGTCTCATCGACTCAACCGGTGGGAGGATCCGGCACCATCTTCCTCGCCGGCATCACGAGCGTCTCTGGCATTGCCCCTCGCGGTCGCCCCTTCCTATGTCCCCGCCGCTGGCCTCTCGCCCGACGGCGGCTACCCTAGCATCGTTGCCTGGCACACCGGCGGCGCGGGCGGCGCAAACCTGTTGAGACCCATGTGGAGGGTACCCCGGTTTGATGATGAATATATGTGAAAAGATGGAATTTGAAGTGTTTTGAAGAATTTTAAATGGTGCATTTGTGCAAAGTGCCGTGGAATTGGAACCGGGCCATTGTGCTGAGCTTGGGCTAGATAATAGTTTTGATCGGACATGGTCTGGTGGAATTTGTTAAGCTGACACATGGCGTGTTAGGGGTTGTTAATTGTGGTGTCATGAATGTATTATAATGTTTGTAATTTTTTTGTGGACAACCTTGCAGGTGAGTTAAGGTGTGTTGGTTTCGTGTGTGTTCACCTCAGTGATGCAGGTATCGGCGGGTACGTGGCTAACGCTTCGCAGGGACAGCTAGATGCTGGTGCGTCCGAAGGCATGCAAGCGACCGGGTTCGATGACTTGGCGGTTACATGGGGTGGTGTACTCAAGAAGCATAACCACGGTAAGGAATACGCGGCAGCTAGTGGCTGCGGTGTCGGTAACCTGGTAGCGAAGTTGGTTGGACCGGTGGGCCAGGGCATGGGCTCGCGACCAAGAAAGCTGCAAAGATATTTCCTGAAGGAATATCAGCCAACTGACGGTTGGTCTCAACAAACTGCAAGACTATGTCACCCTTCTCCACATGGTCTCTAAGGAAGTGATATTTCCGATCAATGTTCCTTGTCCAAGAGTGCTGTACTAGGTTTTTGACAATGTTGATGGTAGAGGTGTTGTCACAGAGAAGTGGCACACTTGCTTGAACCTACCCAAAGTCCTTCAAGGTAGAGTAGAGCCAAACAACCTGACTGCAACATGCAGCAGCGGCAACATACTCAGCCTCAGATGTGAATTGCGCAACACTCGACTGCTTCCTAGAGGACCAAGAGACAAGAGAAGTGCCAAGAAATTGGCAGGTGCCAGAAGTGCTCTTCCTATCTATCCTACAGCTAGCAAAGTATGTATCTGAGAAGGCTCTGAGAGATAGACAAGAGGCAGCAGAGAACCAGAGGCTAAAGTCTGCATTCTCTCGGAGATAGCGGAAGATCCGCTTCAACGCCTGAAGGAGAGACACTCGAGGAGAGGCCTGAAAGCGGGCACAAAGACACATAACGAACTGGATGTCTGTTGGGGTCCAATAAAGTCCAAATTCATACGCCAACATACGCCGATATTCTGGTCATTTGGGAGAAAATCATGGTTTATACTAACTTTTATTTTAAACTAATAAATTTCTACAAGTTTTGGTGAGTATTTGTCCTCAGGATCAAACTGGAGAAAACAGGAGCCGAACCAGGCAAAAGGCCAGGCCAGCCGGCCCACCCTAGGTCGGTGGACCCAGCCACATCACCGATCCGGCTCCAACTTCTCCCAAGTGGCTTAGAAACACAAATTGAAGACATTTACACCCTCCATTGCAGTTGGTTTGATCTAATGGACCCGGTTCCTTCACAAATGAGCATAGGATTCCATTGGATTCCTAACTTGCGAGAGTCAATTAGAGAAACCGACTTGAGGGGATGATCTACACTGTTAAAAAAGCATCCTAGAAAAAATTGGCGGCCAGATGATGAAAAGGGTGAGTCGGCCATCCCACCTAGGCCGGCCGACGCCCTCGAGATGCCCTTTGGATCCCCCTTTGGAGGGTGGCAAGATGACAAGTGTCCCATGCTGTGGCACCCTCTCATTAGCTCCGGAACACTATAAAAGGACCCCCTCACCTCACTTTCAAGAGACCACTGTTGGCGATACTTACGCTCAAAGAAATTAATCCGCAAGCGGACATATATTGCTTGTAGTTTTCACCAGGAGTATTCCTTGAGTCATCGAATCTACAGGGAATGAGGGTTTAAAAAGACAAGCCTCTATATCTTAATTATTTAAAATACCAGCTAGTCTAGATAACGCGGGTTAGGATAAATAGAACGGACCGGTGACACACACACACGATAAATATTCACACAAATAAAGAGAAAGCTACTCTAGCTAGATAGACAGTTGGGAGGACAACGAGACAAGTTTAATAAGTTTTCAAAATCGTGTGATTTAGTTTATTGAGTGAGCTTGGGTAATCAAACAGTGGTTCACTTAGTATCCGTCGTCGGAGCTCGGACATTCACTACCACCCGCTATCCTGAATTGGAATCCCGAATGGTTATGATCATTCCGATATGTCTCTACTGGTCCAAAGCCGGACGCTGTGGGTTACACACGAGATACTTAGTATCTACGGATGGATAGGACTGTCACCACCTACTACCTACCACATATACATGGGCCCGGGTGTAAACCGAGTTAGTCCTAGTCTCAGACACCACGTCTGCTACTATTTCTAATCAATCTTTCTTAGTACCAAAACGAAGTTGATTTAGGTTCAATGCCTGGCTCTTACAGTATATGAGTGAGAACCTAAACTGATTCCAGACGAATACAAGCTACCGGTAAGGCAAATCTACACAGCTCATTTATGTAGATATACTTAGCTCAAATAAAGTTCAACACATAGGCAATGAATGAAGTGATCTCACTAATTAAAACAATTAGGAAAGGGTACAAGAGTTATTACCCGAATTCACGAAGACACTTCTGGAACTCCGAGCTTCAGCCCGACTTGACTCTAACTCCCAACTACTACTAACTAAGAGCTACTCTAAAAAGTAGAATGAGAAGTGATGAATGTGTTGTGCTCTCTTGAAAGTGAGGTGTAGGGGTCCTTGTATAGTGTTCCAGAGCCAATGAGTGGGTGCCACGGCATGGGACACTTGTCATCTTGCCACCCTCCAAAGGGGAATCTGAGGGGCATCAGGAGGGGGTCGGCCGGCCTAGGTGGGTCGACCAGCCCACCTTCGTCACCTCTCGGCCGTGGATTTCTTCTAGGATGCTTCATTGATGGTGGAGATTAACCCCTTAAGCCGGTGGATCAAGTTGACATGCGCAAGAAAGGAATCCAAGGGAATCCTATGCTCATTTGTGAAGCAACCGTGTCCATTTGATCAAACCGACTGCAATGGATGGTGTAGATGTCTTCCATTTGTGTTTTTATGCCACTTGAGAGAAGCTGGAGCCGGATTGGTGACGTGGCCAGGTCGGCCGGCCTGGCTTTTTGCCCGGTTCGGCTCCTGTTCTTCCCATTTTGTACCTGTGGACCCAAAACTCACCAAAACTTTTGGAACTTTATTAGAATAAATAAAATGTTAGTATAAACTTTGATTTTCCCTCAGAAATGCCGGAATTCCGGAATATGTTGACGTATAAAATTGGTGCTTATTTGACGTGAACACACCCCCCCAACTTGAACTTTTGCTCGTCCTCGAGCAAAGAGCTCAAATGAGAACCCGGTGGATCAGGATTGAATCAATATTATTATTCAATAAATACTAAGCATACAAGGTTGTACCACATTATTTGTTGACAAAAACTCGTACGAGTGTACCCCAACTTTTATCAAACTCATGAGGTTTTCAAAATCTCCCCTTTTCTTTTAGCGGTTGAAAAATAGAATAACTTTCATAGAACTTTGTCACATCAGCCCTTTTCAAGCTATGTCTCGGGGTTTTTCTTTTCAAAATGTTAGTTCCTCATTATTACTCTCAGATCTCTCGGTGGTATTTAATCCTTACCCAAGCCTTTTTGTTGATGGCCTTCTTTCCTCCTATTCTAAGGTTTATGTGGAGCTCATAGGTTTGGAAATGCGGCCTACTTAGGTTGTATACTTTTGTAAAGTCAAAAGTAGATCATAGGAATTTTGTACCACTTCGTATTCTGGTCATAAGAATAATAACGTCCAGGGTTGAGGGAGAGAATGAACTCACGCCAAAGGATTGAAGAAACACAAGTGCAAGTGATGAGGGGTACTAATGAGTCCGCCCCATCGGATCTTGTGTTTAAGGAAAGATCTACTTCATTTGATTTGAGATCATTCCTCAATCTAGAGTTTTAAGAGGCAAATTTGTTTTTTCAAATAAAGATAGGAGATGATGGCTCTCTCTTCCTCTTTTCTTTTCTTTCATTTTTTTTTTCTTTGCCTCAATTTTCTATAATTTTTAGGAATGACTCTTTTATTAATTTGGAAGTCTTATTGGTAGACCAAATAGGTAGGTATATGGTGGACTCACGAAAAAGAACTTGGCTTATTTATGTAGGAAGGAATATCAGGCGAGATGTATGCCCGTATCCCAATGTGGAATTCAGCATTACCAGATACAAGAGGTTAGCAATCAAAGGGTACGTGAAAGGAAATGACCAGCATTGAAGAGCACTAATTCCTAAGGATTTACTTTTGACAAAACTCAAAACAACCAAAGTGGCTAAATGAAGGCTTTGAATTTATTTAGCATTTTTGACTCTGGTAGGATGAAAAGGTCTAATGAGGAACTTAAAAATAATTTTCTCTTTTCAAAATAAATTCCAAGACTATGCCTTTGTAGGGGCATAAGTAACTAGGTCCTTATCTCTGTTATATCATATCCCTCAACAACTTAGAATTTGTTTAATAATGTCAACACTCGATGAGCATGGTTAAGCAGGATGACTACTCATACCAATAATTGTCAAACTTAAATGAGAGCACAAAATTGTAGACTCAGCATTTATATCACAATAATAGAGCAATGTTCATTCTATCCTTTCTAGGTAAAATCAACATTTATACATTTTATTGAAAAGGGAAATATTTTTGGTATTTTTGGATTTTGTAAGTTTTTATAATTTTTGATTTTTTTATGAGGCATCTATTAACTAAGAACAAAGCTAAAGTTATTCACATGCGGGGCAAAGCAAAATGAGATTTTTGGCAGGGCAAAGCAGCGAAGGCAGAACAACTAGGAACTCATCCGGCAGGGAACTAGCAAGGCACGGCAAGACATTAAGCAAGGCGGCAACAGCAGGCAGCGACGGAGATCAGGACACACCTATTGAGCCAGAGGGTCAAAACCAATATGCTGGAACCATGCCGCAAGGGCATCGCTCGTGGCTTGTGTCTAAGGTCATGGGTGATGTCCTGGTGGTACCTAGTGTGTTGGGCCAACGTTTGGTGTACGTGGCCCATGTCATCTACTAAGGTATCCATTCTCCGTCCTAAAGCTTGGACGTCCTGTGCAAAGGGCTCGAAGTAGGAAGGGTAGTGGGCCGACGACGGTCCTCCCCGTCCTATCTCAGGTCCTTATTCACGAGGTGAGTGGGTCCATCTGGCATCATACTGCCGTGAGCTTCCAGTCTCATAGTTGTGCGTGCCCCAACCTCCGTACTCGTGTGGAGCATAGGCGGACGGGTTCCATTGATCCCAACCCGCACTATAGTCGGAGCGATGAGGGGCCGCAGCTGCCCTCGTCCACTGATCGTGGTGGGGCTCACTGGCTCAGTTGCTTTATTCTGCTTTGGCGTCTTGTGCTGCGTGTCCGAGCCGAGACGCTATGCCTATGGGGATCTAAAATTTATGGTCAGCGTTCGGGCTCTGTAGATTCCGAGCCTTGGATTAGGCAAACGGATCTCAGCGGTGGTGCCCGGAAATCTCATGAAATGAGTGTCCGACTCATCGACCCGAAGGATGTGGCCTTGGATGAAGTGGCCCTTTCCTATTGTTTGGAATTGTGTGTCTAGAAAGGCTAATTCACAATGTTCTAACAGTCCCATACCCTTAGCAATGCGGGTGAATAGGAAACTGTAAGGATCCTAGGCCGAGAGGGGGGGGTGAATCGGCACTTTTCAAATTTTACTTCTCTCGATTCGCTTGATTTACTTAGTCAAATTAAGAGCCCAAGCTATCGATTGACCTAGAGTCTAGTTTCTAAGTGATCACAATAATGCTGGCGACTACTAGGAGGCTCGATGGCACTCACATGCCAAATGATCAAGACAAAATGCGTAATTAAACAAGCGAGATGAGGAGACGCAAACCGAGGTGTTTATCAAGTTCGGTGCTCAACACATGAGCACCCACGTCTCCGTTGAGAAACTTCTCACAGAGAAGTCGGGACTCTCTCGCCCCTAGCCCTCAATCCACTCATGGTAGCTCTTCACCAACACATGGTAGGCGAGCTCCAAACCTTCACAGAGGCGAGTTCTCTCTGGCGAGAGCACTCACACCCACCGGCACCGACACACGGCACCGACCACCGACACACGGTGGGTTTCGTCTCAACACATGAGACACCCCCAACACATGGGGGATTTGGCTCCGACACACGGAAACCGTGGCACCCCCGACACACGGAGATGGCCGCCGACACACGGCGGACTTGTGCCTCCAACGGATGGAGCGGATGTAGTCGTACGGTTGATGAAGCCCGTGGCGTGACGACGATCTCTCCGGCGGCGAAGTCCCAAGAGCACAAGATCGAGATCGTCTCTCACCACTACCCCTTCTCACTCCCCATGAAAACTAGGGCAACAACGCCATGGGAGATGGGGGCAAACCTTGGAGATGATGGGAGGAGGTAGGGATCACCTTCTTCTTCTCCTTCCTCTCTTCTTCTCCCTCTCAATCTCTCAAGCACATGGAACCCTAGGTGGAGGTGGGTGCCATGGGAGGAGCTCTCATGGGTGGCTAAGGCAAGGGGTGGCTGCTAATGATGGCTCTCTCAATTTTCTCCCGTACACCAAGCCTCTATTTATAGGCACAAGGCGAAACCCTAGAAATGGACGGCTCAGATTAAATCGCGAGTTTCAGATCACTCGGTCGGACGCCGTCCGGTTCCCGTCGGACGCCGTCCGACAGTGGTCTCTGCTGAAATTTAATTAAATCGGACGCCGTCCGGTGGTTTACCGGATGCGTCCGACAGGGCGCTGCCGCGCGTGAACAGGGCGCCCGCCAGGTGTTCGATCTCTGGTTTAGCCGTCATCGGACGCGTCCGGTAAACTATCGGACGCGTCCGACAGTGAGGGTGGCCCGTCGTCGGACGCTTACCAGACGCCGTCCGAAGATCCTCGCGCTCAAATTTCTTCTTAACCGGACGCCGTCCGGTCCTGATCGAACGCCGTCCGACAGGGACTGTGCGTTTGGGACTAAGCCAAATTTTGAGTTGGGTCGTTGGAATCCGCTGCTGTCGGACACTGTCCGAAGACCGTCGGACGCCGTCCGATAGTGGGTGTGATTTTGGGACTTAGCCAGAATTTGGCTTGTGCTCACCGGACGCCGTCCGACGGCTATCGGACGCAGTCCGGTGGGGCTGAAATTTTTCCACTCGAGTTTTTGACTATACCGACTTCGTCCGACGTCACACCTTGGGTTGTTGGCCTATCTTGTCGACTTGTGGAATCGGCGGGAGGTTTTACGCCTAGAGGAAAATATCTGGCTTTGAACTTGGCGGCTACGAAAACCCTGGACAGCTGTACTCCCCCGAACTCTCTCGAACCCTGGACACCTGGCATCTCTAGAACCCGCTCGAACTCACTCAGATGGATGGAACTTGTGCTCGATGGGACCTACAACCGAGAGATGATCTTGCGGACATCAATGGGCCGATGGGCGAGCGGAACACGCACACAAGGAAAATAGAAGAACTAGAAAATAACATCCTTAGCCTTGATGCGATCCGTCGAGGCCAGTTGGCATCAATTACCAAAACATTAAGCCCAAGAGAGCTTGATCTTACAATCTCCCCTTTTGGTAATTGATGACAACACCGCAAATCAACATGACCAGGTAAACAAAATACAATCTCTGGTGCAATGGGTTAGTTCAGAAACATTGCACGCCACTCAACACATACAAGATACTAGGCGAATTAATAGAGTGTAATATATGTGAGACTAGAGCTCCCCCTAAATTAATGCATACCACTTGAAAATTCATCACATTTCATGGAGCAAAGCATCTCCATCCAAATCTCTATCCTAGGAGCAAAGCATCTCCTAAACCTACCACTTGTAACCAAAATCAATTCAATTCTCCCCAAGCATCCAAAACATGTACATGGATTTGCTATTATTTCTCCCCCTTTGTCATTAATTACCAGAAAGTAGCAAAACAAGGGAGTGAGAACTAATTAAGCGCTTTGGAAGTTATACTAGTGCAATCACGCCAATAAGTTCATCACACTCAAAAACTAGCCATCTCAAGGTCACAATGTCACAAGATCAATTAGAGCCAAATTGGTAGATGTGTAATTCAAGTTATTATGACCTAGAGCAAATATAAGATGAACAATAGTTAGAAGTATCAAGAGTTGCTTCCAAAATTCAAAGAAGACACATGATGCACCATAGCACTAGAAAATGCAATCCAAACTACACATGCTATCACCATGCCAATTTGAGACTAAACACAGTTTGGTTGAACTCATTTTGAAATATTTCACATTTTGCATTTTGAATATTCTCAAATTTTCCATGTCTCGCACAATAAGCGGCGCCACCCAAAGATGACATCAAGATGAGCGTCTCGGTCATCCAAAGCTCCCCTAAGTTCATGCCTAGTGCAATGGCGAGCTATCTCATCGAGGAGACATTGGTGAGACATGTATGACCACTTGTGGCCTTATTCACTTTTAGCATATTTTGCAAATTCGGCTCAACATTTTCTCTAAATTGCTCAACTCAGCGAAGTATAGACATGTGCAAAATGAGAGAACACAATCTAGGCTTAGACGCACATGGTCAACCAAAGAGTTTCGAGCAATCAAATGAAACTAGAAGCTATAGCCCCTCTAACACATGCTCGTGGCTTCCAATTATATATTGAGTTAGACACGGTTGAGCTAGTGACAAAGTAAACATATGCTATAGCTATCAATTTCATGTGATGAACATATAGGCAATAAACAACATCCAGTATAACAAGCAAAGCACCTAAATGTTCACACATGCTTCAAAAGATTTGCAACGAATAACAATGCCACACGACCAACTCAGGCAATGTTTGACTTGTCTAAGACGTTCAATTCATTTCTCAATTTGCAGAATCGTGCCTCATCAAGTGGCTTGGTGAATATGTCGGCAAGCTGATCCTCTATCCGCACGTGCTCAAGCACAATGTCGCCCCTTAGCCACATGATCCCGAAGGAAATGGTGACGGACGTCAATATGCTTGGTCCGTGAGTGTTGGACCGGGTTGCACGCTATCTTCACCGCTCTCGTTGTCGCATAGGAGAGGCACGTGATCAAGTTTAAGCCCAAAGTCAAACAAATGATCGTGTCAAGTAAAGAAGTTGTGCCAAGAACTCCCCGCCGCTATATACTCGGCCTCGGCAGTAGATAGCGCCACGGAGTGTCGCTTTGACGCCCATGACACAAGACACCTACCCGTAAAGTGACACGCCTTAAGTGCTTTTATGACGATCTTGCACCCGGCATAATCTGAGTCAGAATAGCCTAGGAGCTCAAACCGCACACCCTTCGGGAACCAAATTCCTATGCTAGGTGTGTGTTTCAGATATCGAAGGATTCGTTTTACAGCAGTCATATGTATTTCTCTAGGGGAGGCTTGAAATCTAGCGCACATACACACACACTAAACATGATGTCCGGCCTAGATGCAGTCAAGTATAACAAAGCACCAATCATGGAACGATAAAACTTTTGGTCGACATGTTTACCTTCTTGATTGAGGTCTAGGTGGCAGTTCGTTCCCATTGGTGTTCGAATTGGCTTGCAATCCTCCATGTTGAAGCGCTTGAGCAGGTCGTGGATGTACTTCTCTTGACACATGAATGTCCGGTCTTGAGTTGCTTGATTTGAAATCCCAAGAAGAAGTTCAATTCTCCCATCATTGACATCTCGAACTCCTTTCTCATCATGTTGTTGAACTTCGTTGACCAAGGACTCATTTGTCTTTGCCAAGATGATATCATCCACGAGACTGCACAAGAACAGATCTCCATCCACCACCTTAGTGAATAGAGTCGTGTCAACCCTTCCGACCGTGAATCCTTGCCGATCGAAAGTCCCTTAGCCTCTCGTACCATGCCCCAGGAGCTTGCTTGAGACCATATAAAGCCTTCGACGCTTTGAACACATGGTCGGGGTAATGAGGATCTTGAACCCCTGAGGTGCTCCACATACACTAGCTCTCCAATGTACCCGTTGAGAAAAGCACTCTTCACATCCATTTGTTTGAGGATGATGTTGTGACATGTAGAGAATGCCACAAGCAACTGATAGCCTCGGGACGTGCCACGGGAGCATAGGTGTCACCACACCAACTCCCTCAATCTGTGTGAAACCACAGGCGACCAATCTAGCCTTGTTGCGCACCACCACCCAAGTTCATCTTGCTTATTCTTGAAAACCCACTTGGTGCCAATCACGTTGCAATCACTTGGTCTTTCCACTAAGGTCCGGACTTTGTTCCTCTCAAAGTTGTTCGGCTCCTCGTGCATAGCATTGATCCAAATGAGTCACTAAGAGCCTCTTCCACTTTCTTTGGCTCAAGCTCGGACACAAACGCCATGTGCTCACGAAGCTTGCCAAAGCACCGACCTCACCGACGCTTAGCTGTCCTTGACCTTGTTTGCACTCCTTGAGTCAATTCCCAATCACTTGATCACCGGATGATCACGAGCTATGGTGTGATGGGTCTTGATCAAGCGAGGTGGTAGCTCGGTGACTCGCATCTCGCTCACAAGCTCTATCGCCTCTGGGCGGCTCCACACTCGAGTGTCTTGAGGCAATGCTCTCCCGAGTCCTGCATTGGTTCGGGGTGAGAGGTGATGGAACTGCCTCGGTCTCCTCTCGAACCTCTCTCGGCCTCACATCACCAGCAGCATCTCCTCCACCGCTCTTGCCAACCGCCACCGTCCACATCATCCAAGTTCTCATGCTCTCCTTGGCTCCCATTGGATTCGCTCGAACTTCACATCGCAGTCTCCTCAATCGACCGCCGCTCTCGTTGTACACCCCGAAGGAAGACCCTCTGCCGAGTACCCAGGAAGACTCCGTGTCCACTCGCTCTGAACTTGCCCAAGTGCTCCCGCTTCTTCTTGATGTAGACCTTGCACCCAAAAACCACAAGTAGGAGACATTGGGTCGTCTTCCTACTAGCAACAGTGGGGCGTCTTCTTGAGAGCTTGTGAAGGTACTGACTGTTGATGCGATGACAGTGTGGTTGATCGCTTCACCCGAGCAGATGTGAAGTCTTGTACTCATCCAACATTGTCCTCGCCATCTCGATGAGCGTCCCGTTCTTCCTCTCAACCACCCCATTTTTTGAGGGTGTAGGTAGTGAGAACCGTGATCAATCCCTAACTCATCACGAGAAGATCTCAATGAAGTGTTAGTGAACTCCGTCCCATTGTCACTTCTCACCTTCTTGAGGTACAATCAAAAGCATTTTGGGCTTTCTTTACAAATTTTTGAAAACATCTCCAGCTTGGAGTTTTGTCGTAGAAAGAAGACCTGTGTATCGGAGAAGTCATCAACAATGACCAAGCAATAGAGATTTCCCGATACTCACATAGGTAGTTGGCCCAAAAGATCCATGTGTAAAAGCTCAAGAGGTCGAGATGTAGACATGACATTCTTGGCGTGATGTGAGCTTGCCACTTGCTTGCCTACCGACGAGCCTTTGCATAGCTTATCTTTCTCGAATGTCACATCTTGCACACCAAGAATCAACTCGTTTTGAAAAGTTTCTTCAAATTTACCATGCCGACATGCCCAAGACGTCTATGCCAAAGCCAACCAAGAGAGACTTTGGCGACAAGACAAGTCGAGACGGATCTGGCGAGCTCATTAAAGTTCACAAGAAACAAGTTTTCAAAACGAAAGCCTTTGAACACAAGTTTTTCATTTTGTCCAAAACCAACAAACCCTCGGTGAGAAATTGCAATGGAACCCCAAATCACATATTTGGGCAACAGAGAGGAGGTTATAGCTCAAAGTTTTCACAAGTAGCACATTATCAATTGAAAGATCTGAAGAAATTGCTACCTTCCCAGCTCCAAGAACCTTGCTCTTGCTTCCATCTCCAAAAGTGACCTTGGGGGGAATCTTGCCTTCCTCCCCTAATGAGGTGAACAACCGGGGGTTGCCGGTCATGTGTTGGGTGCACCCACTGTCAATGATCCAATGGCACCCTCCACTCCGGTAGTTCACCGTCATGAAGAAGATCACTTATGTGACTCGTGGACCCACACAGAGGTCCCCGAGGGTTAGCCTTCAAACCGTAAGCAACACGAGCAAAGCGATCAATCAATGACTTAGGCACCCAAACATGTGCCTTGTGCTCATTCTCGACTTGAGCCCAACAAATCTAGCGATCATCCTACCGATCATTTTTCTTGAGCAAGTATTGATCATACAACTCGATATGTGTAGGGAATCTTGGTTGTGTGTGAATGGGAGTGTTGCGCTTTGGTGCCTAGGTGGATGTGTCTTACCAATGTTGTGCCTAGGAGGTCCATTCCGAAATTCTCGCCTAGGTGATTGCCAAGTGTTGTGATACCTAGGGCCTTGCCGGTTGTTATAGGATCTAGGATCATATTGCCAAGTACTATTGTTTCTTTCTTTGCCATGTGGAGTTATAGTGCCTAGGAGGTCCTTGCCAAGTGCCGTGCCCATTGTTCATCCTAGAAACATTGTTGCTAGTGTGCAAGTTGTTACCATGCCTCTTCTTGGGATGAGCCTGATAGTAACCTTGCCTATGGGTAGATGCTCGAGGAACACTTGATTTCTTCCTCCCTTTGGCTTCTCAGGGGTAAAACCCAAGCCACCCTTTTGGGAAGGTTTTCTTTGTTCCTTGAGCATCTTATCCAAGGCTAGGCTACCCTCATAGCACTTCCCAAGCCCCTTATCAAATTTCTCAAGTTTAGACTTCAACTCAAAGATTTTCAATAGCGAGCTCCCTAGCGCCTAGTGCAAATTTACAATTATCGTGTACACACTAGTGCATTGTTAGAGGAACTGCTAGAGGTGGAAGCCAATCCAAAGGCAATTATGGGCAACCTCGGGGCAAGCAAGAGTCAAATCAATAACAGGTGCAATAGCAATGTATAATGTGCATGGCACAAGCAAATCCAAAGCATCAACAGTGTATCAACTAGTTGAGCAAGAGGCAAAGCAACCAATTTATCATTCTTAGCCGTAAGTGTCTCATGGTTCTCCTAAGTACATGATAAGTAGTCATGAGATCATCTAGGATTCATTCAAAGCATCGCGCTCTTGTTCTAACACATTGCACTTAGATGACATATTCTTGTTAGAACCTAGCAAAGTATCATGCTCAGATTCTAAGCTATCACATCTAGACACAAGGTTTTTGCACTTAGTTTGCAAAGCAATCAAGGTTTTACCAAGCTCTAGGTTCTTTAGTGTCTCATGCTTATAGCGCTCACAAGCTTCCCTAAGACAATCACGCATGCCTTCAACATCCTCATCGAGTCGAACTGAGTCGCCACCTCGCCACTAGGTTGAGCCATCAGGCACTTGGAAGTACCAGGAGGAGTCGGTGAAGCCTTTGCCGATGTAGAGGAAGTAGTGGAAGAAGCCCCATCGTCATCAGAATACCATTCTCGAGCCTCGGTGACGGCCGTGAGACATCTTGGAGCATAGACTAGAGGAGGTGGCACAGACTCAGCTATCGCCATGGTGGCCAACTCTTGATCAGCTGATTCCTCATCTCCAGAAGCAGACGTGTCGCTGGAGCTGTCATCGGTCACCCATTCTCCCACAAAGGCTAGCCTCTTGCCTTGTGAGGAGCGACCCTTGAATCCGCACTTACGGGAGTCTTCTTCTTGTTGTCATTGTGCCTCTGCCTCTCGCCATCACCCTTGTCCTTTCCTTTGTCCTTGTACTTGGTGTTTCCCTTCTGAGGACACATTGAAGCGATGTGCCCCTTCTCCTGACACTCATAGCATCGGTATGACGCATGAGTGTTTCGGCTCATCCTCTTCTTGCCTCCATAGCCGTTTCTGCTCATGAATTGGCCACTTGCTTCATGAATGTGCCAAGTGTTGGAAGCCCTCCTCAAGCTCGTTCCAACTCATCTCACCACCGTCCTCGATTGACTTGACTTGAGACCACTGTCTAGATCCACGGCCTTGAGAGCAATCACTTGATTCTTCACAAGGCGGGAATCCTCACGATCATTAAGGAGCATCATCTCATGAGCGGTGATCTTCTTGAGCAAAGTCTGTGGGAGCCGCCTTCTCCACATCACCACCAAGCAGTGAGATAGGTAATGATGTCCCGATAGTCCTTCTTGGGAGGATCCATGACATTTTCCCGCACACTTCATCATTGGCAACAAGCAGACCGAGCCCCTTAAGCTCGTTAAGGATGGGGTTAAGCCGAGTAAACATAGCATTGACATTTTCATTTGGAAGCATTCTCAATCGATCAAAACGCTCCTTGACAACCACTAGTCTACCCTCCTTAATACCGAGGTGCCCTCGTGAATCTCAATGAGTATGATCCATATCTCGTGTGCACTAGTGAGATTGCTAACTCTATCAAAGACCTCCATGCTCAAACCACAAAACAGGCGTTCATGGCCTTAGCATCGGTCTCTAGGAGTTTGTTTTGGCGGGTGTGGCGTATATTGTTAATGAGTGTGACACCATGAGGAGACTCTACAACTCTCCAAACATCCATTCCCATTGCCTGGAGAAATACTTTCATTCGCAACTTCCAAAAGCTGAAATTAGTGCCACTAAACAGAGGAATCCTATTGGCGGCTACACTACCCCCGTCGGCCATCTCTATGCGGTTAAGCAACTAGAGACCCGTGCTCTGATACCACTTGTAAGGATCCTAGGCCGAGAGGGGGTGAATCGGCACTTTTCAAATTTTACTTCTCTCGATTCGCTTGATTTACTTAGTCAAATTAAGAGCCCAAGCTATCGATTGACCTAGAGTCTAGTTTCGGAAGTGATCACAATAATGCACAAGCGACTACTAGGAGGCTCGATGGCACTCACATGCCAGCGATCAAGACAAAATGCGTAATTAAACAAGCGAGATGAGGAGACGCAAACCGAGGTGTTTACCGAAGTTCGGTGCTCAACACATGAGCACCTACGTCTCCGTTGAGGAAACTTCTCACACAGAGAAGTCGGGACTCTCTCGTCCCTAGCCCTCAATCCACTCGCGGTAGCTCTTCACCAACACATGGTGGCGAGCTCCAAACCTTCACATGAGGCGAGTTCTCTCTGGCGAGAGCACTCACACCCACCGCACCGACACACACGGCACCGACCACCGACACACGGTGGGTTTCGTCTCAACACATGAGACACCCCCAACACATGGGGATTTGGCTCCGACACACGGAAACCGTGGCACCCCGACACACGGAGATGGCCGCCGACACACGGCGGACTTGTGCCTCAACGGATGGAGCGGATGTAGTCGTCACGGTTGATGAAGCCCGTGGCGTGGCGACGATCTCTCCGTGGCGAAGTCCCAAGAGCACAAGATCGAGATCGTCTCTCACCACTACCCCTTCTCACTCCCCATGAAAACTAGGGCAACAACGCCATGGGAGATGGGGCAAACCTTGGAGATGATGGGAGGAGGTAGGGATCACCTTCTTCTTCTCCTTCCTCTCTTCTTCTCCTCTCAATCTCTCAAGCACATGGAACCCTAGGTGGAGGTAGGTGCCATGGGAGGAGCTCTCATGGGTGGCTAAGGCAAGGGGTGGCTGCTAATGATGGCTCTCTCAATTTTCTCCAGACACCAAGCCTCTATTTATAGGCACAAGGCGAAACCCTAGAAATGGACGGCTCAGATTAAATCGCGAGTTTCAGATCACTCGGTCGGACGCCGTCCGGTTCCCGTCGGACGCCGTCCGACAGTGGGTCTTGCCAAATTATGTAATTGTTGACGCCGTCCGGTGGTTTACGGATCGTCCGGCGAAGCCGCCAGCAGCGTGAACAGGCGCCCGCCAGTGTTCGATCTCTGGTTTAGCTGTCATCGGACGCGTCCGTAAACTATCGGACGCGTCCGACGGTGAAGTGGGCCCGTCGTCGGGCGCTTACGACGCCGTCCGAAGATCCTCGCGCTCAAATTTCTTCTTCACCGGACGCCGTCCGGTCCTGATCGGACGCCGTCTGACAGGGACTGTGCGTTTGGGACTTAGCCAAATTTTGAGTTGGGTCGTTGGAATCATTGCTTGTCGGACATCGTCTCGAAGACCGTTGACGCCGTCCGATAGTGGGTGTGATTTTGGAACTTAGCGAATTTGGCTTGTGCTCACGGACGCCGTCAACGGCTATCGGACGCAATCCGGTGGGGCTGAAATTTTTCCACTGAAGTTTTTGACTATACCGACTTCGTCCGACGCCACACCTTGGGTTGTTGGCCTATCTTGTCGACTTGTGGAATCGGCGGGAGGTTTTACGCCTAGAGGAAAATATCGGCTTTGAACTTGGCGGCTCGAAAACCACGGACGGTTGTACTCCTCGAACTCTCTCGAACCACGACACTGCATCTCTAGAACCCGCCGAACTCACTCGGATGGATGGAACTTGTGCTCGATGGGACCTACAACCAGAGAGATGATCTTGCAGACATCAATGGGCCAGATGGGCCAGAAGCAGACACGCACACAAGGAAAATAGAAGAACTAGAAAATAACATCCTTAGCCTTGATGCGATCCGTCGAGGCCCAGTTGGCATCAATTACCAAAACATTAAGCCCAAGAGAGGCTTGATCTTACAGAAACAATAGGAACATTGTGAATTGGCCTTCCTAGACACATAATTCAAAACAATTGGAAAGGACCACTTCATCCAAGGCCACATCCTTCGGGTCGATGAGTCGGACGCTCATTTCATGAGATTTCCGGGCACCACCGCTGAGATCCGTTTTCCTAATCCAAGGCTCGGAATCTACAGAGCCCGGACGCTGACCATTAATTTTCAAGCCTTGGAACCCCATAGACATAGCGTCTCTGGCCCTGTGACATGCGACCACGCGACGCCAAAGAAGAAGAGCAAATGAGCCAGTGAGCCCTACCACGATCAAGGATCGGGCAACATGGCCCCTCATCACTCCGACCATTGTGCGGGTTGGGATCAATGGAACCCATCCGCCTATGCTCCACACGAGTACGGAGGTAGGGGCACACACAACTATGAGGTCGAAAGCTCACGGCAGCATGATGTCGGATGGACCCACTCACCTCGTGAACAAGGACCCGAGATAGGACAGGGAGGACCGTCGTCGGCTCACTACCCTTCCTACTTCGAGCCCTTTGCACAGGTTGTCCATGCCTTAGGACGAAGAATGGATACCTTAGTAGATGACATGGGCCACGTACACCAAACGTTGGCCCAACACACTAGGTACCACGAGGACATCACCCGTGACCTTAGAGCCAACACCACTTCAACCCAAGCCACGAACGATGCCCTTGCGGCATGGTTACAGCATATTGGTTTTGACCCTCCGGCTCAATAGGTGTGTCCTGCTCTCCGTCGCTGCCTGCTGTTGCCACATTGCTTAATGTCTTGCCGTGCCTTGTTAGTACCCTGTCAGATGAATTCCCAGTTGTTCTTGCCTGACCTTTCTTGCCGAAAATCTCAAATTGCCTTGCCCCACATGTGAATAACTTTAGCTTTGTTTTTAGTTAGTAGTAGGCCTCATAAAAAAATCATTAAACATTCAAAATTATAAAAATTTGCAAAACTCTAAAAGTACCAAAAAATATTTCCCTTTGAATAAAATGTATAAATGTTGATTTTACCTAGAAAGGATATGATGAACATTGCTCTATTATTGCGATATAAATGCCGAGTCTACAATTTAGTTCTCTCATTTAAAGTTTGCCAATTATTTGTATGTGTAGTCATCCTGCTTAATCCTGCTCATCGAGTCTTGACATTATTGAACCAAATCTAAGTGTTGAGGGATATGATATAATAGAGATAAGGACCTAGTTATTTATGCCCCTACTAAGGCATGGTCTCAGAATTTATTTTGAAAAGAGAAAATTATTTTGAAGTTCCTCAGTAGACCTTTTTCATCCTACCAGAGCCAAAAACGCTAAATAAATTTAAAGCCTTCATTCAGCCACTTTGGTTGTGTTGAGTTTTGTCAAAAGTCAATCTTTAGGAGTTAGTGCTCTTCAAAGCTGGTCATTTCCTTTCGCGTACATTTTGATTGCCAGCCTCTTGTATGTGGTAATGCTAAATTCTACATTGGGATATGGGCATGCATCTCGCCAGATATTCCTTCATACATAAATAAGCCAAGTTCTTTTTGGTGAGTCCACCATATACCTACCTATTTGGTGCACCAAAAAGACTTCCAAAATAATAAAAGAGTCATTCCTCAAAATTATAGAAAAATTGAGGCAAAGAAAAAATATGAAAGAAAAGAGGAAGAGAGAACCATCATCTCCTTCTATCTTTATTTGAAAAAAACTTGCCTCTCAAAACTCTAGATTGAGGAATGATCTCAAATCAAATAAAGAAATCAAGTAGATCTTTCCATAAACACAAGATCCGATGGGGCGGACTCATTTGTAACCCTCATCACTTGCACTTGTGTTTCTTCATTCCTTTGGCGTGAGTTCATTATCTCCCTCATCCAAATGACCAGAATGCGAAGTGGTACAAAATTCCCTAGGATCTTTTTTTGACTTTACAAAATTATACAACCTAAGTAGGCCACATTTTCATACCTATGAGCTCCACATAAACTTTATAATAGGAGGAAAGAAGGCCATCAACAAAAAGGCCTGGGTGAGGATTAAATACCACCGAGAGACCTGAGAGTAATAATGAGGAACTAACATTTTGAAAAGAAAAACCCCGAGACATAGCTTGACAAGGGCTGATTTGACAAAGTTCTATCAAAGTTATTCTATTTTTGAACCGCTAAAAGAAAAGGGGAGATTTTGAAAACCTTGTGAGTTTGACAAAAGTTGGGGTACACTTGTTCGAGTTTTTGTCAACAAATAATGTGGTACAACCTTGTATTCTTAGTATTTATTGAATAATATTGATGCAATCCTAATCCACCGGGTTCTCATTTGAGCTCTTTGCTCGAGGACGAGCAAAAGTTCAAGTTGGGGGTGTGTTGACGTCAAATAAACACCAATTTTATACGTCAACATATTCCGGAATTCCGGCATTTCGGAGGGAAAGTCAAGGTTTATACTAACATTTTATTTATTCTAATAAAGTTTCACAAGTTTTGGTGAGTTTTGGGTCTACAGGAACAAAATGGGAAGAACCGGAGCCAAACCGGGCAAAATGCCAGGCCGGCCGACCTGGCCACGTCACCAATCCGGCTCCAGCTTTGCTCAAGTGGCATAAAAACACAAATGGAAGACATCTACACTGCCCTTTGCAGTCGGTTTGATCAAATGGACACGGTTGCTTCACAAATGAGCATAGGATTCTCTTGGATTCCTTTCTTGAGCATGTCAACTTGATCCACCGGCTTAAGGGGTTAATCTCCACCATCAATGAAGCATCTTAGAAGAAATACATGGCTGGGAGGTGACGAAGGGGGGTCGGCCGACCCACCTAGGCCGGCCGACCCCCTCTTGAGCCCCTTTGGATTCCCCGTTGGAGGAGGGTTTGATGACAAGTGTCCCTACACGTGGAGCACCCCGGTTGGCTGCGGATCACTATAAATAGACCACTCTCCTCACTTGTATCACAACACACAACACATTCATCACTCTTAATTCCACTTATTAGAGTAGCTCTTAGTTAGTAGTAGTTGGGAGTTAGAGTCAAGTCGGGCTGAAGCTCGGAGTTCCGGAAGTGTTTTCGGGAATTCGGGTAATAGCTCTTGTACCCTTTCCTAATTGTTTCAATTAGTGAGATCACTTCATTCATTGCTTATTTGTTGAACTTTATTTGAGCTGAGTATATCTACATAAGTGAGTTGTGTAGATTTGCCTTACCGGTAGCTTGTATTCGTCTCGAATCAGTTTAGGTTCTCACTCATATACTGTTAGAGCCAGGCATTGAACCTAAATCAACTTCTTTTGGTACCGAGGAAGATTGATTAGAAATAGTAGCAGACGTGGTGTCTGAGACTAGGACTAACTCGGTTTACACCCAGGCCCACGTATATGTTGTAGGTGGTGAGTGCTGACAGCCCTATCCATTCGTAGATACTAAGTATCTCGTACGTAACCCACAGCATTCGGCTTTGGACCAGTAGAGCCCTATCGGAATGATCATAACCATTCAGGATTCCAATTCAGGATAGCGGGTGGTAGTGAATGTCCGAGCTCCGACGACGAATACCAAGTGAACCAGTATTAGATTACCAAGCTCACTCAATAAACTGAATCGCACGATTTTGAGGACTTATTAAACTTGTCTCGTTGTCCTCCCAACTGGCTATCTGGCTAGAGTAGCTTTCTCTTAATTTGTGTGAATATTTATCTTGTGTGTGTGTGTTCCCGGTCTTTTATTTATCCTAACCCCCGTTACCTAGACTGGCTGGTATTTTAAATAATTAAGATATAGAGGATTGTCTCTTTAAACCCTCGTTCCCTGTGGATTCGATAACTCTAGGAATACTCCTGGTGAAAACTATAGGCGATATCCGTCCGCTTGCGGATTAATTTCTTTGAGCGTAAGTATCGGCAACATCGAAAGACTTGTGGAAAAGCAGTAACATCATCAAGTGTAACATCATTAACTCCATCAAGATGGAGCCATAAGACTCTATCTGTCAGTAAGCGTAGTATCAAGGGGACAATATCAATCTAATACCACGAGCATCCTCGCGCTCGGAAACATAACCATTACAACAGCATACCCAACCCAGAACCCAAGTGCCATGCCGAAGCCTCCTAGATGTGCATGCCAGACCATTGGATAACTCGATAACTGTATCCCAATGTTCCATGTGCCGTGTGGTGGTTTAATGGAGTTAACCGTTGCTATGGACGCTGCTCAGAGCCTTTGGGAAATATGAGTGTTGACAAAGTTTTATCTCGGTATCCGATAGCGAGTGGGTTAGCCCTGTTCAAGTAGTTCCAAAGAAAGGAGGCATGACGGTAGGCATGACGGGAAATCTGAGACTTTCTTAGAGATGCCTTGCTTAGGGTCAGACACTCAATGAACGGAGAGATCGCCAAGGAAAAACTTAGCGTTGACCTCCTTCTTCTAGTAGATGCTGGCTCCTCCTTCATGCTGCCGTCTCCTCCTTGTTTATGTTTATCCTACTGCTCCTTCACTCTTCCAAGTGATGAAGAACCTCCCAAGAATCTCTCTTAGACTTGAGGACACAAGAAATGGCAAGACGAAAATGAAAATGAAATAACTAAGTGAGTTCTTCCTGCTTCAAGTTCAGAACATAGACGGTGACGAAAATGAAATAGAACTCACTGAATTGTTCGTGCATGCGAATGCCGTCGACGTTGGGGAGAGCTTAGGTGTTGGAAAACTGGGATCTTGACATGCACAAGCTCTCTCCAAATATTTTGGTGAATTTGAGGGTGGAGAAGTGGAGAAACTGCTGTTGTGCTTCTTAGTTCGAGCATCAAGAAGGGACGGAAATGGGGCTATAAAGGGGTGGAAAATGGCTGGTTGGGCCTTTAAATATGGCTGCCTTGTGTGTGTGACAATTGAGGCCAGGTTCCACCTGTAAATGAGTGGTTTTGGGTAAGGGAAATGATGAGAAAATTAAGGGTGTTGCAGCTGCACGAGTTTCTTCTCCACTTGGCATCGTTCCGCTCTGTTGCCTGCCACTTAGCCGTGGAGCGCAGATGGTCTGGGGCGTGTGGCCTTTGAAAGAGGACGCGATGCTACGCTAGCCCGAAAACAAAATTTTCTACCACGACCACCCAGGAAGCAAGGAATCAGGGATCACAAATCGTTACGCTTGGAGCACGTTAGCAGCGGAAGTAGAGGGGTGAAGCCTCCCCGCGTGCTGCAAAGCACAGTACGTAGTCGAACTCGACGCGGTACAATTCCTCCTTGTCGTGGATGTAGCCGATCCTCTCGATCAGCGCCGGCGCAGGAGCGACGACACCTCTACGGTATCCACACGTCCGGAGTTGGAACGCTGCGCGTTGGTGTGCTAGCACCCATGCGCGGTGGCGGCTAGGGTTTAGAGGAGTGGGGTGTGGTGGCGGCTAGGGTTTCGTGGTGGGGAGACACTCCCACCCCGCGCCCACCTCTCGAATTTATATAGTGCTCTAACGGGCTTTCTACTAGAGAAGCTCATTATGACTCACACTAATGGATCTTCTACAATAGAAACCCATTAGTGCGCAGTGGATCTAAATCCGCACGAACCCACTAATGGATCGAATCCATTAGTAATGTTCCAATCCGTTAAGTGTGTGACCCATTAGGCTCATGTACAAGTCGGCCGCGGTCCTAGAGAAACCTATCTCCAGACCACAAGTCAATAGCGGTACCTAGCAGCACATAGTGACCCCCGAATACACACGATGATCGAATCAGCTGAACCTCGATACACTCATAAGGATCTTTTTGCCACACGACATCAGTCAAGCTCAAGGCAAGAAGCGTGTCACCCTTGTGATAGCTCGACCCATTCACTCTTCAATGTAATGGATATAATTGTGATTAACTCTTTAATCACTTTGGCATGGCCATACACTTTCCTTATCCATCCACACCGAGGGGCCTAGAGATATCTCTCCTGTTACCAAGGAGGGGCAAATTCCATCTTGATCTCTTACACCTCACGTCATGTTTCATGGTATACCCGCAAGCTACCTTTATAACTTCCCTGCTACGGCGATGCGTTTGATAGCCCCAAAGTATACGACTACGCATGCTGAGGATCAATAAGGATTCAAGTCGAAGGACCGTATAGGTATACCACTCGAGAGTAACCCTGATGGCACTTTTAAGATAACTATCTTAGCAGTGTCTCGGAGCGGGTCTATCCAACCCCATGTTCTCTAACATGTGCTCACATTATTGATTTGATATCTCCATATAAATGATACGTGAAACGTTACCATCAATCAATACATGTGCTGGTCAAATCACTATTATTCCATATAATGATATGTGACTAGGGATCGTTTAGAATAATGTCATATTGACAATGTGTTTCACAATTAAGTCGTACTTAATGAACAAAGCAGTGACATTTATTCGGGGAACTCATAAGTGCATGAACATAGACGTATGATACAATCATCTCACATGATCGCCTCTAGGGCATATCACCAACAGCCTTCTGTCTGAAACATTGCCCATGTCAACCAATGAAAGAGAGGGGTCATCGGGTCCTGGTCTGGGACAAAAAGAATTAAGGAGACAAATGGGTCTATGGTCGTTTGGGGTGGGGGGGGAGCTCCTAGCTCAAGAGGTAACTTGGGTACGTTCCACTCGACGAGCAGTCGGGCCTGGACACGTGGCCGCTCGGCGAGCCGTCGGGCGACCAGGACACGTGGCCGCTACGCGAGTTATGTCCTGCTACTCTATTAGCTCAACCAGGAAGTTCCTAGGAGTTTGGTTCAAAAATTCTATGTTCCAAACACATAACCTGTCGGTTGAATGCAACTTCATAATATGCTTTTAAAGAACCATAATAAAGCCAAATGAACGCGATGATAATATGCAAGACTTGATGGCGTGTTCTCCGCTCAACCACTGCGGATCACACCCCTATCAGATTTCTATCTTGCTAACCGATCAGCTCAAGCTCAGTTTGATTCGAGCGTAGAATGCGGCAAGGAGCGATGCGCAGAGTTTACCCAGGTTCGGACCCCCTCGCGGGTAACAGCCCTACTCCTGCCGAGCCTTAGCTCTTTTCGTGTTGTGGTTGTGTGGAATGCGATTACAGAATGTTTTGAACCACCCTCTCTCTTCTCTCTCCTCCCCTTTTATACAAGCCTCGGCAAGGCGAGAGCCGAGGGTAGGCAAGATGATACTCTCGATAATCGATAAGGCGTGAGGGACGGGACGG
This sequence comes from Raddia guianensis, assembly GCA_036346415.1. Classification (NCBI taxonomy): domain Eukaryota; kingdom Viridiplantae; phylum Streptophyta; class Magnoliopsida; order Poales; family Poaceae; genus Raddia; species Raddia guianensis. Next base: position 41,406,528 of record CM070539.1, read on the forward strand.
AGAGACGAAGCGTCTTGCTCTCGCGCCCAGTATGGCGCCGCCCACGCAAACTCCGCAGTGGCCCCGACTTCGCGAACACACCGTGAGAGAACGAGTGGGACCCAGTGACTTCTTCTCGACACGGCGGCCATCCCGACGGCGGCGAACTCTCTCTGCGGTCAATTCCATCGTGCCCAAAGGGCAGCTTGGACATACTCGCAGAGGTCACCGTGGTCAGTAATCATCTCTTCAATCGTCCATCCGCGCGTAATGTCGCATTGAATGCGCTTTGTCCGTCGCAGGCGGGGAGCCTTCATCGAAGACTCCTTCGGGATGCTCCTGCAACGCTGGCCCTATTTGGCGATGGGGGCCCTACGCGCGCCGAGGGCTCGCCCATAGGCCGGGCACGGTCGCTCGCTCGACGTGTGGGGCCCTCGCCCGGCGTGTTGAGGGCTCGCCCACGCTGGGGCTGGTCGCCCGCCGACGTGTGGGGCCCTTTGGCCTTGCTGAGGGCTCCGCCCTGCGCTGGGCCTGGTCCCCGCTCGACGTGTGGGGCCCTCGCCCGGCTACTGAGTCTGTCGCCCGCCTGACAAGTGGAGTGCTCGCCCGGACTCCCGGCGCAGAGGTCTGGCCACCCCACCTGCCGAGAGACGCCTCGGGGCCCAGTTCCGCGCGATGGGGCCCGCGTGCCCACCAGTCCACTCGGAACCAGACCCGGTCTTCTCGGTCCTTCTGGATGACGCCGTCTTCTACCCCCTTCCGGAGGAGGTGGAGAGGACACCCCGGTACCTTATGTACTGACATAAGCCCCCTGGCCCGCCCTGGGGCGCAAGCCAAGCTCGGCGCATTGCCGATGCTCGGATCCGCCCCTGGGTGGGGCTAATTCCACCGTGCGTCGTGCGCTGGTCTTCTCCACTTCAGCCGGGTAACTCCCGGAGCCCCGCCGAGCGCCTTGCTCGAGGCGATTAGCCTGCATCCAAACAGATCACCTCTCCCCGCACCAGCGGGGGGTTATATCACACTTTTTGCACAGAAAGAAATAAACTGAAATTACTGGAGGAGCACTGCCGCTGCGGTGTTGCCAGTGGGTGTCACTATGTGTTTTCCCTTCACCTTTCGGAACTTACGCCCTTGCGGTCTCTTAGGGCCGGACCAAAACACCGTGCGGCTTAAGGCTGCAGGTTTCCGGGGGTGGTCATAGGCCATGAGTGCTTATGCGGGCGAGCCGATGATACCTTGTGCGGACACGGCCCCGATCGCCCTCCCTTTTCCCGACACGAATGTTAGGCGTCCCCTCTTACCGACAAGGGGCCGTCAGGCTAGAAACAGAGACGACAGTTGTGCAAGACCAACACTGGCAGCACACGGGCTAGGCAACTAATCGCCAAAAGCTTTAGACAGAACGTTCTGCTGAAAGTGAGCGCTTTTTCCTCAGGCATCTGGTTACTTCAACCCTTATGGCCTCTCGCAAACCGACTTAAACGTTGCGTGACGAGAGCTTAGCTTCCGGAAGTGGTCTAGATGCTGGTGCCGTCGTTGGCACAGTGCCCAGACCGAGCGGACACACCAGGCTAGAACCTGCCCTCCGTCCGCCTCGCCTTGCCCAGCCGCAAGCTTAAGCGTTTGCTTTCGCAACTAAGGGGCCATCAGCCTTAAGTACTTTTTCGCTACCAGCTTTCAACAGAATGTTTTCTAACAGACTTTTTAAGGCGAAAAACAGATGCTCACAGAGAGACAGAACTTATATTTACATTGCAGATGGCTTTGTACATCGTAGCCCCTGAGGCGAGCGGGGAAGGAGGAAGACCTCGCCCGGATCGCCGCTCTATCTCTGATCTCCTCCAGGACATTCACTTCATCCTGACGCCGGTCAGGGTCTCCGTCTTCGCTGAACGCCGCCACCCTTGGGGATCCAAAGATGAGCTCCGACGGGAGCACCGCTTCAGAGCCATACACCAGGAAGAAAAGGGTCTCGCCGGTGGCTCTGTTGGGAGTTGTCCGCAGCGCCCACAACACAGTGGGAATTTCTTCCTCCCAGCGCTTGCCACGCTTCTCCAGGTGGTCGAACGCCCTCGTCTTGAGTCCTCTGAGTACTTTCGCGTTTGCCCGCTCCACTTGCCCATTGCTCTTCGGATGTGCGACGGAGGCGAAGCACAGCTTGGTGCCCAGCTCTTCGCACCAATCTTGGAAATCGGCACTTTTGAACTGAGCGCCGTTGTCGGCGATGATTCTGCTGACGACGCCAAACCGAACGAAGATGCTCTTCATGAACTTTATGGCTGCAGTGGACGTGATCGCTGGGACTGGCGAGGCCTCAACCCACTTGGTGAACTTGTCGACGGCGATTTAACGATCGTGTAGCCCCGATGCGCCCGAGCGGGCCCAGATATCCAAATTTCGGATCGCGAACGGCGGAGAGCGGAATGGTTTGCAGCGCCTGGGCCGGTCGGTGGATCTGCTTAGCATGAAACTGGCACGCTTCGCATCTCCTCACTAGCTCAAAGGCATCTGGAGGCGGTAGGCGATGAAGGCGTGGCGGAAGACCTTCCGACCAACGCCTGCTCTCAATGGCTCCGCATATGCCTCCATGGATCTCGAGAGGATCTCACTCCCGCTTCGAGTGGCGACTTCAAGAGAACTCCGTTTGCGCCACAGCGTCTGGTCCCCACCTACCAGGGCGTAGCGCTTGGCCTTGCGCGCTATCTTCTCAGCCGACGCGTCATTGTCGGGGATCACTCCGTCCTACAGGTAGACTAGGATAGGATCCATCCACCGACCTTCCCGGACGAGTGTGACGACGTTAGCATTGTCGCCGACGTACTCTGCCTGGCCTGGCATTTCCGCCTCAACCGCCTCGACAGTTCTTCCACATCCTCCCTCCGACCGGGGAGCTGCTGCGGGGACATCGACGTCTCCTCCAGATGTGGGAGCTGCATCGAGCATCATGCCGTCCCCTCCAGAATCGGGGGCTGCGACAGACGGCCGCGTGAGTATTTCTTCAAAAACCCCAGGCGGAACGGGTGCCCTTGACGAGGCAATCTGGGACAGTTCATCCGCCATGTAGTTGTCACAGCGAGGGACGTGCACGAAGCCCAAACCCTCATAATGTCGCTCCAAACGGCGCACCTCCGCCAGGTAGGCCGCCATGGTGGGATCCGAACAGGTGAATTCCTTCCTCGCCTGGTTGATAACCAGGAGAGAGTCGCCTTTGACTTGCAGCCGCCGGAAGCCTAGGGTCGAAGCCACCCTGAGCCCGGCGAGTAGCCCTTCATACTCCGCGACGTTGTTGGTGGCGCGGAACTCCAGCACCACTAGGTGCCGGATGATGTCGCCGGTGGGAGACACCAGGACGACGCCAGCCCCAGCCCCCTCCAGCCGGAACGAACCGTCAAAGAAGAGAGTCCACGACGAGGGTGCTGGGGTGCCTTCAACTTCTGCGTCGGTCGGAGTCCACTTGCTGACGAACTCCGCCAGAGCTTGCCCTTTGATGACCGTTCGGGGAGCGAACTTGAGGTCGAACTCTGCCAGCTCCATGGCCCACTTGGCGTCTGACCCGTCGCCTCGCGGTTGAAGAGGATTTCCGCAAAGTACTTAGTCAACACTGTAATTTCGCCTCGGAAGTAGTGGCGCAGACCTCCGGACGCCACAAGTCGGCCTGGCGTAGAGCATCTTCTGGTGTTGTGAATACCTTGTTTCGGCATCGTGCAGGATTTTGCTGATGTAGTAGATGGGCGCTAAACCCTTCTCTTTCCGCCACCAAAGACTGCTGCCGACCACTGGGGTTCGCGCGACATAAAGGATCGTGGCTCGCCGGGTCCAGGCGACCAACCGCAGGCGGGAAGTGAGGTACTTTTTCAGCTCGTCGAACACCTCCTGCGCCTCCGCGGTCCATTCGAATTGGTTGGTCTTCTTCAGGAGCCTGAGTAGAGGGAGATTTTTATCCCCCAGGCGAGCTATAAAGCTGCCCAGAAGTCAGCACCCACCAAGCACCGTGCATCTGCCGCCAAGTCGCGTCGGGGCTTCATGTTCTCAATTGTCATGGTCTTGTCGGGGTTCGCCTCAATCCCCTGGGAGGGAACAAAAAACCCACAGCTTGTCTGACGGACGGCGAACACACACTTCTCAGGGTTGAGCTTAAGGCAGTACTTCCTCAGGTTGGCGAAGGTTTCTTTCAGGTCGCCGATCAACTCCTCCGCCTTCTTGGACTTCACCACCAGGTCGTCGACGTACACCTCCAAGTTCCGCCCTATTTGGGGGCGGTGTGCGATGTGTATGGCCCTCTAGTAGGTTGGGCCTGCATTCTTCAATCCAAACGCTATCCTCGTGTAGCAGTAGACGCCCATGGACGTCACAAAGGCTGTCTTGTCTTCGTCTTCTTCCGCCATGCTAATCCGGTGGTACCCGGAGTACGCATCCAGAAAGCACAGCTGCTCGCACGCTGCCTGGAGTCGACGATGAGGTCAATGCGAGGGCAGCGGGTACGGGTCCTTCGGGCACACCTTGTTGAGGTCGGTGAAGTCCACGCACATCCTCCACCGCCCGTTGAATTTCTTGACGAGGACGGGGTTCGCCAGCCACCTAGGATGGGCGACACTGCGAACGACCCCCGCCCTTAAGAGCTTGTCCACCTCCTGGCGGATAACGATCTGATGCTCCACCGACTGCTTCCGAACCTTCTGCATAACTTATGCTCAATCACCTCCCTGGGGACCCCAGCCATGTCGGACGGTTGCCATACAAACACGTCTGTGTTAGACTAGAGGAAGGAGACGAGCGCGCCTTCCTATTTGGCGCTGCGAGAGGCGCCCACCCGAACGGTCTTCGCCGGGTCTGACTCGCTCAGGGAGATCGCCTTGACTTCCGCGGACGAACCGGGGGAGGCACGGATCTTCGCCGGAGGAGCTCCCAGAGTCGAAGCTTCAGCCTTCTGGACACCGATTGCCCCCGCCCAAGCGAGAGCATCCTTGTCGCAGCGGAGCGCCTTCGGGCGGTCCACTTTCATGATGATGGGGCCAGCTGGCCTCGGGATCTTCACCACCATGTACGCATAGTGGCAGGCCGCCATGAACTTGGTCAGTGCCGGCCGACCCAGTATGGCATTGTACGGGAGGTCGAAGTCAGCTACCTCGAACTCGAGCATCTCCGTGCGGAAGTTGTCATAGCCTCCAAATGTTACCGGGAGGCTGACGCGCCCCAGAGGGACGGACTCAGCACCCGGCGCGATGCCGAAGAATGGGAGCGCCGGTCGAAGCTCCTGCTGCTGGATTTGGAGCGCCTTGGCGACTCGGGCGGATAGGAGGTTGAGAGAGCTTCCTCCGTCTACCAGCACCCGCCCCAGCTTGACATTCCGGACCGTGGGTGCAACCACGATCGGGAGATGTCCCGGATCGGCGGTACTGGCTGGGTGATCGGCCTGACTGAATGTGATCGGCTGCTCCAACCACACCACCGCTTTGTCGACCTAACGCCGGCACGCGGCGGCGCACACCTCCCTCATCGCACGTTTGAAACTAGCGTGGGACGGATAGGTGGCCGATCCGCCGTGGATAACGGCGACTTCGCGCTCCGCCTGCTGAAAACCAAGCAAAGCCGGTTCCTTGCCCTTGCCGCCGCCGGGCGCTCTTCGCTGCTCGGGACGCGCTTGTCCACCAATTTGTCGACGACATGGCAATCACCAAGTCGTGGGGAATTGTTGCGATGAATGGGACAAGAAGTCCTTCCGTCCCACTCACGGGACAGCGGTCTCGCCCTCGTCGCGGCATGCGGGGCCGTCGTGGCACACGGCGGTCGCCATGGCCGCCCTATGGGGACCGCTCTGCGGCGCCGCGACCTCCTCCTTTTTTTCGCCCATCGCCCATTCTTGCGCTGCCCGTTGTGTCGTCGTCGTCGTCGTGCTTTCGGCGGCCAGACTCTGCCGGTCTCGGCGCTTTGCGCTTCTTCTTGTCCTTGCCGCGGGATATTTGAGGTCCGGCCTCGCCGCCATAGCTGCCCCCGCCTTGCAATGGGCGGAAGTGAGCCTCCATCTGAAGGTCGCACTTGTGGGCCAGGGTGAAGAGTTCTTCAGTCGTCTTGATCTTGCGGGTGGCCATCTTCTCCTTAACCCTGGGGTCTCGGGCGCCTCTCTTGAAGGCTGTGACAACGGTGTCGATGGAGATATCAGGAATGGTGTTGCGCACCTGACTGAAGCGCCGGATGTAGTCGCGCAACGACTCTCCCTTCTTCTGCTCCACATTGTGGACATCGTCTTCAACTCCGGGCTGCTCGAACGTGCCCTGGAAGTTGGTGATGAAGAGCTCGAAGAGCTCCTTCGACGACCCCACTGACTCTGGGGGTAGGTTCATAAGCCACGAGCGGGCTCCGCCGGTGAGGACTGCGGGGAAATAGTTCGCCAGAACCTTTCCCGACCCTCCAGTCGGCTGCATCACCGTAGTGTAGATCTGCAAAAACTCATCAGGGTTAGTGGAGCCATCGTACTTCTCGATGGCGGTGGGCCGGAACCTCTCCGGCCACTGCACTCGGCGCAGCTCCTTCGAAAAGGCGCGGCAACCGACGCCGGAGCCTCTCGCTCTGGATCGCCCTTCGTCCCGCCGCGCCCGCCGTCGGGACGGCGCCGAAGAGGCGCCGCCCTCTCCGGCGGAGGCGGCCCCACGGGAGTCCTCCTGCTGGCCCCCGCGAACGGCAGCAATAGCGCGGTCGCACTCTCTATCGTGTCGCCTGCGGAGCTTGTCGCGCAGATCTTCTCCGTGTCGTAGATGGCGGTCCTCCAAGTGGGTCCGGAGATCCCGCCCACTGTCGCCTTTGCCGAACACCCGTAGGAGTTGCACAGCTCTGTCGTCTGCCCCGCCTCCTCGCCAGAGATCCATGGGAGGATGCGGAGAAACCAAAGAGCGGAGGAAGCGAAACACCGCCTCCGCTACCGCAACTTGCACTACCACCGGCGGCTTCCACATAGCGGGCCAAATCGCCACCACGGCGCCACGGAGAGTCCGGAGTTATTGGAACGGCGGGTTGTCCAAACAGGCCACGCCGCATGGAGGTTTTATGCCGGAGTGCACTCCTCCAAGGCCAGGCGCCGCCTAGCCAGACTGGGACGGCTGCTCTCCGCCAAGGCGCCAACCCTCGGCGGACGGCTACCGCCCGACTGATCCGCCGCCATTGCCGCGGCCGACGCCGCGGCCGTGGCTCTAGCGGCTGCTTCCTGGTCCATTGTGGACTGCTCACCCGCCATCGTCGTCTGAAGAGAGGTCGAAGAGCTCGAACTGATGCTAGCGCCCCCCTACTTGGCGCGCCACTGACGGCGTGTTCTCCGCTCGACCACTGCGGATCACACCACTATCAGATTTCTATCTTGCTAGCCGATCAGCTCAAGCTCAGTTCGATTCGAGCGTAGAACGCGGCAAGGAGCGACGCGCAGAGTTTACCCAGGTTCGGACCACCTCGCGGGTAACAGTCCTACTCCTGCCGAGCCTTAGCTCTTTTTGTGTTGTGGTTGTGTGAAATGCGATTACAGAATGTTTCGAACCACCCTCTCTCTTCTCTCTCCTCCCCTTTTATACAAGCCTCGAACTGGCGGAGAGAGCCGAGGGGGTAGGCAGTACAATACACTCAAGATACTCGATAAGGCGTGAGGGCGGGACAGAGAGACGAACGTCTTTGCTCTCGCGCCGTATGGCGCCGCCCACGCAAACTCCGCAAGTGGCCCCCGACTCGCGTGAACACACCGGTGAGAGAACGAGTGGGACCCAGCTGACTCCTCCTGACACGGGCGGCCATCCTGACGACGGCGAACTCTCTCTGGCGGTCAATTCCGCTGCGCCACAGTGACAGTTGGTTAGACTCGCAGAGGTCACTGTAGCGGTAATCATCTCTTCAACTGTCCATCCGCGCGTAATGTCGCATTGAATATGCCTGTCCGTCACACAGAGGGGAGCCTTGACCAAGATTCGCCGGGATGCTCCACGCCACGCTGGCCCCATTTGGCGATGGGGGCCCTCGCGCACCGAGGGGCTCGCCCGCACGCTGGGCTCTGTCGCCCGCTGGACGTGGGGCCCTCGCCCGCACTCGAGGGGCTCGCCCACACGCTGGGGCACAGTCGCCCGCTGGCGTGTGGGGCCCTCGCCCGTGCATTGGGGTCAGTCGCCCGCCTGACACGTGGAGGGCTCGCCCGGACTCCCGGCGTAGAGGTCTGGACGCCCCCACCTGCCGAGAGACGCCTTGGGGCCCAGTTCCGAGCGATGGGGCCCGCATGCCCACCAGTCCACTCGGAACCAGACCCGGTCTTCTCGGTCCTTCTGGATGACGCCGTCTTCTACCCCCTTCCGAAGGAGGTGGAGAGGACACCCCGGTACCTTATGTACCGACAAGACTATTTGGGAATAACAGCTAGGCTGTTACACCTAATACGGATCAGCTACAAGCCAACGCTTTCGGCCATGAGCCACCCAGCGCCATGAGAGCCAACTACGGCTTATCTACAAGGCTATGCCCTTGCTACGCTCTAAAAGGGCTGCTAGCTATACACCGCGATAGACGGGTACAGGTACCACTTGGTCAAATCTAGTTTGGGATATTGTACGCTCCATGATGGATCGACTGTCGGTCACCGCGTCAAACAAGACTTGGGTACCTACCAAACCAATTTCAAAATCAAATTCTTGTGATATGCATCATGATTGGGCCGACCGCTAGTTACCGCATAAGTCAGAACTGGATATAATGAGTTGATTCTAGATTAGTGCATCGAGGGTATGCTCGAAAGAGGTCGTTGGCTATGTACCGCGATAGCCAGATACAGGTACCACTCGGCTAAACCTAACCTTGACAACGGTACGCCTCATGACGTGCTGACTGCCAGTATCCTGAAAATTTGGATTGGGTAACACTCGGAAATTTCAACAAGGAGCTTTATTGAGCCCTTCACAGTCTCCTTACATGCAATGGAGCGCTCAGCTTAAAAAGGAAACCAGAAAGGCACTCGGTGTGAAGCATAACTCTATTGGGGTGCGATTAGAAAGGCAACAACTCTATTGTTAAGGACTTAGGGGCTACCGTGGAATACATGGACGTCGGGTATCTACATGGCTGGCCGCGATGATCACCTAACAGGGGATGGGCTGAACCAGCTACATACGTACATGTACCACCCATACCGCTGTCTACCTTGTACGGCAAGGAAAACATAAAGATAGAAGTTTATCCCAAATAGGATAGGTATGATTGTAATCTCGTATAACTACGTGTCCAGGAAGGAAAGATAGAAATAGGAATGCTACCTCGTAATCGATCAGGACTCTACCTTGTAACCCTGCCCCCCACTATATAAGGTTGGCAGGGGACCCTGGTTCAACAGATAAAACATCCAACATCCAAGCACAAAGCACAATACACAAGATCATAATCCCAAGAACACAGGATTAGGGTATTACCTCCTCCGCGAGAAACTGAACCTGTACATCCCTTGTTCCGTGTTAGCATCGAGTTTGAATCCAGCGTATAATCTCATATAAATCATTACCGACGACACCTCCCGATTAAACAAACGTTGACACCTACGTTAACTGGAGAGAAAAAAAGAGAAAGATATACACCGATTGTCGTGTGTCAGAAATATAACCGCTTAGATTAAAAGAAATAACATCGCAAAACAAAAAGCAGATTAAAGGAGTTCATGTCAATACGATGTTAGAAAGTAAGTCTATGTCAAATGTGCGGGACCCTTTTGTTCGTTTATAGGGAAATATTTGTTCTGTGTGGAATCTAGGCATGTATGATCATGCTCTCTACTGCCAAGGGGGAGGTTTACTCGGCAATGCATTATTCGTAGCTGAAAATCAAGAACATTGTATCTAACCCACATGCAGATAAAAAATGACGTGAATTGAAATATTTAAGCTGGTGAAGATTCCATCGAGTTTGAAAGCACATGAAGAACAACAGCTAGACATGTGCCCCTACCCAGCAATGCTCACATTCACATCTTGTCGTCCCCTGCATATATAAGCCACGGTGGCATCGATCGTACACGCCTGCTCGACCTACGCGTTTGGATTTATCCATCCACGGCTACCAAGAGTCGATCCCAGCGCCTCGCCGTCGGCCCGTCGCCGTCGATGCATGGAGCGGACGTACGATAAATTAATGGCAAAGCCCGCTGCCTCTGCGTGCTCAATTACTCGGTCAGTTGGAAGATACCTGAGCCCCAGCCGGCACGTACGTCATGCGCGCGTACCTAGTAGTCGATCGCCCGCCTATAAAATTAAAGCCACCTGCAGTGGCCGGATCGATCGACCGGACATGCACACTGGCCGCTAGCTGGCTCGCTGGCTAGCTGGCTCGCTGTGATCGTCGGCGTCCAGGCGCGCGGAGAGATGTGGCGGCTGAAGGTGTCGGAGGGCGGCGGGCCGTGGCTGCGCTCGGCGAACGGGTTCCTGGGCAGGGCCGTCTGGGAGTTCGACCCCGACCTCGGCACGCCCCAGGAGCGCGCCGAGGTGGACCGCCTGCGCCGCCACTTCACAGAACACCGATTCCACAACAAGGAGTCCCAGGACCTCCTCCTGCGCTTGCAGGTATATACTTGCATGCATACATACATATACCTACCTACGGTGTATATCAGTATATGTACTAAACACATGGTTTAATTGTACGTACGGTCAATGATAAATATTGTCCTCACGTGCACGCAGCCACCCACTCGCGCACACATGTACAGCTAGCTATATATATTGTATGGACATATAGGGAAACGGGGTAGACCGTGCAGCGTGGAGACAATAGTGCTGAAGTATCTCCTCTATAAGAAATGTAGTGCTGATGTAAGTAGCTCGACTTGTCCATTTGAGGGTATCAAAATCACAGAACAACTCAAGAAAAATATCATCTATCTTTAGGTACATGTGTTAGACCATCTTTACTTCACGGTTCTATTTGGTTTTAGTTTTAATTAGAAAAGTTGAGACAAGCGACATGAAAATGCTGAAAAAATTATTAGAACATATTTTTAAATCTTGATAAAAACGCCACAATGCCCTAAAATCTTACAAAATGTAACACTTAATGGTTTATAAAAAATAATAAATTTTATTAACCAAACTAGAAAGACAAACTAGTCGGGTTACTTTGGCTGTATAAAAAACTAGGAAAAAATAGCTATAGTTTATAAAATGAAAAAGTTTGCCTTCATCAACCTTCTTCCCGTTGGCACACTCGACTTGGAGGAAAGTAAAAAAAAATAACCTGAGGGTCACGATGGATTTCCTGGTTTAATACAATAACATCGATGTAACAATTTTTTAAATAGGTTTTGACTCTAGCATGTCAGATGGATATATACAAATGATTGTAAATGGTTGTCTCTATTTGTCTATAACATAACAAAACTACACACTAATATTGACTTCATAGTTGTTTGATTTCTATTATAGAGTTGAGTCCCCATGGAGAGAAAACTTATTAATCTCTTCTCTCCACCTCAGCATAAATATTGTGTACACACACCTAATAAATAGCTTACACATGGTTGAGATAAGAAAACAAACACGAGGTGCAGAGATTGATGTTAAGAATTACGAGAAGCGCCTCGCTCCAGCGACTCTCCAGGCGACACAAAGTAGGGTTCCCTCCCCTGCCGACGGCGGCGCAGCCGCCGGCCTGCCCTACCGCTGGAGGGGCGTCCTCGGCGTCCCCCTGTCGGCGCCCTCCCCACACTGGTGGGCTAGTTAGGCGGCGGCCCCTCCTCCTTTCTCCTCGTTGGCCCTAGATTTGGATCTCCGTTCGGTCACCGGCGATGTCTGAGGCGGCGCTGCCGACCGGGGGCGATGGCGGCGGCCCCCTCCTCCTCCTCCTCCTCCTCCCTCCTCCTCCTCCAACTCCTCCCCAAGCAGCGTTTTGGAGCCAAGGCTCGGCGGCGTCCTCCCCACCTTCACCTCGGCGGCGACGGCGCCCCTCCATCTCCTCGGCGCGGCGGCGACCGGGCGCCGCCTCCCCTTCTCCCGGCGCGGCGGCGCTCAAGCCCCTCCATCTTCTCGGCGGCGGCGGTTTGGCGGCGACGCGATGGCGGCCTAGCAGCGCTTCGCGGCGGCGGCGCCCTCCATCTCTGGCGCTTGCTGCTGGTCAGGTTCGATGATGACGCGCCGCCTCCTTCCCGCGAGCGGCGGCGGCCGTCGCGCCGCCCTCTTCCTCTCCACCGCCAGATCTGGTGGCGGCGCCAGCGCTCCTTCCCCCGGCGCCGTCCCCTACATCTTCCGCCACCGTGTCTTCCATTGCGCCGTCGCCGGCGGTGGCCGTCCGTCCCCGGCGCCGCTGCCCCCTTCCCATGCTCCTCCTCCCTGCTCCAGGTGAATCTGGCTCCTCCTCTCCATCCTCCTCCTGGCCGTCCATCTGTTCCAGATCCGGCGGCGCCCGGTGTTGACACCCGCCAGATCTGGCTGGGGCGGCGCTTCCTCCCCTCCCCTCCTTGGCAGTGGCGCCCGTTGCTCCTCCTCCCTGGCTTGGCACAAGCGGCGTCGTCACCCCTAGTGGACCGCGGGCAGTGGGTCCTCTCCCATCTTCGGCGGCAGTGCGGCAGCTATCGGCGCAGGGGTGTGGGGGCGACGGTTTGCGGTAGACGGCGAGGTACCCACGCCATCCACCTCCTTCCTGCTTAGTACCGATTTTGCTGCCTTGTCCCTCCCCTCCTTGTAAGGGACCCGGTGACCCTGCCAGCCTCTTCCGAGCCCGTTGGCACTTCGGTTGGTTGTGCTCCGTCGAGTCGCCGTTCGCTTCCCTCCTTCATCACCACCTTCACGCACAGTGGTAGAGCTCGGCGTCGGCTTTCCCTCTTTTTTTTATTCACCTCCTTCTGGGCCCGTCTTGGCGGAGACCGTCCGGGGGGACCGCTCTTTGAGAGGCCGAGTCCACAGGCAAGAGGCCCGGTTTGGGCGGTGTGTTGGCCGGAGCGGTTGGAGTGGGTGTGCTCCAGGGTTGTGTGTCCGGTGGCCTCGTAGCTCAGCGTAGCTCAGCACCGGTTTCTTCTGCTTCTTTCCCTCCACCTCAGCCCGTCTCGGTGGAGGCCGCTTGGGGGGTCCGCTTCGGTGGCTGGCCGAAGTGGTCGGAGAAGGTGGCTCCAGGGGCGTGTGTCTGGCGGCCCCTCAGCTCCTCCCGTGGTGGCGTGTCGGACCATTGCCCGTCCTCGGCGACACGGCGACCCCTGTTGGTGACGGGGCTCGTCTCAGGCCGTCTAGGTGACGTGGCATCTGGTCTCCTTCGCTTCCCGTGTGCTAGCCACTCAGCGTGGTGGCCCCTCTCCAGCGACGTTGGCTGAAGACCTTTTTCCTAACGGCGTCCCCGTTCTCTGCCTCTTGACTTGGTCCCGTCCCTGTCCCCGGTATGGGCGGCCTCTTCCGTGTCGATGAGCGGCGTTCGTCTGCGCTTTTCGGCTCTTCGTCTTCGGCCAGCGACTCAGTTCTTCTGTTGCTTTCAGCCTTCGGCGGCCTCTGCCTTATGCGCTAGTACAGCTGGTCTTGGGCGAAAGCCATGCCCTTTTGGGCTGGTGTTGGCGTCACCTTTGGTGTTGTTCCCTCCTTGGAGGCATCACTTTTAGACCTTCCTGTGCTCTAGGTGAAAACCCTATCGGCATTGCGGCAGCGACGGGTTCTCCCTGTCGTTTACCTTGTTGGAGGCGTCGTGGTTGCCATCTCGCGCTATGGGCTTCCGCTGGGTCTGCAATTTTAGGAGTCGTTCGTCGCTGCGTGAGTGTTGTTGGTGTTTTCCCTTCTCCCTCTCTTGTATCTCTCCCTGCTTGACCGTTCGCCTAGTGGGCTTCGGTGGTGTTCTCGGCGGTGACCGGAGGTGTGTCTCAGTTTTGGCGGGGTTGCGTGAGCGTCATGGGTTGTACCCCATGTTTGCACGGTTTTTCAATGAGCCATCATGGTTTATACCCATGTTTGCACGGGTTTTTATTTTATTTTCTCCTGCTTATCAATGAAATAGGTCGACAGTTCTCCTGTCCCTCTTTCAAAAAAAATAAAAAAGCTTACACATGGTTGACATATGCCATCATGCATGCTTGAAGAAATTATTCCTCGAAATATAATTTATATATAAAAATATAGACCAACTCAAAAAAATTTTTTCTTCGTAAAGATGACCAAAGCAGATTTGCTTTTGCAAAATTATTCACATGCATTAATTGACCTCAAAAGTATTTATGTAAAATTCATAAATAATTGTCAGAACTATAATCGAATATTAATAACTATCAAACCGATTCTGACAACCATAAAAGAATCGAGGTTGTTGGGCGCGCCAAAAAAACCGAGGGCACCTTGGCCAAGCTTCGCATTGTCTCACCATATATATAGAGTGGTGTTCTTACTAGTTAGCGCTAACACAGGCAACCAGCACTGCTAGAAGCGCCTTGTTCCATGTCCATTCAGTTTGTGCAGCTGTGATGAAAGTCGGCTTTAGCGGTATGACTGTGCCGAGATATAATTAAAATGTTGACCGATTTGGTTTATACAAAGACTTTCTAAGCAAATAACTTAGAAAGAATAAAAAATCCAAGTAGGTTTCTTACATCTTGACTATGTCATGGCGATGTTTGGAACCTTTTTATATACCGTCACACATGATAGAAAGCCATGAGATGGACTACGATAACATAGAACATGTCTAGCTGATTGAACAAAAACTTTTAGGGATGTGCTATTCCGGCATTCTACAGATGCTTGCATTTTATCACTTTTTACAGACACAACATGTAACAAAAACTTTTCACGCGGTCCCCCACGCAACAGTCCTCCTCTCCTGCCTGCAGATTTTTTTTCCCACCATATTAAAACGTTTCTTTATAAATGATAAGCTAGAAAAAAGTACAAATTTACTGAAACTTTTACCGTTTGCACGGTTTCGCAATTTGCATAGAGTACGACGATCTCCCCAGACAGCAGAATGTGACAACATCCCTCAAGCTAGAAGTTTCACCTTCTCATAACATTTTTTCCAATGAATGTAAATGTGGAAAATAATACAAACTTATTAGAACTTTATCATTTACACCAAATTACAAATTTTAGACAACTGCGAAATAGCAATAGCGAATTTTTAAGCCATATTTCAAAAGACTTTTTATAGCAATAGCGAATTTTTAAGCTATATTTCAAAAGATTTTTTAAGTACGTCTTTCAAAGCTGATTCGTTCTTTATTGTTACATAGGAGTTTTTAGACGTGACTACTCTAGAGAAAGCTACGTTATCTGAACGAGAACACTTAGGGCATGTACAATGGAGAGTCCAAAGATGTCTTTTGGCACATTCATTCAAGTAAAGAGATAAGTCATGTACAAAGGACATGCATAAGAGCCTCTATGCTATTTAATGTTGCTCCTCTCTAATTCTGCCTAGGAGCTTGTGAAGAGTTAGTCTCTTCGCCAAGAGTCGACTCTAGTAATTTTTACATTTTACCTCATGCCACATCAGCGAAACTATTAAATAGTGCTGCTAAGAGACACCCTATTAAATGCCTCTGTACATGCCCTTAGGACGGACCCCCGACGCAACAGACTTTCCGTCCGTCCGAGCACACGCGCGGGACACCTGCTACGCCTGCAGATCTACCTTTTTTCCTAGTGGGGCCATGCTTTTCCAATCCCATATCCTCACTCCCGCATCTCCATACTTTATCACGCACGCAGCAACCCAAAACAAACACAAATGGGTTCACAAACACAAATGGGTTCGTGTTTGTTCGAAACGCGGGCTCTCGCTCGGATGGTGGTGGTGGGATGCACCCGCCGCCGGCGCCGCTGTCGACGATGCGAACCGGGACACCCCTTCTCCTTTGCCTTTCCACCGCTCTCTCGATTGCCATTGGACATTGATCCGCTGGCTTCGCTGCCGGCGAGATCCACGAGGACATCGAAGCGGACGCCGATGTCGATGTGGATCGAGTGCTACCACGCAGCCATAGCCACGTCAAGTGGAGCATGCTCGGCCGCCGCCTGGAAGGACGAGCTGGAGAGCCTCCACGACGACGACGACGATGCGGATCCACCAAGCCGCAGCAACAGCGGCAGCTCCAATTGCTCAAACCCGAAGCCGAAGACGTGGGCACCGAAGGCTGGGCTCGTGAGTGAATGACACAGTAAGCATCCCGACGGGATCACTGAAGCCATCAGTTTAGTGATATATCCTTTTCTAGTCTTCCTGTCTATTGATGTCGCAAAGTTGAAACCAACTTTCAATAAGACCCTCCCTTAAAAGTATTTTAACAATGTTTTTGGTAATATTTGTACACACTACTCGAAACTGTTCCTTTTTTATCTAGGCCCGCGTTTCTTGTAGAGGTTAGTAAATCAACAATAGTGTTCTTTCCCATAAGACTCTAATTTTAGGTTTCTCCTAGTTTTTCTACAATCAACATCGTATCATTGTTCCAATTCCATCAAATATATCTATGAAATCCTCGCCCCAATCCCTTTTCTAGATATAGTAATGGCAACCCGGCCTGACACGGGATGAAAAAACCCGATCTAGCCCAAAAAAACTGACCCAGCCTTGCCCAACCTATCAACCGGACCAGACTCAGGCCTCGATCTAAGCCCGACTGTCGGACGGAGTCTAGCTCGAGCTCAAAAAATAGACAAACAGCTATGACTGGGCCGAGATTTCAAGATTTGAGTCGGGTTTTCAGGATTCGGGCCCAAATCCGAGGCTCGACGCACTAGGCCGGACCAGGTTCATACCTGGTCCCGCAGAATCAGGCTTTCCAAAGCTCGGCCTGGCCTGGGATAAGATCAATCAGGTCTACCCTTTCCACATTAGTTTATTTTTCATGAATGTTTTAGTTGCTTTGTATGGTTCAATATTTTTATGCTTGAGGAATGAGGACTGAACCAGGAAATATCTAAATTATTTGTTTTAGTCTCGTAGTATGTTCAACATTCTCATATGAATTAAAGTCATAGTTTGTCTAATCCAAAAGATTTGACCTGCCAATGGAGCCAATCATGCTAGTGCCATAGGTTACGGAGCCGCACAGAAGAGGGAAAAAAAAAGCAGCACCGCAAGAGGATGAGAAGTAGGCGGCGATGGAAGAGAGGAGCGAGTGAAACCACCGAATGGAAGGGTGAGCCAAGGGGGTAAGGACACGGTGGGCCCGAAGGACACGCGCCTGAAATAACCAAAAGAGAAGGGCTCGGGCGGAAATACGTTTGCGCCTGTGTCCTGGACAGCGGGTTGATTCACTTAAACTTGGAGGTTCTTTCTCGAAAAACATAGCACCAGCCACCATGAGCGGCCAGATGGGCTGGCCAATGGGATCGAATGGACGAATAAACAGCACGCAACTGGTAAAAAACACCGCAAGGAGAGGCCTGTGCAACACCACATGGCTGCGAAAGGGAGCCTAAACTCCCTCTTGTATATTTACTAGATGTGTCTGCGCGCCCGTGGCGCGCCGGCAAAATATAGCGTACAAAATCTGCATAGTGTGATAGATCTTGTAAGGTTTATGCTGAGGATGACTGTTAATCAAATTGGAAGACGGGCGTATTTGTTCTCTCGTTAAGCTTAGCAATCAGAATAGTTATTCGATATGACTGAAACTTGTTTGCTGTCCGTTGATGGCACCGATATTCTTCAACATAAAGTAGTAAGGATTTCGCAAGGGCGCAAATACTTAGGGAGCCAGTTCAGGGTAGATAGCCTGATTGTTCCATGCTTGTTTTTTACATGTAGACGATAGATAGACTCACTGGAGAAACAGAGCTAGTAAGAGTAGTACAGAGTTATGCTTACACCAAAAGTGCGTAAACAGGCGAATGGTGCAATGACGAACGCAGTGTACAAAGAAGCGTTCTTTGGTCATATTGGTCGTGCGTGAGGTAGTATAGGAGGCAGAGTTAGTCATAGAGCTTTCTCTTGACTGGCAGCGACGCACCGCCGGTCGTCGTATCATCTTTGCTGTGTCATGAGATAAATCGGTTTAGTGTGAGCTCGAATGAAGAGTAGTAATGATGTCTGGAGATGTTGGCCTATGTGACTTACGTGGAGGAAGGAGTATTTTGTTTGGAGTGCTCTGGTTGATCATCAAGACGTATGTGAGGAGTCTCGTGCTGCACATCATTGCTTAGTGTAATATAGCAGGTAATGCTGTCGGGGATAAAATCACGGCCCATTGCCATGGCCCACTCCCTGACGGCCCAATCGAACAGCCTACCAGGGCCTAGCTCCCTGGAAGGTTCTATCAGGCCCATGTGCATCCTGCCGAACAGCCCTTGGCTGGCACGATGCGTAATGGCCTAGGATTCGTGTTGGAGTCCGACTCGAACAGAGTTCTGCACGGCTACGTGAAGACCCGGACGTGGTTTCCCGGATTGGAATAGGAGTCGTGATCCCCAAGACTAGGAGTATGCCTTATCTGCCTCGGGATATATTTGGCACGTTGAGTTCGTTACGATCTCGTAGTTAGCCCGGCCCGATATTCCTTTGGTAGGTCGGTTTGCTCTGTACTATATAAACGAGGCTCCTACGGCGTGTAGAGGGAGGCGTTTTACGACTTGATCTAGCTTTTAGCACCTGATATACACCATAATCTCGTCGAGACTTGTTGGTCTCGCCGAGCCATCTCTTGTATTCTCCTCTGATATATAAGAAAGGCTAGACGTAGGGCTATTATCTCTCCCGAGAGGCCTGAACCAGGATAAAAACCCCTGTCACCTGCTCGTTGCTGTTCGTGGTTGTTCGGCGTGTCTCCTATATCAATCTTCAAGAACCTTAGCGACTTGAGATCGTTATCTCAACCGTCGGCGATTAAGCGCGATCCGTGGGGACGCAGACGAACATGTCGAACTTTATCGGCGGCAGAGATTCTCCCCGAGTACTACGACTCGGCGGCGGGATGTCTCTTCCCGCCAAATCGGATCGATCCTTCTATCTTGATCGCCTTCGGATCTGGTTCCCGCTCGTGCTCGAATCGGATCTCTTCTCGCCGGCGACTCTTCGCCGGCGAAATCTGTCCCATGACGAGCTCCGTGCTCGGGCCGGATCTCTTGGCGGACAGCTCTTCGCCGGCGTCGTCGTCTGATCCCATGACGAGCTCCGTGCTTTCGGTGGATCTCTTCGCCCGGCACTCTTCGCCGGCGCGTCTGTCTGATCCCGACGAGCTCCGTGCTCGAGCCGGATCTCTTCGCCGGGCGACTCTTCGCCGGGCGCGCTCTGTTCCCGCAACGAGCTCCGTGCTCGGGACTAGATCAAAACTCCTTCGGATCGTGGATGTTCGCTGGCGATGGATGACGGAGAGTGACCAAAGACTTGGAACATCGACCGGCCGTAAGTTCCTCGTATAGGACTTTCGTTTCCTAGCTTCGCTTTTTCTCAAATTTCGCGCCTTAGTTCGTCCAAGTCTCTCGGGCGCCATGTAAAGTTCAACCCATTGAGCGGTGAATGTTCGCGACCCTCGCGACCCTTCTCACCACTCGTCTTCTCGGACTACCTTACTCTCTGGTAACACTTGATGGTGCCGGTCTTGCGAACTCTTGGCTCCGCAATCTTAAGGTTTTCCCTGCCCGTATCTAGCTTCAACGAGTTCCTAAACTAAGAGTTGCGTAACACGGCTTCCAGCCTTGCGGCTAAGTCTGCTCTCGTAAGCCCTCCGTGACAGAGGCACTTACCGCTCACGGCACAACCACTTGGCAAAGTCTGCTCTCGTAAGCCCTCCGCGGCAGAGGCACTTTCCTTGTTCGGTTACCCTCGGAATCGCCTACCTTACATTAACGAGCAGTTCCTAGAACGAGTCGATCAGGATACGGGTGTCGCTCTAACTCTCTACGCACATGCTTGAAGTCGCAAGTTCAGGTCTTCATGCATCGTCTGTCTGCAGGGCTAGGCGTCGCTCTTTCTCTTGTGCACTGTTCGAGTTCGCAAACTCAGATCCTCGGCAACCGCACAACGGAAGCCGAAGTTAGGCTAAGCGTTCTACCGGTTTTCCTTAAAACTTTCTAGCGCTGTTCGCCTTGCTCTTGCTTTCCTGTTCGTCCTTGTCTTTTGCTGCTCTTTTTCGCAGGAAAAGCTACTCGGTCGACTTTCGCTCTGATTCAAGTCTTTGCTCGGCGGTCTTGAGTCGCTTCGGCCGACTCCTCGGGATCGCCTCTTCTCGGTCGATTGGGACTTGAGCTGAACTTCGCAACCCGATGCGTTCTCAATTTTCCGGTTCCTTTCCTTAGCGTTGGTTTTCCAAAACCTCGTTGGTCTTTCGCTCCGTGGCGCTCCCAGCGCGAGCATGTCTTTTATCGGCAGCAATGCATGCAGCTCCGGTTAACCGAAGCGGTGCACCACCGATGGAGTTCTATCCACCGTAAGCGGATTCTCATCGCAACGGGCATGCCCACCGTAAGCCGATTCTCATCGCAACGGGCACTTCTGGCGCTGGTTCCGCACCCGCCGAGGCGACACCAACGCTGCACGGGTCCATGCCCGGATAAGATTTTGCCTCGCACGTTTTGCTTGCGGCTGAGGTCCCGATCGCCTTCCCTGGTTAGCGGTCTTAGCTACAGCGGGGCTGCACTTGCCCGCACACGTTTTTTTTATCCATGCTACGTCCTTCCTAGCACGGTAATTCAAAGTAATGCACCACCTACGGAGTCCTGCCCACCGTAAGCCGATTCTCATCGCAACGGGCACTCCTGGCGTCGGTTCCGCATTCGTCGAGGTCACACTAACGCTATCGGGGGGGACGTACCCAGAAAAATTATGTCTTGTGCGGGTAGGTCGTCTTTTGCGTGTTTTTCTAAAAACTCGCTTTGCTCTTCTTAGGGCCTGTTCTTGCTCTCTTTTTTCCCCTTACTGGCCCGTTTCTTGTTTATCTTCTGCAGGAAATACAGGAACGGGGAGCGTCAGACTCCAGTGATGGTCGCGGCGAGGTTCCAGGCTTCCCCACCAAAACCGATGTCTGCATCCCTCTCTTGTCGGGTTTGCTCCGCGCATGCCCGGGGACTGATTCACTTCACCCGCGTATGATTTCTCGCCTTTGCCCGGCACTGACCTTCACAGTTCGGCTAAGTCAAGGTAGTGCGCCACCAACGGAGTCCTGCCCACCGTAAGCCGATTCTCATCGCAACGGGCATACCCATCGTAAGCCGATTCTCATCGCAACGGGCACTCCAAGCGTCGGTTCTAAACCTGCCAAGACAACGCTATCACTGTCGCAAGGAATACGTCATGGGTAAAGCGTTGATTTCACACGTTCTCTTGCGGCTCGACCGTCGGGTTGTGATTCACCTCGCCGGGCAGCTCTTCGCCGGGCGCGTCTGGTCCCATGACGAGCTCCGTGCTCGGGTGGATCACCTCGCCGGCGGCTCTTCGCCCGGGCGCTGGCTCTGCCGCATGCGTCTTCGCTGGTCGCACTTTCGGTTCCTTTAACGAGCTCGTGCTCGGGACTAGATCTCCTTACTTGGTTCCTTTGACGAGCTCTACGCTCGGGGGCTGGTCGCCTTCCCTCGTATGCATTATGCGCTCCTAGCACACGATCTACGTCGGGGGCACATCACCTTCGCTCTGGAAGCGACATTCGCCGAGAGCGCAATCTTATTTCCTGGGCAAGATCTGGCCCGAGATGGTTCCCTATCTTTTCCTAGGCATCCGAATATGCGGATGCAGCGAAGACGAGTCCATCTCGCGACTTGCTATGTTTATTCTCCGGAAGATCGATCTTACGGATGCGGTGGTATGCTCTTCACTACTAAGAATCCAATCCTCCTTGATGACGTTCACCTCAAGGAGATGATTCACCTCACTTCTTCCGATTTACAGTATCGAGGGTGGGTACTCGCTTCGGACGGATGGCGTTACTGCTCGACGCAATGAGTTGCTCGGCGCCGACGGGTTTGTTCGGTCCCGAACAAGTATTGTTCGATTGAACCATAACCTGTTCGGTCGTCTGTTGCATGTCTTTGTAACAGGAAAAATACCCTCTTCGTGACTTGGAGTCTCAAGAGGAAGACCCCACTCTAGTGAGTCCTTCCACTTGAGTCTCGGGGGCTAGCTATCGGGGATAAAATCACGACCCATTGCCATGGCTCACTCCCTGACGGCCCAATCGAACAGCCTACCAGGGCCTAGCTTCCTGGAAGGTTCTATCAGGCCCATGTGCATCCTGCCGAACAGCCCTTGGCTGGCACGATGCGTAATGGCCTAGGATTCGTGTTTGAGTCCGACTCGAACAGAGTTCTGCACGGCTACGTGAAGACCCGGACGTGGTTTCCCGGATTGGAATAGGAGTCGTGATCCCCAAGACTAGGAGTATGCCTTATCTGCCTCGGGATATATTTGGCACGTTGAGTTCGTTACGATCTCGTAGTTAGCCCGGCCCGATATTCTCTCGGTAGGTCGGTTTGCTCTGTACTATATAAACGAGGCCCCTACGGCGTGTAGAGGGAGGAGTTTTATGACTTGATCTAGCTTTTAGCACCTAATATACACCATAATCTCGCCGAGACTTGTTGGTCTCGCCGAGCCATCTCTTGTATTCTCCTCTGATATATAAGAAAGGCTGGACGTAGGGCTATTATCTCTCGAGAGGCTGAACCGGGATAAAACCCCATCTCTCTGTTCGTTCTGTTAAGTGGTTGTTCGGCGTGTCTCCTATCTCAATCTTCAAGAACCTTAGAGACTTGAGATCGTTATCTCAACCGTCGACAAATGCGGTAATTGAGATAAGCTAAAATTTGGATGGGAGAAAAACTTGCCTCGTTAGGCGGTGTAGCAGCAGCTGCTGATCCAGAAGGGCGGGCAACGTGCTGAGCAAAAGAACGTTTGGATACCGGAGCGGTTGGAGCAGTTCTGGGTTGCTGAGGTGTGTTGCTGGATACAGTCACACCTTTGCTCTAATGGGCAGCATTACCATTGCTGTGAGTACTTCGCAGGACGTTTTTTTCGTGGAGGACTCGTGTATATGGTATAGAAGCAAAGATGGCTAGCATGGCTCACATAAAAGAGAGCTTGAAGCATATACGGTGCACTTTACCTTGGCAACAGGTGTAGACGGAGAGGACTGTGCATCTGGTGGAACAACTCCAGGTGAGATGGAGATTTCATCTAGCTTGTCTGAGACGGTGGACGTAGCTGTGCGTGCTGCCGGAGCGCTTGTAGAGGGTGGCGAAACATCAAAGTGTGCTTGTTCTTCAGGCGTCATGCCACTATATGGCGGGGTGTTGGGGGCCTGGTCAGCCAGTTTGTCTGCACGAATAACTTGGAACGCCATTATGGGACGATTGAAAGCATAAGCTGTGATCATTACTTTCAGTTTCAGCTGTTTGCCATAGAGAGCTCTGATCTGGGGTGGCAGCTGGCATTGATCATGTTGACCGGACGCTAGCACAGCATCAACGGAGCAACCTATCAAATTTTCTGCTGTTTGAGCGAAGAAAGTAAACTCTGCCAATGGTGGGTCAGCATGTGGAGGGTGTGCCTCGCCTGTACCGATAAGTGCAACCTTGTATCTGCGTCGCAAAATGTAGATCAATATGATCGTCTTAGACGGGTTGTAGACGTCAAATCAAAGAGATTAAAATGTGTTTTATTGAATGTGACCTCGGTACAGGAGCAATCTGCGTGCACTCAAAGCACCGGTATGAAGATCCTTGCTTTTTTACTGTCTTGTGGCATCTGCTGCATGACATATACCACCATGACTGTCCAGGGACGGCTTCCTGTATAGTGGCGATTACTTCGTATCTATTGCCCTGCATAAACCCATACATGATATAGCGTTATGGCATAGGTCTATAAGGTCGGTGCAATCGTGAACTAAATATCGTTACTCTCCATGTTTTCATGAGGGTAAAGCGCAGCTAATTCAGCCATAGAGCAGGGAAGAAATTCTTGTTCGGTCCTAGGCTGGTCCACAGGCACTAACTGCTGCGGTATGGAGGAACATCTGAGGTAGGGGCAGGGAAAAAAGCAAAGAATAAGTAACATGAGTGGGTATTAGAATGTGCAGATGACATATAAAAATACACCTCTGTATAAGGGCTGCTCTGTCAGCAATAGGTGGGTCGACATATAGCTTGGTGAAGCTGGAGCTTTGCAAATAAACATCCTGCCGGACCTGGCTGCAGGAAGCTGACAAAAGAAAGTTCATATTATGAATTGCACATCATATACCTGTGCACGTTGGCGACATAAAAAAGAAGTGAACTAACGACGGCGACTTCTAGCATTGTGTTCTTTAACGACCAGGCCAACGGCAACAATAGGTGTGCGCTCATTTTGCTGAAGAGCGGGGAGCACAATTCCACTGAATTCAGTAGCAGCAGCTCCCCATAAAGTGAACTGGAAAGTGTCTCTGTCATTCATTGCATAAAAGGTAAAGAGGTTACTTACATAGGCAAAACGCGTAGTGGACAACTCTTACAGTGAAGTATTTATGGATATAATGAACTTGCCATCCGTTATCTCCGTATCACGAACATCAGTAGGAGCGCCCCTTGCGTCCGCAATCCTTGCTGGCCGAATAAAGGAAATCATGCCTACGATATCTGCAGGTTTGCAATGCAAAATAATTCTGTCTGTGTTTATATGACAGCAATCACAATACTCGTAATGAACAACGCAAAGAACTGACAGACGAACATATAGATCCGGTGGTGGCTAACCTGATAAGAAAGTGAAATCATCCTTTCTCGTAGAAAGCTGATCGAAAGGACATAATGTCCAAGCATGATGCACGAAGAACTGGCCAGCACGGCGCAAAGGACATCTAGAAGAAGGGCCAGGAGGGTATTGGAACTGAGGCATCCTCAGAGAAGTGCCCCCCTCGGAGATGATGAAAGTACGAAGAATGGCAAGAACGACGATAGCATAACACCAAGCAGAGGAAACATCGAGTAATGTAGAGCAAATAAATAAAGGAAACAGCAGCAAAACGGGTATGGCACGTAAAACTAAAAACAGGTAGCAAATCCATCAGGAAAACACAATGGATAACATAACAGGCGTGGCGATTAAACCAAAGTGGACGTCTCCACAAAGGGCAAACAGAACACGTAAAAAAAAGGCCTGGCCAAAAAAACGTGCACCAAACACGAAGCATTAACCGTAGACAGGATGGAAGAGAGACAGGCTAACCTGCGAAAAAACACACGTGGCAGCAGGCTAATAATGCATCACAGAAAGCACACACATACGCTGACCTCACTGGAAATCCTAAAATCCATCGCCTTTCGTCACTGATCAGTGCGCACACCGCCCATATCCATGCCTCGACTCTCATAAAGGAGAAGGAACACAAGCATGAAGCCACGAAAACCACCTGTAATTATTTGAAAAGCTGAACTCACTAATCCATGAATTCGACTGTGAACAAAAATTTCGTCTTCCGACAAAACCCACGCAACATCATGAACGATGGCGAGTTCTAACCCAACGCCTTGTTTATAAAGCAGACGATGGTGCGATTGACGTAGCACGCTAGCCACATAGAAGAACAACATAGTCATCCAGCAGGAACACATGGCGGCAGCCAATTCCCATGGAAAGAGAAATGAGACATCACGAAGACAGTAGCATCTGGCCCCTGCATCATCTGAACAGGTTGCCGAAACATGAGAAACATAAACCAACATGCCATTGCGAACCCATAAAATGAGAGCAGCGAGAAGGCTCACCAATTCATTGGGAAGGTAGAAATGATGTCACACCTACAATTGCGGACCTCAACACATGACTGGAATGGAGCACTGAAGGGTATATACCATTATTCATGGTAAAACATAGCAAACATCCTAACAACGAACATGTGCATCAACAACCACCAAAAAGGAATGAGTGGAATCGAAATCAACAATCATCGATCTGGCAATAACTGAGACCACCAAACCGATGTAGGAAGAGGTACAGGCGCAGGAACAACAATAGACGGCTCAAAAACATGAGGGCCAAACAAAATCATGCGCGAACGCTTACAGGAACACTGTGAACAGTAATATTGCGGCGGCTTAATCGATGTGGCTGTCGCCGTGCGACATAATCATGAGCACCGGAGCAATGAAGAAGTTCGAGATGGTTACCACAAGAGCGGCTGGCTACGCGCTGCAACGATGGGAGCGCGGCGCGAAGAACACTGGCACAGTATACAGGGAAAAGCGAGCAGCGATCCAAGGAAGTAACACACTATTAGAGTATTTAGAGCAACTCCAGGAGCTCTTGGAAATCACTGTAGCAGATATAGAGGGGCTGCTGGAGGGAAGGAATCTTTTAGAGGGTAGTGTAAGTTCTGAAGGAATTTTAGAGGGGTGGATAGAGGGGACGCTAATAGTGTTTTAGAGGAAAAATATAGAGAAGCTGCTGGAGTTGCTCTAACCGACAGGCAACAAGAGAACGCAACACCGTGAGCAGGCCTGCTGCGACAGGCCGAAAAGCAGAAAGCAAGGACCACAGCTGAGGCGAGCAACCAAAGGAGGAACAGGTCGGATCCGGGGAAGAACGCCGCCGGCGGAGGCCACAACGCATACATCTTCAGAGGGCTCGGCTGCTGCAGGGAAACACGAACGGAGAGAGGATTCGAGAACTGAGACCATAGAAACAGGCATGACGACAGAGGTGATAAGGCGAAGATAGAAAAGGCGCGGAGGGGAAAACGACGACGCCTACCACCACGGCGAACGAATAGGCAACACGGCGGAACCGGGCAGGGATGAGGAGACGGGCGCGACGGAAGGGACAAGAGGCAGCGGTACCAATGGGATGCAGAAGAACAGGGCGGCGGGCGAGCTAAAGGGGGGATAAAGACGGTGGCGCAATAGGAAGAAGAAGCAGGCGGCGGCGAAAGAGAGAAGCGAGCAGAACAGAGGAACGGAAAGATGAGGCAAGGGAGCACGGCACAATGGGTCCGAAGGACACGTGCCTAAAATAATCAAAAGGGATGGACTCGGACGCAAATACGACTGAGAGAGAGTGACCTGCAACACGGGTAAGGTCACGTGAAAGCAAAGGTTTTTTCTGCGAGAAAAACACCGCGAGCTACCGTGACCACCCAGATGGGCTAGTAAACGAAATCGAACGGGTGAACGGGCTGAACGCAAGGCGAGGAAAAAACACAAGGAGAAACCTGAAGAATGCCACGTGGCTACGGAAGAGAGCCTAAACCCACTCTTGTACTTTTAATAGATATAGATATCTCTTTTTCATACAAAGCTAGTCGAATTTGGCTTCGATTCAAATTTATATGCAAGGTTGCCACCCTGACACAGTAACACCGGTAATATACCCTAGTCTTTGTCATTATCCAATTTTCGTGATGACAACCAATATTTTGTTAAAGCCAGCTAGGGCTCAACTGAGCAACTCAGAATTGATGTACTGACCGCATAATTCATAATTGATTTACAAACCGCATAATGTAAATTTCAGTACTCATAATATTTTATTTTCATGATCCGTTGCAGTATGCAAAACAAAATCATCCTAATCAGGTGGATCATCCGGTCATCAAACTTACAGACAGTGCGCAAGTCACAGAAGAAATTATATTAACATCACTGAGACGAGCTCTTGGTCAGCATTCTGCTCTGCAAGCACATGATGGACACTGGGCTGGTGACTTCAGTGGAATCATGTTCATCATGCCTGTCTTGGTATGTATGTTATTTTGATATGGCACTAGCTATTACTTGGCTTTGTTTCATTGATTAAGTGTATTTAATTTATAGTGAGCTTGTGCAGATTGGTAGCAGCAAGCCAACTATTGTAATTTGATATCAGAAAATCTGTTTGGTTCTAAAATATTTTTGTTGGGTAATTAGTTTATGTTTTAGTAGAATCTTCTCCAAATATTTGATTGTGTACCTCATGACTTTATATAGCTCACATACATTGTCTTAAATAGAAATAAAACTTATTTTAGTATGAAACAATAGACCTATGTAATGAATTTCTCTTTTTAAATTTGTTTATAGTGAAACCTTTCTTTACATAGAGAAACTATAGTGTTTTCTTTCGTCCCTTTTTTTTATCACAACACTAACATGTAAGGATTTATAGTTATGTTTTTCCTACTGGTTTAGACGCAATTCTCTAACACGTGGCATCTGCCATATATGATGAAATTCGTTAATCCCTGTCATAGTTTATGAGCTTGGTTAAATCATGCAAGATGTTGGCGGGTTCAGTTTATGTTTGGTTCCCAGTTAACAAATTATCTGAAAATTAATAAATACTTCCTCCGTATCAAAATGTTGTCACTTTTGACTTTTAAATAAACGTTTGACCATTTGTCTTATTCAAAAAAATTATGTAAATGTCATTTATTTTATTGTGACTTGTTTTATCACTAAATATATTTTAAGCATGACTTATTTTTTTACATGTTTGTGCTAATTTTTTGAATAAGACGAATGGTCAAACATTTGTTCGAAAGTCAAAAGTGACAAACATTTTGATACGGAGGGAGTATTTGATCTGGAGACAACGTTATGGGGATGATGTATGTCTTGCAGATATTTGCTATGTATGTCACTGGATCGCTTGACACCGTTCTATCATCAGAACATCGACGTGAGATACTTCGCTATATTTACAATCATCAGGTATGTCAATCTAAGTCATTCATTTTCGAGTAACATATAATTTTTGATGGAGTAGCACAACATGAAATTCTTTATATAATATATATAATCTATGTAGAATGAAGACGGTGGTTGGGGTACACAAGTGTTGGGACCAAGCACCATGTTTGGATCATGCTTAAACTATGCAACCGTGAGGCTTCTTGGTGAGGCGAGTGAAAACGATGCGCTAATCAAAGGACGTGCTTGGATATTATCCTGTGGAAGTGCCGCTGCAATACCACAATGGGGAAAGATATGGCTCTCGGTATTCCACCGAAACAAAACAAGAAATATAATATTTTCTAATATATGTATGTTTGTCTAAAAATCATGGAATCAAAATAAATATTTTGCGTCATGTATCATGTGTGGATTTTTTTGAAGCCCTTTAGACATAGATTTTAACCATTTTTCTATGTAGCTTCAAGCCTTGGACAAATTCAAGGTGAAGTTCAATCAGACAAGACCTTTTTACATAAATTTTGTTTGTATATAGCTTTAATCTAGCTTGTTAGAAAAATCAACATAAACATTGACATTAGATTGCCTTTTCAATTGGAATGTATGTTGGTTTATTTTAAACGGTGTTTGGTCAATAATTATCATGGGCCGTTACAAACTTGAAAGTGAAAATTACTTGAAATAATTATCTAATTTTATTTTAATGTGGCCATTTGGAATTATCGGCATGTTTCAGCATTACATATGACATTTGAAATAAAATATATTATACTATCAGGGTATACATTTGTCTAAATTTATGTAAACGATTTACCATATTATTAAATTTGACTTTAATTGTTGAAGGAAAAAAAATGAAAGAGTTCTCTTTTTTTTTTTCAGTTTTGTAAGGACATGTTTGGTTTGTAGCTAAGAATTGGTTGAAAAAATTCGCTCACAATTGTTTACTTTGGCTATAAATTGTTATTTCTTGAATACGAAGGATTAATGCAAGCTATAAATCTTTGTATAAATGAAGGTGGTTGGCTTGTATGATTGGTCCGGAAATAATCCAATCATTCCTGAATTATGGCTTGTCCCACATTTTCTACCAATTCACCCAGGTAATTATTACATTTGTAAGGTCTACTAAACTATTATTGCCTAGACTTGTGTAATACCCCTCACAACATAAATATATGAGTAAAATGCACCGGAGGTCCATTAACTTATAGCATGGTGTCATTTAGGCCCATCAACTTCCAAACTGTAGTTTTGAATCCATTAACTCTTTAAGTTGTTTACTGCAGGCTCGTACCCCTTCGTTTTGTGTTTAGATCCGAAGTGGCATGGACACCGTGGCAAACAAATAGACACGGTGTCACGGTATGGCTGCAATATGGCTGCCACCTCGGATCTAAACACCATATGGCTGCCACGGTGTCCATGCCACGCCGGATCTAAACACAAAACGAAGGGGTACGGGCCTGCGGTAAACAACTTAAAGAGTTAATGGACCCAAAACTGCAGTTTGGAAGTTGATGGACCTAAATGACACCACGCTACAAGTTAATGGACCTCCGGTGCATTTTACTCTAAATATATTTTGGATTGCTATATTGCTTGTAACATTGAAATTATTATTTTGTTATTTTTTGTTGCAATGTATGTAAAAATGGGAGCATTGGTCTATTTCACCTTCTTTATCACTATGACTATGGCTGAAGTACTCCCTAGTAGGGAAATAAAGCAAAGTTTCAAATGGGGTCCATTTATATATAAATACAAACCTAAATAAACAACAAACTGAATGGATGTTGTTGTAGTAAGCCTATGAAGGAGGGGGGTTAGTCCCATCACAAAAGTTCATTTTTGATGATGTTGATCGATCACCATGCATACGTACTACATCTTATGCTTTTTTCCTAGTATTCAAGGATACCCCGTTAGTTCCCACGAAAAGAGCTACAAACAAGTTGACCCCGAGAGAGCCTACACTGTCAGGCTCGACCTTGGCTAGACTCAAGCAAAGCTCGAGCTGAGCTCAAGTCGATGCTCGAGCCTAGAGGTAGGCTCGAGCTCATCTCGAACAAAGTTTGAATAAGTTCGTGGTCGACTCATCTAGGCTCGGTAACACAAAAATTTTTATAAGAAAAAAGAAAAGCTTGATTAGGCCTGAACAAAGCTTGAGGTCGGGCTTGAGTAGATTAGATAATATATACTTTATCTAGGAAACTAAAGTTTGAATCAGCACGAGCTCGGTCAAAGCTCATGCTCAAGTATACTTTATAAAACATGATTTTATATAAGGAAAATCCATGTTTGAAGAAAGTCAACAAGACTCAAATTATGCTCAAGCTCGGCTAGACCAGGCTCACGAACTTATGGCTAAGCTCGGGTCTAGCTCGGTTGATGCTCGAGCCAAGCTCGAATCTAGTCTCCAGTGAGCCAAGTTCGAGCGGTTTGCGAGCTATAAGCTTTTCTTGCAGGCTTCTTCCCTACACAGATACCTCAGATCCATCAGATATCAGTTGCTTCATAATATGCTTTTTTCAAAATTACTTGAGTTGAAGGGTATATGATGATCAACATCAGATTCTTCTTAGTTATCAAAACCAAATTATTGAGTGTTACTTTGCATCTTATTGTTTAAATGGTTGAAGGGTAAGGAGGAAAACTTTTAGCATCTTAAAACAATGTATTTTGGATTGTTTGATCATATTTTCGTATGGAGGTGATTTTTTCATCCACAGGACGATTCTGCTGCTTTTGTCTGTTGGTTTATATGCCAATGGCTTATCTTTTTGGTAAGAAGTTTGTCGGACCAATTACTCCAACAATATTGGCTATAAGAGATGAGATTTACAATGTACCATACAATGAGATTGACTGGAAGAAAGCTCGTGATACTTGTGCTAAGGTGGGTTGTAATTTTATTTATGGGAAATCTTATTATATGACTTTTTCCATAGGAAGTACATCAAACAATAGTTATTTGTCTAAATAATTATGTTAGGCAAACTATCTAGCTCTTGTATGTTTTTATGCGCATTGTCCTATGATTTTCTATAGGAATTATATATGTGAAAGCCTTGATGATATTGGATGAATATAATAGACGTAACACGATGATAATTTAAAATAACATTATTTCTCTTCTTTGCAAATCAGAACACATATAATAGATATTGTGATTCAATTTGATTTTAATTGTTTACAAATATTGCTCCTATGAGTTGCAAAAGGAAGTATATATCTACTGAAAATTTTTGATTAATTTGAAAATTATTAAAGCAAGTATTATACATTAGGTGAAACTGTTAACGGAACTTTTGTTAACAAGTGAATGCAGATAATAAAAGTACGGTGGGACAAGATATGCTATAATATTATAACCCAATTATATTAGTCCTTTCAAATCCTGCCATTGTTTCTAGTTTCATTGTCTTTTCATTTTTTGTACAATTAGTCGGACAATGTTAATTCATTATCTTAACATTCTTCCAAGGTGGTACATGAGCAGTTTATTTTTTTTGACACAATTAATCAAATGCCATTAATTCAAAATTTTAACAAGCATTTTTTGGTTGTTTATCTATAATTAAATCATGACTCATTTATTATAATTCTACCACTTGCAATTCTAAATTCTAACCTCATATGGTGTCAGTTCTTTTGGATCATAAAAAGGCATAATTATAGTAGCATGACTACCTTGATTTTGTAAGAGAGACTAGCTTAATTTTTTTTTCTCCAGTCAAATTTCATAAAAAAAATATTCACTAAAACTTCTTGATTCCCCTTTTATGTTGTTGCTTGCAGGAAGACCTTCGCTATCCACGAACATTTGCACAAAATGTTCCTTGGACTTGTCTTACCAAATTAGTGGAACCGCTGTTAAATTGTTGGCCATTTAATAAGTTAAGAGAGATAGCATTGAGCAACCTCATGAAACATATTCATTATGAAGATGAAAGTACTAAATACATTGGTGTCTGCCCGATTAACAAGGTAATATATAAATGTGTAATGAGTGGTTTTTGTACTTTACTAAAAAATCTAGTTTTGACAAGCCCATACAACCTTTTTTTGTTTAATTGTTTTGACCAATATACTCACTTACGTTTTAATCACCTTACCCTTAGTGCACTGTTCTGCAGGAGTTCTGAAGAATTTGGTTTAATAGACACTTATCCTATATTTGTGATAATTTTAGATATGTAAATTTGAAGGACCAATGAGTAGTAAAATTTATATCGTTGTTTTACTGCAATTGACCTCTAGTATAAAATTTATATCACTGTTTTACTGCAACTTTATGTTATTCGTACATTGCACGTGTGGTTTTGATGTATCATTTAATAACACAACTTGTTTTACTGCATAGATATAACATGAGTGTTTAATTACTGCATATCAAGGGCATATTTGTTGCAGCTGTGGTGAGCATACACAATATTGTGTGGGGTAGTGTGGGGTTGGACAAACAACAGGGTTGGGTGCAAATATTGATAATCTTGAGATAAACTCATCTCCAGCACATTTTCTTGTTAGGCACTAGATATGATTTGTTGCTGGGCAGAAAATCCCAATTCAAATGCATTCAAGTTGCATCTTCCAAGGATCCATGATTATCTATGGGTTGCAGAAGATGGCATGAAGGCACAGGTACTATGTTTTGTGTTTTATACATCTGGTTACTTCACTCCTTTTGTTTGTGATGAGCATTTATATCTTTCAAAAAACATGGCTTGTGTATTTTGGTAAGGTGGAATTTGATTTTTCTATTCAAGTTCTTTCTTTTTCAATAAACAACATTATCCACAGTACCAATAAGGTACCGAATCAACTTCTTGAACACAGGTGTACGATGGTAGCCAAAGCTGGGAACTCGCTTTTATTGTTCAAGCCTATTGCTCAACAGACCTTATTAATGAGCTCGGTACAACACTTCGCAAAGCCCATGAGTTCATAAAATGTTCACAGGTTTACTCTCTCTATATATAATGTACTATAAAATGAGTAAAAAAATTTATATGCATAGAAAAATTTTACATGTAACTTATTTGCTTAAAGATCCTTGAAAACCATCATGATCATGAAGCTTATTACCGCCATAGAGCGAAAGGTTCGTGGACACTTTCAACGGCAAATAACGGATGGTGCGTATCTGATTGTACCGCAGAGGCACTTAAGGTAAAGACATGTTGCTTTTGTAATCTGTCTTTATCTATAAAAGTGTCGCAACCCTGGCTTCACCGGGATCCACTCACAATCAATTGCTAGTCCCAGAGATCAATGTTAACAACTTGTGAGCGACAGTTTGTTGAACATCATCACATAGTCACAATAACTAAGAGAAATTATATATTATGCAAAAGTAATTGTTACACAACTACTTATTACAATTGTTTAATTAAAGATGACATAATATTGTCCATAATATATCAGAGTGCGGAAATTCAAATATTCAGCGAAAAAAGTATGATGATGCTCCAATCCGACCCTTGAGCGCCAGCTAATCCTCTTCAAAGTCCCGGAACAAGATCCTCCTGATCCTGAAGATAGACTGAACCTAATCATGCTCCTGAATACAAATTTATCCGTGGTTTGTATAATGAGTACACGGCTACCCAGCAAGAGTCCTTATAAATGAATGCACAGGTATAACAAGAACATGATGGCTAATTTGCAGAAACACCTATTCTAGTCAATATTAATTAAAATGTTGTGAAAACATTTGTTCAACAGTTAATAAGATGAATAGACTCCCAAGATAACAAACAGAGCTCGGCTTCGAAAGCCCCTCTGCAAAACTGCACAAGCCTCGAATACTCAAAACCAAAACCAACCCATCAAGTTATTAATTAACACATGAGACTACCATGTACGGCCTACATCCCCTCCCATAACCGTGGGAACGGCTATCATGATAGTTTTAACTCTACAGAGTGTAGCACACTTTACTCATAAGCCGAGTGGTACTTTTGCATCTTAGCTCTTCCTTAGGAGCCCAGACCAAGTAACAATACAAGGCGATTCATTAGTTCCCTCTCTTAACACCGATACCCCATCTAAGGTTTAGCACTCGAGCCCCCTCTTGAGCCAATGGACCGCAGCCCGATCTTTTCAAAGTAAAGTGTGTTAACAGTCTTCCCTAACTACTAAGCCAGGACTAGCACATGCAAGCTTAACATGCTTAAGCTAGCACTTATGGTTGCGCTTGTTCGGTTTGGCTGGATTGGCACACGTCCAAAGTCCTTAGACTAAGGTGACTACCTCCAACAATCCACAGTCCACAAAACCACCCGACTATGCCACCTTTAGTCAACACACGCCACGTAGGTTTTAGTTGATTAGGTTAAAGTAACTCAGCATCTCCAATCATACCAAGTCACAAGAATAATTATATGATGAATAACCTAACAACTAATAACCCACGAGCACTAGCATCTATGCACAAGGATAGGTTAGGAATAACAAATAAGGCAGCAATAAAGGGCTAATTCACAGGATCAATGACGCAGTGTGAATATTAGGTTTCTACCCTTCCCATCAATTTATGCATGAGTAAAATAAATAAAAACAATAAACGAGTGAGTTTTGCAAACTAGGGAGAGCAAGATGCAACTATCTTGCCTTGGTAGCACTCAAGGTCTTGGGATTCTCCTTCGAACGGCTCCTGGAGTTCTTCCGAACAGCGCGAACACGGATGATCTACGCGTAAATCGGGATGCAAACAAATAAACAATAGACAATATATTTTAATAAAAATATTGAAAAAGCTATGGCCGATGATGCCTCGATCTTTCAATCATGCATCGGATTTTAGCAAACTCACTCCGGAATATTTTTCTCTTTGATGGCGTCGGTAAACGCACGCTTGGTGAAGTCGGCGACGACGTCACGCAAAACGAGGCGCACGCGCAGAGGTTGCTGAAAGAGGAATTCCGAAAAATACCAAATTAATACAGAAGGTAATAGGGATCAAACGAGGATCAACAAAATTGGTTTGGAGGGAATCCGACTTACGGTCGAGGAGAAATAAAATGTTGAAGGTACACTGTTCATGAGAACAGTACCATTGACCTTGGCCTAGCCGTGGGCTGAAAATCCAAAGAGGGGAAAATCCCCCTGCTCCTCCTCTCCCCTCACACAGCCTGACAGCCATACAAACAGGGAGGGAGAGAGAGAGAGAGAGAGAGAGAGAGAGAGAGCCACGGCGAGAGGGAGAGGAAGGAGGCGGCGGCCTTGGATGGGGCGGCTCCCGGCTGCGGCGTGGGGTGCTCCGGCGAGGACGGCGCCGGCGGCGGCTGGCGGCGACGCCATCGGACGGGGGCAGCGGCGGCAGGGCAAAGGCGGCGCTAGGGCAACGAGGGCCGGCTGCTGGCGACGGCGCAGGGCCACGGTGGCGCGGCACGGCGACCGTAGGGACGGCTGCAAGGCGACATGTGCGACGGCGGCTCGGTTCCACGGCAGGGCGGCGGCGCTGTTGAGGGAGCAAGGCGGCGGCGTGGCAAGGGAACGGCTGCGCCCTGGAGGCAGCATGGCTAGGCAGGGCTGCACCTCCACGGCAGGATAGCGGCAGGGGTGAGGTGATGGCCTCCGGCGGCGACTCGGCCTGGATCTGGGCGGCACGGCCGGGCATGGCGGCGCTAGGGCGGCTGCGGCGACTCGACGGCTTGCTGGGCCGTGCGCAGGGCGACGACAGCGGCCAAGGCGGCTCCAGCGCACGGCGACGGCGCGGCTTCAAGGGGATAGGGGCGGCGGTGGCGCCATGAGGTTGGGGCGGCGGCGGCTTCCCCCATAGATGACGGCATAGACGACGGCACAGGGGCGGCGGCACGGCTCCATTGGAGCATGGCGGTGGCTGTGGATGGGTTTGGGGAGATTGGGAGAAATTGCTAGGGTTTTGCTGGGTTTATATGGTGGAGATGGTTGGGGAAAATTTGGCAGGAAGACTAAGGAAATACGGTCTAGGATTTGAGCCCATAATCAGTCTCCATTGGTGTCTGGAATCGGGTTAGTTTTAGACCGGATTAGGGTCGAGGTCGGTTTAATGAGTCGTTAACGGTACCGATGCTGGACTTAGGCCTGGTTTGGTTCTTGGACACCAAATCGGAAAGGGAAGGAAAAGAGAGTTGGATCGGTCATAAGTCCAATCGAACGTAGGTGGACAACTGGCTCGGCAAGTGAGAGTTAGTGAAGAGTTTCAAGAGACGTCGGCACGATAGAGAAAGATAGATGTTTAGACGGCCAGGGTTGTAAGTGAAGGTCAGTCGGGTTTGGGTTACAACGTACGGGAGTGGAGCCAGGGATCGGATTGAGAGAGAGGAGAGTCAACTGGGTGGGGGTCCGGGTCGATGTGACGAGGGTCGATGTGATGAGATTATTGTTGGTTTAAATTGAGAGGCCGGTGAGGTCTGTCAATTTGAGAGAAAAGAATCTGGTGGCCTATGATACAAAGGAGGTCGATTGGGTTTAGGTTCGATCGATGGAGAAAAGGGAAAAGGTAGTGGAAAGATGAAGGAGTGGTTTGCTTGCGACTGACCTAGGTGCAAGGAAAGACGTTCGACCATAGACTGGTCTTAGCCGAGTGAAACGACAATTGACCCACTGGGGTTTCGATGGAGATTAGTTGAAAATAGTGTTTCAGGTCGTTAGACGATGGTTGGCCGACAAAGGGCAAGGCTCAGCCAAGTTACGGGGAGAGGTTGACTGATTCGGGTTTAAGTCGAGGAGAGGATGGGAGATGAATCTGACTTGGAGGATGCTAGGGTTTTAATCGGAACGGCCAAGGAAGATTAGGGTTTCGGGGTTTGTCGGTCAAGAGGAGCGGACATTTCGACCGGCAAGGGTTATGGCATAGGTCAACCGGAGTTAAAGATCCAGGTCGAAAGAGTTTTCAAGGGAAGTCGGGTGGAATTAGGGTCTTGGAGGACGTCGGTCGATTAGGGTTTGGTCAAGAGACGATGGATCGCTCCACAAGACGAATTAGGGTTTTGGTTAAGGAAGGGAATGGACGATCGGCTCAACCAGGGGATTTTAGGGTTTCAGCTGAGAGTTGAGCTAGGGTTTCAACTAAGAGAGGAAGTTTTCAAAGGAAATTGGACCAGGGTTTTGGCTCGACCGAGAGAATTTAGGTTTGGCCGGCCAAGTTTACAAGGAATGTCGATCAGGGTTTAGGGACTTGGTCGACTCGACCGAAAGAGAGAGAAAGACAAAGGTTAGCTCGATAAGGAGATCAGGGTTTCGGTCGAGCTCGATTTCAATTGAGAGACAAAGTCAAGGTTCCGACCGAGGAACGAATAAAAGCGAGGAGTGAGCTTTTACATTTAAATTTGTAATTTTGTAAATTGAAATGAAAATAATTAGTAAGATAAATTCTTATATGTAAATAATTGTTTGAAAATTCAGGGCTTTTCATATAAGAATCATAATAAATAAATTTTAATTTTCCTTTTCTTTTCAAAGAAACTTGGGACATTCTAATATTTATTAGGATGTCACAAAAAGTGAGAAATCTTTTTCCTGGTGAAAATTTAAGTAATATGCTCGGCATATTGCTCTTTGATCTATGTTTGTCAAAAGGCACATATTTCTATTTTATTATTTTCAATCAGAATTTATGAACATAATGAGTTGCATTGTGAACTAGAATGGTCCTAAAAATCATTCGAAAGAAGTAAATGATCTGACATATATGAAAAAGGTGACAAAATTTCCATACATAAAAAAGGGCAACAGGTCTTGATTTGTCATTTTTGGTTTATATTATCATCTTGTATATTACCATGTCTTGTTTTGATAAATTCTTAAGGAATGATTTTAAGGTGCATAGGTGCAAACTTTTTAGTGCTTGGATAAATGTCAGTTATTCTATTTAGGAATTTTCTTATGACAACTCTTGCTTTGATTATTACAGGCATTATTGTTATTATCAAAGTTCTCCCCCAGCCTTGTAGGTGATCAGATAAAAGGAGAGAGGTTGTATGATGAGATGGATTGCTTGTTATCTTTCATGGTATGACTTTGACAAATCGTTTGTAATGTATTTGTATTTTTTTTCTCTAAATCTTGAAATATTTTGTTAGAAAGCCAACCATCAACAAAGTTAAGAAATAAAGATTTATATCTTGATGCTCCCATATTCTCTTGTGCCAGCAGCAGTGTTGCCGCTGCCATCCAGCACCGCGTTTTTCTGGCATGCCATAGACCATCACTTCCACTTGATCACCTAACAACAACTTATAGTTATGCAATGTTCTTCAACCTTTCGTTATTCAAGAACTTCCATCTGTTTGTTGAATAAATCATGATGGAAGCATGTAAATAATATGCTTGAGCGATATAGAAACATATGTATTGTGATAGCTCCTCTAAATGTTATTTATTTTGAATAGTTCAAAAGTTCATATGTTATTTTTAAATAAAATCCATGCTTTGATGGCCTTTAAAAAATTTATATGTTCGCTTAAGACATGTAACCCTGTACTTCATATTAAATGCTACTGATTATATTTTCTTCTTTTGAAGAACAAAGATGGTATGTTTTCTACATACGAGTGTAAAAGAATGACACCTTTATTAGAGGTGAGTTTTTCAAAGTTATAATTTCATTGTATTAGAATCATGGACATCGATTCGTGAATTATGTATTTCAGTTACATGTGACCAGGGGTTGAGTAGTTCTTGGTCTAGATTACTGCATCGATTTACACATTCAAATAGTCATGTTGAGAAACAGTATAGCAGCATTTCCCATATAGTATCTGTGAGAATCAGCTAGTCATCACCAATATTTCTAACTTTGCTAACAAAAAGTAATACAATCATAACTTTAGTATCTATAGGCCACAGAGACAATAGACACTTCTCATGAATGGAGCGGTTGATGCAATAGGAAGACTACAGAAATAGAGCCTAACAAGCATATGAACATCCATAGAGAATATAAACTCCAATGCAAATCATAATCTAATATCTCAAACTGTGATTTCTGATTTTGATATGTATGCTCCTTGTAGGATGTGTTGCATGTGTATGTCTATTTCGAATCTTTCAAATGATATTGCTCGTTATTCCTGATTATCCATTAATCTGATCTTTGTTTATTGGCAATAGGTTCTCAACCCTTCTGAGAGTTTTATCAACATTATTGTGGATTATCTGTAAGGATGAAAAATTACTATATCGCTTAAAGAAAATACCATTATTTCCCTTTTTTAGTTCACATGAAAATCTAATTCATCATCTTTAACCAATTGATAGATCTATCGAATGCACATCATCCGTGCTTCAAGCTCTGATTATGTTTGGAGAGCTTAATCTAGGATACCGGAAAGACAAGATAGTGAAATGTATACAGAATTCTTCCAAGTTTATCGACGATAATCAAAAAAAGGATGGCTCATGGTCTCTAAAATCATCTTGTTTTCTACTTCAGATTATTGTTAACTTCTAGTGCAATCAATAACTAGATTTCTATTGTCGTACAGGTTTGGAAGTTGGGGTATCTGTTTTACATATGGAACATTCTTTGCTGTCAAGGGATTGGTGGCAGCTGGAAGAACCTACAAAAATAGTCCTTGCATCAAGAAAGCATGTAACTTTCTGTTGTCGAAGCAGCTTAGTACCGGTGGATGGGGAGAGACTTATCTTTCTAGTGAAACTGAGGTAATTCTTTTTTTCCTTGTATCTAGCCATACACTATCTTTGGGTATGGTTATCTCATACTTGGTTTGATAATTGTTTTCTTCACACACTAGATAAATTATGTTATGCTTGAAAGAGATTTTGATCCAATGTTCCAACCGGTGGCCATTTTCCACTAGTGGACAGAAGTTGTGCCTACCTTGTTACTGTAGCACCTAAAGATCAAACAAGTAATTGAAAATTCAAATCATTGGGTGCAATTGAACCTAACAAGAGTACTTTCTCTCGTCTTCATAACTTGTAGCTAGTCTTTAGTTGTCGTCCGCATGGTTGTCTCGGTGGTAAGGTGGAGTCTAGTGACCAGCCACCTTCACACCTTTTAGGCGTGTAAGGTGTGCATCTTGGGACGCTATACTCATGCCAAAACTCCTTAGGACAAGTTTGTAATTTGGTATCCTAGTTATTTTCTACGTAAACACTCTGATCTTGATCCATTTGACAACCAATTCATTTCTCTCTTCACGCTTCACCCTCAACATAAAACTGTTCCACCTCCTATTCTTTGTTAGCCACAACAACACTTGCATGCTCTGCCTATGCGTAGGAGACAACGATAGTGGCAAGTCAATGTTACATGAGCTTTGCCTGCACGTAGTTTGCAGCAAGCAGCACCGCCTTTGTTTTTCCCGTGCATAGGATGCTTTGTGCGTGTGGATGCACGATCTGTTTTTAGATGCCCTGATCTCTCTCTCTCCCTCTCTCTCTTAGGCTAAGGTGATGCAATGGTCATGGACTCAGCACTCCTAACACCTAGGCGATATAGATTGATTTGTTAGAACCCTAATATTGCTTGATTGATGATAAATACATGATATCCCTTTTATAGATATTGCTTACTTGGAACCTAAGAAAGTCATCTTCAATCTATAGAAAATAAACTTATCTAATAATTATCAATATGATCTAATACAAAACATCTTATTATATAAGCAACTTGGGTGCTATAGTTCCTAGACTATCCATACTGTTCACAGGGCCCATAGACATGTCCATGATACGATGCCATGAAGTCTCCATGAGCCACCTATTCATCATCTATGATCCTAGGCTAACTGCACATGAGCGACGCCCAAAGGCAAATATGCTATTTTCAGCCACACAACCATGTGGCTCTCCTTGTTGCGGTGAGCTGCTGCATACTATCGTCGAGGAATCTGTCGACAAGAAGTGGTTGATTGACATTGTGTGGCCTTGAACCATGCTACCCTGGAACGCCTAGTGGTGTCCCCTCTAGCTTCAAGGCGGCGGCTGCACCAATGATCACACCATTACCACGTGCAATCTATATGTGCATTCTATAGGGATGCCATCAATTCCATTGCCGACATGGTTGGCAAGCAAGAGAACACATCCCTTTGCTCTCCCTCCATGCTGGTAGCAACCATTCCTTCACCCACAACCTATGCAACCTTGTATGGGCTGGGTGACAAGAAAACAGCGTGCACCACTTCAGGCGACTTTCTTACCATCCCCTTGTTCTCAATCCATGTTGGCAGCATCGACTTACTGTGATAGGATTTAAGGCTTTGAAGAAACCAACTCGAAGTCTCAAATGCCTCCTCCCACATAAATTATGTGAGAACCCAACTTTCAAAATTAAAATTTTGAAGCTGTTTCACGAAGAGAATAAGAGATGAACAAAATTGATTGCACAACCACACTATATTATATTCTATGGCAGAATTTACATATGGGGTTACAATATCAAAACGAGGCATAATATAAAATCCTAACTACCTACTTAGAGTGTTGGGAAGGCTAGTAGTTCTGGCCAAAAAGATCCATTTCTTCGTCAGTTATATCAAAATCTGAAATGCCGGACGGCAATCCAGAAGAGCAAAAATCATGGCGAGGGGCTCTGTATCGGCGCCGGAGAAGATTTTTAGCTAGCGCGGCCGGTAGAAACCGGCGACGACGGCGGTTTGCCCGGCGGCGGTGACGTCGGAGGGTTGACGATGACGGACGACCGTTGGATTGGAGCAGGATTAAGTCGTGGCCATTGGATTTGCTTAAGCCGAAGCGGTATGGTGGTTTTCTTGACGTGGCACATTATTGGGCATTGGATTGAGCGGTTTTGATCAGGGCCGTTTGATCCAACTTAAGTGCTCCGGGTGGGTCGTTTTGGGCTGAATGGCTATGAATCGAATTGGGCCGAAGCTGAGGCGGAACAAGGAAAGGGGGTCACGCTGGAAGCGTATTCTAAAGATGGAAAGCGCATTTCAGAGAATTTCTGGAAAATGAAGGGTGGGGTTTAAATGGATAAATAAATTTCAAAAAATTTGTAAAGGCTTAAAGAATTTGTAGAAAATTATGGAAAGGTCAGAAAAATGTGATCTTGGGCTCCAAAAATCCAGAAAAAATGTGGGGAATCTAAATATGAGATAAAATGTGATATTATAAGGTGGTTTTCTTTGAAAAAATTAAGAGAAGGCATTTTTTGAATGGGAAATATATTTGGAGAAAGCTGGAAAATATAGGGTAGCTTTGAGGACTTGAATAATAATTTTTGCAAAAACTTTTCATGCAAAATTTGGAAATTTTGGGGATGTTACAAATTCCTTCTCCATGAAGGAACTTTGAACAACGTCGATGATAGAGGAAGCCATTGAAAAAGGACACCAAAATTGTCACGAACCACTGTAATTCAGTTGTCTTGCCGGAGGAGAGGAGGCCAGCTGCACTCCTAACATCCGGACGGTGCATATAGATGGGTCAAACACTAATATTGCTGGAATGACCATGAATACATGGTATCCCTTCTGTAGGGATTACTAACTTCGAACCTAAGAAAGTCCTCATCAATCTAAAAAAACTAATCTGAAAACAACCAATTTGATCTAATTCAAAATATCTTATTCTCTAAGCATCCTGAGTGCTACAGGACAACAATATTGTTCATATTGTACAGTATGCAAGTACTGTTCACACTTCATAAGGCCCATAAACATGTCCATGGGCCAACGCCCATGGCACACCACACCGAAGCCATGCCTTAATTACCATGACATACGGTTTGTTTACACCCCCGATGCCATTTTTTTTTTATTAAATGAACCTGATTTTATCTTAATGGATGGATCATATTTATCAAAATATGGGTGAAAATGAGTAACATAATTCCAACATTGTGTAACAAGTTCCATATATTCTACTCTGACGTATTCGTGTATGAGGAATGGTAGATGGTGGTTGCTTATTTGTGTTGTGAACAGTGAAATTAGTCTGTCTAGATCTGCTGGCGTATTGGTTTGGAGCACAGTGAAACGCTGGCTACCTAACAGATAATAATGTGTCCTTGCTAGTCTAGCCGCTGCTTCTCTTGGCTTTGCCTTTTGTTGTTAAGTATATATTGTAAAGCCTTGGAATGCAAATTCTCAAATTTGTCTTCAATAATTTATATATTCGTAGATGTAATACACAAAATTGTTAAGAAAAATCAAACAGTTTGAACAGTCCATATAATATTAACATTGATAATTTAAAATTTTGGTCAATTTTAATGATGATTTGCACAATAATATTTTGTAGAGCTATGTTGGGGCTAGCAGTCCTCATGCAGTGAATACTGCTTGGGCAATGTTGGGCTTAATCTATGCTGGGCAGGTAAATTTTTTTCTTGTTTATTGCATAGGTAGTAATACATAATTTATAAAACTATTTTGATATGACATGTTTTGTTAACACCGTGGAATTTTAAATAAGGTTGAACGAGATCCAACACCACTATATCGTGCTGCAAAAGAACTGATCAACATGCAACTAGAGAATGGCGAGTTTCCTCAACAAGTAAGTCTTCTTGTTTTTTGTTTTATAAAAAAATAACTATTACATGCACAAAGTACCCTTCACTGAGAAACCATGAAAATGTATGTTTGCACGAAAGATCAAGAAGGATAGCAACCCTCAAGATAGACATCAATATTTAACTTATTGTTTAAGGATGTTGATAGGTCGTGTCAGCAGAGTTATTAGGTGTTAGATTGTTTCACTAGTTCAATTGTAAGTACAAAATTATTGTATAAATCTATGATTTTTAGCAAAACGATACACATGGTAGTATGGTACCAGTTAGCATGATCCTACATGAAAATCTACCAACCGTAGTCTTAATAATCTGAATTTTTTATGGGATTAGTAATTTGAATATTATGCTACGGTTATTCATATGCTATATATTAATCTAAGCTAGTGTCATCAATGGCAGGAACATGTTGGATGCTTCAACTGCTCCTTGTACTTCAATTATGGCAATTACCGAAACCTGTATCCAATTTGGGCGCTTGG
The DNA here is from genome assembly GCA_036346415.1 of Raddia guianensis. NCBI lineage: Eukaryota > Viridiplantae > Streptophyta > Magnoliopsida > Poales > Poaceae > Raddia > Raddia guianensis. The sequence goes on from CM070539.1 coordinate 41,451,026, forward strand.
AGAATTCCGCCACCGACTAGCTGTAAAAAGAGAGAAGAAAGCAATGAATACTGTTGGGAAACCACCCGTAGGGGGAAGCACGGCCCGGCACAGGCCAGCACACGGCATGGTGCGGCTAGGGCCGGCCGGTGCCTCCACCCCGGTGGGTCCCACTTATGGACCTGGCCTATACCCTGCGATCTTATATAAGAAGAGGTGGAAGCCCTATGTAACCACGATCCGAGAAATAATAAAGCAGAGCTCCACCCATACATCTTTGTGTTTCTGTGTTTGATCTTTCTTGTGATTGATTGTCCACGTTTATACCTCGGACTACATCCGGTAGTGAGGTTTCTTAACACGTTATCAGCACGTTCGCTCCATCGACGTGCCGATCAATCCGTGAGGAAGACTGATCTACATCCACTACCACCACGTAGGTATTTTTGGGCGCTGATTACCCCGTAGTTCGTGATCTGTGCGTGAATTTGTTTGCAGATCGAGAAGAATTGTGATATTTTCCCTAGTAGATCGGACAATTTGCAAGAATTTTAGTAGATCCGTTTTTGGGGAATTTGAAAAACCAATCTTGAAGATTGATCTCCGACGGCGCCGCCTCGTCGTAAATGCGTCATCACCGCCATACCGCCGTCGCCGCGATCACCGCGCCTATTTGGCGCCGTCGCCTCGCCACGCCGCCTTCCGCCGCGCCATGCCGCTATATGCAGCGCCTGTCTTGGCGCGCCCGCTCCTCGCCTCGCTAAGCACCTAAGACCACATATTGGACCTTGGGTCACACGCAGCATACATCAAGATCTTGCCTTGTCACATTGGCAGCATACCATACTGTCGGGTCAGCCCAAACACTAAACCGCCCAGGCCAGTTGGGCAGCGCCCACCAGCGCCAGTACTCACCATTGGCAGCCGCCCGCCGAGGCTGCGTCATGGCAAGAATGCCCAGGCCATGCGCCCTGTAGTAAGCCCACTCCGTAGTGGGCTCATTTTTGGGCTCCAGTAAAGAAAAGAAAATAAGGCCTGTTTTAAACCAGAAAAGAATTCCGAAAATTCTGAAAATTGCAGAAAATCCCCTGATTCTTGCAGAATCACCTATTAGGTTTTGAAAATTACCTATTTTAAACCCTTATAAGATTACATGCAACCTTGCTAGCAGCAGGTCGTACGCTGGACCGAAAGGTCCGGATTAAGCGGAATTTTTTTTCTTTTTCAAAAGAAATTTGAAAAACCCCCGATTATTGCAGAATTAAGCGAATTGCATTTGAATTGTTTGTTTGCTGGTTAATATTCCTGTGCAATTATTCTGAAAATTATTGCTTGTTATAGTATCAGTAATTAATTTGCATCTCGTAATGGCACCATACTGAAACCGCGAGAATTATTTTTATGTTACGCACCACTCTAGGTTGATTACCTGAAGTAATCATATATTTGGTTATCTTGCAGATGACTGGCCTCGCAACCCGTGATTTCGAGGAGCTTGCCCTCAGGCGTAACTTTCGACACGAAGTCCGATGTTGAAATTGTCCTGGGCAGCAAGCAGCTGCACTCCACCATTGGCATTGGCCAGGGCAACCCCACTCCTGAACAAAATTACCAAGCCCTGCATTTCCTCAGGCATCACTGGTCACCCACTCTGAAAAGTGAGTACATGGCAGTGACAAGTCCCCTGGAGCTATGGAACGCGCTCTGCAAGCGCTTTGAGAGGTTGAGGTACTAAATTCTCCCACAAATCCAGCAGGACTGGAATCGCCTAAGGGTGGCCGACTTTAAGTCTGTTGCTGACTATAACACTGCGCTGACCGCTTTTGCACCAATCTAAGGCTCTGTGGCAAGCCTGTCTCTGAGCAAGAGAAGATTGAGAAAACCCTCTTTACTTTCGATCCCAATGAAATTCAGCTAGCCCGCAGCTACCGTCAGGACAATATTGAGGAGTATAGCACTCTCATCGACATGATGATGGTGTCTGAAACCCATGATAATGTCTTGATGAAGAATTTCAAGTCCCAAGCACCAAGTAACCCAAATGGCACTGAAATAAATGCCAATAGTTACAAGGTGAAGAAGCCCAATAAGAAGGGCAAGAAAGGGAAAGGAAAGAAATGGGCAGCAACTGACAAGTCTGATAATCAGGGGCCGCGCAAGCCGTATGGCCAGCAAAACCAAACGTGCTATTGCTGCGACCTGAAGGGGCATTGGTCCAGGATCTGCTGCGAGCCCAAAGAAGTGGTTGCGGCACATCAGGCCAAGAAGAAGCGTCCCATTGAAGCGCATCTAGCAGAGCTTCAAGTTGAGAAGACTAAGCCCGAAAATGAATTTGAAGAGGATGATCTCCTTGGGGAGGAACTGGCATCTCTTCCCCTGCCCCCTCCTGGCCCCGTCCCTGAAGGCGCCTTGAAGATTGATCACTTTGATGACTTTGACATCCGGGAGAGTGTGGACGCAATGTTCACTGAGTCTATCTAGTTTTCTCTGCAACCTATCTCTACTATTATCTTAGAGTGGTTGCGCTAGAAGACATTTAAATGAACTTTAGTTTTTCCCCCTTTGCATTGTAAGCTCTAGGAGAGCATATTTTAATTCTCGTGGTTGGTCTTGAAAAACCCTGAATTTTAGTATGATTGAATTTATAGTATTTTGTATTTTGAATGAATTAATATGCTTTGCATATGTGGTTGTGCCATTACATGATTGCAACTAAATATATGTGTGTAGCGCTCATGGAGGAATTGTGCATTGTGGATAGTGGTACTACGAATAGTATCATGCGAGAATCGTAGTACTTCCAGTCTATCTCGAAGAATACTAGTTGTATCACCACTATCGCTGGAAGCGACACTTGCATTGTAGGCTCAGGAAGAACATCTATAATTTTGCCTACGGGAACTATTATTGAAATGAAAAAGGCATTATTATACCCTGAATCCACTCGAACATTATTGAGTTTTCGCGACATCCGTGCCAATGGATTTCATATAGAAACCATATAAGAGAATGGCAACGAATTCTTGTGCATTGTGCAGCACAACGGATGCGAGAAGCGAATTCTCGAGAAGTTCGCCTCCTTAGAATCTGGGCTATACCACACTAGTATTAGAGCACCAGCAGTGTTCACCTCCCTTAAGACGACTTTTAGGAGCTCTGAACTCTTTTCCCTCTTGCATAGCAGACTTGGCCACCCTGGTCTTAGAATGATGAGAGAAATTATGAATAATTCGCAAGGCCATGGTATCAGTGTTAGAAATTTCTCGAATCATGAAGATTTCGTGTGCACCAGCTGTGCCACCGCGAAACTGGTTACTAGGCCATCGGTCCTGAAGGTTAGAGATGAAGTCCCCGCTTTCCTAGAACGGATCCAGAGGGACATTTATGGCCCTATTTAGCCCCTGTTAGGGCCGTTTAGGTACTTTATGATACTCATTGATGCTTTCTCGAAGTGGTCGAACGTGAGTTTACTCTCGACGAGAAACCACGCGTTCACGAAGCTAATCTCGCAGATTATCCGCCTTAAGAATGTATTCCCCGAACATAACATCAAATCTATTCGTATGGACAACGCCGGAGAGTTTACCTCAAAGACCTTTGATGATTATTGCACGACATCGGGGATTCACCTTGAGCACTCGGTACCACACGTTCATATGCAGAACGGGCTAGCAGAGGCATTGATTAAGAGAATTAAATTCATTACCCGGCCACTACTTTTGCAATCTAACTTACCGAACTCTTGCTGGGGACATGCAGTCCTTCATGCATCTAATCTCATCAATTATAGACCATCGGCCCACAACATCCATTCACCTATGCATCTAGCGCAGGGCATGATCCCCAAGATCTCGCATCTTTAAAAATTTGGCTGCAAGGTATATGTACCTATACCACCCCCTCAGCGTGCCGCTATGGGCCCTCTCCAAAAGTCTGGGATTTATGTTGGATATGAGAGCATCCCTATAATCCGATATTTAGAACCCATGACTGGAGATTTGCATACGGCTCGGTTTGCTGATTGCATATTTGACGAGGATAATTTCCCGCCATTAGGGGGAGAGAATAAGCCACCAGAAGATGAATGCCGAGAAATCACCTGGCAAGCAGCCGGTGCGGCAGCATTAGACCCTCGCACTAGTGAAGCAAATGGTGAGGTCCAGAAGATCCTAGACTTGAATAAATTAGCAAACGCACTGTCCGATCACTTTTGTGACTCGCAGGGAGTGATTAAGTCGCATGTGTCTGCACGCAATGCACCAGAGAGGGTTGCAGTACCAAAGCAAATAGAAGGTACCCCTCAACCTGTTCAAAGGCCTAAGAAAAGAGCAGGGAGTATGGTTACTCCAACCCTAAGTACCCGGGGACGCCTGGGAAAAAGAGGGAAGGAGAGCTTATCACAACCAGTCACAAAAGCACCCCAGTGGGAAGGGGAGCCGTTGAGACCCAAGATCGTAAGGAGCACGCTAGCGAGGCCCTCCTAGATTTGAATGTTCCCTGCGGAACTCGAGAATGTTCCACAAGAGGAACCAGTGCATAATGCCGAAATAAATGTGAGCGCACACATCGACTATAATAAACTAAAGGAACTTGCTCCCGCTAAGGGGATACGCGGTGAAGAGCAATGTAAACAATTGTCCGAAGCAACCCATGATGAAATGCCCATAAATTATGAATTATCCGGAGAAGTAATGAATAGAGTCACAGCCATAATCGACATTTACTATGCGAAGAAAATTGCCACCATAATTAAAAATGATCCGGAGCCTACATCTCTAACAGAATGTAAAGTAAGGCCGGATTGGGAAGAATGGAAAAAGGCAATTACAGCAGAACTGACTTCCCTGAACAATAGACAAGTGTTCGGGCCTGTAAGCCGTACACCGAACCACATACGCCTTGTAGGGTACAAATGGGTCTTTGTTCGTAAGAGGAAAGAAAGTAATGAAGTCGTGAGGTACAAAGCAAGGCTGGTAACTCAAGGTTTCACTCAACGTCCTGGAATCGACTATGAGGAAACTTACTCCCCGGTCATGGGCAGCATTACCTTTAGATATCTCATCTTAATGGCAGTTAATATGAATTTAAGAATGAAATTGATGGATGTTGTGACCGCTTACCTTTATGGTAATCTAGATTCTGAAATCTATATGAAGGTACCTGAAGGTATCCCCGTCCAGAATGACGATAGAGCCAATAGGAATCTATATAGTGTAAGACTTGTGAAGTCTCTATATGGACTAAAACAGTCTGGGAGGATGTGCTATAATCACTTAAGTGACTTTCTCTGCAAGAAAGGCTACGCAAATAATGAAGATTGTCCCTGTGTATTTATACGGCGATCCCCGAATGGATTCCGCATAGTCTCCATATATGTAGATGATCTGAACATCATCGGAACAAATGAAGAAGTTGAAGAAGCATGCTCTTACTTGAAGTCTGAGTTTGAAATGAAAGACTTAGGTAAAACTAAGTATTGCTTAGGGTTGCAGCTCGAGTATTTTTCTAATGGAATTTTAGTACACCAGGCTACCTATACTCAGAAAGTATTGGGAAAGTTTGGCTTTGATAAAGCATATTCCTCCAGAACTCCTATAATAGGGAGGTCTTTGCAGAAAGAAAAGGACCCCTTCCGACCTAGGGAAGAGGGAGAGGAAATCCTCGGGCAGGAAGTCCCGTATTTGAGTGCAATAGGAGCACTCATGTATCTTGCTAACAGTACACGGCCCGATATAGCATTCGCCGTGAACACGTTGGCTCGATACAGTGCAGTGCCCACGAAGAGGCATTGGAACGGAATAAAGGTTATCTATCGATACCTCCGTGGAAACATTGATCTTAACCTGTTTTACAGGAAGAACCAAGATATGAATATTGTTGGTTATGCCGATGCTGGGTACCTTTCGGACCCGCATTCTGATAAATCACAAACTGGGTATGTTTTCCTGTGTGGTGGCACTGCAATGTCATGGAAGTCGTCCAAGCAGACGCTTGTGGCTACGTCCACAAACCACTCAGAAATCATTGCATTATATGAAGCATCTCGTGAATGTGCATGGTTAAGAAGAATGGTAAAACACATCCTGCAGTCATGTGGATTACCTGTTGAGCAAACCCCTACAATTATCTATGAGGATAATGCCGCATGTGTTGCACAAAAGCAAACGGGTTATGTGAAAAGTAATCTCACTAAGCATATCGATCCCAAGTTCTTTTATGCTCATGAACTGCATAAATTGAACGAAATAAATATTCAGCACACCAAATCCTGTGAAAATTTGGCTGACCTGTTCACTAAGTTATTACCTACCGCCTCCTTTGAAAGATGTGTTAGGGGCATTGGAATGATCAGGCACAAAGAAGTGCTGAATTCAGGGGGAGATAATTCACATGCCCTGAATTAAAACTTTAGTATGAAGCTGGAGTACCCAACTCGATCTAGAAGATTGAATGCAATGTTGGGTGGTTTGTACTCTTTTTCCCTTGGTGAGTTTTTCCCTGAAGTTTTCTCACATAAGGTTTTTAATGAAAATCGTGCGCACAGCAAGCGTATGCTATGTACTCTTTCTCCAATCCTTTTTTCCTACTGGGTTTTTGGATGGAGTTTTGATGAGGCATATGCATCTCGCTGGCAAGGTCCAAGGCGGTGTGTTGGGAAACCACCGTGAGAAGCCCGGCTGGCACGAGCCAAAGACACAACATGGTGCGGCTAGGGCCGGCCGGTGCCTCCACCCCGGTGGGTCCCACTTACGGACCTGGCCTATACCCTAAGCAGTACTATATAAGAAGAGGTGGAACACCTATTGTAGACACAGATCTGAGAAATAATAAAGCAGAGCTCCACCCATACATCTTTGTGTCTCCTGTGTTTGATCTTTCTTGTGATTGATTGTCCACGTTTATACCTCGGACTACACCCGGTAGCGAGGTTTCTTAACAAATACAATGTTCTAATTTCATGATGGATGGAAACGTGGATATTCCAATACCCTTACACACATGGACAACATTTATGTAACTAGTACAACATTTTATATTTTTCCTGATTTGGAACAGGTAGTCTAGGATACATTTCTTTCATAAAATAAATTATTTTTTTATCTACTAGAAGGGCATGTCAATTAATTTATTTATATACGATTTGTAAGAAGAGTTTGACGATCTTCTATAATTTGTAGTATTGTTCTGCCTTATACCCCTAGGTAAAAAACCATTGTGCTATTGGATCAAGCGTAAGGTTCAAATGTTTTTATAATCCCTATAGGGAAGGAAATCAGGCAAAATTAATGAATTGTCTAAAATAATTTTGGTCAGTCTTAAAGCAAAATTAACCTTCATTGAGCCATTAAAATGTGGATGGATATTCCATTTAACCCCTAAACAGTAAAATTAGATAAAGTGTAGTAATTCTTATCTAGGCACTTGAACATGTATTTTACCTTGTTACACCCTACACTTGTTTACATTTGCATGATTACCCCAAAGCCGTTATAGGTGGTGTCGTTGATTAGGTGGCTGTGAACTACATGGACCCCGGGTATCCTCTAGAAGGCCCATCAGGACGCAGATGGGGGGACTTAAGTCGATTGGATCGGGATAGAGACCACTCGGGTTACACATAACTTGATCATCAAGGATGCTCCTGCGGATAGAGTCGAGCTCCATGTAATTAGGACATTCATACTTGCATATCATGCGCCGGTGTAACCAAATTTAGTACCATGTACTGGATAGAACCATGTAACCTCATCCCCCTGCACTATATAAAGGGAGGGGTGGGGGGCATAGAATCATCGAATAGCTACATCAGCATAGACATCTCCATCATATGCGAATTCAGGCAGAAACATATTCCTAGAGCAGGACTAGGGTATTACCTCCGAGTTGAGGGCCCAAACCTGTATAAATCCCTATCTTGTGTTACCATCTGGCTTAGCTCTAGCGCATAACCCCGTAACAAATTCATTGCCGACGGTGACCCCCGAATAGCCACCAGTCGACAGTTGACACGCCAGGTAGGGGCCGCGTCAAGATCATCGCTCAAGCTAGATGGCTTTCCCAGGATCGTCGTCCGTCGCTCTCATGCCGGGGCAATCGCTACGCTTCGGTTCCCTACCTGGCAATCGCTACGCTTCGGTTCCCTGGACATCATCACCGACGGCATTGGTAATCTTCATCTCTCCCCTCCCGGAGAGGTCGTCCCATAGGAAGGTACATGCACTTTACCATATCTCTTGCCTTTCGGCTTGGAGAACTCAGCATGTGCTTTTGGCAGATTAATCCATCGGCAATCCCACTTCGCACCTTTCCTCGAAGAGTGCGGAGGACTCGGCGGAGACGTCTACATGAGTTCGGACGCCATCCGGCCCAAGGAAGACTCGATACCCTAGATTGGATCTCCCTCCGGTCTTAGGAATCCTACCGCGACCCTTGCACAGATTGTTCCTGGAATCGGGACAGGAGGTGACCATATGGAGAATCGATCTCTTAATTCAGTCGGAGCCATACGATCGGATACGACCACGTTCGTGGGTGTCACCAATGCTGGCAAACCCATTGTACAAAGCGATCAGGTCAGCCTCTCTCTCTCAGACTCTGAGTCTCACGAGAGCCCGGAGATCTGCAATTACAAAGAAGTCTTCGTCCTCGGCGCGGACGACAACCACTCTGCTTCTCAACCAGTCGGGAACGAGGCAGCCGCCACTAAGGTGGTTGAAGAGGACCCATGTCACGCTGAAGATCAAGATCACCTATGCCAACTTTGTATCCATGACCGTAATGTCCAGACCGAACTTCGCACGATAAAGCTGAGGGATCAAGACGTCTAGACGACTCCTCAATCAAACATCGTTGCCTCAAAGACCATTCTGGAGACCATCCTACCGTAGCTTCCCGAAGATAGCCCGGTTGTCCAGACCTTGACTCGTGCGATAGCCATGGTCGAGATGGCGGCTATCCAACAGAACGAGGCACACCCGGCTCTGACCACAATGGCTCATAGCCGCTCTGCGCGTAATCGGAGCAAGGAGCGCCCCTCCGCTGCCAGCGGATCAAATCAATCGGCTGGTCATGATCTCTGCCACGACATAGAAGCTAGAAGGAGGGAGCGTATCAACAGCGAGCGAAACTCTCGCAATTATCGTAGTCGGTGCAACAATGATCACGCCGAGAGTAACGCCAGTCGGCGTGACCATCATCAGAAACGTCATCGCCAAGACCCGCGGCGGGAGCATCGCAGTAGATCGCCGCGGTGACGGTGGCCACGACCCTTGGAAGGGATTCTAGCGTTCACCCCGGATCTTCGCCGAGTGGTTTTGCCGGACAGTTTCAACCTCAAAGGAATCAACAAGTTCGATGGCGAGAGGGACCCAAAGAGCTAGCTGCCTTAGTAGTCAGCGCGGCAGGAGGTGATCAAAACGTTATGGCGAACTATCTACCAGTCTCTCTGACCCTAACCATCTAGACCTGGCTCAATGGACTTCCGAAGAACTCTATCGAGTCTTGGGATGACCTCCAGGAGCAGTTCATCGCCAACTTCCAAGGGACCTACGCGAGGCCCGCTGGAAGATGGGAGATTTGACAACTACATCGACGCAAGAATGAGAATCTCCGTGAGTTCATCAAGCGCTTCACCAAGAATAAGAATGAGATCCGGGACGTTTTGAAACAAACAGTCATTGATGCCTTCTTCGTCATGTGTAAATCCAAGGAGTTGATTAGGCGGATGACTCGAGACCCCCGCGAACTCTCAAAGCCATGTTCACGATGGCGGATCAAGAAGCCAATGCTGAAGAGGCCATCATGAACCATCGTGGTGGTCATGACGGAGGCTCTAAGAAGAAGCCTAACGACGAACAAGGCAAGCCCAAAGACAAGAAGCGCAAGAGGGATGAGATGGTCGCCAACATGGAGCGTAATCGGCCTAAGCCCCCAACGACAACGACTACAATAAGGTCATGGAGGCGGTATGTACTTTTTACCCACGTGGTAAGCATGCTGCCAAAGATTGCCTTATTTTGCAAAAGTTCGCCGACAACTCCAAACAGTCGTTGGCCAAAGGTTGTCACGGCAAGAAGCTAAACGGGGATTACCAAGACACTGAGCGTGAGATTAACTACATATTTAGGGGCTCCGACGCGTATGAGTCCAAGCGGAAGCATAAGCTTACCACTCGAGAGATCAACGCGATCTTACCCACGGCCCCCAAGTACTTGCGTTGGTCAAAGGTGCCCATCACCTTCGATCGATCGGACCACCCTGATCAGATTGCCTTCCCTGGGAGGTATCCACTAGTGCTAGATCCGGTCGTTCGAGGAAACAAGTTGAAGAGGGTCCTGGTCGATGGCTGGAGCGGGATTAACATCATCTTCACCAAGACCTTGGGTCATATCCTTTCCACAGGGTAATCCCCAGGACGTCCGCAGTACCACTCAGGCAGGTCTCGTTGCCTGTCACGTTCAGGACCAAGGACAACTATCGGACCGAGGGTCTGCGCTTTGAAGTGGTTGACTTTGGGACGACATATCAAGCCATCTTGGGAAGGTCGGGGATCGCCAAATTTATGGCCGTCCCTAATTACACCTATCTCGCCATGAAGATGCCAGGCCCTAATGGTGTAATCACCATCCCGGCAACGTGAAGCAATCTCTAGGTCTCGCAATTCAGATGTAAGCTTGACACAAGAAGCTTATTCCCAATCGTCGATAGCTGACGCTCACCATGGGGCTATAAATTCTCTTACCGCCATCTTCCTCCAGGATATCGATCAACTCTGCTGATACACAATACATGTGCATCTTCTACGATGAAAGCAACTTTGACGGATACTACATGAACTTTGAGGTCCTAGGATCATGGATCTTGAGGCGCCACTCAGAAAACCAAGATTTAGAGTATGTTACCGAACCCCTCCTTGAGCAGTTTCAAGGAGACCCAAATAGACGAAGTGCCATCGTCCAACGAAGAAGCTAACATTGCTTTTTGCCGAACTGGACATTCCGACGACATAACAGATTTTGCTAAAAAAGATCATATTGTTGTTGACATGATCACGACTTCGTTGATGCCAAAAAGACCCTGCAACATGTTTATTGTGGACCCTCAATTTTATCTTACCTTGAGAGTCGGAATCCCATGCACTAGCCCCTGAATTGGTACACTAGTGCGAAAGATCACGTAGCCGATACAAGCATACATCGATTAAGTAAAATCCCTGGATATTACATACCATGTTACGCCCTTCGGCGAGTTTAGTAAGGCGATCATCAGCAGCCTTATATTACAAAACATTATTAAGAGTACTGCAGCTATCTCAAAATATGTACCCAAAAGAATCTCCTATCGGCTAAGTGTCTTGCAAATGACCAGAGCAACCCCTAAGACTCATCAGGTCCACCGATGTCCTGTCCATCCTCTTCAGGGCACTCGTACGGATCCTCCTCAATTCCCTCATTTAAAGAATGTAAGTAGGCGAAGTCAGTGTCATCCAAACGCTGGCTAGTTAACACTTCCCTTAATGCAATTAGTGTATAGAAGGCTTTATTTAGGGAAAGGGGGTTATTTTATTTGCGTAAGACCAGCTTTTAAATGACTTTAAAAACCTCCTAATCTAGCACCATGTATTAGTAGTCTTATTATCTCAAGGGTTTAGCATCCAAACGGCAGCGGCGAAACCGTGAGCTCACCGGAGAAGATGCGCCAAGCTACAGATCTATAGGTTATGTGTATGAACGGCGAGCGAGGAAGGGTCACGGGCATGCTCACCATGGTTTGCAACGGAGACGATCGAGCTCGGGGGCGGCTGGCGGAGGAGTACCCAATAGTGACCGGAACAGGGGCTCCGCAGGCTCGGCTCCTCCGGGCAGCTTCCCTGAAATTGGGTGAGAGGAAGGCTTAGGGATGAGTGAAGAAGGCTCGGGGTGAGAGGAATCGGGGAATATGGCTCACCAATTCGCCGAGATTTCTTTGGCACCGGTGCGGTGAGGATTTGGGGAAGAGCGGGAAAAGGTGCCGGCGAAGGAATGCTTTCGGCTTTATAGGCACCGGACGATGCTTCTGGCTCGAAGGCACACATAGCGGCGCGGGGAATCGAGCGACGCGGCGACTGAACTTGGTGAGGCACGGCAGAGCAGCGGCAAGACGCGGCACGATGGGTGTGGCACGGCGAAGATGGCTCAAGCGGTGCGGCGTGTGGCGGGATTCAGAGCAGAGTAGAGGGGCAGAGTAGAGTAGCAGCGTGGGGCAGAGCCGAGCGGAGGCCGGGCCACACGGCAGAGAGAGAGGAACAGAGAGAAAGAGAGACAGGAGAGAGTGATGGGGCCCACGTGTCAGCGCAAATTCAAACGAATTTTGAAATTCAAGCAATTTTTGAATTAGCACCAAATTGAGATGTTACATTTATGGAGAACGCTGAGGAAACAGAACGCCGAGGGGTGCGACCGGGTAGGCTGAGGATCAACGGTGTCGGGACGAAGAGGCCCAATGGACGGAGGAAGTCCGGCATGTAGAACAAGCCCGACGCGCATAGGGAGATGAAGCGTCTTGTCTCTCCAAGGAGGAGCGAGCATAGAGCGGGCTAAAAAAGACTATGGACCAAACCTTGGCCATCATGCGGGAAAGAGTCCGCAGGGACAAACGTGCTCGTCAAAGCTTGCGTCCCGCATGCTCTGTCTCCTAGAAGACTTGTCAAACGCCTTCCGATGTCCGGCCAGACTCTACCTGTTCAATAAACCATCTCCCAAAGAGCTTCAAGTGTCTTACAGCCTTAGTCATCATAGTATGGTAGTTTCACCACATGTCGAGCGACGATGACTTACCCGCTACAGGAACTGTTGATGCGATCATGGGTTCCCGATCTTCCAGTGAGGGGATAACTTCGATTTAGACGGAGGATGACTTTAACGATCCGGCTACGAACCACACAAGGATAAGCGCCCGCAATCGCCAAACCACAGTCCTGATTGTTATTAACCGTGCCAAGACACAGATGACCTAACCAACGAGGGTCTATCCTTGCAAGCAATTGAAGAACTAGCAAGAACAAGGGTGAAACACACACACAAACTAAGGTTCTAAACTTGTTTACTGCTGCTCTAACCGAGTCAGGAGAACAACTGATATAGTTCCACACATGGGGCAACTAATCTAAACAAAACCTAAGGAGAAAAGAAAGAGCCTTGTCCAATATATAAGCAGGGAGATGACTCTAAGAGGTCACGCAGAAGTAGGTACATGGGAACTCAGCCCAAAGTAATGGTAGTGCAGCACCTAAAAAGAGCAAAAGACAATAACTGTCCACAAGATTTTTTAGACTGTTGTGGCCAGCTTAATTGGAATTTTAAGGTGAGGCCAGATCCGTTGGAAAGATGGCGAAGTTATCTTTCCAACAAGTGCTTACGCGCCTAAAACGGAGTCCATTTGCATTCCCCATGATCATTTGAATGCAGACTAGTCAATCGGAGCCATGTGGAGTCCTTTTGCATTACCATCTTCTTTCATGGTTGTTGTTGATGATTTAATAAATCTTAGCTGGTCCATGCCCAAGTTTCTAAGCATAATAATATTATTAGGCCGTGGTCTATTCTCACAATTATAAATATGCAACCCGAGAAACGAATTCACCTAGTTAAGTTGGCGTGCGTAGGCTCGGGTAATTGGTCCTGTAATGTTGGTCGTTGGATGTTGGCTGGAGTCTTTGGTCGTTGGTTTAATGTGTGTATCCGAGGTGACGATGTCCTCATCATTCTCCCCTTCTCACGTCGGAGTCACCCTCGACTCAAGCTCATCATTTTTGCCCAACTATGGCTTTAAATCTGCAATGTTAAAAGTGCGACTAACCCCATAGTCTACAGGTAACTCAAGTGTATATGCATTATTATTAAGTCTATTTAACACTGTGAAAGGACCATCAGCTCTAGGCATCAATTTAGACTTCCTTAAATCAGGAAATCTTCCTTTACACAAATGCAACTAAATATGATCACCCGGTTCAAAAGTTAACTCTTTTCTAGCAAGGCTACCGGCAACCCTATATTTTTTAGTCATGTGCTCAATATTTTATTTGGTGGTTTTATGCAACTTAACAACAAATTCAGCACGTTTCTTTGCATCAAAGTTTACTATTTTAGAAGTAGGTAAAGGTAAAATATCAACTGGATCTTTGAGCACTCTCCATTTGAGCACTAAGCATACGTTTTACAATAATACTCATGTACTTGTTGGAAATGTCAGCACCCAAATGCTCTTCTTCATGTTCTCTCTCATCATTCTCACCTGCATGGTTAGTTGCATTTAAAGCAGTATCTTCCTCAATGTCACTAGCAGAGGTATGTTCACCATCTTCCCTCACAATCAAAGAACGCTGGCTTGGACAATCACGCATCATATGCCTAAATCCTTTACATCGATGGCATCGCACATCACAAGTGCGGTCTATTGATGCAACCGAAGAAATAGTCTTTGCAGGAGCTTGCACCGTGGCGAATTTTTTTTCGAAGATTTGTGATGTGGTGGAAGTAGAGGAAGTAGGTCACCCATGGTTGGAGGGTGGAGGTACTCGACCAGATGTGATGGATGTAGCCTTTCCTTGCACTTCACTCGGTCAGGATGAAGAAAAACCTCCAAAATTTCCTCTCGTCTTAGCGTGTCGTCCCTGCACTCCTCATTTAGCTTTGCAAGCAAGATGAAATAAACGGGTGATGTGTTGTATTCTTTGTAATCTAGAATGTCCTGAATCTCTTGGTTCAGCCCACCTAGAAATCTAGCCATTTTAGCATTTTCATTTTCTTCTAGGCCACAGCGTAACAAACCAATTTGTGTTTCTTGGTAATAGTCTTCTACAAATTTGTTTCCATGGTTTAGGCGTTGCAATTTGTTTAGTAGGTTGCGAGCATAGTATGAAGGTACAAAACTAGCTCTCATCATTATTTTCAAAGAATTCAATGTTCTAGGTATGTTATTACGATTTGTACAAGCCTTGTTCCACCAAATGGAAGTAAAAGCAGTAAACTCACTACTAGAAGCCCTAACTTTTCTATCCCCGGAAAAATCATATCATGAAAAATTTTGTTCTACTGCTAGTTCTCAATTAAGATATGCATCATGATCATACTTACCATCAAATGGAGCCATTGTAAATTTAATCTTTCCCATAGGATCATCACGTATCTGCGTGGTTCTAGCTGGTTTCTTCTCATACCTTGCTGGTTATGTCGAAGTCGTCGGTGATCGCGATCATTGTAGGAGTTTAAACCATCATCATCCTCTAAGTCAGCAGCATAATTGACCAGATCCGTTAGAAAGATGGCGAAGTTATCTTTCCAACAAGTGCTTGCACGCCTAAAACCGAGTTCATTTGCATTCCCCATGATCATTTGCATGCAGACTGGTCAGTGGGAGCCGAGTGGAGTCCTTTTGCATTCCCATCTTGCTTTATGGCTGTTGTTTGTGATTTAACGCCCTTAGCTGGTTCCTGCCCAAGTTCCTAAGCATAATAATATTATTAGGCAACGGTCTATTCTCGCAATTAGAAATATGCAACCCGAGAAACGAATTCACCTGATAGTTAAGTTGTCACGTGCAGGCTCGAGTAATTGGTACTGGAATATTGGTCGTTGGCTTTTGATTGGAGTCTTTGGTTTAATGTGTGTATTCGAGATGACGATGTGCTCATCAACTGTCATAGCGAAAGAGTTAGAATGTGTGGCTACTTGTCTATAGTGAGCTCCTTATGTTGCAAGCACAGACGCTCCGAGCACGCAAACTCGAATTGGAGATAGCACAACCTATGCTCACACCTCTCGTCGTCGGTAATAGGATGATAACTTGGATTGGCACATGGTTCCACACAACCCTACCCCAGAGTACCGGATGGAACTAGACCGCAAGGAGCATGGCGAACTCTTGAGGTGTGAATACCATGAGGCTGTCGTGTCGGGGGGTTCCCCCTTGCTAAAACTGTGTCCATGTTTTTGACAGACTCGGTCCACACAGTGATGCCCTAGCTAACCTAGTTGCTTCGAGCAATGGGGGTGCCACATAAACTTATTGGAGAAGGTGAATCGTTGCTCGGCGAAGCCAACAAGGTGCTCAACCATCACTAGCAGCCTGCACAATGTCATGGGCCAAAAAGGTTCAAGGTCGAGCTTATTATCATTTTGTTGTTTGTTTCTATCTTATCTTATTCACTTCTTCATAAAAGAAAATATGCTCAAC
Organism: Raddia guianensis; assembly: GCA_036346415.1. Taxonomy (NCBI): domain Eukaryota; kingdom Viridiplantae; phylum Streptophyta; class Magnoliopsida; order Poales; family Poaceae; genus Raddia; species Raddia guianensis. The sequence goes on from CM070539.1 coordinate 41,467,217, forward strand.
TTCATAGATGACGATAGTTGAGCATTCCTATGCCATAAGTCAGGATGGGATAGTGGTTGAGAATAATCTTGCGGAGGAGCATCCTACCAATTTCTTACAGTAGACTTGCTGAAGATGAAAGTTGTTGTTCAAGAAGCTACCTAAGATATCACTATCGCCTAGGAGCCAATTGTTTTTGTCAATACCACCTCTATCGCCAGTTGCATTAGTTTCTTCTGCGCCACCCATTTCTCCAATCTTAGTGTCGATTTTTGACCCTGAGGTACTGCCTCTCAAGATTTCGTTTATGGTACCTCTACATACAAGAGGAGTTATTCTTCTTTGTGACCCCTTCAAATTATAAGGTACAACACGTTATTAGAAGAATCAAGAGGTGCCACGTCCCAACAATCGGTGAACAAAGCTATTGTTCAAGAAGTCACAAAACACCAACACAAGTGTAAAAGGAAGATGGACCAGAAGCATCACCAACTAGCAAAGGGTTTAACAGCTCAAAGCCCGATTTACTTAGTTTCAACCTGGCAAGATTTTAAAAGCCACAAAATTAGTAAGGTCAAATGGCATTGTTGTCTTAGCCTAAGTTTGGGAGAAAAGACTTGAAAATTACAGAACTAATGATGGAAGTTAGTAAGGTCAAATGGCATTGTTGTCTCACACTAAGTTTGGGAGAAAATACTTGAAAACTGCACAACTAATGATGACTATGGATTTGATCAGAGAGGTCATGTATGAAGAAACATAATCTCTCTGTTCCAAAATATAAGACATGCGTGTATTCGAAAAAGTCAATGTTTGTAACTTTGGACTCATAATAAAGATAAAAATATATATGTTTAGTGTTATGCATGTGGTATAGTTGGATTTATATTTGAAAGTACTTTCAAATGACGTTACTTTTATAGTTATTGATAATATATTGTGATAGAAAATAATGGTCACAGTTCTACGTTAAGAACCATGTCAAAAACTTATATGCCCTATATTTTAGAACAAAGGGAGTAAATGACAAGACCAATGCACTAACAAGGAGTGTGTTTGCTCTACAGGTCATCGATTTCACGGCGATGCGACTATTTGGGAGGCTGATAATGGCAAAGGAGTATCAGTGAGAATTTTTTCAATAGTGTTTTGAGAGTATAAAATATTTTGAATCAGTTAAACGATGTAGTATTGGAATTAGTTTCACTCGAAAGAGAATTTATGGATGTGTTTTCCAGATACATTTTGCGGAGTGCTGCCAAATCGAGAAATTGAGTTCATCGGTGATCTTCCTCCCGGAACAGCTCCTACAGCTAGCTCAGAGTTTTTTTTGTTAACACCTAATCTTATGGCAAAAATGAAGAAGCTGAAGTTTTCTTTCATACCCTTCCGTTTTCTTTTGAAGCCCCAACGATGTTTGTGAAGAACAACAAGACACGAAGTAAGTACATAGTTTATGACTCTCGGTAGAGTAACCATTAAGGTTATGTATCTACGTTAGGAGTTGGTGTTGTGTTTGGTCGAATCAAAAGAGTTTATTTGTTCTTCAAGATAAATTAAGAATAGAATGCCGTCAAATCAAGATTCCAAAGGAATATATCACGAAAATAGCATCATAGCTCATTCTGGCCTATATGAGTATCAGTGATGACTAATGCCCTAGCTCATCTCTCAAATTTAATGAATAAGGTTTTCATGGAATATTTGAACAACCTTGTTGTTGCCATTATTAATGATGATCTTGCCTATCCCATGATTGAAGACACTTGAAGCTAGAGTTGGAAAATCTTTTAGAACATCATGTTTAAGTTCATCAAGTGCGAAGTTTGGCTAAAAGAAGTTGTTCCTCCTTGGGATAATCTTATTGATTAAAGAGTTGATGTCGATATTATCATGGACATTGCTGTTGTGGGTTGTGTAATTTTCATACCATGACCAAGGATTGAGGTTTTTCCTTGGAATGGCATGTTACTATCCAAAGTATTTAGATAAATTTTTCAGGACCATTCACTCAAGTGCTACAGAAAGTTCTTGTTCTGCTAGATATTCACAAGGATCTTGTGATTTGGCGATACCACTAGAAGATGACTTGGTAAGAAGAAAAGATTGTGACAATTAAAACTGCATGCTTCAGGAAAGGCAACATACTTTGTAAAGGAGTTGACTCTAGATTTGGAGGATCATGTGTTTAGATGTTGGAATTGCGATTGCCATCAAAAGATCAAATCAAGTTAGCTCAAAACGATGAGCAAGAAGTTGTGGGTATCGAAATCAAATTTGACAAGGTAACCGTCTCAAGTTTGTCGCCATAAGGAAAAATGTACTTTGGTGGAAAATTTTGTTTCAAATAAGAAGAATGGAAAGAGATTATCATGAAAGAAGCCTATGACACAACACTTTCAACTTACCCGAAATCTGGTCGGGCAGTGACTATTAATGAGCGTTGATACGCTTAACAAGTCTGATCATCTTTGTCAAGCCAAGACCACTGATAGTGATACCTAAGGCAAAGATGTTGAGCTATACATGGCTAAAACATTTTGGTTGCATGGGTTACCCACGGATTTGGTATAGTGCAACTCGAGAATTATGTCTAATTGTGGAACACAATTCATATCATGGTTTTGGCGGAAGCTGCATAGCCTAGTAATGAATGACATAGTTGGCGCCTTGTGTCACGGCTCTTTTCAGTGAAAAGAGGCATGATAACCTATCAGATAGAATAGTTAACAGCTCGTGATGAACTTTCCATCTCCCAGCTGAGGAAACACCTTAGAGTTTTTAAGAAGCCAATGCTTTGGGAAGGATTGGAGAACCACCAAGATCTACATTATCCAAGCTTAACTATTTTGTCCTAAAATATTGTGAATAGTACCATTTGTAAGTTTTATATCTTTATTTCTACAACTACAAAAATTTGTAAGTCCTTATGGCAATCAATCTTGACTGAGTCTGACCATGTGTGTTAGTGTGGGCTGGTCTTGATCGAATATCCTTTAAACTCTTGGTTTGCTCATCTTGTGCAACCGGTTTAACAATATTTGGGTTAAGTAGTGATCAACATGAAGTTTATTAAAGAAAATGTTTTAATATTTCAAATTCGAAATGTTTTATCAGATGGCTTTGAAAACTAGGTAAACATTATAGATATGGCTTTTATGCAAACCACCCTAACCTTCCCTTTGCAAATCCCATGTGCAAATGTCAATTGGCTTACGAGTATATTAAATATACTCATCCTCGTGTTTTATCCATGGGCTGCTCATTCTAACGTGTAGTTCGCGAATCGTAGAGCTTTGGTCTAGAAGACGAAGAGCATAAAGGGAACTTCACTGAAGGTGTACCAAAACAGTGACTTCACCATTTGAGTTCAAGACGAAGGCTATTCTAATGTCTAGGAGCATGTCTACGCATTTTTGTTCTGAAATTTATTTGGGCCTTTATTGTGTTTCACCTGTATTTTATTTATTTAAAGTCTTTCGCTATTGTTAGGCTATTGAGCCAATGATTTTATCATATTTGCCGTGTTGATATACGCTCTCATTTAACAAAAGTTTATTGGTTTGTTGGTAAATACTCCCTCTGTTTTTTTTGTTTGACGCTTTTGACTTTTGGACACATCTTTGACCATTTGTCTTATTCAAAAAAATTAAGTAAAGATCATTTATTTTGTTGTGATTTATTTTAGCATTAAAGGTACTTTAAGCATGTCTTATATTTTTTATGTTTGCAATAAATTTTTGAATAAAACAAATGGTCAAAGGCACATCCAAAAGTCAAAGGCATCAAACAAAAAAACGAAGGGAGTACTTATTGTGTGGTATTCTACTCTATTTTCTGGTTCCTACATATCTTAACAACCAACACGCATCTCAACGCATAATACAATAGTCAACAAATCAACAGAAAAAATAAATAAATTTAGTCCAGTTGTATATAGCAAAAGTGTTTTTATATATTGGAAAAATTCCATTTTAAATACCTCAACTATCACGAAAGTCTGAAAAAACCCCTAAACTATAATTTGGTCTGTTTTATATACCTGAACTTTCAATACCAACTCAAAACCCATGACAACCTGATTTTGTTAGGTGTTTTGTTGACGTGGCATCATGTAGTGGAGCCACGTGTCAGCCAAGTCAGCAAAACCACTACTACATGGCGCCACATCAGCAAAATCACCGAATAAAACAGGGTTGTGATGATTTTTTAGCCGGTATTAAAAGTTTAGGTATGTAAAACAGACCAAATCATAGTTTAGGGGGGGTTTTCGGGCTTACGCGATAATTGAGATATCAAAAAATGGACTTTAAAATGTATTTGTTTAGAAAAACAGTTTTCGTAAAATTATTGACCAAAACGTTAAAATCATAATAAAAACTATTGTTATAATGCAGTATCACCTATCCAACAATTTCTATCAAAAACAATTAAGATCAACTAGTATTTCACCCGCTTGGATTAATTGTTTATAATAAGGGTGGTACGGTGCTTCTTTACAGAACGCGCATGAATAGATGTGATATTCATCTATGCGTTCTCGCCGAGCTGTCATTGTGCGCGCAACCTACATATCAATCATGGACAATGCACTAATGCAGCACACGAAAACATATATCAGAATTCATATAAAACTCGGTTCTACACTTGTACTCCTATAGTCCTTACGTGTGTAAAGATAATTTTAAGTTGGCCGGCGATTGGGCGCCGTCAGTGCGCCCTGGTCATCAGGCAGCCGACGGGCGGCTGGCCGGGGCCCGCCACGTCGCCGTAGGCCTTCCAGCAGAACGGCCCGGACAGGCGGTGGCCTCCGCCCTGCACCGGCGCGAGCTGGATGCCGGCGAGGTGGATCCCGGAGCACGGCACTTCGTCGCTGCACGCCAAGTACACCGGCCGCTCCGTGTACGTCCCCGTGACGCCGTCGTACGCGACGCCGTCCACCGCCACCGCCGCCGTCCGGTTGGCGCACGCCGCCACGTGGTCGCAGTAGTACTGGTCGATCACGATCGGCGTCCCTACCGCCGTCACCCGCACGCCGGCGAACCTGATGCCCTTCACCGACCCCGACCCGCCCTGCCAGGTCTTGATCCGGACGCCGTTGGCCGTCCCGGTGAGGGCGACGTCCTGCACGGTGACGCCGACGACGGTGGCGGCCGTGCCGCCCCTACCGAGGCCGCCGATGCTGATGCCGTGGCCCGGGCCGCAGGCGACGCCGCGGACGAGCACGTCGGAGCAGCCGGCCTGGATGGAGATGCAGTCGTCGCCGCAGGCGATGGTGGCGTCCTGTATGGAGACGCCCACGGCGCCAGCGAGGTGGATGCCGTCGGTGTTGGGGCTGTCGCCTGGCGAGGAGACGGTGACGCCGCGCACGTCCACGGCGCGGCAGGCGTCGATGGTGAGGTGGAACTTGGCGCTGTCCTTGATGGTTATCCCCGTCACGGCGACGTCCGTTCCCTGGAACACCCTCAAAGCCTGCGCACGAACGCATGGAGCCACGTATCAGAAGATGGCAGTCAATTCGAACACCTCACAACATGCATGCATGTTTATACAACTTGCGGGACCATTAAGGCATGATCAGGATGTAATAGTCAAAATCTCGATTAATTATTAGCGTGGCAGAATTAAGCGCAGCTCAGCCGGTAGCACCTAGGTTGTGAGATTCAACCCCAAGTTTTCGACTTTTTTTTTGAAATTTTTTAAAAATTATTAGTAATGGGTTTACACACACATATGACAATTATAATTTCCAGTTTTTAGTGTGCACTCTTTTTAGCATTAATTCAGGTGCACACGGCCGCGTGCGTGTGCGGGTGCGTGATGGGGCGAGTTTAATTTCCCCCTCAAGAAAAAAGGAGCTGCTAATTACCGTTCTGAATTCTTGTAAAAAAATAACCGTTCTTAATGATTAAATGATCTTATTTACCGTTGGCCTGTTGCTTGATCCGACACGATCAGCGCCCAGCTCCTGAAAGTCAATAAGAAAACAAGACTCATCATTCTCTAGCCCCGCAGCTCAATTAAGTCTGCAATGGATGAGAGGGGATGGATATAATTTGTGTTGTTTGATTATAAAGTACCATGTCCGGATGGTGGTTGGCGGCGGCATGGCTGTTCCACCAATGGCTGCCCTGGCCGTCGACGGTGCCGGAGCCTTGGATGGTGAGACCCCGGACGTTCTTGAACAGCAGCCACTGCGGCACGTCGCCGGCAAGCCACGCCGTCGAGCCCGTGTTGGCGACGACTGTGCCGTCCAACTGAAACGCAACAATGCCAAGATCGATCGTCAGTTATATATAATCAACCTGCAGGCATTATCTTGATTAATTAATTGCGTGATCAGCCATTTTGTGGGTGGTTGACCTGAAACACAGTGTCTGGCTGGCATGAATCGCCCGGGAACGTGACCGGGCCGACGAGGAACCGGAAGCTCGCCGGCACCACCACCGTCGACGCCCTTACGCCGCACGCTGCAGACCACGCGGCCACGAACGCCTGCATGCAAGTTTCCCAGCATCTAAGTGCTGTGATTAGAACACGTACGTAACCGGTGGGGAGCGGGGATTACATAACCGAGCCGAACCCAAAAACCGGGGGAGGCCTGGTTCGGCTAACCGACCGGTTTTCGCGGTTAACCGGAAATTTCGTTGGAAAATCGGCCAGATTCAAATTCATATTCAAAAACGGCTCGGTCGGTTAACCCATCGGTTTTTCGGCTAGCCGACCGTTAGCTTCGGCTAACCGGTCGGTTTTAAGCTGAAACAGTTGATCGGTTAACCCACCGGTTTTCCCGATTAGCCAGGTTAGCTTGGCTAACCGGTCTGTTTTAGCTGAAAATAGAAAAATCAATTTAAAAATAGGAAAAATTATAGGAACATACAAATGTCAATTTGTCTATTATTTAGAACTAATTTTACTGTCGGAAAAATTATAGGAACATACAAATGTCAATTTAGCATATGCTATTCTTCATTTTTTATTTATTTTCAATCATATCAACCGAAAAACACATGAAAATTTGGAAATTTTAAATTCTGTTTCAGCCAATACTCATATAATAACCTTTACTATTTTATGGATTTTTTTCAGATTTTTTCACGGATTTTCAAATTTGAACCAAATTTGAAACCTAACCGGCCGGTTTTCCATAAACCGACCCCCACCGGTTCACCGGTTAACCGCGGTTTTCGACCGGTTAACCGCGGTTTTGTAATCCCTGGTGGGGAGGCTTGACTGTGAAATCTAAATGGCCCAAATAACTAATGGGAAAAAAAAACAATCAGCTGAAACCAGCGGTATTATCTAAATAATTTGTAAGCTAGCCTAAGAAATTATTAAAAGAAAAGGTATATATTTGATCCTTGAACTATTAGGACAAGAGTACTTCTCCAATCATTAAAACTAGACTAAATTGGCACTTAACGGGTTAAATAGGCAACACATGTGACTGGTTTTGATGTCGTGGACAGGGTTTTAAAAGCTTTGAGAAAGACCATTAAAAGCCTCATAAAAATGACTATAAATTATTGTGCCTTTTGACTCGTTAAAAAATAACGAATTTTCTGCGGAGGAGGTCAAATTTATATCATGCTAAATCTTCACTATATATCATATCCTCTATAAGATTGTCGATCAAGCAATCTCACGGCGTGTGACGACATTACTCTCTATCTACCGGACCAGGATAAATTGACGGCTCAGATCAACCGACACATGGTGCTCCAAATATCGCAAGGCAAAATATATATTCTACCAAGAGACAACGGACCATTCCATACTCACTTTTGCCTTGTACCCTCCCTGTTCTTTCTTTGCAGCCATTGACTTTTTGGGCATGTCTTTTAATCATTTGTCTTATTAAAAAGTTTAGTGTAAATATGCAAAAAATATAAATCATAATTAAAGTATATTTAATAATAAAACAAGGTATAATAAAATAAATGATATTTAAATAATTTTTTAAAGCCTTAAACGCAAAGGCTGTATGTCGGAAGGCCGGCGTAGTCCGGACCAGCGCGGCCCGCGCGAAAGGCGCGGGACTAACACACTGTGCGCATGCAGGGGTGGAGCCCACGGGATTTTTTTCTTTCGGCGATCATAATTTTTGACTGGGTGCTCCAATCCATAAACCATTTGCACCAACGTGTTCCTCGTATTTTTACAAACAAAACAAGATATATGTTGCCATATAACTCCTCAAACTTATATGCTGAAACTTGGGTTTCGCCTACTGAAATTCAACTTTTGCCTACTGAAACTTAGCTTTCATATTCGTTAAACTTGCCGACCTGTCGAGTTTCATCAGGTTTCATCTAAGTTTCATCAGATCAATTCAAGTTTCTTCAAGTTTCATCAGGTCAGTTCAAGTTTCAACAGGTTTCATCCAAGTTTCATCAGGTTACATCGAAGTTTCATCCAAGTTTCATCAGATTTCATCAGCACACAGCACACGGCCAAGTTTCATCAGCACACGGTTAAGTTTCGCCAGTATAGGTGTGAGTTTCATAAGTGACTTCTCCTAGTTTTACATAAAAAAATTGAAAAAGTGAAAAATCAAAAAATTTAAAAAGTATTTAAAATGGGTTGCTCCTGATTTTAGAAGAATTATGAAATTTATTCCACGCATTTTGAACATTGTTCGAATTTTGTACGAAAATCAGAAGTTTATTTGAAATTTTAATCAAAGGACGACTAACAACGGCCTGGAACGCGCGCTGCTGTGCGCGCTCAGATTGGCGCGGTTGCCGTTGATCCTACGGCCGGGGCTGGTCCTGACCGAGCACCACGTCCGACGCCTGGCGTTCGCCTTAAAGTGATGCCTAAAAGTTTTTGGCGATAAACAAAGGAAATATTTCCCTAGCTGGATCCTACACTTGCCTTGGTATCGTCCGTGGCGCCGTCCCCCACCGCGCCGTAATGCAGCACGCTAAAGTTCGCCGGCGGCGCCGACGCCGCACCCAGCGAACGTTGGTGAGGCGGCACGGCCAGCGCCGGCAGCGGGGGGCTGTGTCGCCGCCGATCGGCCGCCTCACTCCCAGCAAAGCACTGGCCAGAGAAGAGCAGGGAGGAGACGACGAGCGCGATCAGTAGCAAGAGACAGCACGATGGTGCATCTGCAAACCCGGCGCTTGTGCTTCTTGCCCTCCTCATCTCCTATGATCGATCCACGATCCACGATGTGGTAATGGCACGTTTATTGTCACGGGATCATACTGCATGTTTGCCATTTGTACGTGATCACTTGAATGTGTATATATATCGCTTTAATGCTCTATTGGTCGATCGCATTCTCGTGTGTATGCATGATGAATGGGCATTGATTGCAAGGAATGTATAATTGATACAGGGGACGAATTTTTTTTTCATGCCGCTGCGAGCTCTCCATACATATTAATTCCTCGATGAAATTGGTTTTTGCCCCAGAGTTGATGCGTCTTTGTGTTTTTGCCTAAAGTTGGTGTGCCATTGTTTTTTTGTCCCGTGTGGACCATCTAATTCGTAGCGAGCCACAAGTCATTGTTGCGTGGTCTTAGGCGTGTTAAACACATTTTCCTAGGTGTACTTTTATGAATCCTGTTTGTGGAATTTTTTTTTGTATTTAGGTATTTAAAATTATCAAAAACAAAGTATTATCAAATATGTAGTCATTTGATTATGATTTTTTTGCGATTTTTATGGTCGATATTATATACCTTTTGAATTATAAATTGACTTTCTATAAATTCCATAAAAAATTGATTGAACATAGTGCATATTTAATAACAGTGTGATTGATTTATGATATTTTGCAATGTTTATCCATCTTAAACAAAAATATTAATATTCAACATTATATAACACAAACAGCAGTAGCCAGGGAGATGGTGTGGATGGGTCACAAGATACATATGTGGAGCAATTACAGTGGCATCCCAATATATCTCTCTTATGTTGCCATGTGAATTGCGATATGTTAACAGCATGTTGCTGATTATTATTGGCACATTCTCTGCTCGTGACCTTGCTAAGTTGTTCGGGTAAGAAGTACGTGTGAGGTATGATGAAGATCAAATCAGGTTTACCAGAACTGCAAACAACCGAAACCTCTTGTTTATGCTGGGGAGCTGGTTTTGTACACGCTTCAAGGAACCTTTGATACCGACTACTGACTAGGCCAGGTTCCCTTGTAAGTATATGTGCTCGCAGCAATCAAATTAGTATATAATTTTGAACTTTTTAGATCTTAGTCGCCCAAAAGTATGAAAAGCTCTCGGTCGATTTTCTTGCATACCTACGTTGTCATCGCCTTCCTCCTCTCCGGCAACCGTCGTCACCGCTGTCTTCTCCCGCCACCGTGCATGAAGCTCTGGTTAGGATTAGGGTTTGGGTTGGGTAGGGTTCCCGGTGTCAGCGGCATTGAGGGAGGTCGGGTGAGCGGTAGCATGCATGGCAGTGGGTTCGGGCGAGAGCGAGGCGCCGGTGACAGCGCCGAAGTCGGGAGAGGGGTTGATGATGGTTTGGGTGGTGAAGGAGGGTGGGTCAGCATCAAAGAGCAGAGTTTAGGGTGGGCGGGGGAGTTATGGTGGCCAGAGGACGAGGGGCGGGGCGGTGAGGCGGTGGCGGTGGCGGTGGCACTGGCCACATGTGGGTGAGGCGGGGGATCCAGAGGAGATAGAGGGGAAGAATTGGACTGAAAACTAGCTCGGCTCGGGGTCGCTAAAGCTTGCGAGCGGCTCGAAAGCACTCGTGGCTCATTTGTTGTTGGCTACTTAGCTATTGCTTGCAGTGAATTGGGTAACGCCAAACGGAAAATGGATTGGACCGCCCATCATTTATTATACTTAGACTGAAACCGTTGTTGGCTCCGGAGTTGGGTCACTACTAGATATTGCCCTGCCGGCTGGTGCATATGGGTTTGCCGTATTTTTTTATGCTGCTGATTTATGTACGAGCCACGAGCGAACCAGGCTTGGCTCCGAGCTAGAAAATGTGCTCAGCTCGTGCTCGTTTCTAAACGAGCTGGGCCCGAGCCCGGGCTATTTCCGAGCTGAGTCCCAACAGCTCATGAGTCATGACCTAAAGTTCCGGTCATACTAAAGGTGCGTGCCTCTTGTTAAGAATAGTGTTTTTGGATGATCTGTTTCAAATTTCTATGTAAGTTTAGAAGAACATAATCTATTGGGCCGTAACAAAATCAAATTCAAATTTTAGTCTAAACCTAACAAAGTGGTCCAATTTAATGAGTCCTTTATAATTTCAAACAAGAAATACATTTTTACCAAAAACAGATGATAAAACATATGAAATAGACCGAAGCATAATAGGAATGGGCTGCACAAAAAATATAAATTGCAGACGTGTGTAGAATAGCAATGGCGATTTCTCATTATCAAACTTTTTTTTTTGCAAGAGTTTAAATATTTTAAATGTGCCAGCTTTTCATCAAAATATTGTAGTTAAGAACGTCCAATTACACAAGTTCGGCAAGTGTTTAATTATTATTACAATGCCAGCTTTCATTAATTATCGCTATAACTACCTAAAAAAAATTACTAGTAAAAATCAATTGAATAATTTGGCAAGGGTTTACTAATTTTGAATATGCCACCTTAACATATTCCTGCGATAAGAATTCATATGAGCTGATTCAACAAGGGACCACAGCTCTGCATCAAATGCCCAGCTGTCGCATTAGTCACGCGAAAAACATACTTGCACTCTTATCACGTCGACATCATGATCATCATTTCAGTTAATTTGTTGCCAGGTGTAACTCTTAGGAACCACACGTGAATTAATCATACGATGCATTGTGCAAAGGATTTTCTCCAGGACGGCTCCATCTGCAGCAGCGGCGGGTTTTAGAAAGATATTTTTTTCATCCGTCCAGTCACAAAGTGGCCGATTCTGTTGAGAAACCCATCTTGGGCTGCCGCCTGCCTTGGGCCTGGCGTGCGCTTAGAGGTGGAACCAACTTGATGGACCAAATCAAAACCCTAGCACCCAAGTATAAATAGACGAGGTTCCCACCTACTATATATCTATCTGAAAAGAAATAAAGAATACTACTCTCCTACATCTACTGTGTTCATCTGTGTTTGTATTTTATTGTCTACAATCCATGCACTGTTTGGCAACCTCGGACTACACCCGGTAGCATGTTTGTCTAACACGTTATCAACATGAAGCTCTGACGAATGACGCCGAAGATCAGACGCCGACGAACTGCATTGAATCGTCATCCCCTCCGTGGGCCTAGTCGAGACCATTGATCTGTCCTGCGCAACAGTCCTTGCATCCGCCTTCGCCGTCAAAATCGAAGATATAATTGAATCTTTTCATGGGGTCCTTCTTTGCATCTGTTAAAGAAATTGTAGGGATCACATAGATCCAATCGAGTTTATTAGCCGGTTCATTGGATCGGCGACGAACGTGAATCTTTACATGAATCTGCGCCGCCGCCGGCCATGGCGCCAAAGCGGCCGTGCTCCAGAAGTTGGTGCCGCCGTGCCGTAGAAGGTCGTCGCGGCGTCGCCAATCGCGTAGAACCGCACCCTGTTGCGGCCATGCCACCGTGCCCCGCAGTGGGGACCCCGAGAGATCACTGAAAATACAACTGTCTAGGATTTCAGTTGCATTTCAAAATAGTACAAACAGTCAAACTTTATTACATAACTAGAGTTATATTACAACATAGCTTTCAATTTTTAGTACACCTCCAAAATTTACACTTTAAAACCACAAGCATGGCTCGAGTGTTGGATAATCTAAAAATATATGCCGAACATTTCCCACTCATAAGGATCTTAGAGTGTCTAGGGTTGGGCCAGGAGGGTCTCTTAACGCCTTTCTTTTTCTACCCATCGGAGTTATTTCCCAAGGACTTGCCATCGTAAAGGGGAGAAGGAGGAAGAAGCACACTTGAAGAGCGCAGACAACGGGAGTTGTATGTGCGTTCGGGAAGGATGAATCGCTCGAAAAAGAGTCTATTGATTCTCTCCCAATTGGTTGGATCGTAGGGGCGATGATTTACTTCACAAGAGGTCTCGGTTCAAGTCGGGATGGCCCAACAAGCCAGAGAAAAGAATAGAAGAAGCATCGACTCTTTCATGCATACTCCACTTGGCTCGGGGATATAGCTCGATTGGTAGAGCTCCGCTCTTTCAATTGGGTCGTTATGATTCGGGTTGGCTATATAATTGTCCAAAGGTAATGATAGTATCTTGTACCGAACCGTGGCTCACTTTTTCTAAGTAATGGGAAGAGGACTGAAACATGCCACCGAAAGACTCTCTCGAGACAAAAAGATGGGTCATCAAAAGGTAGAGGAGGTAGAATGGGCGGTTGGTCGATCTAGTATGGATCGTACATGGACGATAGTTGAGTCGGCGGCTCTCCTAGGCTTCCCTCATCCGGGATCCACAGGGAAGAGGATCAAGTTGGCCCTTGCGAATAGCTTGATGCACTATCTCCTTCAACCCTTTGAGCGAAATGTGGCAAAAGGAAGGAAAATCCATGGACCGACCCCATTGTCTCCACCCGTAGGAACTACGAGATCACCCAAGGACGCCTTCAAGGCCCGAAGTCCTGGACCGACCATAGACCTGTTCAATAAGTGGAACACATTAGCCGTCCGATCTCCGGTTGGGCGGTAAGGGTCGGAGAAGGGCAATCACTCGTTCTTAAAACCAGCATTCTTAAGTTTAAGATCAAAGAGTTGGGCGGAAAAGGGGAGCTCCCGCTCCTAGTTCTCTGTGAGTGGATTCCCGGAACCACAAGAATCCTTAGAATGGGATTCCAACTCAGCACCTTTTGTTTTGACATTTTGAGAAGAGTTGCTCTTTGGAGAGCACAATCGATGAAAGTTGTAAGTGTGTTCGGGGAGTTATTGTCTATCGTTGGCCTCTATGGTAGAACCCGTCGGGAGGTCTCGAGGCGGTGGTTTACCCTGGGCGGATGTCGGTTCGAGTCCGCTTATCTCCACCCGTGAACTTAGCGGATACTATGATAGCGCCAAATTTTGCCAATTCGGCGGTTCGATCTATGATTTCGCATTCATGGACGTTGATAAGATCCTTCCATTTAGTAGCACCTTAGGATGGCATAGCCTTAACGTTAATGGCGAGGTTCAAAAGAGGAAAGGCTTGCGGTGGATACCTAGGCACCCAGAGACGAGGAAGGGCGTAGTGCGGCGAAATGCTTGGGGAGTTGAAAATAAGCATAGATCCGGAGATTCCCAAATAGGTCAACCTTTTGAGCTGCTGCTGAATCTATGAGCAGGGCAAGAGACAACTGGCGAACTGAAACATCTTAGTAGCGGAGGAAAAGAAAGCAAAAGCGATTCCGTAGTAGCGGCGAGCGAAATGGGAGCAGACCTAAACCATGAAAACGGGGTTGTGGGAGAGCAATACAAGCGTTGTCTTTGCTAGGCAAAGCGGTTGAGTGCCGCACCCTAGATGGCTAAAGTCCGATGGCGAAAGCATCACTAGCTTACGCTCGACCCGAGTAGCATGGGGCACGTGGAATCCGTGTGAATCGGCAAGGACCACCTTGCAAGGCTAAATACTCTGGGTGACCGATGGCGAAGTAGTACCGTGAGGAAAGGTCAAATGAACCCCGATGGGTAGTGAAATAGAGCGTGAAACCGTCTTTGAGCTCCCAAGCGATGGGAGGAAAGTGATCTCGACCGCGTGCTGTTGAAGAATGAGCCGCGACTCATAGGCGATGGCTTGGTTAAGGAACGGAACCCACCGAGCCGCAGCCAAAGCGAGTCTTCATAGGGCGATTATCACCGCTTATGGACCCGAACTCGGGTGATCTATCCATGACCGGGATGAAGCTTGGATGAAACTAAGCAGAGGTCGAACCGATGATGTTGAAGAATCGATGGATGAGTTGTGGTTAGGGGTGAAATGCCACTCGAACCCGAGCTAGCTGGTTCTCCCGAAATGCGTTGAGGCGCAGCAGATTGATTGGACATCTAGGGGTAAAAACTTTGTTTGGTCTTGAATGAAGCGTACTAAATCGAGGCAAATTCTGAATACTAGATATGACCCAAAAATAACGAGGGTCAAGGTCGGCCCGATGAGACGATGGGGATAAGCTTCATCGTCGAGAGGAAATGACCGGATCACCGGCTAAGGCCCCTAAATGACCGCTCGATGATAAAGAAGGTGGGGTGCAAAGACAACCAGAGGTTTGCCTAGAAGCGACCACCCTTTAAAGAGTGCGTAATAGCTCATCGATCGGCGCCTTTGCGCTGAAGATGAACGGGCTAAGCGATCTGCCAAGCGTGGGATGTCAAAATGCATCGGTAGGGGGCGCTCATTAGAGGGAAGCAAGCGCGAAAGCGAGGGTCGACAAGCGAAGCGAGAATGTCGGCTTGAGTAACGAAAACATTGGTGATAATCCAATCCCACGAAAACCAAGGTTTCCTCCGCAAGGTTCGTCCCACGGAGGGTGAGTCGGGGCCTAAGATCGGTAGAAAGGCGTGGTCGATGGACAACAGGTCAATATTCTGTACTACCCCTTGTTGATGCGGAGGGACGAAGGAGGCTAGGTTAGCCAAAACTGGTTATAGGTTTAAGGACACAAGGTGACCACCTTTTTAGGGTAAGAAGGGTAGAGAAAATGCCTCGAGCCGAGGTCCGAGTACCAAGCTGCAGCAGCTGAAGTATGAGCCCGTGGACTAGCTATTGCCTCTCCACGAGGCTCATACCAGCGCTTCTGCGCTGAAGTATGTAACCCATGCCATACTCCCGTGAAAAGCTCGAGCGACCTTCAACAAAAGGGTACTGTGCACCAAACCGACACAGTGGGTAGGTAGAGAATACCTAGGCGCGAGACAACTCTCTCTAAGGAACTCGGCAAAATAGCCCGTAACCCGGAGAAGGGTGCCCTCGCAAAAGGGGTCGCAGTGACCAGGCAGGCATTGTTTACCAAAAACACAGTCTCCGCAAAGTCGTAAGACCATGTATGGGGTTGGCCTTTGCCAGTCTTTGGAAGGTCAAGGAAGTTGGTGAACGATGACAGAAAGCCGTGACCAAGGCCGTTGAGCGGCGGCCGTAATTATAACGGTCCTAAGGTAGCGAAATTCCTTGTCGGGTAAGTTCCGACCTCACGAAAGGCGTAACGATCTGGGCAATCGTCTCGGAGAGAGGCTCGGTGAAATAGACATGTCTGTGAAGATGCGGACTACACGCACTGGACAGAAAGACCCTATGAAGCTTTATTTGTTCCCTAGGATTGGTTTTGGGCCTTTCTGCGCAGCTTAGGTGGAAGGCGAAGAAGGCCCCCTCCGGGGGCCTAGCCATTAGTGAGATACCACTCTGGAAGAGCTCGGATTCTAACCTTGTGTCGACCTGCGAGCCAAGGGCAGTCTCGTAGACAGTTTCTATAGGCGTAGGCCTCTGAAAAAACGGAGGCGCAAAAAGGTTTCCTCGGGCTAGACGGACATTGGTCCTCGAGTGCAAAGGCGAAGGGAGCTTGATCGCAAGACTCACCCGTCGGCGAGACGAAATCGGCCTTAGTGATCCGACGGTGCCGAGTGGAAGGGCCGTCGCTCAACGGATAAAAGTTACTCTAGGGATAACAGTGATCTTCCCAAGAGTCCACATCGACGGAAGGTTTGGCACCTCGATGTCGGCTCTTCGCCACCGGAGTCAGTAGGTGGTTCCAAGGTTGGGCTGTTCGCCCATTAATGCGATACGTGAGTTTGGGTTCGAACGTCATGAGACAGTTCGGTCCATATCCGGTGTGGGCGTTAGAGCATTGAGAGGACCTTTCCTTGTGCGAGAGGACGGGAAGGACGCACCTCTGTGTACCGATTATCGTGCCTATAGTAAACGCTGGTAGCCAAATGCGGAGAGGATAATCTGCTGAAAGCATATAAGTAGTAAGCCCACCCCAAGATGAGTGCTCTCTCCTCCGACTTCCCTAGAGCCTCGGGTAGCACAGTACCGGCAATGACGGGTTCTCCACCCATACGAGGATGGAGCGGCGAAGTATGGAAATAGGATAGGGTAGCGGCGAGGCGAGCCGTTTAAATAGGTGTCAAGTGGAAGTGCAAAGTGATGTATGCAAATGAGGCATCCTAACGAGCGAGCGATTTGAACCTTGTTCCTACGACTGATCAAGCCGATCGGGCACTTGCCATCTATCTTCATTGTTCAACTCTTTGATGAAAAGATGAAAAAACCAAAAAAAGCTCGCCCTTCCATCTCTTGGATAGATAGAGAGGAGGCGGAGGCCTTTGGTATCCCTTCCACCAAAGAATTGGGGCTTCACAATTACTAGCCAATATTTATCTCATGCCTTTCCTCGTTCATGGTTCGATATTACGGTGTCCTAGGCGTAGAGGAACCACACCAATCCATCCCAAATTTGGTGGTTAAACTCTCTGCGGCGGCGATCTTGTAGGGAGGTCCTGCGGCAAAATAGCTCGATGCCGTAATGATAAAAAGCTTAACACCTCTTATTTGACTTTTTCACTATTTTGAAATACTGAAAAAGATCCAAATCAAAATGCAAAGGATGTCTTATTCAAAACCTCAATCATCGCATCCCTCTCTCCACTTCACACCTCGGGCGACCGTTCTTATAAAGAAAAGGCGCTTCCCCATCTTCTTAACCGAAATGAAATGGCCGAGGAGAGGAAGGTTCCTTTGCGGGTACCCCGGAAGAGATCCAGTGGAGGCGGGTGGGCACAGTAGCTTAGAGGATTAGAGCACGTGGCTCTGAACCACGGTGTCGGGGTTCAAATCCTCCTTGCCCACACCTTCCAAATGGTGGTAGGTTCTTTCAAGGGTGGTTTAATTCGATGCAAAGCGAAGAACCTTACCAAGGCTTGACATGCCGCGAATCCTCTAGAAAGAGAGGGTGCCCTCGAAGCAGCGGACACGGTGGTGCATGGTCGTCGTCGGCTTGTGCCGTAAGGTGTTGGGTTAAGTCTCGAACGAGCGCAACCCTCATGTTTAGTTGCTACTATGAGTTTGGAACCTGAGCAGACACGGTGTTAAGCGGGAGGAAGGAGAGGATGAGGCCAAGTCAACATGCCCCTTATGCCCCGGGCGACACACGTGCTACAATGGGCGGGACAAAGGGTCGCGATCTCGCGAGGTGAGCTAACCCCAAAACCCGTCCTCGATTCGGATTGCGGTTGCAACTCGCCTGCATGAAGCGAGAATCGCTAGTAATCGCCGGTCGACCATACGGCGGTGAATCCGTTCGGGCCTTGTACACACCGCCGTCACACTATAGGAGCTAGCCATGTACTCTGCTCCCATTTCGAGTCAAGAGATAGATAAATAGCCACATCCCATTGCACTTGATCGGGGCGCTCGTAGTGACTTAGGGGTCAAGACCAATAAGTGGCTTATTTATACCAAGCATTCCTCTTATGGCTAGATCCAATCTCTGGTCCTGCGGAAAGGAAAAAGAATTTCACGTTCTTCCTTTCGGGAAGGGAGGATTAGGGAAGTTGCTTTCTCGGACCGCGGGAAAAGCATGAAAAAAGCTCGAATGGTACGATCCTCCGTCACCCCGAATGAAAGGGTGATCTCGTAGTTCTTGGTGCGTGAAGATCGTTGTTAGGTGCTCCATTTTCCCATTGAGGACGAACCTCAACTTGTGCTCTCGAGATAGCTCTTCATACACCGATAAGGGATGTAGGATTCTCGAGAAGAGAGGAGCCGTGGTGGCGCCCCAGACCGCCGGATCCCACGGGTGAATAGAAAGTTAGATCTACATGGGATCTCACCAAATCGCCTGATCTATCCTCCCGAGGAGGAGTTTGTTTGGTTTCAAACTCCGATTCAAGCAGAGGAGTCGCCATGCTCTTGTGCCTTGGATGATCCACATCTTGGTCAGCGTTGATGAGCACATTGAACTATCCATGTGGTGAGAGCCCTCATAGCCCGAGCACAATGGCGCAATTATCGTGGATCGCTCTACCATCGAGCTAATAGCCCGTCGCACGGCCTCCCTTTGGGAGGCTCCTTTCAAAAGCGAGAAAAACTCCATCCCTTTCCTTTTGACATCCCCATGCCGCCACACCACATGGGGGGGACATGGGGACGTCAAAAAGGGGATCCTATCACTATCAACTAATTTGTTTCGACCTAGGATAATAAGTTCATGAGCTTGGTCTTTGTCGCAACCCCAGCTTCACCGGGATCCACTCACAATCCATTGCTAGTCCCAGAGATCAATGCTAGCAACTTGTGAGCGACAATTTGTTGAACATCATCACACAGTCATAATAACTAAGAGAAATTACATATTATGCAAAAGTAATTGTTACACAACTACTTATTACACTTGTTTGATTAAGGATGACATAATAATGTCCATAATATACCAGTCACGGAAATTCAAATATGCATCGGAAAAGTATGATGATGCTCAATCCGACCCTTGGCGCCAGCTAATCCTCATCAAAGTCGAACAAGATCCTCCCGATCCAGTAGATACACCGGACCTAATCCTTCTCCACGAATACAAATTTATCCGTGGTTTTTGTATAGTGAGTACACGGCTACCCAGCAAGAGTCCTTATAAATGATGCAAGGATATAAACAAGAATAGGGTGGCTATTTTGCATAAACACCTACACTAGTCAATATTAATTAAAGTGTTGTAAAACAATTTGTAGAGCAATTAGTATTGATCTGAGACTCCCAAAGATAACACGCAGAGCTCGGCTTCAAAGCCCTCTCAAGAACAAGACTTGCCTCGATCAACTCAAACTACACCAACCCATCAGGTTAATTATTAACACATGAGACTACCATGTACGACCTTCCTCCCTCCCATAACAGTGGGAGCAGCTATCATGATAGTTTTAACTCTGCAGTGTAGCACACTTTACCCATAAGCCGAGTGGTACTTTTGCATCTTAGCTCTTCCTTAGGAGCCAGGACCAAGTAACAATACAAAGGCGATTCATTAGTTCCTCTGTTAACACCGATACCCCTCTAAGGTTTAGCACTGGGCCCCTCTTGAGCCAGCAATTTGCGGCCCGATCTTTTCAAAGTAAAGTGTGTTAACAGTCTTCCTAACTACTAAGCTAGGACTAGCACATGCAGGCCTTACATGCTTAAGCTAGCACTTATGGTTGCGCTTGTATGGTTTGGCCGGATAAGCACACGCCCAAAGTCCTTAGACCAAGGTGACTACCTCCAACAATCCACGATCCACAAAACCACCCGACTATGCCACCTTTAGTCAACACACGCCACGTAGGTTTTAGTTGACTAGGTTAAAGTAACTCAGCATCTCCAGTCATACCAAGTCACAAGATTAATAAGTGATGAACCTAAATCAACTACCAACCCACGAGCACTAGCATCTATGCACAAGGATAGGCTAGGAATAACAAATAAAGGCAAGACAATAAAGGGCTAATTCACGGGGTCAATGACGCAGTGTGAATATTAGGTTTCTACCCTTCCCATCATTTTATGCATGAGAACATTAAAAACAATAAAGGGTGAGTTTTGCAAACTAGGGACAACAAGATGCAACTATCTTGCCTTGGTAGTACTCGGCGTCTTGCGGATCTCCTCCTTGAAACTCCGGGAACAGCGCCAAGCACCGGGAACACGGACGGTCTACACGAATTATGCAAATACATAAGAACAGCAACATTCACCACAGAACATATATCCTAATTAAATATATAAAATTCTAGGGAATTTTTGGAAAATAATGGCTCTGGAATCATCCAATTTGGAGTTCGGATGCTCCCTAAACAAATCTTAGAAGTTTAACAAAAATCAGAAAAGGCTGAAAAGATTAAACCGAGAAAAACCGGCGAACCGATCGAACCGATCCAAACTGGCCGGCTTGGCGCGATGGGCTGAACAATGGCGGACACCTGGGCGGCCTTGATTGGTGGCGGCGGCGGCGGCGCGTCTGAGAAGCAGCGTGGCGGCGACACTTAGCCTTGCGGGTTGGGCGGCAATGGGACCAATAGCGGCGGCGACGTGGCGAAGCGGGACGACGCAGCGAAGCGCCTGCCTGGCGGCGGCGGAGGAGGGACACGCGGCGAGGCTGCGGTGCGGCGCGGCGGATCTGGGGCGGCGAAACGACGCCGCCGAGGTGCCGGCAGCGAGGGCGGCGGCGCGCTGGCTGCAACTCCGGCGAGCTCTCCGGGCTCAAATCTCAACCGATTCGGCGAAATTGGTACCCATCTGGACCGTTCGGCGAGATCTACGCAATGGTGTGATCTACAAGCTGGTTTGCATAAAGCACAGGAGATATTCCCAAAACTCACCTCGGGCTAGGGTTTTATGGCGGCTAGGGTTGCTCTGGGTGGATCTCGAGTTGTGGTTACGAGGGAGGTCTTAGGGTCCTTATATCTTTGCTCTGGTCGACCAAGGAAGGCCTCCAAAAGGTAGAACTTGAATTGGGCTCCAATTCTACTCCTAATAGGTTTAGAACTCTCCTATTTTTGGTATTTTTGCAAATAAACGAATTTGGACTTGGGCTTCGGATCTAGGCAGGTTTAGGCCTCAAATATGTCTCCACCAAGTTTGGGCTTGGAGTGCAGTGCGTTTGCTCGTCAATTCATTGGGTTGACGAACTCCCGTGAGCCGTCGCCTTCTTGAAACACAGAGCTAGCCTTGGGCTTTGGTCATGAAAATTGGAGGGTGGCTAATTCATGGCATTTAGGATTTTTGGGAGTTTTTCAGAATTTTTCAAAAGGTCTTCGGGGTTTTGGCTTAAACCTTAGTTTAAATTAATTAAAACAGGGTTTTGTATATAACAATTCCCTTTTAAATTTACTTTTGGGTTTTCGAAAATACAAGTGACATACGACAAAATAGAGGATGTCACAAACCTCCCCCCCTTACGGAGAATCTCGACCCCGAGATTCAGAGAAATCCGGCTCGAACAACTCTGAAAACTCAGCCTGCAAATCTTCCTGTTTTTTCCCAAGTCGCCTCTGCCTCTGAATGGTTGGACCACTGGACTTTGCAAAACTTGATAGACCGACTCGAGGTGCACCTTTCTGATACATCCAAAATCTTAAGCGGCCTCTCTTTATAGGATGATCCTCTTGCAAATCCATGGCTTCGATGGCATCTGCTCCTCTAGCACTCTCGAGACACTTAGGAGCTAAGATACTTGGAACACATTATGCACTCAATACAAATGCTCTGGCAACTCCAACTGATAAGCAACTTCTCCTCTCCTTCCGTTATTGGAATCGGACCAATATATCTCGGAGACAACTTCCCGAAACATGGAATCGACGAAGGCCTTTCATGGCGAAACCTTTAAATAAACATGATCTCCAACCTCAAGCGCAATTCTCTTCTTTGCTTATCGGCATAACTCTTATGCCTCGATCGAGCGGTCTTCATCCTTTGTTGGATCATCTTGACTTGATCCTCGGCCTCCTTCAAAGCATCAAGGCGAATCACTTTCGCTCTCCGCCTCATTCCTATACAATGGCGTCGACACTTCCTTCCATATGGAGCTTCAAAAGGCGCCATCTGAATCTTGGGTGACAACTATTATTATAGGAGAACTCGCATATGACAATGCATTATCCCAACTCTTGAATCGTGAGCCACTTGCTCTCAATATATCCTCAAAATTTGATTCGTCCTTTCGATGCCTGCGTCGATCCGAGGATGATAGGCACTACTGAAAGCTAGATGCATGCCCAATAGAGAATAAATCTTCTCCCAAAACTTTGACGTGAACTAGCTTCCTCGATCCGACACGATCCTCTTAGAAACACCATGCAGACACACAATCTTTGACATATAGATCTCTGCCAACTTAGCACTATCATACCTTGTCTTCACAGGAATGAAATGAGCCACTTTGGTCAATCGGTCAACGATCACCCATATCGAATCAAAACCTCTTTGGGTTTTTGGCAGACCCACAATGAAATCCATACCGACTTCTTCCCACTTCCATTCAGGCACTCTCAAAGGCTGAAGCAAACCTGCCGGTCTCTGATGCTCAGCTTTGACTCTCTGGCAAATATCGCACAGAGCAACAAACTCTGCCACATCCTTTTTCATTCCTGACCACCAGTATCTCTCTTTTAGATCCAGATACATCTTGGTACTCCCGGGGTGAATAGAATAAGCTGAATCATGAGCTTCTTTCAAAATCAACTCTCGAAGATCCTTTTGACCGGGCACAACAATCCTTTTATCGAACCAAACAATACCTTCCTTATTCATCTCAAATCCTGGTGCCTTCTCTAGGATTATCCCAACTATAATGTCGAGAATCCCATCATTAACATCTTGAGCCTTCTTGATCTGATCTTGGAGATATGGCTGCACTTCCATCATATACAGGTGACTATGCACATAACCGTGCAGAATAATCATCAGATTCAACTTCTCCGCTTCTTCTTGAATATGCTTGCTTATTGGCTTCCGATTTAGAGCATTGGCAACCACATTAGCTTTACCTTCGTGGCAATGGATACCCACATCATAATCCGCTAACTGCTCCAACCATCTCTTCTGCCTCATATTCAGATCTGGCTGGGTGAATATATACTTCAGGCTCTTATGATCCGTATATATCTCGGTACGTTTACCAATTAGGTAATGCCTCCATATCTTTAAAGCATGCATCACTGCAGCTAACTCATATTCATGAGTAGCATAATTCAACTCATGGGGCCGTAGTTGTCGCGAAGCATATGCAACAACCCTCCCTTCTTGCATAAGCACACATCCGATTCCTAACTTCGAAGCATCACAATACACCTCAAAGTCTTTATGAATATCCGGAAAACCAATACCGGTGGCGAGGTTAGCTTCTTTTTCAACAACTCGAAGCTACCTTGGCATCGAAATATCCACTTGAACTTAACATCCTTCTTTAACAAGCTGGGTGGCGGTCGAGAAATCTTAGAAAATCCTTCGATGAAACGACAATAATAACCATCTATTCCAAGAAAACCTCTGACCTTGGTAACCGACTTTGGCACCTTCCATTCCAAAATCTCACTGACCTTAGATGGATCCACGGACACTCCATCCTCCGAGATAACATGATCGAGAAATGCTACCTCCTTAACCCAGAAGTCACACTTTGAATATTTGGCATACAACTGATGCTCTCTCAACTTCTCCAACACCAGTCTTAAATGCTCGGCATGCTCTTCCTCATTCTTAGAATAAATGAGAATATCATCAATGAACACCACGACGAATTTGTCCAAATACTTCATTAGGACCTTATTCATAAGCATCGTAAAATGTGCCGAAACATTAGTGAGTCCTAACAACACCATAGTATATTCATATAATCCATATCGGGTAGTGAACGCTGTCTTTGAAATATCCTCTGATCTCAACTTGATCTGATGATAACCGGACCTTAAATCAATTTTGGAAAACACCTTGGCTCCCTTCAGCTGATCGAACAAATCATCCACACGAGGCAACGGATACTTATTCTTGATGGTCACTTCATTAAGCTTCCGATAATCCACACACATTCTTAGAGTCTTCTCACGCTTCTTCTCCACGAACAACACAGGCGATCCCCATGGAGAAACACTTGGTCTGATAAAGCCCTTGGCTTTCAAATCCTCAATCTGCGTCTTCATCTCCACAAGCTCCTTAGGATTCATACGGTACGGACGCTGAGAAATAGGCTCCGTACACGGATACAAATCAATGCTGAACTCAACTTCCCGATCTGGCGGAATTCCCGGCAAATCCTCAGGAAAAACATCCATGAATTCATTCACTATCGGAGTCTCCTCCAATGGCAGACGCTCTTCTCCAACTCCACGCATCATCTTCAGGTGATGCAACTTGACAACTGAGCTTTCTCTAAGCAAATTCACATACTTGATGATCTCTCCACTTAAAGTAGTAAGGGTTACCGATCTATCAGCACAATCAATCTTACCCTTATACGTACTCAACCAATCCATTCCCAAAATCACTTGAATACCTTTGGAATCGATCATGATAAGATTAGTGGGAAACTTATAACCTCCAATGTCCAGATCCACATTCGGACATCCCACATTCGCATTCATAACCCCACCAGGCGATTGAACGAGCAGAGACTGCCTAAGGGGTACTACCCTCCAACTATTATCAACAACTACCTCTCTTGCAATAAAAGAATGCGAAGCTCTGAATCAAATAAAAGCGAAGCGAGGATTGAGTTTGCCAAGAACGTCATCGAGAACGGCGTCTTGCGCATTCTGCACTTCTTCAGCTGTGACGTGGTTCACACGTCCACTTCCTTGGGGTGTCTTGAAAGCACTCCCACGATTCTGACCTTGAATTGGCTGACGAGCGGGCGTCCCTCCTTGGTTCTGCTGAGATTGGCCTCCCTTGTTCAACGGACAATCATACGACAGATGACCCTACTGATGACACTTGAAACAGGTCACACCAGAAATTGGAGTCTTGGCTTGATTCTGCACTTGGCCTCCACCTTGCTGCAATTGGCAAACGTGCTGAAAATTACCCCCTTGCTGAGGAGTAAATGACTGCTTGAAACTTGAGCTTTGAAACTGCCTCGGCTGATTCTGATTCTGCCTGAAACTTGGAGCTTGATGAGTCCGGGGCCTTGAATTGCTGCTGGACTGTTGAGAAGTGAACTTCCTCTTCTTCTCATCAGTATGCTTGCGCTGGGCTCCCTCCAGAATACGGGCCCTTTCGGTCACATCATCAAATGTCTCACATCGA
Organism: Raddia guianensis; assembly: GCA_036346415.1. Classification (NCBI taxonomy): domain Eukaryota; kingdom Viridiplantae; phylum Streptophyta; class Magnoliopsida; order Poales; family Poaceae; genus Raddia; species Raddia guianensis. The sequence continues at coordinate 41,492,872 of CM070539.1, forward strand.
AGCGGCTTCAACTGAACACCATACCAAGTGTCGAGCCCTTCAGTGAACCTCCAGACCTTAGCCTTTTCAGTAGCCACAAGATCTGGTGCATATCGAGACAACTCGATAAACTTGCTGATATACTGATCAATGGATCTGTTATTCTAGCGCAGTCCCTCAAACTCGCGCTTCTTCTCCTCTCGGATGCTCATCGGAACATGATGGTTCTTAAAGACCTCAACAAAGTCATCACATCCCATGTTCACATTGTTTGGGTTGGTGGCGCAATAATTCTCCCATCAATGGGCAACATTTCCCTTCAACATATGAGCAACGTACTGCACGCTCTCATAATCATCACAGTTGGCTAGGTAGAGCTTATTCTCTATATTCTTGATCCAATCTTCAGCTTCTACTGGGTCTCTACGGCCAGAAAACTTCGGTGGCCGAGTCCCCATGAACTCTCTGAACTTTGACTGCAGCAATCGCTGGCATTGGCATCTCTTCTTGGCGGTTGATTCAGACGATCCACAATCGGATGCAAAGCTTGCGAATCATTTGCATCATCTTGGAGAGCCTATTTGGCGGCGGAGGTGGCGGTGGTGGCGGCCTTCTTCTTGAGGTCTGCGGCGGATCTTGAGCAATGACATTGTGAGTCCCGCTTGATTACCAATTTGCTTGGTTGACTTGCCCTTGGTCATTGGCTTGACCACCTGGTCATTCTTGCATTTTCGGATTTGCTGCGATCCAACTCCTCTTGCGATTGATGGGGATAGGTGAACTCCGTCCATGACCCCTACCCCTTCCACGGCCTCTTCCTCTGCCACGGGCTTCACTTCCACGACCTCTACCTCTGGCCATCTGCTAGGACAGAAAGAATAGGAAAGAAGACTAAACGGTAAGTGACACCCTTAGAATATAATAGTTTTATAAACGCTTTTATCACTCCAATCAAAGATCCAAATAAGAAGCAACACTCCACATGCTAAAGAAAGCATGCTCCAAATAAATCCAACTCAAGCATTGGTTACAATCGCAAACAACAAATTAGTTGCATTATACTATTGCCTTATTATAGCTAGCTTAGTCTTCTTATTTATGAAGTACTTAGTTGCACTTATTCAATTGATTGATGGAAAAATTTTGAAACAAAAGAAAACTCTTCCATCCGCATTGTCTTCTTCTCATTGTCTTCTTCTAAATGCGATGTCAATGTCGATACAAGTATTAAACAAGGCACAACACTAGATATTAAACTCACATTAAATTTTACTTATACTTTTAATATCCAACATAACGAATAGCCATATCACACAAGTGAAAACCAAAATTGATATGGTCTACTCCACACACAACTTTAAAAACATACGGGCACTAAGTCTTTATGACATAACTAGACACACTCTCTAATCTTGGCGACGGAAGATTGAAACGATCCTTGAACCCGACGAAGAAGCGTCCTCCACTTCAAACGGCTCCTCCTCTTCATCGTCTTCGTCGTCATCCTTCGTCTCCACGGAATCTTCAATCTTAACGAAGTCGATCTCTTCCTTGCCTTCCTTGATCTCCTCGCAGAGCGAAGCATGCTCCCACTCCAACTTTGCCTTCTTGGCCTTGTGACGAGCTTGCTCTCTTATCAACTCGTCGCCATCTTCTTCAATCTCCCTCTTCATAGCGTCGAGGCGATCTACTTCCTTGTTGAATCTTTCGTTCATCGGCGCCTCCCTCTTGTTCGATTCTTCTTCTTCCTTTTATAGAGGAGCTTGACTCGTGCGCCTCTTGAATTTCAACAATCGACCATTGCGATCAGCATCCTTCAGTGGCGATCTCCATCTCGAGCTCGTCAATCTTCTCCTTAGCTTTTCCTAGCTGATCTTCAACTCTGACCTTGTCTTGAAGAATTGCCCATCGAAGCAGACGGCATCATCCAGCCTCTCAATGCCTTCAAATAGGAGGCGTGGTGTAGAGGGTCGAGTTGGTCTCGTTCTCCAAGTCTCTTGTGAGCAAGTGGCCCGTTGAGGTTGCATTGGTTCTGCTGACACCGAGGTAGGTAGCGAATGGACTCCTCTTGTTTCATATTGATGCACATCGCGAAGTGCATTATTCCTTCTTTGCCACCAACTGAATGGCGCGTCCTCCATACTCGGTGGTCTCCTCGAATATGGATTCCTTGGTACTCCTTCTTGATCCACGTGTCGGACTACTAGCTCACAGTGCTTGGTTCATCCATTGAGAATACTGAGTAAAGGTATACTCAGGGCCTCCTCGGGTAGCCCATGTCCCTAAGCAAACCCCACAAGATCGTAGGGAAGCCAGGCGCTCTGCTTGAGGGTGAGATCTGACATCTAGAATTTAAGAAGGCTAAGTGGATCAGGCCACAGATTTATCAAAGAGTTAAGAACAATAAAGAATTTGATATTAAAATATAGCATGGCTAAGATTTTCAAAATCCTCCAAAAGACTAGCTCGCTTCCTAGGTCGGTCAGCATCGATACCAACTTTTGTCGCAACCCGGCTTCACGGGATCCACTCACAATCCATTGCTAGTCCCGAGATCAATGCTAGCAACTTGTGAGCGACAATTTGTTGAACATCATCACACATCATAATAACTAAGAGAAATTACATATTATGCAAAAGTAATTGTTACACAACTACTTATTACACTTGTTTGATTAAGGATGACATAATAATGTCCATAATATACCAGTCAGCGGAAATTCAAATATGCATCGGAAAAGTATGATGATGCTCCAATCCGACCCTTGGCGCCACTAATCCTCATCAAAGTCGAGAACAAGATCCTCCCGATCCTGTAGATACACGGACCTAATCCTTCTCCGAATACAAATTTATCCGTGGTTTTGTATAGTCGATTACACGGCTACCCAAAGAAGAGTCCTTATAAATGATGCAAGGATATAAACAAGAATAGGGTGGCTATTTTGCATAAACACCTACACTAGTCAATATTAATTAAAGTGTTGTAAAACAATTTGTAGAGCAATTAGTATTGATCTGAGACTCCCAAAGATAACACGCAGAGCTCGGCTTCAAAGCCCTACGAAGAACAAGACTTGCCTCGATCAACTCAAACTACACCAACCCATCGGGTTAATTATTAACACATGAGACTACCATGTCGACCTTCCTCCCTCCCATAACAGTGGGAACAGCTATCATGATAGTTTTAACTCTGCAGAGTGTAGCACACTTTACCCATAAGTCGAGTGGTACTTTTGCATCTTAGCTCTTCCTTAGGAGCCCAGACCAAGTAACAATACAAGGCGATTCATTAGTTCCCTCTGTTAACACGATACCCCTCTAAGGTTTAGCACTCGGGCCCCCTCTTGAGCCAACGGACCGCAGCCCAATCTTTTCAAAGTAAAGTGTGTTAACAGTCTTCCCTAACTACTAAGCCAGGACTAGCACATGCAGGCCTTACATGCTTAAGCTAGCACTTATGGTTGCGCTTGTATGGTTTGGCCGGATAAGCACACGCCCAAAGTCCTTAGACCAAGGTGACTACCTCCAACAATCCACAGTCCACAAAACCACCCGACTATGCCACCTTTAGTCAACACACGCCACGTAGGTTTTAGTTGGTTAGGTTAAAGTAACTCAGCATCTCCAGTCATACCAAGTCACAAGATTAATAAGTGATGAACCTAAATCAACTACCAACCCACGAGCACTAGCATCTATGCACAAGGATAGGCTAGGAATAACAAATAAGGCAGCAATAAAGGGCTAATTCACAGGGTCAATGACGCAGTGTGAATATTAGGTTTCTACCCTTCCCATCATTTTATGCATGAGAACATTAAAAACAATAAAGGGTGAGTTTTGCAAACTAGGGACAACAAGATGCAACTATCTTGCCTTGGTAGTACTCGGCGTCTTGCGGATCTCCTCCTTGAAACTCAGGAACAGGCGCCAAGCAAGAACACAGACGGTCTACACGAATTATGCAAATACATAAGAACAGCAACATTCACCACAAAACATATATCCTAATTAAATATATAAAATTCTAGGAATTTTTGGAAAATAATAGCTCTGGAATCATCCAATTTGGAGTTGGATGCTCCTAAACAAATCTTAGAAGTTTAACAAAAATCGAAAAAAGTGAAAAGATTAAACCGAGAAAAGCCGTGAACCGATCCAAACTGGCGGCTTGGCGCGTGGGCTGAACAGCGGCGGGACACTTGGCGACCCTTGTTTGCCTTGGTTGGCCGGCCAGCGTGCGTCTTGAGAGGCAATGCAATGGCGACACTTAGGCGCGGGGGTTGGGCGACAGCGGGACCAGTGGCGACGCGTGGTGAAGCGGATAGCCAGCCTGGCCTGTAGCCTGGCGGCGGAGGGGGACCTGCGGCGGGCTGCGGTGCGGCCGCGGCGGATCTGCGGGCGGGCGGGCGCGACGCCGAGGCCCGCGCGCGAGGGCGACGGCGGCGCGGGCTGCAACTCCGGCGAGCTCTCCCGGGCTCAAATCTCAACCGATTTCGACGAAATTGGTACCCATCTGGACCGTTTCGACGAGATCTACGCAATGGTGTGATCTACAAGTTGGTTTGCGCAAAGCACAGGGAGATATTCCCCAAAACTCACCTCGGGCTAGGGTTTTGCGACGGCTAGGGTTGCTCTGGGTGGATCTCGAGTTGTGGTTACGAGGGAGGTCTTAGGGTCCTTATATCTGCTCACGGTCGACCAAGGCAGGCCTCCAAAAGGTAGAACTTGAATTGGGCTCCAATTCTACTCCTAATAGGTTTAGAACTCTCCTATTTTTGGTATTTTTGCAAATAAACGAATTTGGACTTGGGCTTCGGATCTAGGCAGGTTTAGGCCTCAAATATGTCTCCACCAAGTTTGGGCTTGGAGTGCAGCACGTTGCTCGTCAATTCATTGGGTGACGAACTCCGTGAGCCGTCGCCTTCTTGAAACACAAAGCTAGCCTTGGGCTTTGGTCATGAAAATTGGAGGTGGCTAATTCATGGCATTTAGGATTTTTGGGAGTTTTTCCAGAATTTTTCAAAAAGGTCTTCCAGGGTTTTGGCTTAAACCTTAGTTTAAATTAATTAAAACAGGGTTTTGTATATAACAATTCCCTTTTAAATTTACTTTTGGGTTTTCGAAAATACAAGTGACATACGACAAAATAGAGGATGTCACAGTCTTACTTCACCCTAAACGAAAGAAGGCTTCCATATCGAAGTTTAGCTCGAGGCGTAGTTGCCTTCTTTTTGGGCGTGAAGCGATGTCAAACCAAAATACCCAATAAGCATAAGCATTAGCTCTCCACGAAAAGGAGGTGATCCACCGCACCTTCGATCTGGCTACCTTGTTACAACTTCACTCCATCATAAGCCTAGCCTTAGGCACCCCCTCCTTACGGTTAAGGGTAATGACTTCAAACATGGCCAGCTCCTATAGTGTGAGGCGGTGTGTACAAGGCCGAGCGGATTCACCGCCGTATGGTGACCGCGATTACTAGCGATTCTGCTTCATGCGAGCGAGTTGCAACTTGCAATCCGAGGCGAGGGCGGGTTTTGGGGTTAGCTCACCCTCGCGAGATCGCGACCCTTTGTCCCGCCCATTGTAGCACATGTCGCCTGGGCATAAGGGGCATGATGACTTGACCTCATCCTCTCCTTCCTCCGGCTTAACACCGGTGATGCATTCAGGTTCCAAACTCATAGTGGCAACTAAACACGAGGTTGCGCTCGTTGCGAGACTTAACCCAACACCTTACGGCACGAGTGGCGACGACCATGCACCACATGTCCACGTTCGAGGCACCCTCTCTTTCAAGAGGATTCGCGGCATGCCAAGCCACGTAAGGTTCTTCGCTTTGCATCGAATTAAACCACATGCTCCACCGCTTGTGCGGGCCCGTCAATTCCTTTGAGTTTCATTCTTGCGAGCGTACTCCCAGGCGGGATACTTAGCGCGTTAGCTACTGACCTTTGCACGGGTCGAGTCGCACAACACCTAGTATCCATCGTTTACGGCTAGGACTCTGGGGTCTCTAATCCCATTGCTCCCCTAGCTTTCGTCTCTCGATGTCGATGTCGGCCAGAGTGATTTAAATCGTTGGTGTTCTTTCCGATCTCAATGCATTTCACCGCTCCACCGAAATTCCCTCTGCCCTACCGTACTCGGCTTGGTAGTTTCCACGCTTTGTCGAGGTTGAGCCACAGGTTTTGACGGCGGACTTGAAAAGCCACCTCTGACGCTTTCGCCCAATCATTTCGGATAACGCTTGCATCCTCTGTCTTACTGCATGTCTTTGCACGAGTTAGCCGATGCTTATTCCTCGATACCGTCATTGTTTCTTCTCCGAGAAAAGAAGTTGGCGACCGTAGGCCTCCCACCTCCACGCGGCATTGCTCCATCGGGCTTTCGCCCATTGCGGAAAATTCCCCACTGCTGCCTCCGTAGGAGTCTGGGCCGTGTCTCGATCCAGTGTGGTGATCATCCTCTCGGACCAGCTCTCGATCATCGCTTTGGTAAGCTATTGCCTCACCAACTAGCTAATCGACGCGAGCCCCTCCTTGGTATTTCTCCTTTGCTCCTCGGCCTACGAGGTATTAGCAACCGCTTCAGTTGTTGTTCCCCTCCCAAGGCGGGTTCTTCTGCGTTACTCACTGTTAGCCATCGGAAACACCACTTCCGTTCGACTTTCATGTGTTAAGCATGCATGCCAGCGTTCATCCTAAGCGAGGATCGAACTCTCCATGAGATTCATAGTTGCATTACTTATAGCTTCCTTATTAAGTAGACAAAGTGGGTTGAATTGTCTTTCCTTCCAAGGATAACTTGTATCCATGCGCAGATTATTAGCACAGGTTAAGCCACCAGCGATATAGCCAACCCTACCCTATCCGTCAATCCCACAAGCCTCTTATCCATTCCCGTTCGATCGTGGCGAGGAGTAAGTCAAAATAGAAAAAACTCACATTGGGTTTAGGGATAATCGAGGCTCGAGCGATGACTTCCACCACGTCAAGGTGACACTCTACCGCTGAGTTATATCCTTCCCGTCCCATCGAGAAAGAGAATTAATGAATCCTAAGGCAAAGGCGAAAACTCAAGGCCACTCCTCCTCCGGCTTTCTTTCCGCACTATTATGGATAGTCAAATAATGGGAAAAATTGGATTCCATTGTCAACGGTCCTATCGAAAGTAGGATTGACTATGGATTGAGCCATAACACATGGTTTCACAAAATCATGCGATTTTCGATCTAAATCGGCGAGTTTCCATGAAGAAGATCTTGTTCACATGTTCTATTCGATCTTGGTAGGAGAAGAACCCAACTCGGTATTCTTAAAAAAAGAGGGAAGCAGAACCAAGTCAAGATGATATGGGTCGCCCCTTCTTCTTGCGCCAAAGATCTTACCATTTCCGAAGGAACTGGGGCTACATTCTTTTCAATTTCCATTCAAGAATTTCTATCTGTTTCCACACCCTTTTTTGAGACCTCGAAACATGAAATGGACAAATTCCTTTTCTTAGGAACACATACAAGAAAAAGGATAATGGTAGCCCTCCATTAACTACTTCATTTTCATTTATGAATTTCATAGGAATAGAAATCCATGTCCTATCGAGGCGAAATTTGAACTTGCTATCCTCTTGCCTAATAGGTAAAGATTGATCTACGTAGAAAAGTGATTCATTCGGATCAATATGAGGACCCAACTCCGTTGCATTGCGAGAATCCATGTTCCATATTTGAAATGGGTTGACCTCATGCTTCTCTCATGGTACAATCCTCCTCCCGCTGAATACCCTTTCCTCCTCGGTCCACGAGAGAAAAAATGTAGGGGTAGTGCCGACAGGTTCATCACGGAAGAAAGAACTCACAGAGCCGGGATCGCTAACTAATAGAATAGTACTACTAACTAATACTAATATATAGAAATAGATATCTAGAAATAGAAGCGAACTAATATATAGATAATCGAAATTGAAAAGAACTGTCTTTTCTATATACTTTCCCGTTCTATTGCTACATGGTCTTATGCAATCGATCGGATCATATAGATATCCCTTCAACACAACATAGGTCATCGAAAGGATCTCGGACGACTCACCAAATCACGAAAGCCGGTTAGAAAATGGATTGCTATTTGAAGAGTGCCTAACCGCATGGATAAGCTCACATTAACCCGTCAATTTTGGATCCAATTCGGATTTTTCTTGGGAAGTTTCGGAAGAAATTGGAATGGAATAATATCGATTCATCTGAGAGGAAAAGGTTCTCTATTGATGCAAATCTGTACCTAGAGGATAGGGATAGAGGAAGAGGAAAAATCGAAATTAAATAAATAAAGATTAAGCGAAAAAATAAGTCGAAGATAGAAGAGCCCAGATTCCAAATGAAGAAATGGAAACTCGAAAAGGATCCCTTGAAAAGAATTGAGCGAGGAGCCGTATGAGGTGAAAATCTCATGTGCGGTTACGTAGAGGGACGATAAGGGTGACTTATCGTCGACTTTTCCACTATCAACCCCAAAAACCCAACTCGCCTTACGTAAAGTTGCCACAAGATCGATTAACCTTTGGATTTGAAATCACTGCTTATATACCGGTATTGGCCATAATTTACAAGAACATTCTTTAGTATTAGTAAGAGGAGGAAGGGTTAAGGATTTACGGTGTGAGATATCGCATTATTTGAGGAACCCTAGATCTTTGTCGCGATAAAGAATCGTCAACAAGGCGTTCTAGTGCGTTGTAGATTCTTATCCAAGACTTGTATCATTTGATGATGCCATGTGAATCGCTAGAAACATGTGAAGTGTATGGCTAACCCAATAACGAGAGTTTCATAAGGGGTGGAGTAGGTTACCATGAGACAAAAGATCTTCTTTCTAAAGAGATTTGATTGAACTCTTATATGTCCAAGGTCAATATGGAAATTCTTTCGGTGGTTTTCCCTTACTTTGTCCGTGTCAACAAACAATTGAAATACCTCGACTTTTTGAGCAGGTCCGAGTCAAATAGCAATGATTGAAGCACGTCTTTTCCATTACACTATTTGGAAACCTAAGGACTCGATCGTATGGATATGAAAATACAGGATTTCCGATCCTAGCGGGAAAAGGAGGAAGCAGATACTCAATTTAAAGTGAGTAAGCAAATTCCATACTCGATCTCATAGATCCTATAGAATTATGTGGAAAGCCGTATTCGATGAAAGTCGTATATGCGGCTTGGAGGAAGATCTTTCCTATCTTTAGAGATCCACCCTACAATATGGGGTCAAAAGCCAAAAAATAAGTGATTCGTTTTTAGCCCTTATAAAAAAAACGGATTCTTGAACCTCTTTCACGCTCATGTCACGTCGAGTCTGCGAGAAAAAAGAACGCAAAATCCGATCCAATTTTTCGTGTCGATTAGTTAACATGGTGGTTAACCGTATTATGAAAGACGGAAAAAAATCATTGGCTTATCAAATTCTCTATCGAGTAGTGAAAAAGATTCAACAAAAGGCGAAAAGAAATCCTTTGTTGGTTTCGTCAAGCAATACGTAGAGTAACTCCCAATATAGGAGTAAAAACAAGGCGTAATAAAAAAGGATCGTAGCGGAAAGTTCCGATTGAAATAGGATCTAAACAAGGAAGAGCACTTGCCATTCGTTGGTTATTAGAAGCATCTCAAAAGCGTCCGAGTCGAAATATGGCTTTCAAATTAAGTTCGAATTAGTAGATCTTGCCAAAGGGTGGGGGTGCCATACGCAAAAAGGAAGTGACTCATAGAATGGCGAGGCAAATAGAGCTCTTGCACATTTTCGTTAATCCATGAGCAGAATCTAGGTATGTAGACACATGGATCCATACATCTCGATCGGAAAAGAATCAATAGAAGGAGAATCGGACGATATCTTTCTCGAAACAAACAAAAAGGAAAAGAAAGAAAACAAAAATCATGATCAACCAAGCCCTCTTGGGGCTTGCTTAAGAATAAGAAGAGGAATCTTATGGAAATAGCATGGAATAAGGTTTGATCCTATTCATGGGGATTCGTAAATATCCCATTCAAAAATCGAAACAATCGGGACTTTTGGAGATTGGATGCGATTACTAATTCATGATCGGCATGTACAGAATGAAAACTTCATTCTCGATTCTCGAGAATTTTTATGAAAGCGTTTCATTTGCTTCTCTTCCATGGAAGTTTCATTTTCCCGAATGTATCCTAATTTTGGCCTAATTCTTCTTACGATGATCGATTCAACCTCGATCAAAAGATAGACCTTGGTTCTATTTCATCTCTTCAACGAGTTTAGTAATAAGCATAACGGCCCTATTGTTCCGATGGAGAGAAGAACCTATAATTAGCTTTTCAGGAAATTTCCAAACGAACAATTTCAACGAAATCTTTCATTTTCTTATTTTATTATGTTCAACTTTATGTATTCCTCTATCCGTAGAGTACATTGAATGTACAGAAATGGCTATAACAGAGTCTTGTAGTATACAGAGATTTATCGAAGGGAGACTTGCGTATGAGATGTTTCTAGAGGTTACTAGATCATTTCATATGGCTATGTTCTATTTGTAGGAATAAAATAGGAATTAGGCTGTAGAGAGATGGCTGAGTGGTTGATAGCTCCAGTCTTGAAAACCGGTATAGTTCTAGGAACTATCGAGGGTTCGAATCCCTCTCTACGAAATGGGTTTTGGAATTTATGAGTGTTGGAAAAAGGGAAGCATGGAGCGAATTTAATAGATAGTAAAAAGAAAAAAGCAGGGAGCATAAATGCATAAAAATCATTTTTTGAAAAAGATATTTTTGGAAAAAGGGTTAGGGTTGACTAGGATGGTGATGGTTTGTATGATTTGAGTATCTCAAGGAAAATAAATGGAAATGGTGAAGGGGATTTTTGGCATTATTCCGGATAGAATAACATGAAAGAGTGGAAGATTGATTTTGACATTATTTTGATAGAGCTCCGGATAGCAAGAATTTATGTATGTGTACGTGGAAAATATTGAGTGTGGATCAACAAATTTCCAGAGATTGGCGTCGATGACAACAACGTTGTAAGAGTTCCGAGATGGAAATTGTTAAACATATAAGGTGAAAATCATTAAAATATATTGTAAAATAAAAATATTAAGATTAAATAATGTTATTTGAAATTTTGGGATTTTTGGAAAAAGAAACGAATTTAAAAATCATTTTTCTTATAAAAGGAGAAGGAAAACATTTTTTAAAAAATTTTGAACTAAAAAAGGGTATTTTATTCTTTTATGAAATACTAAGTTAAATTATGGATTTTTAAGAATTTTGGCTGAATTTTTGGAGGGAATTTCGTACTTTAAATAAAATGGAGGAGCATTTCTGGATAATTTAAAAGGAAAAGGAAAAAAAGGGATGGGCTTCGGCTGGGAGAAACTGGCTTGGCCCATTCAGCCTGCGGTGGGAAGGAATCCTAGCCGCAACCTGTGCGCACGCAGGGGCCCGCTGACAGGTCGGCCCCAAGCGGCAGTGAGACAGAGGGAAGGCACCGGGAGGAGGCGGCGGAGAGGAACTCACCGGTGGCGAGGCTGGCCGGAAATGGGGGTGGTGGTGCTCGGTATGTGCGATTGGTGGTGAGGGGAGGCTAACCGAGGTTGCGGCAGGGTTCATGGTGACCGGAGGTGGTAGCACGGCGAGCACAGCGCAGCGGTGGAGGAGGAGGTCGTCAGCGGTGGTGCTCCTGTGAGGAAAGGAGGGGAGAGTGGCGGAGGAAGGAGGCGTGGGAGGCGTATTTATAGTCGGAGGGGCGCAGCAGCGACCGGAGGGGAAACCCGTGAATCGGAGAAAACGTCAGTGAGAAATTCCCATGGAAAGACGGTGAATAGGGGGCAGTGATGTGGTGGATAAAGTCGGGGGCGACGTGGTGATGCCTAGGAGGTTGGTGACGTGGCCTGGTAGGTTCGGTGTGGAATACATCGACCCGGCTATCTTTATGGCAGGCTACGAGGACTACCTAACAGGGGGTGGGCCGAGTCGGCTACACGCGTATGGAGGATGCCCGACCTGCCAGCCAACCTTATACGGCAAGTAAAGATAAACATATAATTCTATTCCAAATAGGAAAGATATAATTGTAATCCCGAATAACTACGTGTCTGGCAAAAAAGGATAGAGATAGGAATTCTACCTCGTAACCGACCAGCACTCTATCTTATAACCCTGCCCCTCCACTATATAAGGTGCACAGGGGACCCTGTTTCGACATACAGACATAGTCAGATCCATCCATGCAGAGACATCTCCCTTGGCATTGATCATCAGATCACTATAATAATCACAAAAACACAAGACTAGGGTATTATCTTCACCACGAGGGCCTGAACCTGTATAACATGTTTTATCAAGCTCGATGGCAGCAATCACCGGCGTAGATTCTGGATGCGATCTTGTTTCCTTTATTCTCGTTGATGCAGATGGAATTTAGGAACAATACTGGATGCGTTGGAAAGATAATCTCGCTAGCTTTCCAACGAGTGGTACAACATCAAAAACGAAGTCCGGATGTGGCCGAGGCGTCTGTTTGAACACAGACTGCACATGAAGGTCGTGAATCCCGGCAAGCTCGTCGACGACCTCCTCGGCATGGGGATCAGCCACGGTGCACCTCGTGGATACAGCTGACCAGAAAGGAGGAGACAATGGGATCGGTGTGAACAGCTAATTCCATATGAGTACGTGCAGATCGGTGAACCGACTTCATTGATTCGTCTCCGCTGCACTGCGTGTCATTTTTCGCTTCGAGAGCTTAGATTTCGTCACCGACAGCTACTGCAAGCTCGCGCTCTCGAACTCGGACCAGATCCGATCTGAGGGCAATTTCATCAACAACCGGACCGGACTCTTTCGGGTTCTAGAACGCCGCTGTCGCATATCAACGGGTAATGCGCCGGAGGCCTAAGCTTGACATAATGGATTCGGACTAGATCCGATACAGGAGTGACTTCACCAATACATCTAGATTCACTCTTTCTGACTCGGACAATATCCAATCCTGGAGAAAACTTCAACAACGCTTCACTCGGACTCCCATTCATGTTGGTAACGCCGCCGCCGCCTACTGACAAGTAGTGCGCCGGGGTCTCAATTTCCGACTCGGATATGGCAAGGACCCGATGGAGAACGAATCTCGGATGGTGATCGTCTTCAGCAGCAAAATAACTCGGACTCGACGTGGAGCTGGCTTCGTCAACAGCGAGGCGAACGTGAGAAGAAGATGCGATCTATTCTCGTTTAGAATCTGGATGGCTTCATCAACACTTCATCAACGCCACGATCGCCCGAGTCTACGCCCGCATCATGACGTCCAAGTATACAGCTCGACCACGCGCCTACGACTACGTCCCGAGTGCCCAAGTCTACGGCTCGGCAATGCGCCTACGCCTGACTAGGAGCTTGTAAGCTAAGTTTTCATCATCTTGATCTTTTCATATAAATTTGAGTTGTTTCTTGACTTTCTACTTAGAAAGTCGGGGGCTACACTTAATAGGAGTGATTGTTTTTCATATAAAGTAGCAAAATCATAAAAATCTTCTTAATAAAGCAGTCGGACCTTACATCCGAGTGATTGTTTTTCAATTCAAATACTGCCTAAATCCTACATGGACATGTTACAAGGGGATCCGGCTCGCGTCCAACGGGAATCCTGCTCCTAACATTGTCAAGACAAATGCTGGAGGCCGTTATATCGCCTTCCGCAAGCCTCAGAAGTTCATTGATTTCTCCTTCATCAAGTGCCATCTACGACTTCGTCTACAAGTGGTGAGGGGCCTGCGCCATGAGCGCTACCTATGCCCTTGGGCACAAGCCGCCCCGCGCCATGAGTGCCAACTACGGCTCAGCTATAAGCCTAAGCCCTTGGCCACGATTCACCTTGCGCTACAAGCGCAAACCTAATCTAGAATGTGGTATGCCCATGATGTGTCAACAGCCAAATCACTGCATCAGACGGGATTTGGGTACCCGGCTTGATATATGGTACGCCACATGATGGGCCGATTGCCAATCACTGTATTAAACAGAACTTGGGTGCATTCTAAGCCAACTAGATTGAAACTTCTTATGATACGCCCCATTTTGGGCCAAGACTTGGTTACTGCGCTAGTCGGAATTGTGTATGACAAGTTGATTTCGATTAGGGTTCCAAGGATATGCTCTAAAAGAGTCGACAATTGTACATCGTGAAAAAACGGGTACAAATATCGCTTGGCTAAACCACGGCTACAAGCCTACACCTTTTCCATGAGCCACCCAGCGCCACGAGCGCCAACTACGGCTTAGCTAGAAGCCTATGCCCTTGGTACGCTATAAAAGGGCCACCAGCTATACACCGCGACGGACGGGTATAGGTACCACTCGGCAAAACCTAGCTTGGCATATGGTACGTAAGCCCCATGATGGGCCGACTACCGGTCACCGCGTCAAGCGGGACTTGGGTACCTACCAAATCAATAAATTCTTCTTATGGTATGCCCCATGATTGGGACGACTGCTGGTTAGCGCACAAGTCGGAGCTAGATACTATGAGTTGATCTTGAATTAAGGGTTTTGATGGTATGCTCTCAAGAGAGCCGCCGGCTGTACACTGCGAAAGTCGAGTACAGGACCTACGTAACTCAACCAAACTCCATCCAACGAGGAGATTTATTGAACCCTTCACAGTCGGGTTCAATAACTACTCCCCATGATGGGCCGACTGCTAGTTTTTTTATAAATCGGGCTGGGTACCAATCGGGAATTTCAACAAGGAGATTTATTGAACCCTTCATAGTCTCCTTGCATGAAATGAAGCACTCGGCATGAAGAAGAAACTAGTTGGGAATCGAGGTCAAGAACCGAAAGCACTCGATGTGAAGCATGACTCAGCTAGAGTGCGACCTAAACGGTGACAACTCGGCTGTAAAGGACTCGGGGGATACTGTGGAATACATGGACCCCGAGTATCCCCATGGTGGGCTACGAGGACTACCCAACAGGGGGTGGGCCGAGTCGGCTACGCGTGTACAGAGGACACCCGACCTGGCAGCCAACCTTATACGGCAAGTAAAGATAAAGATAGAAGTCTATCACAAATAGCGAAGATATGATTGTAATCCCGGATAACTACATGTCCGGCAAGAAAGGATAGAGATAGGAATCCTACCTCGTAACCAACCAGTATTGTATCTTGTAACCCTTCCCCTCCACTATGTAAGGTGGGCAGGGGACTCTGGTTCGGCATACAAACATAGACAGATCCATCCATGCAGAGACATCTTCATCTTCATCGGCATTGATCATCGATTAGATCAGCATCATAATCCCAAGAACACAGTGTCGGGGATAAAATCAAGGCCCATTGCCATGGCCCACTCCCTGACGGCCCAATCGAATAGCCTACTAGGGCCTAGCTCCCTGGAAGGTTCTATCAGGCCCATGTGCATCCTGCCGAACAGCCTCCTGGCTGGCATGGTGCATAAAGGCCTAGGACTTCGTGTTTGAGTCTGACTCGAACAAGAGTTCTGCACGGCTACGTGAAGACCCGGACGTGGTTTCCCGGATTGGAGCAGATGTCGTGATCCCCAAGACTTGGAGTTTTTCTTATCTACCTTGGGATGTATTTGGCACGTTGAGTTCGTTACGATCTCATAGTTAGCCCGGACTGATTATCCTTCGGTAGGTCGGTTTGCTCAGCACTATATAAACATTGCCTCTACGACGTGTACAGGGCACCTCATCTTAGGCACGAGTTTATGCACCTGACCTTCGCATTGAAGCTTAGACCACATATTTCTTCCTGTACACACATAATCTCGCCGAGATCTGTCCATCTCGTCGAGAATCCTCTTGTAATCATCTTTGATATATAAGAAAGGCTGGACGTAGGGTTGTTATCTCCCCGGAGAGGCCCGAACCAGGATAAAAACCCCCGTCTCCCTGTTGCTCGTTGGTTGCTGTTTGTTCTGTTCGGCGTGTCTCCTATCTCCCCTTTCTCAAGGACCTTAGTTGACTTGAGATCGATATCTCAACCGTCGACAGTTGGCGCCGTCCGTGGGGAAATAGTAGATCGAACATGTCAAACTCCATCAGCGACCAGGGATCTCTTTATGAGGACTACGACTCAGAAGGACAGGATGTCTCATCCCCTGTCAGATCGGATCGATCTGTTCGATCTCAATCGCTTTCCATATCTGGGACAGAAGTCTCCGGTTACTCTCTAGAGATGGTCTTAGATCAAGCTCCCGTCATCGACGATGAGTACGGAACTGATGATCTTTACGATGGTTTAGATCTTTCGGATTCCAAGGCTATGTCGGTCGATTCCTCCTGTGGCGACATAGTGATGACACCGTCTAGCGCGCCAATGCACGGCCACCACGGTATCAACATGGCCGGTGCAGGGACTTCAGAGGATCCTACACGGGTCGCGGCGGCCGAAAAGATCGAGCGGATCAATTCTGCTCGGCTTCAAGATGGATCTACACCGGCTGCTCGCGAGCAAGATGTTGTTTGCCGCAGTCTGGATGAATCTATCAACCAAACTCTGGCGCAGATTCGCTATCAGTGCAAGAGTCAGCGACGCGACCCGTCTCGCGTACCTACAACAGATCCACCGGCAAAAGCTCAACTTGTCCGGGATGAACCTCCGCGCAACCGGACTCCGGTCGGGCAAGACATGGATGCCTCAGGGATCCCAGGGCCCCTTGAGCAGAGCCGCGAACGGCTTCAAGCCCTGGCAACGGTGATCAGATCAGCCAACCAGGACAACCTCGCCCTTATGGGCGACGCTGTTGCCTCCCACCTTGAGCGACTGGCTGACGGCCTTAAGTCCATAGGTGAGGCCAACACTTCATCCGGGCAGCGCATTCAGCCTGTCCGGGTGGATTCGGACAGCGAGCGCTCCGATCGATCGCGTGACCCTTGTCACCGTCGAAGGACCACTCTCCACGAACAAGCTACCCGCGATCGCCGCTTCGCGCCCGAGTCCCGTAGTCGCCGCGACCACGAGGGGGCAAGCGTGGCGCGGCGATCCGCAGACGATCCGCTCGTGAGGAGCGCCTCGTAGCGACCACGAGGATGGAGCGTGGAGGATTATCACGGAGGGAGTACCACCAGGCAGAGTCTTCCCGCTCAACTATAGTTCCTCCGCGCAACAGGACCAACGTCTTCTCGAGACTAGGTTCTGCGGGAGAAGGTGGTCGGTCATACGCCTTGGGCTGTAAGGCTTTCTCTGATGAGCTTTGCGCTGTCAGGTTGCCCTCCAAGTTCAAGCCCGGTCACATGGAGAGGTATAATGGGACCCAAAACCCAGAAGAATTCCTTTCCATCTATGTCACTGCCATCATGGCAGCCGGAGGTGACGAGCTAGTCATGGCAAATTACCTTCCGACTGTCCTTGAAGGTCTTTGCTCGGGCGTGGTACATTCAACGGCGGGGAAGGTTCCATCCGCTCATGGAACCAGCTTTGTGGCGCTCGATTGCTAATTTCGGAGCTGTTACGTGCGTCTGAGCAAGGAGGATGATCTGCACGGATGATCCAGATGAGCAGGGAGACCCTCCGCAACCGTGAAGCGTTTCATCAAGATTCTCAACACGATCCGAACATCTCGGATGAATCATTGTCCGTGCTTTCAAAAGCAGAGTCTGCGACGAAGCGGCTCACCGGGATCTCGAGATCAATGAGACTGGACCGCCAACGACTGTTCAAAGGCGGTGATCGCTATGCTAATCGGCGAGCGCGTTGATTACAAGAAGGCGTTCGATAAGGCGAGCCGCCCTTGACTGGTGTGGATGAAAGGAAGAAGAACAGCAACAATCCGGTGACAAGAAGTCCCGAAGAAAAGAATAAAGGTGATCACGAACAACACCGTCGCGGTATAGTTCGCACACTCCTCCCAAAACGGCGTGAAGAAGCCCAACAATAACTATAAGGGCAAGAAGCCCGGCCAGGGAGGCAATCAAGGCAAGAAAGGTCCCAGTGATCGATATTGCAAGTTCCACCAGAACTACGGGCATGACACACGCCATTGCAGGACCTGGGCTGCAAAGCTTGAGAATTTCTACAACGGCAAGGGCCCAATGCCCACCCTACCCGAAAAAGGTGATGCCGGCAAGGCCAAGCGCCAAACCGACGACTGTGATCGGGACGATGATGATGAGTATCAGGAGCCCGTGAACCATATCGCCGTCATCTTCGGCGGCTCCTCGACTTACCCCTCACGGCGCAGCCTCAAGGAGGCTGCTCGGGAGGTCCACAACGTTGAGAAGGGCAAACCACAACCCGAATCGATGAAGTGGACAGAGGTTGCCATCTCCTTCTCTCAGGAGGATTGCCCCACTGGGATGACCAAGCCTTAGCGGCTCCCACTGGTGGTCGCCCCGACCACCAACAACGCCAGAGTTGGCCGTGTCTTGATCGACGGCGGGAGCGCATTGGACTTGCTTTCTGCTTAGGTCTTGGACGAGATGCAGATTCCTCGCTCCAAGCTTAAAGAGGTCGCGATGCCTTTCTACGGGATTGTTCCGGGAGAAGCTGTTTGACCGTTGGGGCAGATTGTTCTGCCTGTTACCTTCGGCAGCCCGAGCAACTTCCGGACAGAGTTGATCACGCTCGACGTGGTTGACTTCCCTTCTGCCTACAACGCGATCTTGGGCCGGCCATCTCTCGGCAAGTTCATGGCCGTGTCCCACCATGCATACCATTGCGTGAAGATACCGGACCCTAACGGTGTGATTACGGTCAAGGAAAACTACAAGGCTTCTCTAGATTGCGACGAGCAATCCCTTGCCCTAGTAGACCAGCTTCCACCGCGAGGTCCCGACGTTCCGCAGACCAAGTCTACACGCCCTAAGGTTTCTGTCCAGCCAGGGGGAGAGACCAAGGAAGTACCGCTGTCTCTTGATGGCTCTTCCAAGACAGTGCATTTGGGGGCCAATTTGGACCCCAAATAGGAAAGCGAGCTCATTGCCTTCCTTCGAGCTAATGCAGACGTGTTTGCCTGGGAGCCGTCTGACATGCCCGGGGTCCCAAGGGAGGTTATCGAGCACAAACTGGCCGTCCGGCCGGACAAAAAGCCTGTTCGCCAGAAGCTTCGACGCTTTTCGGACTTCAAGTAGGGGATCATCAAGGATCAGCTTGGCAAGCTGCTCGCTGCAGGTTTCATCCGCGAGGTTGATCACACCGAGTGGTTGGCCAACCATGTCTTTGTAAAGAAGAAAGGCGGCAAGTGGAGGATGTGTGTTGACCACACAAATCTGAACGCTGCTTGTCCTAAAGACAATTTCCTGCTGCCTCGCATAGACCAGCTGGTCGACTCGACTGCGGATGCCGAGCTGTTGAGCTTTTTAGATGCTTACTCCTGTTATCACCAAATAAGCATCTCCCTCGAGGATGAAGAGAAGACTGCCTTCATCACCCCCTTCGGCACTTTCTGCTATAGGACCATGTCTTTCGGTCTGCGCAATACTGGTGCCACGTTCCATCGCTTAATGGAGAAGACTTTCCCAGAACAGCACGGAAGGAACCTGATGGTCTATGTCGACGACATAGTTGTAAAGAGCAAGTATGCTCCAGATCATGTAAAAGACCTGGCCGAGACTCTTCATAATCTCACCAGGCATCGAATAAAGTTAAATCCAGAGAAGTGTACCTTTGGTGTTCGATCTGGAATGTTGCTCGGTTACGTCATTGGTTCGCAAGGAATCTCTGCTAACCCCGAAAAAATCGAGGCCATTGAAAACATGCAGGCTCCGACTACCGTAAAGGAAGTTCAGAGCCTCACAGGGCGGATGGTTGCTCTAAGCAGGTTTATTTTCCGTTAAGGCGAACGCGGGCTACCCTTCTTTAAGGCCCTGCGCAAGCACAATGGCTTCGAATGGACAGAGGAGGCTGATCGATCTTTCCAAGATCTAAAACAATACCTGTCCAATCCACCTGTCTTGACTACCCCGCGATATAGCGAACAACTTTTGTTGTATCTTGACTGCATGCCACAAGCAGTAAGCGCGGTCTTGACGGTGGAAAGGGAAGGCATCCAGCGACCAATCTATTACGTGAGCGAGGTGCTTCATGGATCAAAGGAGCGTTACCCTGAGGTCCAGAAGTTGCTCTATGCCTTGCTCATGTCCTCCAGGAAGCTTCGCCACTATTTTCTAGGGCATCAAATACTGGTCCCGATCAAGTTTCCTCTGGGAGAAATCCTACGGAACAAGGAAGCCAGCGGACGTATAGCTAATTGGGCAATGGAACTAGCAGAATTCGATATTCTATTTGCTGCTCGAACTGCTATCAAATCATAGGTCCGGGCTAACATTGTCGCTGAATGAACTTGCCCGCCCAAATCCCAGGAAGCTCCCGAGCAACCTGAAGAACCCCCCTGGACCATGTTCTTTGATGGTTCGCGCACTGGAAACTCGGGGGCTGGTTTTGGTCTCATCTCCCCTCAAGGAGTGCAACTCCAGTACTCAATCCAACTACACTTTGCGGCAACTAACAACGCTGCGGAGTACGAGGCCCTCCTCGCAGGACTAAGAGCGTGCAAGTCGCTCGGCGTCCAACGGCCCGTGAAGGAGATTCACGGCTAGTCATCAATCGAGTAAACAAGGAGTATCGATTACTCACGATGACTCAATGGCGCGATACCGGTTGAAGTGAGGAAGTTGGGCGGCACTTCGATTTTTCGAGGTGCTCTTCGTGCCGGAAGGACAACTTCTTGGCCGACCACCTGTCAAGTATGGTCCTCACATGAACACCTTTCCGGCGGTGCTCGTCGAGCACCTTTACAAACCCTCTATCACGTCTCGGGACGAGGCAAAAGAGCAGTGGTCTTGTCTCCGTTATCAAGCGGTATGTGGATCGGACAACGCCATTTGTCCGGTACCTTGCAGATGGGACCACGCCGACGCAGCGAAGCGGCGTTCCCGGCTTATAAGGCGTGCAAGTCCATACAAGCTTATGGACGGAATCCTTTACCGCCAAGGTGCTCTTGGAGTCCTCTTCAAGGACATCTCTCAGCAGGAGGGTGTGTTCCTTCTTCGGGACATACACGAGGGTGCCTGCGGCAACCACGCCTCCTTCCGAACTCTGGTCGGCAAAGCGTTTCGCATGGGCTACTATTGGCCCACAGCGTTACAAGATGCCCGGGATGTAGTGACTAAGTGCAAAGCTTGCCAATTTCACGCCCGGAAGGCACATAAGCCCGCCCAAGAGCTCCAAACGATCCCCCCATCATGGTCTTTCTCCACGTGAGGTCTGGATCTGCTCGGCCCGTTCCCCAAGGGGTATAAGGGCTACACACACTTGCTGTCGCCATTAACACTTTTACAAAGTGGATCGAGGCAGAGCCTGTGTCCTCTCTTCACGCCAAATCGGCTGTACAGTTTTTCAAGAGCAACGTGATCACGCTATTTGGGATTCCCCATAAGCTGATCACCGATATGATCCCGATTGAAGCGAGCTATTCACGGAATCTGCGAACAAGCGGGAACCAAAATCTGCCGCCTCGTGGCACATCCACGAGCAATGGAAGCGATCGGCGAGCTAACGGACAGATCGTCCAGGGTATCAAACGGCGCGTGTTCGCGGCATTCCGCGAGCACAACAAAGCCTAGGTCGACGAAGTTCCTTCCGTCCTCTGGATAGTTCGCACCACGGCCAGCCGGGCAACCGGGGAAACTCCTTTCCAATTGGTCTACGGTGCAGAAGCCATCTTGCCTGCCGATGTCGTACTCGGCTCGCCTTGCACGAGCTCGGTCAACTTAGTTGACGACGAGCAAGAGAGCTTACTCGAACTCGACCTCCTCGAAGGCACACGCGAACGGGCACAAGTTAGAATGGCACGCTACCAGCAAGATCTTTGCCG
Organism: Raddia guianensis; assembly: GCA_036346415.1. NCBI lineage: Eukaryota > Viridiplantae > Streptophyta > Magnoliopsida > Poales > Poaceae > Raddia > Raddia guianensis. Next base: position 41,514,717 of record CM070539.1, read on the forward strand.
GCACGCTACCAAATCAGTTCGACCAAGGTCTTTGAAGGTGGGCGACCTCGTTCTGCGCCGTGTCCAGAACCTGTCCAATGCCAACAAGTTAACTCCTCGTTGGGAGGGCCCGTTCACGGTCGTTTCTACTGCTCGCCCGAGGGCTGTTCGCCTGGCAATGGAGGACGAAAGAGAGCTGACCAGCACTTGGAACATCGACCAGCTTCGAAAGTTCTTTGTGTAGGTCTTTTGTTTGCTTAGCTCCGCGCTTTTTGTCAAACTTCGCGCCTTAGTTCGTCCAAGTCTCTCAGGCCGCCATGTAAAGTTCAATCTAATAAACAGTGAATTTTCGGGGCCCCTGCGGCCCTTTTCACTTCTTGTCTTCTTAGACCACTCTCTCTCTGGTAACACTTGATGGCTGCCCGGTCTTGCGAACTCTTGGCTCCGCGATCTTCAGGGTTTCCCTACCCGTATCTTGTTTGAACGAGTTCCTAAACTCAGGGTTGCGTAACACGGCATCCAGCCTCGCGGCTAAGGCTGCTCTCGTAAGCCCTCCGCGGCAGAGGCACTTACCGCTCACAGCGCAATCACTTGGCGAAGCCTGCTCTCGTAAGCCCTCCGCGGCAGAGGCACTTTCCTTGTTCGGTTACCTTTGGAATCGCCTAACTTACGTCGACGAGCAGTTCATGGAACGAGTCGATCAGGATACGGGTGTCGCTCTATCTCTCTACGCACGTTCTCGAATTTGCAAACTTAGGTTTTCGAGCATCGTCCGTACCGGGGGCTAGGGTGTCGCTCTTTTCTCTTGTGCACCTGTTCGAGTTATAAACTCGGGTTTTCGGCGAGATGCTGGCAGAAGTGGGAGTTAGGCTAAGCGTTCTATCGGTTTTTCTTAAAACTTTGTAGCGCTGTTTCGCCTTGCTCTTAGTTTTCAGTTCGTTCTTGTCTTTTTGCTGCTCTTTTTTGCAGGAAAAAGGTAAGTCTTTATTGCGATAACCAAAAATTGCAGTTACAAGGGGTACAATCCTACTTCTATTTCGAAGCAAGCTGCTTTTTCAGTGCCTCGTTCTCTATCTTGAGGCGCAGGACTTCCCCTGCGCTTTGAAGCCTTCTCTGGCCTCAGCTCGGAGACATTCGGTTTCCTCCTTGCTGCGCCTGGCCTGCTCACGCTTACGACGAAGACTTGACCTCTTGGTCTTGGCGCTTGTTGCTTTCGGTCGATCTTCGCTCTGACTAGCTCGCTGCTCGGCGGTCGTGAGCTGCTCGTCCAGCTCCTGGACCCTTCTCTCCGGGGTGCTCGCCCTTGCGGCCTGTCCGTAGATCTCCTCGGCCTCCTCCGGTGATACCCACAGGGTGGAGAGCTTCTCTGGGCGCCATGCGAGGCCTCTCTCTTGGTCATTTGGGCCTTGACTTCTTCACCTTTGCCTTGGTAGGCTCCGGCTTTTGGCTGTGCTGTGAGCTCCTCTTGAGCCCCTCATCGAGTTGCTCTTGGAAGGCCGCGGAAGAAGCGCGCCTTGACAGTGGCGCCTTCCACGACGTCCTCCGTGGTGCCGTTCATGAACTGAAAGAGAGAAGACCAAGTTAGTCGGTTTGGGCAGCTGTAGCTCGAACAGACAGGTTTGGGATTTCAAGTTTACCTCTCCAAGCCGACGCTCCAGGCCTTGGCGCAGGCGATCTTCAAGGCCGTGGGTCACGAAGCCTCGGTTGTTCGGGATGAGACCTGCGCGGCGATCTCTCCGCTTCGTCTTTCCCGTGCGGGCGCGTGCCCGCCTTGGGGCAGCTGCGGCGGGCGAGCTGTCGCCCTCGCGCTCCTGCTTTCCCTCTTGCTCCTCTGCCCGTTCGCCTTGGGCGGGGCGAGCGCCTCTCGATTGGAGGCGCGGTGGGAATTCTGAGACGGGGTGACTTGAGCCCCCTGACCGCGATCTTCTTCTTGTTCCCCGGTGGCAGGGACTTCTCCCTGCTCGCCGAAGGTTGCCGTCGCCACAGGGACGATCTCCCCCTGTGACGAAGTGCTGGGCAGGACCGCCTGTTCGGTCTCGTCCTGGGTAGCCGGCAGAGGCAAGACCTCGGCTCCGCTCTTCGTGATGCCGTGCTCCGCTTCTTGGGCTTCCAGCCTGTGGATCGCGCCCTTCAAGGCGTCGATTCGGTTGCTGGAGCTGGATGGGAGCAGGGCCCACGCTGCCAGTTTGTCCTTCAGGGCGAGCAGCCTCGTTGCTCGCGAGGCACCGTGCAGGTGCTCGGGCAGGAAGGACCGCTCGACCGCCGCGCACACGTAGTCCGCGTCGACCTCCTCCTGGGCAGCTGATGAAAAAGAGAAGAGTTAGTTCGTGTGTGGTTTGGTACAATGTAAAGGAAACAGTCTTGCTACTATGTACCTGCCGCAGGGAGCGTGACCTTCTTCGCTCCTCGCTGGAGCTTCCGCTTCTTGCTCGGGGGCTCCTCGGCTTCTTCGCCTTGGCCTCCAGGAGCTTGCGGCGACAGGCTCAGCTCCTTGCTGAGCTGAGCACTCTTTTGGCGCAACGCAAGAAGTTTTTCCTTGCGCGCGACTTCTTCTTCGAGCCTCCTCTGCTCGGCAACCTGTTGCAGCCGTTCCACATGGCCCGGGTGAGCCTGCGCGTAGCGCCTAAGCCAAAGGGTCATGTTCCTTACCTCTTCGTCGCTTTGTTCGATGAGGAGAGAGGGGCTTGGTCTTTTCCCGCTTGGCTGGCCGCGCGCTCGCTTGGACTGCTCATCACGCTTCGTCGCCGCGGGGGGCTTCCTTGAGGGTTGGCGGCCGCCATGGCGCGACCACTACAAGAAAAAACCCCTATAGAAATGTATACATGCATTGTTGAAAGCTCAAATATGCATTGCTATGGTCTACACCAACGCATTTAATCTGCGTTGCTGTAGAGGCCGTAGCAAAGGTCTATTACTACGTATAGAGATCCGTTGGTAACAGTAGTAGAAAGCGTTGTTGGCTAACTACGCTTATCCATGCGTTGGTAATTTGAAAAACACGGATGGCACATAAGCTAACCATGATTATGCATGCGTTGCTAGTTATAGTCAATTGTATGATTTTAGTTATTTAGTAACTGTAGCAGCAGATGTAGTTACACAAAGATACATCCATATATGTTAACCATGCACCAAGATAAATATTTACAAATTATGTCAAAAAAACTTAATTATCAAAAGGAATACAAACAATACGAATAAAACAAGAATATTATTGAAATCATATTATAAATAGAAATTATCATATTCCACACTAAACATCATCTCGTGTTCCGTAATACAACACATAAACATTTTATCTAGTATATCAATAATAAAATAAATAAACAGAAAACATATGCAGCTCCATCCGTCCTTTCTTTGCATTGGACATGTTCTTCATAGAATCATCCATTTATCTTGTCAACCTACCGTAGAAATGTTGAATACATTAATGCACCATTCTAAAATAAACCAGGCTAATAAAAAATAATTGAAAGAATCACCTACAAAAGTTGCAGGCTACGCAATGTTAGCTCCCTCTGCATGGCACATTAGTTTGTAGCTTTTAAATGGACGTATTAATTCTTCATGTTTTTCTATTGTAACATCCACATGTACCATCCAAAATTCATTTCCTAGTTGAACACCATGGAGTTCCTCTTTTGGATCATAATTCATGATCGTACCAAGTGCCACATTCTTGTTTGCTTTTTTTCAGCTCTTCAAGAATACTTTAGTTTCAATCTAATTAGCATATACAAGTACGCGAATAAGTAAAAAGGTAGTTTCATAAAATTCATATTGGTAAAACACCTGCAACAATGGTAAGCACATTCTGACAGTCGACTTTGGATGCTCCGAAGATACATCTTGCAGGAACAAACTGCAATGTAATGCATTTAGCTCGTTTCCTGTTGATTTGCCACAATTATGCAAGCATAGAGTGGTAAATAATGATTGTTCAGAAGTATAGCACAAGAACAGATTACTGAAGGCACAAACCGTGAACAAAGGCATGGTGCTTTTAAAGGAGTAGACATAGAGATGATGAACTGCACAATAAAACAACATTTATTGATCTGAGTGGTTTTGAACTCACAGTCAGGCTGAGAGTAAGGTATATCATCTGTGAGTTTTTCTCCAACCCTATGGATGAGCGTCATTGTGAGTACTAATCCCAAAAGAAAAAAAAAGGATCAAAGCAGCACATTAATAAGCAACATCAAGATGAATAGAACTGTAGAAATGGAACAACACAGACACTAAAGTAGTAGGGACATAAAATATTTCAAGTTAAGCAACAAATAATTGAGCAAACGTTACACGAATCTCAAGAGTCAAGAGCAGCATAGTCCCTTCTGATGTGCATATTTTAGTCTGAACATGAAATCTCCATATATTTTATTTGTTTTCTTGGAGGCATTTCTTGGATACAAGGTGCATATAGTAGTTCGGGGTCAAGATGCCACTATAACGATTTTATTAATGAAATTTCTGTTTTTAAGTTGAGCACCTGAACCATATGATTATTGATAAAAAAAGTGAAAGGATGTGGTTAGTAACGAACTGCCTCCCAAATAGCACAATGTGGACTATATGGGCCCCGGGTATCCTCTAGAAGGCCCATAAGGGAGCAGATAGGGGGCGACCCGAATCACCCGATTGAAGATAAAGACCACTCGGGCTACGTACGGCTTGAGCCGCAAGGAAGTTCCCGAGGATATAATCTATCTCCATGTAATTAGCAGATCGACACATGCATTCCATGTAACTGCATAACAGAATTAGTTATCAGAGATCCCGAGATATCCTGTAACTCTATCTCTCCCTACACTATATAAAGGGAGGGGGTAGAGGTCATCGGCATAGACACAGATACGCATAGTTTCATCTTGCATCTCGCATCTTGATCCACCATATAATCCCGAGCACGGAAGTAGGGTATTACCTCCTCCGTTGAGGGCACGAACACATATAACCTGTCTTGTGTTACCCATCGGCTTAGTTCTTGATTAGCGTCCCTTAGACAAATTCATTGCGGCGGTGACCCCTAGTTAGTCACACGTCGGCGGTTAGCGCGCCGGTAGAGGGCAGCCTCAAGATCATCTCTCGGTTAGATGGCTTTTCCAAGATCGTCAATGCGTCGCCATGAGGCTAGGAGAGTCTCTTAACTTGGCGACTGGACTTCATCGCCCGGCGGCATCGGCAATCTGCACCTCTCTCCCGGAGAGATTCGCCCATAAAGGCGCGCGATCGGTGTGACCCATTGCCTTACGGCTGGAGAATCTAGCAAGCGCCTTCTACGGATTGACCCCTTATTTGTTAGCCTTGGCGCCTCCCCCAGAGGCCGAAAAAAGAACTCGGCCAGGCTCAACCGCTTCGGCGTGAATTCTATTTCGCCAACAACCCTTCGCCTCGATTGGATTTCCCTCCGGACTCGAGAATTCGTCGCGACTCTGCCTTTGGGTTCCTCGGTTATTCGGATAGGAGATAACCCGATCGGCGAGCGTCGAGATCCACTCGGATCAGATCCATCTATGTTCGTGGGTGTCATGAATGGTGGCCAACCCACCGGACGAAACGAAACAAGTCGACCTCTCCGCCTCGACTCGAGTCCGACGGGGCGCTGAAGTTGAAACTACCGAGAGGTTTTCGTCCTAAACACGGATGATCACCACTCTGTCTCCCGATCGTCGCGTCTGAAAAAGCGAGCCGGTGCGATTCCGGATCCTCGTCCGTGGAAAAACGAGATCGCGTACAGCAACCGGCGCCCGCGCGCGATATCGAGAATGAGCTTCAGCGGTGAAGGCGAGGATCGAGAGGTCTACAACACTCCCCAGGCTAATGTCATCGCGTCAAAGACTCTTCTTGAGACTATCGCGCCACAACTTCCTGAAGGCAGCCCCCTCGTCCAGACCCTCGCTCGAGCCACGGCCATGGTCGAGATGGCCGCCATACAACGAAACGAGGCAATGCCGCTCCGACCACTTCAGCCGCATCTATCTACTCATGCTCGAACTGGGCTCGCGCCTCGGCGCGTGGCTCCCGCGATCGCCGCCCATGATCTTCGCCAGGATATCGAAGCCAAGCGGCGGGGCGCGATCCACGGCGGCGGAACTCTCGGGGCCGTCAAAATCGCCGCGACGATGACCAAGCGAAACACCGCCGGTAAACACGACCACCGCCAGGAGCAGCGCCAAGGCCCGCGCCGGGAGCGTCGCAGTAGATCCCCAGCGCGGAGGCGGCCACGCCCATTGGAGGGGATTCGGGCCTTCACCCCGGACCTTCGCCGAGTGGTTTGGCCGGATGGTTTCAACCTCAAAGGCATCGACAAGTTCGATGGCGAGAGGATCAAAAGCGGGCGTAGGTTTCGCCTTAGCGATCGGCGGCGGAGAGATCGAGCGTCATGGCAAATTACTTGCGGTCGCTGACCCCAACCGCCCGGACACAGCTAACGGGACTCCCGGAGAACTCTATCGAGTCTTGGGACGACCTCCAGGAGCAGTTCATCGCCAATTTCCAAGGGACCTACGAAAGGCCCGCGGGGAGATGGGAGATTGGACAGCTACACCGGCGCAAGAATGAGACTCTTCGCGAGTTCATCAAGCGCTTCACCAAGAAGAAGAACGAGATCCGGGGCGTTTGAACAAGCGATCATCGCGCCTTTTCGCGGATGCCAATCCGAGGCGTCGAGCGGATGACTCGGGACCCCTGCGTAATCTCAAAGCCATGTTCACGATGGCGGACCAGAGGCCGGTGAAGAAGCCATCGCCAAATCATCGCGGTGGCAGCGCGGAGGCCCCAAGAAAAAGCCTCACGACGAGCAAGGCAAGCCCAAAGATAAGAAGCGGAAGGGGGACGAGATGGTCGCCAACATGGAGCGCAACCGGCCTAAGCCCCCCAACGACAACGATTACAAGAAAGTGATGGATTCGGTATGTCCCTTCCATCCCAAAGGAAAACATTCCGCCAAAGATTGCCTCGTTGCGAAGTTAAGCCAGCAGCGAACCCGATCGGCTAAAGCGATCAAGGCAAGAAACCTGATGGTGACTACCAAGACGCCGAGCGCGAGATCAACTACATCTTTGGGGGCTCTGATGCGTACGAGTCCAAGTGGAAGCAAAAGCTTACCACTCGGGAGATCAACGCTATCATGCCCGCGACACCAAAATACTTGCGCTGGTCCGAGGTGCCCATCACCTTCAATCGATCGGACCACCCGGACCGTATCGCCTTCCCTGGGAGGTACCCACTGGTGCTGGAGCCGGTCGTGCGAGGAAGCAAGCTTAAAATAGTCCTGGTTGATGGCGGGAGCGGGATCAACGACCTTTTCGTCAAGACCCTGGACCAAATGAATATTCCCGTTCGAGCTCGGCGAGGATCATCTCCTTCCACGGGTAATCCGGGGCGTCCATGATACCACTCGGACAAATCTCTCTGCCGGTCACGTTCAAACCAAGGATAACTATCGGACCGAGAGTCCGAGCTTGAAGTGGCGATTTGAGGCGGCACATCATGCCATCTTGGGAAGGCGGGGATTGCCAAATTCATGGCGGTTCCCAACTACACTTACCTCGTCTTAAAAATGCGGTCCCAGCGGTGTAATCACCCTCCACGGTGACGTTAAGCGATCCACTCTGCGGCAATGAGAGCTGCGAAATGGCGCAGCATTGGACTCATCCGCAGAGATGGAGAAGATCCATTGGAGGTCGCAAACCTTCAAGAGGAAGGGATGTCCCCGCCAAGAAGCGAGCCAAAACCTCCATCCAAGCGGCCAAGAAACAAAGAAGATCTGTTGGACCCGTCGATCCGGCCAAAATGGCGTGATTGGAACGAGGCTCGACGACAAATAGGAAAACGCGCTCGTCACCTTCCTCCGACCAACGGGATGTGTTCGCTGAAACCGGACATGCCGGTGTTAGAGGAGGTGATCGAGCACTCTCTCGCCGACGAAAAGCGAAGCCCGTCAAACAACGCCACGAAGATTCGCCTGGATCGGAAGGGCGCCATAAGGTGAGATCACCAAATTGTTGGCCTTCGGTTCATCAAAGAGGTGTATCACCGGTAGCTCGCTAATCGGTCTGGTCGGAAGAAAAAACAAGACATGGCGCGTGTGTGTCGACTACACCGACCTCGACAAGGCGTGTCCCAAGGATCCTTTGGACTCCCGCATCGACCAAGTGGTGGACTCCGCGCCGGGTCGCGAGCTCCTAAGTTTTACGGACTCCTACCGGGCTATCATCGAGATAAGTCTCAAGGAAGAGATTGCATCAAAGCGTCGTTTATTCGCCATTTGGTGCTTTTGCTATATCACAATGCCATTCGGGTTGAAAGCGCCGTGCGACTTATCGGTATACGATCTGGCGGTGTTTTCACACTCAACTTCGGACGATAGCGTGGAGGCATATGTCGACGGCGTCGTCATAAAAGCGAAGTCGGATGGGATCTCATAATGATCTAACCGAGACATTCGAGAGCACGAGAGGGTTTGGATGAAGCTGAATCGAAAGTGCGTTTTTGGGGTTCCGTCGGCAAACTACTCGGATTCATCATCTCGATCGGGGATCGAGGCAAATCCTGAGAAGGTCGGCTCCATCCTTAAGATGAAGCCTCCGGCCAACCAGAAGGATGTCCAGAAGCTCACTGGATGTATCGTGGCACTCAGCCGATTCGTTTCCCGACTTGGGGAGCGAGGCATGCCTTTCTTTAAGCTCTTCTGCCGACAAGGCGATTTTCGATGGGCGGTGAAGCAGCCTGACAAGCCTTTGAAGATCTAAAGAGGTTCCTCACCACTCCGCCCGTGTTGGTCCCTACCATGCCCCAAGAGCCCCTCTTACTCTACATTGGGGCAACGACCCACGTCATCAGCAGCGCCCTGGTTGTGGAGCGAGACGAAGAGGCTCCTTCAAAAGGTCTGACGTCCGGTCTACTTAAATGGCGAAGTATTGGGCGAGTCAAAATAAGGTACCCACAAGTTCAAAAGCTTACGTATCTTGTGTTACTCACATCACGGAAGCTCAAGCATTATTTTCAAGAGCATGAAATTTCGGTGGTCACTCCTTTTCCGCTTGGAGACATACTTCACAATTGGGAGGCCACTGGGAGGATTGCCAAGTGGGTAGTTGAGCTTGGAGCCTTTGAAATAAAGTTCAGGCCTCGACTAGCCATTAAATCCCAAGCGTTGGCCGACTTAGTCGCCGAGTGAATGAAGCCCAAACCCAATGACAAGGAGAATCTCAAATCTTGGACAATGTACTTTGATGGTTCCCTCATGCTTTCGGTGGCGAAATGGGATTTTGCTCATATCACCGACTGGAAAGAAGCTACGCTACGTCCTCCAGATATTGTTTCCCGTCAGCAACAACGCCATTGAGTACGAAGCATTCATCCACGGGCTCCGTGCTGCCATATCGCTCGGCGTTAAGCGATTAATGGTACGCGGCGACTCTCAACTCGTGGTCAACTAACTCCAGAAAGAGTGGTCTTGTATCGGCGACAATATGGCGGCTTCTTTGTCGAGGCATAAGCCGAAGACAAGTTCGACGGATGGAGCTTACTCACGTGCTCCGCGCGACAACGAAGCGATGAAGCGAGCTATGCGGATGGGATCCACTCGGGCCCAGTCCCGAGTGGTGTTTTAAATCCAAAACTACGCGCCATCAATCAAATTACCATCCACACCGGAAGATCAAGCGATCATAACCCGGCGCAGGTACTATCGATCACTCCTGGTGGACTCGGCCTTACTTAGATTATCTTCTCCGTGATGAGCCGCGGAAGATCGAAGCTTTGGCGAGTGCATTACACGCCGAAGCAAAAACTACAAGGTAGTCGGGGACGAGCTTTTCAGAAAAAGCAGTTCCGGGGTACTAAGGCGCTGCATATCCGAGTAAGAAGGCAGGGATCTATTCAGCAAAATCCACTCGGGAGAGTCACGGGCATCCTGCGGCGACAAGCACCACGGTAAGCAAAGCCTATCGGCGAGGATTTTCGGCCAACGCGCGTCACGGATCGCGGAAAATATAATCTGCAAGTGGCGGGTGTCGATTTTCGCTGGCAAATCCACATGCGGCGCCAAGATCTCTGAGCGATTTGATCTCTGGCCCTTCGCCGTCTGGAATCTGGACATGGTGGGCCCCCTCAAGCGAGCGCAAGGTGGATTCACTCATCTCTTCGTCGCCATCGACAAGTTTACCAAGTGGATTGAAGCCAAGCCGGTTGCAGTCATTATGGCGGCCAAGGCACGCGATTTCTTCCGGGATATCGTTGTGCGTTTCGGCGTGCCCAATCGCATCATCACCGACAATAGCGTTCAATTCAAGAGCAGCAAATTTCAAGATTGGGGCGAGGAGCTAGGCATCAAGATCTGCTATGCCTCGGTGGCCCACCCAAGGAGCAACGGACAGGTTGAACGCGCCAACGGATTGATGCTACAAGGGCTCAAAGCCGCAATCTTCGATCGCCTAAAGCCATACGCAACGCGCTGGGTGAAGGAGTTGCCTTCGGTGCTTTGGGGGCTCAGAACGACCCTAAGTCGAGCAAGCTGGCGGAACACCCTTTTTCACGGCTTACGGCTCGGGCGATCCTCTGGCGAATTGAAGTTCCGGTCCCTCGGGTTGCAGCTCTGACGATAATCAGTCGGATGAAGCAAAATCGAAGACCTCGGCCGGCTCGAGAAAGCCAGGGAAGCAGCAATGATCTAATCGGCCAAGTACCAGCAGGGCCTGCGTCGTTACCATCAGCACAACATACGGGGCCGTGCGTTCTCCAAGGGAGATCTGGTCCTCCGGAGGAATCGGAAGCACGAGCATAAACTCTCCCGCTCTGGGAAGGCCCTACTTGATCGCCGAGGTGACCCTTGGGAGCTTCTGGCCGCAGCGTAAAGACGGATCGGCGTGCCCAACACGGAACATCGAGCAGCTACGTCGTTTCTATTCTTAGAATTTTGTATTCAAGCAGCTTGTAATTAGTTCCCTTTCTTTTGACTTGCTACTTGGCCGTAAACGACTAAGTAGTAAGTCGGGGGCTACACTAAATAGTGTGCGGAATCAACCGCATCCTATCCTTTTTAATAAAGTTGTTTTCTCTCTACATGTGCTGATCGCATTCGAGTACTATGAAAATTCTTGAGTAATGGCGCGTTTATATCCTTTCGACAATGTTTAGCTACTTCGCGGTTGCATAGGAAGAAAGCCAAGTGCTGCTTCCTAACACTCGGGGGCTAGACCAGTCGGCGAATGCGTATCATGAAAAAGGATAAAACATATTATTCGGATAAGTTCGATCACGATCGGGGATCAACGGAAGATTTTATTACGAACCGATTCTGAGTCCAAGCGATCCACTATTTGGACAGCAGTCGGATGAACCTCCACTAACAGAGCTACGGCCTCCTCCTCCGAGTAAGCAAACCCATCCTTGACGGCCCCGCAGTCCAGGCGAGAATAGTTTGACTTCGGGATGGCGAGGCCTTGGCTGGTGCACGTTATTGCGGCCTCCCGAGTGAAGATCTTGATCCGCTCGGGAATGGCTTCAAGATGAGCCACCAGGAGGTCGGGATCATTCGGTGGCTCTTCATCCGGATAGAGGCATTCCATTATTGGGGCAATCCCCGTCGAGGTTCGGCGGTGAAGCTCTGCACAACCAAATAATGAGATATCGATCGGTGTCAATGAGGTTGAGCGAGGAGAGCCGTTGAGAAGGTTACCTTCCAACTCTTTAGCGACCCTCGGCTCGGCGTTAACTTGGCGGACTTCCTCTTCTAGAGCCTTCTGCCTCGCCTCCAGAGCTGCACTCGATAGCAAATATTGGAGACCATCACCTACGAAATATCCTTCTTAGAGATTTAGCATGGGTTGGGGTTTATACCTCGGTTTGTGTTGGACTCCTCCGTGGCGGAATCGAAGCTCGGTGACTTGGCGGTGGAGCTCTTGATCCGGCCATGGAATTGTCGCTTGGCGGCATCTGACCGTTATCAAACTCATCGCGCATCTTTAGCTCACCCACGTTTTCTCCATGCAGGGTCTTACGCTTGACCTCTCCTTCATGCGCTGCGTGAAGGATAGAGAATCGTTAGTGGGATCCCGTGTAAGCGAGATTAAGTATAGAAGTTACCTTGTACATCTCGGCTTGGATGGCGGTCACTTGTTCCAACACTTCCCATTCTTGACTTCACCGCCCTTCGACCTCGTAGCCCTCCATCTCTTTCCGCCATTTCAGTCGGAAGGGTGGAGTGGGAGCTTTGGCGGAGGGGCGAGGGATCTCCTCGACTTCGGGCTATGAGCTTTACGAGCCGGGCTGGGATCTTCCCTTCGCCTCGAGGATTGGCGGCTTGTGGCGAGCGGGCTGAGTGCAGACGAGGAGAAGCGGGCGAGCCGAGCCTCCGGAAGGTGAGGCTGACCGTCATCGTCATCCACGATTTTACGCAAACATTTGGAGTTCTTTCAAGATATGCATCTCTACAAATTATGAAATCATGGCGTTACGAAAGAGTACCTATGTGACGGGACGTATTTCATCTTGAATTTCATGCCGAACCACTCGGACCCGAGCAGGCGTTTCCTTCGCCCAGACGCGGCCTTTGGGCAGCGGACCGACGTGGCGGAGGCTCTGTGGCTCTGTGACTGGTCAGTGGCGACTTCGCCCGGGCGGCGGCGATGGAAAAAAGCGGGGCGGTGTCGTCGTCCTCATCCTCTTCATCCGAGTCCTTGGAGCATCCCCTACCCTTTTTGGCGGGAGGCGCTCGTTGAGCCTTGGCGAAGCGCTTGTAAACTGCGAGGTGCCCCTTGGGGGCGGAGCCTCCGGGGCCGGGGAGGCGGAGAAGAAGGCCTCACGCCTCTGCGACATATCGTATCATATTAATTCGACTCTACAATTGACAAATCGCGGTTGAGTTGAGAAGGGTTCTTCTCCTTACCGCTGGAGGCAAATATCCCAAACTATCTGGAGCAGGGCGGTCCAGGAGTTATCTCCGTGCGGAGCAAAAGTTCAACCACTCGGTGATGACCCCTTCTGCGTGAGGTTTTCATGGGTTTCAGTGGTGTCTTGGGTCCCCGAGTACTCGGCGGGATGGACCCTCTCCTTGATGAAATTTGAATCTGGCGTTGGGTATAGTTCCACACTACCCCAACTCAGGTTAGCCAATGGACTTAACTCGGGGAGAATAACAAGAAGTTCCTTCACTGGTTCAACTCGTCATCGGCGAGGAGGAAATCAGGGAGGGACGGATTGTGGGCGCTTCATGGAAAAAAGGAAAGGAGGGCGGAGATGAGTTGGCACAATAGAACCACTCAAAGTGCCGACCCTTGTTGGAAGTTTTAAGCGAAGATCAGTAAAACTTTTGACCCCTTCCATGATTGGATTCCCGCGCGCCTCTGACCTTGGGATTGTCCTTCTTTGGGATAGGGTTTGAGAAGGAAAAGGAATCAAGAGGTCGAAATGAGGCGATCCCCAAATAAGCCTCATGAGCGTGGACAAAGATCGCGATATGGAAAATAGAATTGGGGTTCAAATCTGAAACCTCAATCCGTAAAATTAAACAAACCCGGAAGAAGGAAGAGCAAGGAAGGCGAAGCAGCGGAGGAAAAACGACTCAAAGACCACTACCTCGTCCGGACGAGGGTGGGCGAGATTCGCCAGTGATATACGCCAAGACCACGAACCCTTCCGAGGGGAGCACGCCAAGGAGACCGACCAGTAGCCTCCGCTCCGTCATGATGGACTTCATCCATTTCTTCGCCTTCTCGGTGCCTCGATGGCGGTGGGGAGGTGGAGCCATTGCGATTGGAGGCGGGTGGCGGCGAGAAGAACCCTAGTGGCGGAGTGTCTTTGGAGAAGCTAAGCGGTGGCGCGCGAAAAGTGTGCGAGGTGAACTACTTTCGTTCCCTGTTCCTAATTTATCGGAGCGGGCATAGTTTCGCGATGCAGGCCGAGTCTTAGTCTAGCGCTGGATCGCGCCATTCCGCAGGGCCCAATAATCACTTTCGGCCGGCCGAGTGGTTCCTCGAGGAGTCTGCTTGTTGTTGCTACTTAGGAGCGGACGAGCCTAAGCTGCTCGGATGAGGCGATGTTCTTGATTCGAGATCAAGTCGAGGAAAAGTGGCATTGCAGATTCAAAATTGAAGCAAAGACTCAAAAGATTATGTATATCTAAAGGATCTTCATTAAAAGGGCTCTTAGGCTGATTACATATTTTCATGGCCAACACATCGAGCTAGGGCTCGTCGGCTCACGGAGGAACAAAAGAAAAAAAACCCAGCGGGGGCCTCGGTTGTACCCCTCGCGCGCGAGGAGGGTGCAACTAGTCGTCCTTGGAGGCGCACCTTGAAGAGTTGCGGAAACCCACGATCGAAACCTAAGGGATTCTTCGCGGAGACCTCCGCCTCATCTGAAGCTGCCGCCAGAGCTCGTCTTGTGAGCTTGGCGGCGGCTCTGGCGGCTTCTTCTTCCTTGCAAGGGCGCGTCGATCCATCCTGGATCATCTCCATGATGTTTGCCATTACTCTCGAGCGGGGCGGTGTGGAGATTCTTGGGAGTCACCGAGGAAAAAAAAACTCAACAAACTAAAAATTTGGTGGTGAAGCGATATTCATACAGGATTTCTTTTATACGAGGAAATTCAAGGTCGCGCCTTGGAATCCGTTTCAAACACATGAAACCATCATGGCGGTGGGGCGGAAGTGGATCACGAGCGGTCTTGACCAAAACACGTGTCCCTCCTTTGTGTGAAAAGGACGCAGCAACCGCCTTCCCTAATTGGGCTTGGGCTAAAATTGCAAAGGGCAACCCCTTATGAGCTTTCTTAACACGCCGCTAGCGATGGCAATGTGTTAAAATCGAGCCTAATTCGCCTCGGTACACCACAGGAGGGCATATGATCGTGAGAGCCAAAATTAAAAACGCGTTTCACGGCATACCCCATGTTGGGTCACTAGTCAGCTTCGCATGCTCGAGATTGGGTGTTGTGAAACTTGGGTTCAATTTCTTGAGGTATGCCTTCTATAAGGTCGCTTTGTTGTACACCGCCTCCGGTACAAATACCTCTCGGCAAAATTGCATCCGGTCAGTGCATACAGAGGCCTATGCCGATCCTCCTCCGGTTGGGACAGGTACCACCCGGCTAAAAGGTGTGCCCCATGCTGGGCCAAGTGCTAGCTCTTACAAGTTAAGGCTAGGCACCTGATGTCGATATCCCTCGTAACATTAAACTACAACATCTTTGCAAAGGCGAAGTTGTAGAGGCGTAACAAAAACACGCCCATGATGGGCCAATCGGCGCTCTGCATTGCGAGAGTGGGTGTCAATGGCGAAATCATCTGTTGTGGCGATGTGCCCAATGGGCGAGTGAGTTGGAGTTTGGTATTGCCAACCCGGGCATCGTTTCGACATAAAAACTTAAGATTTCTTGAGTTCTTTACAATCTCTTTTGATTCTGAGGAGGTATTGGTGAAACCAATCGGTAGGACATCGACTTGATCGTAAAGCACTCGAGGGCTCTCAGGACTATATGGGCCGGGTATCCTCTAGAAGGCCCATAAGGGAAGCGGATGAGGCGACCGAATCACGGTTGAAGATAAAGACCACTCGAGACTCGTGCGGCGAGCCGCAAGGAAGTTCAGGATATAATCTATCTCCATGTAATTAGCGGATCGACACATGCATTCTATGTAGCGCATAATGTAATTAGTTATCGGGGATCGAGATATCTCAGAACTCTATCTCCCTACACTATATAAAGGGAGGGTAGAGGTCATCGGCATGACACGATCGCATAGTTTCATCTTGCATCTCGCATCTTGATCCACCATATAATCCCGAGCACATGAAGTAGGGTATTACATCCTCCGTTGAGTGTCGAACACATATAACCACTGCTTGTGTTACCCATCCGGCTTAGTTCTTGATTAAGCGTCCCTCATACAAATTCATTGCGGTGACCCCGATTAGTCACTGTCGACACACAATAAAATGAAAGGAAAAGAAATACTCAGGATGGTAAGGTGATCACTGATCAGCACATATAAATATATCTATTCATAATTTCTTGATACTTTTCTTTTAGAATGTATTTGTACAGAAGTTAAAAGTGCGAAGACTACCTGATGATATAGTAGTATGTCCAAATCAAATGCGTAGGCCATAAGCCCAGAGTGAGTGCAGCTATTCCAATTGTCATAATAAGCCATGCCCATGGGCCAAACAAAGCACCTAAATAGGAATAATTAACATGAAAGGGGCATTGCATGTTAGATTTTGGTGAAAAATATATCAGCAGAAATTACTGAGTAATCAATCATGTGCTGAAAAGGCATTCTAGGTTAGCAAGATAGCAACTTTGAATTGCAGAATTAAGAAACACATTAAATGTCACCCTTGTCACCCTTGCCATCATCACACTTACATATCTTTCGTATTGCACCACTTAAAATTCTGATTGCAATAAAGAGTAGCAATCAACTTGTATCCCCATCAAGCACACATACCAAAGTTGAACTGAATGCTTTGGGATGAATAAATCCATAAATGCCAAACTGAACCAGACAAGATGGCTAGAGTATGATTCAGACAAAATAATACTATGATTCAGAAACACCACATTTGATCTCATAATTTCAGCGAGAAAGTTAATTCATAAACACCACATTTGATTTCATAATTTATTTGTACCGAAACCTAGCCATTCTGAACCGTATTGGTTCCAACAATATTGAATATCAAAATATTGCATTATTGATTCAGAAACACCACATTTGATTTCATAATTTATTTATACCGAAACCTAGACAATCTGAACTGTATAGGTATGACCATATGACCATATAAGTTTCATAATTTATTTATACCGAAACCTAGCCAACATGTACTGTATTGGTATGACCATATGACCATATGAGTTTCATAATTCATTTATACTGAAACCTAGCCAACCTGAACTGTATTGGTATGACCATATGAGCATCGGACAAAAAGCAATCATGTTCCACCAATGCTAACGTTTGAATCCAATGAATCCAATGAAAGAGTGGCTGGAAAAAAAACAAGGATGAGCCTAACAATAAAAGACAGGGGCAACTGAGATTACCTAGAGATCAGGTCTTCCCTCAACTGGAAAATGTGATAGCTCATTCCTAATCATTCAGTTAATTCCCATTCTTACATGTATAAACAAATAAATGCAATTATGTCAGCAACCACATGACAGCAACAATAATTTAATTGAATTATATGAACCATATTGTAATATAGAAGACTAGATCAGACCAATGCATCTTTTTGTAAGCAATTTTTGCAAAAATAAAATCTTAGCTAATTATAATCCTACAAATCCTCCTATTGTACATGGTACACCATCTATATAGTCCATCAGGCACGCACACCACAATTAACCATACAGGAATATGGCACTCTTCATTCAAGTATGTCAGCTCTTCCTGTCTAATTCTGTGGTCTTCAATGTTTCTTGACATGACAAACTAATTTCATGGACGCAGGGCAATCTGGGGCTGGAACGACACAGAGCTTTCCATCTAATACAAAGCCTCCTGCCTTTAGATTTATATTAAACTACTTCAAAAAATGGTCTAATATCGAATCACCAAGTCAACCAGAGAATTCCCAAATCAAATCAAAGGACCAAGGTTGTAGGGAGTTGTGAGTAGAGGAATACCAGATCGGTGTGAGGGGGTGGGTTCCATGGGCGGTGGGGCGTTGCGCCGGGTTGTAGACAGCAGGGACGGCGCGGCGGCGGACTGCAGGGGCGGTGGTGGACGCGGGATGCAGGGCCGATGGAGGGGATGCAGGGGCGGCGGTGGACACGGGATGCAGGGGCGGCGGACTGCAGGGGCGGCGGTGGAGGCCGGCTCCACGGGCAGTGCGTCGGCAGGATCCAGGGGCGGCGGTGGTGCCCGGCGCCGGCGGTGGAGGCCGAAGCAGGGGGCGTGGAGGACAGCAGGTTAAATGGTGAATGAAGGGAGGCAGGTCAATAACTTATCAAAAGGAGCACGGCTTGGTTACTAAGTGGTAATTAGTGGAGGGAAAGCCAAATAATGGAGAAAAAACAAAAAAAATGGGAAGTTTTTTAGCGCGAAGGATTTTTTTAGCTAATTTTTGGCTTTGGTGTAAAACCTGAAAAATATAATTTCCATTCATTTTAGTTTCAAAATTATTTTTAAATGTTTCTTGAAATATGTGTTTTTAAAGAGGTGAACTTTTTGATTTGTTAATTTTGCAAAATTCGGTAGCATGTTTTTTCTAGCTAACTTTCGTCTTTGGTGGAAAACCCGAAAAAATATAATTTCAATTCAATTTAGTTTCCGAAGTATTTTAAATGTTTTTAAAATATGTGTTTTGAAAGAGGTGAACTTTTTTATTTGTTAAATTTGAAAAATCTGAAAATCTATTAGAGCTACATAAAAAAATAGGTCTCAACAAGATTTGTAGTAGGGGTGTGAAAAGACTGAATATCAATCAAATTCAATTTTTTTATGAAATGAGTACCCATTACATTGACGGCGGCCTAGGGTGGCGTGGGTCACCGGTGAGGTGGTGCACGACGGTGGACATGCGGCGGGGAAATTTTGGCGGTGGGGGATTTTGCACGGGCTGAGGGTATAATGTTTCCGCCATATATCCGCAATTAGATTATTTCTAAAAAATATGGATTAAAAGTATTTTAAGATATAAAGAAATCTAATTTGCTATATTAGCAACGCATCAATTACAACACATGTATTCCGTAGCTATTGACCTATTCTACCACGGATTAGAGTTCGCAACGCAAAAATGCGTGGTTACCATATTTTCCTACAACGCATAATGAAAACGTTGTAAGGTATGCGTTGGCAAAGGGGGGTCCTCCTTGTAGTGGGCGAGCTCCTCGTCGGCGCGGCGGCCATCTTAGGCTTCTCGGCCACTTTGGCCTTGCCCTTTCTCGCTCCCTCGGTCTCGGAGAGTTCCTCCACGATCCCTCCAAGGATCAGCTGGTCCTCCTGCTTGTTTGGGAAGCGAATGTTAGCATCTCCAACAGTGTAAGTCTCGCAAGGCCGAACGGGGTATAAGTGTTTTACCTCTGGTGTGCGGACGAGCACGTTGCGTGGACACGTGTAGGCCACCTCGCCGGTGACCTCGTCGTCCTTCCTCGCAGTCTTCAGCATAGAGTCGACCTACTCGGTCACCCATGCTTCGGTTGGTTGCACTGCCCGAACAGAAGAGATCTTTAGTTCCTGTTCGAATGAAAATCACCAAGTGAAAGGTTGAGTCTTAAAGGCACTTCCCCGTGCTCTCTCTGCTGATGTCTTCCCATCCTTCTATCTTGTAGAAGGGGTAGGGTCTTCCCCGCAGCTGACAAATCCTATTCGCTGTGAAGTCGCGGATGATCTCCCTGCCCGTGAGCCCGAGGCCCACGAGGGAGGCGATCTTCCGTGACAGGTACCAATCCTCGTCGGACAGCTCCGGCCGAGGCATTGGCGTTCCCTTCGCCGGTGCCTTCCCGGTGAAGATGAGCTTGCTGTCGCCGCTCCGTTTGGTGTAGAACCACCTCATCCACCACGCGCCCATCGAGTCGAACAGCGGTGGACGAGGGTACGGCGTGTCGTCGGCGGTGGCCCGAAGCTTAAGGTAGTAGCACCCAAGCGCCGAAGCGGCGGAGCTGCTCCTCGTCATTGTATAATAGTGAAGGAACAGCCCCACCGATGGATCAACTCCCAGGTAGCCCTCGCACAGGTGTGCAAAGACAGCCATCTGGAGGATTGAGTTGAGGTTCAGATTTGCGACCTCCAGCCCGCTGATGTTGAGAAAAGCCTCCACGAAGTCGCTTTCGGGATATCTCAACCCGAACTGTGCGAACTGCTCGAAGTTGACGAACTCGTCCTCGAGCGGCTTCGGTGTTTCCTCCTCCCCGGGCAACCTCCAGCTGCCGGTGTCGATGTGGCCTTTCTCCTCCCAGATCTTCAAGTTTTCCTCGGTCATGCTAGTGCCTGAGAATTTGGCCATAGCAGTTCGCAGGGCTGGACGAACAGATTTGGGGGTGGAGTTTGGCTGTTTTGATGCTGAGCGCGGTTGAAATTAGGGCTTGGGAAGGAAAGGCGTGAGAGCGAAAGTGGCAAGCCGCGTGCGGCTCGGGTGCTTTTATAGTCTCAGACGAGCAGCTCTGCAACGGATTTTCGCCACAAACGGCTAGTTTTTTACTGCAACGATTAAGTAAAAACGGTCGACTGTTTTCACTGCGTAGCATAAGTTACCGTTGAGATCTGCCAACGGCTACTTTTCGATGTCTGCTTGAGACCGAGGATGCTTTCTGCTCGGACGGATGTTGTTCCTGCTTCGGCGCTATGAGTTGCTTTCGATCTTGATCGGGTTCGTTCGATCCTGGACAAGTCCTGTTCGGGAGAATCTTAACCTGCTCGGTCGTTCGTTGTACATCTTTGTGGCAGCAAAATTTTCCTCTTCGTGACTTGGAATCTCAAGAGGAAGACCCCATTCTAGTGAGTTATTCCACTTGAGTCTCGGGGGCTACTGTCGGGGATAAAATCACGGCCCATTGCCATGGCCCACTCCCTGACGGCCCAATAGAACAGCCTACTAGGGCCTAGCTTCCTAGAAGGTTCTATCAGGCCCATGTACATCCTGCCGAACAGCCACCTGGCTGGCACGATGCGTAAAGGCCTAGGACTTCGTGTTTGAGTCTAACTCGAACAAGAGTTCTGCACGGCTACGTGAAGACCCGGACGTGGTTTCCCGGATTGGAGCAGATGTCGTGATCCCCAAGACTTGGAGTTTTTCTTATCTACCTTGGGATGTATTTGGCACGTTGAGTTCGTTACGATCTCGTAGTTAGCCCGGCCCGATTATCCTTCGGTAGGTCGGTTTGCTCAGCACTATATAAACAAGGCCTCTACGGCGTGTAGAGGGCACCTCATCTTAGGCACAAGTTTATGCACCTGACCTTCGCATTGAAGCTTAGACCACATATTTCTTTCTGTACACACGTAATCTCCTCGAGATCTGTCCATCTCGTCGAGCATCCTCTTGTAATCATCTTTGGTATATAAGAAAGGCTGGACGTAGGGTTGTTATCTCCCCGGAGAGGCCCGAACCAGGATAAAAACCCCCGTCTCCCTGTTGCTCGTTGGTTGTTGTTTGTTCTGTTCGACGTGCCTCCTATTTCCTCTTTCTCAAGAACCTTAGTTGACTTGAGATCAATATCTCAACCGTCGACACACAGAACTAGGGTATTACCTCTACCGCGAGGGTCTGAACCTGTATAATCCCTTGTCTTGTGTTAACGTAGAGTTTGCATTCAGCGCTTAACGCCATATATAATCATTGCCGATTATATCCTCAGTTTAACAAACATCGACATTCGGGAACAGTGGCGCCGATGGATTCTAGCGAGCAGCACGGCAGCGGCGGTGGTACCGAAGGTTTTGGTGGAGGCGGCGCAGCTGGAGGAGGGAGGAAGCTGCGGGCACCGTTAGATCTTTGGGAGAAACAATAGGTGTCGTCAGATTTGACTAAACCGAAGGGGTACGGTGGTAGGCCATGTGACAGCACGTGCGCCGTTGGATCTGGCTGGAAGAATCACGGTCGTCGATAACAACTTAACGCACTAGAGTGAGAAACGCCGAAGGTGTATTCCTCGAATAGAAAATTGTAGGGAGCACAGAAAAATATAAAATTATTGTCTAGACGTCAAGAAAAATGAGGATAACCTAATGGTGGAATAAAAGTTGATATTTTATGGAATGAATATCTTTGGTAAAATAAAAAAGGGATTTATTTAATGGAATAAAATAGGAGTTGCTTTGAAAAATTCTCAAAAAATTAGGGAAGGTTTCTAGGGGCTTTAAAATCATTTTTTACGATTTTTTTTTGTGTTAGAAGTGGGTTAATTTTTGTTATGTTACAGTCGCCGCCAGGGTTAACAAAACCGCCGGCTAACTGTGGTTAACCGGCTCTGCGCTGCTCACGGCTCGGAGGTCTGGCGATTTGTGAACCACCTTTCGCCACCTTGAGGGGACGTCGCGCCTTGTACAAGAGCTGAGCCGCCAGGCGTGCTACAACACCGGGCACCACATGCAGACCGCGCTGTCGCGCCCTGTTGCGTCGTCGTGTCTTGTGCCGCCGTGCCGCGCCAGCGCCACAACCAGCAGAGCGTCGCCCTACTCCGCACGGCCTAGCTCGGGAAAACCTAGCCGCAGTGCCCCGCATGAGCAGCCGCCAAGGGCCATTAAGTAGGTTTAATTTTAAAGAAAAAATAAAACAAGGCTAGACCGTGTGCTGGAAAGAAAAGAAAGGGAAAGAAGGCCTTTTTGGCCGAAATAAATTAAAGAAAAGAATGAAAAGGGAAGGTCAAATTGAGTGTGCATTTCTTTTCTTAATATACACTTTGGCCCTTGAAATTTATGTAAAGAAGAGCGCGGGCCGTGTCATCAAATTAATATAAAAATAATGGCTACTAGATCGGTTTTGAATGGACCAGGTAGAAAAGGAAAAGAAAGGGCCGAGGCAGACCGGAAAGAATGCGGAAGAAAACCCATTTGCCTTGTAATTTTATGAATAAGTCCTTGGGTTTTCTAGAAACTATGTGAAATTTTTCTAGGCAATTGTTTGACAGAAAAGCCCTTGGCATTTGGAAAATTACATGAAATATTCTCGAAATTTTTGAATATTGCATAAATCCCTTGAGAATTATTAAATTTGTGCATAGCTTTTCCTGAACACTGAAAAATTCCTTAAAGCCCCATGGAATTAGCAGAAATCAAAGAAAGCATATATTCTGGCATGAAAGCATTTTGGGAGCTCAATTTTGACCCCAGTTTTGAATTTGAAGCTTATTTAGCTGTTGTTAATTACTTTTGTGCAAATATCTCTGGAATTTGCTACTGTTTTGGTTGTTTATTATATGAATTGGTAATGGCATATACGTAGGAATATTGGATATAGATGACAATTTATGAATTGAACTCTACCTAGCATCACTGTCTTTACTATATTACGCATATATAGTAATCTTGTGAATGAATTTTAATATGAAATTGTCAGGTATCATAAGTCATGAATTTGAGAAACTGGTCCCTTGTGGCATGAATTATCTCACTTGGACTTAGGATGTGATGATTATATTCGGTCACCAGAAACGCAACACTGTCAATCGGTTTAAATATCAGTGTAGAAAAGAAACTTCCTAATACACCACCTCCTTGCCAATTTTTCTATGCATGGTTAAGGGGGAGAACACTTGAGCTATGGGTTGCACGTTAGAAGTTGCTTATGAAGCTCAAGTATGCTATCCTACCATTAGCACAATAGAATTTGGCGCACACAGGGCTTGCAGACTATAGAATTATGACCAAGTACAACTCTATTTGCATATAGTTTTTACGAATCCCTCTCTATGTGATAACATCACAAACGAGAAGATAGTACATCCCACTTTTCATATTAGTGCAATTAGAGCAGCTACTAGGGATTTAAAATCCATTCGTTAGAAGAATGGAAAGAAGGAAAATTGAAAATAAATTATCCTAGAAAAGAAAGTCCATTGTCCAAGCAAAACAGAATACAAGAAGAAGCCACGCAGTGCAAGCCACATGACCACTAGGTAGAGATGTGCTATAAATGTGGCATTTAGGGACATTGGTCTAAATTTTGCCACAAACTTATTGGTGCAGTTGCGGCTTATTAGACCAAAAGAAATTCATAGCATGAGGAGACACCCTTGCACCGTCTCTAATCGTATGGAAGCCACATGAGAAGTGGATAAAGAAGAATTGAATCATTTTACAATAATTGAAGCTAAGAGAAAGTGCATAATTGTAGCATTTAACTATGCAGGAATCACACTATTAGCATTCTCCTAGTAGATTGTGATCGCTAATAGACATTGTATGAATTTTAGCATTATGAATTTGAAGCTCTTGAAGCGCACATTATTTGAAATAAAGAATTGAAGCTCTGGAAGAGCAAACCATAATTCTTATGTTTATTATGAATTTATTCTATATTCCAATATATTTTGAAGGTGCAATCAATATTTGAATCATATGAACTATGAATATTTCCATTGCGTGATTTCAACTACGAATAGAACTAGTGTAGTGCATTATGGACATATAAATTGTTTGTAGTGTAAAAACACCAATAAAATTTTAAGAGATATGATATAAACTCTATGGTTATTACATCAGCACTTTGAAGAAGCATTGTTTTACTTAGAATCCACTTAAAACTCTCTTAAGGTCAAAAGACATCCGTGTCGTCGGTTTCCACATTGAGACCAATGAAGAACGGCGAAGAATTGTTATGCATTGTAAAGCATGATGGATGTGAGCAAATAATATTAAAATCTTTCCCACCTCCATTAGAATTTGGGCTATACTACATTAGAATGCCTTTAGAAGCTCTAAACTCTTCCATCTGGCATTGCAGAATTACCATCTCAATTATAGAAAAGATGAGGCGCAATCAACTCGCAAGGACATAGCATTAGTATAAGCATTTCCTGAATCATGAACTAGGCGCTCTCCTATTAAAGTGCAAGTTGAGATTTCTCCTTGCCTAAAATGCATCTAGGAGATGTTCGCGGCCATATGCAGCCCTTGTCAAGGGCACTTAATGACATTCTAGTGCACATAATTGCTTGATTGTGGTAAGGCATGAGTTTATTCTCTACAAAAACCACATGTTCGTGAAGATGATCTCACATATCATAAGCATTAAAAAATATATTATCTGATCATCACTATGAAATCTAGTAGGAAGGACAAATGCTATCTGATTTGATGATCGTTGGACGTTATTGAAAACTAAAGAAAATCACTATATACCTCATGTCAGAGCGTCATGAACTAGAAATGTCTAGCCACACTTGAGAGTTGTAGTATATTGAATAAAGAAAATGAAGCGCTGCAAGCAATCCTCATCAGTTAGTGCAAGGGACACATAATCCCGTAACATCCGACTAATGCAAAGAAAAAAAATCCCAATTTTGAATGCAAGTTTTATTACCTATACCACACTTGCAACGAATTTAAAAATGACAGAGGATCACTTCCGGTCATTAAGGGGAGGAATAGAACCCTAAAAGAAGAATACCGAAAAATTATATGACTAACCTCAGACACCACTAATGCATTCCCGCACATGAGTCGCACTAGTATAAACTTTGAAGCAATTAGCAAATGAACTGTCTAATCATTTTTGTGATTTGAAGGATGTGATCAAATCGCATTACTGATAATAATGCACCACAGAGGGTTGAAATACCATACAAGGTATTCCTCGTCCTGTTCTAAGGCCTCAAAGAAAAGGACATAAAATCTGATCACTCGAATCCCAAGTATCCAAGGACGCCTAGAGAAAAACGGATAAGAGAACTTGCCACAACTGATCATGACAATGCTCCAAAGAAAATAGAAGGGGAGCCAGTTGAGACCTGGCATTGGTGAGCCTGCTAGCGAGGAAGTCCCGGTTTTTAATTTACCGGTACAAGAAGAAAGAATAGAAGAAGAAGACGAAGGACATGCAAAAGAGCATGTGAATGCCCACATCGGTAACCATCTAAAGGTCCTTGCTCCTACAATTGGGAAATAGCGGTGCAGAACAAGTGATAGTGCATGAGGCACAACTGTACAAAGCACCCCATGAAGAAATGGCCATAAATTCTGTGCACTCCGGGTAAATAATGAATAGAACCACAACCAATGTCGACATATAGTTTCCAAAGAAGATTGCCAAAACAATTGAACCCAATTCTGAGCCTGCATCTTTCTCTGAGTGTCAGTCACTGCCGGACTAGGAAGAATGGAAGAAGGCAATCACCGCGGAACTATTCTCTCCGCACAAAGGAGAAGTGCTTAGGCCAGTGCGCCGCACACTACATCGTGTATGCCCTATGGGTCTTTGCTCGAAAGGAGAAACGAAGAAAATGAAGTGGTATGGTACAAAGCAAGACTTGCAGCACAAGCCTTTGTGTTGATTATGAAGAAACTTATTCCTTATTGTAGGGGAGTCCCCACCCCCCCCCCATTTCAAAAACTTGGACAGGGAATCCCGAAGACGTTCCTTGAACGCAACTCGAAGGTGTTCACTAAAGATAACCCAAAGACGACCAAGAGGAGGAATCATGGCCTAGGATAGAAGAACAAAGCAAAGCCCAAAGACCGAAAGGGACTGAAGTCTTCGGAGGATGAGCGCCAAGCCAAGAGGCCAGTCCCGAAGGTGGTTTACTCCTTCGGAACGAAGGTGTGTGGCCAGCTGACGCTGGGGCTCAGGATGTCCCCAGAGGAGCCTTAGACCCACAAGAGCATTAGGGTTATAGGGTAGTTTAGTCACTTCCATGTGCTTGGAAAGAAAAGCAATCATGTAAAGATCTAGCATCAACGCTCTAAAAGGAAAGGGCAAAGGGGTCATCATATTGTAAACCCTAGTCGTCGACGCCATGATAAATAAAGGAGAACTAAACATATGTCTTCTCTAGTATAGATCCAACAACTATCAGCATCCTCTCCATCAACGGGAGGGGCGCTCCCTTTCTGCTGATGAGCAACCCTCATCAACAGTTGGCGCCTTCAGCGGGGATCGAGTGGAGAAGCTATGGCTCCATGGAAGAAGGCGGTGAGCACCGGCGGAAGCAGAGATGCATCAGGGATGACGACCGGAGGCTGTGAGCATCGTTGAGCCCGAATTATTTTAGTGGTATTGATGACGTGGATATTTGCGCAAGGATGAGTGCTAGGGATTTCTTGGTCCTTTCATAGAACCCTAGCGAGGCTTCGGCAAATATTTGAGCTTCACCAAGATGATCTAAGCATGACCAACCGGGCGTGAGAAAGAGGTCATGTGTAGGTTTAGGACAAGCTAGGTTTTTACTTTTGTTGCCCATGCTTCAAGAGGGGTCTAATTGGTTCGATCATGCCGAGTCTTTGCTTCAAATGAATACCTAGTTTTCTCTTAGTCCACAAGCATCTGATAAATATCTAAAAGTCAAAGTGAGATCAAAATTCTCTTAAGCCTTTATCAGTGCTCATCGGACCCAGTCTGACCGCCGTCGGACTAGGTCTGATGGGCACAAACCCTAATTGCTCTCTTCTGTAGCTAGTCGGACTAGGTCCGACGAATCCTATTCCCTCTACTTTTTACCTTCATCAGACCGGGTCCGACCACCGTCGGACTGGGTCCAATAGTACGTGTTCCAGCTGTTCTGAGACTTGGTTGTCGCCATCAGACCGAGTCCGACGGCCATCAGACTGGGTCCGACGGGTATTGTAACAGCTAGTTTTTGGTTCCCGAGCTGTAACGACTAGTTTCTCTTCGAGGGTATAAATTGAGTTCGGTAGGCAGCTATTTATGAGGTTTGCTGCTCCATTCCACCTAGAATCATCATTTACTCATCCTGTGGGTGTCTTAGAGCCTTTCCTCCATCATTTCATCAACTAGCTACCTTCCCCTAAACCAAGCATTGCGAGCTTATTACTCTTGAAAACGGTGTTCTTCTCGGAGGAGTGGGCTTGGGAGTAGGCCTTGGCGTGCGGCTACTCTCGATTTGGTGTATAGTTGACAAAGTCCACCTCGCCGGAGTGGCGGAACTACTACCGGGGAGTAAGTGCGGCGTGTTATTCAAGAGGGAGCCGATCCTTGTGCGCAAGGGCTAGCCTCAACGGAGAGTATGAGTTGCGGCTCCGAACTTCCGTGAAACAAATACCGTATCACTTCTCCTTTGTCTCATTTACTTTCGCATTTACCTTACGCATGAATTGCTACTAAATTGCTTGATTGCTTTGAATGAATGAATGAATGAATTAGGTTACTGGTGCGTCTTGTTATAAATTGCTTCCGCTTGATAGGGCACTAGAACCTAGGATTGGGTCATTCTTAACCTTGTTGCTTAATCAAGAATAATCTAAAAGAAATTAAAACTGTCTATTCACCCCCTCTAGGCCATAAAGATCATTTCAGAGGTGACGGCGTGGCAGAGATACTCGGACATGTCGTCATTGGAGAACCAGATGCGAGCCTGAGGGAAGGATAAGCGCGGAGGAGCTACCGCAAGACCCGCCCGCCCGCCCGCCCAAGGATTCAAGCAGGAAGCAACAACAATAGTGCCAGGGGTCACCTTCACAAACCCCTTGGTAGCCAAAGGCAACAACCAAGCACGAAGGGTGAACTTGAAGGAACAAATTAAGCTACTCAAGAGAGACCTTGCAATTATGAGAGCTCACCAGCAAGCAACCTCAAGTCAGCAAAGACTGGCAACCCAAAGATTCGCACATTGATTCACAAATTATGAAATTGAGAGCAGCTCAGCCACAGAGACGAGACGGAGGTGGCCTCCTAAACGAATACCTTTGCAACAAAAAATTGCCTGAAGGTTTCGAAATGCCAAGCATCATCAAGTATACGGGTGACACAGACCCGATGGAATTTCTAGAGGTGTATGACACATCTATCAAAGCAGCCGGAGGTGACGACGACATCAAAGCAAAAACTTTGCTCTTAACATTAAAAGGCATGGTCTTATCATGGTTCACGTCAATACCTTCGAGGTCTGTGCACTCTTGGTAGCAGCTCAAGAATTCCTTCGCCAACAACTTCTAAGGGAATTATGTTTCGACGATGCAGAAAAACCATCACTTCGCAATTAGACAAGGCGAAAAGGAGAGCATAAGAGACTTCTACAAGAGATTCGCAAATGTGCGATGCCAGATCCGAACAGTGCATGATTCAACAATCATAAATGCCTTCACAGGTGGTCTACAACCAGGGGAACTTTTGCACAAGCTTACAAGAAAATTGCCAGCTAAAGCGTTAAATCTTTATGACAGTTAAATATTATGCCAAGGGCGAGGTGGAAAACCAAACAAGAAAAGAACTTGCGAAGAAGGAAGGGCAGGATAGAAAACGTCATGAGCAGCGTAGCACCGAAGAAACCAAACCACAAGGATATCATAAGTCAAAGAAAGACATCATGTAGAAGACGGTGGATCAAGAGAAGAAGCAAGAGGCGGCAAAGGCCGAAGTGGTCCTGGTGAAGCATCGAAGTACTGTGCAGCGCATGCAGATAACAAGTCTCATAACACCGAAGAATGCAGAGACATTAGAGCTCAATGAGACGAATACAGAGGAAATAGACCTAGGCAGGTTGAGGAACAGATAAGCAATCGAAACTGAAGGCGGCAAAATCGGGACAGAAGGGGCAATGGAGGTCACCAGAGAGGGTGTTAAATGTAGAAGCAAATGAACAGGACCAGCACTAAAGGGTTGTTCATGTCATAACGGGGGGATCTTCGGTGCACCTCCCCTCAAATAGGCAAAGGAAAAAGTATCTCGGGCAGGTCTCACACGTGTCTGTCACCAGCAACACAAACATCACCCCGACAATAATTTTCGACAGTACAGATGCAAGGGTCATTCGATTCCCACACAAAGATCCTATGGTGTTTACAACGAAGATTGCAGGTTACCATATGGAGAGAATACTGGTGGATGGAGGAAGCTCGACAAACATAATCTTCGTTGGAGCTTTCAAACAATTCAATATACCCGAGGATAGGCTAACGCCATACCGCTGGTCAGATTTGGGGGAAGTCGGTATCTGCTTTGGGACAAGTAACACTGCAAGTAACATTCCAAGACGGAAGGAGAAAGGCAACAAAATCAGTATGCTTCGACATAGTGGATATGGAGTATAGATACAACGCAATAGTAGGAAGAGGGGCCATCAATTCCTTTGGAGCCATTATACATCATGGATATTTATGCATGAAGATGCCAGTTGGAGATGGAGTCACAATAAGAGGAAATCAACAAACTGCACGAAAATCAGAGTTGGAGGCAGCCCCAAAAACGAAACAATTTCAAACAACAGAAAGGGTGGAAACCCAATATGGCCCGAAGGGATAGCACCCAAAGGCTAAGCCAGAAGTAGAGGTCAAAAAACATCAACTATCTCCCGAAGAACAAGGCAAAATATTCACTTTGGGAGCCCATTTGATAGAAGAAGAGGAGAAACAAATACTGTAGGTCCTGCAAGAAAACAAGGACATATTCGCATGGTCACCCGAAGAGTCAAATGGAGTCCCGCGAAGTACAATTGAGCACTCCATGGCGGTGAAGCCAGAAGCAAAACCGCAAAAGCAAAAGCTTAGGAAAATGTCTGGCGAAAGGGGTGAAGCAGCAAAGGCAGAAGTTGAAAAGCTTCTTTAAGCAGGGTGATTCATGAAATCACCTACCCAGAGTGGTTGGAGAACGTGGTAATGGTAAAAAAGTCTGATGGTACTTGGTATATATGTGTTGATTTTACAAGCTTAATTAAGTCATGCCCGAAGGATGATTTCCCCCTATCAAGAATTGACCAGATCGTGGACTCCACAGCTGGCTGCGAGCTAATGAGTTTCTTAGATGCTTATTCAGGGTATCACCAGATATACATGAGGAAGCAAGATGAGGGAAGGACAGCTTTCGTGACTACCATCGGGACGTATTGTTACCGAAGGATGTCGTTCAGTTTGAAGAATGCCGACACAACCTTTGCTCGGCTCACAGCAAAGGTGCTAGCCAAGAAGATGGGACACAATGTCGAGGCTTACGTCGATGACATTGTTGTCAAAAGCAAGCTGCGCCAAGACCACTGCGGAGATATTAAGGAGACATTCGAAGCCTCCGAGCTGAAGGTGTAAAGTTAAATCCAATCAAATGTGTGTTTGGTGTAGAAATAGGGAAACTATTGGGCTTCCTAGTATTGCAAAGAGGCATAGAGGCAAACAAGGAGAAGGTTGATGCAATATGCAATATGCAACCACCAAGAAACAAAAGGAAAGCACAAAGTTTTTTGGGTAGATTGGCGGCACTAGGATGGTTTCCACCGAAGGCTGGAAAAAAACACAAACACTTCTTTGGTACCTGTTGAGACCCATGTGGAGGGTCCTCTTTGGTGATGATGAATATATGTGACAAGGATGAATTTCAAGTGGTTTTGAAGTTGTCTTGTTGAGGCATTGTTTTATCTAGTTGAGATTTTGGATTAGTCCCGGGCTGTATTGTCGTGCTATGTGCGTTTTGGCATGGTGTTTTTGGTTTTGAGCACAAGATTCAATGTTGATGATCGTATGATGGACTAAACTTGTAGGATGGGTAAGGTGTGTTGTTTTTGTGTATGATCACCTCTGTGATGCAGGTACCGGTGGGTACGTGGCTGACGCTTCGCTGGGACAACTCGAGGCTGGTGCGTCCGGAGGCGTGCAAGAGACCGGGTTCAATTATCTGGAGGTCACATGAGGTGGTGTACTTGAGAAGTTTCGCCATGGCAAGGAGTACATGATAGTTGGAGGCTGGCGTGTCGGTTACTTGGTGGCGAAATTCATCCGACCGATGGGCCCAGGAATGTGCTAGCGACCGAGGGAACTGCGAGGTTATTTCCCGAAGGAATATGTGCAGAATATTCCTCTGAGGGCGTGTGTTGTTTAGTGCGTGAGTTGTACATCACTCATACTCAAATGAAGGGTGGAGATGGGCTCTACGGTTTAGGGCATCTCAACCTTGGTCTATAAATAGAGGGGAGGGGAGCACCTCCTGCTCATCCCCTTAGAGCTGAAGACTTCAGAAATAGAGAGGGGTGACTTGGGTGTGTAAGGGTGGCACCTAGAGTGCTTGTGACCACATGGAGTGTGGTTTGTAATCCCCCAACTTCTATGCAATGAAATCCTTCTTCTCCATGAACATGTTGTGTTCATTTGCTCCTAGTTCTTTTTATTTTCGTTTTTCCTTTTGAAGCTATTATTTAGATATGAACAGGGGTGATTTCTTATTAGTTCTTGATGATCTATGATGCCTTGAGGTTGCTACTATGATTTGACACATTTTTTGCAACCATATGAGAGGCAAGATATAAAAGTTCTTGATTTGTTGCAAATCTGTGAAGAAACTTTCCTCCGCGCAGCAATCAGTAAAAGTTTTTTTTAGAAAATTCTAAAAAAATCATTTTGGGATGAGTCAAGTTGTAAAAGATGTGTGACTCACATACCCATATGTGGTAAAAATATGAAGTCCACTGGTTTCCCCGTTTAGGAGCTATGAGTTGAATACCGAGCCCCAAACTTGTGGTCTCGAGTTCCTAATAGTTCTTGGTGCATGTTTTTTCTTATTTTCTATCGATCTATTTTGATGATGAAATTTGGAGGAGAATATCATGCCTCACCCACATGAGCGTATAAAAAGTTTGAAAATTTATGGAGCCTCACAACAGCTGGAACCACTCTCTTCTTGCAAGACAAGTTTCTGGAATCTGCTTTTTTCTTTTCAGAAAGTAACTTTGATGTTTTGGCTTGATCTCTTTTCTGAAAGCAAGTTTAAATTGATTCCTTAATGTTTGGACACTTCACAACCAGGTATCTGATTCCAAAATTCCCACTTATTCCATGGTTCTCATCCAAACAACTCAAGGTACACATAGTTGTCAAGTTTTTTGGGTTTTGTTGAAATCGCTAGTGTCGAAAGTTTGTGACGTCTATTCACCCCGCCTTTAGCCGCCTAGCTTGGGTCTTTAGTACCCTTTGAGGACCAGCTCCCTTCGATTGGGGCCAAAAGTGTGTTGAAGCATTCAATCAGTTGAAGGTGCATCTCCAAGAATTACCAAAGTTAGCAAGCCCGAAGGGCACATCGCAGTTGCAGCTATATTTATCCATAAGCCACTTCGCATTCAGTGCAGTACTAGTAGAAAAGGATGAGGGAGGACAACTACCGGTGTACTATGTATATGAGTCATTATAAGGAGCAAAATGGAACTAGATAGAGATGGAGAAGATGGCATACGCCTTGTTACGGGCATCCAAAAAGCTCAGTCATTAATTTTAGGAGTTTAAGATTGTAGTCCTCACTTCTAGGGTTGCCAAATGGGCAGCAGAGCTAGCACCCTTCGAAATCGATTTTTCCGACAACAAACAATGCAACAGAATGTGAAGGATTAATGTTGGGCCTCCAGAAATCGAGAGCATTGGGTGCAAGAAGGGTGCTCGTATGCACAAATTCCAAGTTGGTCAAAGGTCATATAACAAAAGATTTCCAAGTAAAGGATGCTGAAATGGCAAAATACCTTGATGCAATAAGGGCTATGGAAAAGCAATTCTTGAGAATAACAGTAAAATCAATACCAAGAGGAGAGAATACGAGGGCATATGAGTTAGCGAAGATGGCAGCATACAAGCAAAAAATTCCCGATGGGGTATTTTACGAGATGGTGATCAGACCAACAATTTGCCCAAAGGTGGAGCTGATTGCAAGAGCGCCTGAAGAGGACTGCAGAGCAGCAATAGTAAAATACCTTCGGGACGAGGAGCTACCCGAAGACAAGAAGGAGGCAGAAGCCTTATAACAGAGAGCCCGAACATATGCCATGTTAGATGGGTTATTGTACAAGACAGGAGTCTGCACACCCTAGATAAAAGTGTGTATCAAGAGAAAAAGGAAAAAAGAGTGTCAGCCAAACACATGTAGGATTGTGTGGATCGCACCATGCGCTGAGGGGCTTAGCATCAAAAGTTTTGCGAATGGGGATATACTGGCCAACTGCTAACCGTGATGCTGAAGAGCTAGTGAAGAGATGTCAAGGATGTCAATGGATGAGTGTCCCACCGAGGCACCGGCAACAAAGCTGCAACCATCTGCGCCAAACTGGCCCTTCGCAAGATGGGGAATCGACATAGTGGGAGATTTAGCAACCGCGCAAGGTGGATATAGATGGGTAATCATCGTAATTGATTACTTCACAAAGTGGGTGGAAGCAGAACCTTTGAAAGCAATTACTGCTGCAAAGGCCCAACATTTCTTTTAGAAAAATATTATATGCAGATTTGGTGTACCACGCGAAGTGGTCGTCGATAATGGTTCACAATTTGTCATCTAAATTCAAATCTTTCTACATAGACTTAGGCATCAAAATATGCTATGCTTCGGTTGGCTACCCTCAAGCCAATGGCGTTATGGAGCGCGCCAACCAAACCATCATGTAGGGTCTCAACAAGAGGCTTGTCGAAGAAGCAAAAGGGAAATGGCTCGAAGAGCTAAAAAAGGTGTTGTGGGCAATACGCACTACCCTAGCAAGATCAACTGGATACTCGCTGTTCAGGCTCGTATAGGGAGAAGAAGCTGTCACTCTAGCAAAAATGCAAGATCCCTTCATGTCATTACCGATGGTGCAAGCATAGAAGCTCAGTCTCCCGCAAACTTCATGGAGGAAAAGACAGGCTCATAACCAAGCAAAACATGATCAAATACAATGAAATGATGGTAAAGACTTATAACAAGAAGGTGAGACCCACAGAGCTGCAAGAAGGGGAATTGGTGCTGAGAAAACTGGCACAATGTCCGTCCAGGCTTGAACCAATCTAGGATGGACCATTCATCGTGAAGAAGCAAACAAGAGATAGTTCTTATCACCTGATGACGGAGGAGGGCAAAGATGTTCCTCACACTTGGAACGTGAAGTCCCTTAGGAAATATTAGCAGTAAAATGTCAGCCGCGTTTGAAAGAGGCCGATAATACGACATGTATCCCCAAATATGTAAAAATACCAAAAAATGAAAATACAAAAAGAGCAGAGGGTCACCCTTGCCCTCGGTCATCCAAAAAGTTGTCCCTGCGCTATCACGCGTCTCCTCCGCTAACACACGGCTAAGGGGCCCGCCAAAGAGCATGATCCTTCGCGCTAGTAACACGCCCCAGCGCTATCACGCACCTACTCCGCTATCATGCTAAGAGGCTGGCCGAAGAGCAAGAGCCTTCGCACCGGTAACCTGCGCCTGTGTTATCACACACCTACTCCGCAATCAAGTGGCTAAGGGGCTGGTCAAAGAGCAAGGACAACACTTTGAAGGCTTGCACAAAGGCATGTCCTCTGGGCTTCGAGAAATGCACCATATAATCCTGAATGTTCTACCAATGTTCTTTAGCCAAGGCACCTGAGGGGTATGTAGAGGGATACTCGTTTGTACCAAGTAGTGTACCTCGCCAATGACAGTAGCCAGAAAACTGCAACATCATAGTGTACGCAAGCACCGCACAGTCGGCGCACTCCGTTCCATATCGAAGAGCTCCATTGAGAAACATCGAAGCTATGTCCCTCAAAGTTGCTATATAAGGCCTTCTTAGGGATCAAAGGGGGTATGACAACCTTCACCGTCCCTAGTTGTTGATCTCCTCAGCGAATTTCTTCGCCACTTGGAGAAGTTCAATGTGGATACTATGGTGCAACCTCTAGTTAGGGGCATGCAGGGATGTGGCCTCCGTGCTTTTCTTATCAAGTGACTCCTGAAGGCCGAAGCAAGCCGCTTCTGAAGTCTTGATGGGATCGCATTGAACCAAGAGCCCCCTCTAGTTCAGCAATGCGAGCCTGAGTGGTATCCCACTCAGACAAAGTGGAGAGGAGAGCCTCGGCGTCCTTTCGACAAAGATCTTGATGTCGCGGGTTATCTCGCTCTAGCTCGAGGGTTTGTCGCTGGACGTTGGTTATTGTCCCCTCGTGATCCTAGCATTGGAGGTTAACGGCATTTGACCATACAAGGGCTAGCAAACAAGAAGAATGATGATAAAGCATTCGAGACTAGTGAAAAGGAAAAAATAAATAAAGAAATCAAACATGGAGAAGGCTATCTTGAAGGCTGCGAACAAGCTCACCAGAAGAAGAGCATTCTCTAATACCCCGTAGGTTATCCGGCACTAGGGCCAAGATACCTTCGGCGATAATTTCTGGAGAGGAGGCGAAGGGGTGTGGACTAAAACCCTAAGAAGACTCCGCGGTCAGATCGGTGAGGAGCACTGGTGTGTTTTGAGAAGGGCCACCAACTTGGGTTGATGGCGCTGAATATACCGGTGGAGAAGGCGCTGGCGGAGGCGTAGCAACCCTAATTGCCGCTCCAACAGCAAGAGGACCCCCCAAGGATCGGGGCCCGAAGGTGGTACCCCGCTTCCAACAAGATCCACCGTAGCTTGAGGAGAGCTGCCTAATGCAACAAAACATGAGAAGCCAGGAGGGAAGTGAGATCATATATAAGCGATGGAAGGAAAAATTCTGAAAATACCTTTGCAGATAGGAGAATCTTTGATGTCCCAAAAATCTTCAAGAGTAATCCGCCACCGGCATGGCTAGTGGCAGGGTGAGCCTCGACCGACGCCATAGTGTCCTAAGGGGAGAAAGGTCCCTGGCGTGAAGGCAAAGATACCCCTCCTCAGCTAGCCTAGGGATCATTGGAGCCCTGATTAGGCGGAGCACCCAAAAGCCCTGTCGGGGACGTGCTCACAAGCATGTCGAAGACATTGTCATCAGCACCTGCTGCGCTGTTGTCGCCGGTAGAACGGTTGGCGCCCGAAGACTGTTGACCATCTTTAGGATCTGCTGGCCCCTCACTACTCTCGGCCGCCCTAGTTGACTGTACGGGGCAAGGCGCAATCGCGCGAAGGGGGTCAGCACAAGTGATAGGTGGGCGGCGCGTGAATGAGATTGGCAGCGGATATTGAAGATATGCACCGCATCGATGGCTTTTCTTTTTTTGCTTTGGGGCCAACTTCGTCCAAGCTATATCAAGCCCTAAAACGCGGTTCACTTGGGCGATTTCCTCCGCCAGAAATGGCCCAAAGATATCTTCATTTCTCTCGGCGGATTCCTCTGCGGCCCTTATCTTGCGCGGCTGACCGAAGACCACCTTCTTGCCATCCTCCTCAATCGTGATAACACCATCCCAAGCTCGACGAAACAGGGAGATCTTCGCAGCCATATACTCTTCGGCCAGAGCCCACATGCAGAAGCGCTGGCAGATCCTCTGAAGTAGTAAAAGCTGAGCCTACTCAGAACCTCGGGATCGACTTTGGGGGCGCTGATGGCACTTACTTCACCATGATGGACGCCAAGTCTCGCGTCAGCTTCATCAACCTTGTGGCAGTAAGCCAGTAATAGAAGAGTTTCCAAGACAGCCCGCCATGCCACTCCCACTTCTTTTTCGCTACCATGGTTGGAAACTGGTCTGTCATGCCATTCTTCGGAATTAAATTTAAACTCCAAAAGGGATTCCCGTGACTCTTTGCCTGCCACCTAACTTCATGCTGAAACGCAAAGACCCTGGCAAGCGGACATGCGTCGTGGCTTCGAAGTGCCCACTCAAAGACCACCAAGCGGGATATGACGTTCAGTGAAAGCTGAGACAATTGGGCCTCGTAAATACCCAACACTTCGCCATCCAGAGAAACTGACGGGATCCGAAGACCCGCGTCGATATGACTTACGAAAACAACGGCCTCATCGGCGTGGGGATGCAGAGTTATGTCCCTCTCTAGCAGCCGCAAATCCTCGGCTGCAACAACGCAGCGCTTGGCAACGGCGGCCAGCATCTCCGCCGTCACCCTGGACTCAGCAATTTCCCTGGACAGCGCGTCGCCGGTGCGGTGGTGTTGAGCAGCCCCTCGGGAGCCATATGAAGTGCAGCAATGGCACAACGGCGAGCGCGCCAATAAGCAGGAGTGCAAGCGCATGGAAATGGCGCAAGGGCGACGGCGATGGAGTCGCAACGGTGATGCAAATGCGGCGAGAAGTGCAAAAGTAGCAACAATGGAAACAACGACGTGTGCTGGTTTGAAAGCAATGGGTGCAAGACAGGAAGGACGAATCAGTATGCACACGTTAATATAAGGAAGCAAATCGATAGAGCAAGTGATAGTGCATGAAACAGAAGTGCACGAAGCACCCCATGAAGAAATGACCATAAATTCTATGCACTCTAGGAAAATAATGAATAGAATCACAGCTAATGTCGACATATACTTTGCAATGAAGATTGCCAAAACGATTGAACCTAATTCTGAGCCTGCATTTCTCTCTGAGTGTAAGTCACTACCGGACTAGGAAGAATGGAAGAAGGCAATCACCGAAACTATTCTCTCTAAAGAAAGGAGAAGTGCTTAGGCCAGTGTGCCGCGCAATCCCTTGTGTATGCCCTGCGGGTCTTTGTTCAAAAGGAGAAACAAAGAAAATAAAGTGGTATGGTACAAAGCAAGACTGACATTACAAAGTTTCACTCATCGCCTTTGTGTTGATTATGAAGAATCTTATTCCTTATTGTAGGAGAGCGCACCAATTTCAAAAACATGGACATGGAATCCCGAAGATATTCCCTGAACGCAACCAGATGGTGTTCACTTAAGATAACCCGAAGACGACAAAGTGAAGAAATCTTGGGGCCCCGGATAGAAGAACAAAGCAAAGCCCGAAAGCCAAAGGGGATAAATAAAGGAAATCTCAACATATGTCTTCTCTAGTATAGATCCAACAACTCTCAGCGTCCTCTCCATCACCGGGAGTGGTGCTCCCTTTTTGGCTAACGAGCAACCCTCGTTAATAGTTGGCACTGTCCGCGGGGATCGAGCGGAGAAGCTATGGCTCCATTGAAGAAGGCAGTGAGCATCGACGGAAGCGAAGATGCGTCAGGCATGGCGACAGGAGGCGGAGGCGTGGCAGACATACTCGAAGATGCTGTCTTCGGAGAATCAGAAGCAAGCCAGAGGGAAGGACAAGCGCAAGCGGAGGAGCAACCGCAAGACCCACCCGCCCGCCCAAGAACTCAAGTGATGGAGCAGCAGCAGCAGCGAACAACAGTGCCAAGGGTCAGCTTCACAAACCCCTTGGTAGACAAAAGAAATAACCAAGCACAAAGGGAGAACTTGGAGGAACAAATTGAGCAACTCAAGAGAGACCTTGCAATTATGAGAGCTCACCAGCAAGCAACCTCAAGTCAACAACTACTGGCAACCCAAAGATTCGCACGCTCAGCCACAGAGATGAGAAGGAAGTGGCCCCCTAGACGAATACCTTCGCAACAAAAAATGGCCAGAAGGTTTCAAAATGCCAAGCATCAAGTATATGGGTGACACAGACCCGATGGAATTTCTAGAGGTGCATGACACATCTACCAAAGCAACCGGAGGTGACAACAACATCATAGCAAAAACATTGCTATTAACATTAAACGCCACAACCTTATCATGGTTCACTTCAATACCTTCGGGGTCTGTGCACTCTTGGTACCGGCTCAAGAATTCCTTCGCCAACAACTTCTATGGGAATTATGTTCCAAAGATGCTGGAAAGCCATCTATTCGTAATCATACAAAGCGAAAAGGAGAGCATAATCTTCATGAGATTATTAAATGTGCGATGCTAGATCTGAACAGTGCATGGCTCAACAATCATAAATGCCTTCACAAGTGGTTTACAACCAGGGGAACTTCTACACAAGCTTACAAGAAAACCACCAGCTAAAGCGTTCGTTATGATAGAGTCAAAGATTACCTCAAGGGCAAGGAGGAAAATCAAATAATAAAACGACTAGCGAAGAAGGAAGGGAAAGATAGAAAACGTCATGAGGAGCGTAGCGCCGAACAAACCAAACCACAAGGATATTATAATTCAAGGAAAGTACATCATGTAGAAGACGACAAACTAAGAGAGGAAGCAAGAGGCAGCCAAGGCCAAAGAGGTCTAGGCGAAGCATCCAAATACTGTGCATGCATGGAGACAACAAGTCTCATCAAACCGAAGAATGCTGAAACATTAGAGCTCAATGAGATGAATACAAAGAAAAAAGACACAAGCTGGCTGAGGATAACCCAAAGATGTTCCATGAACGCAATTTCAAAAACTTGGAGAGGGAATCCCAAAGATGTTCCCTGAATGCAACCCAAAGGTGTTCGCTGAAGATAACCCGAAGACGACCAAGAGGAGGAATCTTGGTGCCCCGGATAGAAGAACAAAGCAAAGCTTGAAGACCAAAGAAGACCAAAGTCTTTGGAGGATGAGCGCCATGCCAAGAGGCCAGTCCCAAAGATGGTTTACGCCTTCGAGACAAAGGTGTGGGGAGGGCTGGTGCTTGGGCCCAGGATTAGGATTCCAGAGTAGTTTGGTCACTTCCATGTGCTTGGACAGAAAGCAACCGTGCAAGCACCATTGATCTAGCATCAACGGTCCAGAAGGCAACGACAAAGGGATCATTTTATATTTTAAAACCTAGCCTTCGCTGCCACGATAAATAAGGAGATGTCCTCCAGAAGGGGGGATTCAGTTCACTTTTTACCACATGTCTTCTCTAGTCTAGGTCCAACAACTCTGAGTGTCCTATCCATCACCGATAAGGGTGCTCCCTTTTTGCAGACAAGCAACCCTCGTCACCATTCCCTACACATGGTGGTGTAACCTTTAGATACTTTATTGATAGTGCATCAAGGCCCTAAGTAATTTTGGTGATAAATGATTAACAATTATAGGGTTAATATTTCTATTGGAGAATTGTACACAGATGTTATAAAGATTAAATTCATGAGGTACATGTTTACATGTGATGGTGTACCCCTCAAAAGTGGATATGTTGTAAGAAGGCATCAAGACTAGTTTTTATTTGTAAATCTTTAATTATTGAGTCCTAGGGATGTCGTACTATAATGAGGGATGCAATGGAGAAGCATATAAAGGTTCCTAAGTGCTCAAAATAGGTATCTCGAAGTTTGTGTGAGTTTTCAACTCAAAATACACTCTATACAGGACCAATACCATCAGAACATCCGACGAGGGTCGGAACATCCGATGGTGATCCCAGTCTGCCAGTTTTCAAAGCAATCCAGAGAGTAGTCCATCGGAATATCCGACATAAGTCGGAACATCCGATGGCCATCGGAACATCCGACGGGGTCGGAACATCCGATGCGTGATTAACTGCAGCAACAGCTAGTTTTTGCGATTCCCTATTTAAAGACTTCTCTAATACCTGCCAAAAGGTTACTCACACTGATCCCCTGATTTGAACCTAATACTTCCTGTTCATCATCTCTCAAAAACTTTAGCCTTTGTCTCTCTCTTGTTAATCTTGTGAGATCTAGATCTAGAGAGATCAAGGCACCCAAGTGCTAAACGAATTAGAGTCATCCAATTCTTGAGCACTTAGTGATTACTAATTTCTTAATCGCATTTGTTACTCTTGGAGGCTTGAAGGGCTCCTAGACGGCTAGGTGTCGCCGGTGAGCCGCCGATCTTTGTGTGGCGTGCCTTCGGAGTTTGTGAAGGTGCGAATCTATCTCCGCAAGGAAAAGGATTCAACTAGTGATCGCCGGTGAGTGCTGTGTGCTTCGCCGGGAGGGGATTAGGGTCTTGGTGATCCAGGCTTTGTGCCTTCCCTAACGGTGAGTAGGATCTCCCTTCAAAGATCCGAACATCGGTAAACAAAAAATCGCTGTGTTTTCGTCTTGGTTTTGATTTGTTGCTTTTACTATTGGTGTTGGCCTATTCTGAGTATTCTTGAATAGATCTAACCTTGGTTTTGCGAAAAATCAGTTTTTACTGTCGGTTTTCGACAAATCCAGAATACCTAGGATCGGAACATCCGACGTCGTCGGAACATCCGACCCAGATCAGAACATCCGATGCAGGGGTTACTGTACCAGGTCAGAACATCCGATCCCCATCGGAACATCCGACCAGCTAGTCACTGTTTGAGTTGTTTTTAATTTCGCAATTTCGTTTTATTCGCCTATTCAGCCCCCTCTAGGTGGCATAGCGATCCTTTCATTTATCTCAATGGCAGTACTCAACTGAAAGTTGAAAAAAAATGGATTGAAAGGATGTTGTTACTGGAAAGAGATTTGGATGGACTCACATATGAAAATATGTGACTATCATTGTCCTGAACCAAGATAGAGCAAATAGAAATATGTATAATGTAATTCTTTGCGTTAGCATACATACTTAAGAAAAGAATAAAGCACATACATGAAGTATGAGAAAAGAAATAAATGGATTGGCCATTTCAACTTAGGTGCTAGCATATGCATA
The DNA here is from genome assembly GCA_036346415.1 of Raddia guianensis. Taxonomy (NCBI): domain Eukaryota; kingdom Viridiplantae; phylum Streptophyta; class Magnoliopsida; order Poales; family Poaceae; genus Raddia; species Raddia guianensis. The sequence goes on from CM070539.1 coordinate 41,556,532, forward strand.
ATGAATTTTGTTACACCAGCCAACCTACACATTGATTGTGTTGGAAAGGCTTGCTTTCGAGAAGGTGTATCCATGAAAACCGCAATGGTTGGTCGATCATTTCTTACAAACCTACACTTGTACAGACCTAGGGAGGATGTCCAGGAACATGAAGTTCTGTATTAGAATTTGAAGAGCTTATATTCCTCGTGAATAGCATACGGTACTACATTAAATTTGTCGGCTGTACGTTGCATTTGCCGTTAATTTTATTAGCTTGGTATAATGCAGAGCACAAGAAAAGACATTTGAAAGAATCAAGGACAACTCCCTATACCTCTAAAGAAAGAGAAATATCTGAATGAAAGAACAAAGACATGAATATGAATATGTTTCCTATGTGGTAGAATTGGAATTATATAAAAGTTGTCAAAGCAAACTCTTATGTCAATGTGGACAAACCACTCAGAAAATTATAGCATTAAAAAAGCCTATTATGAATATGCATGGCTTGAATGAAATACATTCCACCTTTTCAGTCATGTGAATTGCACATTAAGCAAACCCCTACCATCCTTTATGAAGACAATGCAGCATGTGTCACACAATAGTAGACTAGATATGTGAAGAGCAATCTTACAAAGCATATAAACCCCAAGTATTTCTATGCTCTTGAAATGCATAAGATGAATGAAATTAATATTCAGCACACTAAGTCATGCGAGAATGTAGCAGACTAATTTACTAAGCCCTTCCTGCATCTAGCTTTAAAAGATGCGTGAAAGGAATTGGAATGAGAAGATTTAGAAAAATGCAAAATTCAGGGGGAGAAACTTCACATACTATGAATTGAAACCTTGAACACAAAGTTCGAGTACCCAACTTGAATGAATGAATGAATGAATGAATGAATATGAAGAAACGTTGGGTCGATCTGTACTGTTTTAATTTCTCATAAGCGAGTTTTCAATAAAGTTTCTTGTGTAAGGTTTTTAACGAGGCAAATCCGTGCGCAGAACAAGTGTATGCTATGTACTCTTTCTCTAAGATTCTCCCACTGCGTTTTATCGAGTTTTTGAGGAATATGCATCACGCGACATGGTCCAATGGGGAGTGTTGAGAAACCCATCCTGGGTTGACGCCGGCCTTGGGCCTGGTGTGCGCCTAGGGGTGGGGCCCACTTGGTGGACCAAGCCGAAACCCTAGCGCCAAAGTATAAATAGGAGAGGTTCCCATCTACTATGTATCCATCTCAAAAGCAATAAAGAATACTTCTCTATACATCTATTGTGTTCATCTGTGATTGTTCTTTGTCGTCTATGATCTATGCACTGCTAGGCAACCTCGGAATACACCCGGTAGCGTGGTTGTCTAAATAATTCTTCGGTTTTGTCATTACAAAACTTATATTATTATTGACGCCACTCTATTTGCAATAATATTTCATGGCTATCATTCTCGGAGGGTTTCAGAGCATTTACGACATAAACCAAATCAAAGTACAAACAAAAATACAACCTAACATGTGGGCCCTACACATCATACACTCAACCCCTTCTTCCTCCTCCATTGCTCTACCATGTTCTTCCTCCTCCCCTCATTCTCACTTTTCTCCCTCATCTAGGTCCGACGGTCGACCTCTGGCGAGCACCCCAACGGCCTCCTCCTCACTTTGAACCCACACTTCCTGTCCTCCCTCCATAGCTCATTGGTTCGCTCGCTCACGGAGGGCGGAGGTGGTGAAGGGCGGTGGCGGTGGCGAGCAGGTGGGTGGCGGAGGCGAGCTCATGGATGGTGGCGGCGATGAAAACAGCAGAGGAGGCAGCGAGCTCATCGCCTCCTCCTCCTTCTCCTCCTCCTCGTCCTTCACACCCACACCAGTGTCGCCTCCTCCTTCACTGTCGCGACCACTTGTGTCTCCTTAGGTAATCCAACACTATGATATGATACTAGGCCCAGACTAATATCGCATGATGGACAATTCAATGATTATCATTGTTGTCATCCTATTATTAGTTAAAATAACAGAGTACTTAAGGGAGCATCACCTGCTAATACAATAAGGCAGATGATCCTGCTTGGCATCACCAAATATTAAGAACAAATAAAAAAGGATATTATAGTAGCAGCAGCCTTCAACGATGATAGGCAAGCAATTGACCCGAACACCCGCAGCTAGTCCTGCACACCAGAGTTCGAACCCTCCTGTTCCTGATCAGACTCGCAACCTAAAAAATTAAATTATCCATGATAGGTACAGTGAGTACGTGTCGCAACCTCGGCTTCATCGGGATCCACTCATAATCCATTGCTAGTCCCAGAGATCAACGCAAGTAACTTGTGAGTGACAGTTTGTTGAACATCATCACATAATCATAAATAACTAAGAGAAATTATATATTATGCAAAAGTAATTGTTACACAACTACATATTAAAATTGTTTGGTTAAGGATGACATAATAATATCCTAATATACCAGAGTGCGAAAATTCAAATATGCAGCGGGAAAGGTATGATGATGCTCCAATCCGACCCTTGAGCGCGAGCTAATCCACAACGAAGTTCGGAACAAGATCCTCCTGATCCTAAAGATAGATTGGACCTAATCATTCTCCTGAATACAAATTTATCTGTGGTTTGTATAATGAGTACACGGCTACTCAGCAAGAATCCTTATATATGAATGCACGGGTATAACAACAGGATAGTTAATTTGCATAAACACCTATTCTAGTCAATATTAATTAAAGTGTTGTGAAAACATTTGTTGAACAATTAATAAAGATGAATAGACTCCCAAGATAACAAACAGAGCTCGGTTTCGAAAGCCCCTCTGCAAAACTACACAAGCCTCGAATACTCAAAACCAAAACCAACCCATCAGGTTATTAGATACACATGAGACTACCATGTAAGGCCTACCTCCCACCCATAACCGTGGGAACGGCTATCATGATAGTTTTAACTCTACAGAGTGTAGCACACTTTACCCATAAGCCGAGTGAAACTTTTGCGTCTTAGCTCTTCCTTAGGAGCCTAGACCAAGTAACAATACAAGGCGATTCATTAGTTCCTTCTGTTAACACCGATACCCCCTCTAAGGTTTGGACACTCGGGTCCAGCTCTTGAGCCAACGGACCGCAGCCCGATCTTTTCAAAGTAAAGTGTGTTAACAATTTTTCCTAACTACTAAGCCAGGACTAGCACATGGTGATCAACATGTTAACGCTAGCACTTATGGTTGCACTTGTATGGTTTGGTTGGATTAGCACACGTCAAGAGTCCTTAGACCAAGGTGACTACCTCCACAACACTCCTCAATCCACAAAACCACCCGACTTGCCACCTTTAGTCAACACACGCCACGTAGGTTTTAGTTGATTAGGTTATTAAGTAACTCAGCACCTCCAAATATACCAAGACACAAGATTAATTAAATGATGAACCTAGTCAACTACCAACCCACGAGCACTAGCAACTATGCACAAGGATAGGCTAGGAATAACAAATAAGGCAGCAATAAATGGCTAATTCACAGGGTCAATGACGCAGTGTGAATATAATAGGTTTCTACCCTTCCCATCAATTTATGCATGAGAAAAATAAATAAAAACAATAAACAGGTGAGTTTTGCAAACTAGGGAGCAAGATGCAGCTATCTTGCCTTGGTAGTACTCCGGGTCTTAGGATCCTCCTTCGAACGGCTCCTGGAATCCTCCCGAACAGCACGAACACGAACGATCTACCCGTAAATCGGGACGCAAACAAATAAACAATAGACAATATATTTTAATAAAAATATTGAATACGCTATGGTCGATAATGCATCGGTCTTTCAATCATGCATCGGATTTTAGCAAACTCACTCCAGAATAGTAATAGTTGTCTCTATCTCGAATCATTTGCACTAAATGTCGATTGGTTGGAGTGATAGCATGGAGTAAAATCTTGACCACCTCATGATCAGTTAGAGACTTGCAACCAAGCCCCTTGGCCTCATTTACTAACACCACAAGTCGATCAAACATTGCCTGGTAGTCTTCTCCTTCTTCTAGGATGAACCTTTCTAACTTGCCATTGATAAACTCGATCTTGGTTTTCCTCACACTTGATGTGCCTTCGTGAACAACTTTGAGGGTATCTCAAATTGTCTTAGCTTTTTCAAGTCCGTCAACCCGATTGAACTCACTTGGGCTCAAAGCACCAAATAATGCATTGACGGCTTGATAGTTGCGGAAGGAATCTCTTTCCTCATTAGCAGTGAGGTTCTCCAGTTCCTTGGGCTTGAAACCTGTTTCTACCATTCTCCAAATAGAAGGATTAATAGACATTAGATACATCTTCATCCTATGTCTCCATTGAGGGTAGTATGTGCCATCGAAGTAAGGCGCACGCCCAGTGGGAACAGAGACATGAGATGAGGATGTTGAATCAGGATAAACATAAGGAATAGCGGCCTTTTTGCTGCCTTCACTTGAAGTCTAGATCTCGGTATCGCCTTTGTTGCTAGGCATGATTCTTCAAGCTGTTAAGCTCAAAAGGTTAGGCGCTGATACCAATTGAAAGGATCGCTATGCCGCCTAGAGGGGGGTGAATAGGCTAATAAAACGAAATTGCGGAATTAAGAAAGCCAAACAGTGACCAGTCGGTCGGATGTTCCGATCTGGTCCAGTAACCCCTGCGTCGGATGTTCTGATCTGGGTTGGATGTTCCCACGACGTCGGATGTTCGCGTCGGATGTTCCGATCCTGGGTATTCTGGATTTGTCAAAAACCTGCAGTAAACTTATTTCTCGCAAAACCAAGATTAGATCTACTCAAGAATACTCAGAACAAGCCAACACTAATAGTAAAAACAACCAAACAAGATCAAGACGAAAAACACAGCGATTTTTGTTTACCGATGTTCGGATCTTTGAAGGGAGATCCTACTCACCGTTAGGGAAGGCACAAAGCCTGGATCACCAAGACCCTAATCCCCTTACCGATGAAGCACACAGCACTCACCGGCGATCACTAGTTGAATCCTTTTCCTTGCGGAGGTAGATTCGCACCTTCACAAACTCCGGAGACACGCCACACAAAGATCGGCGACTCACCGGCGACACCTAACCGTCTAGGAGCCCTTCAAGCCTCCAAGAGTAACAAATGCGATGAAGAAAATAGAAATCGCTAAGTGCTCAAGAATTTGGATCTCTAATTCACGGAGCACTTGGGTGCCTTGATCTCTCTAGATCTAGATCTCACAAGATGAACAAGAGAGAGACAAGGCTGGGGTTCTTGAGAGAGCTGATGGAGAATGTGAATTAGGCTCAAATCAGGATGTAAACAGAGTAAGTAACCTTTTGGCAGGTATTAGAGGAGGTCTTAAATAGAGAATCCCGAAAACTAGCCGTTGCAGCAGTTAATCACGCGTCAGATGATCAGACTCCGTTGGATGTTCCGACCCGCGTCGGATGTTCCGACTGAAGTTCCGATGGACCCCTTACTGGATGGCATGAAAAACTGGCAAACTGGATTACCATCGGATGTTCCGACCCTCGTCGGATGTTCTGATGGCATAGGTTCTGTATAGGGTGTATTTTGAGTGAAAAACTCACACGAACTTGGAGATACCTTTTTTGAGCACTTAAGAACCTTTATATGCTTCTCCATTTCATCCCTCTTTATAGTACGGCATCCCTAGGACTCAATAAATAAAGATTTACAAATAAAACAGAGTCTTGATGCCTTCTTGTAATATATCCAATTTTGAGGGGTACACCATCACATGTAAACATGTACCTCATGAAATTAACCTGTATAACATCTATGCACAATTCTCCAATAGAAATATTAGCTCTATAATTGTTACTCATTAATCACCAAAATCACTTAGGGCCTAGATGCACTTTCAGGTTTATATGAGGTCGGGTTGGGGAAAAAATTGGCAGGGAGGCCAAGGAAATACGGCCCAGGATTTGGGCCCATAATCGGCCTTCGTTGGTGTCTGGAATCGGGTTAGGTTTAGACCGGATTAGGGTCGGGGACGGCTTAAGGAGTCGTCAATGATTCTGATACTGGAGTTAAGCCTGATTTGGTTCTTGGACACCAAATCGGAAAAGGAAGGAGAAGGGGGTTGGATCAGTCATGAGTCCAATCGAACATAGATGGACGACTGGCTCGGCAAGTGAGAGTTAGTGAAGAGTTTCAAGAGACGTCGGCACGATAGAGAAAGATAGATGTTCAGACGGCCAAGGTTGTAAGTGAGGGTCAGTCGGGTTCGGGTTACAACATATGGGAGTGGAGCCAGGGTTCGGATTGAGAAAGAGGAGAGTCGACTGAGTCAGGGGTCGAGGTCGATGTGATGAGATTGTTGTTGGTTTAAATAGAGAGGCCGGTGAGGTACAGCTCGGCTGAAAGAGAAAGAGAATCTGACTGGCCTATGATACAAAGGAGGTCGATCGGGTCTAGGTTCGATCGATGGAGAAAAGGGAAAAAGGTAGTGGAAAGATGAAGGAGTGGTTTGATTGCGACTGACCTAGGTGCAAGATAAGAGGTTCGACCATGGACTGGTCTTAACCGAGTGAAACGACATTTGACCCATTAGGTTTTCGACGGAGGTTACTCGAAAATAGGGTTTCGGGTCGATAGATAATGGTTGGAGAAGGAAAGGTATGGCTCGACCAAGCGGCAGGGAAAGGTGGATCGATTCGGGTTAAAGTCAAGGAGAGGAATATGGCTAGACGATGCTAGGGTTTTGATTGGAACGCCAACCTAGGCTTGACCGAGAGAGTTCAGGGTTTTAGCCAAGAAAGGAAACAAGCGACCGACATAGCCAAAGGCTTTTAGGGTTTCGGTCGAGAAAGAAAAATAGGGTTCCTAGGTTCGTCGGCCGAGGGGACAGTCGTTCAACGACGAAGGTTGCGATGGAGGTCAACCAAAGTTAAAGATCCAGTTGAGGGAGTTTTCAAGGGAAGTCGGGTGGAATTAGGGTTTAGGGTTTTGTCGGTTGAGAGGAGCGGACATTCGACCGGCAAGGGTTATGACAGAGGTCGACCGGAGTTAGGGTTTTGGCCGAGAGTCGAGCTAGGGTTTCAACTGAGAGAGGAAGTTTTCAAAGGAGACTCAACCAGGGTTTTGGCTCGACCGAGAGTATTTATGTTTGGTCGGCCCAGTTTACAAGGAATGTCGATCAGGGTTTAGGGACTTGGTCGACTCAACCGAGAGAGAGAGAGTGAGAGAGACAAAGGTTGGCTCGATCAGGAGATCAGGGTTTCGGTCGAGCTTGGTTTCAATTGAGAGACAAAGTCAAGGTTCCGACCAAGGAACGAATAAAAGCGAGGAGTGAGATTTTGCATTTAAATTTGTAATTTTGTAAATTGAAATGAAAATAATTAGTAAGATAAATTCTTATATGTAAATAATTATTTGAAAATTTAGGGCTTTTCATATAAGAATCATAATAACTTAATTTAAATTTTGCCTTTTCTTTTAAAAGAAAAACTTGGGACATTCTAATATATATTAGGATGTCACAGTACGTGGCCACACGACAAGCAATCCTTAAATATGCATGCAATGGAAAATGATGGGCGAAATGGCTATTTTACACCAAAGCCTAGTAAGTTTAATTTTGTTGTATGCATTAATTGATCCGGTCAACTCAAATATCAAAGGAAGGTGCATCATCACACTAGATCAATCCCAGCCTACACTAGTGAAGTTCAATTATTAAATTGGTGTGATTACATGTGAAAACCTCTCGCCCCGTCCATAACCTCTGTAGAGTGTGTACACATTCCCCACAAGCCCTGTCTCATCCAGAAGGAGATACGGTACAAGGTCTTTCCTGCATACTACGCTTACCACTTCACCTGCCCTTTCTTTTGGTTTCCCCGGCCGTGTCGATACCCACCGTAGTAGGGTGCCCACTACATCTGGGTACCACCCAGGGTTGTTCTCAAATTAAACCATTCGGTCTCAAGGACGCACTTACCCCTCAGGTAAGGTCGAGAGCCTTCACATAGGGCAACATTGATGAACCGTAATCGGACAACCTACGAGCAAGTGGTTTGTTGGTTTCGTAAGGTACTAAGCTAGGGCCGAAGCACAAGTGGTTGTACTGTGTAGTTTGGTCTAGTAGTTCACATGCATGATTCCTTAGTAGAGGAGATCTTCACACCACAAACACAACCTAGAAACAGTCTCATCCGGGTCTCCTCTAACCAACCACACATTTATTTTAATTATTTACGGTTTAACCAAAACAGTCGTCGAAGCCTCGGCTTCACAGAAGTACCATTTATAGTGAATCCCAATGCAACCTACACTTCTAGTGAAGGATAGGCTAGGGAAAATAATAAGGGTTTCACAAAACAGGCTAGACACATTAATAGGAACTCACACCTTGGTATAAATGCATGCAACAGTTTATAAGGAATAAACACCAATGTATATTACAAAATTAGGACGCAAACATCTAACCATGCTTGCCTGGTCTATGGTCACAGGCTTCTCAAGAAATTGTCGGCAGCCTCAGCTTAGCTTCTTCAACGGTGAAGTCTCAATCCAAAGTTCGATTCTTCAAGTTCCTCCGAGACGTTGTCGGCACTAACAGCTCCAGTGCCACCGACGGCAACGTCCTGACCCATCACTTGGTCTTGACGATCTTCCGAGAATTTATGGACACTCGTGACTCCAGTAAAAATATCAGTACGGTCTACACGCAAAACGAGATACAAACAAATAAATAATAGTAAATATATTTTAATATAAATACTAAACAAGTTACTGGCGATGATGCCTCGGTATTCAAAACACGTATCAGATCTAAGCAAACTCAAGATAGAATTTTTTTTCTTCCACAGTGTCGCTAAACGCTCGCTCGACGAAGTTGGTCATGACCGCACACTAAATAGGATGCATGCGAAGAAGCCATTGCAGCGGAAATTTCAAAAACACAAAATTAATACAGTAGATAATATGGATCAAACGGAGAATAGCAAAATTGGTTTGGAGGGAATCTGACTTGCGGTCTAGGAGAAATAAAAAGTTGAAGAGGTATTGTTCATGGTGGAATGGTGTTGTCCAATCCGTACCATCAAAAAAAGGGTAAAATCCCCAATTCCCTGTCTCATCCCCTCAGCCATGCACTGCAGAGAGAGAAGAGAGGGAGAGAGAGAGAGAGAGAGAGAGAGGAGGGAAACCGATGAGGGAGAGGGAGGCCACGGGCTGGAGAGAGGAGGATGGCGGTAGGGCAGGAGTGGCGACGGCGCTAGGCTACGGCGAGGAGGGCGTGGTGGCTCCCATCGAGGGCAAAGGTGGCGGTGGTGCTTTTGCTACTGGCAGCGGCGCGCTCGGCAAAGGCGACGACTGCGTGGGCAACGGCTCGGCCCCCGGCGGCGCGGCAATGCACTAGTGGTGGCTAAACAGAGCAGCGCTGTAACGGGCGGTGGCGGCACGGAGGTGGGGAGGGCGGCGCTGCTATGGCGTTGGCAAGGCGGTACGGCCCCAGTGGAAGGCCCCCAGTAGATGGCGGCAGCAAGGGCTGCACTGGTGAGCAGTGGCGACATCCGCAGCACTGGCGGCTGCTCGACAGGGACGGCTCGAGGAGCAGGGCTTGGAGGCATGGCTGATCTGGAGGCGGGCAGTGGCAACGACGACTTGGTTTTTTTTTGGGGGGACATTCAGGATTAGGGTTGAGGGGAAGAACTAGGGCAAAATTGAATTTTTTCACTGTTTACCCAAAAAATATCGAAATAAAAAATGCCATCGATTTTTCCAATTATCCAAAAATACCCCTCGGCGCCGTAGCGGAGGGCGCCTACCTCCCTCGGCGCCATTGCCGATGGCGCCTAGCCTCCTCTAGGCACCACGACCGACGGCGCCTAGGCATCTTTGGCGGCCACGGCTCTGGCGCCACCCCATCCCACCTCAGATATAAGCATGACCTCACCCACCCGAGCTCATTTGCTCCGGCAGCTCTAGCCTCCACTGCGCCTGAGAGAGAGAGAGGGGGGAGAGGGGGAGGAGTGAGGAGGAGGTCAGGCAATGTGAGTGTCTTAGGTGAAAGCACTGTTGTTTTATTCTGTGGCATTTTTTTTGTTGTATAATTGAAAACCATGGTAGGCTAGTCATTTAGAATAGTGATATTAATATGTTTATTAGGAGTAGAGAGAGCTGGACTGTTATTTAGAAAACATAAATATGTTTATCAGGAGTAATTTAGTTAATTTAGCATAGCGATATATATATAATAGTAGTACATACTGTAGCAGGAGTAATTTAGTAAGTTTAGTGCAGTGTTATAATGGAGTAATTAGGGTTACGGTGAAATATTTTTAAATGTTGGCCCATGATTTTATTCGCTTGATTTGTAGAGAAATGGTTGCGACGACGTTCGTTATTTTTTATGGACATGGTAGTGTGATGTAAGGGCCGAATGGGGTAGACCTTAGTCAATTTGCCTCCATGAAACAGCTGTATCCATATGGGGATAATATAACACTAGATGGACTGTCTAATTGGATTTGTCAGATATTTGGGTGGTCGCTTGATTATCATATAATTTGGATAAAAGCTTTATGGACAACGTCATCAAGCTCCGTATTATAGTCTAATTACTCTCAATACGGAGAATGGCGTGTCAAACTTTATACGGGGATGCCGGAGGAGAAACTGTTGGCCATTTATCCTGGTTTCGGCTACCATGAAGCCGATTGCCCCTATGACGGAAAATGTTGGCGAACCTGGGGAAGGAAGTGGGACGGTAGCCCAGGAAACCCCTGTATTCTCAATGCCACAGGAAGGAGGGGGTTCTGGACAAGAAGCAGGGGGATCTGGACAAGAGCGAGGGGCGGAGGAAGGGGGTACGGACGATCAATATGCTGCTGACATGGGAGAACTGAATGTGGCGATTGTGGAGGCTATGGAAAATGATGATGCACAAGCGTTGCAGGAGAAAGAACTGGACATGGATGATGATTCCAAAGGATTTAGGAAGAAAGGGCATTCCGGAGGAATGGAATGTATAACGCAAGTGACCTTCCCAGATATGATGGTCATGGATCGCCTCTCTGATGATGGGGCAAGAGAGGTGCGTGCGGAGCAAATATTTGGTTCAAAGGACGATGTGTAGCATGCTGTGAAGGTGTGGTCAATGAGCATGTAACGTCAATTCAGGGTAGAGAAATCGGATAAGATGGTTGTAGTGCACAGAGCCTGCTCTTCAAGTGATCTATGTTTGCGTGAGGCTTGCGATGTAAAAATATGCGGCGCTCAGGTAAGGGTCATCCATTCACATAGTCCATCCACAGGTAACATCTGGAATCTGTGAGTTTAATTGATACACTTAGTGAAGCACGAGATCAATGAGGGAAAATAAGGACAATACTTACGTTGTAGTCAGGGCACCGGTATAATCTATGACCGATGAAGCCTTCATGGACATGGTCGAACCACTGCACAACGGCAGGGTTACCACACTGGCATTTCGGCCATAACCAAATTGAAGCACAACTTCGATCTCTCAGAAGGGCAAGGCCATCTCTCCAGTCGTCGTAGTCCAACACACGCATGTCAGATGCAGGCGGACGAGCATGCTTTCCTAGGCCAAATGACTCCCACCAAGTATCAGGAATGAAAGGGCGTGAGGAAGGACCCTACCTTGCCATGGTGTAGTTGAGTTTCTGCGGTTCTAAGCTTACGGAGGCACGGTATTTATAGATGGAAGGGGTACCACACTGGCACAGTTCGAAACGATGAATGTTAAATAATTTTTACGAAAAGTAAAAAAAACAATGCACGATACAACGTCACTTTATTCAACGGTCAGGTACAACGACAACGAGCATGCATGCTTATCAACGAAACATGCTTTTAGGGAATTGTATATGATACATTTCCTCACGGCAGGACAATCTACTCATCTTCGTCACTGTCGCTGCCACCGTAGTATTCATCGTCCCTCCGTTCAGCTTCGGGCCATTCACCGTAGGCGAGCGGAAGGACGTCGCTGTCCACTGATATGTCGTCGGCTTCTTCGGAAAGCTCAGCTTCATGGCTGAGATCGGCTAATTCGCGGTCGTCATATTCACTACGGTCATCTTCCTCTTCGTGCCGGCCATCCTGGATTGATAGTTTCTTCAGCTCCTCCACAGAAAGGTTTTCCCGCGCGCCATCCACCTGAAGAACTATATTAACAACCGCCACTCTAAGGATAACATATAAAAATCGAACAAGAGTTCTAATTTTCACCCAATGATTAGGCGGAGCTTCATTCCGCTGGTACGAGTTTAGTGGGATATTCGTTGATGGTCCGCCAACTTGGTTACATCCACCAACTTAATTGAATGGAGCTTGATACGTCTCCACTCGCGGGAACGAGTTCTGGGGGATATTCGTAGATGGTCCACCACCTTGGTTCTATCCACCAGCTTGATTGAATGGAGCTTCATACGGCTCCGCTACATGCTTTCCGGTGCGCTCTCGCTTTCCAGACATTCTTTTCGCTTCTATGTGTCTGTCACTTGTATGTGTCACAATCACTAAACGGGTCACTTTATAGATGAACGGATGACAATGGCGCCATCGGCAAGAGCGCCTTCCGATGCCATGCACAGTCCTGAGAGTGACCTTACCCTGCATAATGCTGATAGTGACCTGACTCTGAGCCCGCTATACTTTTCTGCACCGCCTCCGACATAATCAACACATTGCATGCTGCACCTTCAAGACTCGTGCCAATGGCGCCATCACAGAGAGCGCCGTCCGATGTCACCCCTTTCTCTCTATGTCGGTGGGCACTGCAGCTGACGGAGAGATGACCTACAACCACAGTCCTTTTAGTAACTTCACCCTGCACCATCGAAAGTAGTGGCATTGGCGCCATCCGCTAGAGCGCCTTTCGATGTCAGGGCCATTCTCTCTCCGTCGGTGGGCACTGCCGCTGACATCTGCAATAACATGCATGCACAATGCTGATAGTGGCCTAACTCTGAGCCCGCTTTACTTTTCACACCGCCTCCGACATAATCAATACATTGCATGCCGCACCTTCAAGAATTGTACCAATGGCGCCATCACGGAGAGCGCCTTCCGATGTCACCCCTTTCTCTCTCTTTCGGTGGGCACTGCAGGTGACGGAGATAAGACACTACATCCACAGTCCTTATAGTAACTTTACCCGGCACCATTGCAGAGAGCGCCAATGGCGCCATCACCGAGAACACCTTTGCATACCACCCCTGTCTCTCTCTGTTGGTGGGCACTGCATCTGACATTGATGATACCCTTCATGCACAGTGATGACAGTGAGCTGACCTAGTAGGCGCCCTCACCTAGAGCGCCTTTCCATCGAAACTTTTCCATTCTCTCTTCGTCGGTGGACGCATGCATGCCTTTGGCAGAGGGAGGCGACAACCCTCTGGTGTAAAGCATTCATGCAATACTGTACATTTCATAATTGACATAATGGGGCTCTAGGCCAGAACGCCTTTCACTCCAACGGAGTCTATAAATACCACATCCTAGCAAGAAGAAACTACCAACTTCCCAAAGTTCCATGGTCTACCTGCGGACAAGGGGATCAGTGGGTTTGTCAATGTTGATACGCCTGTTATAAACAGTATTTACATTGATGAACCCGCTAATTCCCTTCGTCCCCAGCCTACAATGCATCCTAGCGATACACATTGCTATCCAAGTTCGATGTCCACCTGCGGACAAGGGACTCAGTGGGTTTGTCAACGTAGATACACATGTTGTACACAGTATCTACGTTGATGAATCCACTGAATCCCTTTGTCCCCAGCCTGCAATGTATGATTGGGCTGTAACTGAACGTTCAATACACATTCGGGAAAAAGGTACGACTGAAATTTAATTTCTAATTACATGTTCAAATACATTTTTCTGTCCCAACTTATTTCTAAACCCATATAAAAAATATTACATTTAATCTCTAATTATTTCGATTTCGCAATTTCCATTTAATATTTCTAACCAATATTTAATAAAAATACAGTAAAACTTTTTATTTTAAAAACCATGGCGTGTGGCAGATTTTTTTTTAATAAGCCCATATTTATGTAACATGGCGCCGTGGGCTGTGGCGCCTAGGGTCATGGCGCCCTGGGCCATGGCGCCTAGTCCAAGCGCCGTCGGCATTGGCGCTTAGATGGCCCTTGGCGCGCTCCCCTGTGGCGCCAAGGGGCATTTTTTGTATTTGGAAAAATTGGATGACATTTTTGGAATTTCGATATTTTTTTGAGCAAACAGTGAAAAAATTCGGCAAAATTGGATGGCTTGGTCGGTGCCGATGGGTTAAGGAAGGTATTTATAGGGAATTGGTTGACGGATTAGAGAAGAGTGTGGTCGGTGTACTCCACCAAATTGGTTTGCTAGGGGTGAGATTTGGTTAGAGTTTAATTTGATTGAAGCAAAGTTCGAGAGGGACAGTTGAATTGGGTTAGGGTTCGGTAATAGCATAACAAGGTCTCAAGATGACCTGTCATATATACTATGGTTACGGTCGGATAGGGTTAGGAGGAGTCCAGAGCAGCGACGGATTAGGAGAGAGAGAGAAAGGCAGCGGTCTGAGAGATAGGATGGCGCCAAGGACAAGGTTACTTTAGGGTTACAATGACTGGAGTTAGAGTCCTGGCCGAAAGAGAGGAGGATCAACCGAGTTAGAGGTCAAGATTAGGTGCAGGGTTTGACCAAGAGAGGGGAGAGATAGGGTTTTGAGGTTTGTTGGCTGAGAGGGCCGAACGTTCAACCGGCGAGGGTTACAATGGAGGTCAACTAGAGTTAGGGCTCCGATCGAGAGAGCTTTCAAAGGAGGTCAGGCTGGGTTAGGGTTTCGGTCGAGCGAGAGTTAAATGGGAGGGATAAAGGAAAAAGCGGTGAAAGAGCTTTTGTATTTGAAATCGTAAAATTGGAATCTTGTATATTATAAATTACGTTGGAGATACCTAATAAAATAAATTTTTTATATATGGAGATGTTTGTTTGAAAATTTAGGGATTTTTATCCATAATTTATTATAAATCGATTTAAAATTTGTTTTTCTTTTTAATAAAACTTTGGACACCTAATAATTATATTAGGATGTCACATTCACCCAAGCTCGTCGTCGCCCACACACCACCTTCGAGCTCGCCGCCACCAGCAAGCTCATCGTTGCCCACTCATAGCCTTCCAGCTCGCCGCCGACTAGCTCGCTGCCCCCCGATGGCCAGCCATGGACAAGAGAAACAAAGGAGGAGGAGACGAGGAAGAAGCAGGTAGAGGATGGCATGTGGGAACCAGCTGTCAGGTGCGCATTTCTACCGTATTTGCATCTCGTATATGCTGGAAATGCTGAAAACCCCCGAGAATGGCATGGATGAATTAGATTACAAAAAGAATGACAACAATAACCGAATAATCAATACTTAATAATGACACTAATGAAAAAATCCTTTTGAAAGACCTGTTTTAGAAAAACACTATTCATGTATCTATGAATAGTGTTTTATAGGGTGGTATAGAGAGCCTATTGGGATGCTCTATGGCCACTGTTAGAAAACAAAACGCCAATGAAAAACTTGAATGATGCCAGAGACACGACAGTGACAAAGTTCGGTTTTTATCTATATCTATGGGATAATGTTACGACTCAGGTGATCCTTCCTAACAAAGCAGCATACCGGTCGTCTGATTCATTGCCACAAACCGACAATGACCCCCTTATGCCTACGCCGCTACTTTAGTTGTTACAGGTTACACCTAAGTCACTGCCATAAACCGAAAGCGACCTCCTCATGTCTACGCCGCCACCTCATGTCTACACAACCATTTTAGTCATTGCAGGTTACACTAGGGATACCCTAAGCAAGGGATACAAGTCCGACCATGACACTATTCTAATCTACCTATTACAACTAAGAGTTCACGTAATTTATTTTGACACCAACTCTAATCAACATTGTTTATTTTGTCGAGACAGTTTCACAACCATAGGAGGTCGCTAAAAGCCATCACTGCTACATAATAGCATATTAGTAACGGTTTTGTTGGGACACTTTCACGTCGGTACCTGGCAATGGCACTCACCTTGTAAATCAGCAGTAACTGCAAGCCATCACTGCTACAGAAGAGCATATTAGTACCAGTTGGGAACTGGAGAGTTGGTGTTGAATATGTGTACAACTAGGTTACATAAACTCTGTGTTGTAATAGCAAGAGGATGGACGTGATAGGTTCGAACTTATACCTGACTCCTGTATAAATAGGGGGCACCCTACTGTAACCTATAACGACCATGTAGCGGCTTAGGCTCGCTAAGAGGTCATGGTCGTCTTGTGGCCGCGAAATAGGTTTTAGGTGAATCGAGAGGATTACCGAACAAAAAGAAACCTTTTCTCGAAAAATGCATTTATTCTCGTTTAGCACTTTACTTGTGTCTCCCTTTTCTTAGAGAAGCGCAGGATTCCCTTTCTTCCCGTAACACTAATACAATCATACTTTGTTCCTTGTCCCGCTAACCTTTTGTTTATTTTTAATAAATATTTTATAGCTTGAACTATCAATACTAGCCCTCAGGACGAAACTCTGCCACACTTCGATCGCCTCGGATTTAGGAATAAAAGGAAATCGAAGGTGCTGATGAAGGAAGAACATTATCAGAACACTACTATTCCATGCTCTTCCGAAAATAGGAGATTTTGGTCTTGACTTCAGACCCATAAAATCATCCCCTGAGGCTAACAGCTTCTATCCATGTTCGGACGATATATGCCTTGAGAACTACCAGACAGACAGCGGACCTTTTGCATACCTTTATGAGGACAAGAAGGCTATGATCGGGTATTCCATGTCTGGCCTACTGGAGCAAAAAGGGCGCTCGGCTGCCGGTATGTTGCGTTGATTGTGAGGACTGCCACATTCAAAGACAAAAATGTAGCCTGAGAGGTGAACTGCATTATCAAATATCGTGTCTGCGGTGTCATTTTTAGATCACGTCGCATCCAATTTTCTAACAAGTCGTATCAGACCTGAGTTTGGTGATGCGAATAATTTAGAGGTTTGAGGATTATAAATGCATACATGCATGCGCCAACGGAAAATGTCAGGCTCGGTGCAAGGTGTAGCATGTCAGTGATCGACGGATTGATCGGTGGTGTCGAAAACTCCAATTGAGCCTTGGACTGTCCCACGGTTACTATTTACGAGGATTAGACTAGAGGTGGTGATTGATGTAACCAGCAAAAACAACACAAAGCAGAGGGGGGCTTCGGTGCTCGCAATCAAATTAGTCACTAGATGTGACGAGACAACCGGAGAGATCTGAGTAGCGGTGATATTATGATATTGGTGATACTATCGGATGTTGTACAGGAGTGGCGCACAGACATTGCCCCTCGGTTCTCCCCACGATGTCATGGACGTACAACCAATGTGCAGGATGTTTCTGTGCGTAAAGAGCGCGCGGTGACGCGCTGAGAGGCGTGTTTGAGGGCTAATGAATTGGATCCGGAGGTGAACTTTTTCTGAGCTTTTTTGTAACGGTCGGTGGACGTGCTCGATATTCACGTGCTGTAGCAAGCTTCAGATGCGTGGCTGCAGAGCAGGTGGGCTGTCGTACAGCACAACAACCTGGTGGCAGAGCAGCTCAGCGGCCCACACGAGGAAGGTGGCCGAATCTGATGGTCCAAGCTAGCGACGCGAGGCGGCCCAGGTGTGTCAACGGCTCGCATAGTACAAGCGAAGGGAAGCGCTGTCGTTGATCCATGGCGCCCTCGGCCAAGCGAGCGGCTGTCAGGCAGTGATTAACAAAACTGAACGGAGCCCAAAAATCGAAGTAGGCTCGGTTCGGTTAACCAAGCGGTTACCGCGGCTAACCGAAAAATTCAAATTTGAATACAAATTTCGGTTCGGTCGGCTAACCGACCGGTTTTCTCGGCTAACCGCTCGGTTAAAAAAAATCAATTAAAATAATAGAAAAAATTATTAGGACATACAAATGAGACATTGTATCAATTTACCACACATTGCAAGTTCAAACGTTCTCCATTGCATCAATTTGGCAAGCAGATGCACATAAACTCCAATCGTCTAACAACTACGAATACTAACAACTACGAAGTCTAGCATCTCATGTTCATCTCAAATATTACAAAATATAGTACAATATATGTATCTATATGAATCTACATATACAAAATCCAAGCCATGTGTATCTATATGAATCTATGTATAATACAAAATCTATTAATATATACATATTAATCTTGGGGTGGGGGGCACTGCCACGGCCACACCCGGCTAGCCGCCCGGTTACCTTGGAAAGCCCTAACCGTCTAAAGCCCTAGCCGCCGAAGTGTTTTTGAGGTATCCCTCTCTATGTTTTGCACAAACCCGAGAGTAGGTGGATCCATTGTGCAGAGCTCGTCGAGACGGTCAAGATGGATACCCGGATCATCGGATTTGGTGAATATTTGGATTCGGAAAAGCTCGCCGGAGTTCCTGGCGCCGCCGTCACCGCCGCCATGCCGCCCTCGACGCCAGTCGCATCGTCCAGCGCGCCCCGCCGTGCGGATCCCGCCACACATCCCCCGCCCACCACGCGTCCAGCAGTGCCGCCGCCTTGTGCCAGCCCGCGATCGCCTGTGCCACGCGTCGGCTCGTCACTCACTAAGCCACCGCCACCAATCATCCTGAAGGAACCTAAGGCCGAGAAGGGGGTGAATCGGACTATTTCAATTTTTACTTTTGTTGCACTTAGTCATTTAGGCATGTTAAGGCATACAGTTAGCGCGTGGGTCTCTATACAAGTCTAGTAGGCAGAAACAATCAAAGTATAAGTGTAGGAGGCATGAAGGCACTCACAGACAATGAATATCAAGATGCGGTAAGTAAATGAGACAAAGAGACGCAAACCGATCTTTTTACCGTGTTCGGTGCAAGCACCTACTCACGTTGACGAAGCTTCCGGTCAAGGAAACTGGAACTCTATTGTCCCTAACCCTCAATCCACTCGGTGGTAGCTCTACACCAACATAAGGTAGGCGAGCTCCAAACCTTCACATGAATCGGCGGCCTCCACATGCGAAGGACCCCGAAACACCAACTTCACACACAAAGCCGACCTCGAGCACACCGAGGATTTAGCACATCTTCAATGTAATGAAGAAAAACACCTTGGGAAGCAAGGTGGCCGCCGACGCGATGGCGGGCTTTGCACGCTCCGACAGATGGAGAGGAAGCACCGTAGCAAGTACGATGACCTTCAAGGAGAAGGGTTTGCTTATGGTATGCTTGACGATGCTTGGCGATGACGACGTCTCTCGGTGGCAAGAATACCAAGACCACAAGACCGGAGACACCATAACTCACCCAACCCTCATCCCACCATGGAGGATAGCAAGACAACCATAGGAAAGGACACGAAACTTGGATGCGACGAGGAGAAGACTAGGGAGTGCTCTCTTCTTCTTCCTCACTCCTTCTCCCTCAGCCTCTCAAGCCCTCATGGTAAAATTGGATTTTGGGAGTGAAGAACACCATGGGAGGAGCTCTCTATGGTGGCTAGGGCAAGGGGTGGCTGCTAAATGAGGCTCTCTCAAGTTTCCCTTGTGCTAGTGGCTCCTATTTATAGGTTCAAGGCGAGAACCCTAAGATTGGACGGCCTAGATTGAATTTTCCGTGTTGCAATCGGACCCAGTCCGATGGTCGTCGGACCTAGTCCGATGAAATGTTTCACTTTAGGAGTGGCAGGTCAGACCAAGTCTAACGGTGGTCGACTGAAGGGTTGCATTTGGGACTTAATTGCTAGGAGTCGATGGCTTGGTCGGACCCTGTTCAATGGTGGTCAGACCTAGTCCGACGGTAGGGTTGTATTTTGGGGCACTTAGCCGCTCACACGCTCATCCGTCGGACCTAGTCCGACGGGGCTAGTTTTTTCAACCCACTTCGTTTTTTGCTATCCCTTTCTCCCTTGATGTATCGCCTATGGTTTGTGTCAAGTTTGTCAACTTGTGAACTCGGCGGCAACATTTGGGCACTTAGACAGAAAGTGTCGCGTCCACAGAAAATATCTGGCTTTCAGACTTAGCGGCTATGAAACATCGGACAGCTGGCTACCCCTTGGAATCTCCTGGACCTATCCCGAACTCTCTCGAAGACAAATGAGGATAAGAGACCAGAGATGTGCTCTATGGGACCTTGCCGCCAGAGATACGACGATCAGCAAGCATGATGGCCCTAGGCTACACACACGCAGGAAATCAAAAGAACTAGCAAACAAATGTCCTTAATCTTGGCGTGAACCAGCTCTACAGCCCAATTGCCATCAATTACAAAAATCAAATAAGCCCTTTGGGATCTTGCTCTTACAATCTTCCCCTTTTTGGTAATTGATGTCAACAGCTGCAAATCTTCCTGCATAGCCATCTCAACAAACAAATATGCGTCTGGTGCATTGGATTAGTTCCAACCAAGCGCATATGAATATGAATTGAGTCCACTTAAAGCACACATGAGAGATACCAAAAGAAATGCCATGACTTCACTTGAGATGGCAACTAGGCATAAGAATTGAAGTGCAGGGCAATGCCAACCTAACACCTAACTCTCCCTAGATCAATGCATAGCAAGCAAGCGAGACACCAATTGAGAAAGAACACATCAAGTGCATCAGCAATTCAATTCAAGCCAAGTTCTCCTTTCTCACCCCTCACAGGCACAATTCGCTCCCCAACATCCCCATTTGAGCAACTATGAAGCAATAAAGCATAAATTCATAATAAGTTTTTTTCTAGCCAAGATCAAGATTTGCAATTCTTTCTCCCCCTTGGCATCAATCATCAACAAAGGACATAGAGGCGAGTAAGGATCTTGACTACATGAGTAATATGCATAGCAAAAGAAATAGTTTCATGAGCTTTAGGAGTTATACAAAATCAGATGGCACAAGTCACCATATTTTATTTTCCAGCTACTTTAAGTCAAGATGTCACATCGGGCAATACAAGCTGATTTGTAATGAAGTTCAAGTAATTAAGGACCTAGAGCATGATTTGGGTGAACCAAAGCCATTAGTGCCTAAATGTGCTCAAGCCAACAATACAAATCACATTGCATACAATGGCTAAGCAAGAACATTTCATTTCACAACCCCTCTTTTTTTTAAAAAAAATTATTTGGCTCAAGTTTTCTCAAATTTGCCATGTCTCAAGTGTTTGGCGATGTTGCCCAGCATTACACTGAAGGATTCAATATCTTGGTCATCCAAAACTCCCCCAAGTTCAAGCCTAGTGCAATGGCAAGCCATCTTGTGATGAGGACATCACTAGCGTGGATACAATCAATGTGACCGCTGCCCCTGCTTTCTCTCCGACCGCTACAACGACTACCGACGCTGCTCCATCTTCGTCGCCGAGGGGCCTTAATCCAGAAGCCCAGCTTTTCAAGCCTTCTCCGAAGAAACGGCGCAACAAGTCCAAGACTCGCGAGGCCTCGACGACTCAAGGAAGGCCCACATGGAGGCCAAAGACGTCAAAAAGCTCGTTTCGGCTATCCAGCAGCACGACAATTTCAAACGGGCATAACTTGGGCTCCCGAACTCCGATTTCGTCGTGCGACCACTCGTTGGAAATCTTAGGAGATATGCTTTCCAATGGATCCAGCCCCACACCTAAATTCGTCCAGGAGCGTCAGGAAAATGTAGAACAATATTTCGGGCCAGAAGCTCAGGATGCTGCGACACCGTATTTTTGGGCCTATGGCCCATGTAACTTAGGGTTTTGGTGGGTGCCCCTGTTTTGGCCGCCCTACACCTCCTGGCCACCGCTATATCTGTGGCCGGTGCCTCTCTTTTACGCTTAAGTTTTGTTGTGTTTGGTAGACCCCTTGTGTGTCCCTCCCCCAGATTGCACGTGTCGACTAGACCGCCCGATACGGGAAACAGAACCTCACCCTTTCCATGAGTTGATTTATAAGTTATCATCTTGTTCTTGTTTGTTCTCGGTTGCAGCAGGTTCAAGGATCGATCGGGTTTCGACTTGGTTGATCGGTTCAACGAGGTGACGTTGCGATTGTTTGGTAGCTGATCTTGTGGTTAGTAGCCGATCCATCTACTTCGTTGTACACCAAACCGACGTATCGTTCCTCACCAGAAGATCGGGCCGACCCCGTGCGCATCAAGTGGTATCAGAGCAACGGTTGCCTGGTGAGAACACCCTTTATCTTGTTTTAGATATGTTCTTGTTCGTCCTAGAGTCCAGAAAATAGGCTACAAAAAAAAATTATCGTGTGTCTTCCCTTTGATCCGAGCCCTGCTTAGCCTTTGCTATTACTACCTAGTTTTATTCTTGTTGAATTTGTGTTCCATCGTCGAATTTTTGCTGGTCTTAGAGTTGGTCTTTTAGAGTTTCGGGTTCGAGTCACTTTTTAGTCACAGAGTTGTTTGTGTTCTTCATGTTCTAGCCAATCTGTCTTGCGATTCCTTCCATCCAAAAAAAAAAATATCACAGATCCTAATTTTTAGGAATCCGCCGCCATCCAGTCGTATTTACTGGTCTTTCCTTTGGCTGCCTTTTACTTGGCACACACGGCTTGACTTTTACGTTTTCCATAATTGCCGATGTTCCAATTCCATGTGCTGAACCGAGCCCAATAATTTTCACAAAGATAGCAGCAACCTCTAAACCGAGCCATCACTTTCCAATTCGAAGTGCTGAGTCTTCCATCTTTGTTCCTTGTTTATCCAATCAGCACACATCCCATCTCCCTGTCTTGGCCAAAACGCAAAAGGCAGGGCATGAAAAAAAAAAGGCAGGTGCTAAAATTGAAAGAGCCGCACATAAAAGCAAAAAAAAAATCTCTTGGCAAAAAAAAAAGATTTCTGGAAAAGAAAGAAGGGTGAAAAAAAAGAGGATAAACAATTGTGGAGCTTCTTTGTGGTGTTTCAATAGTCGTTCTATGACTACGTCTGTGATTAGGCTCGCGTCTCTAGTACGGTCTAGCCTAGGACCAGCACATACCGTCGTTGAACGTTCTTTCAACTTGTATTAACTAGTGTGGTTTTAGTTTCTCCTTTGCTACATATAATACTTGTCCAAGCTCCACATACTACTAACCTACAGGAAAAGTACCTTGCAATCGCTTTGTCACCTTCTGAGTGCAGGATACCACCAATTATCGATTGACCTTGACAAGCTGCAAGGTAAGAACTTGTAAGAGCTTGGTGAGAGCTTCGAGTGTGAGAGACTTGTCGATTCCAGCACTTATTAGTAGATAGGGTTATACATCTCTTTGTGTATTTTCTTGTCTACTACTAACAATGGTAAGTCCACATATGAAGAAAAATTTGCCTTCCATGGAGGATGATATTGAGGATTCCCCATACTTGACAGAAAGAGAAAAGAAATGCTTGCGGGAAATTCGAAAGGAGTGTCTTGAGTCTCTGAAGAAATCAAGAGATGAGACGGTCGAGCATGGGATTCTCCCTTCGACCAAGAATACGAAAACACCATTAAATAAAGAACTGAAGCCTGCATCACCAAAGAAGAAGGATAGCAAGTGTACTTCAATTGGTAAAAATAAGAATGTGCTTTCTATTCCTATGACTAACCATGTAGGCAAGATTGACCATGATAGTGTGCACCTGAGGGCTGCAATGACGGACAACTACAAGAGCCTTTCATCCCATCTTATACTTAGTGCACCGCCGGAACATGCTAGTCAAACTCAATGCCACAACCTATTCCACACTAGATTTGTTGTGCGAGAACGAAGGGTAGAAGTCATCATTGATGGAGGAAATTGCAGCAATCTAGCAAGTCAAAATATGGTCGAGAAGCTTGGCTTGCGCACGACTCCACTTGAACAACCTTATGAGATCGAATGGTTCAATTCAAATGGTAAGGTTCAGATAACACACACTGCGAGGGTGAATTTCTATATTGGTTCATATTATGATTACGTTGATTGCGATGTCATACCCATGGAAGCGTGCTCTCTTTTATTAGGAAGACCTTGGTTACATGACATGGAAGCTATTCACAATGGTAGAACCAATCAGTATTCATTTATGCATTATTGTCAGAAAATGATTTTGAAACCAATGATTCCTGCTGAAATAAATAAGATTAATGCTTATAGAGTTAAAAATCATGTCCAAGAGGGTGATAAGATTGTTTGCGATGCACAAAACACTGAAACAAAGATAAAGGAGATAGTTCATTTAGATAAAACTGTGACCTCCCCTGATATTGCATTGGACACAAATGTTTCTTTGCCCTCTATTGTCACTAACATTTTGTAGGAGCATAAGAAGGAGTCGAAGACGACTCCAATTCAAGAAGGGAAGGATGATGAGGACATCACCAGCGTGGATACGATCAATGTGACCGCTGCCCCTGCTTTCTCTCCGACCGCTACAACGACTACTGACGCTGCTCCATCTTCGTTGTCGAGGGGCCTTATTCCAGAAGCCCAGCCTTTCAAGTCTTCTCCGAAGAAGCGGCGCAACAAGTCCAAGACTCGCGAGGCTCGACGACTCAAGGAAGGCCCACATGGAGGCCAAAGACGTCAAAAAGCTCGGTTCGGCTATCCAGCAGCACGACAATTTCAAACGGGCATAACTTGGGCTCCCGAACTCCGATTTCGTCGTGCGACCACTCGTTGGAAATCTTAGGAGATATGCTTTCCAATGGATCCAGCCCCACACCTAAATTCGTCCAGGAGCGTCGGGAAAATGCAGAACAATGTTTCGGGCCAGAAGCTCAGGGTGCTGCGACACCATATTTTTGGGCCTATGGCCCATGTAACTTAGGGTTTTGGTGGGTGCCCCTGTTTTGGCCGCCCTACACCTCCTGGCCGCCGCTATATATGTGGCCGGTGCCTCTCTTTTACGCTTAGGTCTTGTTGTGTTTGGTAGACCCCTTGTGTGTCCCTCCCCCAGATTGCGCGTGTCGACTAGACCGCCCGATACGGGAAACAGAACCTCACCCTGTCCATGAGTTGATTTATAAGTTATCATCTTGTTCTCGGTTGCAGCAGGTTCAAGGATCGATCGGGTTTCGACTTGGTTGATCGGTTCAGCGAGGTGACGTTGCAATTGTTTGGTAGCTGATCTTGTGGTTAGTAGCCGATCCATCTACTTCGTTGTACACCAAACCGATGTATCGTTCCTCACCAGAAGATCGGGCCGATCCCGTGCGCATCATCTTGTTGGGAAGACATTGGTGAGACATGTACGACCCCTTGTGATTGATCTTTATTTGACATTTTGCATTTTTTTAAATGATGGTATGCCAAGAGCTAGATATACAAGATTATTCACATGGAGTTTGAGGAACACAAAGGCAATAAAGGCTTTGAGTTTACCTAGCACATGCTCCAAGCGACAATTTACATAGTGATTTAGAATCAAGCATGCATTACGCTAAGTGACAGTATTCCTGAGAGTAAGCTATTCAAATCATATAATTTCACAAAAGTGCACAAATTGAACTAAGTATAACAACCAAAGCTTAGTCAACTGTCTCAAACACTAAGTTTTCCCAGGTACACACACATAGCCCCACGGCTAGCTCAGATCACATTTGACCTATCTAGTATATTCAGTTCATTTCTTAATTTGCAAATCGTACCTCATCCAATGGCTTGGTGAAGATATCAGCAAGCTGATCCTCGGTCCGCAAAGATCCAATTACAGCATCGCCCTTCATCACATGATCCGTAAGGAAGTGATGTCGGACGTCTATGTGTTTGGTGCGTGAATGTTGGACCGGATTACTGGCTATCTTAACAGCACTCTCATTATCACACAAAAGAGATACATGATCAAGTTTACGTCAAAATCATATAAGGATTGTGTCGATTTGAGCACAGCTACTCCCTGCCGCTATATACTCAGCCTCAGCAGTAGATAATGCCACGGAGTTCTGTTTCTTTGAAGCCCACGACACAAGACATCTACCGAGAAGGTGACAGGCCCTATAAGTGCTCTTGCTATCAATCTTGCATCCGGCATAATCTGAGTCAGAATAGGCAAGAAACTCAAATCGCGCACCCTTAGGAAACCAGATACCTATACTAGGAGTGAATTTTATATATCTGATTAACAGCTTTCAAATGCATTTATCAAGGGATGCTTGGTACCTAGCGCATATGCACACACTAAACATGATATCCAGCCTAGATGTTGTCAAATAAAGCAATGCACCAATCATGAAACGGTATAACTTGGGATCAACAGAATTACCTTCTATGTCGAGGTCGAGGTGGCCGCTTGTACCCATTGGTGTCCGGAGTGGCTTGCATCTGTCCATGTCGAAGCGCTTGAGGAGGTCTAAAGTGTACTTATCTTGACTTATGAATGTCCCAGTCTTGAGTTGTTTGATTTGCAAACCCAAGAAGAAGCTCGGCTCACCCATCACCAACATCTCGAACTCTGCAGCTATCATCTCACTAAAGTCTTGTACCATCTTGTCACTTGAGCTCCCAAAGATGATGTCGTCAATATAGACTTGGCATAGGAACAAATGTCCATCATTCACCTTGGTGAAGAGTGTAGAATCCACTCTCCCAACATTGAATCGCTCAGAGATGAGAAAGTCTCTGAGTCTCTCATACCAAGCCCTGGGAGCTTCTTCAGCCAAAAAAAGCCTTGGACAACTTGTACACATGATCGGGGTGCTTTGGGTCTTCAAATCCTGAAGGTTTCTCAACATAGACCAGCTCCTCAATGTAGCCATTAACGAAGGCGCTCTTGATATCCATTTGCTTCAAATTGATGTTGTTACAAGTGGAGAATGACACAAGCAGCCTAATCACATCATGTCTAACCACAGGAGCATAAGTGTCTACACAATCCACACCCTTGACCTGAGTGAAACCCTGAGCTACAAGTCTTGCCTTGTTTCTGACAACCAATCCAAATTCATCTATCTTGTTCTTCAATACCCACTTGGTGCCAATCACATTGCAATCCTTCGATCGCTCCACAAGTGTCCAAACTTTGTTTCTCTCAAACTTTTTCAGCTCCTCATGCATGGCATTGATCCAGTCAGGGTCGGCTAATGCCTCTTCTACCTTCTTTGACTCCAATTCAAACACAAAAGCATGATGCTTGCAGAAGTTAGCTGTCATTAACCTTATTTGCACACCTTGAGTTAAGTCCCCAATCACTCGCTCAGCTGGGTGATCTCGAGCAATGGAGTAATGGGTCCGGATCAACTAAGAAGGCTGTCCAACTATTTGCTCAACTGTCTCTCCATTCTGCTCACAAGCTATCTCTGCCTCTGACGCTGGCTCCAACTTGAGCTGTCTTGAGGCATAGCTCCTTCTGAGTCTGCCACTGGCTCAGGAGTGCGAGGTGGTGCAACTGTCTCAACCTCTTTTGGAGCTTCAACTGACCTCACATCCGAAACTTATATCTGCTCAGTTGCCCTTGTCAACTGTTCTCCACCAACATCATCAAAGTTCTCATGCTGCCCTTGACTGCCATTTGATTCATCAAACTTTACATCACACGATTCTTCAATTTGACTACTTGCTTCATTGAACACACTGAAAGACGACCCTCTGGTTGAGTACCCCAAAAAGATCCCAGTGTCCACTCTGCTCTGGAACTTACCCAAATGCTCCCTCTTCTTCTTGATGTAGGCCTTGCATCCAAAGACTCTAAAGTAAGAGACATTGAGTCGTCTTCACGCAAGCAGCTCATAGGATGTCTTCTTCAGGAGCTTGTGAAGGTACAACCTATTAATGCAGTGGCAGGCTGTGTTGATTGCCTCATCTTAGAAAATCTCAAAAATCCCAAACTCATTGAGCATTGTTCATGCCATCTTCCTCTCATCCACTCCATTTTGCTCATCAGTGTAAATGGCTGAGAACTGATGGTCAATACCTAGCTCATCACAGAACAGCTCAACGAAAGTATTAGTAAACTCGGTTCCATTGTCACTTCTCATCTTCTTAAGGGTACAGTCAAATTTGTTTTGAGCTTTATTTACAAATTTTTTGAAAGCATCCTCAGTTGGGGTTTTGTCTGGCAGAAAGATTACCAAAGTGTATCGAGAGTACTCATCAACTATGACCAAGCAGTAGAGATTACCCCCAATACTTACATATTTTGTTGGCCCAAAAAGATCAATGTGCAAGAGCTCAAGTGGTTGGGATGTACACATGACATTCTTGACAGGATGAGTGCTTGCCACTTGTTTACCGGCTTGACATGCCGAGCAAAGCTTATCCTTCTCAAATATCACATCTTTCACCCCAAGAACCAACTCGTTTTTGAAAAGTTTCTTTAAATTTCTCATGCCGACATGTCTAACGCGTCTATGTCAAAACTAATCAAGTGAGACTTTGGCGGAGAGGCAAACCGAGATGGATGCGGCAAGCTCATTGAAGTTCACAATAAATAAGTTTTCAAAACGAAAGCCTTTAAATACTGTTTTTCCATTTTGATCCAGAACCGACAATCCCTCAGATGAGAAGTTATAATGGAAACCTAAATCTCAAATCTGAGCAACGAAAAGTAGATTGTAGATCAGAGTGTTTACCAGTTAGCACATTGTCAATTGAGAGATCCGTAGAGATTGCTACCTTTCCAGCTCCTATTACCTTGCCTTTGCTTCCATCTCCAAAAGTGACCATGGGGGTTTGATCCATCATCCCTCATTGAGGTGAACAACCGGGGGTTGCCGGTCATGTGTTAGGTACATCCGTTGTCAATAATTTAATGGCACTCTCCACTCCAGTAGTTCACCTGCATTAAGAAGAGATTACTTTTGTGATTCAGGGACCCACACAAGAGGTCCCCAAGGGTTAGCCTTCAAACCAGAGGCAACAAAAGCAAATCGATCAATCAAAGACTTAGGCACTCAAACATGTGCCTTATGCTCATTCTCTGCCCTCAAGACAACAAATCTAGCAACCACCTTATTCATCATAAGTAAATAGTAGTCATACAACTCAGCATGAACTCTTGGAAGCTTGGGTTGGGTCTGCTTGGGAGTGTTCCTAGCTTGGTTCCTAGGTGGAGCTTGCCTGGCAAAGTTTTGCCTAGGAGGACCATTTCAAAAACTAGGTGGAGGTAGAGCTTGCCAATTGTTTTATGGCATGGGAAGACGACCATTCCAATTGTTGTACCTAGGTGCATATTGCCAAACATATTGGTTTCTAGATTGCCATGTAGTGTAATTATAATGCCTGTAGACCCTTACTGTGTGTTGTGTCCATTGTGCTTCTTAGGGTGATTTTTTCTAGTGTTCATGTCTTTAAACTCAGAGTTATTAACATAGTTGGTGTTTTCCTTCGATTTGTTATGAAGGGTGTTTTACGCTTTGTTAGACACTTGTGGACCTTTCTTTTTCTTTCCCTTTGGCTTCTTAGGGGTTGAATCCCAAACCACCCTTTAGGGCCGGGTCCCTTTGTTCCACAAATATCTGGTTAAGGACATGATTCCCCTCATAACACTTATCAAAACCTTTGTCAAATTTCTCGAGATTGACCTTGAGACTAGCATTTTCTATGACAAGTTCATCATGCTCAATAGCTAGTTTCCTAGCAGCTAGTGCAATTTTGCATGAGTTAGAAGTGCACTCCACATTAGTGGAACCATTGGAGTTAGAAGCAATCATAGCACACTTAGAGCAATAATCAACCAAATGAACAATAGTACTAGTACTATAGCCAATCAATGCATATTCAGAAGAAACACCTGTACTACCAGGTGTCATAGTGATAGCAGATGTGACAGAAGTAAATGGTGCAGTCACAGGAGGCACAATCAAAGCAGGTGAAGCGATCAAATCATCAGTGGCATGAGCAATTGACAAAGTATCAATGGAAGCATTCTTTTTGGTAAGCAATTTATTTTCTGCCCTAAGCTCAAAAATAGTAGCAAGCAAACCATCTACAGATTCATTCATGCCTTTATTTTCCACATCAAGCAAGTTTACCGTCCTAGCTAAGTTAAGTTTCTCACCATTTAAAAGATCAAATTTAGTCTCAAGGGAATCATGCTTAACAGTGAGGTTATTCAGGGACTCCTGGAGAGTAGTGGCTCTCAAATACTTCTTTTGGAGAACATCAAGCAACTTAGCCACATTCTTTCTAGTAGTCTCTTCATCCCACTCAGCGAGAGTTTCAGCGTCACAATCAGAAAATACCTCAGTAGATGGTCGAGCCATCAATCACTTGGAGGCTGGAGCAGAAGGTGATGAAGCTCTTGGTGTAGAAGAAGTAGTGGAAATAGACTCTTCTCCATCAGAATACCACACTTGCTTTTATGGTTCTGGGACGGCCACCAAGCATTTTATGGTGAAAGCTGAAGGTGGATGAGTCATCTCAGCAATTGCCATGGTGGCAAGTACTTCACCACTTGGCTCCACATCCTCCTCAGAAGCTGCTGAGTCACTAGAACTATCATCGGAGACCCAAGTTCCAACGAACGCCAGCTTATTTTCATTCTTGGAGCTGGCCTTGAACTCAGTTTTCTTCCAGTTCTTGTACTTCCCATCCTTGTGCTTGGGCATGTCATCATCACTGACTTGCTTGCTCTTCTCCTTGCGCTTGATCTTGTCCTTATGAGGGCATATGGAGGCAATGTGACCCTTCTCATGACACTAATAGCATCGATAGCTAGAGTATGGGTTTTTGGTTCGCCTCTTGAGGTCGAAGTGCTTTCCGAACAGACCCATGATCTCTCAAGTGCCTCAGGTGGGAACAAACTTGATCCTTGGAGGAGGCAAGCTTGGACTTGCTTGGCTTGTGTCCAGTAGCCTTGAGAGCAATTGTCTTGGTCTTCTCAGCTGATGGAGTGGCTAGGGGCTCGATGATGAGCATCTCATGAGCTCGGAGTTTGCACAAGAGAGCACCGGGAGTCAACGTCTCAAGTTCATTGTTGTTCGAGAGAATAGTGATGATGTCCATGCACTCTTGTCTTAAGAGAATCCTCATCATTTTCCTACACACATCAACATCAGGCATAGAGAGTTCGAACCCCTTGAGCTGATTGATTATGGGGTTAACGCGAGTATACATAGCATTTGTATTTTTACTAGAAAACATCTCAAATTTATCAAAATGCTCCTTAACCACCACTAATCTACCCTCCTTGACAGCAGCAGTGTCCTCATGGATCTCAACAAGAGAATCCCAAATAGCCTTGGCAGAAGTGAGGTTGCTAACTCTGTCGAACACATCTCTACTTAACCCTGTGAATATAGCATTCATGGCCTTAGCATCATTAGCCAAAAGTGTCTTCTGTTTTGATGTGAGTGGTGCATTCTCATCACGTGTGATGGTGCTGCCATTCTTAACAGCATCCCAAATGTTAGCGCCAATGGAAATAAGATAGATTTTCATGCGCTTCTTCCAAAAGTTAAAGTGCAAACCATTAAAGGTTGGGATCCTATTGGCAGCTACACTATCCCCTTTGGCCATCTCTAATACAGTGAATCAAAAACTAGAGAACCTAGCTCTGATACCAATTGAAGTAATCTAAGGACGAGAGGGGAGGTGAATCGAACTATTTCAATTTTTACTTTTGTTGCACTTAGTCACTTAGGCAAGTTAAGGCACACAGCTAGCGCATGGATTCCTACACAAGTCTAGTAGACGGAAGCAATCAAAACACAAATATAGGAGGAATGATGGCACTCACAGGCAACGAATATCAAGATGCGGCAAGTAAATGAGACAAAGAGACACAATCCCATCTTTTTAACGTGTTCAGTGCAAGGACCTACTCACGTTGAGGAAGCTTCCGGTCAAGGAAACTGGGACTCTATCGTCCGTAGCCCTCAATTCACTCGGTGGTACCTCTTCACCAACACATGGTAGGCGAGCTCGAAATCTTCACACGAATTGGCATCCTCCACCGTGAAGAACCCCGAAACACTAACTTCACACACGAAGCCGACCTCGAGCACACCGAGAATTTAGCACATCTCCGACACAATGGAGAAGAACATTGGGATGCAAGGTGGCCGCTGACGCGATGGCGGGCTTTGCACGCCCCGACGGACGGAGAGGAAGCACTGTAGGAAGTACGGTGACGGAGTTGGGCGATGACAACGTCACCCGGTGGCAAGAATCCTAAGAGCACAAGACCGGAGACAGCACAACTCACCCAACCCTCATCCGACCATGAAGGATGGCAAGACAACCATAGAGAGGGCACGGACCTTAGATGCGATGCGGAGGAGACTAGAGGGTGCTCTCTTCTTCTTCCTCACTCCTCCCTCAATCTCTCTCTCTCTCAATCTCTCAAGCCCTCATGGTGGATTTGAATTTGGGAGTAAAGAACACCATGGGAGGAGCTCTCTAGGGTGATTAGGGTAAGGGGTGGCTGCTAAATGAGGCTCTCTCAAATTTTCCCATGCTAATGGCTCCTATTTATAGGTACAATGCGAGAACCCTAAGATTGGACGGCACAGATTGAATTTCCCGTGTTGCAGTCAGACCCAGTCTGATGGCGTCGAACCCAGTCCGATGAAGTGTTTCACTTTGGGAGTGGCCTGGTTGGACCTAGTCCGACGGTGGTCGGACCCAGTCCGACAGATGGGTTGCATTTGGGACTTAGTCGCTAGGTTTCGATGGCTCGGTCAAACCCGGTCCGACGGTGGTCGGACCCAGCCCGACAGTAGGGTTGCATTTTGGGGGACTTAGCCGCTCACACGCTCATCCGTCGGACCCAGTCCAATGGGGCTAGTTTTTGCAGCCCACTTCGTTTTTAGCTATTCCTTTATCTCTTGATGTCCCGTCTAGGGTTTGTGCCAAGTTTGTCGACTTGTGAACTCAGCGGGAACATTTGGGCACTTAGACAGGAAGTTTCGCGCCCACAGGAAATATCTGGCTTTGAGACTTAGCGGCTATGAAACTTCGGTCAGCTGGCTACCCCCTGGAATCTCCTGGACCTATCCCAAACTCTCTCGAAGACGAATGGGGATAAGAGACCGGAAATGTGCTCTGTGGGATCCTGCAGCCAGAAATACGACGATCGGCAGGCATGATGGCCCTAGACTACACACACGCAAGAAATCAAAAGAACTAGAAAACAAATGTCCTGAATCTTGACGTGATCCGGCTCTACAGCCTAGTTGCCATCAATTACCAAAATGAAATAAGCCCCAAGGGAGCTTGCTCTTACACATCTGCCGCCACGCGTCCCCCGTTCCCCGCCGGTAGCGTGCTCCGTCTATCCGGCGCTGCCATGTGGCCCCGCCATGCCCGCTGTCGTGCGTACACCCCCGCGCCGCGCCCGCCAACCGTGAACCTCCACGTGTCGCCCTTTTGCCCCACGCTGCGCACCGCCCGCTTGAGTCGTCGGCTCACCGGTTTTCTTTCGGTTAACCCAGTTTATTTATTTATGAGATTTCTGATTTATCCAAAACTTTTAGGAATTGTTTAGAGAGCATACGAACTCCAAATTGGGTGATTCCAGAACCATTAAATCACATAAATAGCCTAGAATTTTATATATTTTATTGATCTATATGTTCTGTTGATTATTTTTCTGTTCTCATGTATTTGTATCTACGTGTAGATCGCACCTGTGTGCACTGTTCGAGGGGTTTTCTAGGAGCAGTTCGGAGGAGGATCCTAGGACGTCGAGTATTACCAAGGCAAGATAGATTGCATCTTGCTCTCCTATTTTGCAAAACTCACTCGTTATTGTTTTTATTTACTATTCTCTTTGCTTGAATCCTATTATATTCACATTGAGTCATCTGCCCTGTGAATTTAGCCATTTATTGCTGCCTTAGTATTTCCTAGCCTATCCTTGTGCATAGATGCTAGTGCTCGTGGGTTGTTAGTTTTTTAGATTATTCATTTAACCATTCTTGTGACTTGGTATAATTGGAGGTGCGGAGTTACTTTAATAACATAATCAACTAAAACGTACGTGGCTTATGTGGACTAAAGGTGGCAAGACGGGTGGTTTTGTGGAATGAGGATTGTGGTGGAGGTGGTCACATTGGTCTAAGGACCCTTGATGTGTGCTTATCCGGCCAAACCATACAAGTGCAACCATAAGTGCTAGCTCTAGCATGTCGGCCAACATGTGTTAGTCTTGGCTTAGTAGTTAGGGAAAACTGTTAGCACACGATACTTTGAAAAGATCGGGCTGCGGTCCGTTGGCTCAAGATGGGGGGACCCATAGTGTCGCAACCTTAGAGCGGGTATCGGTGTTAATAGAAGGAACTAATGAATCGCCTTGTATCGTTACTTGGTCTAGGCTCCAAAGGAAGAGTTAAGATATAAAAATATCACTAGCTTATGGGTAAAGTGTGATACACTCTGCAAAGTTTGAAAACTATCATGGTAGATGTTCCCACGGTCATGGGAGGGGAGGAAGTTCGTACATGGTAGTCTCATGTGTTAATAATTAACCTGATGGGTTGGTTTTGTTTGAGTCATTCGAAGCATGTGCAGTTCTGCAGAGGGGATTTGGAAGCCATGCTCTGTGTGTTACTTTGAGAAATCTTATCATTATTAATTGTTTTACAAATTGGTTTGACAACACTTTAATTAACTTGACTAGAATAGGTGTTTATGCAAAATAGCCATCATGTTCTTGTTATTATCCTTGCATTCATTATAAGGATTCTTGCTGGATAGCCGTGTACTCACTATACAACCCATATTTTATAAGGATTAGGAGGATTCTATGCTAGATTTCGATCAAGACTAGTTGACGTTCAAGGGTTGGACTAGAGCATTGTCATACTTTATTTCCGCTGCATTACTTGGATTTCCGCACACTGAACTATATTAGGTCGTCTTAATCAAACTATTGTAATAAGTGGTTGTGCAACAATTACTTTTGCATATTATATTATTTTCTTAGTTAATTGTGATTGTGTGATGATGTTCGACAATTGTCGCTCTTGAGTTGCTAGCATTAATCTCTGGGACTAGCAATCGATCATAAGTGGATCCTGGTGAAGCCGGGGTCGCGACAAAATTTTGTATCAGAGCCAGTTTGACCCTAGAAAACGTAGCTAGTCAATCGGTACCCCGTGAAAATTTAACCATGTCATATTTTACTATTAAATCCTTTTTATCTTAACTTCTTTGATAAAATTTGCTGACATAACATTTTTAGCCTTTTCCTAATTCTAGATGTCGGCATCTCACCCTGATGGAGAGCGCCAGGGCTTCCTTGCATTGCTATGGGGGTTGCTAAGAGACTTGGGCTATGAGAGGAGGCCCGACTAGTCCGTAATACCAATTCACCTCAATAGGATAAGCCAGGAATGCATCATCCTATACCTAGATCTAGTCATGGGGAAAAATTGACATTGACACTAATTATATCGGTACATGATTAGCTGCAAAATAGTAAATATTGCATTTTACTGCACGACGAAAATAGACAAACTATACCAAATAATAGATAGAGGGCGACACAGGTGGTACGCCGTCTCTTGGTACAACGAGCATCCACATGTTGATTTTGGCCTTCTTGCATTGTGAGACCTAATTTATTAATTAGGTGTTAGGCTTTTCACTTTTGGCTATTTGGTTTGCTAATAGCCGGGCTATTGATTGAACCGGGTTCACACACGTTGGAGCGGAGGTGCACCAATTGATCAAGATGTATTAATGCTCGCTAATTTTTCTTTTTTACCTGGCATCCCGTGACTCCGGATGCTCTCGCGTCGTTCCACGGTCAAATCGAAATACGTCTTATAAAAAATACATCTTATAAAAATAAACGGAGGGAGTACTACATAAGGTCAATCAGAACGGCACATAAGTCATCCAAGGAAAAGAAGAAGAGTCGTGCACACAAGCTTTGATTATCCGAGTAACTCAGCTGTGGGGGCGTGCAGCAAATGAAAATGCAGGGGACAAGAGTCTGCAGCTGCAATTAGTAAGCCATAGACTGGAATTTGCATTGGCCAATCTGGCACATATATGAGACAGATAGATGCATGCATGAGCTAGCTAGGGACGATACTACATACACAGACAGACAAGCAGGCCACACCGCATTACCGATACAAACACCGAGTCATATCTGATATCTCCAGCAGTGCCAGTGCTACACACACATAGCTGGAGGCAAGGCTCGTGGTGGGTCAGATACAACATGAACACACACACGTACGTACGTAAGCATGGATACAAAACATGAAAGATACATTTCCGATGCGGAACTCGATTATGCCTCGGACTCCGTCGGCGTCTGCACGTCCAGACGATCCATCATCATCAGAGTAGAGTACTATAGAGTATGCTTTAGCTAGGACCGTACATCACCATCGGCCATATGTTATCTAGATGTAGACTTGCTGTGTGCTGGAAAGGGAGGCTAACTGTGGCTGGGGTCCTTCCTGCATCAGAGATCCTGCAGCTTGGGGTACCTTGTGGAGGAGGAGAAGGATAATCAGACAAACATTGTTATGTTTGTAGTGCGAGAAGCTAAAGCTAGCGCAAGAATAGGAAAAACTCAAGATCGCAAACACCAATCCATACGAATACCAAGATATATATGTAGGATTGCCTCAAAATATGACAACTTCAGATATTCACTTTCAAAGAAGAGGGAGGCGCATGTATTTGTCCATACGTGAGACAGCAAAAGCTCATTAGCACTCTATTCTCTTTCAAGGAGGACGTCTCGAAAGGTCTTCCACCAGAGAACACACACCAATACTTGCCTTACCAATGGTCGGCCAATTCACAAGTTAAAATTTTTAACTATTGGCAAGATCAATAGGACAAAAATTGGCTATGAACCAAAACACAACAAAATCTACGAATATACAGTATTGCTACTCTTTTGCCACGTGTCCTGTCTGTGAAAGGACAATAAGCTTTAAGGGGCTGGATTGGGGTCCTACCGCACCGAATGCTTTACATGCAAATCTTCAGAAAAAGCATGCTCTAGATACTAACTACCAGTATGCAAAAGGGATGCCCTTTTTTTGTGGAGTTCTATATTAGCCTCCTGCTGCCGTGTCCTGCAATTGGGGAACACGAATTTGCTAATTAAGGGTACGCTTCAGGAAACTTAGTTTAAAAGCCTAATAAAGTCGCTTATGAGATAATTTATAAAATGTTATTCATGGATTGTAGGCTACAAGTTATAATTTCTCCACCATATTTAGAAGGGGAAAAAAAAAAGATGACAAGACAAACAAATACTCTACAGGCAGCTGGGCTCATTTCAACCACCAGCTAGATTTACTAGTACATGCAGCTGGTTGTAGGGATGAATGACGGATTCCACTCAACATTGATGAAATTCTTCTTATTTACCATAAACGAGCGAGAGCTTCACCATTCTATTAAAGAGAGGTAGAAATGTTATTTACAAGAACATTGATGAGATTTCATTGAGCTGTAGCTCGGGTTATAGATGATTTTTGTCATATTTGAAGAGAATACACTAGTTTCATCACTGTGGAGAAAAACACGACGACATGAGGACGAGATATTTTTGCATGTTCCCATCAGGAAATAAAAAGTTTCCTATATGCTTCTGATTGAGTTCTAGTACTAATATTTCGGTTTAAAAAAAACGTTATATTATTGATATGTATGTGCTTGACTGGCCCTTCGTAAGATGAGTTTAACTAGATTGGTTAATATTTCTATCACATACATTATGCATTTGTCTATATGATCCTAACAAATTCATCTTACCAGTGAAAATGTACTTGCAATCTTTGCAGAGATCTCTTATGTTCAGCATGCATGCCATGTTCTCCTATAGTGAGTAGCATATAACTAGGAAAATCATCAACACGATAGGAGAATTTTGAACTAATTTAGAATGGCAGCATGCAGCTTCAAGGGAGCTTTGTAACTGCTGGTGTATGTCTAGACAAGTTATGAGTAATAGTAGTCGGCCAGATCTAGCATAAGACTCGGTTTGGTTAGCTATTTCAGAATGAGTGGTCAAAAAGAAGCAAAGATGATCTTTGATTGAATTTTATGTCCAAGTGCATAAACACGTAAAACGACTCATACATAAATAGAAGTAAAAAAGAATTGCATCGCTTGTTAGATTTCTTCCATGGACAATACCAACTTTCTGAAAAAGGTTAATTATTCAGATGATGCAAGATAACCACTATCATAAGGTAGATAGTTTTAACCTGCAGATCTAATCAATTTTTTACTCAAGAAAGAAAGAAACCAACGGTATCAACGTACTAACCAGAAACAAGTCAATTTGGAAAACAAAATTACCCTGTAAGGGCAGGCGAGCCAAGACCAACTACAATTCCGCTACTAGATCACAATGAACTCTTACATGCATAAATAAATATTTTGCAAATGCTCCACAAGCCACTGACAGGTGGGCCTGTTCATGGTAGAATTACAAAGGATGCTTTCCCTTTTGTCATTGACTCACACACACAGCACTTGCATGGCACGCACACATAGAGCTAATGGACAAATTAAGTGAAGTGCATGACCAAGGGAACAGAAACAAACAATATTAGAACAGCACAAATGCAACATAGGAATAACCATAAAACAAGCAAAAGTTTCCCGTGCAAGTATGCACCTAGAAAGTAACACTGTCCTAGCACACAAAAAATAACTAGTATGCCGTGCAAGGTGGTAACTGTGACCACTGTGTGATGATGCATGCATGGATGGAACAGTCTTTAACTAAAGAGAATGTTTAACTACCTCTTCTCCAAGCTGCTGCCAGCGCCCTTGGAGTTGTTCCTGTTGGCGCCGCCGCTGCTGCCATACTGGGACCCTGGACGTGCTCCTGACTCAATGTGATTCAGGTCTTGGAGCAACTCCTCATAGTGCCTCTTCACCTCCTCTGCCGACTTGCCACTGCCCACCTCCCGCGCCACGTTCTGCCAGCGGTCCGGCGTGTCCTTGTCATACTTTGCCAGCGCCAGCTCAAACAGTTTGTTCTGCTTCGCCGTCCATGATGAACTCATGCTTAGATAAATTCTCAAGAAATGTTTCAGGGAAAAAGATAAGATAATTTGTTTTGACTAGTGCTGCTTCTGTTGCTCCAACAACTAGATCACTGGCTTGTGTTTGAGGGAAATGGTGCAACTTATATAGTGGGAGGAGAGGGTAGTTGAAGAATATTGCTTAGGAATGGTGGGGGATAGAATGAAGGTGCAGGTAGCAAGCAACGAATGACAAGTTTGCATAGGAGCCACAAGATGAAAGAGAGGTTTTCATTACATAACTTCATTACTTTGATGTGTATGAAATGCAGCGAGGAATCGGTGTCATCACAAGGCTGTTGGGGGGAGGCCCCCGTCATCTCTTTTTGTCTCCCCATCTTCATAAGACCAATTGATTCTTCAGCTCATTGGCAGGGCTCTAATTCTTTAAGTGATCCACTAACTACTTTCGCTAGTACTTACCAATACCATAGGCTAAATATTCCCAAAATGCTAGTTGAACAATGCACAAATAGCAAGGTGCTTCCCTGTTGGATTGTTCACACTTTATAGGGCTAATTATCACTATATGTTATTAGCACTTATTGTAGGCTAAATATACCTAAACAATATTTGCCTTGAGTAAAACCCAAATGGGAAAGAACCTCTCGGTGGACTCTAATCTCCAAGCTAAGTGCTATAAATGCTGCTAGTATTTATCAAGGGATAAATATACGCAAAACAGTATTTGACCAATGCAAAAAAGCCACCAAACGTTCTTAATGGTTTCTTTCAAGTGATCGAATTAATTCAATAAATATTGTGTAATAGTATAATAAGCTTCTATGACAGGGTATTATAATAATATAATGTACACTGATTCAGTGTATTTTGGGGACACAGAACAATATGCACCATCAGTTCCAGCCAAATACTACAAATTATCTGTATGAAGATTCGAGTTTTTGAATGCAGGACCATTTTTGGAATAAAAAAGTACTGACAATAATTGCACCCCTAAGGCAAGAAGGTAAAGAACTGGCATTGCTATGTTGACATTCACCCAACCCTCTGATGAAGGGATTTTCAAAGATCTTTTGATGGCAATGTATCAATGATAGAATGTTAGACTTGCATTAAAGACCTTAGCAAGTGTCTGCATGCTGTATATCACTGTCAGTAATATTCCAGCCTTTTGTCCCAAAAGGACAGGCTGTATGCAGATTCTCTTCAGTGACCTATATTCGTCTTCTTTCCAAATTTGCATTTCATATTTGAAGAGAAAGTTTTACAATCACCTCTAACGTTTTAATGAGAAAATTACAAGGGTGAGATGCCATCCAGCTTAATAGGAACTAATGGAGACTATAACAAAGCCTTACAAGCCTTTCTCAAATTTAAGAAGTAAAAAACAACAGAACATGCCTAATTTTTGCCAGAAAGTATAGCACGGAGTAGGTTCATCTCCCCTTCAATATATTTATTTATCTGATCATTCAACCCATGAGGGATTCTGGATTCCAATGGACAGATAACTGGAACATAAATCCATATCCACCCTGAAATTTTGTCTGTTCCAGTTGGAATGGCAGACAAATTGGATGCATAGTTAACCTAGTTCCATTTTGAGAAACTGTATCGCCAGACAGATCCAATATGGAACTGTTATGGTGGTGGACAGGTTTACTTCAGACAATACATTGTTAATTCGGTAACATGTGTTCAAGTGGGACAGCTGGATCTGATCAAATCTAGAACCTACACGACCAAAACTGAACCGATTCTGTATTCCTCCTTTGTTCCATAGATGGATAGGACAATCCTGTATAACTGATAACTATAAAAACAATATCTGCTCCTGGACTATTAAGTTTTTTATGCATTCACTACATCTTCATTTTCCTACTCGAATTCTAGTGGCTTCTTTTCAATTAATAAACTATAGGAAAAGAATTTGATTTTCTCCAATGTGTGCCACTTCTAAGTTCTATGAAGCATACAAAAATCACCAAAACCTGTATTTTTATATATGGATTTTCATTAACCTGAGGTGGAAATGATACTTTATCTCAAGTCGGTAAAATTAATGTGGAAAATGCTCTGCTTTTTGTCAATAATCTTGTTTAATCAAAGCAGTTTCATCTATATTGGTATTTGTTAAGTTATTTTTTAAACAAGGTAGCCAACAAAGAGAATATTGTGTTCAAAAGAATGAAGCTAGCAATAATTTGCCACACAGAGCATTACATAATTAAGTATTACTTTCCTCAGAAGCACTTTAAATAAGCACATCACAACATAGTAACTGCATAACGGCAACATTAGGATAAAAGAATGGTGTCATGAACCTTAGTTCAAAAAGGGCTAAACACCATAGGACGTGGGGGCCATCCGACAGGCGTCGGACACACCTCCCGTTCGACGCCCAGCAATCTCCATCTAACGGCCGGTGTTAGATCTTCAACGGCCAGCGTTAGATCTAGAGAAATATTTTGTTATTTTTGTTTCACCATGTAGAAAATTCAAAAAATCAATAAAAAAACAGAAATATTCTATAATGCATGTCCATTCCCACGTATATTTTTTGGATTAATATACAAAATTTATACATCTAGATTTTCCTTTAATTATGTTTATAAAAATGAATATTGATCATATCGAGTCGAATAAAATATGTGTGGGACCTGACACTGATTAGAGAATATTTCTAATTTTTATTGAGTTTTTTGAATTTTTGTACATGACGAAACAAAAATAACGAAATTTTCCTCAAGATCTAACGCTGGCCGTTGGATGTAGAATAAAAAAAAGAAAACAATTTTACATCTTTGTCACAATCTATATTTTTGTGAAATGGATCATAATAAAATGGATTTTAGGTATCTAGGGAAAATTCACTTGGAAGTAACTATTTCCTAGATACCTATGCACGGTACATCATGGTTGAATGAATCAACCAGAAAAATCCCTAAAAAGACCTAAAGTTAAGGATTTTTCAATGGGTAATGTTGCTCCAATACCAAACCAAAGAGTATTCGTATTCATATAGAATTCCTCATGAACTAATGCCAGATCTTTTCGTTTATTAATTGCTATAATGAGTGTTTTATTCCAAGATTTAAGTTATTGCTGAACAAAGAAAAAATCTCATTATATTATAAACGGCGAGATCAATTCGGAAACACTTTTTCTTATTGTAGCAGACAGAATTCCTTTAATCTAATTTAGGGCTTTCCAATCGATGTTATCTTACCTAATTCTATCTATGCTAGGGGGATAATACCGAAACGGCCAGCGCTGGGCGTCTTGTCGGACGCCCCCGCGTCCAAAACACCATAGAAGAGACTCATGGAAATGGTTAGAGGTAGAACGGCGCTTCGAGAAGAGGTCCTACTAAGGTAAAAAGTTTGTAGATTAGGTGGAGGGATTAATGAGGAACTTGAAAGACTTGGCATGCTTAATATTTGATAATGGATATATGATATTGCTTTTGTAGATACAACTTGTCTTATAACAAGAAATAATATATATTTCCAAGGTAAATTATCTATTAGATAGAATTTATTTATAAGTAATAAATACATCTAATAAGAAAATAACTATTCTTATAGCTACTATTCAACTAATAGTGAAACAGAGGACCTGCATAAACATTATAGAGTTGCTACAGGGACCACAGGTAACATTCACCCGTATGAATTGTAATTCCTGACAGGTGGTAACATCAAAGTTGTTTTAAGTCAACAAGGACATCAAGTTAACAAAAAAGACAAATAAACATTGATTGCAAGGTGCGACCAGAAAATCAAGGAAAGATAAATATACAAAAATCAGAGATGTGATTTTTTTTTTCACCTGGTCATATGCCTCTAGGATTTGAGAACAAGCTAATATCATAGGATGAACAATATATTCCAATTCACTGGCGTTGCGATTCTTTCAATTCATATACGGTAGTAGTTCAAACCTCAATAGTGCGAACTAACAAACTTGAATAACGGCT
Organism: Raddia guianensis; assembly: GCA_036346415.1. Classification (NCBI taxonomy): domain Eukaryota; kingdom Viridiplantae; phylum Streptophyta; class Magnoliopsida; order Poales; family Poaceae; genus Raddia; species Raddia guianensis. Next base: position 41,599,378 of record CM070539.1, read on the forward strand.
TCTTGAATCTAAATTTTGACAAATCTTTTGGAATAATAATTGAAACCAGGTATCAGGCTCAATCTCTTCAAATATATCTAAATCTCTGCCCATCAAAAGGGGTTGTTCTAATCCTTATCTATTCAGACAAGCATGAAGGTAGGCAGAGGGAAACTAGTGGTTCAGGTGAGATAGGTCCACAGGTGAATTCTAAGCATAGTTTGTCCACCTTCCTGCATGTACTACAATTATACAAAAGTGGGGTTCGATGAAAACTAATAGGTGCAAACTAAGAATATCTAGCATCCTAACAGGCTATTTTGTAATTAAGCATTCTGTGGCAAGTCAGGTTTATAAGAATATATGCATGATTCACAAAAGTAGGTGAATCCAATGTGGCTCCAAAAAGTTATCCCAATAATGCAGCAATATGGGCAACATTGCAAAAATGCTCCAACAATATTTTATTCTACAATTCAATTCTACAATTCTCGTTGCCATCAAATAATGTAGTCATACCATGACACAAGTACATAGAAGGGTGAATCAGAAAAATATAGTGCATAACTTCAATGTACTTGTTTTAGAATTCATTTAAATCCATGTCTAGATGCAGAAAATTAATCAAATATGCACATGGGGGATAAATGTATGCTTTTAATATCATCCTAAAACTAGATTAGGAAAGCTAATTCTACTGCTAGCTTTTATATACTTCTAAGTATGAATACTGGAATGATCTTAGTAAAAGATGTAGGCAACTTTTCATTTGAAGTACAAGTACATCTAAATTATTCTTTAGATCTATGTTTTAACAATTTTTTTCCCTTTCCTCCATACCAAAAAAAATATTTATTTTTTTAAAAATTTAACGGTTGATCTTTTGATGTTAACAAAGGTGTCACATCACATGAAAAATATGTGTGGTATCATCAATATTAAACAGTGTTTGTGCACGAATATGAAATTACCTTCTAGACTTGAGTTGCATTAATTAGATTTAGTAGAGGAACTTGCTCAGTGACCAGCATCGTTTAAAACCTTCCACACTCCCATTCAAAAAATGGTCCACACTTTGGCACCCGATTGGCATATTCCAAGTACAGAAAGATGCAGGATGGTAACTCCTGTGGTATAAGACATACAAGGTCTGAGCATAGCCTGCCGAATAGAACATTCTATAGAGTTGACACAATGCACATGAAAGAAAATACCCGTTAACATTACTAAAGTAAGATGGCCGGTAATAAATTCTTCATGTTTTGAACTTTTGATATATTGCAGGTTCTTGTAAAATTACTCAAAGCTTATCATGCCTTCTCCAACTGCAATAACCTAACTAAGTCCCCATGCAGGTGAACAAGCATTGAGCATCCCCTCCAAACTAGTAGTCATTTACCGCTTTTTTCCCATGTTCTGAAAACATATCAAAGATGCTTCAGCTATGCAATCCTACAGAGTCATGGAGTTGAGAGCATAAAATTCTGTGCAAAGATCTTGCCAATATGCTTCTGTACTTTTCAGTCACATTCTTGTCTATGTGTCCTGTGTTGATCCTCAAGCCAATATCTGTGCTACAGCTAAACTACTTGTTTCTAGTTAACACCACATAACTATCTTAGACACACCATGGTCCAAATCCACACTACTTTACACTAGTTGGAAGGTTCTGATAAGAAAGACTTGAAACAAGAAAAGAATGTTTCTGTAGTTATCATCGCAAGAAGAGATCTGAAATATATTTTTGCACCTGTGTACGGAGTATGCCTATGGCTTTATAACAACCACATCATCAAAAGTTCCGGATGCCGTTTTCATGAGAATCTCCCACGTGACACACTTCAAAGTGCTCACTGTCGTGAGGTGAGAGGATTTGAATAAGTGAACACTATGCACAAGTTGCCCACATTGTTCAACCAACTTGCAGTTGGAGAATAAATATTTTTGAGCAAACGGGGATAGATATTAGTATTGATAAACATATATATTCAAATTATTAATCCTTCTTCGGTTCAAAAAATTATTAATCCTTCAGGACAAATTCTTTGTAAAAACATACATTTGGAGCAAAGACATGAGCCTGGAATTCCCATAATTTTTTATGTGAATTGCTTTGTCCTTTTGGTAATGAACAACACCATCAACACATCAGCCTACATTGCTATGTGGGACAGCAATAAAAGCTGCAGAGAGGGGGGAGGGGGGCTTCCTTTTGTGATTGGAAAATTTCTTACTTAGTAATCCTGATCTGCAATGACATCAGCTAGAAGACAGAAGTAATATTGTTGCCCAGTTAGACCTGGAATCTATGCTCAAAAGATTTATGGATAGTTCAAAAAGGAGCTCTGGAGGAATCCTTTTTGGGGAGAATAGTAGGATGCTGATTTTCTCAATATTCTGATGCTCTATCCCTGTCCCCCTCTCTCAAGCTCTCACTCTCCTACGCCTATCCTACCTACACATAATGTGTTATAATTCATGAATAATAGCAGTACTGTGTTATCATGGTGTCATTATAATTAAAGAACCACCAAGCTTGCATTCAAATGGTCGGTATCTTAAGTTGGGTGTGCACTTGAAGAAAAAGTAGGTAACCCCACAGGACAGATGACTGACAATGAATCTGTGGTTTAAGAAAAACAATCACGATGAGTGGATAAGATATGACGAAATCACTGAGAGGAGAACATCAGATATCTGATGCTCCTGCTTACAGAAAGTGTTCAACTTCACAGAAAATAAAAGTATCATGTAGGTTCACAATAAGTTAAAATTAAGCATTAGCCAACCATACTACATCTACTCAAATAGATAATTATTTTTCTGGAACTTGGTTTCTTCAAGGTTACACACTTTTTTAGCTTAAGGGTATGTTCGGTAAATAGACACACCTTGACACATTTTGCCACTCAAAAGTTAGGCAAGTTTAACTAATTTAAGCAACCGTCTAGTTCATAGCCACACCTTTGGAAAGATTCTTTCTGCACCATTGTGCTGTGTAGGATGTCAAGGTTGTGTTGGGCAATTAACTGCTCACTGTTGCAATCCTTTGAGTAGGAGTTCTTTGGCGTCCATTTAATAAGAAAAATATGAGCACCCAAGTTTGACGACAGACTCCACCAACCGTGTAGCGCTCGGTTTTTGTAATCCTGTTCTTGAGTAATTAAGAACGCTCCCATGAAAAAATAAAATCGATTTACTTCACATGTAGGATACTTTATTATTTTTATGTTTCACTCTACAAAATGATCAGTACTAGTGGTACTGTTAATGAAATATAAATGATAGGGATAGATAATGCGAGCAAAAAAGAGAGGATTGTAATGGCTTGTAAGGGACGGACGCAAGGCCCATGGGCAGGGAAAGCAAGAGAGAATGTGTATCTTGGGAAACCTTTAATACATTTTTTTTGTTTGATCCTGGTGTTCCTACATGGTGGTTGCAATACTCATATAATAGTATAATATTCATATCTTCCATCTAATTAAATAAAAAACAGTAGGATGTTTTGGAAATTAGCACCAATTTTGGCCACTTATTTGCACTTGCGTTTGCATTGTTAAACATAATAGTACTAAGATAACCCGTTAATTTGTCCCGAGTCGGAGCCAAATAGGCAACCGAATTTCGCACAACCAATCCGTATATCCATAGTTTCATAGGAAACGCGGCTCGAACTGACCTGATCGTGAGTTCGTTAGGGCTCTGCCTGCGCGCGCTGTCCACCACTCTCCTCGCCACCCACCCCCCCCCCCGCGTCATCGCGGAGCGGACAAAGAGGCAGATGGGACGACGGCGCGACGCAGGGGGGGAACTCGACGGCGACGAGCCTCCGCGCGCGTGCCGCCCCGCCGGCGGGGTGCTCGTTGTTGGGCGGAAGCAGATACTCTTGCTCAACGCAGCAGTGGCGATTGGTTTGTGGAGATTCCCGCCCAGCCTGATCCGGCCCGGCCCGGCCTAGCCCAATCTTGCCACGGCCCAAATATGCGATTACAACGGCTCATACGTTTTCTGAGAAAAAAAAAATTTGCTTACCTAGCGTAGCAACAATAATGTGTAAGCCGACGTAGCAACATAGTTTTTCCTAAAAAAAAAAATTGGTGCGTAGTCCAGTGTGCACGGTATGCTTGTATTTTAGTTTTTTTAAAAGACACGCTTAAATGTATTATTCATTTTTTATCATTTGATGGCTCGTGACCACCGGATAGAAAGAGGCAGGAAGAGAACCTAATTTGTAGACCCTTTGAATTTTAAAAAATATTTTATTTCCCATTAACTGCTTTAAAATAATCCTGGAAATAAGTGCATGAAATGAGATGTTTTCCTTGGCATTAAATTTCCCCAATTCTTTTTAAGTTACTCCAAATCATTAGCCTTGACTATGTACGTTTTTTCATAAATTGTTAATTTAATATCGAGTATTCTAACAACAACATTTAAAAGATAATGACCTAAAACAAAACAACGCAACATGGAAACACAAAGGCCACTCCATTCACCCTTTCAGGGCCACTCCACTCCACAAAATGATCACTTCCTTCTTAAGATTGCCTTGATACCCGTCATTTTCCTAGTGCATGTTCGTTGCTCACTCTTGTGTCATTCTCAGCATAAGAATTCTCCAACCATAAATCCTCCTTTGATCCGCATTAGGATCCACGAAATCAACAAGCACCTTCACCAACATCTTTGCCCCAGCGTTCAAGACCATTTTCCCTTTTCTTGCTTGCAAACCTGCACCAGAGAACAAAACAAATGAGGGGTCTCAAAAGGGGGCCTAATGCATTTCCCTTCAAAGCAGCATTTGTTCCTTTTCATACAAATCGACCAAAGCACTACAAATATACAAAACACCAAAGCAATTGTATTCCAAACTACTCTGCTTCCTGAACAAAGAAAAAAGTGATCATTGGATTCAATATATCCTACAAACAACGCACGACATTGCCCACCCAGTTTGTTTTTCAAACGTTTTCATGGGTATGAATAGCATTAAGGTGACCACATGAAGTTTTTTGTTTTAAAAGTTATTCTTTATTTCCACAATCATTTGTTAGATTGGAGGGCCAATATTCAGTTGAGACACAGTGTAAACCCCTTTTCTCTCGTATTTCCTGACACACCTATCTTGCCCACCTCTACCGAATATTAATTCCACACAGCTTTGCATTAATTTCTTCGCCAGGGCCCTTCGAACCTGCTAGCTCTAGCTATGCAAAACCCCTGACCCTGCCTCTTGGGCCGACCTACTGTGACTATAAAAAGCGGGTCCTCCATGTCCTTTTGGGAGGACCTCTGGCTCTCTGGCTGCACCCCAAAGAACCTAGCCCCTCAACTCTTTGTAGCCTCAGCAAGGCGGAACAGGTCGGTCAAAGACGCCCTCTCCAACAACAAATGGCTAAATTTTGCTCTCCAAGGTTTCTCTCATCGCTCTCTTCGAAGATGAGCCGGACCTGCAATCCTGGTGTTTCATGCCGAATGGTTCCTTCTCGGTCTGTTCGGCCTACCGCTTGAGTTCACTGGCCACTGTCCAGCTCCCTCGCTGCTTAAAGTTTGGAAGCTCTGGGCCCCCTCCAAATGCATGTTCTTCCTCTTGCTTCTTCTGTAGAAGCGCGTCCTCAGCACGGACGCCCTACAATGTCGTCACCTTCCTAACTGCTACTTCTGCACCCTCTGCCGAAAGAACTTGGAGACGCCAGAACATCTGTTCCTGGAATGTGACTTCGCCACGTTCACATGGAGGCGTTTGGCTTCCCTCTTCAAGGCACCCACCCTAGATCCGGCTCGCTAGAAGGGAGGCTGCCTCAACACTTGGTGGCAGGAGGACATTCTCCAATCCGGGTCCCACAAGGGTGTTCTCTCGATCATTTTGAGAACCATCTGGCACCTCTGGATCGAGCGTAACAACCGCATCTTTCACTCAGAAGAGAAAAACCGCTTGTCCTTCCTGCAGCACCTTTCTGACGAGTTGCATCTCTGGGAAGCGGTAGTAGCCAGTCTAGTTATGTAGTAATCTAGCTCACTTGCTTCTTGTTCCCTTGATGGGAGGGACTAATCCCCCACCATATACTTGTAATTCTTCTTCTTGATAGCTGTTCTCCTGCCCTTTACTAAAAAAAAAAGTTCTAATTCCTTCTTTTAGAGTTAGTTAACCAGATTCTAAATAATTATGACATTGGCAACTTTTTTGCATCATTCACTGTGATATCTTTATTGTTACAGATTTCAAACCAGTTTAGGTAAGCATCTTTTAAAGGAATCTCCTAAATCAATGAGTCATTCCAAAAGTCAGCATATATAATTATCTGACATCCAATATATTTTTGTCAACAAAAAGAGTCATGTTTATTCTTTTTCAACCAAAGTAATGGTATTCTTTCTTATCGTAGATAAATTGTTACTCCCCTGGGAGTGTTTGTTCTGATTTGCGATAATTTGGAAACGTACAGGAATATATAGGAAACAAAAATATGTATGATTACAATGCTCAATGCGTTTGTTCTGAAGAATCCTGTACGTCAAAATTGACATGGTATTCGATCGCATGAACCATGACCGTAGATTTTTTTTTTCTCAAGAATTGAAATTCCTGTAAATCGCGATTTTATGATAGAAAACATTTCAACTTCCTATGAATCAGAGAGATCCACACATGCACTGATCATTTATCAATGAAATCAAACTTGTTGGGCTAGCTCTTAGGTAGACCAATAGGAGAGAACAGACGGCATGCCTGCAGCAGTACGCAGTGCGCACGCGTGACATGATCGATCATATGAAACAGCATACAATCATCGCGTACAAGTTTGCTCCCCGATCAAAGCACAGCCACCTACGTCCATTCAGTCCTTAGCAGCGATCAAACACCACTCTTTTAAAGTCTTTTCTTTTTTGGTTTTTTGACCACTCTTTTAAATGTGAAGCAAGGAACCACATGAACTTTCACCCAAATATCTAGCTAGCTGCTGGCCAGATGCAATGACTAGGGTAGGTTTCAATTACTTGTACCTGGCGATCTGCATGCCTTTTGCTTTCAATGTGTGGTTTCCTCTCTGGCTCCCATTAGGGAAGCTTGAGCATCTCACAAGCTCAGAATTACAATAGGGGAAGCACAAAAAAAGGTAAGCAAGATAAGGGCCTCTTTGATAGCTTGTTTTAGTTTAGTTTTTGTTAGAATTGCAACTTTTGTTATTTTTATATACACCATTCACTTTATTTTTTGAAAATAATTTTTTTATAATTTTATAGGGTTTTTCTCAAAATCTCAAAAATATTTTTTAATAATTTATTTACCCTTTTCATACCATTTTCAAATGTGGTCAAATTTTTTCAACTAAAACTAAACAAGCTATCAAAAAGGGCCTAAGTCTATTGTTCGGCACATAGCCATCACCGTCAAGCCCATTGATTATCAATCTTGATGAGAAATCCCCATCTGAACACGATGCACCGGGTGCCCCACCACCAGTGTTGCTTGCTGCGAGACGACCTATATGTTTAGTGCTTGCTGTTTTTTTTTCTCCCATTATCATCTGTTCATATATATACATTAATTCATACATCTAAGGGCAATTGCAATGTATGATTTCTAAACATCATTTCTATATTTGTCATGTCACTTAGAAAATATAGAAGTGATGCTGCCTTCATTGCATTCTATTTTAATATCGTTTGCATCATTAATATTTTCTCTTTCTAAAAAGACACCTTATCTCTGCATATTAATTCTAAAGCTTTGAAACAAGCGTAGAAATGGTTTCTTAAGGAAGAATGCATCTCATTCTCTCTCTGCATTAATTATATACTATGTCATGCTTCTATTCTACATGGCATAGCAAGAAACAAGTCCATTGCAAGTGCCCTAAGGCTCAGCATCATACCTTATGAAAACCATGATGTGTCCAAATGCAGCACTTCTTAACTAATTGCTCTTCTAGTGATCATGCATGCATGGAAGCTGTAAACCAGTAACATGTATAATAGAGATCGCTTATTTATAATAAAGTTGACGATAGAAAAGAAAATTCATAAGTGAGATAAGTTAACTCCCTTCTTTGTTTTTTAAAAAAAAAGTAAAGGGGAAAAACAGTTTGCAACTAAAAGAATGGGAATTCAATTCTCTAAGGTAAATAAACTCTCACCCATTTCTATATCCCTTTCTTCAACCCCATCGTTTCAATTAACATAAAACAAGCATGTATTTCTTACGGCTGGGCAACCAGTTTTATACGACGGCACGTAGTTCAGCAGCTAGTAGCTATATTAATTGCTTACATGTTAGTCCTGATATGTGGTATTAATATACCCTAGATCTTATTGCCGCAGTTGTCAGGCTCTGACCATTTTGGACGTGCACTGTAAAAGGACAGCGCATGACTCAAACAAGCATTAATCGGCAATTACCACATGTGTCAGCGCCACGTACCTGCCCCTAGCTGTAAGTAACTTCCCTTTCCACCAACTGATTCTTTTCATCCAACCTACCTTCTGTATCTTTAAAGCATGAACTTTTCATCCTTAGTACCTTGGCTGACAGGGAACTTTAAGTGATTCAAAGGCTTCTTGCTTCTTAGTTTGTTCTTATCATCTCCAAATAATATGAGTAATTTTACGGTACACAAAATAATAACATCTGTCCATTCCAAGCAATCATGGCTTAATATGTTTTATATGGGAGACTCTCTAAAGAACCAGTTGTACGTCAGATTTGAATTATTATTTTTCTATATTTATCAACATATACCATTAAAAAACTGAAGAATATACCTAGAGCTCAAGAGTCGAGAGTGTTACAAGATCTTTCATCCTTCTAAGTTTCATCACGTCTCTAATTGAACAAGATAGTGTTATTCTCCACATAGTGAAGTATACATATGAGGGAAATCGTTGAACCAGAAAATATTGAGAACACAAATAGCTATTGATTTCTTTGAACCACCTGTTTGCTTTCTTGCCAGCCTACACAATTCGGTAGCTATGGTGTAAATCCATGAGCAGTAAGGAGCCCTCTAGAATGTCACTTTTGTGATCAGTTTAGTTGATGTTCATGCATCCTCACCTAAAAAAGTTTCAAACTGTTGCTAGATGGGGGTTCCATGTGTCTGCAGAGCTAGCAGTCTAGCAGTACTCGTCTGTTTTAGGTCCTCCATAACACCCTTTTTGTTCTAAACCTAACTCAAACTTCAGTTACCTATAGCTAGCGGTCCAGAATTGCGGAAGTTAATTTGACATGACATGGCACAAACGAAGAACATACAAACATTATCAAGTGATACATCCCTCAAACGTAGGGGTTAAACGTATCCTCAGATTACAAACAGGCGCTAACATGTGAGAAATGCATTAGTCGTGGATCGAGTGGCGTCCACGCAGCTTGCCGACCGATGGCCAATGCCCACTGCAACAACTAGATTAATCTGTGGCTATTGTTTGTTCGTGAAGCATCGAGAATTCGAGGCTATATCAATTTAGCCCTGCAGCCTTTTATATGACTTTTCTTATGACTTTACTAGCTCAAACCCTCGATCGTCAGCACTAACTTGAACGGTTATCAATCACCAGATTAACGAACAAAAACAATTACAGGTAGCTAGAAAACTTGTTAACACCCCAATTTTGGACAAATCAAAATTTCTGGTCAAATTCAAATTTGGGTTGAAATTCAAATTTTGTTTGGATTTTGTACTGCCAAGTGGGCCTCTCCCACTCCCTCCCTCTCTCTCTCTTCCTCTTCTTCTCTCTTTTCTGTCTCTCTTTCTCTCTCCCTCTTTGCTCGGTGGCCTATCCCCCGCTCGACTCTTCTCTCTCTGTCCTACTGCTCTGCTGGCCCCTTGCCCTGTCGTCGTCACCACCACCACCACGCCGTGCCGCTGGTGTCCCGTCGCCGCGCCGCTCGCTTCCCGTGCCTTTGTGTGCGCCTTTGGGCCAATACCTTCATCCCGCGCCTATAAAACCGGAAGCGCCCCCGCCAGCACCATTTTCCCCACTTCCCCAAATTTCTCCTACGCCGGCGTCGGTGGTCTCCTCGTCGATTGCGTGAGCTTGGGTGCAATTCTTTCTGCCCAAAGCTTCTTGAACCCCTCGCTAAGCTGCCTTGTCGTCGCCACCCCTGTTTCGGCCGTCGACGAGCTCCCTATCGCCAGCTGTCTCCGCTTCGTCCCGGGCTTGTCCGAGTGCTCCATGAGCTTCCCCGGTGCCCTCTCTCACTCTCCGTAAATTCTCATAGCCTGTAGATCCTCATCGAGGGCAGGCAACTCCGACAAGTCTTCGGCTCCGCCGCCGCTTGTCGCGCCGCCGCGTCCGGCCGTCTCCGGCCTTTTGCGAGGGTATCATTAGGACCGTTGGAGGCAGTAGGTGCAAGAGCATGTAGGCATGCCGCCGAAAAAGGGATGGTTCACCCCTGCGTCATTTGCCACCGCCGTCGGCCACGTCGCCGTCCTGAGGAAGACAATGATGGTGGACCGTTCAAATTGCGCCAAGATTCGTGCACATACAATGCCGATGTGCCACTGGCGTGCGGGTCCCACCAGTCAGTAGAACTCTGCGCACGCGGGATTTATTTTGTGCCGCTGCGTCACTGGCAAAAGGGCCCTGCCCCACCTGGCAGTTAAGTGGAAGCGCACGCGGGCGCGACGCGAGCCCCGTGCTTTGGCGCCTCGCAAAAGTACGCCTTCGATGTAGCCACCCCGGCCGGTGCGAGCGCATGCCCGTATGGGCCGTGGGCGGAAACTATCACTGGGCCGGCTAGTTGGTTGGCTCGGCCTAGGGCGAAATAATCATTTTTCCAGCGATTTTACTAGTTAATTAAATCCAGATGTTGATTTATCTAAAATAGTTAAAGGCTCCCAAAAATTCTAGAAAAAATTGGATAAATAAGCTACGCCATTCCATGTTTTATAAAAATATGAAAACAACCACTGTCATAGAGAAATGGTACGGTTCCATTTAAATGAGTAGATTCCTATATAGAAAAATGATTAAACTATTTCTTGGGTGATTTTCGTTTATTCTAAATAAAGAATCAGACTTATAAAATCATAGGAAATTAGAATAAGGTATGCAAGAGCACTAATAATTAGAGCAAACTATAAAATATTATTCTTGCCAAAATTTGATTATTAAAGGATTGATTTCATAAATCTCCACATATTTTAATAAATCCTTTACTAAGCCCAATTATTGTGGACTTTAGAAAAATGCATTAAAATACCTTATAACCTAGAATTACACTATGTCTTTAGGAGCACTTAGAAAAGACGAACTCCGATAATCTTAACCTCGTATGTAGGTCATATTTCGAAGCGTCGTCATCGTATGTTGTCCGAATAACCCTAAGTACACCAATACTACAGGGGGTTTCTACCTAGGGGAATATCACAATTAATAGTACGTGTAGTTGAAAAACTTGGAATAATAAAATCCTATCAAGCCCAATGACAACTTTTCGTATTTTACAATAGGGTTTCATAATGGATTAGGAACCTTTGGACACCTCCTAAATTCCTAGAAAATTTAATAATTAATACCAAAGAAAATTGGAGACACTATAATTAATCTAAGCACCACTCATAGGTTTCCTCTGGGTAAGTAATTAGTGAACCTACGCAATATTCTCTATATAGTAAGTAAATCAAGATGATTTGATTGTTAACAAAAACTAGAACTAAGTTGGGTATCCTAACTAATGAACGAGAATAACTCAGGTAAATGGGATTATCATAGCTCTCACTTGAATCAAAAATACAATGTGTATGACTATTTTTTCAACATAAGATTAAACCTCGATAAGGGAACTTAATCGGAAATACGACACATTTTAGTTGGAGCATTTCATGCATTAGTATCCTTAGTCGCATGACCTCGATGACGTTATATTGCACCCGTGAGCCTTTTTATAAAGTTTATCTCTTTATAGAAACTCATGGAATTCTCTTAGTAGTAGTACCATAGAGATGCTAGGCCGGTAGCCTACGTAGACTTGCTACTAAGTTCATAGAATCAATTGCATATCATGCATCATGTTTTCCCCACAGCGTGGTGTTTATCTGTGTCATTTGGTTCTTGTCGGTAGACCCCAAGGGCTTAAGAAGGATCTCAAGGCGAATCAAGATCCACGGTTGGCATACTATTGGTCCAAGAGAGTTAACACTTACTCTTTAGATGTTTACCCGTATTAGGGAGAGATTGCAACTTTCCGTAGTGCGGATTAACATCGCTATTATCATGTTCATTACCCAGTTTTCCTCAAACTATACTGTTTATTATTAAAATGCATGCTTTTTTCCTGCCTACTTGTTAAATCATGTCATAAATATACATGCCTGTCCTTGCATTATCTAGCCCTTACGACTGCCTTGATTGTCATATCCTTGTCAGCCTAAGAATAGTTTTGGTAACAACTTTTAGTTTTGGTAACAACTTTAACTATACATAAAGGGTAAAACCTGCTTAGGATTAAACTAATCTTTTGGCAATTAGCCAAGGAACGGTGAACCGTTATTCACCGGTCATTCATTCATTCATTCAAAATGATATGACATGTGACAGTTAGGGCTAATAGATGCATTATGGGCTGGATGTGTTGTGTGTGGTTATAGCTATGTGTTGTGTCGGTCCAGTTGGGTCGGTTGGTTGGGATAGTTCATGTATGGTAAGGTCGATGAATGTGGAAGTAGAGATGATTTGCTTGGTGAGTTGCCCCATGGATGACATCTTGAGGGATGATTAAGGCACGAGATGCCTTGTGCTGGGTTTAATTAGGCAGGGCTTACCTAGGAGGAGCGCGGAAGAACACGCGTAGCAGGGAGATCGCTGCCATCTGAGGGATGGTTCCAACACAACGCGTGGCCATCGCGTGGAGTACGGGTTTCAGATTGCCAGTTGCGAGCGCTCTGCGGAGGCCCTCTGGGACCACTCTCGACAGGAACCGGCATTGGTCATCACCGAGGGTGATAAAGGCCACACTTCTCAAGGGTGATGCTAGGCTAGAGTGGGCTGGCAACCCTCCTAGGCCGAGGCGAGCATGCCATGACAAGTGTGGTCCACAATGGGATTGCCAATCCTGGAATGATGGCAGGTTATGGATCGGGGCAACACGAAGATCGGTTTGGTTAAAGTAATGGTCAAGGGTAATTGTAGAGTTTGAGATGATTACTTTAAGGTTGGTCGTCATGGTCTGTCAGTTGTGGTTTGGGTTGTCTGCTTTGGTTGTGTTTGTTACGGTGCTGAACTCCTCGTTGTTTATTAAAGGAACATAATACCTGATGCTAGATAGGGTAATTTAATCTTATCTTAAAACCTGGCTTTACGCAAATGAAATAGGGTAAAAAGCATACGTGCCACTGTAGAGTCTCCTTTGGACAGAAATGCCATCGTCGAGTGTCTAATATCGCAGACGCTATTATAAACGAAAGAAACATGCACACATGCCATTATTTGAGCTGGGAATGAATTTTCGATGAAATACATGGAGAAATACAGTAAGAAATATGGTCTGACATGTGGGACCCACATGTCAGCCTCTCTCATCTTCTTCTTCCTCCTACTCCATCTCTCTCTCCCTCTCTCCCCCCTCTCTCTCCCCGATCTCCGCCACCGGCCTCTCTGCACCGTCCTCCTCGAGTCTAGCTGTCGGCGGCGCCCTAAACCATCTCCACCAATGCCGGTGGCGGCCTTGCCTCTCCCCCAAGCACGCACGGCGGCACCCGCCCTGTCCTCCTCAAGCCCGGCTGCCAGTGATGCCCGCGCGAGCCCATCTCCACTGAAGCCGACGGTGGCGGCGAGGTGCCGCCCCTGCCTCTCCCCTCATCATCCTCCTCGAGCCCGGCAGCTGAGGACGCCTGCGCGCTTCCATCTCCACTGGTGACGGCAGTGGCGGTGAGGCACCGCACCGCCACAACCCTCCGCGAGCTCACTGCCATCTCTCCTCCTTAGAGAGCTCGACGCGTCGCCTCTCCTCCTCCACTTCCACGAGCTTGTCGCGCACCTTTCCTCCTCTTCCACAAGCTCGCCGGCAGGGCCCGCCTACCTCTACCGCGAGTGGCCTCCTCTCGCTGGAGATGGATGGGCACGACGGCGGCGGCGGCCGGTGCCATCTCTACATCTCCGGTGCCGTGGCGTCGGCAGAGCAGAGGAGCCCGAGGAGAGACAGGAGCAGTGGAGAGAGAGAGGAGAGAGAAGAGGGGAATGGCTGGAGGTGGAAGAAGAAGGTTAGAGGGGATGACATGTGGGCCCCGCTTGTCAGATGTATTTTGGATTGTATTTTTAGCTCATATATCCCCAATACTCTCCATAATAGCATGTGTGCACGTTTCTTCTGTTTATAATGGTGTCTGCGATATTAGACACTCTACGATGGTATTTCTGTCCAAAGGAGACTCTACAGTGGCATGTATGCTCTTTACCCAATAAAATAACATCTTCCCCAATCAAAGCCATCTATCACTAAGTGCATTAAGGGAAGTGTCTAGCTAGCCAGCGTTTGGATGATGCTGACCTCGCATACTTCCACTCTTCTAGATGAAGTACATAGAAGGTTTTGTTTGTGTGCCATGGAGATGATCAAGGCTGCGATGGTCATGATGTGGTTTAGGGTTTGCTCCAGTCGCCTGCAGGAATGCATAGCCATTGGAGGATTTTTGGATGATCTTACATATGTTCTTCCGACTCTGATGATTTTTCTTACCACTGTTGTATGGTCACTTGGCTTAATTAATATTAAGCCCGCGTCATGCAACCAGGTATGTAATACTTCAAATAATGAACGTATGTCTATATGATACTCGGCTATGTATCGCACGCACTAGAGTATTGATCCAGGGTCTAGTGCATGTGAACAGCGGCTCTCTAGTAAGTATAAAAATGAGGGCTAACAAAGCTGGTATTAGAGCCGGGCGACTGCAGGAACCCATAGACTTAGTGGCCGTTAGCAGAGGAATACTCTGTACCTTATTTTGAAAGTATAAAACTCGAAAATTGCTACTTTTACCTAGAAAAGCTAAACACTAACCTTTGATTTTATCATTGTGCTTACCTAGTTTTTAAAACCATTAACTATGTAGAATGGAAGGCGACCTAAATCAGCTAAGGGAGTTGCTACTCAGTGCCCTTGACCATGTGGAGGCCATGAAGACAATCGCGACCCAAGCTAGGTTGATTGCACACCGAACGACTCCCCAATAGGAAAAGGGAAAAAGGGGATTACAGCTTAAGAAAGCATTCACAGATAGACAAAACGGTACCTGCTTTCACTGCCATTAAGCTGGCCACTTTGCTGGCCGTTGTCCTACGAGGGCCCCGAAGAAGGCCAAGATCAACATCCCGCATGATCCTACTACTCACACCAGCAGGCCCCCTACCTCGGCACTCCCGCTAGAAAAAGTGGAGGTGGACTCAAAGCCTGCACCTGACGAAGACAGCAACTCGGACACCCTTGTGGTGACACCGCCTCCAACAACCATATGGGAATGCGTTAGATCTCCTGGTGAGCGCTCAGAGGCGGGAGCCCTACGCTTCTGTATCCGCTGGCTGCGTTTGTGAGATTTGGAATAGCTCCAAAAAATAGGTCGACGATGTATCTTACGAAACCATAGACTATCCTAGTCCGTCACCATTAGCACCCTCATGTGGTTATGCGATCTAGTACGGTACTACGGTAGTCAGCACGATATTGTAAGGTGGTTTTCCATAATAGAAGATTGGCGAGTGTACCCAAAAATCTATCCTTGTAGTAACTAATTTGCCTTTGTGCTGATATTTCCTTGTGATATTTCTTGAACGTTGTTAAGCATGCATGCACAAGATTTATGAGATATTTAGTAGTGCGAGTTATCACCTTAGTGGTGGTATGGAGGCAAGGGGTCGATCACAACCATGGCACTGGCACTAGTACCGACAGGGGGAGTGGCTATGGCCGTGGCCATGGTTGCGGGAATACGCTTCCACCGCTAACTGAAAGGCTACCATATGATAAGGAAGTCGAATGGTGCTACGAGCCACAAGGGTTCTCCTGTCCATCACAGTCTTAAAGGAATGTCTTAGCTCTCTTGCGGACAAGCTTGAGATCTACCACTAGAAAGGGATGAAACCGTTATTTGAAACCAATCATGACACAGGTCGTAATTACTAGACCTGCTTCCCATCGGACCCCAAGTAATATCCCTCTTAGACAGTAATTATAGTAGACTGATCATCGTTTACCACGGTGGCTGATTGTAGGAATTCGTGGTACGACATATTGATGACATCCCATAGAATGTTCTTTGAAACAAGCAGAACCATGACCCAGCGATACAGGAAGGATGAGAGGCTCGTATGAACCAAGCCTGCGAGAAGAAGGTCCCTAGACGAAGGCAAGGACTAATGTCGGTACAGTGTTAGCCAATTCTGATGCCACGAGAAACCCTAAGTGTGATGTGATACCTACTACCCTCTGGGCCTTATGTCAAATCATGCTTCACACCTTTTCCCTATACAGTGGTGCGAGTCAAGATAAAATCACTCCTGACATATAACGACTGATTGTGGTTCTTGCACTAGCAATATGCTAGGACAGATGTGACATAAGAACAGACCACATAGGTTTCAATCATGTGCTCACCCAGTCCACCCCTGAACACGGGTCCAAGTGGATGTCGAGAGCTAATCAACAATTAGGACCTGAAAACTCAATACCATCCTAGAACAAACCAGGTCATGGCTAACACCTCGGCGGAAAAGCCACTATATAAATCCCATGATTCGGTCACCCCCCTCCACAAACATTAAGCCAATGATTTGAGTTGAATCTAGACGGAACTGTATGGCCCTGGATACCCAGCTACCTTGGGGGCGGTACTTGTAATAATATTTTGAAACGAAAGATCTTTCAGCACCGGGGATCCTAAAGATAATGAATAATCAAGTTGAGCAGACGAACCGAGTGATAAGGACATGCCAACAAATTTTTTTTCCGAAGGACAAGGAGCCAAGGGACGTAACCCTGATGGAACCACCAGATCTTCCTACTTATCTCATGTGGAGGGCACCATAGCGTGTCAAATCCCTAACGCCGCAAACGAAGTGGGATCTCACTAAGGAACGATCTAATAACGTACATGTAAAATCAGACAAAACCAAATAGCCACGACTACTTGGATAGTTACAAACCATAGGGCTTCGGAACGAAAAGGGAGGAGACCTCCTTAGAAATTCATGATTGGCTTTACCTGAACCAAGACGAATCGGTTCCGTTAGCATTTGCATGGATCAACTAAGGTCGAACCTTCCATACAGTGACACCAGTTTATAATGATGGTAAGCCGAGGAAACTTTATATAATAAGAATTATAGATGTCTCGAGTCAGGGTCCGCAAGAAGTACCTAAAGGGATCGTCACTGACAAGGTAAGCTAGATCACCACACAACCTAAGAGAAGTTATACTAGGTACCTAGAATTAGTGAGCCCTTTTTTTGAGAAGGGACATTTCATTACTAAGGTAAAAGACCAAACAGATTACAGAGTGGACCTCCGAAAAAAGTAAGAGTACAATGAAGTTCAGTTAAGGCCCATCTGGCAATAATGTTCCGCTGTCCCTCTTCATGACGGCCATCACCGCCGGGAAGATACACGAAGACAAACTGGCAGGCATGCCGGCAGCGTCTCCTCCAAAGGCCAAGCCACCTCACGGAGGAGAACCACTCGTGGAGGTCTAGAAAGCACGGTGAGACCTCGTGGACCTCAGACAACTGCTTCGTTGCCTTTATCAACGAACTGTAGAACATGGAGGCCTCACCGATGGCCAGAGGAAGCTAGTTGCGAGCACCACCAATCCGGGGGAAGACGAAAGCCGGATCATGCTAGCCCCGTTGTCGTCGCCGCCCCCAGCACCGGCGCAGCCGCAGAGAAAGACAGCGGCTAGGGTCTCCAACCCATGTCCGCAGCACGGTCCGCCACGCCGGACCAGAGGGATACCTCCGTGGGGAAATCAAAGCTCCGGCCTCCTCCTTCGGCTTCGACCTCGTCGGAGCACGGAAATAGACACCGAGCCACTTTACTGCCGCCAGATCCAGAAGGGAACCCGGCGCAAAAGCCCTAAGACGGCCACCATCGGCGGCATGGAAGGAGGCACGGCTCCACGCGGCCTCGGTAGGCACGCACCCTGGAAAACCGCCATCCACCACCACCGCCGCCACTGCCGACACACAAACGTTCACCTCCGAGGGGTCGGCTCGGCCAATCGGGGGAGAAGACCAACTCCAATATCTCCCCTCAATCGCCAGCGCTGCCGCCAACCAAGAGGGGAAAGTAAGAGACCAAAAGACCCCCTGGACACGGCGCCATAGCCGAATCCCGGCGGTAAACCTAGACCCTACTAACCCTAACCCTAAACTACTAGCACCCGTTCTCCCACAACCAACCCCCGGCCAGCCACCGCCCCCAGCCCCCAGTGATTCAGATCCGCCACCAACAGCCGCCATAGGTGAGGGGACGTTCAGATCTGGACACACAAGAGCAGCGGGGAGAAGAGGAAAAGGGAAGGGGATAGAGAGGACGAGCACCTGGAGGAGGAGGGAGGAGAGCCGGGGTCCCCCCTCTCTCATCTCCGGCGAGGACGCCGGAGAGGGAGAGAGGGGCCCGGCAGCGGCGGCGCCCCGTGGTTCCTCTTTCGCCGCTCTGTCGCGAGAGCGTAGGCCGAACAGAGAGCAAGGCGACAACGGGAATTAGTGAGCCCTTGGTACCCCTAATTACCCTAAGACAAGAGATCGGGCTAAGAGTGTTAACCAAACATTAAAGGCATGTGCCTTAGAGCTCTCGTTGCATTAGGAAGGGGGCGATCCTACGTCAGCTTTGCGTATAACAACAAATACCAACCAAGTCGGAACATGCCATCACTTTTTAAGCCTCGTACGAACATTAGGGTAGAACCCCAAACCCATTGGTTCGGAATAGGTAAGAACCACAATGTTTGAAAAACTAGGATCTTTAGGGATCTTGATGAGATGGGTAAGACCGGCACCTGCCCAATCGAACCAATGAAGCTACCTATCCAATCGTCCGAAGGATCTTGTTGTTCAGTTAGAGCCTTGGTTTACTAATAGGTAACCCTACAAAAGGGTAACCAATGGTTCGATCAAGGAGTAATTTGACTCTCGGTTATAACTTGCCTCACCCCAACGGAGGAGGACAAGTGGCACATTAGTTGATCATACCGATAGAACTCGAGGAGGCACATAACGTATTTTAGGATTTCCCGAGTTGAGAATGGTGAGCCTGTATCACACAAGGTCCCAGGATCAAAACCTGGCAAAGGATGCCTGTAAGTTATTTTTAGACTCGTACTTGAGCAATGGTGGGCCTATTTCCCATCAGGCCCCAGGATCGAAACCCGGCAAAGATTCATAAGGTAACCAATTAAGAAGCCAACCACAATGTGAGAACCCGAGGAATTTTCTTTGAAAAAATTATCCTGAGATGTTCACCATATTAGTGCGCAATCTCGAGGTCGAGATTTTCTTTTAGGAGGGAGGGATTTGTAACACCCAAATTTTGGACAAATCAAAATTTTGGTCAAATTCAAAATTGGGTTGAAATTCAAATTTCGTTTAGATTTTGTACTGCCAAGTGGGCCTCTCCCTCTCTTTCTCACACACTCTCTCTCTTCTTCTCCTTCTCTCTTTTATCTCTCTCTTTGTCTCTCCGTCTCTGCTCTATGGCCTTGTCCCTCCGCTCAGGCTGCTACTCTATCCTGCCGCTCTGCCACGCCGCATGCCGCGCCTGTCGCGTCGCGCTGTCGTCTCGTGCCAAGCCTCGCCGCTTCGACCCTGCCGTGTTGTTGGTGTCCTGTCACCGTGCCGCTAGCTTTCCACGCCGTTGTGTGCGCCTTTGGACCAATACTTTCATCCCGCGCTAATAAAACTAGAAGCGCACCGCCGGCACCATTTCCCCACTTTCCAAAAATTTCTCCAGCGCCGGCGTCGGTGGTCTCCTCGTCGATTGCGTGAGCTTGGGTGCAATTATTTCTGCCCGAAGCTTCTTGAACCCCTCCCTAAGCTTTCCCCGCTCTCAATTTCATTGGACAAGCCCGGAGCTGCCGTGTCGTTGCCACCCCTGTTTCGGCCGTCGACGAGCTCCCTGTCGCCAGCCGTCTCCGCTTTGTCCCGGGCTTGTCCGAGTGCTCCGTGAGCTTCCCCGGTGACCTCTCTCACTCCCCGTAGATTCTCATAGCCTGTAGATCCTTAGCGAGGGCGGGCAACTCCGGCGAGTCTTCAGCCTCGGCGAGGGTGTCAATAGGACCGCTCGTGGCAGTAGGTGCTGGAGCATGTAGGCACGCCACCGGAATAGGGCTGGTTCGCCGCCGCGTCATTTGCCGCCGTCATCGGCCACGTCGCCGTCCTGAGGAAGACGATGACAGTGGAACGTTGAAATTGCGCTAAGATTCGTGCACATACAATGCCGGTGTGCCACTGGCGCGTAGGTCCCACCAATCAGTAGAACCGTGCACACGCGGGATTTATCCCGTGGCGCTGCGTCACTGCCAAATGGGCCCTGGTCCCACCTTGCAGTTAAGTGGAAGCTCACGCGGGCGCGACGCGAGCCCCGTGCGTTGGCGTCCTACAAAAGTACGCCTTCGGTGTAGCTGCCTCGGGCGGCGCGATCGCACGCGCCTATGGGCCGTGGGCCGAAACTATCATTGGGCCGGCTCGTTGGTTGGCTCGGCCCGGGGTGAAATAATCATTCCAGCAATTTTACCAGCTAATTAAATCCAAATATTGATTTATCTAAAATAGTTAATGGCTCCCAAAAATTCTAGAAAAATTATGATAAATAAGTTAGGCCATTCTTGGTTTTATAAAAATATGAAAACAACCACTGTAACGGAGAAATGGTACTGTTTCATTTAAATGTGTAGATTCCTATATAGAAAAATGATTAAACTATTTCGAGGGTGATTTTGGGTTATTCTAAATGAAGAACCAGACTTATAAAATCATAGGAAATTAGAATAAGGTATGCAAGAGCATTAATTATTAGAGCAAACTATAAAAATATTATTCTTGCCAAAATTTGATTATTAAAGGATTGATTTCCTAAATCTCCACAAATTTTAATAAATCCTATACTAAGCCCAAGATTGTGGACTTTAGAAAAATGCATTCAAATACCATATAACCTAGAATTACACTTTGTATTTATGAGCACTTAGAAAAGACGAACTCCGATAATCTTAACCTCGTATGTAGGTCATATTTCGAAGCGTCGTCATCGTATGTCATCCGAATAACCCTAAGTACACCAATACTACAAAGGGTTTCTACCTAGGGGAAATATCACAATTAATAGTGTAGTTGAAAAACTTGGAATAATAAAATTATATCAAGCCCAATGACAACTTTTCGTATTTTACGGTAGGGTTTCATAATGGATTAGGAACCTTTAGACACCTCCTAAATTCCTAGAAAATTTAATAATTAATACCAAAGAAAATCGGAGACACTATAATTAATCTAAGCACCACTCATAGGTTTCCTCTGGGTAAGTAATTAGTGAACCTACGCAATATTCTCTATATAGTAAGTAAATCAAGATGATTTGATTGTTAACAAAAACTAGAACTAAGTTGGGTATCCTAACTAATGAACGAGAATAACCCAGGTAGATGGGATTATCGTAGCTCTCACTTGAATCCAAAATACAATGCGTACGCCTATTTTTTAAATGTAAGATTGAACATCGATAAGGGAACTTAATCAGAAATACGACACATTTTAGTTCGGAGCATTTCATGCATTAGTATCCTTAGTCGCACGATCTCGATGACGTTATATCGCACCCGTGAGCCTTTTTATAAAGTCTATCTCTTTATAGAAACTCATGGAATTCACTTAGTAGGAGTACCGTAGAGATGCTATGGTAGCCTATGTAGACACGCTACTAAGTTCGTACAAGCGATTGCATATCATGCTTCATGTTTTCCCCACAGCGTGGTGTTTATCTGTGTCATTTGGTTCTTGTCTGTAGACCCCAAGGGCTTAAGAAGTGATCTCGAGGCGAATCAAGATCCACGGTTGGGATACTATTGGTCCAAGCGAGTTAACATTTACTATTTAAATGTTTACCCGTATTAGGGAGAGATTGCGACTTTTCCTAGTGCGGATTAACATCGCTATTATCATGTTCATTACCCAGTTTTCCTCAAACTATATTGTTTATTATTAAAATGCATGCGTATTACCTACTACTTGTTAAATCATGTCATAAATATATATGCCTGTCCTTGCATTATCTAGCCCTTACGACTGTCTTGATTGTCATATCCTTGTTAGCCTAAGAATAGTTTTGGTAACAGCTTTAACCCTACCTAAAGGGTAAAACCTGCTTAGACCTGCTTACGATTAAACCAATCTTCTGGCAATTAGCCACAGAACGGTGAACCGATATTCACCGGTCATTCATGCATTCATTCATTCATTCATTTATTCAAAATGATATGACATGTGACAGTTAGGGCTAATAGATGCATTATGGGCTGGATGTGTTGTGTGTGGTTATAGCTATGTGTTGTGTCGGTCCGGTTGGGTCGGTTGATCGGGATAGTTCATGTATGGTAAGGTTGATGACCGTGGAAGTAGAGATGATTTGCTTGGTGAGTTGCCGTATGGATGACATCCTGAGGGATGATTAAGGTACGAGATGCCTTGTACTGGGTTTAGCCAGGGCTTACCCAGGAAGGGCGCGGAAGAACACGCGTAGCGGGGAGATCGCTGCCATCTGAGGGATTGTATCAACACAACGCGTGGCCATCGCTCGGAGTACGGGTTTCGAATAGCCAGTTGCGAGCGCTCTGCGGAGGCCCTCTGGGACCACTCTCGACAGGGACAGGCATTGCTCATCACTAAGGGTGATAAAGGCTACACTTCCCCAGGGTGACGCTAGGCTAGAGTGGGATGGCAACCCTCCTAGGCCGAGGCGGGCATGCCATGGCAAGTGTGGTCCACAATGGGATTGCCAATCCCGGAAGGATGGCGGGTTATATGGATCGGGGCAACATGAAGATCGGTTTGGTTAAAGTAACGGTCAAGGGTGATTGTCGAGTTTGAGATGGTTACTTTATGGTTGGTCGTCAAGGTCTGTCAGTTGTGGTTTGGGTTGTGTGCTTTGGTTGTGTTTGTTACGTTGCTGAACTCCTCGTTGTTTATTAAAGGAACATAATACCTCATGCTTGATAGGGTAATTTAAACTTATCTTAAAACCTGGCTTTACGCAAATAAAATAACCTCTTTCCCCAGTCAAAGACATCTATCACTAAGTGTATTAAGGGAAGTGTTAACTAGCCAGCATTTGGATGACGCTGACCTCACATACTTCCACTCTTCTAGATGAAAGTACAGAGAAGGTTTTGTTCGTGTGCCATGGAGATGATCAGGGCTGCGATGGTCATGATGCGGTTTTGGATTTGCTCCAGTCGCCTATAGGAATGCATAGCCATTGGAGGATTTTTGGATGATCTTATATATGTTCTGCCGACTCTGATGATTTTTCCTACCACTGTTGTATGGTCACTTGGCTTAATCAATATTAAGCCTGCGTCATGCAACCAGGTATGTAATACTTCGAATAATGAACGTATGTCTGTATGATACTCGGCTATGTATTGCATGCACTAGATTACTGATCCAGGGTCTAGTGCATGTGAACAGTGGCTCTCTGGTAAGTATAAAAATTAGGGCTGACAAAACTCCAGACAGACAATTTAAGTTCTTATGCATGTGGCCATGGATTTTTCTTTCGCCAAAATTTCATGAATTTAGATAATTTTGGTCCAAAAAAAAATTTTAAATCACCAGCCAAAATCTTGAATTCATTTGATTTTATGCAATTTGAGACTAACATATAAAAAAAGCCATAACGTCCTTCTTTCAAGAACATGAGGTAGCGTGGTGAGTAATCCATGCCGAATAAAAAATGAGGTGCATGGTTTGACTCCATGTTTATCTATTTTTCATTACTTTTTGTTTAAAATTAAAAATCTCTTCTTTTTTTGAAAAAATTAAATCCCAAAGAAATATGAGACGCGGGACTTTTCGTCTAATCAATCGTCCTACTATCTGTACAGGTCATCTCCCTAGCATAGGCGGCCATGGCGGCAAGCCAATTGACGGTGTGTACTCCAACGAGGTGGTCCTAGGAATTATCTCGGGCATGGGATGATCGTGGTACGCACGTCGGGGTTGTTAGTCGCTATCTTCGGAATGAGCCCATTGTCAATATTCGCCACGGAGTCAGAGCCATGGAGAGCACCCTCTCGGGTGTGAGTGGTGCGGGCGAACCCCATCGCTACAGTAAGGAGGTTTTATCCACATCCTAGGGTAACTTCGATGAAGGATTGCCTATCTGTGATGGGGACACGGGGGGTGCCTGATCTTTTGGTGAGAATCACGAGGAATAATTCTGATCTAATCGGAGAGGCGACCTTGACGACCCGGCTACCAACCACGCAAGGCTGACAATCCGGTAATCGCTAAACCACCAAACCTGCTGGTTATCAACCACGCCAATAACGCGATTGACCTGACCACGTTCCCGCAAGCGATCGAAGAACAAGCAAGAAACAAGATAAACACAATATGAAATTGCAAACAGAGATGAAGCACATGATACAAAGGTGAGGTTCTGTTTCTCGTCACGAGTGGTCTAGTCGACACGCGCAAACACGAGGAGGGACACACACGGGGTCAACCAAAACACAACAAAACCTGAGTCTAAACAGCAACGGCTATGAAATATATAAGTGGAGTGGCAGCCAAGGGGGTTCCCTGGTCGTTCTAGGGTTCCCCTAGGCCGTCCTCCACCTGGGCCTAGGTATGACACGTGTAAGGCCCGGGTTGGCCTACGCAGCACGTTGTTTCGTTGATTTCTGTTGCCTTATGATGAATTTTGAGGTGATATTGCAGCCGTTGGAAAGCTTATCTCCTAAGATTACTATAGAGTGGTAGAACGTCGAAAACGGACATCGTATGTGACCTGGGCGTCCGTTTGAAGTTGTGCTGTGCATAGATGGCCGAACTGGACTTGGACTCGAGCTGGGCTTTCTCTTGGGCCGTCTTTAGAGTGACAAGACCTTTATGACCTAAAGGAGTGGATGAGGTGGAGATACACCTTTCTGGATTGCGCCTTCAAGTATGGGTGGTGGCCAAGGTGGCGGCCGAAGTAACGGAGACGATGACGCTATATCCAGAGGCCAACTATGTGATCGACCCGGCCAAGGTGGCAGTCGATGATACCATGTCGATGAAGCCATCATAGTAGACATACAAGAAGTAGAGAATGTAGTGAATTGTCGCCAACTTGTTATGACCGTAGTGGTAGTAGGGAAAGAAGTGGCGGTCACATCCATGTGGGCGATGCCCTCATCATTCTGCCCTTTTTGAATTGGAGTCGACCTCGACTCCATTACATGTTCTTGCAAAAGATTAGTAGAAACAAGGGGCAAAAGAACACGCACACCTTTTGACGGCGTGTTCACCGCTCAACCACTGCGGATCACACCCCTAGTCAGATTTCTATCCTGCTAGCCTATCGGCCGAGCTCAGTTCGATTGAGTGTGATACACATCAAAGAGCAACACACGGGGATTACCCAGGTTCGGATCCCCTCGCAGGTAACAGTCCTACTCCTGCTGAGCCTTAGCTCTTTTCTTGTTGTGGTTGAATGGAATGTGGTTATAGAATGCTTGTGAACTGTGTGTGTGAAAAACGCACGTACCCCCTCCCCTCTCTCTCCGCTCCTTTTATACAAGCCTCGAACTGGCGGAGAGAGACGAGGGGGTAGGCGATCTGATACTCTCGATAATCGACGAGACACGACAGAGAGACAACGTCAGCTGCTCACGCCGGCGGCGCCTCGCGTGCCGCCATGCAAGTGGCCTCGCGCGCCGCAGACACACAGTGAGGCTGGCGGGGCCCGGCTGCTCATCCCGGCGCGGCGGCTATCTTAAGTAAACCTTCTCTCTGCCGGTCAATTCCGTTGCGCCACAGTGATGGCCGCTTTCGGACTGCGAGGGTCCTTTATGCGGTAATCATTTCTTGTTGTCTATCCGCGCGTGATGTCGCGTTAAATCGCTCGTCGCCCGCGGCGAGGAGAGCCTTCGCCGAAGACTCCTTCCGCAACGCTCCACGCCACGCGGGCCCGGCAGCGATGGGGGCCCTCACGCGCCGAGGGGCTCTCCCACGCCCCCACGGTGCGTGGGGCCCTCGCCCGGCCTGTGATGGGCTCGCCCGCACGCCGGGCTGGTCGCCCTTTGGCGTGTGGGGCCCTCGCCTTGTCTTCTAAGGAGCTCACGCCGCGGCTGGGGCTTGCTTTCGCCCGCTGACGCGTGGGGCCCGCCAAAGCGCGAGGGCGCGCCACACGATGGGGCACCTTTCGCCCGCCGACGCGTGGGCCGCTTTGGCGCCGAGGTGCTTCGCCAGCGCATTGGGGCTGCTTTCGCCGACGCGTGGGGGGGCCGCTGGCGCCAAGGGGCTCGCGCCACGCCTGGGCACCGCCGCCCGCGCGCGTGGGGCCCGCAGATCTTCTCGGGACTCTTTGTACCACGGTATTTATTACACCGCAAGAGCCGGGTCCACCATGATCGTGAACCGTCGCGCGACACACTTTTCCGTTTCTCGTGCGGCGGAGAGCGAATCGTGAGGCCCCCTCCTCGGCGTCGCTGATTCTCCACCTGCGCACGATCTTCCTTGGGGAACCGCGCCGCTTTTCGCGGGAAATCAAAACGCGCGGGGCAATGATAACGCAGCGTGGGGCGGAATCAAACCGTCGCTTTTCGCGCTTTTGCTTATAAATACTTCCACCGGCGCCGTGGCTAATCCTTCTGCACGCTAAGTCCTCAAACTGCCCTTCACCTTCTTCGCTGCTGCCTCGGAGCCTTCTTCGCTGCTGCCTCAGAGCCTTCTTCGCCGCCGCCTTCCTTTTTTCGCCAACTCTTCCACCGTTTTCCATGGCGCCTAAACGCAGCAAGGGTCGTCGCGGGGACGCGCCACCGTCTGGGCCTGCATTGCCTGCCTCTGCTGTCGACGAGGATGTGGCGACGCGGCTCCAAGGGTTCGTGCCGCTCACCTCCGTCCGGTTCCACTCCGGCACCATAGTGCCAAGCCCCCGCGATGGGGAGATCGTGACCTTCACCTGGGCGATGCTGGCGGGGCTCGTCCCACCGTACTCGGAGTTCTTCTTGGCGGTGCTCGCCTTCTACGAGATCCAGGCGACGCACCTTCCCCCTAATTCCATTGTGGCACTGACCATCTTCGTCCACCTATGCGAGATGTTCGTGGGGACGATGCCAAACCTCTCGCTCTGGCGCCGGCTCTTCACGCTGCACGCGAGATCGCGCCCGAGCGGGGCTATTGGAAGCTGCTACTTTACGCTCCGCGACGCCGCCGCCTTCCTCCCGGTTACGGTTAAGTCCAACTGAAAGGACTGGCACCGCCAATGGCTGTACGTGGAGGACTCTAGCGGCTGCGACGACCTTGACCTCCCGAGGGTCGGCGGAATCCACGGCGGTGGGGTCTCTGCGACGACTCGGCGGAGCCGAGGAGATCTTTGGGCGCATCGCTGAGCTCCGCCAGCGGGCTCACGGAACCCACGTTGTGGCGGATTTTTCTTGGCCCCGCCTCGCCCTCCGTATGAGGTTCGCCCGCTGGCGATACTATGGCGATGACGTTGGAGTCCGCCTTGTCCCCGGAGGTAAATGTTCCTTCAGTCTTTCGGGTTTCTTGTCTCTTTGAAATGTCTTTTCTTTTGACTCCTTGTGTCTTATGGCTTCTTCTTCTCTTTTGCGCCCGGCCGCAGGGAATGTGCCGAGAACGTGCTCGGCGATGGTGGCGGGGCTCTGACCGCGCCAGCGATATCTCTTTGCGGAGACCATCCGCCCCTCTGCGGCGGGATCACGGAGCACAACCAAGATGCTGCGCGAGCTGCCCCCCATGGAGGTCTCTGGTCCTGCGGTCCAAGTGGCCCGGGGACCACTACAAATCCGTGAACCGCCCCCGGCGGCCGCCAAAGCTTCCGCGGCTGCTGCCGCTCCTGGCGTGGCGGCCGACTCCGACCGTGCTCTCGGGAAGCGCCGCCTCATCCTCGCCGAAGACGACGACGAGGAGGGGGAGATGAGCCCAAAGAGAGCTCGCCCCTCCAGTCCTGAGCTCCTGCCGCCTCCTCCGGCCCCCTCTAGTGGGGGCCCTGCTGCTGTCGCCGCCGCTCCGCCACCGGGCGAGAGCGCGGCGACTCTTGCGGAACTGGCGCCGCCTGCACCAGTTTCTTCTGCTCCTTCCGCACCGACGCTTCTTGTGCGGCGCTTTCGCGCTGCAGCTGACCTCCGTGTCATGTTGGCGCTTCTGCGGCAGCGCCACTCTCCGACGGCGGCGACCGCGATTGCGCCGCCGCAACTTCCGCAGCCAAGCGGCTTGACGCTGCCCCCTTCTGCCTTCGCTTTCAGGGCGCGTCGCGCCAGGTAGCTTTCTCTGCACTTATGCACACTTCATGTTACGGTTAGCATGCTGCATGTTTTCGCATACCTGAACCCTGTCTCTGTTTATCTTCCTGGGATAGAGCGGACGCTGGAGCCTCAAGCTCCATCCCGCACGATTCACCAGCCCCCAGCTCGCCCGCGGGTCCTTCGACGGAGGCGAGGCCTGCCGCCGCGGAGATCGCGCCGGAGACGATGCTGGAGGATCCTTCGGCCGTTGCCGCAGCCGACGCCAATGCCGTGGGAGCCATCGCCGCCGACGTTGGTCGCTCGCGCGGCGCTCGCGCCTCGCCCACACTGGCGGCGCGGAGCGCCTTGGCCTCGGCGAACAAGCCGTCGGCGAAGCTGCGGCGGCGCTTTAGCGGGAGATCGCCCTTGAGAAGCGGCGTCATGCGAGGTGGTAGCGGCGCAAGCCGCTGCCGCCTCGACCACCAAAGCCATCGAAGACCTCCGCGGAGCACTCTGGCGTCTTGGTCCTCGCCGACATCTTTGCGCGCCGCCTACCACGGCCGAGGATGTCTGTACCCGCTGGCGTTACCTTGTACTCTCCATGGAGGAGACCGCCCGCTTGTGATCTGTTGGGGCCGTGGGCGCGCCGCCAAGCCTTCGCGATCTGCCGGTGGTGATCTGGTAGCGAAGCGATCGAAGATGGTCGCCACGGCTCTCGGCAGCATGATTCGTCTTGAGCAATGCCTTGCCTAAAACGCCGCGTTTGACCTCGGCGCCGCCATCGGGAGCCTTCGCGCCAGGTGGACGGATCGGCGATCGCGGGTTGACACCGCCGCCAACCGCGTCTCTATGATGGGCGGTGCTGCGCCGGCAGAGGGCGAGGAAGACGAGGAGTAGGCGAACTCCGTCACTTGTTTTTGCCCTGTACAGATCCTGTTAATGCAAACTTTTGCTCTTTTGCCGTGAGTCTCGATCAAACTTCGCGCAAACTCTTATTTGCGAAAAGAACTGGGGCACCTGAGCGCTAAAAGCTTTAGACAGAGCGTTCTATTGAAAGTGAGCGCTTTTTCCTTAGGCATCTGGTTACTTCAACCCTTATGGCCTCTTGGCGAACCGACCCCAAACGTTGCGTGGCGAGAGCTTAGCTTCCGGAAGTGGTCTAGTCGTTGGTGCCGTCGTTGGCGCGTTGCCTAGACCGAGCAGACACACCGAGCTAGAACCGCCTTCCGTCGCCTCGCCTCGCCCGGCCGCAAGTTCAGCGTTAGCCCTTGCAACTAAGGGTCATCGACTTAAAGTACTTTTTGCTACCGACTTTCAGCGAGAATGCTTTCTAACAGACTTTTTGTGGCTAAACAACTGATCGCCAAAAGCTTTAGATAGAACGTTCTGCTGCAAGTGAGCGCTTTTTCCTTAGGCATCAGGTTACTTCAACCCTTACGACCTCTTGGCAAACCGACCTCAAACGTTGCGTGGCGAGAGCTTAGCTTCCGGAAGTGGTCTAGTCGCTGGTGCCGTCGTTGGCGCGTTGCCCAGACCGAACAAACACACCAGGCTAGAACCCGCCTTCCGACCGCCTCGCCTCGCCCAACCGCAAGCTTAAGCGTTTGCTCTTGCAACTAAGGGGCCATCAGCCTTAAGTACTTTTTCGCTACCAGCTTTCAACAGAATGTTTTCTAACAGACTTTTAGGCGAAAAAGAACAGATGCCCATAGAGAGACAGAACTTATCTTTATACTGAAGATGGCTTTGTACAACGCAGCCCCCGAGGCGAGCGGGGAAGGAGGAAGACCTCGCCGCTCGGCTCCAAAGGAAGGCCAAAAAAAACTCTTGGAACCGCTACCTACGGGTAGAACTTCCTCAGCTACTCGACGTTCCAAGTGTTCGCCAATTTGCGACCATCCTCGGCGAGCCTGGCCGAGCTCAGGCGGAGGCCGAGACCACCTTGAAGGGGCCTCCCACGGGGAGAGCAGTTTATTCGCCCAACATGCGCTTGGATTTTCTGCAGCAGTGCAGGTCGCCCATGCTGCCGGTGTTCTCTCACACCCGCCTTGTTTGATAACGCGCGATGCTGCTGATACTGGCGGCCGGATCGCCGCCTGCATCTCGATCTCCTCCAGAGATTTACTTCATCTGACGCCGGTCGAGTCTCTGTTCGTGAACGCCGCCACCCTTGGGGACCCAAAGGCGAGCTCGATGGGAGCACCGCTTGAGCCATACACCAGAAGAATGGGGTCTCGCCGGTGGCTCTGTTGGGAGTTGTCCGGCGCTCTGTCTGGTGGGGACTTCTTCCGCCCAGCGCTTGCCGCACTTCTCCAGATGGCCGAAAGCCCTCGTCTTGAGCCCTTTGAGTACTTCCACATTTGCCCACTCCACTTGCCCATAGCTCTTCGGATGTGCAACGGAGGCGGCTACAACTTGGTACCCGATTCTTCGCACGATCTTGGAAATCGGCGCTCTTGAACTGCGCGCCATTGTCGGTGATGATCCTGTTGGCGACGCCGAACCGGACGAAGATGCTCTTCATAAACTTTATGGCAGCTGCGGACGTGATCGCCGGGACCGGCAATGCCTCCACCCACTTGGTGAACTTGTCGACGGTGACGAACAGATGCGTGTAACCTCCGGTCGCCCGCGAACGGGCCAGATATCCGGCCCCGGACCGCGAACGGCGGAGAGCGGAATGGTTTGCGGCGCTGGGCGGTCGGTGGATCTGCTTAGCATGAAATTGGCACGCCGCATCTCCTCACCACTTCGAAGGCATCACGGAGGCAGTAGGCCAATAAAGCCGTGGCGAAAGCTTCGCAACCAACGCCCGGCTCACGAATGGCTCCGTACATGCCTCCATGGATCTCGGAGAATTGCACTCCCGCTTTCCGAGTGGCGCGCCAGTGAGAACTCCGTTTGCGCCACAGCGTCTGGTCCCCACCTACGGGCGTAGCGCTTGGCCTTGCGCGCTATTTTCTCAGCCGACGCGTCATTATCGGGAATCACTCCGTCCCGCAAGTAGGCTAGGATCTGATCCATCCACTGACCTTCCCGGACGAGCGTGACGACGTTAGCATTGTCGCCGACGTACTCTGCCTGGCCTGGCATTTCCGCCTCAGCCGCCTCAGCAGTTCTTCCGCCTCCTCCCTCCAACCGGGGAGCTATGGCAGGATTGATGACGTCTCCTCCAGAAGTGGGAGCTGCGTCAAGGAAAGCGTCGTCCCCGCCAGGATTGGGGGCTGCGACAGAAGGCCGCGTGAGTCTTTCTTCAAAAACCCCGCCGGAACAGGTGCCTTTGAAGAGGCAATCTGGGACAGTTCATCCGCCATATAGTTCTCGCGGCGAGGGACGTGCGCGAAGCCCAAACCCTCAAAGTGCCGCTCCAACCGGCGCACCTCCGCCAGGTAGGCCGCCATGACGGGATCCGAGCAGGTGAAATCCTTCCTCGCCTGGTTGATGACTAGGAGAGAGTCGCCCTTTACTTGCAGCCGCCGGATGCCGATGGTCGAAGCCACCTTGAGCCTGGCGAGCAGTCCTTCGTACTCCGCGACGTTGTTGGTAGCGCAGAACTCCAAAGACCACGGTGCGGACAATGTCGCCGGTGGGAGACACGAGCGACACCTGCGCCCCCTCAAGCGGAGCGAACCGTCGAAGAAGAGAGTCCACGCGAGGGCACCGGGGCGTCTTGACCTGCGTCCGCCGAGTCCACTCATTGACGAACTCCGCGAGCTTGCCCTTTGATGGCGTTCGGGAGGCGAACTTGAGGTCGAATTATGCCACTCCATGGCCCACTTGGCGTCGCGCCCGTCGCCTCGCGGTTGAAGAGGATCTCCGCAAAAGTACTTGGTCAAGATGGTGATCTCGCCCCTTAAAGTAGTGACGCAGACTTCGGGGCGCCACAAGACGGCGTAGAAACATCTTCGTGCTGCGAGTACCTTGTTTCGGCGTCGTGGAGGACTTTGCTGATGTAGTAAATGGGGCGCTGAACACCTTCTCTTTCCGCCACCAGCGCCGCGCTGACCACCTGGGGGTTTGCCGCGACATAGAGGATCAGCGGCTCGCCCGGGTCCGGGGCGACCAGCACGGGCGGGGAAGTGAGATATTTCTTCAACCCGTCGAACGCCTCTTGCGCCTCCGCCGTCCACTCGAATTGGTTGGTCTTCTTTAGGAGCTTGAGTAGTGGGAGACTTTTATCCCCCAGGCGAGCTATAAAGCGGCCCAGGGAGGTCAAGCAGCCCACCAAGCACTGCATCTGCCGAAGTCGCGTCGGGAGCTTCATGTTCTCGATCGCCGCGATCTTGTCGGGGTTCGCCTCAATCCCCCTCTGGGAGACGAGGAAACCTAGCAGCTTGCCCGACGGAACGACGAACACACACTTCTCAGGGTTGAGCTTGATGTAGTACTTCCTCAAGTTGGCGAAGGTTTCTTCTAGGTCGCCGATCAACTCCTCCGCCTTCTTGGAATTCACCACCAGGTCGTCGACATACACCTCCAGGTTCCGCCCTATTTGAGGGCGATGAGGGATATGCATGGCCCTCTGATAGGTTGGGCCTGCATTCTTCAGTCCGAACGCCATCCTTGTGTAGCGATGAGCGCCCATAGGCGTCACGGCTAGCGTCTTGTCTTCATCTTCTTCGTCCATGCTAATCTGGTGGTACCCGGAGTACGCATCCAGAAAGCATAGCTGCTCGCACCCCGCTGTGCAATTGACGATGATATCAATGCGGGCGGTGGAGTGCGGATCGCCGAACGCATACTGTTGAGGTCGGTAAAGTCCACACACATCCTCCACCGCCCGTTGGATTTCTTGACGAGGACGGGGTTCGTGAGCCACCTGGGATGGGCAACGCTGCGAACAACCCCCGCCCTTAAGAGCTTGTCCACCTCCTGGCGGATAACTTCCTAGTGCTCCACCGACTGCTTCCGGACCTTTTGCATGACCGGTCGCGCGCCGGGGAACGTTGCTAGCTTGTGCTCAATCACCTCCTTGGAGACCCCAGCCATGTCGGACGGTTGCCAAGCAAACACGTCTGCATTAGACTGGAGGAAGGAGACGAGCGCGCCTTCCTATTTGGCGCTGAGAGAGGCGCCCACCCGAACGGTCTTCGCCGGGTCTGACTCACTCAGGGAGATCGCCTTAACCTCCCCGGACGAACCAGGGGAGGCACGGATCTTCGCCGGAGGAGCTCCGTGAGTCGAAGCCTCGGCCTTCTGGGCGCCGATTGCCCCCGCCAAAGCGAGACCGTCCTTGTCGCAGCGGAGCGCCTCCGGGCGGTCCACTTTCAAGACGATGGGGCCAGCTGGCCCTGGAATCTTCACCACCATGTACGCATAGTGGCAAACCACCATGAACTTGGTAAGCGCCGGCCGACCCAGTATGGCGTTGTATGGGAGGTCGAAGTCCGCCACCTCGAACTCGAGCATCTCGGTGCGGAAGTTGCCGAGCCTCAAAGCGTAACGGGAGGTGACGCGCCCATGAGATGGACTCACCCGCGCGATGCCGAAGAACGGGAGCGTCGGTCGAAGCTCCTGCCGCTGGATCTAGAGCGCCTTGGCGACCCGGGCGGACAGGAGGTTGAGGGAACTCCCTCCGTCGACCAACACCCGCCCTAGCTTGACATTCCGGACCGTGGGCGCAACCACGTTCGGGAGATGCCCCGGGCCGCGCGGTGCTAGCGGGGTGATCGGCCTAACTGAACGCGATCGGTTGCTCCGACCATGCCAGCTGCCTTGCTGACCCCACGCCGGGCACGGCGGCGCACACCTCCCTCATCGCACGCTTAAAGCTAGCGTGGGACGGATAGGTGGACGATCCGCCGTGGATGACGGCAACCGGCGCTCCGCTTTCTTTGGAAATAAGCGAAGCCGCTTCCTTGCCCTTGCCGCCGCCGGACGCTGCTGCTTTGCTCGTGGGCGCTTGTCCACCAACTTGCGGCGACATGGCAATCGCCAAGTCGTGAGAGTTGTTGCGATGAATGGGACAATAAGCCCCTCCGCTCCACTCGGGCGGCGGCGATCTACGCCCTCGTCGCGGCGCGGGGCCGTCGCGCCACGGCGATCGCCATAGCGCCGCCGCCCTCCACCGCTGCTTCCTCCTTTCTTGTGCCCGCCCGCTTTCGCCCGCATGGGCCGCCGTCTTCGTCGTCGTCGTCGTCGCGCTCGGCAGCCAGGACCTGTCCGGTCTCGGTCGCCTTACGCTTCTTCTTGTCCTTGCCGCCGGGGTTTCTTGAGGTCCCGGCCTCGCCGCCCATGCTGTCCCGCCAGGTGCGGCGGTGAGGAAGCTCTCACTTTGAAGGGCACACTTGTGCGCCAAGGTGAAGAGCTCCTTCGTCGTCTTGATCTTGCGGGTGGCCATCTTCTCCTTGACCCTAGGGTCTCGGGCGCCTCTCCTGAAGGCCGTGACAACGGCGCCGATGGAGATGTCAGGGATGGTATTGCGGACCTGACTGATGCACCGGATATAGTCGCGCAGCGACTCTCCCTTCTTCTGCTCCACGTTGTGGAGGTCGTCCTCGACTCCGGGCTGCTCAAACGTGCCTCGAAGTTGGTGATGAAGAGCTCCGAGAGCCCCTTCCACGACCCCACTCGACCGGGTAGGTTCATGAGCCAGGCGGGCTCCGCCCGGTGAGGATGCGGGGAAGTAGTTCGCGGAACCTTCCCGACCCTCCAGCCGGCTGCATCACCGTAGTGTAGATCTGCAAGAACTCGTCAGGGTTGGTGGAGCCGTCGTACTTCTCGATGGGGGTGGGCGGAACCTCTTGACACTTTGGGCGCGGTCAGCTCCTTGAAAAGGCGCGACACCGACTTCGAGCCTCTGCTCTGGATCGCCTCCGTCTCATGTGTCCTGCCCGTCCGGACGGCGCCGAAGAGGCACCTCCTTCCTCGGCGGAGGCAGCGTCGCGGGAACCCTCCTGGTCCCCATGGGCGGCAGCGTCCGCGCGGTTCCGCACCCGGTCGTGCCGCCTGCGGAGCTTGTCGCGCAGGTCTTCTCCTTGTCGCAGATGGCGGTCCTCCAAGTGGGACCGGAGATCCCGCCCGTCTGTACGCCTGCCCGGTCGAACCCCCGTAGGAGTTGCACAGCTCGTTGCCTGCCCCGCTCCCTCCCGCCAGGAGATCTGCGAGAGGCGCGCGGGGGCAAGAAAGAACGGGAAGAAGCGGAAACGCCGGTCCCGCGCCTCCCGAAACTTGCACCACCGCCCGCGACGGCATCGGCGTAGCGGCCAAAGCCAACCAGCCACGGAGCCACCGGAGTCGAGTCACCGGAACGGTGGGTTGTCAACGGGGCCTCGCCGTATGGAGGTTCTGTCTTTGAGTGCACTCCTCCAAGGCGAGCGCCGCTTAGCTTGGTCTGGGCGACCGTCGCCGGCTGATCCATCGCCATTGCCGCTGCCGACGCCATGCCGCGCTCTAGCGGCCACCTCTCGATCCATTGCGGATCGTTGATCCGCCATTACCGCTGAGAGAGGTCAAGAACTCGAACGAAGCTAAGCGCTCCCACGGTGTGCCATCGACGGCGTGTTCACCGCTCAACCATGCGGATCACACCCCTAGTCGATTTCTATCCCGCTAGCCTATCGGCCGAGCTCGATTCGATTGGCGTGGGGCGCGAAAAAAAGAACAACACACGATTACCCAGGTTCGGACCCCTCGGGTATGATCCTACTCTGCTGAGCCTTAGCTCTTTTCTTGTTGTGGTTGAATGGAATGTGGTTACAGAATGCTTGTGAACTGTGTGTGTGAAAAACGCACGTACCCCCTCCCCTCTCTCTCCGCTCCTTTTATACAAGCCTCGAACTGGCGGAGAGAGACGAGGGGGTAGGCGGTCTGATACTCTCAAGATAATCGACGAGACACGACAGAGAGGCGAAAATGTGCAACAAGCTTGACGCGGCGCGCTCGCCTCGCGTGCCGCAAGTGGCCTCGCCCGCCTGCACACACCAGTGAGGCTGCGGCGGGGCCCGGCCTGCTCCTCTGACGCGGCGGCCATCTTAAGCAAACCTTCTCTCTGCGGTCAATTCCGCTGCGCCACGATGTGACCGCTTTCGAGACTGCGAGGGTCATCAGAAGCGGTAATCATTTCTTGTTTGTCTATCTGCGCGTGATGTCGCGTCATCGCTCGTCTTCGCAGCAGGGAGAGCCTTCGCCCGAAGACTCCTTCCGCAACGCCTCCACCACACGGGCCCCGCTGACGGTGGGGGCCCTACGCCGAGGGGCTCGCGCTCTGGCCCCACAGTGCGTGGGGCCCTCGCCCGGCTGATGGGCTTCGCCCGCACGCCGGGCCTGGTCGCCGCTTTGACGTGTGGGGCCCTCGCCTTGTCTTCTAAGGGCTCGCCAGCATGCTGGGGCTCGCTCGCCCGCCTGACGCGTGGGGCCGCTGAGGCGCCGAGGGCTCGCCAGCATGCCACTGGGCCTGCTCGCCCGCCTGACGCGTGGGGCCCGCTTGATCTTCTCAGGAGTCTTTGTACCCTGGTATTTATTACACCGACACCTTTTGAGTCAGAACTAGAGAAACTTAGCATGACATGGCTAGAAAATTGTTATCCTCTAATTGGGTACATTTATTTACGACAAAAGTTGGATTCGTATTGGAACAAATATAAACTCGATGCACCATATACTCTCCTTTATCATTATTTTTATCAATAGTATGTAAACCATTTCTATATAAACATGACAAATCTGAGTGTTGACAAAGTTTCTCCTAGAAACTATTTAGATCACAAATAACATTGAATTCAATGCAACCTAAAATACTTAGAGAAGACGTTAATTTTAGCTTCTTTTCATCGTTTGCAGTATGAAGAACATGTCTATTATTAGCACAAGTATTGGTTTATAAAACAGAAGACACATATTCTTTTAATAGTTGTGGTATTGATATAAGTGAAGCGTTATCACACAACTCTTCTTTATCACAAGTAGTAGCAAGCAAATAATCTTGTGACAACGGAAATTCAACAACAGGTTCCACTAATGGTTGCTCTACAATATGATGAGTAGTGAACAATTTCATATCATCGCAAGTATTCTCACATTGAGCAAGTGCATCACCTTTTTCATGACCTTGAAAGGCCTGATCAGTTGATGTAGGTGTAACTTCCATGGTTTGCCCTTTGCTCACAACAATGATCTCTTCGTCCTTCATGTGCTCCTCTTTATCCTCCTCTCGGTGATGCTTATCTTTCTACATAATGTTAACTACGAGAATAGGAGAACAATGGGTCCATCTAATGAGGCTAGAAATTCATTCACTGATTCAATAAACTTATGTTCAGCTATACAAGCATATTTATACAATTGTGAGAGAGAACTATATGTTTCATAAATGAGAATATCCCGAATTTTCCATTAAGTCCTTTCAAAAATCTATTGTCAATTGCCTCTTCACACTCAATTAATCCACTTAGCCGTATTAAGGTTTTAACTTTCTTATAGTACTCTCTCACCTTCATTTTACCTTGTCTCAAATATTTCAAGTCGAGATAAACATCTTCTACATCATAGTCATCAAACATATCTCTCGGAGGAGGTGGAGCAAGTATGTCATATTTCTTCACATGACGACGGAAGCTATGATCTATCATTGTTAGTAGAACACAAGAAAAATACACAAGTAGTATATATTTCCTATGGACTACTATGTGGTGGAGTCGCTCAAGTCACACTTACTCAAGCATTTACCTTACTCTTACAAGTTCTTACCACACAAGCAGGCGCTGCAATCGGTGGCTGGTTCATGATAATCCATGTACACGTGGCGGTAAAGCGATGACAAGGTATGTCCCTGTTTTGGTTAGTAGTATGTGGAGTTTGGACAGACGAGTATATGTAGCAAAGAAATAATAGATATGTAGCTCAATAATTGGAAAATCAAGTAACATTCCAAATGTCAACGATGTCCTAAGTTGCTGTCATAAGGATATATGACACGGCTAGCAAAATAGGGCATAGAACAAAGTGGATATGAGCACCAAGCAGAAACTGAGTGCATACACCACTGTGGATAGACTAAATCTTCACATGCAAAATTTTTTGTATCCTTTTTTCAATCTTGAGAGCACTTTTCTCCAAGTTTTTCCTTCAACTTTTTATTTAGTCTCCTTTTTTTTGAGACCGACTAGAACGCAGGCGCCTGCGATTTGCGTTTCGTGCAGCGGCGTCGATGGTGCAGAGCAACGGCGTCGACGGCGTCACCCGCGTGAGCGAGCGCGCGCCCACGCGATGTCGGCGGTGAGCAGCGGCGTCGGCGAACGCCTGCGCCCGAGCATCGCACAAGCGCCTGCGGCGCCTACGCTTCGTCGCGAACACAACGCCTGCGTGAACCCGCGAACGCAGGCGCCCGAGCGGGAGCAACAGCGTTTTTTTTTGGTTGAGAGTACTCCTTTTTTTGTTTTTTTTTTTTGGCTCTCACTTTCTAAACCAACACCACTACGATGGATGTGGGCTTGCGGCAAAGGAATTTTCCCGGGTATTGCGATGTGGTCGCTAGGAAGCTCAAGAAAATAAGAGGATAAAGCGGCAATAGGGATATGTTACCAGATTTGTTTTGTGCACAGATGGAAAGATACCATCTGTGATGGAAAGATACCATCTGTGATCCAACCGTGAATAGCTGGGAAACAGAAGGCAAGAATTATGGGACGGTTGGTATGTGCTGAAATCACGGATTCTGTCGACTGGTGGCTAATCGGGGGTCACCGTCGGCAATGAATTTGTTGCGGGGATGCGCACAAGACGGAGGGATTTTGTCGACGGTTGGGATATTGACCCAAGTCAACTAAGGTTCTTTAAGAGGGAGATAGGAGACACGCCGAACAGAACGAACAACAACGAACACGGAGACAGGAGTTTTTATCCTGGTTCAGGCCTCTCGGGAGAGATAATAGCCCTACGTCCAGCCTTTCTTATATATCAGAGATGATTACAAGAAGTGGCTCGACGAGATGAACAAGTCTCGGGGAGATTATGGTGTACAAGAGTGCAATGCGGTGATCAGGTGTCTATGAGATGCTAGATGCGTAAACTCGTATAGGATTGACCCCTCAACACGCCGTAGGGACCCTGTTTATATAGTGCAGAGCAACCGACCCACCGAGGGAATATCGGGCCGGGCTAACTACGAGATCGTAACGAACTCGACATGCCAAATATATCCCGAGGCAGATAAGGCTTACTCCTAGTCTTGGGGATCACGACATTTGCTCCAATCCGGGAAACCAACGTCCGGGTCTTCACGTAGCCGTGCAGAACTCTTGTTCGAGTCGGACTCAAACACGAAGTCTTGGGCGCCACGCAACCATACCGATCAGGGGGCTGTTCGGTACGACATACATGGGCCTTATAGAACCTTCCAGGGAACTGGGCCCTGGTAGGCTGTTCGACTGGGCCGTCAGGGAGTGGGCCATGGTAATGGGC
This sequence comes from Raddia guianensis, assembly GCA_036346415.1. Lineage (NCBI taxonomy): Eukaryota > Viridiplantae > Streptophyta > Magnoliopsida > Poales > Poaceae > Raddia > Raddia guianensis. The sequence continues at coordinate 41,639,199 of CM070539.1, forward strand.
CGTGATTTTATCCCCGACAGATTTATACAGGTTCGGGCCCTCAACACGGAGGCAATACCCTAGTCCTGTGCTTTGGGATTATGTTTCTACGGGAATTCGCAGATGTAGCTATCCGATGTGGGATGCGTATGATGATGATGAAGATGAGATGATATATGCCCCCTGCCCCTCCCTTTATATAGTGTAGGGAAGATGGGGTTACATGGTTCTATCCAGTACATGATACCAAATTCAGTTATACCGATGCATGATATAGGCTATTATGAATCTCCTAACTACATGGAGCTCGACTCTATCCTCAGGAGCATCCTTGGTGATCAAGTCTTGCGTAACCCGAGTGGTCTCTATCTCGATCCAGCCGGCTTGAGTCGCCCCCTATCTGCCTCCTTATGGGCCTTCTAGAGGATACCCGGGGCCCATGCAGTCCACAGTAGCCCCCGAGTGCTTTACGATCGAATTAGATGTCCGGCCGACTGGTCTCGTCAACGTCTCCCGTAATATGAAAAGAGCTTGTAAAGAACTCAAGAAATCTTAAGTCCTTGGTGTTGAAAGCAAAGCCTAGCTTGGTAGTTCCGAAAATCCAGCCTCTGGGCCTGTTTGGCACGTTACCTCAACAGGTGAATTCGGCTACTTGACACCCACTCTCACGTTGCGAGAGCAACAACCGGCTCATCATGGAGCGTGCCTTAAGCCACGCAATCATAGCTTCCATCTTGCGGCATGTTATAGATCATGCGTTTAAGAATACAAGGCATCAGACGTCCGGCCTTGTATTGCAAGAACCAACACTCGGCCCAGCATGGGGCACGTCTTTCAGCCGAGTGGTACCTGTCCCAACGGGAGAAAGGATCAGCTATCGGCCTACCTAAAGGCGTACCGATTGGATACAGTTTAGCCGAAAAGTATTTGTATCCGGGTAGCGGTATACAACTAGCGACCTTTTAAAAACGCATACCTTCAAAACAGTACCTAGATGTCACCAACACCCAACCTTGAACATACAAAGTCGGCTAGTGACCCAACATGGGGTATACCGTGAAATATTTTTCAATGTGGCACTTCCGGTCTGTCACAACCCCAGCTTCACCGAGATCTACCCATGATCCATTGCTCGTCCCAGCGATCAATGCTAGCAACTCTTGAGTGACTTAGGTCGAGCATCACAACACAATCATCATAACAAAGAAAATATTATAACAATGCAAACGTAATTGTACCACAACCATCTATTACAATAGTTTGCTTAAATCCATATAGTAATAATATTCAGAGTAGCGGAAATCCAAATGATATGCAAGAATAAATATGACGATGCTCTCTAATCCGACCCTTCAGCCATAGCTAATCTTCAGCAAAGCCCGGCACAAAATCCTCCTGATCCTGCGGACAAACCGGGACCGAGTCTTCTCCCGAACAAATATATCCGTGGTTTGTATAGTGAGTACACGGCTACCCAGCAAGAATCCTTATATATGATGCACGTGTATAACAAGAACAGGATGGTTAATTTGCATAAACACCTATTCTAGTCAATATTAATTAAAGTGTTGTGAAAACATTTGTTGAACAATTAATAACGATGAGTAGATTCCCAAGGTAACAAACAGAGCTCGGCTTCGAAAGCCCCTCTGCAAAACTGCACAAGCCTCAAATACTCAAAACAAAACCAACCCAATCAGGTTATTAATTAACACATGAGACTACCATGTAAGACCTTCCTCCCCTCCCATAACCGTGGGAACGACTATCATGATAGTTTTAACTCTGCAGAGTGTAGCACACTTTACCCATAAGCCGAGTGATACTTTTGCGTCTTAGCTCTTCCTTAGGAGCTTAGAACAAGTAACAACACAAGGCGATTAATTAGTTCCTTCTGTTAACACTGATACCCCCTCTAAGGTTTCGACATTACGGGTCCCCCTCTTGAGCCCATGGACCGCAGCCCGATCTTTTCAAGGTAAAGTGTGTTAACGGTTTTCCCTAACTACTAAGTCAGGACTAGAACATGCAGGCCTTACATGCTTGAGCTAGCACTTATGGTTGCCCTTGTATGGTTTGGACGGATAAGCACATGACAAGGGTCCTCAATCCACAAAACCACCCGACTTGCCACCTTTAGCCAACACACACCATGAAGGTTTTAGTTGATTAGGTTATTAAGCAACTCAGCACCTCCAATTATACCAAGTCACAAGATTAATGAATAAATGATGAATAACCTAACAACTAATAACCCACGAGCGCTAGAATTCTAAGCACATGGATAGGCTAAGAAATACTAAGGCAGCAATAAACAGGTTAAATTCACAGGGTCAATGACGCAGTGTGAATATATAGGTTCTACCCTTCCCATCATTTCATGCATGAGAAAAAGTAATAAAAACAATTAAATGGGTGGATTTTGCAAATTGGGAGAGCAAGATGCAACTATCTTGCCTTGGTAGTACTCAGCGTCTTGTGGGCCTCCTTCTGGAACCTCCAGGAACAACGCCGAGCAACGGAAGCACGAATAGTCTACACGAATAATGCAAATGCATAAGAATAGTAACATTCACCACATAACATATATCCCAATTAAATATATAAAATTCTAGGAGATTTATGGAAAATAATGGCCCAGGAATCATCTAATTTGAAGTTCGGATGCTCCCTAAACAAATCTTGGAAGTATTACAAAAATAAGAAAAAGGGCTTAAAAGAATAAACCGGTTAACCAGCGAAGCAGACCGAACCGAGCGAACTGGGCCGGCTCGGCACAACAAGACTGGGCGCTGGGCGACACTGCGGCATGGGATTGGGCAGCATGTCTTGGCGGCTCTGGCTGGCAGCACATGGCGGCGGCATGCGCTTGGGGAGCGAAGCAGCGACATGACACGTGGCGGCGGCGGGCGACGCGTGGGGCGGTTTCGGTTCTGGCGGCGTCCACACCGCGGCCGACGTGTGGCGGGCGAGGCGTAAACGGCACGTAGGCAGCAAAAGCGGAGGCGGCGACGGGCGGGTGGCGCTGAAATTCGGCGGCGGGTGCGCATGCCGAGGCGGCCGACGGCGAGGGTGGCGGCGGCGCTGCAGCCAACTTCAGCGAGCTCTTCTGGGCCCGTTTCTCCACCAATTTCGACGATCCGGGTACCCATCTGGACCGTCTCAACTAGATCTACACAATGGTGGCTTCTACAACTTTGTTTGCGGCAAGCACAGGGAGATCTATTCCAAAACTCACCTCGGGCTAGGGTTTGCTCTCGAGTTGTGGTGCTGAGGGGAGGGTCTTGGGGTGCTTATATACTGCTCTGGTCGACCAAGGGCAGGCCTCCAATAGGTAGAAGTTGAATCGGGCTCTAATTCTACTCCTAATAGGTTTAGAACTTCACAATTTTGGTATTTTTGCAAATAAACGAATTTGGACTTGGGCTTCTAGCTTTGGGCAGGTCTAGGCCTCAAATTTCTCCCCACCAAGTTTGGGCTTGGGTCTTGCACGTTCGCTCGTCATTTCATTGGGCCGACGAGCTCCCGGCAGAACGGCGTCACACTGCGGAAACATAGGCTAGCCTTGGGATTTGGACTTGAAATTTGGAGGGTGGCTAAACCATGGCATTTAGGATTCTTGGGAATTTTTCTAGAATTTTTCAAAAAGGCCTTCTAGGGTTTTGGCTTAGACCTAGTTTAAATTAATTTAAATCAGGGTTTCGTATATAACAATTCCCTTTTAATTTATTTTTGGGTTTTCGAAAATATAAGTGACATACGACAAAATAGAGGATGTCACAAACCTCCTCCCCTTATGGAGAATCTCGACCGCGAGATTCAGAGAAATTATGCTCGAACAACTCTGGAAACTCGGCATGCAAATCTTCATCCTTTTCCCAAGTGGCCTCTGCCTCTGAATGGTTGGACCACGCACTTTGCAAAACTTGATAGACTGACTCCGGGTACACCTTTCTGAAACATTCAAAATCTTTACCGGTCTCTCTTTATAGGACAGATCCTCTTGCAAATCCATAGTTTCGACTGGCATCTGCTCCTCTGGCACCCTTAGACACTTTCGAAGCTGCGAAACATGGAACACATTATACACTCCAGACAATTGCTCTGGCAACTCCAACTGATAAGCAACTTCTCCTCTCCTTCCCGTTATTGAAAACTGACCAATATATCTCGGGGACAACTTCCCAGAAACATGGAATCGACGAAGACCTTTCCTGAACGAAACCTTTAGATAAACATGGTCTGCAACCTCAAACCGCAACTCTCTCCTTCGCTTATCGGCATAACTCTTCTGCCTTGACTGAGCGGTCTTCATCCTTTGCTGGATCATTTTGACTTGATCCTCGGCCTCCTACAAAGCATCTGGGCCGAATATCTTTCGCTCTCCAGTCTCATTCCAATACAATGGCGTCCCACACTTCCTTCCATACAGAGGTTCAAAAGGCGCCATCGGAATACTGAACTGATAACTATTATTATAGGAGAACTCCGCATATGGCAATGCATTATCACAACTATTCGAATCTGACAAAGCCACTGCTCTCAACATATCCTTCAAAATTTGATTCGTCCTTTCAGTCTGCTCATCGGTTTGAGGGTGATAGGCACTACTGAAAGCTAGATGCGTGCCCAACAAAGAATGAATCTTATCCCAACAATTTGATGTGAACTGGCTTCTTCGATCCGACACGATCCTCTTAGGAACTCCATGCAAACACACTATCTTTGACATATAGAACTCTGCCAACTTAGCACTGTCATACCTTGTCTTCATAGGAATGAAATGAGCCACTTTGGTCAACCGGTCAACGATCACCCATATCGAATCAAAACCCCTTTGGGTTCTCGGCAGACCCACAATAAAATCCATACCGACTTCTTCCCACTTCCATTCAGGCATTCTCAATGGCTGAAGCAAACCTGCCGATCTTTGATGCTCGGCTTTGACTCTTTGGCAAATGTCACGCAAGGCAACAAACTCTGCCACATCCTTCTTCATTCCCGACCACCAGTATCTCTCTTTCAGATCCAGATACATCTTGGTACTCCCGGGGTGAATAGAATACGCTGAATCATGAGCTTCTTTCAAAATCAACTCTCAAAGATCCTTTCGAGCAGGCACTACGATCCTTTTATCAAACCAAACAATACCTTCCTTATCCATCACAAATCCTAGCACCTTCTCTAGGATTATCCCAACAATAATGTCGAGAATCCCATCATCAACATCTTGAGCCTCCTTGATCTGCTTTTGGAGATCTGGCTACACTTCCATCATATACAGATGACTATGCACATAACCATGCGGAACAATAATCAGATTCAACTTCTCCGCTTCTTCTTGGATATGCTCACTTCTTAGCTTCCGACTTAAAGCATCGGCAACCACATTGGCTTTGCCTTCGTGGTAATGGATACCCACATCATAATATGCTAACTGCTCCAACCATCTCCTCTGCCTCATATTCAGATCTGGCTGGGTAAATATATACTTCAGACCCTTATGATCCGTATATATTTCGGTGCGATTATCAATTAGGTAATGCCTCCATATCTTTAAAGCATGCATCACAGCAGCTAATTCCAAATCATGAGTAGCATAATTCAACTCATGGGGCCGTAGTTATCGCGAAGCATAAGCATAATTCAAATCCTGATCAGGGTTGTGAGGCAGGATCAGCACAAGAGGTAGTACAACCGTTTCGCACAAAAGACTGGTGAAATGCTAGATGCTTGTTTCAGCCGGTTCACAAAGATTCTGAGTGAACTCTGTTCGGTTGACACAACCTATACCGATTCGGAGAACGCTAGACACTTTCTCTCTGTTTTAGATTTGAAGGTCTGAGACATGAAGGTGACTGCCATTCGGCAGACAACTGATCTCTCGAAGCTAACCTTGGATGGGCTCTACTCGAATCTCAAGACTCATGAACTTGAGCATATTGCAAGAGAGTCGAGTCCTTCGTCCACAGCCTTGATCGCTGACCCTTCTGGTTCTTGTTCCGCTTGTGTGCGTTTCTCTTTTTCTGCTCTCTGCGAGCTGTCCAATGATTAAATGGACAAGATGTTGGAATATGGCAAATAATAAATCGGTGCAATATATGACAACTGAACATAGATAAAAACCAGATTAAGACAATAAACCACTTATGCCATTAGAATATTAGTAGTCATGATTCCTTGATTTAAAACATCTGAATTCATGATTAAACTTCATAAACATGGCATTCAAACAGGAAATAAACTAAACCAGCATAGTGCTCAAGTTTAATTAAACAAATTTTGCTCTCAGATTTATATATTGATGGGTTGCAGATAAAACTACCATCCAACATCAATATCTATAATTTGTCATAGGCTTTTAAAGATCAGTGACTAGAGAGACCTAAGAGAATCAGTGCTGCCCAAAGTTATTATACAATTTCCTACAAAACAAGCATACAGTGCTGCTATCCAGAAACATAGAGATCAATTTTAGCCCTAATGTCAATCATATATCAGGGATTTCACTTACAAATAATTGATCAGACTAGATGCCAATTACAGTATTAACCAGAATGAGCATTCCCATTGAAAAGAGGGGGAAAAATGAGTTCGTGCCAGCCACTGCTCTTGCTCGCCCGTCGGTTTGCCTGCCGGCGGTGGTCTTCGTGGTGGTGGTGCTGTCCCTCTCCGACTCGGGTACCCTATGGCCACAGGTTTGGGCGCCGAATCTTCGTGCTGCTCCTCATCTATTCCTCGGGCCTCTTCCTCGGTTCCATCCGTGTTGGAGGCGACGGCATCGTATCTCCGAATCACTCGTCGGTGGCTGCACGTGTAGCACGGCGATCTGATTTCTGGGACAACGACCTAGTCGTGCTTTGCCTCTGCTGTGTCGGCTCGAATCCGACGATACGTAAGAAATTCGTTGCCTTCTCTGTTTATTTGGTGCAGTGGGCTGATTGAGAATATTTTGGGGACCTAGCCTTCGTGCTAGGGGCTATTATCTTGATCCAAGAGCACTGCACTTGTCCCTTTAAAATTTTGCTCGGTGATGTTTATTAATTTTGAGGCTATGATGATCTGTTAACTAGTGATGCCTGAGGAGTATTTGTGTTGTTGCCTAAATTATTATCTGAGATACACTTGCGTCTTTGTCTTTCTTTGTGTTCTTCCCTTTGGGATCTTTTCATTGATCTGATTAGCATCTGTTTCAATGGGAATGCTCATTCTGGTTAATACTATAATTGGCATCCAGTCTGATGAATTATTTGTAAGTGAAATCCCTGATATATGATTGACATTAGGGCTAAAATTGATCTCTATGTTTCTGGATAGCAGCACTGTATGCTTGTTTTGTAGGAAATTGTATAATAACTTTGGGCAGCACTGATTCTCTTAGGTCTCTCTAGTTACTGATCTTTAAAAGCCTATGATAAATTGTAGATATTGATGTTGGATGGTAGTTTTATCTGCAACCCATCAATATATAAATCTGAGAGCAAAATTTGTTTAATTAAACTTGAGCACTATGCTGGTTTAGTTTATTTCCTGTTTGAATGCCATGTTTATGAAGTTTAATCATGAATTCAGATGTGTTAAATCAAGGAATCATGACTACTAATATTCTAATGGCATAAGTGGTTTATTGTCTTAATTAGGTTTTTATCTATGTTCAGCTGTCATATATTTCACCAATTTATTATTTGCCATATTCCAACAATCCAGAAATCAGATCGCCATGCTACACGTGCAGCCACCGACGAGTGATTCGGAGATACGATGCCGTCACCTCCAACACGGATGGAACCGAGGAAGAGGCTCGAGGAACATATGAGGAGCAGCACGAAGATTCGGCGCCCAAACCCGTGGCCACAGGGTACCCGAGTCGGAGAGGGACAACACCACCACCACGAAGACCACCGCCGGCCGGCAAACCGACGGGCGAGCAAGAGCAGTGGAGTGCACACAAAAGAGGGGGGAAAATGAGTTCGTGCCAGCCACCACGAAAAACCAGAGGGCAACCGGCTAAATAGAGAGAGGATAAGTGCGGAGGAGCAATGAACCGCGCTAGGAAGCCGGAGGATCAGCCCACGTCGCACGCGCCGCGCCTCCGCGAGCTGCGGAACGGCCACAGCCGCCGCCGAGTTGCTGCTCGCTCCTCTGCTCTCTAGGGCAGCAGCAGCTGTCCCTCTTCCTCTCTCTTATTCTCCATATGGGCCAAGGCCCAATACGGCAAAAGCCCAGCACAAGATTCCAAAGGAGCAGCACGTGTTGTTAGCAAGAAAATTCTCTCATGCTTACAGGCGGGTGACCGAGCGCATACGGTGCATCCTGAGGTGCTTTGGGTGTAGTGGCCTCAACCTCATCAAGCGTGACTACCCCAAGCTTGGGGGAGGAGACAAGAACGACTACACTGCGCCAGCCCGTAGCAACTTCATCAACAAGAACTGCAACTTCAATGGTGGCAAGGATGAGAAGAAGAAGAATCCCAAGCAGGCCAAGAGACGTCGTCTGGTCGAGAAGGCTTTGGCCGCTCTGGATGAGGCCAACCTCTCCAACAAAGATGATGAGCAATCGGACGATGAAGATGACGGGTAGCCAGAGAACAACGACGTCGACTATACCGGCATGTGCTTCATGGCAGATGAGAACGACGACTCCGAGCAGTACACCGACTCCGACGATGAGGTAGGTCCCACCTATGAACAGCTCACTAATCAATTCCTATCTAAACTCTAAGGGCATCCCCAGCAGGGCCCGTATATTACTGTAGCTATAGTAATCGCGGGCAAAAAATTCAAACTAGCAAGACCACAAGAAGAGAGCGGGTGGCAAGCCGGCCGTCGGGAGGTCGATCTGAGGGCTTGATACCCTATTGTTCATGCTCTAAGGTTGCTAATGTGAAAGCCCAGATGTGCTCTTGCCCTCCTCCAGTCGACTCTGCTGGCTGGAAGGGACTGCGATAAGTCGACTCAAGAATTGATTGCGCTTGAAGCTTTGCATAGAAGTGTGGTTGCAGATTTTGATTTGCTTAGGGTGAGTCATGCTAGTGTGTTTTCAGAACTAGATGAAACTAGAGAAGCTTTAATTGTTGCTACCTCTGTTCCTGAAATAGAACCTGCTTGCATGATTGATCCCTCTGTGATTTGTCCTGATCCTGCTGCACACACTACACCTAAGGACCCTGTCAATCCAGATAAGGGTTGTAGAGATCATGTTTAACCTAAGAATCCACTCAGTTTAGATGAGAGCTGTAGCTTCCACTCTGTTGATGCTACATGCCTAGATTGCACCTTCTGGAGGTTAGAAATCTCTGAGTTGATCAATGCCTTGCTTGTTGCATCTTCCTTTGAACGTTGTGAAGAGCTTGATGGGGAGTTGGCTAGTGTCTATTAGGATATGAGTGCTAGATTTCAGGGTAGACTAGCCGAGGTTCAAAATGTCGTGTGTGTTTCTTGTCAGGCTCTCAATAGCGAAGTCAAGGTGCTTACCGACAGGTGTCGTAAGGTTTTGGACAAGGGAAACATAGATGAACATGACTCTTCTGACTCTTTCCTTTCTTGCAAGTTTTGTCCCCAGCTTCATCAGGAGTGTGAGTACCTCATGAGCACTTTTGAGAAAAATTATTGGGGGCAAGAGGAAACTGAACTTGATTCTTGACAAAAGGAAGATTTCAACGGGTATAGGTCTTGGGTATGATTGGCTTGAACACATCTAGAAACCCTTCTAGAGTCCTTGGGTTAGATGTAAATAGGCAAAGAGTGGTTTTTTGGGAAAAGGTTCCTGAGACCACTGTATACAGGCCTACTGGGATTATCAATGAGAGTCCTGCAGTGAGGCCAGTCCAGGCTGCTGTGTTTGAGAGTCCGCCTAAAAAGGATAGTTTCACTATTGCTCCGGTTCTTAGGAGAGGCAAAGGAGTCATTTTCACTTTCTACGATAGGATAGGACACACTGAGAAGCACTACTTCTGTCATGCTAAGAAGGCACGTGAGGAACGTAGTAAAGCGGTTAAGATCTAAGGCCCTCCTAAGGCAGCCGCACCTAGGGTAGCTTCTCCTCAGGTTAGAATGGTGGGTAGACGGCCAGGACTTGGAGCCCAGCATTCTGGTGCCTATCCTGTTGTCGGTCTGGGGCGCGAGCAGCGTCGTCCTCAGGGCGCGCCTCTTGTTAGCAATAGAGGTGCTCATATGCAACGCGAGGTGTCGACTCCATGGTGGAGGACTGGCAATAGAAACGAAGGCAGGAAACGTGGACATGCTGCATCTACCTCGGCTCAACGGCAGAATGCTCCACATCCAGCGCAGGGACGTGCATCTACTAGAGGAGTTGACCTAGTTCGAGTAGAGTCCATTCGTTTTGGTCGCGTGACTCAGTATTGGGTTCCAAAGACAGCTCTTTTGTTTCCTAATGCTGAGCTACGTTTCTTTACTCGTTGACTCAGGTACGTCGGGCTGGGAAGGGGGACTTGTGGATCATCGATTCCGGTTGTTGTCGTCACATGACTGGAAACTCTCGTTGGTTCTCCTCCCTGGTCCGTGAGCCCCAGGGTGAGAAAATCACCTTTGGGGATGCTTCTTCAGGCCGTGTGCTTGCCCGAGGCTCTATACAGGTTAGTGATCAGGTTGTGCTTAAGGATGTGGCCCTTGTCAGCAAGCTTCGCTATAACTTGCTTTCGGTTTCTTAGCTGACTGACGAGAGTTTTGAGGTTCGCTTTAAGCAGAATGAAAGTTGCATTCTCGATTCTTCTGAAAGTTTTGTTTGCGGGATTCACAAATTGGAGAGAGTTTTTTGTGTTGATTTCCGATCTTCAATTGGCTCTTCTTATTGCTTCATTGCTTTAGAGGCATGTGACATCTCTGGAATAGGAGATTTGCTCAAATTGGTTTTGATCACTTGACCAGAGTTAGCAGCTAGGATCTGATTCGTGGTTTGCCTAAACTCAGGATGGTCAATGACACAATTTGTGCTCCTTGCCGGCATGGAAAAATGGTTGCCGCAGCTCACCCACCAGTCACCAAGGTGATGACTGATGCACGGGGGCAATTGCTCCATATGGACACTGTTGGTCCTTCCCGAGTGCAGTCCGTGGGTGGCAAGTGGTATGTGCTAGCTATGTTCGATGGTTTTTCACGGTACTCTTGGGTTTATTTCATGGTGACCACGGACAAAACAATTGGTCATTTCGATCCTTGGTCTGTAGATTGTCAGTTGAGTTCCCAGGAGCGCTTTGTGCAATCCGTTTAGACAACTGCACATAATTTAAGAATGCACATTTCGAATGTTTTTTCTGATTCTGGTGTTGAGCATCAATTCTTTTCTCCACACGTCGTCCAAAAAAATGGCGTTGTGCAGAGAAAGAATCGCACATTGGTAGAGATTGCTAGGACTATGTTTGATAAATATTCTACTCCTAGGTATTTCTAGGCTAAGACTGTTTCTACAGCTTGCTATGTTTCAAACAAGGTGTTTCTAAGATCCAAGTTGCATCGCATATCCTATGAGCTTCGATATGGGCGCAAGCCTAGTGTTTCACATTTTAGGGTGCTTGAATGTAAGTTCTTTATTCTGAAGTCTGGAAATATGGACAAATTTGAATCTCGATCTTCAGATGGCATTTCCCTTGGTTATACAGATTATGCGGTTAATTACCTCGTCTGGGATAGTACGAGGCGTAGGCTATTAGAGACTTGTGAGGATATCTTTGATGAGGCTATTCCAAGGGCAAGGCTAGATATCTCAGGATCCGACTTGTCATTTGAGCCTATCTTTGTTGAGGGGGGAGTCGTTAGAGATGACGGTTCTACGGAGCCTGATCTCGACTTGACTCCACCGGTGGCGCCTCCTACTTCTACTGTTGTTTCTCAGGATCACCCTTTACCTTCTACTTCTACTCAGCTCTCACCTTGTGCTTCTAGGCTCTCACCTATAGAATCTTTGCCCGGTAGCTCTGAGCCTACCTCTCCTATTCCTGAGGTAGAGGCCACTTCTAGGGCTCCTCGACACATTCAAAAAGACCACCCCTGAGCAGATGATCGGTGATTTGACCGAGAGGATGGTAACCCGATCAAAGTCAGGGCTCACTCACCTTTGCTTATCTGCTGCTTTTGTTGCTTCTTTTGAGCTGAAGAACGTCATCCATGCTCTTTCTGATCCCTCATGGATGCCTGCAATGCATGAAGAGTTGGAAAATTTTGAGAAGAATAAAGTATGGCAGCTTGTTGAACGGCCTAAAGGACATAATATAATAGGTACTAAATGGGTGTTCAAGAACAAGCAGAGTGACGATGGAGTAGTGGTCAGGAATAAGGCTAGGTTGGTTGCTCAAGGTTTCACTCAAATCGATGGGATAAATTTTGATGAGACCTATGCTCCTATTTCTAGACATGATTTCATCAGGATTCTTGGTGCATTTATGGCATCCAACAATTTCAAATTGTTTCAAATGGATGTCAGAAGTGCTTTCCTGAATGGATATATTAAGGAGGAAGTATATGTCAAGCAACCTCCTGGTTCTAAGGATTCAAGTTATCCTGATCATGTATACAAGCTTGACAAGACTCTATATAGTCTAAAACAAGCACTCGGAGCCCGGTATGAGAGACTAAAACTTACTTGGTGAGTAACGTGTTTGTGATGGGTAAGCTAGATCAGACCTTGTTTACCCGTAGGATTGGTGTTGATTTCATCCTGGTGCATGTCTATGTGGATGATATAATCTATGGTGGCTCCTCCCCTGCTCTTGTTTCTGAATTATCAGAGGTGATGAGCTCGGCATTTGAGATGAGCTTGATGGGGGAATTTAATTTCTTCTTAGGCTTCCAGTTTAGACAGACACCAGAGGGCACTTTTCTTCACCAGAGCAAATACACCAAAGACCTACTGAGTCGGTTTGTGATGTCTGATTGCAAGCCGGTCTCTACTCCGATGGCAATCACCACAGCCTTAGGGCCTGATGCAAATGATGAACCAGTCGACCAGAAGGAGTATCGTAGCATGATCGGCTCCTTACTCTACCTCACCTCTTCCCGATTGGACATACAGTTTGATGTGTGTCTTTATGCCCGTTTTCAGTCTTCACCTAGAATGTCTCACCTTTAGGTGGTGAAGCGGATTTTCCGCTATCTTCGTGTGACTGCAGACTGTGGCCTTTAGTTCTCTGCTGTCTTTTATCTATCTCTCATAGCCTTCTCAGATGTGGACTTTGCTGGCTGTAGAATAGACAGGAAATTCACTTCTAGCACTTGCCTATTTCTTGGCACTTCTCTTGTTTCTTGGTTCTCTAAGAAGCAACCAAGTGAAGCACAGTCCACTGCTAAGGTTGAGTACATCGCCGCTGCTAGCTGTTGCAGTCATGTTATCTGGTTGTGCTCTACCTTGAAGGACTTTGGGTTGGTTTAAGAAAGTGTGCCACTCCTTTGTGACAACACCTCTGTAATCAACATTGCTAAAAACCCAGTGCAACACTATAGGATAAAGCACATTAACCTGAGATATCACTTCCTCAAGACCATGTGGAGAAGGGTGATATAGTTTTGCAGTTTGTGGACACTGATCACCAGCTGGCTGATATCTTCACCAAGCCACTGGACAAGGCTAGGTTTGAGGCTCTCAGGGAGAGCTCGGGGTGGTGAGCTTGGTTAGCTTAAAGTCAGGGGGAGTTTGGGCTACTTGTACTATATGTACTATATTCTTTTTGCATTCGCTACATTGCATATCGGGTGCATTTGCGCTTGGTTAGTCTGTATTACGCTATTAGCACACTTTTTACTTAGATTTCTTGCGTGCTTTGGCATGGACCTTTCATCTCGTGCTTTGGTTGCTATCATGTGTAATAGGCAGTTTTCCCTCCTCTGGCTAGATAGAATTCTCACAATCTTATAGGTCTATCAGATTCACTATGGGTAGACAGGGTATGTGTCGAGTCTCTAGTATCCGAGGTGTAGTGTCTTTGTAAGACACGTGGGGTAGATGAGAGCGAATCTGAACTTTAGTGTTTTTTCTGTTTCTTGCCTTGATCTCTATAAAAGGCCCGGTGCATTCTTTGGTTTTCTGCCTCCTTATTCGTTGTTTCTGTTTTTAATATACATTCTTTTGGGGTGAAACTGTCAAGTGACTTGTTGAAGGGGAGTTTTTTGGAATATTTGCATTAGCACATAGACTTCTTTTTGTTTTTTTAGAGATTTGGATATTATGCTTTTGAATTTAGGCTTTTCAAAATGCCGAGACTATTAACATTTCAGCTTGTGCTAACTCGTTCAATTGGTGTCTAGTCCAAAAATGACATTACTTTTGGTTTTTCCAAAAACTGTGATATGGCATGAGATTTTCATTTTTTGAATGTTGTTGATCGATGAGGCGTTTGCAGTCTTCTTTCAGTCATACTTGCAACTTAGTGAAATCTTTTGTTGGCTAAATCTTGCTCCTGTAAATTGAAAAACAAAAAAATATGCAATTTCAAGTTTTGGAGAGTTTTCACTGGTTATCTTTCATGAGATGGCTTTGCATTGCACACAAGAGGAATGAACTTGGAAGGGAATCGAATAGCCAAGACGTGTGATTCCTTCATTGTAATGCTGGCCATCGTCGGCCATTTGTATAAGGCTAGATGCTCTCCCACCTAAATTCAATCAAATAATGCAAAAACACACACAGGAGAGGAGAGTGACCTAAGAGGCCATTTCCAGTGATCCTTGGGATGTGCCTTGCTAGCAATTGCTCGTTTTAAATCTATGCATGTATTCAAAAATGTTTTAAAAAATAAAAATAAATAAAATGCTAGTTAGTTGAGTTATTGATTTGATGCTACTTGAATTTCAAAAGATTGCATGTGGTGTTCTATTGAAGTCGTCTTGATGCCTTGTCATGCTGCAATATTTGATTGTGATTATCTAAGCCACATCTTCTAATATGAAAAATCGATTTACTAGCATCACTTGAACTTGTGAGCATCAAACTAAAATTGCATTGCTGCAAGCATCTTTGCCACATGCTTCACGTTCAAATGGATAATTTTCAAAGCTCCCTAGAACTTGCATTTACATTTGCATCATGCTTTGTGCTTGTTCCCTCAAATTTCTTTATATCTATATTACCAAAAGGGGAAGAATTGAAAAAGACATCAACATGCATTTCTTGAAAAAGGGAGATAATTTGTTGGGAAGCTTTGACTTTCACGACTTGGAGATTTTGAACACATATGTTCCTATCTTTTGCTCCAAGCGTAATTCGGCATTTCCAACATACCTTATTTGACAAATCCAAAAATTTTAAAATATTTTCGAGGGTTTGTCAATATTTTCATCAAGGGGAGTGTCGAGACCCATGTGGAGAGTACCCCGGTGTGATGATGAATATATGTGCTGAGCTTGGGCAAGGTGTTTTTAAGAATTTTAAATGGTGCATTTGTGAAAATTGCAATGGAATTAGAATTGGACCATTGTGCTAAGCTTGGGCAACGTAATAGTTTTGATCGGACGTGGTCCGGTGGAATTTGTTAAGCTCACACATGGTGTGTTAGGGCTTGCTAATTGTGATGTCACGAAGGGATTATGATGTTAGTAATTTTGTGAAGATGTGTTGGTTTCATGCGTGTTCATTTCGGTTATCACGGTATCGGTGGAGTGCGTGGTGGCGCTTGCGGGACGAGTTGAGGCCGTGCATCCGGGCGTCAGACGACCGAGTTCGATGACATGGCAGTCACATGAGGTGGTTTGCTCGAGAAGCTTAGCCATGGCAAGGAATCTGAGGCAGCTGGTGGTTGCGTCGTCGGTAACCTAGTGGCAAAGTTGATATGACCGGTGGGCCCAGGCTTGTGCTGGCGACCGAGCAAGCTGCGAAGATAGTTTCTAAAGGAATATGTGGAGAATATTCCCTCTCGGGAGTGTGTCTTGTAGTGTGTGAATTGTACACCACTCATCCTCCAATGAAGGATGGAGATGGGTCTAGGGTTTAGGGCATCTCACCCTTAGGCTATAAATAGCGGGGGAGGGGAGCACCTCCCCCTCATCCCCTTAGAGCTGAAAATTTCAGAAATATAGAAGGTGAGCTGGGTGTGTTTTGGGAGGCACTTAGAGTGCTTGTAGTCACAAGAAGTGTGGCTTGTCGTCTCCCAACTTTTATGCAATGAAATCCTTTTCTTCCATAAACATCTTGTGTTGATTTGCTCCAAGTTGTTCTTGCTTTTGTTTTTCCTTTTTGAAGCTCTTATTTGGAGATGAGTCTTGCTGATTTCTTGCTGGTTTTTGATGGTCTATGATGTCTTGAGGACGCTAATATGACTTGCTACACTCTTTACAACAAATATGAAAGGCAAGAGATCATATTCTTGACTTAAAGCAAATATGTGCAGAAACATTCATTCGTGCAACAATCAGTTTTTGATTTTTAGAAAAATCATTTTTGAGTGTTTCTCCTTGCAGAAGTTCTATGACTTACGTATCTATCAACACATAAATTTTCAATTCATGGAGATTTTGTTTTGGGTGCAGTGAGGTGAAAACCGAGCCCCAAATTTTCTGGACGAGATTTCTGGCAGGCTATACTGTTTGCATTTTCCTGATTTTTGTGTGTGGAGTCTTGAAGATTTTTTTGGTGGAGCGCTTAACGACTCATGGTTTAATAGGGAGAAATATTCCCACAATTTTTGGAGCCGCCGAAAGCCACCATCTCTCGGCTTCAAGTGAGAACAAATTATGAAGAATTTGCTTTTGTTTTTCTGAAAGTGGCTTTAGTGATTTGGCTTGATGTGTAATTAAAGCATGATTTGAATTGATTCTCGTTTGTTTGGACACTTGACAACCAAGATTGTAACAGAAAAATCCCATCATATTTTCATGGGTCTTATCCATGCACGCTTGGGATATACATAGTTGTCACAGTGTTTATCTTTTGGAAAACCGGTAAGTTTGAGGAGCACCGTCCGATGAAAAATTTCCAAGGCTCCCATTCACGCCCCCTCTGGCTGCCGTAATGGTTTTACACCCTTTCTAGGGTTTACACTAATAGAGGGGTTTTTAACGAACATATCTCCCAACCATTGTTATCAACATCATTACCCATACTAATAGAATGCGATGCTACGTAATCAAATAAAACGGTAACAGGGATTGAATTGGCCGAGAACTTACCCAACACGACGTCGGGTGCGTCCTGAGCATCTTCGGCCGTGACATGGTTCCCACGACCTCTTCCAACAGGTGGCTGCATCCTTGGAGAACCTTGAACTCTGCGACCTTGAGCTTGGACAGGAGCAATGAACATGGTTCTAACGCTTCCATGTCCATTGCTGGCCTCAATGACTGAGCGAGAACAAGAGCATGCTGACTGGCACAATGGGACGAAAAACTTGACGAGCTCTTGGAACACTTGGAACAGGGACACGCTGCTGGTACTGACCAAAACGAGGCCTTGAACTACTAGCTTGCTCATGGACTTGATACTTTCTCTTTCGATCCTCATTAAGCTCACGCTGACCATGCTGTTGAAGCATAGCTTTGTCCACTATCCTCTGAAAAAAATCCATTTCAAGCACCAGAAGCGGCACCTTGATAGCTCAAACTAGGCCATTCATGAAGCAACGAGTCTTCTCAGTTTCAGTTAGCGAAACAACTGGGTGAACTTGTTCAAATATTCAGTGACCGACAGATTCCCTTGCCTTAGGCGGTAGAATCCTTCCCTTTTAATATCCATATGACCTCGTGAAATATGAGCCGAACGGAAAGCGGCTTCAAATTCCTCCCAAGTGATAACATGATCTCTTGGCTGAGCTGCATAATAGTTCTCCAGCAAGTAGCAGCAATACCAACAAGCTGATGAGCAGCATACTTCACACTCTCCTCGTCATTACAATCCACCAGGTACAACTTGCGCTTCTGGGTCCTACTCGGCGAGTTCGGCTTATTCCTTGCAGTTCTTTGGTTCGTCGCAGGAACATGACTTTGCCCGCATCTGGAAAGCAAGGGTTTAGAGGAAGTGTCGCTTCTTTTTCTGGGTCTTGATCCATCAGAGGTTGCACACCGCTGACCGTCTTCTTGCTAGAGGGTGGCCGTGCAACGTTTCTTGTGCTCTTTGTGGCGCTGGCGTTGAGAATCATAACCATCTGTTTTGGGAGTGTACCTTTGTTAGACAGATTTGGCATGCGATGTCGCCTTTTCTGTCGTACTCCAAGGTGGACAGCCCCTCTGTTATTTATGCGGGTTACTGGTGGGACAATCTCAAGGGGAGTGCGGGCGTCAGGCGCATCGAAGATGGTGTTATTATTACAATCTGTTGGAACATCTGGAAAGAACGGAACGTGCGCATTTTTCGGCAGAAGGACTGTTGGGCTGATGATGTCGTCAACAAGATTAAAAGTGACTTAGCGGTTGCCTAGTTGCCTGTCGAGTTCCGGTGGTGGTGTTTGGAGTCAAGGGGGCTTCCCTTCTATAATCACTATACTCTGTACTTCCTTCTATTTTGAATGAATTGGCCATCTCGGCTATCTTCAAAAAAAAAATAGTCCTGATCCAATCATCAGCGACCAAAGAATCGGTAGACCCAAAATAGGTCGGGGCTTAGTCCTCATAAAGTCTCAAAGCTTTGACTGCGGCCGCTGAGTAGACTGTTGAATGATGACTGGTTGCGGATTGGCCAAATGGTGAGCGAGCACCTCCACAATCTGCTGCCAATTAGGAGGTGGAGTAGGCTGACGAGTAGTGGTGGGAGTTGGGCCGTCTTGGGCAAGACGCCCGCCCGCGTGCCTCGGGCCGGTGCAAAAACGGGCCGGCACGGCCCGACCAGCACTTCGGGCCATGCCGGGCCGGCACGGAGTGCCAAAATCTAGGCCCGGCATGGCCCAAAAGCACGGCGGGCCGGCTTCGGGCCGGGCTGGCCCGAGCACGGCACGAGTAACAAAAACAGCAGACGAAATAATTTTTTAGAAATTCATACGTTGCTCAAATGAAAACATTGTTTATACAAAAAAGATGCGTCTCGAAATTATCTACAACTTTTGTGTTCAACCAAAATTCATCTGAGCAGCATAAGATCTCAACAATTGCGAATTACCGAGGACGGTGCCGTCGGCCCAAAAGCAGGCAGCGACAAAAATATTTTTTATAAAATCATACATTGCTCATATGAAAAACTTGTCTACATAAAAAAGATGCGTCTCGACATTATCTACAACTTTCGTATTGAACAGAAATTGATTTGAGCAATGGAAGATCACCGAAAATATAAAATACTGACCTGTGCTACTATTCGGGCCGGGCCGGCCCAAGCACGGCCCGTACAGTCGGGCCGGGCCGGGCGGCACGCCGTGCCTGGTTTTCAGGCCCGGCCCGGCAGGCCATTTTGGGCCGTGCCGGCCCGACCCATCAAATGTTCGTGCTTGGGCCATCTGCGGGCACTTTTTCGGGCCGTGTCTCGCCGCCTGTTTGGGCACGGCCGCTTTTTCAACTCTCTTGAGGAGCACAAGGCACTAGAGCGGCATCAACTGCAAGAACTGGCTGATCTTGTTGGAGGCTGAGGCTGCGGCTGAGCAACTTCTGGAGGCTGACGCTGAGGTTGACCAAGATCTCGCTCTGGTAGCAGCAACTGAGGATGTTGAGCGGGCTGCACTTGTTGAACTGGCACATCAAACAGCTGTTCTACTAGAGGAAATTGACCATGACCTCCATCACCACGACCACGGTGACGGCGACGGCCTTGACCACGATCCATCTGAAGAGGGGCATCCTTAGATAATCACGGAAGGTAGGTGACAAAAGATTTAGTTGGGGTAAAGATTTTTTATTTAAACCGGATTTAAAGAAACCTTTGAAAAATCCTTATTGATTTAAAGAAACTTTTAACCACTTATACTCCACTACTATTCAGTACGAGACAAGGGGTGTTTAAAAGTCCGCAAAAACACGGGCCACGGGTGCTCGCAGAACGCCGAAAAGATGCAACACACTCTAAATATCCTATATACAAGCATTAAATGGGGCACACAAATTTTGATAGAAAATATCATCTATACGAAACTGCACAAACAACTGCACCGTTCCATATAGACGTTTGTATTATAATATTCAATCAAACTATTTGAACAGATGGATCGAAAAGGATAGTCCAACATGCTCCGCACAATTTTAACAAATCCAATCCTAACATCTAGTCATAAGACTCATAACTTAAACCCTAATCTTTCATCATTTGCTGATTTACGTCAAAGACTTCTTCCTTGTCTTCAAGTCAGCTTACACAAGAAGAGAGGGAATATTTCGAAACCAAGAAGGGAAGATGAATCAAACTCTAGGAAAGGAGAGGACCAACAATTACCTGAAGTTTTTAAAGGAGTTTTATTTCTAAAATAATTTCCTAGTCAGAATACTATAGACTAACTAGGGTTTCCTAAGATTAGCGCGGCTCTGATACCAAGCCTGTTGGGACCCGGTTTTACCAAACTGAACCCGATGTGTTAACAATACGTGTCCCAAGGATCAGTTCGCGTATCCAAAGTAAAATAGAATAATGATACCAGTCCAGAGCTATGTTAGCTAATAATTTACATCAGAGTGTAGGGGAGCAACATATTACATTAGTTCAGACTACAAATCCTGACTAATGTAAAGCAAAAGATAGCAACACCAAAAGCGGTGTCCCACTAACACAACAGGAACACACCGATCCAAAAATATGCTAGTAGTCCTGAGCGCCTTATGAGAAGTCGGCAACACTGTCTTGATGATCTTCGAGCTCCTATCCTGTTCTTGGAATGTGCAGCCCTGGTCGAACCGAGGTCACTACACTGTGTAAGTACTTACAAGTCTTTCCTAGGTAGAGCCAGGTTTAGGCTTATCCTAGGGAGTTTAGGGTTTTTTTTGCATAAAAGCATTTTTTGCTTAACAGTGGAAATGCATTTAGGAAAACATGTAGTAAATAGACAACAGTAATCAACAGAACTTAAATAATAATGGCACTGAACCACACCCACACTAGGGTTTCACCAACAGCATAATAGTAAGCAACCACGGCATCCACACCAAAATAGATCAACATGGCATCCAGCCGAAACCAATCTCGTAGTACCCAAGCCGGAACAACAACTGCACCACGACATCAAGCAGGAGCCAACATCATCTAGTCAATTTAATTAATGTGAATTCTACATTGTATAACCCCCTTGTCCGCCCTTAACCTTGGGCAAGGCCATTCCGAATGGTTTTACTCTGCAGAGGTGTACGCTTTTATCCACATGACACAGTAAGCCATATCGAGGCTTCTCAGATATACACTCTAGCTCGTTGAGTTCCACGGTAACTTAAGCTCAACCTTCCATGTGTCGTGTTGTGGTCCAAAGGAGTTATTTGTTGCTATCGATGTTGCCCATGGTCCTCTAACCAACACTCATGGACCACCATGGACTTGCTTTGTGCGTCCTCTTGGTCTTGTTGGATGTTGGCGGTGTCGGGGAACACTCCATCGATTTCCGAAAAATCTATCGCACGCAAAAAGAGAAACCACAATAAATACCAAAGAATATAATAATATTATACACGATAAATAAATTATATAACAATTATTGGAGGAAGGTGAGAATTTTAGGAATTTTAGAAACTAGAATCGCCAGATTCGGAGATGGGTCATTCGCAGCAAAAACGGAAAGAAATGGTTGCCGGAAATTCTCTAGAAAATTAGGAAATGCATTGTGCATTGACCTGCACAGTGCTGGGCTTGTTTAGGCCGAAAATAAGCCGGCCGAAAATGGCCCATGCGGCCAACCGAGAGGAGGGCTGGACCGGCGAGGGGAGGCGTGGGGACGCCAATTCAGCCCAACCGGGCAGACCGTTAGGGGAAGAGAGAGAACGGGAGAGGGGAGGGAGGAGAGAGAAAGGAAGGAGAGAGAGAAATGCGGGAGATGGGAGGGAGAAAGGAGGAGGCGCAACCAGCGGTTGCTAGGCTAGACGGCGGGAACCAACGGCAGCGACGGCTCAGCAACGACGGGCTTGGCGAAGGGACGTTAACTAACGACACGGGGTGGCGACGGAGTCTATGGCGGTGCAAGGCAAGCTTCGATCTGACACAAGACTGGCAACAACATGTGACGATGGGTGGGGAAGAAGACAGAGGGAAGGTGAAGCGGGCATAGAGACCAAAAGGAGAGAAGGAGAGAGGAACAGGGGTGGAGAAGAAAGAAGAGAGAGAGGGGGCAGGGAGAGAGGAGATGCATGGAGGACGGAGGGGCACTAGAGGAAGGAGGTGGCAGGGAGGAAGGAGGAGGAAAAGAAAGGAAGAAAAGAAAAGGGGAAGAAGAAAAATGAGAGAAACAAAAGAAAAGAAGAAAGAAGAAAAGAGAAAAAGAAGGAGGAAATGTAGAAATTTAAAATATTTTTTTAGAAAATTTGATATGCAATTTATATATTAACAATCATTTTTAATTAATATTTTTATTATTTCAAATATTTAAAATCCATTTCAATTGAATAACTTATTTTTAACATTTTAAAATAAGGATGTCACAGCAGTGCAGCGGAAGACGAGTCGATGAACCCAGTTCACCGATCTACACGTAGTCATACGGCAGTAGTTGTTTACGGCGATTCCATCGTCTCCTCCTCACTGTTTAGCAATCATCCACAGGGTGCACCGTGGCCAATCCCTACGCCGTGGAGGTTGTCTACGAGTTTGACGAGCTTGCCAAGATTCACGACCTTCCGTAGCAGTCTGTCTTCAAACGGACTCCCGGGCCAAATCAAAACTCCGTTTTGAACATTCTACCACTCGTTGGAAAGCTAACGAAATTATCTTTCCAACGCATCCAGCCTTGCCTAGAAATTCCTCTAGGATCAATAGGAATCTCCTTATAAGGTTTGCATCCATTAGTGCCACAAGCATAGCGCCTCTACGGTATCCACACATACTGGAATTGGAATCCGTCCATGCGCTGTATGCTAGCACAGGCACGCCGACGAGGGAGACGACGACTAGGGTTTGGTGGAGAGGGATAACTCACGCATTGGCATATCCCAGCCTCTCCAACTGGATCCTGTTATATAGCGCCCACCATTGGGCCCTCTATGCTACAAGCCCAATTAGGTCCAGGTCCACATCATATATAGCCCACGCTATCTATGAGCTCACATCATATACTACTCATAATTTTAACTGGCATATCCCAACAGTCTTGTCACTGGCACTCTCTCATGGATGGTCCATTTGCAAGCTCGACATCAACAATGCCTTTCTCCATGGCACCCATCACAGAGACCGTCTACCGCGTCCAACCATCAGGATTTCTGAATCTCTCCTGCCCAAATTGTGTCTGTCTGCTCAACAAGTCTTTATATGGTCTTAAGAAAGCACCGCGCGCTTGGTACAGCACGATTGCATCTCACCTTGAGTCTCTTGGTTTTGTCAAGGACAAGACAGACACTTCTCTCTTCATCCATCGTTGGGGTCACGGCACGGCCTACCTAGTGCTCTATGTGGATGACATTGTGTAACATCCCCATTTTCAAAACCCTAAAAGGCATAGCATCCATGTTTCATGTGCATGAATTTCAAAAAATTAATTTTAAAATGTGTATGTTACATTCTAAACATTGAATTCCATATTTTGAATTTTAAAATAATTATTGCAAAGATCAAAATCATATTTTTATAGGAATAAATAATTTGATTCTGAAATTTTAAAAATAAGTATTTTCAAAAACCAAAGGATATGCTAGCAATTAATACTTTAATTTTGGTTTTAAATATATATATATGTATATATTATTGGTTCAAATTTGGAAAACCATACCTTGAATTTTAAAAATAATTATTTGCACATATTTGAAAATATACTTTGTAAATAATATTTTGATTTAAATTTAATAAAAGAAATTATATTAGTTTAAACGAATACATATATATTAATTTTAAAATTTCTGCTTTAAATAAAATTTCCTTTTAAATTTTTCTAGCAGTGGGGCCCATCCCAATTTCTTCTTCTATTTCAATTTTTCCTATACCTTTTCTTTTCCTTCTTTTCATTTTCTTCTTTTCTTCTTCTCCTTTTTCTTTCCTTTTCTACCTTCTTTGTATTCTTCCCTGCCTTTGCCTAGCTGTTGCGCCACGCCACCTTCCCGACCAACCTCGCCTCTCCCCTCTGGCCAGCTTGCCGCCGGCCACGTCCGCCTCCTCTGGAACCTCGCCGACGCCGCCTTGGGCCCCACCACCGTCTCCAACTTGCACCGTGGACCCGCCGTCGGCATGCCATCCGCGCCATGGGACCCGCCTCGGCGTCGCCTTGTGCCCACTTGCTCGCCGTGGCCCCCATGCCGTTGTTCTTTTCTGCCGGCGCCGCCTACAAAGCCGTCACCACCGCGTCCCCCTCCCTCTCGGCTTCCCCCTCTCTTCATCTGTGGCTGTGCGTTGCCGGAGCTTCTGTAAGTCGCTGTCGTCCGGTAAGCCCCCAATATGCTCCTCCGCCGCCCATCATTACATCATCGCCGCCATCTGCCGTCTTTCACCGATGCACAACAACACTACCGAGCCTCGCCACCCCTCTACGGCCGAAGCTCGTGCCACCAACACACTCTCTTAACCTCCTCGAACCTGCCCGGAACATCTGCACCCTCCCCCTCACCACTGGTGAAGCACTCCGCCGTGTGCCGCCGCCTTTCTCCTCCCCGAGCCGCCACCAGCTCGCCGCCCGCGACCTCCAGTACCTCCGAGCCCACCCCAGAGATCTTTGAGACTTCCTCTTCCTTTCCCCTCATTTCCCCCACCGGAGTGCCGCCGCCGCCAAAATCGTTGCTGCCAAGCTGAGCGCCGCCGCCTCCCCTGCTCTGTGCCACTGCCTCCACCCCCTTCGGAGCCAGATCGAGCCAGGCCGGAGCCAAGCCCGGACACGCCAAGCGCCAGCCCAGCTCGCCAAAGACGGTCCAAGATTGCCCCACGACGCGTGCTTTTACAGGCCGCTACCGTTAGTCGCCCAGTTTTCTTTTCTTTATTTATTTAATGCTGGAACTTTATTATTTTTGTATCTTTAAATGTAAAAATCCATTTTTAGTGAACTAAATTTCTATAAATTCATAAAAATGAAAACTTTATTTGAAAATGTCGTTTGCATCATTTTCATTCATATTTTGTGTGCTGCATTTGTTGTGTATTGTTTGCTTGCGCTAGATTCGAATGCCTACGCCGTTGGATCCGAGGATTTATCAAGACATCCGGAAGACTGCATTTACGGCAAGTCATCATTGACTTTTCCTCTAAATATTTGTCGATCATATTGCTGCCTAGATTTCTAAATGATTGACTAGATTTGCTAAGATGCATACTATATTGAAATGTAAAAAATGCTAATTGAATAGATGATAGTTAAATGCCCACAAAAATTAAGTTATCATCGTACAAACCTGATCTTTGTTAACCCTAGGAATATATAACTTTTTTTATTGCCATTTCATTGATTAGTTGATCGTTAAATGTTTAGCCCTGCTGTTTATTGCTCCTAGTCATCACTGTTATTTCATGCGAAATGCAATGTTTGAAATGCGTGATTTAAAGACAGTTGATGCTTTCATGTTTGATAAAATGGGGCTATTAGGGTAAAATAGTTGCGTTATAAAAGGAAAAATGATTTTTGCAAAACCCTGGTTTGGGTGGATGGTTGTATGGATTGGTGCAGTATGCACGAGACTTGGGCCCAGTGTGGGAACCACCCAAATCCTTTAGGACTGAGCCCTCGAGGTAGACAAACATAGAATTCATAGCACACGGTGTCACGAAGACTATCAACCTATTGGCGCAAGAGGGGGCCACTGGCAACTGAGTACCAGCCCAGTGGTCGAATCCTTAGCGGAGATGCCTAAGCTAGGAATGGGTTGGTTAAAACCTTGTAGTGGTTTACTTTGTAAATTACCTCTCGTGGGTAAAGCGTGCAACCCCTGCAGAGCATAGAACTGTCTAGACAGCCGTGTCCACGGTCAAGGGCGGGCGACGGAGCACTGTCTCATGGTAGTTTTCTCACCTTTGTTTTCGAAATGGCATTTTAAAGTGATAACCATGGCAGGACGTCGTGAGATTTGTTTTGGGCCTTCGCAGGAGGACGCTATGGAGTTGACAAGGCAGTTAGCCTTGACATATTCAGATTTACATGGCAGGTGCCATGAGCTTATGATCCTGACATGGCAGGAGCCATGAGATTTTGTTTGACTCGGCAGTCAGCCTTGAGTCCTGTATCGACATGGCAGGTAGCCATGAGTTGACCTTGGTGGGTTAAAACTGGTAGGTAGCCGGAATTTCCAAAGAAAGAGATTTGTTTTACTATTCTTAACTCCTTTCGACATTTTTAAAGATATAGAAAAATTTGTAAAGTTAGATTTCCGCAAAATAAACCCTAATCCCTCCTTCGTTAAGCCCCCATATGCATATGTCAATTTGACTTGCGAGTATTTGCACATATACTCACCCTCGTGTTCATTCGCGGGGTTGCTCATTCCAACGAGCAGGTCCGGAGTCTCAAAGCTACTACCCGGACGACGTTGAGCCTGAAGATGATGACTTCGCCGATGGTGTTCAGGACGTGGATTACTCCGACGCCTAGAATCGCTACTACAATCTTGCCTGTGGGGTTGTGTTGGAGTTTTCTTTTGATTTTACTATGTACTCATGCTTCCGTAGTTGTATGGCTTGCCTGCCAATCTTTTGTATTAAGAGCCTTAATGGCCGCACTCCGATATAATATTTAATGTTTTAATGAGAATGGTTATGATCCAAGGTCTGTAATCTGTGTGTACTAGCTACTGGTGCAAGGACTAGTAAGGTAAGGCATAGAAGGGACTCGACTCATTCCGTGGGGTCCCGACACATTGTGCTGATCGCATCTTTAGATGTTCTCCTCTGGTGCATCATCACTGCTCTGGACCACAAGTTCTCTCTCAAGGATCTTGGTCCTCTGCACCACTTTCTTAGAGTTTCAGTGCACCGACAGTCTAACGGTCTTCTTCTCTCTTAGTGCCAGTATATCGTCGACATCTTGAATCGTGCCGACATGAGTAACTGCAAACCATGTGCTACCCCGGTCGACACCAGATCCAGGCTCTCCACAGACAGGTCTCTGGTGCATGATGCCACTCTTAACCGTAGTCTGGCTAGAGCTCTACAGTATCTGACATTCACTTGTCCGGATATGACGTATGCGGTTCAGCAGGTCTACCTGTTCATGCATGATCCACGTGAGCCTCACCTTGCTGCCCTAAAGTGCATCGTACGGTACCTTCAGGGCACTCTCTCCCTTGGACTTCTTCTCCGACGTTCCACGCCTGTTGCCCTCACGCTCTACACCGACGCTGATAGGGTGAGTTGTCCTAACACCCGCAAGTCCACCTCCGACTATGGCGTCTTCCACGGCGACAACCTGGTCTCCTAGTCATCCAAATGGCTGGACACTGTCTCCCGCTCCAGCGCAATGGTTGAGTACCGTGTCGTTGCCAATGGCATCGTTGAGGTTTGTTGGCTTTGTCAGCTGCTACAGGAGCTTCATAGTCCTCTTTTGCTAGGCTACCCACGTCTACTGCAACAACGTCACGTCAGCGCGGTCTACTGCGACAAAGTCAGCATCAGCGGACTAAACATGTTGAGATCGACATGTACTTTGTTCGTGAGCGCTTTGCTCTCGGTGTGTTCTCCATGTTCCCAAGTCGTGACAGTACGCTGATATATTCACCAAGGACCTTCCCACGACGGTCTTCACCGAGTTTCGGTCCAGTCTGAACGACTATGCGCCAACCGTTCCGACTGCGGGGGAGTGATGGTCTTTTTGTTTTGACCACGGGGTACTGTGTGTGCGAGCTTTGTATCAGTCTAGACCGTTCAGACTGCGGGGGTGTGTTAGAGTATACTGTGCCCTCAGGGTGTCCCATTGTCTGTACTATGTATACTCAACCAATAGCAATGCAAACTAATCTATTCCGCGATACCCTTTCCTCCGACACAATGGGCTACTCTCAACCGTCTAATGGCATACCATCAAGAGATAGCGACGGTATTGATGTGCTTCATCCTGGAGGATGGACAAGGCCAATGTACCTAACGACCAATTGGATGCCAACAAGAGGATGGATTGACCCGACGGTTTTGTTCTAACCGTTGAGAGTATCACGAAGGTACCGACGGTTTATTTTTGGTTGTCAAGATGCCGTGCAACAGTCGGAGTTTTAATTACCGTCTCCATTAGCACCACACACCACGATAGAGACATTTCAATGATAGATATTTTTAAATAGAAAATATTTCTGATATCCTTTTGCACCAAATCATTTTTAGAAATTTTTCCGGACTCAACAAGACCATCAGCCCAAACCACAGAAGGTACAACTAAAGTGTTTTTTTTTTCTTGATCACAAGAGTCTTAGATGACATATCTTCTGGTTGGAGGATTAGAGTAAATTTTTCCGATCGATAGTTTAGGTTTGTAATACCAACTTATTTCCTAATGATCAATTCCTTCTCCCTCTTTGAGCCATTTTTCAATACGTATTAGTACTTTGTTTTTGTACTCAATCGTCACTAAATAGTTGACGTGCAGTATAAAGCACATGTAGAATATTTCAGCAACCAAGTACTCAAGTAGCTAGAGTCTGTGTGAACTGTGACATGGATGTTTCGCTGTCCACGTCTTCCTCCCAGGCCTTTTTGATTCACGATTTCATTTTTGTTTGTTTGACCAATTTTTTTATTCGGTTCATTTATCGTAACATTTGATAATAATTTATTAATTTTGTAGAACTTCAAAAAAATTCTATTTTAATGATTTTAATTTTTTGAATTGTTTTTTTTAAATCAACCAAAACAAATCGAATCGAAGAACTTAGTAGCAAAGAGGGCTGTATTTAGACATAGCCACCATGTAGTTCTTCTCGTACCTGTTCTCTTCCCTGTAGAACACGCCGGTACCATAAAGAGCCACATCTGTCGCAGTGTTTGATATTTCTGGGAAGATATATATATATACCACCGCTGGCTGGCGTATGGACGGCCATTCCCATGTAGCCATCCATATCCGCGGATGCATTTGCTGCGATCGCTCGCTTTGTGGACTTTTAAGCCAGTAGTCTCGATCGATCGACGATGTTGATGCTATGGTAAATAATGGTGATGGAATTGAAGACAGAAAGGTCACGCGTGGCAGTAAAGGAGGGAGCTAGAATGCACGAAGGGATATACCTCTGTTTCTGTAGCCGATGGTTCTCAAATGTTTTAGAAATCGAATTATGTGGAGAGAGAATTACGGGCCGGATCGGCTAGAAAAGGAGTTTAAGTTGGTTGTGATGTATGGGAAGCACGAAAAGATTGGCTTACATAAGGAAAGGATAAGGATTATGATCGGATTAAGGTTATAGATATAAAGTGTTCTATAAAAGTTTGAAACGAATTCTACACGTGGAAAACATGTTTTCTTTTGTATAAATAGTTGGCCTATGGACTTGTAAGAGGATAGACAATCAACTAATGCAGTTCTACTTTTTTTGTGCAATATTGTCTACATTTAATTGCATTAGGTTTAGCATAGTAGTTTTTCACCGTATTCTATATTCATCGGACAATGAAGGTTTTCTTTTGAAATGCTTTGGTCCGGAGGAAGCCAAAGTTGTGACGAGAGAGGTTCTCAAGGCATTTCTAGGACTCCCCAATCGGCTCATAAGATGAAATGCTAAAAGGTTACTTTCAATGTTATAAATGATGCCAAAATTGTAAAAGTTTGGGAATGTTCAATTAGCACCAGCATCAGCTATGAATCCTATCATAAAGCCATGGTCTTTTAGAGGATGGAGGACATACTTAATCAGTCAGATTTTGCTGCATCGTCTAATGGACACAAGACACAAGTATATTTTGATAGCAGCTGATCATTTCAAAAGTGGGTTGAAGCTATTCCTTAGAAAAAGGTTACAACTATTGAGGCAATCAACTTTGCTAAAGAACATATTATTTATTTATTTGGTATCCCACAAACTATTACAACCGATCAAGGAACGGTGTTCATGTCTGAAGCGTTCCAAAGGTTTGCCTTAGGATTGGGTTTTAATGTGTGTTTAACTCATCGCCTTACTACGCTCAGGCTAATGGACAGCCTGAATCACTTAATAAAGGACGAGAAGCCAATGACTTGGCATACTACCATGAAAAAGCGATACGAGCATATCAGATTTCTTGTTATGGGGCTACTAAGAGCATCCCCAGCAGGGGATGCAAATCGGCCTGCATCCCGCACCCGCTGATGCTGATGCTTGCTGATGCCGCCCACGCCCGCTATGCGCCCAGCAGGGTATTCAAATTTTTCTCCTGCCCGTGCTGATCCAGGCCGATTTGCATCCCCTGCTGGGGATGCTCTAAAGCGTCTTATCAATTGGTTATGGATAGGAGATTATTTTTCCTTTGGAGATAAATATCGTCTCACTACGTATTAGTAAGCAAGATGAGATAAAAGTCGATAAGTATAAAAATCTTATGTTGAATAATTCAGGGAGAAGAGCTTTGGCTTTGGATAGTTCTTCCTTGGCGATTTCAAGTTTCTTCTGTAAATCAACAACTTTGGCGGATGTTGTATCAATATTAGCCTTTATGTTCTTCAGGGTTGTGTTCAACTTCGGAAAATTGTCTCGATGAAAATTGGTATCAGCAACGAAGATGTTAAGAAGGTCTTGGTCCCCCAGCTGAGTTGCTCGTTGTCTTTGCGAATACCTCGCCTCATACACCTTAAACTTGGTGTCAAGTTCACATGCCGATAAAAGAGCCTGCTTAGATTCTTGAGAGTTTGAGGCCCAAGTTTGCCACTACCTCTCTTATCGGCTGCGAGTAAGAAGGGCATCTTCATCGAATGTTAGAATATTTTCTAACTCCTTGAGCTTGGAAAAAAGATGGGAGAAAGGCTAGATGGAGAAGGGATTGTTTTGGGAGTTGTAGCTAGAAGATCAGCAGTCGTGACTAAATCTTCGAATTCCTTCGAGGAGAAATTGAAGAGGCCTGAGTGCTTTAAATCCTCTTTTGTTGGATGAGCAAGCCAAACAAAGTTAAGCACTAAAGATGTAAAAACCAATAAAAGAAGTGGTAAAAGGTTACCATGGTGGTTGCCTCAGAAAGAGGAGAAAGGAAAGCAGGAAGGTTGCCAGTACTGAGTTCATCAATCATGGTGTCCTTTTGAAATTAATGTTAGCTGATATATATAATAGTTAACGAAAGGAAGTAAAATATAAGACCTAAAGGAGAAGGGGTGTCGGTGTGATCAGTAGATTCACCAACTTCCTCAATATCGACTAGCAGGTCTACTGCCATGGCTCCAGAGCAGGTACAGGAGGTGGGAAAGTAGAAGCTGATTGAGCACGCTCTTTCTAGAAGGGTTTGTGCTTGGGGCTCTTATCCTCGAAGTGGGCCTGTTTCGACAATTTAGACCATAGTTGGTTCTTGGATTTAGATGCTTGTGCTTCCTTCTTCCTGAGGACATGTTTGGGGTAGTTTAAATCGGGGAAATCAGGTATTTGTTAAAAACAAAATAAAGTTAAAAGGAATTGACCGATGGTGAGCTTACATATTTGGCGTTTGTATTTGGTCGATATTTCTTCTGGGTGGCGGCATTAGGGTAAAGGTTGATGGATGAATAGCCGGCAATAGCGTCTGGGTCTTTGTCTTTGTTTTGAAAAGCAGTGGCGAGTTGCTTCCCCTTGTCGGCCGCTCCAGAAGTGTTCTTTCTAGTCGGTAAAAAAATACAAGTGAGAAATTAGTTATAATCAGCTATCAAAAGCCTACTATTAAAAATTACCTGAAGTGGATTCGTCAAAATCTGAAGAAGGGTTAGAAGTAGATTTGGAGGAACTTGGTTTTGCTCCAGATGACAAAGGCCTTAATTCTGTTAGGGCATCCGATTCATTAGCCGACTCCAATTGTTTGGATTCTTGTTTAGTCATGAATTGATCCACGTTGTTTTATCTATATCAATGATTTCAATATCCTGATCTTCGTCGACTTGATCCATATTGATATTATTTTCTTCTTCTTCTTCCTCGGTTTCATTGGTTGTGCTTTCTTCTTCTTTATTAGATTGGCCCGCATCAACATTTTCCTGATCTTCTTCTTCCGAAGAAAAAGGAGGTTTGGAAGATTGGGGTATAAGCGTAACATCAGAGATGGTAAAGTTCGATCTTCAAAGATAGCCTCCAAGACCTTCAACCACCATTTTTTAACACAGTTGGCAATTCTATCTGGTGGGCGAATTGAAGGAGTATATGTCTGGTGGGCGAATTGAAGGAGTATATGGGCAGAGGAAATCATATGCTATATGCAAGATAATGTCAATTGTCTTTGGGGATGATGGCACAACCTAACCTAAGCTAAATTGAGTTGCACATACAACCGGATGATAAAATTCGTAAGATGGTTTAAAAGTTCTATTTCTAGTATTCAAGCCAACCGCAAGAGAGTATGGAGAAATGAAGTTCTTGAAGATCTCCACTAAATTCCCTATTAGTCAGTCGGTTATTCTAAAAAAGCTAGGTACAGAAGATTGATTTGACTTCTCTATAGCAGAACAAGTTCGATGTTGGCCTGTCATCAGCTTTCAATAGGAAGAACTTGAAATGAAAGGCAAAGTGAGAGGGATCCAATTTTTGGAGCCTTTCTATATGTTGACATGAATTCCCCTAAAGATCAGAAAACTCTCTTTTCAATATGTTTGTCTTCTGGTATGTCTTCTATTGGGAATAAAAAGAAATCTAAAAGATAAAAGCCAATGAAACTGGGTATAAACCCATAATTGCATAAACCACATTGGCCCTCCAATGTTTCCTACTTGGTAACCCCCAAGGTCAATAAATAATCTTGATCGGATTACATGCATCATATGGTAAACAGATCTAAGGAGAAGTTAAGCCAAACAAATCTGATCAACCTGAAAAAGTCTTTCAGCTAGACCTTGGTATACTTGGGTTGGTACAAGCGATCGACCACAAAACATAAATTGATCAAGCCACATGTTAACAAAAGAAACATGTTTAGTATTCGATAGGACCATCTTCTTTGTTATTCTAATCCATATAGTAGTTCCAACACTTACCTTTCTTGAAGAGTACTTTGTGAGCGTCTTTAACAGAATGAGCCGATGGTTGCTCTCCATTAGGTCCTAGACCACACAACATTGCCACATCTAGCTGGGCTAGTCCAATCGGTCCTGGTTGGAGCATAAAGGTGCTGAAAATATCTGGCCAAATCTAGCTAATGGCAACCAACATATATTCATTGGCTACTGGTTTAGCCACAGACAAAACTACAGAATCGACTATTCCCGTTCTCTCACATTTAGGTTTCTTAACAGTCGATACCCTTATGTACCAGTCTTTCCACCCAGGGAGGGTAGTTGGCCAAGCTCTGAAACTCTCTTTCCAACCCTCAATGAAAAAAATACGCTAGCATTGATCAGTAACTGAGGGATCTCTAGTTTAATGAGAAGGGTTGCTATCTTCCATAGGTCCTAAACTAAACCTGTTAGGAGCCTTTGGGATAGGAATAAATACCTAAGACATGGTGATTGGCTGACAGAAGTAGTGGGAGGAAGAGAAGCGTTTCTGAAGCCAATTGTAGAGTGTTTGTAAACAAAAGGAAAAGAGATTGAAGTCTTGTGAAATAGATGTTGAAAATTTTCCCGTTCATTTTACGCGTGAATACTCGAAGGATAATAATGAATAAAAATGAGAATTTAGAATATAACAAGTCGATATAATTAACTTTCATTGATAAAAGTACATAGTAGATTTATTTCCTATTAGCTAATTTTTGTCATCAGAAATAATGATAGGGTGATCTGCATTCATGCCTGGTTCTACTTGTTGGAAGTCGGCTGGGGAACTGCACCTACAAGGGATGGAGGAAACACGATTGGTGTGTAATCATCCTTATCTAAGGTGTTGTAGCCGAAAGATTTATAAGATATAACCGATGAACCTAAAAAGTTAGACATGGAGGAGCAGAATTTTGTTCAAATATTTCGATTGATATGCTATGTGGCCATGCTCCATTATTGAATGGAAGTGTGATTTAATTTATGAGATCATGATTCGGCGGTGATCGGTGGAATTGTTCCGCACAAACTTGTCGTATCTATCTCATTGTGAGAGATATGGCGATGTGAGACTTGGATTTTATGAGACAATTGTTTAAGTATCCATCTACCATTGTCAGTCAAGTGGTACTTGTTAGAAATAAAAACATTAATGAATATTGTGTATGAGGCACCATATTTGGATATGGATCAGAAGGAGTTCCATATTGTTTTTTCTCAATATAGGATTGTTTAGCTAATATGAAACGTTTGGCGTCTAACAAAGGCCAATACCCGATAATCAATTGCTTTCAGTGGAATGCAAAGTGTTTGCTACTTTATGAAAGGTTGAGAACAAAATGTTGTTTTCATATGCATTCATTGGAGAAATTTGTTTTTTTTCCAAATGAATCGGTGGGAGTACGGTATGAACTAAAATGTTTAGAAAACATCGGAAATGCTACGAGGCAGGTAGGACACTGGTTGTCCACGCCAAGCAAGGGTTGTGCGTGTTTGTTGCCCGTCCAAGTAGAGGTTGCCTTTTAAGCGATGCTGCTCGGTCTCGACAATATCGTCAGCTTTTCCAGAGTGCTTGCTGCTTGGGAGATGTTGTTATGCCACATCAGCATTCATTGTTTGACAATGTTGATGTGCCTAAACACTTACTAAGAAGCGTTGATGGGCCCAAACTCTGAGAGATGCCATAGAGCCATGAGATGCAAATTTTGATGCTAACATGACAACCAAGTTTTGAATTACTTGCTCCATTTGATTGTGTAAAAATTATTGTGAATACGGGTCATTATGAGATGATATAAGTGGATGAATATGTTCATGTCACAACGACACGACCTGTCACGAGTGGTTCCACATAAGTTCAAATTGTTGACTTTGATAAAACATCCTTCTATGTCGTTGTTTTTTATTCTATCCGGACCGTTCTATCTATTGTTGTATATTATGATATGCAATATGGATGTCAAAACAGCTTTTCTTTATATAAACCTAAATGAGGATGTGTTTGACATAACCGAAAGGTTTTGATGATCCATGATGACTGAAAAACATGCAAGCTTGTAAATAATGATCTGCTGAGCGAGACATGTATCTCGGAGTTGAAATATTTATTTTGGTTGAAAAGGCCAAAGGGTTGGCCAATTCACCAAGATAAAAACAAATCTTTTACTTGCTAAGGGGCTAGTGGGAGCGCACTTATTATTCTAGTCTTAATATGTTTGGACGTCTTGTTAATTAGAATTGATATTCCTAATATGTCAAGTCTTGATAAGAAATTGTTTCTATATGAAAGACTTAGGTTAGTTTGTATAATTGGTCGTTGACGGTTAATTTCTACAACTCTTCATACACTTACGACCATTAACATAGCTCCCAAATGAAGGAACATGGACTAAAAATGTGCAAATTAACAAAGTTCCACAAGTTTGGTAAGTTTGTGTCTCCAGGGACCTATTGAGCAAAATTGGACCCAAACTGAGAAAAAACCCCGGTCAGCCGACCCAACCCTAGCCGGCCGACCGACACCTGGTCCAAGCCGGGGTTGCCCTTTCTCCAAGGATTATAAAAGCACATAAGGAGACCATCCCAACCGTACACATCAAGCCGTTTTGATCCAAGGGATGACATTGCATTGGAGAGGACCACTTGGCTCTAAAGAAAGCCAAGTCTACCAGCCTCAACTGCCGAAACCGCCTCAAGGGGACGATCTACACTGTCAAAGAGGGATCCCATACGAAACCGAGGGTCAGGATCGACCGAAGCCCGGTCGGCCGGCTGACGGGCCAGTCGACCCCCTTGGATCGGGTACTCCTTCGGCTAGGGAGAAGAGCACAGTGTCCCTACATGTGTCACACCCTCATTTGGTGCGGTGCACTATAAAAGGGGTCCCTCTCCTCATTTGCAAAGCACAGAGAAGTGCGGGAAGGACACAAAGCAGCGTTACGCTGCCCATTTATCAAGTAGAGTAGGTGAGAGAGGAGAGTTAGTGCTGAGGAGAAGCCGACGTGTCGGCATCTCTCCACTAGAGCTCCGGAGTCGAACTCGGGTGTGAGTTCTGCTTTGTCTTCTATCGGTAACACTTAGTCCCATTCTTTATTTATAAAGCAAGTTTATTTCGTATATGTTGTCTCTCTGTTGGTATTAGGCTCGTGCTAGATCTTGAGTGCTAAATCTATGTGCTTACATGACACAATAGATATTAGTGCGAGGTTTATTGGGAGTGCGTATCGAGTGACGCCCTTGATGCATAGTACTGCTAGGAATAGACGTGGTGTCTAGACTAGTTAGTACCCGGTAGACACCTGATTCAACGGCTGAGAGGTAGGTAGTAGGTGGTGACAGCCATGCTATCCGCACGGCAGTTTGTGGAATCCGCCAGTTAGTCTCAGCCTAGTCGAGCCCAATCGGGGGTGATCATAACTATTCGGTGTTCTTAACTGATAGCAGGTGGTAGTGAATCGGCCAAGCTCTGATACAGGTAGCAATTGTGTGTGGATTAACCTTGTACACTTGACTAGTATAATTCTTAAGTAGAACCTCTTGACCCAAATATCTTACCCCACTTTCGTCATTCCACCATATCCATCCAGCCAAGTCAAGACTAGAAACTAGACTCTTCCCATTCTTTGTGGGAAATCGATACCTTTGGAATACTCCGGGGTGATATCCGTGTGCTTGCGGATTAATTCTAATAGGCATAAGAATTGCCAACATTGGTACAAAGATCTATGAAGATGGGTCTGGACGGATAATTGGATTATGCCTTGATTGTCGCATTGCATCTGTATAGCAAGAATCAATGTGTTGTCACACTTGATGAGCTCGATGTGTGCCAAAAGGGGTTTATGCCCGTTGTATTGAGGTGAATGCCACCGAATATGTTGATACCAATCGGATCTAGGTGAATGCCACTGGATCGTATTCTGAAATACTTGAGAAGTATTAAGAATGGATTTTGTAGGTAATGGAAGGCTGCATGTAATGGTTACATGGCACGCTAGTTTCTAAACCTATATTTAAATATGGAAGTGTTCCAGATAAAACAAATATCTCCCACAACCTCTACGTGAGGCGCTTGTGAGTATATATTGTACATTGAATGCTAATTATTACTCTAGGCAAAGTGGGGTTCTGTTGCTGATAAGCTTAGAAAGCGATTATATATGATATAATTGTGTCACCAACTATGTTTATGACGGTTCCATGAATATATGTCTAACGACGGGTTCATTATGCGTGACTGCAATGCCGCATGATTGCGAAACACGTTGTCCATATGACATTATTCTAAAACTGGTCCCTAGTTGCATATCATTATGAGGAACAATAATGATTTGACTAGCATATGTATTGATTGATAGCAAGGTTTCACATGCCATAGATAAGGGGGTTATCAAGTCAATTATATGGACACATGTTGTTGAACATGGATGGTTGGATAGACCCGCAATGAGATGCTGCAAGATTTGTTATAGTCTTTGGTGTCATCAGTTGAATTCTCATATAGTTACTGTGGGATCCTTTGACTTGAGATCGCCATTGAGTCACATCATGCGTAGTTGTATACTTTGAGGCTATCAAACTCTCTCCGTAACAGGGGGTTATAAAAGTAGCTTATGGGTATATCATGAAGCATGGACGTGTGGTGTGAGGGGTCAAGATGGGATTTGCCCCTCCTTCATATCAGGAGAGATATCTCTGGGCCCCTCGAGGTATTGGATTTGAAAAAAGTGTATGGCCATGCCATGTTGATTAAAGAGTTAATAACAAAAAATTTAGTACTTGATCGAGTGAATGGTCGAGCTATCACAAGGGTGACACGCTTCTTGCCTTAAGCTTGGTAGGTATCATGTGGCAAAGGGATTAGCACTTTAACGCTATTTGGTTCATTAGATTTGATCTTCGCATGTATTCAGGGGTCGGTACGCTTTGCTAGAGGCTGCTACCGATCTGTGACTAGAAGTTTGTTTCTGTGTCACTACTTTCTACATACGAACCTATTGGGTCACACAATTAAGGGGTTGGAGTCATGAGTTGCATAATTTTTTATTATGCAAGTGGGAGATTAAATGAATTATATGCCCAATTGACAATCATAGACCACATCGGATATGAGCTCAATGATATGTGGGACCACGTATGACATGGGCTACATGCACCGTGTGAGACATGGGCCATGGACTGTGTTGGGCCTCTAGCGTAGAGGGCCCACAGTGGGGTATAAATAGGGTGGCGGTGGAGAGGCTCGAGACAAACGCATTGAGAAAATTAGGTTTTCCCTCTCCACCAAACCCTATTCATCATATCTCTCTCGCCTGCGCCAGGCGCTAGCACGTCTCCGTGGGTGGATTCCAATCAGCGGATGTGTGTATTCTCATAGACCACGTGATCTGCTCGCATCGAAAATCTGGTCGTGATCTTGTTTCTCAAAATCCCGTTGATTCAGAGGGAAATTTGTGATGGGACTCGATGCATTGGAAAGCTCTCATCGAGGGCTTGTCCGTTGTGTCAAAGATTGTCGAATGAGGCCGGGGCATCCGTTTGAAGACAAGCGGTGCGAGGGTGTCCTGAACCGCGCGAGGTGACTACTTCGGGGTACAGCCGCACCACGGTGGACCTCGGTACACGTGGACAAGACCCCAGCGCGTCTCGACGATGAGACGTGCTGGACCCCGGCGGAGACGGCAATGCTAGGATAGCTCGATGTTGCTCGGGGGTTGCTCAACGGACCTCGGTGGATGCTGCTAGGTCTTCATTGGACTTTGCCGGATCCGATAGGGACCTTAAAGGACGACGACGGTGGACATAGTGCTGTCCAGCGTGGAGGAGATGCTTGGCTCGGTGCAAATGGCCTCTCCCGCACGACGACGTGCCGATCGGTGAACCGGTGTTGACACGAAAATCAGTGTTTCGTAAACACACCACGGAAGCGTCAAATCAGAGTTTGCGTCACAACCA
Source organism: Raddia guianensis (assembly GCA_036346415.1). Lineage (NCBI taxonomy): Eukaryota > Viridiplantae > Streptophyta > Magnoliopsida > Poales > Poaceae > Raddia > Raddia guianensis. The sequence continues at coordinate 41,678,182 of CM070539.1, forward strand.
CGATTACCAAACGTGCCAGTCAATTTGACCTATAAATTGACAAAGAATAAATTGTCAGCGACATGGCCCTAATCGGCTTTAAGAAATAGCCAGATCGGGTATTACGAATCGGCTTTAAAGGATCCGATTAGAATTCTATCGGCTAAATGTCTGATAGAGCGATAAATATAATTGAATATTTAAACATGAATCCCTTCATCTCTTTTTGTTGTTTTACAGATAGAATTAGCCATAAATCTTTAAATCAATTTATTAGATTAAGCCAGGGAATAGATTAAATAGATTGGTCGAGCCAAGACAGTATTCAGATCTAAATCCAGGTATAAACTCACAAACCGATTAAAGGTTTAGAACTAATATAGATATATACAATGCTAATCGGCAAATAATGCAAACATGCAAATCCCTAAAACAAGTATACGCAAGATCGATCAGACAAGGCAGTTGCATATATCGGATTCAGGAAAAGCATATAAGATAATTGATAATCAGCATTGCAGGGTAAATACATATTACAGATCGATTGAACGAGGCAGTGTAACATGCGAGAACATGTTAAAGATCGGTAAAACCGAGACAGTATAACATGCTTTGTATACATGAGATCAAGACGATACAGCCATGCATACGGGTTACAAGAAGAGAATCGATTATTTCATCGAGATAGTTCTACCTGCGAGTTGAAGCCTTTCGACGAAGTCGATCGGATTCGAAGAGAGTAGTTGTGTTTTTGTGTATGTTGTATATCGTTCACATGAGATTTGGGACCCTATTTATACTGTTACAAAACCGAAACTGACACAACCTAACTTACCGCGTCGACAAAGACATCCTCCGATTAAAGCTTCGTAACTCTCCCGAAGTCTTGTAACTATCGGAATTCCCTTTAACACACCTCTATCCTTTGATAATTAAGCCCATATTCTGATGCAGCCCAATAATTCTGATAACAATGTCTTATTTATAATATCCGATTTTCTTGCCAAATTTGAGTGTCAACAACCGGCTTTATTGATTCTTTTTCGCTACACTGCCTGTCGTAAGGTAACAAATTCATGGTAATCTACTAGCAGGGGATCTTGGCGGTGGTTTCAGCGTAATGAAATTGTTTCGTGTGATCGTCACATCATTTCGTGATTCTCCAATAGCTACTTTTTATTGTTCTAGGACACATCAAGGGTGCCCCCCTATTTATACAAGAGCTAGGGTACGAGTTCGACCTTAACACAACCCTCATCTGCCTATTACAACTCAGAGTCACATAACCTATTTATATACATATTCGACACTAACTCTTAACAGCATTAGTCGACTCAACATGCAGCTGACAGGAGTGAGAAACATGTCTTTCTTTCTGAAAGCTAGGGTGGTGTTCGCACTACTGACTACTGATCAATGCTTGTCAATCCCACTCACCCACCAGGATTTGTTGCAACTCTGATCACCTATAGGGATTGGCTTCAACTAATTGAGCTAGGAAAATAATCTGGATTGGGTTCGCATAGGGATCGAACCGGCTCGTATGGGCTACCTAGCAAAGTGAACCACCGGTCGTAGGTGGCATAATGATGGACTTAACTACATGGAAACAAGACATGATATGCCACCACTAACTGTCTGGGGAATGCAAAACTCAGTCCTCGATAAGAAAGAGATCTGAAGAGCTTGCTAGCAGCAAAGCAAACACGGAGAGAGAGAGAGGGGGGGAGAGAGAGAGAGAGAGAGAGAGAGAGAGATCCGGCCTGATCCTATCGGAGCTCGGCCAGTTTATAGGGCTACCGCTCACCAGCAACTGTGTTGTCAAGATGAGATGAGGAAAACACCTTTGCTGTGAAAAATAAGGCCATGTTCTTTTGAGCTGATCTAAACGACTGAACCGCTGAACAGCTGAAATTACTGAACTTGAGAGCTTCTCGATGTAGTCTTGAGATTCGGATACATTTCGTTTGACTTGTTTTTTAAAGCATTAGGACCCACCTTCAAAACAGCGAAAAAACGAAACCAAAAAACTCAAACCATATGTCATTTCAAAACGTAGATAAGTTGTTAAGTTGCTAAGGCAAAATGAGAGGGAGAGGGAGATTGTTGTGTGTCTAGGAGCAATTGAGAGGCAACGTACCGCAAGCAACTGAGAGGCAACAATCGCCCCCTCGCTTGGGCCGATGCTCGACCCGATGATTAGCATTTTTGTTAAAAAATCTATTGAAAAGTTAAAAATTACCTCTTTTTCATATTTTTTGCAACGTGGACGAAATAGTTTAATTTATTTCTTCCATACTCCCTCCAGTTTGATAATTCCTGTCGTTTTAGACATGATCTCACATACCAAGGAAGTATTAAATATCTCGTAGTACAACATATGGTCAAATAAATGCTTGTAGCTTAGTGGTTGCTCCAATTTTCCCGTGAGTTGCATGTCTAGGTTCGAATTTTGATGCTACACTGTATTTACATGCACATCCAACAAATGGTTCTAGGGCCACGTAAAATTTTACTTGCAATCAATGCATCCTAGAACGACAGGAATTTTCCAACTAAACACAAAACGCTCCAGCGACAGAAATTATCAAACTGGAGGGAGTAGTTGTTTGGAATATGTTTTAAGCTTATGCGGCCTTTTCATGTCCCGAGCATTAAAGTCTCTCTAACCCTTATTATGCCACATGTCTTAGTGGGAGGTGCAGCCATCAACCTATTTCCTCGATTTTCATCTGCAGTAGGCACGCGGACGAAGCAAACAGAGAGTGCGTGCGAGGCATGCCGCAGGCAGCGGCAAGTAGCTAGGCGATAGAAGAAGGCGACGAACGGCTCAGCGGCGCAAGGATCTTTTGGTTCTTGGAGTGGGAGGTCAAGAGATCTGACCGGCCGGCCAGGCAGGGCGGCCTGCGCCCACGCCGGTCATCCGGCGGATGGACGGCCCATGTTGACCGGCCGGCGCATGCCCACCCTCCACTTCCGATTATTCGCAGTCGCAGGGATTTGAATGAATGGGCGAATGAATGAATGGAGGAGAGAAAACATTGGGTTTGCGTACGGTGATTGCTCGGCCGAGAGCCTCCCCAGCAGCCTCCCCGTCAGTGCCCTCTATTGCTACAGTAATCGCGTTTTCTCCTGCTTCCTGCGCTGCTTCTCTCTGCCTGTGTGCTTCCTCGCCGGTTTTGTTCAAAATAATTTGAAGTACAGGCTGAAGTACAGAGGCCGCAGGGGACCAGCGAGGAGGCGGCACCCGTGGGAAGCGGGGGCGGTCCAACGCCCGTCGGACCGCTGCTCCCGTCCGACGCCTGCACGGCCGTTGGATTCGATCATCGGCCAATGTTAAATTTGAAGAAATTTTTTTTTTGTTTACACGTAAAAAATTTAAAAATTCAAAAAATCACAAATACTCTCTAATCAATGTCGTACAACATATATTTTATTCAGACATTAACGCCACCAATATTCATTTTTATAAACGTTTTTAAAGAATAACCTAATTTTATAAATGTTTATATCAATATAAAAATATATGTGACCTTACATTGATTAGAGAATATTTATGATTTTTTAATTTTTAAATTTTTTACACTACGAAATTAAAAAACAAACGTTTCTTCAAGATCTAACGCCGATCCAATCTGGCCAACATGGCGTTTGACGGAGAGCAGTCCGACGGGCGTTGGACCGCCCCCGCTTCCGCACCCGTGCGTGTTGTGTTTGCTTCATGGCCTAGGCCCTAGGGCTGACCTCCCCTGGCCCCTCCACGTCGCAGCAACCAAAATAGCCAGAATGATTAAGTTTCATGCCATTTCAAATTAACCTTTTTAGCAAAGAGGCGATTAACCTCTTTTCACACTCGCGCAGAGAGTCTCCCAGCCCCATTCTACGCGCCTTAATTAAACCTACTCGTCGCCGCCGCCGCGCTTCCACTGACCCTGTCCAAGAAGAGGGGAGAGGAAACAAAACCCCTCCTCGTCCCTGAACCCTAATCCTTCCCGCGCTCCACCGATCGCTTCTCCCCTCGACTTCGTCACTTCGTCGACCTCCTGCCTCCCTCCTGCCGATGCCCTTCTGCTCTCGCTCTTCGCCATCTTCAACCTCCTTGCTGCAACCGCGATTCCCTTCCTTCCTTCCTTTCTTGCTTGACAGGTGGGTTATCGAATCCCTTCCTTCTTTTCTGATCTACCCATGAATGATTTGGATCTGTTTGGGTTTCCATGTTTGATTTGTTCCGCTTGATGGTTACAGGGGAAAGAAGAAAACGAGTTATTGAGGTTGATTGCTGGATTATTAGGTCTTTGTTTCTTCCAGCAGTTATAGGCCCCTTTTCGCTCTCTTGCTCAATAAACAAGGAGAGTAGATCAGAAAGAGGTCAGTTGCTTACTCAAGTTTCAGCTTCTCATGATTTGTTTTCAACCAAAGGCTTTTGTTCATGCTCGTTCTCCATCTGCACAACAAAGTTACAAGAATGAACCGTTATTTTTTCTAGCTCGTTGTTTGTTTTCTCCAACCATTTTTTTAGCAAAAAAAATTGTTTTTTTTTTCACGTGCGAACAAATAGCACTTTTCCACTTCCCTCCCTTGTGTTGTATTCATCTCGTTGGTTAGGTATCAAAAAAAGGTTCCCTCCTTGTTTGGGGATTTTTTGTACTATGTTAAGTTCTACACCTTCAAATTCATCTCGTTGGTTAGGTATCAAAAAAAGGTTCCCTCCTTGTTTGGGGATTTTTTGTACTATGTTAAGTTCTATACCTTCAAAGGATACGTATCTTTTTGTCGCTACCTTGGCTTATCATCGATGAGTCTGTTCATTTAGTTGGACATTTGATCTGCTGGGTACATCATAATTTCTTGTGTAAAAAGATGGTACAACATAATTGTCCTATAAAAATATGTACTTGTTGTTCCACTGGGTTGTTATCCGGGGATGACGGGATGATGCACACTATCAAGATGACATAAACTAAAGATATGCAATAACTTTTTATGGAATAGGTCACTTTATTTCTATTAGTTTTGTATTCACTGTGTTCAGTTGCTTCTAAGCTCCAGTAACAAACACGCAATTGCACAGTTTTAGAAGAAAATTAAGAATTGGATGGAGGGATTGTTTGATTGCACAAGCTAATACTGAGTAATGACAAGTGCTGACTAGATTGTGCAATTTTCTTTTGGAGTAGTGTAGGAGTCTTCAATGATTCTACCATTCCATTAGAAAGTATGATGGAATATTTGGTGAGACTACACAATGTTATAAGAAGTGGCAATTAAGTACTATCTGAAATGATAAAGACATAAAGTACTTCCTAACCAATTTTATATTATTATTCAATATTGGTTCATTTTCAAGTCTGGCCACTCATGTGGTCATGCCAGGAAAATAAAACATCATAGATTCCCCTTAGCTGTACCTTTTCTGCTTTCATTTACTGATACTGTTGTTAAAACTCTTCCTCAGCTCGAATCTCTTGTGATCAATTGCTTTTCTTTTGTGGATGGAGAATAATAATAATGGAGCCAGTAGTACTCCTAAGCGTAACTCTTGCCCAAAGGTATGCATATTTGATAGCGAGTGCTTCCACTTTATAGGTCATATTCCTGGTAGATTATAATGGTTTTTTTTGTTGTTGTGGGCCAAAATTCATATGGATTTGTTTTGTCATTCATAATATTCAATTGGCTGGAACAGGAAGTGGTCTTGTCCTGTTCTCTTAGACATCAAGATCTGTGGATAGATTAGTGTTGATGAATTCTTTTTAGGAATTATTCCAATATATATTTTCCCTTGGTATGATTAATATTTAAAGTTAACACTAGTGATGCCATCAGTGGAATGCTAAATGTTGTGTGAATCTACAATTCTATGGAAAAATAACATCCTAAAACGCAAAGAGTATGAAAACATGGCACTAAAAAGAGAAATTCATTCAAGCACATAATGTGTTTTATCTTTACAAAGAGAACGTGTTGGTATTTATTGTTCTACATACTATAAGGAAAATATTCAGAACATCAACATTTCAGTCCGTACAGATATTTTTATTTGTTACATAGTACATTCATGATCTAATTTTATAATATAATAATATTCATCAGTTTATTTTGTAATTTTGATGTTGTTCCCCCCTTTTATATTATCCTGCTTTATAAATTGAAGTAATATCTTTTTCGATGTTTAATATTCTTAGGTTCACAGCTCAATGTGTGGTGAGTTGACATTGATGTTGGATAAAGTATCCTCTATTCTTCCGTCAATAGAAGCTGCTCAACCAGGATGCAAAGCGGGTATAGAGGAACTATGCAATCTATACAACATAGTGGACAAAGGGAAACTAATAATCCAGAACTGCATTGAGTGTAGTAGTTTTTACTTGGTATGCTATTCTCTTGTGTTGATTAAAATAGTGTCAATAAAAATTATAATGTTTCTTTATTTTTTTATTTTCCTAACCTGTTCCTGATAAAATGATTTTCCTTTTTTCCTGAGTATAGATTTATGATGTTGGATATGCTCATTTCAGGCTATTACAGGAGAAGCAACTGCAATGCGGTGTGAAAGGACAAGAAACTCGCTGAGGCGGAGCTTGTTCCTGATTCAGAATATGGTCCCATCATTGTTGGCTAATCAGGCTAGTTCACTTGACTTGATGACTCCCAGAACAGTTGGCAGATATCCTTCAATGCAAATAAAAAAAGTAGCACTGGAACAAAAAACATCGCAAAATAATAAAATTTTCTGTTTCACCGCAGAATTGCATTTTAGCCAAGTATTCGTATTGCAGATTTCGGTTCGCATACTTATACTTCACTATTTTTGATAGGTGGCTGATATCCATAATGATCTTCGGGATGTGAAATTCGTTGTTGATCTAGAGGAAGAGGAAGCTGGCAAAGCCATTTTGGAGATGCTTCGTCAGTCAGATGCATCCCAAGAACTTGAACGCCAGACATTCCTGCTAGCAGCTTCAAAGTTAAATCTGACATCACCAAAAGCCATCTTAATTGAAAGGAGAGCAATCAAGAAATTACTTGATAAGATTGATGGCAATGATCTCAAAAAGGAGGGAATCCTCAAATTTTTTCAATATCTAGTCAGGAAGTATGGAAAGAACATTAAACCTGAGACTGGTGTTAAGGATGAAACTGTGAATGTAGCAAACGAAATGTTAAGCGCAGACACTTTTGCTAATGGAAACAATACCCCCCAAAGATGCTCTTCACCTACAAACTCTGGGACTGGGAGATTTGAACATGAGAGAAATTTTTCGGTAGATGCTACACCACCTCCAGAGTTCTGTTGCCCATTATCCATGAAGCTAATGTCTGATCCTGTGATAATAGAATCTGGACAAACTTATGAAAGAGAAAACATTGAAAGATGGTTTAACGAGGGATATGATAGTTGTCCTAGGACAAAGGTAAAGTTAGAGAACTTCACAATTACCCCAAATACTTGCATGAAGACTGTTATATTTAACTGGTGCAAAGATCACGAGCTTGAATGCACTTATTTACCCGAGCAGTTCCATAGTTACTCCCTGTCAAGTTTACACAATATCTCAGCACCACTAATTGCTGAAAACAAAAGAGATTACATGGTTGATCAAAGCACTTCATCTTTTTTATTATCTGGTTCTGGTTATATGTCATCTCCAATGAGGGAAACAGAGGAGACGAAGGCCAATTGTACTCAGTTTTCATCAAATGCCTATTACCAGCTTTATCTATCCTTCAGCAACTTCGACAAGGAAATGTTTTCAAGTTCTCTTCGCAGGTTGTCTGAGATTCCAATGGAACTGCAAATCAAGGCTGTCAAAGATTTAAGAAGTGTCCTGAATGGTGACAATCAAATTTGGCGTTCTATGATATCCAATGGTTTCTTAGAAGCATTCTTTGAATTCCTTAAGAATGACAACGGACAATGCACAGTGCAAGCTCAGAAAACTGGAATTCAATTTTTTCTTGCATTTCTTTCTAACAGCAGGTATAAAAAATGAGATGTTATTTTCATTACGCATGTGTTTCTGGAATATGGAAAAAAAGAGATCTGCATTTATTTTCTCAATAGAAATTTGGTTCACCTGCTATACTGCATTTTTTTTGTTACTGTACCACATTTGTAATCTCTTGTTTTGTTATGGTTGATTTCCTATTCATGCAGGACACGGATTCCATCCATTAGTGAAGATGCAGTTCGTCTGATCGTGTCATTTCTTGATTCCGAATTAAGAACTGAGGCTTTGCTGATACTTCTTGAACTGTTGCAGCAGCCAAGTTGTCGGAAATCTTGCCTTATGGCTTCTGTTGTTGCTCCTTCAGTGATTGGAACTTTTGACACTGGAGATACTGAGTGCCTGGAGCTCGCTTTGAAGATTATCTGCGAACTTTCATCCAACAGTGATATAAAACCTCTCCTTATTTCTTCAGGCATAATCCCAAAGCTGTCTCCAATTCTTAGTGAAGGGAGCTTGACCGAGTGTTGCCTGAAGATTTTAAGAAACTTAAGCATAGCGAAAGAAGCCGCAGATCTTATTATCAGAACAGACCAATTTTTTGCTTCCATTTCAGATTACCTAGACACTGGAAGCTGCAAAGAACGGGAGCATGCATCAGCTATCCTTCTCATGGTTTGTTCCTGCAGCAGTGAGGATTGTGTTCGTCTTTTGAAGGAAGGGGTCATCCCTGCACTTGTTGACCTGTCAGTGAATGGAACTGAGGTGGCAAAAACTTCTTCAGTCAAGCTTCTGCAACTTCTAAGAGACGCCAGAGAAAGTGGGAAGTTTGGCAGTACATGCTCAAGGGAGGCGTCTGTCAATGGTGTAGGACAGAACTCAACCAATGGCTCGATTTGCAAACAGCCAATGTCAAAATCGGCTCGATATATTTCAAGAAAGCTCAACATTTTCTCAAAGCCTCGATCAGTGACCCTTGTCTAAAAACCGGAGAGGGTTGATTTGATTGGGGCCCCTGTACATTTTGCGACACTAACCACCGGACCCATAGATGGTAGCAGATAGTATTGTCCAGATGAAATGCCTGATGTTTTAACCCAGATGCATTTCAATAGAGTTTTGTATTTGCATTTTTTTGCATTTCTTTACTAGGTTTTCACAGTAGACAGTTTATAGGTTTTTGCCCAATGGGCTTACATTTTGCTGCTGTTGCATACTTGATACAGCTAGAAACCTGAAATGCATAGAGCTGCGTCCACCAGGACAATACAATGAGCAATGTTGTCGTAGAGGGTCTCGCGGACAGTGTAAGGTGCTTCTCACCTAGATGAGAACTCTAGAGGTTTTTAGGGTTTGTAGCTGAAAACGTATGGTTGTGAATAGGAATTGCTTGACCCTGCTGAAGTGAGGGCTTCTTTATTTATAGAGACAGCGGGGGCTTAGGGTTTATATTAATGATACGAAAAGACCCTGTTGACCACAGTGTTTACATTATGGCATCTCTTACAAGTAGGGGTGAAAACGGATCGTATTCGGATCATTCGGATAAAGGTTTTTGGCTCGGATAAATACATATACATTACAGTTTTTTCCTATACAACTCATATTTTGTTTTTAGAATGAAGGTTAATAAAATGGTCTAAATACTTTTTTAAAATATGTTGTCTATTTAATTCGGATAGCTCGGATATCTCAGATACAGACAAAAATTTTCACCCTAGTTACAAGTATTTAAAAGGTATTAACTACCCCTACAACCCTAACCCAATGAAGGCCCCCATGAGCTTCTTGTGGTCCTATGACCCGACAGTTGACCCATTGGGAGGCGGCTCTCCTAAAGTAAGAAGTGTATTCTAGGCCTTGACTCCCAGTTGGATCTCCTGGTCCTGAAGGGCTTGGACATCTTTGTGTCACTGATGGGGGTCTTTGGATTCTCCTTATCTCCTATAGTAATGAGACCTTTACTGGCAGGTCCTCTATCTTCGGCTCCGCTTCCTTAGCCTTCGCGACCCCTCCGAGTTTTGTCGTCCCTCGATAAGGTATATGCGAGCCTTGAAGCCCGCGCCTTCTTGGCCTCCCAGGCCGTACCTTCGGGGTATCACTTGATTGTTAAAATATATCTTTGGGATTCCTACCTTAATTTTTTGAAAAATGGCGGGCTTCTAAAACAGAAGCCCCTTGCGGACTCGACCTGCCTCGGCGTGGTGTATGGCCGCCCTTTCTGGTCCTCCACCTTCTCCATGCCAAGGTGGGAATACCAAAGGTGCACGCGGGCTCCGAAGGGAGCTTTGGTGACGATTCTCTGGCCGTAGACTGGGTCGCCTTTGGGTTGAATGTATGCTCCTCTTGCTATTGGCAGGTGGCCCCAAAGGGACGAGACAGTTGATGTGACCGAGAGTAGATTTCTCGGGACGTGCTTTAGTGGGGGCAGATGATCGTGGCTACCACCGGATCCATGTGGCACCCATCAGTGCACCCGTCTCTTGGAATTTCCTTTACTCTGGGTATTTTTTATTTTTACCGCGAACCGCTTTGATCTTGGCCGTCCCTTGCAACACATTTCACGCATCGCATGAGTAACTTGGGTCATAAATACAGGTGGGCGGGGCTCTCCCTTTCTCACACTTCATTCTCATGCTCAGGGTGCTTCAATCTTCACTCGCCGCCGCTGCACCACCGCCCCATTTCTTCTCGCCGCGCCCTGCCACCAACAAGCTTGGGATCTACCGCCGGTGCGCTCATGACTCGTCGACGGTGCATTCTGCTTCTGTTGTCACCGCCACGTCTCTCTTTCTTGCCCTTCCTCCTCTCCGGCAAGCGTTTCCAGCGAGCTGCTATGGCGCCTAGACACATTCTCAATGTCACTGCTAAGCCAATCTGTCGTGGGAGCTAGGGGAGTCACGTTTGACGGCGGAGTAGGTGGACTCCGTAGCAGAATGCTCCGGCGCAGCGGCGGACAAGGTACGTCTACCAGAGAGGGAGACGAGCCCCAGCCCCAAGAAGGGGAGGCGATTATCTTCATCTGCTGGCACGACACGGGCCTTCAGCTGCCCTGTGTCCCTTTGGTGGGCGAGGTGTTGGGCCTTTACGAGGCCCAACTTTGCCAGTTGTCCCCCAACACGGTGGTGCGGCTAGCCATATTCGAGTAGGCCATTAGGAGCCATGGAGGGTGCCCCTCGGCCCACGTCTTCCTCTACATCTACGAGGCCCGCTGGCAGGAAAAATCCTTGGGATCCCCTTCGGGAGCGTCAACTTCATCGTCAAGAAATACAAGGAGGATTGCTTCCCTCCCATGGTGACCAAGAAGAAATGGGAGGGATCTTTTCTTTCCCTTCTATCTCCTATTCTATGCTCCCTATCATAGTCTATGTCTCTCCTGTCAGTATTGTTTTGCCATCTTCGGTTTTGGTTACGTTGTTGCCCCTTTGTTTGTTTGGGCCTTTTCATGTAGTTATTTATTTGGTTTATGATGATTTTGCAGTCTTTGGTGTTGTGGGTTTAATTTTCCCCATGCTGGGCACAATAATGTGATCTTCGCTAGCCTCTTCTAGTTTGCTCTACTCCTCGGACATCTTTTTGTTTTTCTTCAATATGGTGTACTTTCTTATTTTGGTGTTGGCGCCCTTGCTGTTTTTCATTGTCGGGCTTCCTCTTCTCATTTTTTTTGTCCTAGGCTTCCTTCTTTGTTGGCCCTTCCCTTCTTAGGTTTTTGTCTCCTGTAGCGTATTTTTTCACCCTATTATACAATTTTGAAGCTTTATTTTGTGGATAACTTGTTCATTCATTAGATAGGGTCCTAGGTTGGAGTGCCACTGTGAATGCATTTATAATTGCGTAGTCGCTGATGGTTCTAATTTGGCATCGCGTGTTCATGAATTTCTTATAGAAATCCCGAACGCTCTCCCCTTTTGCCTGCTTCAACACAAACAGGTTGCTTTCTTGCATCCTTGCGACGTAGTTGCCTTGAAAGTTGTTTGCGAAGAATTCCCTGAGTTGTTCCCATGAGTGTATTGACCCTAAGGGTAGAGATGTGAACCAGGATAACATTGTTCTCTTAAGGGCGACGAGCAGACCTTTTGCTTTGATGTCTTTGTCCTAGCCTGTGGCCTCAACTGTGGTTTCGTATACCTCGAGGAATTCCATCAGGTCTATGTCTCCAGCAAATTTGTAGATGAAGGCATCTTGAAGCTTTCTGGCCATTTCTTGGTGCAAAGGAAACCATCAAGGGGCCCTCCTCCTCCTCTTTCTTTTCGGTACGTGCTTCCTATGATGTTTAATGCTAGTGATTCTGCATGTGATCCTTCGGGTTCACTTTGCGTTCGCTGATTCAGTTGGGGTGGTGGTACACGTGCTGCTGATAATTCTCTCCTTAGTTCTTCAATTTGCAGTTCTTGTCCTAGTCTTTGTTGATTCTGGTCTTTAGTCTACTGGGTATTTGCGAAGGGGCATAGGATGCCATCCCAACAAGCAAGAGTCACATACGATGTGATTGGCAATGTGTTGCCTACCTATGTCGCGGGTTTAAGTGGTATTGACAAATTGTTACCCGAACCGCGGTGACTATGGATCTTGTCTCATGGAGATCGCTAGAAGGAAAGTGATTTTAGTGGGAGTATCTTTTGTTAAATCTTGTTTAACTGAAGATTAATATGAACTTAGTGCTAAAACTTTGCTTATTTATTTCTGTTGTAGATGCTGCCTGTTATTGCAAACAAGGGTTTTAACTTGCGATCCATTTTGGAGAGAGAGAAACTCTCCAGAACTAATTTTATTGATTGATATCGAAACTTAAGAATTGTTCTCAAGCAAGAGAAAAAGGAGTATGTTCTAGAGGATTCCTGTCCTGAAGAGCCCGAACATGATGCAACTACCGCAGATCACAGGGCTTACGAGAAGCACTGCAATGATTGCTTGATGTTAGCTGTCTCATGCTTGCTACTATGAATTCAGAGCTTCAGAAGCAATATGAGGAAGCGGATGCCTACAATATGATCATGGGTCTTCGTAGCTGTTTGAGAACCAAGCAAGAGCTGAGAGATACTCGATCTCGAAAGCTTTGTTTGCGTGCAAGCTGGTGGAAGGTAATCCGGTGAGCCCTCATGTGATCAAGATGATTGGTTACATTGAGAACTTACAGAAATTAGGTTTTCCTCTAAGCGAAGAGCTCTCTACTGATGTGATTCTCCAATTCCCTCCTGCAAGTTTTGAGTCGTTCATCATGAACTTTTATATAAATGGCATGGAGAAAAACATGGTCGAATTGCAAGGGATGCTAAAGACAGCTGAGGAGAGCATTAAGAAAAGTAATAAACATGTGATGGTGGTTCAAAAGGAAGGGTGTAAGAAGATTAAGTGTGGGGCCAATGGTAAGGGTGAGGATACGATCCATGACCCCAAACCTAAATCTGATGGTAAGACCAAAAGGAATGGCCCTACTTTTTCTGACAAATGCCACTACTGCAAAGGAAATGGGTATTGGAAGAGGAGCTGTCCAAAATTGCTGGAATATAAGAAGAATGGAAAGGTTCCACTTTCTAATTCAGGTATTAATGTTTTAGAAGTTAATCTTGCAACTTGCCCTATTGAATCTTGGGTATTTGATACCGGTGCAATGATTCACACTTGCAAATCGTTGCAGGGTCTAAGAAGGACTAGAGATTGCAAGAGAGGCGAGTTGGAAATTCGCGTCAGCAATGGAGCAAAGGTTGCTGCGAAGGCCATTGGCGTCTATCCGTTGTCGTTACCTTCTGGTTTAGTCATGGAATTAAATAATTGCTATTACATTATTGCCTTGAGTTAAAACAAAGATGGTTATGACTTTGTAATAAAGAACAAGCGTTGTTCCATTTATTTCAATGGTTTGCTCTATGGTAACTGTTCATTGGTGAATGGGCTGTATGTGCTAAATCTTGGTAATGCTTCTGTTAGTAACGTTAATACGAAAAGACTCAAAACAAACGATTTAGATTCCGCTTATTTATGGCATTGTCGCTTGGGTCATATAAACAAAAGACGCATGGAGAAACTCCATAAAGATGGTCTTCTCGATTCATTTGATTTGGAATCTTTTGAAATGTGCAAATCTTGTTTACTTGGCAAGATAACAAAGACACATTTCACTGGTTTGAGTGAGAGGATGTGTGAGTTGTTGGCCCTCGTGCATACTGATGTATGTGGATCAACGAGCTCCATGGCCAGAGGTGGTTATCAATACTTCATTATTTTCACCGATGACTTTAGTAGATATGGCTATATCTATCTAATGAGGAACAAGTCTGAATCTTTTGACAAATTCAAGGAGTTCAGAATGAAGTACAAAATCATTTGTGCAAAAAAAAAAATTTGTATGATCGGACCAAGATGGTGAGTATTTGAGCCAAGAGTTTAGTGATCATCTAAAGAGTTGTGGAATTGTTCCGCAATTGACTCCGCTTGGTACTCCTCAGTAGAACGGGGTATCCGAATGGAGGAACCAGACTTTGTTGGACATGTTGCAGTCTATGATGAGTCAAGCAGATCTTCCATTGTCATTTTGGGGGCACGCTCTAGAAACAGCTGCATTTACGTTGAACTAGGTTCCACCTAAATCCGTTGATTAGACACCATATGAGATATGGAAAGGGAAACATCCTAATTTGTCTTTTCTTAGAATTTGGGGCTATGAAGCTTATGTAAAACGTATGACATCTGATAAACTCCACGTCAAATCGGATAAGTGCTTCTTTTTGGGGTACCCAAGGGAGACCGAAGGGTATTATTTTAATAGCCGGGAAGAAGGCAAAGTGTTTATCATCCGAACTGGCGTCTTTCTGGAGAAAGTTTTCCAAGAGGACTAGTGGGAGCACGGTGCAACTCAAAAAGATTCGGGAAACATCTGAAAATGTTTCAGCTCCAGCTAGTACTCAGCAGGATGAGCAAGGTATTGCTGAACCTGTTGAAGAGGTGCCAGCCCCACGGAGGTCCATGCAGGCAAGCCTCTCTCCTGAGAGGTTCATGTTCCTCACGACTGAGCAACGCGATGTGTTATTGTTGGAAAATGACGAGCCCAAGGACTATGAAGAAGTGATGGTGGGTCTGGACTCTGAGAAATGGCTAGAGGCTACGAGATCCGAGATAAAGTCCATGTATGATAATCAAGTTTGGAACTTGGCTGATCTACCTGATGGTGTAAAAACCATAGAGTGTAAATGGGTCTTTTAAAAGATAGACGCCGATGGAAATGTTCATATTTTTAAGGCTCGCTTGGTGACGAAAGGGTACAAACAGATTCATGGTGTCGACTATAATGAAACTTATTCGCCTGTCGCCATGGTCAAGTCTATCCGGATCATGCTAACAATTGCCGCGTATCATGATTATGAGATTCAGCAAATGGATGTCAAAACGGCTTTCCTGAATGGAAACCTAAGCGAGGACGTGTACATGGTACAGCCCGAAGGTTTTGTCGATCCTACTAATGCTGGCAAGGTATGAAAGCTTAGGAAAGTCCATTTATGGATTGAAGCAAGCATCTCGGAGTTGGAACCTTTGTTTTGATGAAGCGGTTAAAAAGTTTGGTTTCATTAAGAATAAAAAAGAGCCTTGTATTTACAATAAGGCTAGTGAGAGCGCTCTGGTATTTCTGGTCTTGCATGTAGATGATATACTATTGATCAGAAATGACATTCCAAAGTTAGATGATGAACAAGTTTATCTGAGAAAGAATTTCTCGATGAAAGACTTAGGAGATGCAATTTATATCTTGGGCGTAAAGATACATAGAGAGAGATCAAAAAGGTTAATTGCATTAAGCTAGAGTACATACATTGATAAGGTGCTGAAACGGTTCAGCATGCATGATTCCAAGAAGGGTTTCTTAGCACTGCACATGGTGTCAGTTTCAGCAACACTCAGTGTGCTTCAACACCTAATGAGCAAGAGAGAATGAGTCGGATCCCGTACGCTTCCGTTATTGGATCCATCATGTAGGCCATATTACGTACGCATCCAGATGTGTCATATACTCTAAGTGTCACGAGCAAATACCAATCGAATCCTGTTGATGTTCACTAGGTGGCTGTAAAGAACATGCTTAAATACTTGCGAAGGACTAAGGAGATGTTCTTGGTCTTTGGAGAAGAGGAGAAGCTTGTCGTAAAGATAACGCCGACGCTAGCTTCCAAACCGACAGAGACGATTCAAGATCGCAATCCGGGTTTGTATTCTATCTCAATGGTGGGGCAGTGAGCTGGAAGAGTTCTAAGCAAGAAACAGTAGCAGATTCCACGACGGAGGCCGAGTACATTGCAGCTTCTGAAGCAGCAAAGGAGGCGTTTGGATTAGAAAATTTGTTTATGAGTTACCTGATCCGAAAGATTATTAAGAGAGGTGATGTAAAAGTTTGCAAAGTGCACATGGATCTAAACGTGGTTGATCCGTTGACCAAGCCCCTTCCACAACCGAAGCATGAGGTGCACACAAGAGAAATGGGTATTTGATACTTGTATGATAGACTCTAGCGCAAGTGGGAGAATGAAAGGGATATGTCCTAAATCAATCATAGTGATGATTGTACCACGTCTTTGTTCATGTACATATGATAACGTTGTTTATCGGTTCCCTGAATAAAGTATACGAGTCTAAACGGGCCCCTGATCCATATCATTATGAGGAGCGGTTATGATTTGATCAACATACGTATTTGTTGATGGTAATGTTTCACATACCATATATATAGAGATGTCAAACCAATAGTATGAACGCATGTTGGAGAACATGGATAGTCGGACAGACCTATTCCGAGACGTTGTGAGTTGTTATCTCTTATAGCGTCATCAGCGTATAGTCTCGAGTGGTACGCCTATATGGTCGTTAGACATGAGATTGTCATGGATGCCTTACATGTTGACTCGTATACTTTGGTATCATTAAATGCTACACCGTAACAGGGTAGTCATAAAGGTGACTACTGGGTATGCTATGATACATAGCCAAGGGTATAATGATCAAGATGGGATTTGTCCCTCCTCGATAACAGGAGAGATACCTCTGGGCCCTCGTGTGGATGGATAGGGAAAACACACAGCCGTGCTAATATGACTAAGGAGTTAGTCATGGTTTATATCAATTACACTGTCGAGTGAAGTGGTCGAGCTATCAAGAAGGTTGGAGCATATCTCGCCTTGAGCATGACTGGTATTGTGTGGCAAAGGGATCGGTATGTGAGTGTATCAAGGTTCAAGCAAATATTGATTCTGTGCATTCGGGGGTCAATAGGTACTGCTTGGTGCCGCTGTTGATCGGTGGGTCGGAAACTTATTCTAGCACACCCCAGAAACCCTAGTCGCACGGCGAGGTGCTAGCACACCACGTGTGGCGTTCCTGCTCGGTACGTGTGGATAACTCTAGAGGCGCTGCCGTATACAGGCACGCTATTCGGCGAGCACTGGATAAGCACTCAACGAGAATCGGCGAGCACTCGGCGTACATCGGCAAGCACAGGAGAGCACTCGGTGGTGATCGAGACGTGTACGCCTACTTTCTCTACGCGCGAGATTCTACTTCTGCTGCATCTGCGCGTTAAGGGTAACGATCTGTGATCCTCTATTTGCATGTACTCTTGGGTGAATCGTGGTTGAAAATTTTGGTTTTGCGCTCGCGTAGCCTACCCATTTTCCAGCACTCGAGACTGCAAGTTTGGGCTCGGTACTTATATCATAGCTCCCAAATGGGAAAACCAATTGACTTTAAATTTTTACCACCGATTGGTATGTGAGTCACGCATCTTTTTCAACTGGAATCATCCCAAACTGATTTTTCTAGAGATTTCTAATAATCTTTTACTGATTGTTGCGCGGAGTAATGTTTCTAGATATATTTGCAACAAATAAAGAACTTGATCTCTAGCTTCTCATATGGCTGCAAAGAGAGTGCCAAATAATATTAGCAACCTCAAGGCATCATAGACCACCAAGAACCAGCAAGAAATGAATAAAATTCATCTCCAAACCATAGCTCCAAAAAGGAAAACAAAAGCAAGAAGAATTAGGAGCAAATCAACACAAGATTTTCATGGAGAAGGATTTCATTGCATACAAATTGGCAAATTACAAGCCACGCTCCTTGTGGCCACAAGCACTCTATGTGACATCCAAAACACACCCAACTCACCATCTCTATTTCTGAAATTTTCAGCTCTAAGGGGATGAGGAGGAGGTGCTCCCCTCCCCATCTATTTTAGCCCAAGGGTGAAATGCCCTAAACTCTAGAGCCCATCTCTGCACCCTTCGTTTGAGGATGAATTGGTTACACATTACAAGAAACAGTCCTAAGAGGGAATATTCTCCACATATTCCTTCGGGAAATATCTTTATTACTTCCTCGGTCGCCAACCACGTCTGAGCCCACCGGTCCAAACAGCTTCGCCTCTAGATTACCAGCACCATAGCCTCCAGCTGCCTCAGATTTCTTTTCCATGGCTAATCTTCTCGAATACACCACCTCATGTGACCGCCAAGTCATCGAACTCGGTCGCCTACACGCCACCGGAATGACCAACCTCCAGTTGTCCTCGCGAAGCATCAGCCACGTACCCGCCGATACCTACATCACAGAGGTGATCACGCACAAAACCAACTCACCTTACCTCTCCTGCAAGGTTAGTCCATCACAAAATTACCAACATCGTAATCCATTCGTGAAAGCACAATTAATAAGCCCTAACATACCACGTGTCATCTTAACAAATTCCACCGGATCACGTCTGTTCAAAACTATTACCTAGCCCAAGCTCAGTACAATGGTCTGATTTCAATTCCATGGCAATTTACACAAATGCACCATTAAAAATTCTTCAAAACACTTCAAATTCTATCTTGTCACATATATTCATCATCAAACCGGGGTACCCTCCACATGGGACTCAACACTCCCCCTTGATAAATATATTGACAAACCCACGAAAAATATTTTGAAGTTTTTTGACTTGTCGAACAAGGTATGTTGGAAATGCCGAATCACGCTTGGAGCAAAAGATAGAAAAACATGTGTTCAAAATCTCCAAGTCGTGAAAGTCAAAGCTTCCCAAGAAATTCTCCCCCTTTTTAAAGAAATGCATGCTGATGTCTTTTTCAATTCTCCCCCTTTTGACAATATAGACATCAAGAAAGTGAGGGAACAAGCACAAGGCATGATACAAATGCAAATGCAAGTCTAAGGAGATTTGAAAATTATCTATTTGAATGTGAAGCACATGGAAAGGATGCTCGAAGCAATATAAATTAGTTTGGTGCTCACTAGTTTAAAAGATGCTAGTAAATAAATTTGTCATATTGGAAGATGTGGCTTAGAAAATCACAACCAAATATCACGGCATGATAGGGTATCAGGACGGCTTCAATAGAATACCACATGCAACCTTTTGAAATCCAGGTAGCTTCAAATCGACAGCTCAACTAACTAGCATTTTCTTTTTTTGTTTTTTCAAACACTTCTGAATGCATCCATAGGTTAAAAGCGAGCAATTGCTAGCAAAGCACATCCCAATGGTCACTGAAAATGACCTCCTAGGTCACTCTCCTCTTGTTTGTGTTTTTGCATTTTTTTTATTTAATTTAGGTGGGAGAGCCTCTAGCTTTAATGACTGACGGTGCCCTGCATTACACTAAAGGAATCACACGTCTTAACTATCCGATTCTCGTCCAAATTCATGCATCTTGTGTTCAATGGCAAGTCATCTCATGAAGAATAATCGGTGAAAAATCTCCAAAATTCAAAATTGTATATTTTTTTGGTTTTTTTCAATTTACAAGAGCAAGATTCGTCCAACAAAAGATTTCACCAAGTTGCAAGGATAAATAAAGGAAGACTGCAACCGCCTCATCGAGTAACATTAAGAAAATGAAAATCTTATGCCACATCAAAGGTTTGGAAAAACCAAAATCAATGTCATTTTTGGACTAGACATGAATTGAACGAGCTAGCCAAGCTAAAAAGTGAATAATCTCGGCATCTTGCAAAATCTAAATTCAAAAGCGTAATAGACAAAGCTCCAAAGCAAAATAAGTCTATATATTAGTGCAAAATTTCCCGAAACCCCCCTCAATAATTGACTCAACATTTTGCCCAAAAATGACGTGCAAGACGATCAACAAAAAAAATAGAGTTGAAAAACTAAGGAAATGCAACTGGAGAAACCACAAAAAATTAGGTAAGAACAGAAACCACTCAAGGTCAGACTCGCTCGTATCTGCCACCAGTGACTTACAAGAAAAGGCAACTTTATAACTTGGATATTAGAGATATGACACATACCCTCTCTACCCAGAGACCTATAAGACTGTAGGGATCAAACTAGCCAGAGAAGAGAAGGAATCCTATTACGTATGATAGCAATCTAAGCACAAGATGAGAAGTATGTTCGACATCACGCTAGAAATATAAATGAAGAGTGTTGGCTGCCTAAACACAATATATCTAAGCTCGAATGCAACCCAAATGCAAATGCACGAAAAGCGAAAAGAATATATTACATATAGTACAAGTATGCCAAGATCCCCTGGCTATAAGCTAGCAAAGCTCACAAGCTCGAGCTCTCCCATGAGAGCCTCAAACTTAGCCTTGTCGAGTGGCTAGGTGAATATAACAACCAACTGACAGTCGGTCTCAACGAACTGCAATAGTATCTATCAACCTTCTCCACATGGTCTCTAAGAAAGTGGAATCTCAGTCAATGTGTTTTGTCCTAAAGTGATGCATTGGGTTTTTGGCAATGTTGATAGCAGAGGTATTGTCACAGAGAAGTGGTACACTTGCTTGAACCAACCAAAAGTCCTTCAAGTTAGAGCAGAGCCAAATAACCTGACTGCAACATATAACAGTGGCAACATACTTAGTCTCAGCAGTGAACTGCGTAACACTCGACTGCTTACTAGAGGACCAAGAAACAAGAGAAGTGCCAAAAAATTGGCAAGTGCCAGAAGTGCTCTTCCTATCAATCCTACAACCAGGAAAGCCTGCATCTAAGAAGGCTCTGAGAGATAGACAAGAGGCAGGAGAGAAACAGAGGACAAAGTCTGCAGTCGCACGGAGATAGCGGAAGATCCGCTTCACCGCCTGAAGGTGAGGCACTCTAGTTGAGTCCCAAAGCGGGCACGAAGACACAACGAAATGGATGTCCGGTCGAGAAGAGGTGAGGTAGAGCAGGGAACATATCATGCTATGGTACTCATTCTAGTCACTAGCTCACCATTCTCATCGGGCCCTAAGGCCACAGTGGGCGCCGTCGGAGTATAGATCGGCTTGCTGTCAGACATGGAAAACTGACTCAGCAGGTCTTTTGTGTACTTGCTCTCGTGAAGGAAGGTTCCCTTTGCTGTTTGCTTGAACTGAAAGCCGACAAAGAAGTTGAGCTCCCCCATCGTGCTCATCTCAAATTCCAAACTTATCACCTCAGAAAACTCAGAAAAAGAGCAGAAAGGGAACCATCAAAGATAATTTCATCGACTTACACTTGCACCAGAAAGAAATCAGAGTCAACCCTATGGGTAAACAAGGTCTGGTCCACCTTACCCATTAGAAACCCATTACTCACCAGGTAGGCCTTAAGCCTCTCATACCAGACACTAGGTGCTTGTTTTAGCCCATATAGAGCCTTATTAGGCATATATACATGATTACTATACCTTAAATCCACAAACTCAGAAGGTTGCTTCACATACACTTCCTACTTAATATAGCCATTCAGGAAGGCACTATACGGACATCCATTTAATACAATTTAAACCTATTGGATGTCATAAGTGCCAAAAAGATCCTAATATAATAATGTTTAGCCACATGAGCATACGTCTCATCGATGTTTATCCCATAGATCTGAGTGTAACCTTGAGCAATCAATTTAGTCTTGTTTCTAACCACTACCCTATTATTACTTTGCTTGTTTTTGAATACCCATTTAGTTCCTATTATATTATATCCTTTAGGTCGTTCAACAAGTTTTCTAGTCATGCATCGCATTCACCCAATCAGGATTAGAAAGTGCATGGGTGACGTCCTTCAGTTCAAAGGAAACAACAAAAGCAGCCGATAAGTAAAGGTGAGAAAGCCCAGACTTTGATCTGGTTAGCATCCTCTCCCTCAAACGACCAATCATGTGTGCAGGGGGATGGTTTTTCTGAACGTGGCGAGGAGCCCTAGAAATGGCCTCTACCTTGGGAGCAGCAGAGGTAGGATCAGAGCTAACGGGAGAATCGGATTCTATAGGTGAGAACCTAAAAGCACAAGGTGAGAGCTGAGTAGAATCAGAAGGTAAGGGATGAGACTGAAAAACAACACGAAAAACTGCAGGCGCCATTGGTGGAGCTAAGTCATGGTCAGATTCTGAAGAACCGTCATCTTCAATGATCTTCTCCTTAACAAAGATTGGCTTAAAATACAAGTCTAAACCTAAGATATCTTACCTTGCCCCCGGAATAGCCTCATTAAAGGTGACCTCGCAAGTCTCAACAACTCTTCGCCTCTCACTATCCCAGATATGGTAAATCACCGCAGAAGCTGTATACCCAAGAAAAATACCATCTGAAAATCAAGATTCAAATTTGTCAAAATTTTTATACTTCAGAATAAAGCACTTGCATTCAAACTCCCTGAAATGTGAAACACTTGCTTACTCCCATATTGAAGTTCATAGGATGTGATGTAACTTGGACCAGAAAAACACCCTATTTGAAACATAGTGTCGGGGATTAGATCACGTCCCATAGCCATGGCCCACTCCCTGACGGCCCAATCGAACAGCCTACCAGGGCCCAGCTCCTTGGGAGGTTCTATCAGGCCCATGTGCATCCTGCCGAACAGCTTCATGGCTGGCACGGTGCGTAATGGCCTAGGATTCCTGTTTGAGTCCGACTCTAACAGAGTTCTGCACGACTACGTGAAGACTCGGACGTTGGTTTCCCGGATTGGATTAGGAGTCGTGATCCCCAAGATTAGGAGGTTACCTTATCTACCGTAGGTCATATTTGGCATGTATGAGTTCGTTACGATCTTGTAGTTAGCCCGGCCCGATATTCCTCGGTAGGTCGGTTTGGTCCGCACTATATAAACAGGGCCCCTACGGCGTTTAGAGGGATCCCTGGCATTGAGTTTTACATCCTAGCATCTAGCTTAGACCTTAGCAGATAGATTTTCACATACTACTCGCCGAGACTCGCCGATCTCGCCGAGTTCCACCTTGTAATTCTCTTTGATATAAAGAAAGGCCGGACGTGGGGCTATTATCTCTCGAGAGGCTGAACCAGGATAAAAACCCCATCTCCTGGTCGTTGGTTGTTCGTGGTTGTTCGGCGTGTCTCCTATCTCCTCTTTGAAGAACCTTGGTTGACTTGGGTCGATATCCCAACCGTCGACAGCTGGCGCCGTCCGTGGGGACACGCAGATCGAGCATGTCGATCTCCGTCAGTGATCTGAGAGATACTTCCTGAGGGCTACGACTCGGAAGACGGGATGTCTCATCCTGTCCGCTTAGATCGATCTGTTCGGTCTCGAACACTTTCCGCATTCGGCGGCGATGTCTCCGCTTACATGGCGTAGATAGCCTCGAGATCGCACTCCGTCATCGGCAGCGACTCTGAACCGATGATCTTTACGACGGTTTAGATTTGTCGATTCAAGGCTATGTCGGTAGATTCCACTGTGGAGACACAGCGATGACACCGCCTAGCATACCTTCGCATGGCCCCGCAGCATTAACATGGCCGATGTAGGAACCTCGAGGATCCCGCACGGCCGTGGCGGCCGGCGAGGTCTGGCAGATTAACTCGCTTCGGCATCAAGACGAGGTCGCCAGGTCTTTCGCGAGCAAGACGTCATTCTCCGCAGACCTCGACGATTCCATCAATCGACCTTAGCACGGTTTCGCGACCGGTTAAGCGGCAATGTCGCGACCCACCTCGCATGTCGGCGCTAAGTCTCCCGCGAAGCTTCCTGATCGGTCAATTCCCGTGTGACCGGACTCGGTCGGGCGTAACGCGGATGGTTCGAGGATCCCGGACCCATAGATCAAAGTCGGAACGGCTCGGGCTATAGCAACGGTCCTTAGATCCACCAATCAAGCCGATCTCGCCGCATGGGCGTCTTTGTGGCGTCTAACCTAGAGCGACCGGTGAAGGCCTAAAGTCTCTAGGAGAAGTCAACAACTCCTCGAGCGTGCAGCCAAAGCGCCGAATGATTCGGACAGCTCGATCGATCGCGTGACCCCGTCACCATCGGCGATCATCGCCCATGAGCAGGCTACCCGTGGTCGCCGCCGCCGCCAAGTCCTCGTAGTCATCGCGACCATAGGGGCAAGCGCCCGCGATGATCACGGACGGTCCCCTCGTGAGGCGCGCGTCTGCCGCCACCACGAGGAAGGAGCGTGGTGGATTGTCCCGAGAGAGTTTCTCGGCCGAGTCATCCTGTTCAGCAGAGTTCCTCCGCCGCGGGACCAACGTCTTCTCAAGACTAGGTTCTCGCGGGAAGGTGGTCGGTCATATGCTCGAGCTACGTGGCTTTCTCGACGAAGCTTGAGCTGTCCGTGGCCCTCAAAGTTCAAGCCCGGTCACATGGAGAGGTACAATGGGACTCAGAACCCAGAGGAATTCCTTTCCATCTACGCTACGGCCATCATGGCGGCCGGGGGTGACGAGCTCGTTATGGCTAATTACCTCCCGACTGTCCTTGAGGGTGCCGCTCGGACGTGGTCGCTCAATCGGCGGGAGGGTTCCATCAGCTCATGGAACCAGCTTTGTGACGCTCTGATCGCTAATTTCCAGAGCTGTTACGTGCGTCTGGGTAAGGAGGATGATCTGCACCAGATGATCCAGATGAACGGGGAGACCCTCCGCAACTTCGTGAAGCGTTTCATTAAGATCCGCAACACGATCCCGAACATCTCGGATGAATCTGTTGTCGCGCCTTCAAAAACGGAGTCCGCGACGAAGCGGCTCACCCAGATCTC
This sequence comes from Raddia guianensis, assembly GCA_036346415.1. Classification (NCBI taxonomy): domain Eukaryota; kingdom Viridiplantae; phylum Streptophyta; class Magnoliopsida; order Poales; family Poaceae; genus Raddia; species Raddia guianensis. The sequence goes on from CM070539.1 coordinate 41,703,085, forward strand.
GAGATCAACGAGACTGGACCGCCAACGACTGTTCAAGGCGGTGATCATATGCCAACGCGGCAGAGCGCGTTCAGTACAAAAAGGCGTTCGACAAGGGCGAGCTGCCCGCCCAGCCTGGTGTGGATGAGAAGAAGAAGAGCAGCAGCAATGTTCCTGGTGACAAGAAGTCCCAGAAGAAGAAGAACAAAGGTGATGCGAATAATACCGTCACAGTATGGATCGCGACCTCCTCCCAAGGATGGGCGTAAGAAGCCCAACAATAATTACAAGGGCAAAAAGCCTGCTCAGGAGGCGGACAAGGCAAGAAAGGTCCGAGCGACCGATTTTGCAAGTTCCACCAGCACTACGGGCATGATATACGCCACTGTAGAACTTGGGCTGCAAACTCGAAGATTTCTACAACGGCAAGGGCCCAATGCCCACCCCGCCTCGAACAAGGTGGTGCCGGAAGGCTAAGCGCCAAACCGACGATGGTGATCGGAAGATGATGATGAATATCAAGAGCCCGTGAACCATATCGCCGTCATTTTCGGCGGCTCCTCGGCTTACACCTCTCGGCGCAGCCTCAAGGAAGCTGCTCGGGAGGTCCACAACGTCGAAAAGGCAAAACCTCAGCCTGAATCGATGAAGTGGACTGAGGTCCCCATCTCCTTCTCTTAGGAGGATTGCCCCACTGGGATGACCAAGCCTCAGCGGCTCCCACTGGTGGTCGCCCCGACCATCAGCAACGCGAGAGTTGGCCATGTCTTAGTGGACGGCGGGAGCGCTTTGGACTTGCTTTCTGCTAAAGTCTTGGACGAGATGCAAATTCCTCGTTCCAAGCTGAAGGAAGTCGCAATGCCCTTCTACGGAATTGTTCCGGGAGAAGCTGTCAAGCCGTTGGGGCAGGTTGTCCTGCCTGTCACCTTCGGCAACCCAAGCAACTTCCGGACAGAGTTGATCACTTTCGACGTGGTCGACTTCCCATCGGCGTACAACGCGATCTTAGGCAGGCCATCTCTCGGTAAGTTTATGGTCGTGTCCCACCACGCTTACCATTGCGTGAAGATACCGGGTCCTAACGGTGTGATCACGGTCAAGGGCAACTACAAAGCTGCTCGATTGCGACGAGCGATCCCTCGCCTCTGTCGACCAACTTCCGCCGCTGTCTCAAGTTCCGCAGACCAAGTCTCAGACGCCTAGGGTCTCCTTCACCAGGGGAGAAACCAAGGAAGTTCCGTAAACGATGATACTTCCAAGATAGTTCACTTGGGGCCAATCTGACCCCAAATAGGAAAGCGAGCTCATTGCCTTCCTCCGAGCTAATGCAGATGTATTCGCCGGGAGCCATCGACATGCCCGAGTCCCAAGGAGGTAATCGAGCACAAACCGGCTGTCCGGCGGACAAAAAGCCTGCTCGCCAAGCTTGCCGCTTTTGAATTCAAACAGGATCATCAAAGATCGACAGCAACCGCTCATTGGTTCATCCGCGAGGTTGATCACACCGAGTGGTTAGCCAACCCCGTCATTGTAAAGAAGAAAGCGGTAAGTGGAGGATGTGTGTCGATCACACAGATCTGAACGCCGCTTGTCCTAAGGACAATTTCCGCGCCTCAGATTGACCAAATTGGTCGATGCGATCATGACGCCAGCTTCGAGTTTTTAGATGCTTACTCCGTTACCACCAAATAAGCATCTCCCGAGGATGAAGAGAAGATCGCCTTCATCACCCTTTCGCACTTTCGCTATAATGACCATGTCTTTCGGTCTGCGAATGTCGGTGCCACGCTCCAACGCTTAATGGAGAAGACCTTCCCGAGCAATGCTGAAAAACTCGGAGGTCTATGTCGACATAGTTGTAAAGAGCAAGTATGCTCCAGATCATGTAAAAGACACAGCGAGACTTTTCATAATCTCACCAGCATCGAATAAAATTAAATCCAGAGAAGTGTACCTTTGGTGTTCGATCCGAATGTTGCTCGTTATGTCATTGGCTCGCAAGGTATTTTTGCCAACCCCGAAAAAATCGAGGCCATTGAAAATATGCAGCTCCAACTACCATAAAGGAAGTACAGAGCCTCATCGGGCGGATGGTCGCTCTAAGGTGTTTATTTCCGTCAAAGCGAACGCGGGCTGCCCTTCTTTAAGGCCTGCGCAAGCACAATGGTTTCGAGTGGGCGGAAGAAGCGATAGATCCTTCCAGATCTCAAGCGATACTGTCCAATCCTCCGTCTTGACTACCCAGCGGCATGGCGGCAGCTCCCATCTGTACCTAGGTTGCACGCCACAAGCGGTGAGCGCGATCTTGACGGTCGAAAGGGAAGGCATACAATGACCAATCTATTACGTGAGCGAGGTACTTCACGGATCAAAGGAGTTACCACGAGGTCCGAAGCTCCTCTATGCCTTGCTCATGTCCTCCGTGAAGCTTCGCCACTACTTCTAGGCGCATCAAATCTGGTCCCGACCACGCTCCCTCTCGGGAGAAATCCTACGAACAAGGAATCTAGCGGACGATAGCTAAGTGGGCAATGGAACTAGCGAGTTTGATCTGTTATTTGTCGCCCGAACGCTATTAAGTCACGTGTCCTAGCTGACTTTGTCGCCGAATGGACTTGCCCGCCCAAATCCCGTGGAGCTCCCGAGCAACCCGATGAACCCTCTTGGACCATGTTTTTCGATGGCTCGCGACCGAAACTCGGGGCTGGTTTTGTTCTCATCTCCTCAAGGAGAGCAACTCCATATTCTATCCAACTACACTTTGCGGCGACTAACAACGCCGCAGAGTACGAGCCCTCCTCGCGGAACTAAGAGCGCAAGTCACTTCGTGTCCAACGGCTAACCGTGAAGGAGATTCACGGTGGTCATCAATCAGGTTAACAAGGAGTATCAGTGCTGCGATAACTCAATGGCGCGATACCTGGTTGAAGTGAGGAAGTTGGAGCGGCATTTTCGATTCTTCGAAGTGCTCTTCGTGCCAAGGAAGGACAACTTCCTGGCCGACCAGCTATCCAAGTTTGGATCCTCACGCGAACCTGCTCCGGCAGGGGTGCTCGTCGAGCACCTTTACAAGCCCTCAATCACGTCCCCGGACGAGGCGACAGAGACAGGTGGTGCTGTCTCCGTTATCGAGCAGGCTGCGGACTGGTCAACGCCATTTGTCCGGTACCTTGCAGATGGGACCCTGCCCGACGACGAAGCCGAGCGTTCCCGGCTTACAAGGCGTGCTGCTCCATACAAGCTTGTGGACGGCATCCTTTACCGTCAAGGTGCTCTGGGAGTTCTCTCCAAGTGCATCTCGCAACAGGAGGGTGTGTTCCTTCTTAGGGACATACACGAGGGTGCCTGTGGCAACCACGCCCTTCGTAACTCGTCGGCAAAGCGTTTCGCATGGGCTATTATTGGCCCACTGCGTTACAAGATGCCCGGGACATCGTGACTAAGTGCAAGGCTTGCCAATTTCACGCCCGGAAGGCACACAAGCCCGCCCAAGAGCTCCAAACAATCCCCCCATCCTGGCCCTTTTCCACATGGGGTCTGGATCTGCTCGGCCCATTCCCTAAGGGGTACAAGGGCTATACACACCTGCTCGTCGCCATAGACACTTTTACAAAGTGGATTGAGGCAGAGCCTGTGTCGTCTCTTCACGCCAAAACGGCTGTTCGCTTTTTCAAAAGCAACGTGGTCACGCGCTTTGGGATTCCCCATAAGCTGATCACGGATAACGGTACCCAGTTCCGAAGCGAGCTATTCCAGGAATACTGCAAACAGCTGGGTACCAAGGTCTGTTTCGCCTCTGTGGCACATCCACAGAGCAATGGAGCAGTCGAGCGAGCTAACGGACAGATAGTCCAGGGTATTAAACGGCGGGTATTTGCTGCTCTCAGCGAGCACAAGAAGGCTCGGTTGACGGTTCCTTCCGTCCTCCGGCGATTCGCTTTCTGACGGCCACCGGCGGCGGGAAACTCCTTTCCAACTGGTCTATGGTGCAGAAGCCATCTTGCCCGCCGAAATCATACTCGGTTCGCCTCGCACGAGCTCGGTCAACTTAATTGACGACGAGTAAGAGCGCCTCGATCTCGATCTCCTCGAAGGCACACGCGACCGGGCACAAGTCGAATGGCGCTACCAAAGAAGATCTTCGCCGACGCTGCTGCCAAGTCGATTCGCACGCTTTGAAGGCGGGCGACCTCGCTCTGCGCCGTGTCGAACATGTCCAATGCCAACAAGTTAACTCCTCGTTGGGAGGGCCCATTCTGATCGTTTCTTACGCTTTCGCCCGGGCTGTTCGCCTGGCTATGGAGGACGGAGAGAGTCGACCAAAGACTTGGAACATCGACCAGCCGTAAGTTCTTTGTGTAGATCTTTTCTATTTTCTTTGCCTGCGCTTTTGTAAACTTCGCGCTTAGTTCGTCCAAGTCTCTCGGGCACCATGTAAAGTCCAATCCAACAATTAAGTGAATTCTCGCGGCCTCTGCGCCTTTTTCACTTCTTGTTTTTTGAAGACTACCTCTTTCTCTCTGGTAACACTTGATGGCTACCCGGCCTTGCGAACTCTTGGCTCCGCAATCTTAAGGATTGTTCCCTATCCGTATCTGGTTTCAATAAGTTCCTAAACTCAGGGTTGCGTAACATGGCCTTTCCACCTTGCGGCTAAGTCTGCTCTCGTAAGCCCTCCGCGGCAAAGGCACTTACTGCTCGGTGCGACCACTTGGTAAAGCCTGCTCTCGTATGCCCCCCGCGGCAGAGGCACTTTCCTTGTTCGGTTACTCTCGGAACTGCCTAACTTACGTCAACGAGCAGACTACGGAACGAATCGAGCAAGGTACGGGTGTCGCTCTTTCTCCCTACGCACGTGCTCGAGTTCGCAAGCTTAGGTTCTCGAGCATCGTCCGTACCGGGGGCTAGGGTGTCGCTCTTTCTCTTGTGCACCTGTTCGGGTTCGCAAACTCAGGTTTCCGAGCAGATGCACAACGGGCCGGAGTTAGGCGTAGCGCGCTCTCTGGTTTTCTTAAACTTCCTAGCGCTGTTCGCTTTTCTCTTAGTTTCGTTCGAACTGTCTTTTTTTGCTCTTTTTGCGTGAATAAAGGTAAGTACTTTATTACATTACTCAAAACTTTCAGTACAAGGCCCTTTCGATTCTGGTAGTGGTGCTACTTTAGGAGCAAGCTGCTCCTTCAGCTCCTCAACTTCTAACTTGAGGCGCACGACTTATCTCGAGCCTTGATTCCTTCCGGGCTTCACTCGAGGCGTTCGATCTCCTCCTTGCTCGCTTGGCTTGCGCGCGCCTCGCCGGATGGCCTCGACCTCCTCGGTCTTGGCGTGCAGCTGATCGTTCAGAGCCTCGCTCTGGCTGACTCGCTGCTCGGCCGTCTTGAGCTGCTCGTCCAGCTCCTTGACCCTTTTCTCTGCGGTGATCGCCCTCACCGTCATCCCGCGCATCTCCTCGATCTCTTCCTGTGAAGCCCACAGGGTCGAGATCTTTGCCTGGAGACCCGCGGAAGTCTGTTCTTCCTTGGCGAGCTGGGCCTTAAGCCTCTTGGCTTCCGCCGCGAGCTGGTCCCGCCGTTGGGAAACGTCAGCAAGCTGCTCTTCGAGCCACTTCGAGCGGCCCGGCTTCTCCTCCGCGGTGCTCGCCTTAATGGCTTGCGCGCGAAGCTCCTCGGCCTCTCCTAGGAGAGACTCGCAGGAACGCCTCTCTTCGGCCAATTGGGCTTTGAGCTTCTTTACCTTCGCCTTCAGCCGGCTTTGACTTTGGGCTGGTGCAGAGGGCCCCGCTTCGGACTCCCTCGTCCTGAGGTGCTCCCGGAGCGACGCCAGTACGGCGCTCCGCTCGATGGTGACGCCGTCCTCGAGCTCCTCCATGGTGTCCCCAAGACACGAGAGAAAGAACAAGTTAACTACTTTATGATGACGTAGCTAAGCCGAGCAAGATTTGGTCTTGGTGCCTACCTTCCCAAGTCGTTGCTTGATCCATGGCGCAGCGGTCCTCGAGGCCATGCGTCCACGGCCCCGCGTGTGGGATGAGACGGCGCGTTCTTGCCGCCGCCGCCTTGTTCGCTCCTTCTTCTTGCGGGGCGCATCGCTTTCGGGTGCGGGACGGGCAGGCGGCTTTCGCTCTCTCCGCGCCCTTCTCCTCTTCCTTTTCCTCTTTCGCCCGACGTCTTGGCGAGGTCGAGCCACTCCGCCGGTGGCGCCATTGTTTCCACGGCGGGGCGACTTGCGCGACCTGCCGGGGCTTTTCATGTTCCTGGCGGTGGGGTTTCGCCGCCGCCGGAGAATCCGTCGCCTCGGGGTGAGCTGCCCTGCGACGAAGTGCTGGCAGACCGGCTGCTCGGTCTCGCCTCGGCAGCTTCCGAGCCATCGCTTTGGCACCGGCACGTGGCACCGCTTGCGCTACTTTTGCCTCCAGCCGCCCCACCGCGCTTTTGGCGCGTCGACCGCTCATTGGAGCCCGGCGGCAGCGAGCTCCACGCCGCCCGGCTTGTCCTTGAGGCACGCTAGCCTCATCGCCGTGAAGCGCCGTGCAGTGCTCGGGCAGCAACCGCTCGGCGAGCTCCTCGACATCATCCGTGGCGATCTCTCCTTGGGCACCGATGAAAAAAAAAGATCGTCGTTAAGTCTAACGCGTCAAGGTTGGAAGGTCTAAAGATCGATTCCTACATACCGCCGTGGAAGGCTTGGTCTGATCTTCTTCGCGGAACCTTCCGCCTCTTCCTCGGGGGCTCCTTGGCGGCTTCTCCGCCTTGGCCCTTGGGTGTTCAGGCGACGAGCTCAGCTCCCTAGTGAGCCGAAGCTCCTCTCGCAGCGCGAAGAAGTTTTTCCTTGCGCGACTTCTTCTTCGAGCCTCCTCGCTCGGCGACACTGCTGCGGCCGATCCATGCGGCGTGGTGAGCTTGCGTGTAACGCCTTGAGCCGAGGGCCATGGTCTTTACCTCTTCGTCGCTCTACTAGGCGAGGTGGGAGGGCTTGGTCTCTTCCTCATTGGCCGACCGCTGTCCGCTTGGTCTCGCTTTCGACGCGTTCCGTCGCTGCGCAGCTTGGTCTCTTCGACGGTGGCGGCCGCCGTGTCGCGGCGAGCTCACGTAAACTAGGCCGCCACCTTGGGCTTTGTGGCGCTTTGGCCTTGCCCTTCTTCGCCTTCTCCTTCTCGCACCGGAGAGTTCCTCAACGATCCTCGCAAGGATCGATTGGTCCTCTGCGCTTTTGAGAAGCGGACGTTAGCATTTAAACAACGTTGCAAGTCTAGCAACATAGGCCGAGGTAAGTAATTTACCTCAAATGCAGGCGGACAAGCACGTTCTGCGGGCAGTGTACACCACCTGCGCGGTGACCTCCCGTCCTTCTTCGCCGCCTTGACATGGCGTCGACCCTCGGTCACCCATGCGCTCGGTTGGCTTCTCCGCCTCAATGTAGGGATTGTTAGTTCCTGTTCGGAGGAAAGAATGTATTTAGAGGTTGAGTCTTAAAGGCACTTACCCGTGCTCTCCCTTGTGATGTCTTCCCATCCCTCTATCTTGTAGAAGGGATAGGACCTTCTCCGCAGACGGACCACACTGCTCACGTGAAGTCCCGAATAATCTCCCTGCCCGTGAGCCCAAGGCTCACGAGGGAGGCGATCTTCCTCAATCCACTATATTGGGCGACGTGCGGAGAACAGAATTGATGCTCAACACAATAATCACAACAGAAACTTTGAAATTTTGCATTTTTAAACTCAGTGTCATTGTCTGAACGGATTGCACAAAGCGCTCCTGGGAACTCAACAGAAAGCTAACGAATCAGGGAACAAAAATGACCAAATGTTTCGTCCTTGTTCACCATAAATAGCCCAAGAATAGCGAGCATAGTTATCGAGAACAACGAGCACATACCACTTGCCATGCACCCACAGACTGCACACGGGAGGGTCCAACAGTGTACATATGAAGCAATTGTCCAGGTGCATCAATCATCACTAGGGTGACTGATGGGTGAGCAGCGGCTACCACACTCCCATGCTTGTAAGGAGAACAAATTATATCATTAACCATCTTGAGTTTAGGCAAACCACAAATCAGATCTTGCCTGCTAACTCTGGTTAAGTGATCAAAACCAAAATGACCCAGTCTCCTATGCTAGAAGGAGGTGTCACAGGACTCTGAAGCAATCAAGCAATGAGAAAAAACCATTGAAGAACGGAAATCAACATGAAAAACTCTCCCAAATCTGTGAATTCCGCAAAACAAAATTCACATATTAATTAAGAATGCAACTTTCATTCTGCTTAGAATTAACCTCAAAACTCTCGCCAATCAGCTGAGAAACCAAAAGTAAATTATAGCGAACTTTGCTGACAAATGCCACATTCTTAAGGACAACCTGGTCACTAATATGGATAGAGCCTCGGCCGAGCACACGATCTGAGGAAGCATCCCCAAATATGATTTTATCACCCTAGGGCTCACAGACTAAGAAGGAGAACCACTTGAAATCGATGAACCACATGTCCCCCTTCCCAGCCGGACGCGCCTGAGTTAACGAGTGAAAAAACGTGTCTCAGCATTGGGAAATACCAATGCATCTTTTGGCACCAAATACTAGGTCACACGACTATACTGAACAGACTCTACTCAGACTAAGCCATCCCTTTTAGCAGGAAAAATCCTGATGCTGGATTAGGCGTAGCCTGCCATTGAGTTGAGGCGGGTGCATCCTGTCCGCGCTTCCTACCGTTCTTACCATTCCTCCACCATGGAGTTGACACCTCACGTCTCGGATGCTCACCTCTGTAACCAACAAGAGGTACGTCCCGAGAAGGACGCTGCTCACGCCTCAGACCGGCAACAGCACGAGCAACAGAAGGCCGAGCGCCAAGTCCTGGCCGTCCACCCACTAGTCTAGCCTGAGGTGGAACGAATCTACGTGCAGGTTTGTTATGAGGGCCATGGATTCTAGCCTATTTTCTACGCTCCTGACGTGCTTTCTTAGCACGGCGAAAGCAGTTCTGCTCGGTATGTCCTATCCTATCGTAGAAAAATGCAAATAACTACTCTGCAATTTCCAGGGGCAGGATCGATAGGGGGAACACTCTTTCTAGGTATACTCTATGGAGCTTTCTTCTGAGACTGAACAGACTGTGTGGTTGGACTTTCCCTAACGATCCCTGCGGACCTAAAAACAGTAATATCAGGAACACTGTCCCTAAGAACAACTGTCTGCCCATTCTCATCCCTTCCTAGGACTCTAGATGGTGTCTTTTAATGTGCTCTAGCCAATTGTAACCGATCATACCAGCCTCAAGTTCCTCTTGGAGCAAGCCTCGGTGACCCCACCTCAGCAGCACTGGCTCAACAAACTCGTGGGAAATGATTTTTCGGTAGAGCTAGTATACATCGGAAAAAACTAACCGGGCGGCGGATGCTCTCTCACGAGCCTATGATCCGACGCCTTCCTGTGCATCGATTTCAGCCCCGGCAGTTGCGGTGTCCAGGATTGGCGCAAGCAGCTCCGAACCGAGCCCGAGGTGGTTCAGCGCTTCCTGGAGTTGGCCAGAGAAGGGAACGAGCTGGTGGGTGCTTGGAAACTTGACCAGCAACTTGTGGGTTCTGGCCGGGAGGCATGATCAGGGTGGCACACGGAGGACGGTCTTCTCTTCAAGGATGGCCGCTTATAGATTCCCGCGGGCTCTGGTCTTGGAAAGCAGGTTGTGGTGGCTTATCATGATCTTACTCACGAAGGCATCAAGAAGACATTGCAGCATGTTCAGGCCCATTATTTTGGGAGCGGCAACTTCATACAGTGGAAAAAAATATATTGCTCGCTGCGTGACATGCCAGTAACACAAGTCGAGCTCCCAGTCACCAGCCGGGTTGCTCCAACCGTTACCAGTACCACAACAAATTTGGGTAGACATATCGTTGGATTTCACTGTAACCATCACGAAATCTAAGGGAATGACATCCATCTTCGTGGTCGTGGATCATCTTTCCAAGTATGCACAATTTATTGGGTTACGTCTCGTAGTGGAGCTCATGCCATCGCCGACATCTTCTTTGATTAGGTGGTTTGCTTACATGGCATGCCGTAGACTATTGTTTCTGACTAGGACCCTATCTTTACTAGTGCTTTCTAGTGGGATCTTTTCCAAAGATGTGGTACCCATTTGTTGACTTCCACAGCTTATCATCCCCAGACGGATGACCAAACGAAAGTGGTCAACCATACTTTGTAGATGTATCTCCGTTGTCTTGCGGCGGATAATCCTTTTACTTGGGCTAGATGGCTTCCTTGGGCAGAGTTCTGCTACAATACTTCCTTCCATTCAGCTATCCGATTAACTCCGTTTGAATTGGTTTATGGTCGACCAGCGCCTAGTTTGCTAATGATGAGGACATCACCGAAACGGATACAAACTTAGCAGCACCACAACAACCCCTTATGGAAGGATCAATTACAAGGGCACAGGCTCGTCAATTAAATCGACAGGTGAACTCATTCCTTGGACTATCTTTCCATGACATGGAGAATAGATGGCTACCTAATGACGTTATTGTACTTAGGAACCTTGGAAAGGATCAGTAAGAACTCATTTCAACATCAAAACTTGCAGCAACACAAGACAAACCCGAGAGCAGGTATTCCCGCCCATCACGGAGCAGTTTGTAATAAAACAAACATAACACGGTCATCCGGAGTCCGTTGAAGCGTTTGACCACAGTTTGGATATGCTCATAAGACAAGCTTTCTAACGGATCTGTCGTCACCTCCAAATTCCTTTTGTAGCTCCTAGAATCATCAAAAAATGTGCGAGCAGAACAAGTTGGGCCTTGGATAGCATTTTGGGAAAGGCCCATGTATTCCCCACCCCTTCCCTTATTAGGGTTTCCCTCTCCACGAGTTCCAGCCGCCATCCTACTTTGGGCAGGTTTTGTTCATTTTGTTGTCTTCCATTTTGGAGAAACACCCTTGATTCCCTTGTGCTTGTTAGCCAATCGATTCAAGCTGCAGAACCTCGACTCTATTGCTATGAGCTTAGTCTTATTTGCATTTCAGATTACCTTTTACTTGTTCTTGCTTGTTTCTTCAATTGCTAGTAGGAATAGACCTTCGTGGTCAGGTCAATCGTGTTCTTGGCGGGGTTGATAACGAGTAGGACTGGTGGTTTAGCGATCGTCGGGCCCTGTCCTTGTGTGGCTGGTAGCCGGTTCGTCAAAGTCTCCATTCCGCCAAATCGAGCGTATCCACTCACCGAAAGATCGAGCAGCACCTTGAGCACATCATTTGGTATCAGAGCAACGGTTGACTGGTGAGTTCTTGTTGATCTACCTAAAGTCCGAAAAAAGCCCACAAAAACACTTGTTGTTCTATCCCCACATTCCAAACCCGTTGTGCCTTTCGATCTAATTTTTTTTCTTATTTTGTTAAATTGAGTTTGTGTCCATTCTAGTGATATATTGTTGTTGTTCATCTTGTTGTTCTTCTCCGCCGTATCAAAACCCCCCAAAAACAACTAAAAACCAAAGCTTCAATCTCAGCTAGAAAGATTCCCTTTTTGCAGCTGCTACCAAAAACGTCATAAATCCCATTTGCATTATACTTTTTTAGTGAAACCAAAAGGAGAAGATTGGTGACTTGTTTGTCCACCTTACTGCCAATTTTCAAGTCCGTACATGGATGCATCTAAAATCTATGTGTTTGTTTCAGACCAACTTGCTGTCCTGAAATCTACAAGTCTGTCCACTTGTGAATTTTGTGTAATTTTTTCGGTTGGTTTTCATAAGGTTGGCCCAAAACAAAATTGTTGCAAAATGTGTCAAGAAGAAGAGAAAAAAATCATTGAAAGAGAGTCGCCTCAGCAAAAGTTACGGCAAAAACATCAACCTGCTGTCTTCTGGACAGAAATTAGCAATTATTAGATTTGGGCAAATCTAGTGTTTCTTGCCCCCAAAATTACATATACTTGAGTCATTTTGTATCTAGCATTCAAATCCATTGCCATGTACTTGTTAAGCCTATCATCCACCATTGTTTTGGTCAGCAGCTTGGACTATGTGCTAGATTTGGAGTATTACTTAATTATGTTGAAATCTGAGATTAATTAATTGATATTCCTTTGCTACATATATAGACCTGTCCAAACTCCTCTCTACTACTGACCAAATAGGGATAGCGACCGTGACATCGCTTTGCCACCATATTAGCTCGGTTTATCACGACCCAGCCACCGATTGGGCCATGCACTAGCTTGGTAAGAACATGTAAGAACAAGGTAAAGGTTCGAGTGCGAGAAAGAGAGCATACCAACAATTCCAACATATAGTAGTGGATAGGGAATTGTATACTTTTGTGTATTTTCTCTATTATTACTAACCATGGCAGATGATGATAGGGGACGGGGTCCCGATCTTCCGACAGGTTTGGATAAACACGATTGATGGAAAACTCGATGTTGACGATCCGACCATGAACAACACCATCTAGGCCTGCAATCGCTACACCACTGTATCCGTTCGTTATCAACCACGCCAAGACACGGTTGACCTCACCACGAAGGTTAATTCCTGCAAGCGAATCGAGAACACAAGCAAGAACACGGTAGATGCAATCTCAGTATTGCAGATTACCGATTAAGCACACGAGTTAGGGTTCCGCAACCCAGTAAACGGCGAAGCTGCAACGGCAGATCAATCAAAGCAAAACCCAAGTCTAAACTAGCAACGGTTACCGAATTTATAGTGACGGCTAGGGTTTGGGGCCCAGCCCTACGAGGTACATGGGCCATGGGTCCAAAGTGGAGCGTCACACCACCTGGTAGATTCTTGTCGCAATATTGAATTTGGAGGTGGAACTAGATCCGTTGGAAAGATCTCGTCGAGACCTTGTCAGTGCATACCAAGAACGTCCAAAACGGAGTTCATATGAGGCTGGGGCATCCGTTTTAAGTTAACTACGCAGAGATGGCCGAATCTGACTCGCGAACAAATTGGGCTCTCACTTGGGCTGGCCTTGCAACAGCGTGGCTTGTGAGACCAGAGGGTGTCGAAGTGGTGGAGATGCGCCTTCCTTGAATGCATCTTGAGTTTGGGGAGGTGCCCACGGTGGAGGCCTAACTGCTGGCGGCGACAACGCAATATCAGCTTGATAAGCTTGCCGGCTGTGCACGCGACCTGTCCATGGTGCGGATCAATGATGCCATATAGTTGATGATGTCATCATAATTAATGTAGATGATGTAGAAGATACCGTGAAGTGTTGCCAACTTGTCATAGACGAAGAGGTCGAAGATGAAGTAGTCGATCAAAGACTCGTCGACGTGCGTGCTGGCGAAGTTGTCAACGGAAATCTTGATGACCACCACATTGATGTAGTGTTGGTCATACCTATGATGGACATGGTAACATCATCCTCTTTTTCTTTATTGTGAGTTGTCCTCGACTCATCCTCGTTTGTCTGCAAAAGGTTAGCTCCAAAGAAAAGCAAAGGAACAAGCATATCATTTGTAATTAAATTGTTAGAATAAAATCGATTAGGATCTACCACATCCTCCCCTTCTTGAAATTTTTCTTGCATTTTCAAAATAAAGCTAGAGGCATTTGATGTCTCCTGATTATTGATAATGTAGCTCTTTAACTGATTACATGGTTGTACATTAGAAGAAAAATTCATATTTGAGCAAATGTACACTCGATTCACCATGTATTTTCCTTTATCATTATATTTACCTACAATATGAAAAGTGTTTGTAGATAACCACGGGAAATTAACAAGTCTCTCCTCTAAATTATCTATATCATATAGAACATCAAATTCAATATAACCCGAAATATTTAAAAAAGACAACAGTTTCGGCTCATCTTTTTGATTGGCAGGTTGAATAATATGTTTATTTTCAGCACAAGTGTTTGATTTTGAAGCAAATGAAACATATGTATTCACTAGTTGTGGCACAGATATAAGTGAAGCATTATCACACAACTCTTCTTTATCACAAGAAACATCGAGCAAATCATTTTGTGACAAAGGTAAATCAGCAATTAGTTCTACAGCATGAATAGTGGAAAGTTTCAACACATCAATATGGTTCTCATATAGAATGAGTGTGATACCTTTTTTATTACCTTTGTTTTACATCTCAGCTAATGTAGGTACATCTTCAGTTGTAGGTGTTGGAAGCAGAGGTGCAGTAACAAGCGTCTCTTCATTCTTCTCATTTTTATTTTTATTATTTACAATTGCCTATAAAATGTTAGTCGTGCAAGAATACACACCATTCTAACAAACAGATGTGTTGGTTTTTCGTACAACTTTCTTATATTTTATTTTATTTTCAGCTGCACAAGCTGTAGCAATGGTTTGTAACAGCGAAACATATTATTTATCAAAAACAATATTGTATATTTTCTCATTAAGTCCACATAAGAATCTAGCCTCCTTTTCTCTATCAGTTTCCTCCACACCACAACGTAACAACAAATTTTACAATTCTTCATAGTAAACGATCACTGGTTTATCACCTTGTTATAAACATTGTAGTTTGTTTAGTAAATTTTCACGTTAATAGACCGAAAGAAACCTATCCCTTAATCGTTGCTTCATGTCTCCTCAAATCGAAGGTATCCCAATAAGAAAACAATACGCCTTCCATTTAACTGATGCATTATTAATTAAAGCACTAGCAGCTGTCATAACCTTTTCTTTATCGAAAATTCTATGTCGAGCAAAATTTTATCTATAGCTATTTCCCAATCAATAAATGCATTAGGTCTAAATTTTATATCATATAAAGGAAGGTTCTCAAAGGTATTACCATGCTTGTTGGTAGAAGATGATGTGTAACTCTTCTTTAATTTCTCCTTATGATGGAACCGATCAAAATTTCCTCTAGTCTCCTCACCAATGATGCTTACATTTCAACTGGTGGCTGATGGTTGCAATATCCCCATTCCATTGTATGCTCCTACCATTATTAGTAGAAAACACAAAAGTATTATCCCTGTTAACTACTAGGTTTTGAAGGGTGGAGTCACACCCTCTGAAACGTCTTACCATGCTCTTACATGTGTTCTTACCAACACTGTAGGAGGTACAACCGGTGGCTGGTTCATGATACTAAGACGGGCGTGAGCGAAGCGATTGCAAGTTCGAACCATAACAGATAAGAAGTATGTGGAGCTTGGATGGGCAATATATAGTAGGAAGGAATATGTAATCATCAAAATCAGATTAGCAAAGCTGAATATATATTCAAAGTACTTGTCAAATTTGCTGGCCTAAACTTGTTCCAGGAACTAGTTCAAGCAAGCGAGAGATACAAAGTACAAAGAATACAATATGTAAACAGTTTTGAATTTTTCCCTTTTTTTTGTGCAGCTCCTTTGCATGCATTTGCTGTCGGGGATAAAATCACGGCCCATTGCCATGGCCCACTCTCTGACGGCCCAATCGAACAGCCTCCTGGGGCCTAGCTCCCTTGAAGGTTCTTTTAGACCCATGTGCATCTTGCCGAACAGCTTTCTGGCTGGCACGGTGCGTAACGGCCTAGGATTCGTGTTTGAGTCCGACTCGAACAAGAGTTATGCACGGCTACGTGAAGACCCGGACGTTGGTTTCCCGGATTGAAGCAGATGTCGTGATCCCCACGAATTGGAGTTTACCTTATCTACCTCGGGATGCATTTGGCATGTATGAGTTCGTTACGATCACGTAGTTAGCCCGGCCTAATTATCCCTCGGTAGGTCGGTTGCTCAATACTATATAAACAGGGCCCCTACGGCGTGTAGAGGGCAAGATTTGACGGTCAATCCAAGACGACTTGAAGCCAAGAGACTTCGCATTGTCGCATATTACTTCCTGTACACACATAATCTCGCCGAGACCTATTCGTCTTGTCGAGCTTCCACCTTGTAGTCCTCTTTGATATAAAGAAAGGCTAGACGTAGGGCTATTATCTCCTCTGAGAGGCCCGAACCAGGATAAAAACCCTGTGTCTCCCTGTTACTCGTTGATCGCTGTTTGCCTTGCTCGGCAGGTCTTCTATCTCCCTTTTCAAGAACCTTAGTTGACTTGAGATCGATATCTCAACCGTAGACAGTTAGCGCCGACCGTGGGGATTAGCAGATCAAGTCTGTTCGAGCATGTCGAACTCGCTCAGAGACCAGGAAATTCTTCCTGAAGGGTATGACTCAAAAGAGCAGGATGTCTCATCCCCTGCCAGATCAGATCAATCCGTTCGATCTCGGTCGCTTTCCGTGTCTGGGACAGAGGTCTCCGGCTATGCTCCAGAGATGGTCTTAGATCAAGCTCCCGTCATTGACGATGATTATGGGACCGATCATCTTTACGCCGGTTTAGATCTTTCGGATTCCAGGGCCATGTCGGTGGATTCCTCCTGTGGCGACATAGTGATGACACCATCCAGTGTCCACTCGCACGACCGTCGCAACATCAACATGGCCGACGCAGGAATTTTAGAGAATCCTGCGCGGGCCGCTGCAGCCGAAAAGATCGAGCATGTTAACTCCGCTCGGCAACAAGATGGATCTGCACCGACTGCTCGCGAGCAAGATGTTGTTCGCCGCATTCTGGATGCTTCGATCAACCAAACTCTGGCACAGATTTGTGATCAGCGGAAGCGTCAGCGACGCAACACGCCTCGCGTACCTACACCAGATCCCCGGTAGAGGTTCCACCTGCTCGGGATGAATCCCAGCGCAACCAGACTCCGGTCGGGCAAGACACGGATGCTTCGGGGATCCCAGGACCCCTAGATCAGAGTCGGGAAGGACTCCAGGCCATGGCAACGGTGCTCAGATCCACCAACCAGGCCGATCTCGCCCGCATGGGCGATGCTGTTGCTTCTCACCTTGAGCGACTGGCCGAAGGCCTTAAGTCCATAGGTGAAGTTAACACCTTATCCGGGCAGCGCAGTCAGCCTGTCCGGGTGGATTTGGACAGCGAGCGCTCCGATCGATCGTGTGACCATCGTCACCGTCAAAGGACGACTCGCCGCGAGCAAGATACCCGTCGTCTCCGTCGCTCGCCAAGTCCCCGTAGTCATCGTGACCACAGGGGCAAGCGTGCGCGCGACGATCACGGACGATCCCCTCATGAGGAGCGCGTGGTGGCCACCACGAGGAAGGAACGCGGAGGGCTATCCCGAAGAGAATTCCTCTAGGCAGAGTCATCTCGTTCAACAAGAGTTCCTCCGCGCAACGGGACCAACGTCTTTACAGGACTAGGTTCTGTAGGAGAAGGTGGCCGGTCATATGCCTTGGGTTGTAAGGCTTTCTCTGACGAGCTTCGCGCTGTCAGGTGGACCTCCAAGTTCAAGCCCGGTCACATGGAGAGGTACAATGGCACTCAAAACCCAGAAGAGTTCCTTTCTATCTACGCTACAGCCATCATGGCAGCCGGAGGTGACGAGCTAGTCATGGCAAATCACCTCTCGACTGTCCTTGAGGCCGCTGCTCGGACGTGGCTGTTCAATCAGCAAGAAGGTTACATCAGCTCTTGGGACCAACTTTGCGACGCTCTGATCGCCAACTTCCAGAGTTGTTACGTACGTCTTGGCAAGGAGGATGATCTGCACCAGATGATCCAGATGAACGGGGAGACCCTCCGCAACTTCGTGAAACGTTTCATCAAGATCCGCAACACGATCCTGAACATATCGGACGAATATGTTGTCCGCGCCTTCAAAAACGGAGTCCGCGACGAGTGGCTCACCCAGGATCTCGAGATCAATGAGATCTAGACCGCCAACGACCTGTTCAAGGCGGCTGACCGCTATGCCAATGCGGCAGAGTGTGTTCAGTACAAGAAGGCGTTCGACAAGGGGGAGCTGCCCGTCCAGCCTGGTGTAGATGAGAAGAAAAAGAGCAGCAACAATCTTGATGACAAGAAGTCGCAGAAGAAGAAGAATAAAGGTGATGCGAACAATACCGTCACGGGTATAGATCGTGCACCTCCTCTCAAGGACGGGCAGAAAAAGCCCAATAATAACTACAAGGGCAAGAAGCCCGCTCAGGGAGGCAATCAAGGCAAGAAAGGTCCAAGTGACCGATACTGCCAGTTCCACCGGCACTACGGGCACGATATCCGCCATTGCAGGACCTGGGCTGCAAAGCTCGAGGATTTCTACAACGGCAAGGGCCTCATGCCTACTCTGCCTGAAAAAAGTGATGCCGGCAAGGACAAGCGGCAAGCCGATGGTGGTGATCGGGACGATGATGATGAATATCAGGAGCCCGTGAACCATATCGCATCATCTTCAGCGGCTCCTCGGCTTATCCCTCCCGGCGCAGCCTCAAGGAAGCTGCTCGGGAGGTCCACAACGTTGAGAAGGGCAAACCACAGCCCGAATCGATGAAGTGGGATGAGGTTTCCATCTCCTTCTCTCGGGAGGATTGCCCCACTGGGATGACCAAGCCTCAGCGGCTCCCATTGGTGGTCGCTCCGACCATCAGTAACGCCAGAGTTGGCCGTGTCTTGATCGACGGCGGAGTGCTTTGGACTTGCTTTCTGCCAAAGTCTTGGACGAGATGCAGATTCCTCGCTCCAAGCTCAAAGAGGTCGCGATGCCTTTCTATGGGATCGTCCCGGGAGAAGCTGTTAAGCCGCTGGGGCAGATCGTTCTGCCCGTCACCTTTGGCAGCCCTAGCAACTTCTGGACAGAGTTGATCACATTTGACGTGGTCGACTTCACATCTGCCTACAACGCGATCTTGGGCCGGCCATCTCTTGGCAAGTTCATGGCCGTGTCCCACCATGCATACCATTGCGTGAAGATACCGGGCCCTAACGGCGTGATCACGGTCAAGGGTAACTACAAGGCTGCTCTAGATTGCGACGAGCAATCCCATACCCTGGTCGACCAGCTTCCACCGTATGGGCCCGAAGTTCCGCAGACCAAGTCTGCCCGTCCCAAGGTCTCTGTCCAGCCAGGGGGAGAGACCAAGGAAGTTCCGCTGTCTCTTGATGACTCTTCTAAGACAGTTCACTTGGGGGCCAATCTGGACCCCAAATAGGAAAGCGAGCTCATTGCCTTCCGCCGAGCTAATGCAGACGTGTTTGCCTAGGAGCCGTCTGACATGCCCGGGGTCCCAAGGGAGGTTATTGAGCACAAACTGGCAGTCCGGTCGGACAAAAAGCCTGTTCGCCAGAAGCTTCGACGCTTTTCGGACTTCAAGCAGGGGATCATCAAGGATCGACAGCAAGTCGCTTGTCGCTGGTTTCATCTGTGAGGTTGATCACACAGTGGCCGCCAACCTGTCATTGTAAAGAAGAAAGGCGGCAAGTGGAGGATGTGTGTCGATCACACGATTTGAACGCCGCTTGTCCTAAGGACAATTTCCCCAGATAGACCAAATGGTCGGTAGCGATCATGGATGCCCAGCTGTTGAGTTTTTTGGATGCTTACTCCGGTTATCACCAAATAAGCATCTCCCCCGAGGATGAAGAGAAGTGATGGGGGACGGGGTCCCGATCTTCCGTCAGGTAGGGGTAAACACGATTGGTGGAGAACTCGACGTTGACGATCCGACCTTGATCAGCACCGATCTAGGCCTGCAATCGCTACACCACCGTCTCCGGTCGTTATCAACCACGCAAGCGCACGGTCGACCTCACCACGAAGGCTAGTTCCTGCGAGCGAATCGAGAACACAAGCAAGAACGAAGAAGAAGCAATCTGAAATTACGAATATATATTAAGATCACGAATTTGGGGTTCCACAAGCCGAATATCGGCGATACTGCGATGGCAGAAAATTATCTCAGCAAAACCCAACTCTAATAGTGACGGCTACAAAGTCTCACTACAGGAAACGAAAATAGATTCGACTGCCAAATACATTTTCGACGGCCAAAACATAGCAGTCGATACAGGTACGATACTATCGACGGCCCTAATAAAGCCGTCGATACAACTCAAACCAGTGACCCAGTATCGACGGCCCAATAAAAGCCGTCGTGTTTCTTGGGCAATGCGAACGGAAAGATCGCGTGGCTTGACGGCGTCTTTTTTTGACCTCAATGATCGACGGTCCAAGAACGGTACGTCGAGACAGCTTTATTTTATACCTTTTTCCTTTTTTGTTTAATTTGTATTTCTAATCTTTGTTGAAAATTGCTGTGATTTTGAAATAAAAATTAGAGATGTTGTATTTTGTTAATTTTTTATGTAGGTATTTTTTGTATTGTTTGAATTGAGGAATATTGAACATATATAGCTTTTTAATTAATGTACTAAATATTGTTTAAATTTTAGAATTTTAATTTTGGTAGTAAAAAAGTCAAAAAAAAGTTGGGTGCGGGCGTGTAAGTATCGATTATTGAATAGTAGGCAGACATAAATTTAAATTTATAAATTGACACAATTTAAATTGAAATGAGATGTTTGACGTTGGTTTGATCAAATGAAATATGAAACCTTAGGTGAACTTCTCCGGAAAGCTTCAGATTTCAAAGGGTTGACCTCATAGGAAGTTCTAAAATTTTTGAATTTTTTTCCAGGTGTGTAATTCCCTGTATAAAGCAACATGGAACAGTTTGGACATTTGAATTTTGGTTTTTCAAATTTATAAAATTTAAACAGAGGGTTTGACCAGTGATGCCTTCAAGGGGGGGCAGCCCTCGAGACAAGCAATATTATCGACGGCTACAAGATATGCCGTCGACACTAAGGAACATACTCGACGGTAGTCGAAGTATACACTCGGGATAAATTGTCTCGATGGTTCCATATCTTGCGGTTGATACTATCATCCTCGACGACAGTGTCGACCGCTCGATCTAATGCTGTCGATATATAGGAATGAGTGTCGACCGCTTATGTTCAGCCGTCGATACTGACTCGGCAGTTACGAGCGCTGTTTCGACGGCCTTTGGTCTGCCGTCGTTACAGATAAATATGCAGGGTTATGTCGACTGCCTTTGGTTGGCCGTCGACATCGCCCTCCATATATGAGACGGTGGCTCGGGACTTAGCAAAATCGCTAAGTCCCCAGCCGCCGCTCTCTAGATCCCCGCCGCCGCGCCGCCTCCCGCCATTGTGCAGGTCCGCCTCACGCCGCGCGGGGCCTCCTCCCACCGCCGCCATCTCGCCGCGCGCGCCGCCTCCCGCCGCCGCCGCCATCGCCATCTCGCCCCGCCGCCAGAGCCGCCTTCCGCCGCGTCCGCCGCCGCGCCGTCCGGCCGCCTCCGCGCCGCCCGCGGCGCCTCCGCCGCCGCCGCCACTGTGGCGCCTCCGCCCCCGCCGCCCGTCATCGCTTTCACCGGCAAGCCTCCTCCGCCGCGTCCCCGCCGTCGCCGGCGCCTCCCGCCGTCCGGCGGCCTCCATCGCCGCCGCCAGGCGCCTCATTGTGTTGGTGCCACCGCCGCCAGGGCGCCTCCCACCCCGCCGACATCTCCAAGCCGCCGCGGACGTCTCTCACGCTGCCGGCCGCCTCCACCGCCGGCCTCCTCCGCTGCCCCACCTCACGCTGCCGCACGCCCCCATCCCGCCGGCATTCAGGTACTTTCCCGGGCTTTTTTTTTAAATGTTGGTAGTGTAGTGTCGACGGCCAATAATGTTTAGTCGAGACTAATTATAATATAATTATGATTAACAATAATTAAATTATTTAAATTAGTAAATCTTTTAAAAAATACTTTGAAATATATTTTAAAAATTAGGAAAAAGTATAGAATATAATTAAAAATTTAGGACAATAATATAAAATGTATATTAAAAATTTATTAAACTGTTTGCCATGTGATTAGCTAGCGTCCGTGTATTAGTTTAGGGTAGGTCACCTAGCCGTACGTCACCCATTCGGAAACGGCACATCTCATATGGAATACGGACGGTGATTCGTTGTGCTCTAATATGAGATGTGACGCGCGTTTCCGAATTGTCCAGTGGAGCCCCTTATGGGCGTCCCAGTGGACAGCCTACGAATGACCGTTCGAGCATACGTCGCGTTGTGGTACCGGAGGGTTCGAGATGAGGTTTTCGACGGCATAACCTAAGAGGTTCTCCTATCCATAAAATAAGTGCTTCCAAGTTTTTATCGACTCCCTAGCCATCGTTGCACTAGGAGAACCCCTAGGGTTATGCTGCCGAAATCTCGTCTCGAACCCCCGGTACTACAACGCAACGTGTGCTTGAGCGGTCGTTTGTAGGTGGGTTTAGAAGCCTTCCTAAGCCTAATATAAAACCCTCACGTGCGACGATGGCTGGCAACTCAGATGGAAGAAGACAGGAGTTGGATGTACGAAGGATGGCAACGGAACGGACACCACTCGGACGAATGGTACGACAAGACCGAGATATTCCTGAATCGTGCTTTTCAGAATGTTGTAAACGAAAACACCCGGGTAACTTGTCCATGTGTTGATTGCGGGAACTGTAAGAAAAGAACCCGCGCTCAGATGGAGATAGACCTGTATACACATGGATACAAGGCCGAGTATCGTCGATGGGTCTATCATGAGGAGAGTCGGTGGGCGGATCCACCACCACCGCCACCACCAACCGACGAAGGTTTCGATGAGATTGATCGGGTGAATGATATGATGGATGACTTCGGTCATAATTTTTCGGACGCTGAGCCACCCACAATGTTGTCTAACTTCATGGAGCTTCTCGACTCTGCAAAACAGCCTCTGCACGATAGCACAACGGTGGCCCTTTTGTCTGTTGTGGCTCGTATGTTAGCAATTAAGTCGAAATACAATTTTTCGATCAACTGCTTGACGAACTCATATCGTTAGGGTCGATGTCCTTCCGCAAGGCCACAAGATGCCTTCCAGCTTGGTGCGAGTGTAAGACATTGATAGGTGGTCTCGGAATGCCATATGAGAAGATACACTATTGCTTAACAATTGTATGCTATACTACAAAAATGATGCGGTAAACATGTCTTGTGATAGATGTGGGAGTCAAGATATGTCGAGGTAGAGGACGCCAAGGAAACAAGAGTCGACTAGTGTGGCGAGGAAAGTGCTCACATTACTTCCCGACGAAAACGCTTAGAACGGTGTTTCATGACCGAGAGACGGCAATAGCGGCGGATGAGGTGGCATAAGGAGGGTAAAGGTCAAAGGCGACTTGATGATACATCCGCCGATGGGGACGCGTGGAAGCACTTCGATCGAAACATCCGGACTTTGCGGTGATCCGAAATGTCGTCTGGCAATTGCCACCGATGGGTTCACCCCTTTCAATATGATCGCTGCGTCGTATTCCTGTTGGCCAGTATTCACTATGCCTCTGAACCTTCCGCCATCACATTTAATGAAAGAGGAGTTCATGTTTCTATCCGTCATCGTTCCTGGTCCAAAGAATCCCGGAAAGAATCTGGATCTTTTCCTGAGACCTTTGGTCGAAGAGCTGCAAGAGTTATGGGAGAATGGTGCAATCACATACGATAGGAAGATGAATACCAATTTTTATATGAGGGCTGCTTTTATGTGGTCTATTCATGATTTTCCGGCGTACGGAATGTTCTCAGGATGGAGCACGCATGGCAAGCTAGCATGTCCCGCTTGCATGGATGATACGAACGCTTTCCAGTTAACACATGGGGGTAAGGCGTGTTGGTTTGATTGCCACCGTGCTTTTCTGAAGCCGGAGCATCCCTTTAGAAAACAGAGGAATGCGTTTGAAGAAACACCGCTGAAAGGACAAAACGCCCATGATCGATCAGAGCGCCATCAAAGATTTGCAATCAAAGTTGGTGGAAGGGAGAAATGGAATTTGTGAGGGTTACGGTGTGTCCCACCATTGGACGCACAAGTGCAGCTTATACTCGCTTGCTTATGCGGAGGATTTGTTATTGCCCCACAACTTCGATGTCATGCACCAAGAGATGAATGTGGGGCAGGCAATATTTGGAACCAGTCTTGACATTCCTGACAAAAGTAAGGATAATATGAAAGCACGTCTCGATTGCGCTGAAATATGCAGTCGACCATCAATGAACCTCATAGAAGGAAGGTTAAAGAAGCCCAAGGCTTTGTACTGCCTAACAGTCACCCAAAGGAAAGAAGTTCTCGAGTGGATCGAAGGACAGTTGAAGTTCCCCGATGGATACGCATCAAATATTGGTCGTGGTGTGAACGTTGCTCAAGGAAAGATACACGGCATGAAAAGCCATGACTTTCATATATTTGTCCGTGATCTCATTCCTGTCGTGTTTCGTGGTTACGTGCCTGAAGACGTATGGAGAGCTTTTGCGGAATTGAGTTTTTTCTATAGAAAACTATGTGCTAAAGAGATAAAGCGGTCCGAGATGGTTAAGCTCGAAGAGGAGATTGTTGTGCTTGTGTGTAAGCTTGAGAAAATATATGTTCCCGGATTTTTTAACCCAATGGAGCATCTACTAATTCATTTGCCCGCCGAAGCCAGGTTGGGAGGTCCCGTTCAGTACAGGTGGATGTATCCTGTGGAGCGTCGTCTTAAAGGTGTTAGGGAAAATGTGAAAAATAAGGCTCGCGTCGAAGGTTCGATAGCAGAATCATATTATATGCAGGAGATAACCCACTTTTGTAATAAATATTTGGCGAGAGAGCACAATGTCAATATTCAAGTTCCAAGATACAACACAGCTTGCAGCAAATCTCAATCTGACCTAAAGTTGTTTCTTGGGAAAGGCAATCCTGTGGGGAAAAGTAAACGACGAGAGTTATCAGAGGAAGAAAGATTGATTGCACTATTGTACGTGTTCGATAATATGGAAGAAATGGGGGACATGCAGAATCAGTTCATACAAAGAGAATGGACAGTGTTGAATGAACCCAGTTCAGAGGAAAGAACAAAGTTGATGAAGGAGGGAGCAGGACCTGGACGTCCTAACTTCCTAGTTTGGTTCTAGAAACATGTAAGTATAAATGATTTCGTAACCCTGTTAACATTTCAAGATTTTGTGGACATAGTTTATTAAATTTCTTTTTTCTATTAAACAGTGCACGACGCACGCGAGCGTCCACAACGATCTCTGTATTCTGTCGCGTGGACCTAGAACTAGCGTAAAAGTGCATGGAACTTATGATGTCAACGGGTTTCGCTTCAGATCGGCAATTCACGAAAGGTCGAAACCTAATTTAAAATCAATCAACAGTTGTGTACTGTGCTATGGGGAAGATGGCACGGAGTATTACGGTATACTAGAGGAGATCATTGAACTAGTATTCGAGGGAAGTAAGGAACTATCGGTTGTTCTCTTTCGTTGCATTTGGTTCGATCCTATCAAAGGGGTTAGACGTCGAGCAGAGCTAGGTTTGGTGGAGGTTAAGCACACGTCAAGGTTACAAGGGTACGATCCGTTCATCCTTCCCAACCAGGCAGAGCAAGTGTACTATCTGCCTTATCCATGTCATAAAGCAATGAAAGGTAGTACTAAACGCTGCGAGGAAGACCTTCGGTCATGGTGGGTTGTGTACAAAATTCGGAGGCCTGGAAGATTGGCTAC
Organism: Raddia guianensis; assembly: GCA_036346415.1. Classification (NCBI taxonomy): domain Eukaryota; kingdom Viridiplantae; phylum Streptophyta; class Magnoliopsida; order Poales; family Poaceae; genus Raddia; species Raddia guianensis. The sequence continues at coordinate 41,728,496 of CM070539.1, forward strand.
CCCGACGTTCGATGATTATCACCAACCAGTACAAGAGGAACGCATGAATGGCAATGTGGAGGTTGATATTGGGAATGGACTAGATAACCTCATAGCCACAATAGATGACGATGTTAATGAAGAAGTGAATCCACCCAACCAACAAGCTCAGCAAACACAAGAAGCACAGGCAGCACAAAAAGAAGGGGAGGATGAAGAGCCTTTCAATGATCCACTCGATGTAGACGATACATACTTCTAAGTTGATGGTATTTATAATGGTTAAATTATGTTCAACTTTATTATTTTAATTTAACTAATATTCGCACTGACATTACTTCAAAATGCAGGATGCCACGCCGACAGTTCACGAGGAGCGCCTCGTAGGATGACGACGACGACCACGACCAGAGCTCGGGAGGGCACTCCGAGTCCAGCCAGAGGGCACGCTGCACCGGGAGGAGCTCAGACCGACCACAGAGTCTGCAGGGCGGTGGGGGCTCTAGTCGATGGGAGCTTCGTGCCAAGAAGAGGGGCACAACAAGTTGCCCAAAGGCGGAGATATCCTCACGGGAGGATTGTGATCGAGCCGGATGGCGGCAGTAATAACCTAAGTCTCTAATATCACAGACAATTAAATCTATTAACTTGCTTTTATTATCTGTAGCAACTTGTCTTGTGTCCACCCCAACAAAGCTGATACCCAGCCAGCTAATGCACTTGGCATCCTCATGCGCCATACTATCTGGTATGGTCGGAGAGGAGGGCACAACATCCGCTTACTCTTGGGATGATTACGATTGTGGCACCTCACGGGACAAAGACCGCCGCCGAGGAGATAAGGCGGGAGTTCTGGGTGAGTTCGCACATTTTTGTTTTTTAATATCGTAGATGATTGGAAACTATTATTCATATGGATTTATTTTTTTCAGCTTAGATACCGACCGCGTCCGGGCTTGGAGGAGGAGGACATCAATTCTGTGATGGATAGGAACGCACGGCAGAAGGTGCAGGATCTAATGTCGAGTGCACGGGTCACCGCCGTTCAGGATTTCCACAGGTATTCACGTAGTTCTTTTGTCGATTTTTGGCGTATGTGGTTCCAATACGAATAATTTATTTTGTCTTCTCTTGTCAGGATTGTAAATGGAGAGAAGATCACCCAGGCCGATGTGCGCAGGCTGTACCTCCAGGCTCAAGAGTATGCGCAGGTTCGACCGGACTGGGTGTCGAACGCTTCGGATGCCTGGGAGGCCTTGTCGCAGCACTGGGCCAGCGAGGTGTTCAAGGAAAAGTCCTTGAAGGCAAAGAAGAACCGAGCAGCGATGACGAGCAAAACGACGACCGGGAAGTCGTCGTTCGCTCAGCTAAGGAAAAGGATGGTAATACTATTCCTTTACTAATTCGATCTTGTTTTCTTCTATTAAGGAATATATCGACACTCCACTTGTACAATGCAGGGCGCCACGACTGGCCAATTTCCGTCTTGGCTGTTGGTGTTCCGGAGGGGCCACACCTCTCAGAAAAAGGATGGTTCCTTCGGTCCTGTGGACCTCAGAGTCACAAGCAATGAGAGGTACATAATAATTTATAAATTAGTTTATACACAATCGTACATTCTAACTCCATTATTTTCACTTCAATGCAGGCACGCCTGAGAGAGGCTTTATTTGAAAAGCATGGCCAAGAGAAGGACCTGAAAGAGGAGCCCCTTGACCCTCTGGTGATACATGAGGCTATGGGCGGGAAGGCTCATGGGAGGCTAGCGATCGGAGGGGACCATCTGAGGTATGATATTGTCTAATTTATGTACGTTTTGCTCAGATCTTATTTTGTAACCACTAACATCGCTTTGTTACAGGTCGGAGGATTACATGCCTCAGGTGAGGGCTGCCCACTCTCAAACGGAGAGCCGACGCGCCTTCGAGTCCCGCATTGAGAGGGAGAGGCAGCGGGAGAGGGAGGACAGGGAGCGGGAGAAGGAGGAGAGTAGACAGCTGATGGAGGCGATGAGGGAGAGTCTGAGGACTCAAGAAGAAGCCAGACAGAGACAGGAGGCAGAGATGGCGAGGCAACGATATGAGTTCGAGCAAAGGTTTGCCTATCTGGAGTCGCTCTCTCGACTGGGCGGGGTAATGTCCTTTTCCCTAATACTATCCATCCATATGTCGTTTATTGCAATTTCATTCACAATTTCGGTGTCCATAAAATTTTAGGCTGGTCCCAGTGGTACGGCCATGTTCCGGCTTTCTCGGGGTCCGCCACCGTTTATGATGGATGGACACCGCTCCCCATCCTTACAGCAGCCACACTACTCCACCAGGCGAATATGTGGGCCCCGCTCGTCCACATGGTGGCTTGCCGTTTGTTACGGAGACGGTAAGTCATTAACTCATGTTAATTCATGTTTGAAACCGTTCAATTCTGAAAAATTAATAACCAAATGTTTTGCACACATGCAGGGTTCTAGTTCAGCGGCTCAAGGTGAAATTCGTGGCCAGGAGGGAGGAGAGACGTCGGTGAGCCAGGAAAATCTCAACTGGGTCACCGACCTCTTCGCGAGCGCCCCGCCGATGTTCACCCAGCCGCGTAATCCTCCAGAGAACCCATCGGAGAACGATCCTCGGCCAACCAACCCTGATCACTAGATTTACTTTTGACTATGTTACTATTAGCTGGAAACTTCGTGTTGCATTTGTCATTTGATAGCTTTTGGTGATGAACTTAGACTTCGATGTGATTGTGTCGACGATAAGTATTTATGTGCTATATGTGCTTCTGACTATGTGGTTTGTTTAGTTTTGTGGATCGAAGTGTTATATATGTGAATTGGATGATTGTGGTCGCATATATGCGACGATGGGTATATATATGAATTGCGGGATATTTTGGGTTTGCAGGTGCGGCTGTCGCTGCTGCTGGGTGCAGCAGTGGCAGCTGCAGGAATTTGTGATTTTTTTACAATTTGCAAAAAAAAAAAATTTCTCTTGCACAGTCTCGACGGCCGAAACTTGGCTGTCGGTACAACATGGCTAGAGGCTTAGTTTCGACGGCCAGATTGCAGCCGTCGATACTAACATTAGGGCCCACATGCCAACTTCAACGTGGGACCCACATTTGTTTATATCGACAGCTAAAAATAGGCCGTCGAGGCAACATTAGTCCACGTCGAAGACGGTGGGACCCATCCTCCTCAGACTCGACGGCGAGGATTTAGCCGTCGATACTAATCCACCAGGAGGGGAACGGCGTCTACGGTGGCTCTGTCGACGACATTATTTCCGGCCGTCGATACTGTCTGTGTGTCGTCGACACACTGTGTTTGTCTCGACAACCTTCACTCGACGGCCTTCTGTCGACGGCTAGCCGTCGATACTAGGTAAACCCGACGGTTAACTGTTTTTTATCGACAGTTTTAGCCGTCGATACTGTTGCCTTCTCCTGTAGTGTCTTAATAGGCAGAAGGGCGGCGGCTAGGGTTTGGGGCGACCCCCCCTTGCATAGGATACATAGGCCGAAGCACAAAAACAAGGTGATGCAGCACCGGGCAGCCCAACAGAATCTGGTCGCCTCTTGTTTCGATGATTGTGATCAGCTCAGAAGGAATTTGAATGCGCGACTGGATCCGTTTGAAAGGTCTCGTCGAGGGCTTCTCCATAGTGTACTTGAACGCACCAAACGGAGTTGATATGCATCTGCTACGCCCGTTTGAAGGCAGACTGCTCCGCCGTGACCGAACCGGACTCCAACTTGTGGTAGAATTGGTTTCCAGCTTGTCTTGGCGTAGAATTCCATCCTCGCTGATCAACACCATAATTCCTAAGTACAAGCACAACATTATTAGGTAGTAACTTACTCTTATGAGTATTCTCTTGCGTGTTAAGGAACAAGCCCACCTGGTGGTTTAGTTGTCGCGCACGTGCCCTTGTTATTGGTCCTTGCACAATAGATGGTGGTATAGTGGGCGCATCGGTAGGGGTGATGTTCTCATCATCCTCCCCCTCTTGACTTTGAGTCGTCCTCGACTCAAGCTCATCTTCTTGTCCCAAATATGGCCGCAAATCTGAAATGTTAAAAGTGGGGCTAAACCCGAAATCTGCAGGCAACTCAAGTTTATATGCATTATCATTTATTTCTCTAGCACCCTAAATGGACCATCTGCACGGGGCATCAATTTAGATTTTCTTAACTCAGGAAAACGCTCATTGCGCAAGTGTAACCAAACAAGATCTCCAAGAGCAAAAAGCAATTCCTTCCTACCATGACTACCAGCAATGCGGTATTTGTCATTCATGTGTTCAATATTTTCTTTCGTAGTCTCATGCAGTTTCAAAATAAATTCAGCACGTTTCTTAGCATCAAGATTGACCTTTTCAGATGATGGTAAAGGCAATAGGTCAATGGGAGCTCGAGGGTTGAAACCATACACTACCTGGAAAGGACTTACCTTTGTAGTTGAATGTAGCGCACGGTTATAAGCAAACTCCATATGAGGAAGGCACTCCTCCCACAACTTTAAGTTCTTCTTTAGGACAGCTCGCAACATCGTGGATAAGGTACGATTGACAACTTCCGTTTGACCATCAGTTTGGGGGTGACAAGTAGTAGAAAACAGCAGTTTTGTCCCCAATTTATTCCACAATGTCCTTCAAAAATGACTTAAGAATTTTGTGTCGCGATCTGAGACAATAGTGGAGGGCATACCATGCAAACGAACAATATCTTTGAAAAATAATTTCGCAATATGAGTGGCATCATCACTTTTATGGCATGGTATGAAATGTGCCATCTTTGAAAATCGATCCACAACAACAAAGATACTATCCCTCCCCCGTTTTGTCCTAGGCAAACCTAGAACAAAATCCATCGAAATATCCTCCCAAGGAACACTAGGAGTGGGGAGAGGCATATATAAGCCATGTGGATTTAAACGCGACTTAGCTTTTTGACATGTAGAGCAGCGCGCCACAAAGCGTTCAACATCACGCCTTATCTTCGGCCAATAGAAGTGGGCGGCCAGAACATCCTCCGTCTTCTTTACACCAAAGTGTCCCATCAGGCATCCTCCATGAGCCTCTTGCAACAACAAAAGACGAACGGATCCAACTGGAATGCATAGGCGGTTAGCTCTAAACAAAAACCCATCGGTGAGTACAATTTTATTCTAAGCCTTCCCGTCCTTGCAATAAATTAAAGCATCTTTCAAATCAGCATCTTGAGCATATTGGTCTTTAATTGTATCAAGTCCAAAAATTCGACAGTCAAGTTGGGACAACATAACATATCTCCAAGACAAAGCATCAACAGTTACATTATTTTCCCTTTCTTGTGTTTGATGATGTAAGGAAAAGATTCAATAAACTCTACCCACTTGGCATGTCTACGGTTCAGTTTGTTTTGACTGCGAATATGTTTCAGCGCTTCATGATCAGAGTGAATAACAAATTCTTTAGGCCATAAATAATGTTGCCACGTCTCTAAAGTGCGTACAAGAGCATACATCTCTTTATCATACGTGGAATAATTTAAAGCTGGCCCACTCAATTTCTCGCTGAAATAAGCAACTGGTTTACATTCTTGCATGAGGACGCCGCCAATCCCAATCCCACTGGCATCACATTCAAGTTCAAACATCTTACCAAAATCCGGAAGTTGGAGCAAAAGTGCTGTTGTTAACTTCCTCTTCAACAAATTGAAGGCGTCCTCTTGCGATTGTCCCCAATGGAATGCAACGCCCTTCTTTGTCAGCTCATTCAATGGCGCGACAATGGTGCTGAAATCCTTCACAAAGCGGCGGTAGAAGCCGGCAAGTCCATGGAAACTTCGCACTTGTGTGACCGTTTTAGGAGTCGGCCAACTCTTGATCGCCTCAATCTTGGCTTCGTCAACCTCAATTCCCTGCGGAGTCACAACATAGCCAAGAAACGAGACTCGATCGGTGCAAAAGGTGCACTTCTCGAGGTTACCAAACAAACGTGCCTCCCTCAAAGCATTAAAAACAGCACGTAGATGGTCGAGATGTTCAGAAAGTGACTTGCTATATATCAAGATATCATCAAAACATACCACCACAAATTTACCAATGAAAGGACGTAAGACCTCGTTCATTAACCGCATGAAAGTACTAGGTGCATTAGTCAATCCAAAAGGCATGACTAACCACTCATAGAGCCCGAACTTAGTCTTAAAAGCAGTTTTCCATTCATCTCCCAATTTCATTCTGATTTGATGGTATCCACTACGCAAGTCAACTTTGGAGAAAACAGTAGAACCACTTAATTCATCAAGCATGTCGTCTAACCTAGGAATAGGATGACAATACCTTATTGTGATATTATTAATGGCTCTACAATCCACGCACATGCGCCAGCTACCGTCTTTCTTAGGTACAAACAGAACAGGAACAGCACAGGGACTAAGACTTGGTCGCACATACCCACGGTCCAAAAGTTCTTGGACTTGTCGTTCAATTTCTTTAGTCTCCTCCGGATTGGTCCTATAGGCAGCACGGTTTGGCAATGTCGCTCCCCAGACCAAGTCGATTTGGTGCTCAATCCCTCGAACAAGGGGTAGTCCCGGTGGCACCTCAGCAGGAAACACATCATCATACTCCTACAAAAGGTTAGTAACAGCAGGTGGAAAAGAGACGGTATTTCATCGAATGAGAATAAGGTCTCTTTACATATCAAAGCATAGCATGATGGATCAGCAAGATCTGACTTTGTTGCAAGCAAAACACCACCCTTCAATTTAATACCCTCGGTCTTAACAGCAAGTTTGTTCTTGTCTTTCTTTTGTGGAAAAATGGTTTTAGCTACTTGCTGATTTTCAGATTCTAGGGTGTTGTCTTCCTTTTCATTTTCTAGTCTCTCCCTATCAAATTGCACAATTTCAGAAGGGGTCATAGGAAGCAAAGTGATTTTCTTCCCTTTGTGCATCAGAGTGTAAGTATTATCCCTACCATGATGAGTGGCATTAGTATCATATTCCCAAGGTCGGCCTAACAAAAGTGAACAAGCTTGCATAGGCACTACATCAAGATCAGCATATCATGGTATGACCCAATAAAGAAGGACACTCTTGCTGTTTGGGTAACCCGAACCTTACCATTGTTGTTGAACCATTGAACATGATATGGTTGAGGGTGGGGTTTCGTGGTCAAGCGATGCTTCTTGACTAGGTCAGAACTCACCAAGTTGTTGCAGCTACCTCCATCAATGATGGTTCGAACGCGGCGATTGTTGACGACGAGGAACATTTGAAACAGGTTGTGGCGTTGTACTCGCTCGGCTTGCTTCATTTGAGTGCTTAGAACCCGTTGGACAATGATGGTACGGTATTCTTCCGTGGCTACCGTACCCAAAGCTTCCTCATCGTCATCATCTTGGCCGGCTGCGTCGTCCTCATCACCTGCCAAGTTAGCTGCAAGGGCATATTCATCTTCTACATCAGAAGCACTAACGTACCCTCCATCATCAGTAGCGATGTAGGCTCTCTAGCTTGGGCAGTCCCTCATGACATAGCCCATTCCCTTGCATCGATGGCATACGATTCCAGTGGTACGTCCTGTGGAGGCAACCGATGAAGACGTCTTCGCTGGAGTCTGCATGTTAGGCGTCTTGCTTACCTCGGGTGTACGTTGTGGCGGTGTCGGTGCTGCTGAACGCGCCCTACTCATTGAGGGGGCAGCAGGCCGAGCGGGAGGAGGTGGCGCATATTTGGATGAAGTTGACGCCTGCCGTGGAGGGAAAGTAGCAGCAAAGTTGCTCCGTGGTCGCTGTTGTCGTCCCTGCAATTCTTTTTCTGCCAAAACAGCAAGCTAGAACAACCTATTCACATCATAATAATCCTTGTAATCAACAATATTCTGTATGTCTTGTCTTAACCCCCCATAGAAACGAGCAATTTTATCCTCCTCGGTTTCCTCTACCTCACAACGCAACATTCCAATTTGAAGCTCTTGGTAGTATTCCTCTACCGACTTGCTACCCTGATCTAAGCGTTGCAATTTCTTGCGCAAATCACGTTTAAAGAAAGGTGGCACAAATCGGTAGCGCATCTGTCTCTTTAGTGCGTCCCAAGTTTTGGGTTGTATGTTAGACTTTACTAGTTCATTCCACCAAATTATAGCAAAATCCTTGAACTCACTAGTGGCTTGTCTAACTCTATAGATTTCAGGGACAAGGTGAGAGTTAAACTTTTGCTCAACAGTCATTTCCCAATCTAGGTACGCTTCAGCATCATATGTTGCCGAGAAAGGAGGTATGGTAAACTTAACTTTAGCAAACTGTTCCTCAGCACGGTTATTATTGTTAAAATTACGACAATTGTTACCTCTCATACCTGGTGGTCGGGGATGGAAGCGCACCTCTTGTCGAACGTCTCGCTCCACGCGATGCATGGCAGGTTCATTGGGGTGATGTTCAGCATGGGCATGTGATTCTTCATCATCTTCGTTCCGTTCATCTCAGTGGTTCCGGTTGGAGGCGGCTGGTTCTCCACGATCTCAACCCTATTGGCAAGGTCTGAGACGCGACGATCAAGCCTCTCCATGCCCTCCTGGTTATCTAGCTGAACCTTCGCAACCTCTTCCCTGATCTCTCTGTTTGCCTTGGTCACTTCTTTGGTTGTTTTGGAGAGAGCATCCTTGAGTTCCTTATCCCTCCGTGCTAGATCGTCAGTAAGATTTTGGAAGAGCGTTCGGAAATCATTATCATCTCCCGTAGTTCTTGCTCTTGTTTGGGGGCCTGTCATTGTTAGTAATAGAACAGAAGATAACACAAAGGTATTACTCCTATCGACTACTAATCTCGGTCAAGCTGGAACTCTCACGCGTCTTACCTCGCTCTTGCAAGGTTCTTACCAATGCTGCAGTGGGTTTACCCGGTTGCTTGATGGTGATGGTGACATGTGAACGGTGAGTGAAGCGATTGCAAGGTATGATCCTGTGCTGACAAGGAGTTTGTGTAGCTTGGAAGGCAGTTATGGTAGCAAAGGTCAGCAATAATTGAATTCAGTAAACAAAGCTGAATATATGTCCAAAGACCTAACTAATGTTGCTGGCTTAAACGTGTTTATAGGACTGTTAGAGTAAGCAAACACAACAAGGTAAAAACAGGGACAAATAGGATGTAAACAATTCGGACCCCAATGGTTTATGGCACCTCTTTTTTTTTTGTCTTGCGCGGCTGTTTCTCAGTGCGCTGCCTCTTTCTTCTCAATTTTTTTTGTATGATTTTTTTGATATTTTTTTCAGCCTCAGCAACACAGAAATATGGATATAGAGGTGTTTCTACCTCAATTTGCAGCTTTGAGGTGGCCGGTTGAATTTCAGGAAGGTGCTCTGAAAAGCGTGCAGACACTTCAGCGGCCGGATAGGTGGTCTTCCTAATGGATTTTCGGGTTCGAAATGTGAGCAAAACCGATGTCGGTTGGATGCGTCTCGTCGAGATATTTCCAACGAGTGGTCGTGGACCCAATCGGAGTTCGTATGAGAAAGTTATGGCTGTTTTACCGAAGGGTCTCCGGATTAGGGTTTCTGGTAGGGAAAGATCTCGTTTTTGTCTGTTTGGATGTAAACAGTGGGCATGCAGGTCGACAAAACAGATGGGTAGCGATGCCGGGCGGTTGATACAAGGTGGCTTGCGACCTAGCTACGGTTTGCTATGGCGAGACAGTAGCACAAGGCGGCTAGCGGGAGCAAACCGAGTAGAACTCGATTTGGTTGCGGGATGTAAGGCGATGGTAGGACTGGGATGTAACAGGTGGATCTACAGGACTACGAACATAATCTAAACCAGCAACCAAACTCGAACTAAGGACACAAACTCAACAATGCAACTGAAAACAAAGATTGCGAGGGATCAACGTGGTTTGGACGGCGGAAGGGATGACGAACCCAGAACTTATTTTGACGGGCAGTTTTCTGGACTCTAGGTGGAAGATGAAACAAAGGGATACAAGTATACCTGACCGGCAACCGGTGCTCTGATACCACTTGATGGGGGATGGGGTCCCGATCTTCCGTCAGGTAGGGGTAAACACGATTGGTGGAGAACTCGACGTTGACGATCCGACCTTGATCAGCACCGATCTAGGCCTGCAATCGCTACACCACCGTCTCCGGTCATCATCAACCACGCAAGCACACGGTCGACCTCACCACGAAGGCTAGTTCCTGCAAGCGAATCGAGAACACAAGCAAGAACGAAGAAGAAGCAATCTGAAATTGCGAATATGTATTAAGATCACGAATTTGGGGTTCCACAAACCGAATATCGGCGATACTGCGATGGCAGAAAATTATCTAAGCAAAACCCAACTCTAACAGTGATGGCTACGAAGTCTTAATAGGCAGAAGGGCGTCGGATAGGGTTTGGGGCGACCCCCCCTTGCACAGGATACACGGGCCGAAGCCCAAAAACAAGGTGACGCAGCACCGGGCAGCCCAACAGAATCTGGTCGCCTCTTGATTCGACGATGTGATCAACTTAAAACGAATTTGGACGTACGACTGGATCCGTTCAAAAGGTCTCGTCGAGGGCTTCTCCGTAGTGTAGTTCAACGCCCCAAACAGAGTTGATATGCATCTGCTAAGCCCGTTTGAAGACAGACTGCTCCACCGTGACCGAATCGGACTCCAACTCGTGGTAGAATTGTTTTCCAACTTGTCTTGGCGTAGAATTCCATCCTCGCTTATCAACACCACAATTCCTAAGTACAAGCACAACATTATTAGGTAGTAACTCGCTCTTATGAGTATTCTCTTGTGTGTTAAGGAACGAGCCCACCTGGTGGTTTAGTTGTCGCGCACGTGCCCTTGTTATTGGTCCTTGCACAATAGATGGTGGTAGAGTGGGCGCATCGGTAGGGGTGATGTCCTCATCAAGAAGACTGCCTTCATCACCCCCTTCGTCACTTTCTGCTATACGACCAAATCTTTCGGTCTGCGCAATGCTGGTGCCACGTTGTAAAGAGCAAGTATGCTTCAGATCAGCGCGGAAGGAACCTGGAGGTCTATATCGACGACATAGTTTAAAGAGCAAGTATGCTCCAGATCATATAAAAGACCTGGCCGAGACTTTTCGTAATATCACCAGGCATCGAATTAAATTAAATCCAGAGAAGTGTACCTTTGGTGTTCGATCTGGAATGTTGCTCGGTTACGTCATTGGTTCGCAAGGAATCTCTGCTAACCCAGAAAAAACCGAGACCATTGAAAACATGCAGGCTCCGACTACCGTCAAGGAAGTTCAGAGCCTAATAGGATGGATGGCTGCTCTAAGCTGGTTTATTTCCCGTCAAGACGAACGCGGGCTACCCTTATTTAAGGCCCTGCGCAAGCACAATGGCTTCGAGTGGACAGAGGAGGCTGATAGATCTTTCCAAGATCGAAAGCAATACCTGTCCAACCCACCCGTCTTGATTACCCCGCGACATGGCGAACAGCTTTTGCTGTATCTTGGCTACACGCCACAAGCGGTGAGTGCAGTCTTAACGGTGGAAAGGGAAGGCATCTAACGGCCAATCTATTACGTGAGCGAGGTGCTTCATGGATCAAAGGAGCAATACCCTGAGGTCTAGAAGTTGCTCTACGCCTTGCTCATGTCCTCCAGGAAGCTTCGGCATTACTTCCAGGCGCATCAAATACTAGTCCCGACCAAGTTCCCTCTGGGAGAAATCCTACGGAACAAGGAAGCCGGCGGACGTATAGCTAAGTGGGCAATGGAATTAGCAGAATTTAACATTCTGTTTGCTGTCCGAACTGCTATTAAATCACAGGTCATTGCTGACTTTGTCGCTGAATGGACTTGCCCGCCCAAATCCCAGGAAGCTCCCGAGCAACCTGAAGAACCCCTTGGACCATGTTTTTTGATGCCTTGCGCACTGAAAACTCGGGGGCTGGTTTTGTTCTCATCTCCCCCTCAAGGAAAGCAACTCCAGTATTCTATCCAACTACACTTTGCGGCGACTAACAACGCCGCGGAGTACGAGGCCCTCCTCGCAGGACTAAGAGCGTGCAAGTCGCTCGACGTCCAACGGCTAACTGTGAAGGGAGATTCACAGCTGGTCATCAATCAGGTAAACAAGGAGTATCAGTGCTGCGATGACATAATGGCGCGATACCTGGTTGAAGTGAGGAAGTTGGAGCGGCACTTTCGATTTTTTGAGGTGCTCTTCGTGCCCAGGAAGGACAACTTCTTGGCCGACCAGCTATCCATGTATGGATCCTCACACGAACCTGCTCCGGCAGGGGTGCTCGTCGAGCACCTTTACAAGCCCTCTATCACGTCTCCGGACGAGGCAACAGAGACAGGTGGTGCTGTCTCCATTATCGAGTAGGCTGCGGACAACGCCATTTGTTCGGTACCTTGCAGATGGGACCCTGCCCGACAACGAAACCGAGCGTTCCCGGCTTATATGGCGTGCTACTCCATACAAGCTTGTGGACGACATCCTTTACCGGCAAGGTGCGCTAGGAGTCCTCTCCAAGTGCATCTCTCGGCGGGAGGGTGTGTTCCTTCTTAGGGACATACATGAGGGTGCCTGTGGCAACCATGCCTCCTTCAGAACTCTGGGTCGGCAAAGCGTTTCGTATGGGTTACTATTGGCCTACAGCGTTACAAGATACCCGGGATGTAGTGACTAAGTGCATGGTATGCCAATTTCACGCCCGGAAGGCACATAAGCCCGTCCAAGAGGTCCAAACGATCCCCCATCATGGCCTTTCTCCACATAGGGTCTAGATCTACTCGGCCCATTCCCCAAGCGGTACAAGGGCTACACACACTTGCTCGTCGCCATTGGCACTTTCACAAAGTGGATCGAGGCAGAGCCTGTGTCATCTCTTGACGCCAAAACGGCAGTGCGCTTTTTCAAGAGCAACGTGATCACGCGCTTCGGGATTCCCCATAAGCTGATCGCTGACAACGGTCCTCAGTTCAGAAGCGAGCTATTCTAGGAATACTGCGAACAGCTGGGAATCAAGGTCTGCTTTGCCTCTGTGGCACATCCACAGAGCAATGGAGCAGTCGAGCGAGCGAACGGACAGATAGTCCAGGGTATCAAACGGCGCATGTTCGCGGCACTCCGCGAGCACAACAAAGCCTGGGTTGACGAAGTTCCTTTCGTCCCCTAGGCCGTTCGCACCACAGCCAGCCGGGCAACCGGGGAAACTACTTTCCAACTGGTCTACGGTGCAGAAGCCATCTTGCTCGCCAAAATAGTACTCGGCTCGCCCCGCACGAGCTCGGTTAACTTGGTTGACTCTGAGCAAGAGCGCTTACTCGCACTCGATCTCCTCGAAGGCACACACGACTGGGCACAAGTTAGAATGGCAAGCTACCAGCAAGATTTTCGCCGGCACGCTGCCAAATCTGTTCGACCAAGGGCCTTGAAGGTGGGCGACCTCGTTCTGCGCCGCGTCCAGAACCTGTCCAATGCTAACAAGTTAACTCCCCGTTGGGAGGGCCCGTTCACGGTCGTTTGTACTGCTCGCCCGAGGACTGTTCTCCTAGAAATGGAGGACGGGAGAGAGCTAACCAGCACTTGGAACATTGACCAGCTTCGTAAGTTCTTTGTGTAGGTCCTTTGTTTGCTTCCATAGCTCTGCGCTTTTTGTCAAACATCGCGCCTTAGTTCATCCAAGTCTCTTGGGCTGCCACGTAAAGTTCAATCCAATAAACAGTGAATGTTCGCGGCCCCCTGCGGCCCTTTTTCACTTCTTGTCTTCTCAGACTATCTTTTCTTTGGTAACACTTGATGGCTGTCCAGTCTTGCGAACTCTTGGCTCCGCAATCTTCAGTGTTTCCCTGTCCGTATCTAGCATCAGCAAGTTTCTAAACTCAGGGTTGCGTAACACGGCTTTTCGCCTCGCGGCTAAGTCTGCTCTCGTAAGCCCTCCGCGGCAGAGGCACTTACCGCTCACGGCACAACCACTTGGCAAAGCCTGCTCTCGTAAGCCCCCCGTGGCAGAGACACTTTTCTTGTTCGGTTATCCTATGAATCGCCTAACTTACGTCGATGCGCAGTTCATGGAATGAGTCAATCAGGAGGCGGGTGTCGCTTTAACTCTCTACGCATGTGCTTGATTTCGCAAACTTAGGTCTTCAAGTATCGTCCATACCGGGGGCTAGGGTGTCACTCTTTCTCTTGTGCACCTGTTCGAGTTCGCAAACTCAGGTTTTCAAGCAGATGCACAACTGGGGCTTGGAGTTAGGCTAAGCGTTCTACCGTATTTCTTAAAACTTTCTAGCGCTGTTTCGGCTTGCTCTTAGTTTCCTGTTCGTTCTTGTCTTTTTGCTGCTCTATTTTGCAGGGAAATGGTAAGCCTTTATTTATATTAACAAAAGTTTTCAGGTACAAGGCCCTTTCGGGTTACAGCCCTACTGCTACTTAGAAGCAAGCTGCTCCTTTAGCTCCACAATTTCTAACTTGAGGCACGCTACTTCACCCTGGGCTTTGATTCCTTCTCTAACTTCAGCTCGGAGACGTTCGGCTTCCTCCTTGCTGATTTTCTTGTGCTTGGCCTGCTCCTCGGCCTCCGCACGAAGGGCCTCGACCTTTTCGGTCTTGGCACGCAGTTGCCCGGTCAGATCCTCGCTCTGACTAGCGCGCTGCTCGTCGGTCTTGATCTGCTCAGCCAACTCCTTGACCCTTCTTTCCGCGGTGCTCGCCCTCACGTCCAACCCGCGCATCTCCTCGGCCTTCTCCTGTGATGCCCATAGGGTGGAGATCTTCTCCTGGAGCGCCGCGGAAGTCTGCCTCTCGTCGGCCAGCTGGGCCTTGAGCTTTTTAACCTTGGCCTTTAGTCGGCTTTGGCTTTTGGCCTGCGCGATGCGCTCCCCCTCGAGCTCCTTTGCCCGGTAGTCTCGGAAGGCTTCGAGAATGGCGCTGCGCTCGATGCCAACGCCTTCTTGAAAATCTTCCATGGTGCCCCGCAAGACCTAAGTAAGAGAAGAGTAATTCCATCACATTTAGTTGTTCGTGACTTAAAGCGGACAAGTTTCGTTTTGCGCTTTACCTCTTGAAGTCGAGTCTTCAAGTTCCGGCTAAGGCGCTCACCAAGGTCGTGGGTGGCGAAGCCCAGTCTGCTCGGAACGACGGCGGCGCGATGCTCTCTGTGCCGCCCCTTCCTCTTGTCGGAGCGCGCCCGCCCGCAGGCTCGCCTCCTCTCCCTGGCAGCTTCGGTCCTAGGAGAGCTGGCGGTGGCATCTCTGTCGCCTGGGAGCTCCTGCTCCTCCTCTCCCTCCGCCCGGGCAGCCTCGGGCAAGACTGGCGCCTCTCTGGCCGGAGACGTCGGTAGGGTTACGGACAGGGCGGATTGATCCCCCTGTTCGCCACCTTCTTCTTCTTGCTCTCCGGTGGCAGGGACTTCTCCTTGCTCTCCGGAGGTTACCCTCGCCACAGGGACGAGTTTCCCCTACGACGAAGTGCTTGGCAGGACCGCTTGCTCGGTCCAGCCTTGGGCAGCCGGCAGAACCAATGCCTTGGCTCCGCTCTCCGTGGCGTCGCGCCCCGCTTCTTCTGCTTCCAGCCGGTTGATCGCGCCCTTCAAGTCGTCGATCTGGTCGGTGGAGCCCGGCGGCAGCGCAGACCACGCTGCCAGCTTATCTTTGAGAGCGAGCAGCCTCGTTGCTCGCGATGCACCATGTAGGTGCTCGGGCAGCAAGGACTGCTCGACCGCCGCATCCACGTCGTCGGTGGCAGTTTCCTCATGGGCAACTGATGACAAAGAGATGAGTTAAAGTCTGTGCGGTTCGATATAAGGTAGAGGGACCAGCTTTGCTACTACGTACCTGCCACAGAGAACTTAACCTTCTTCTTTGCTCCTCGATGGAGCTTGCGCCTCTTGCTCGGGGGCTCCTTGGCTTCTTTGCCTTGGCGTCCGGACGCTTGCGGCGACAAGCTCAGCTCTTCGGTGTGCTGAGCGCTCTTTTTGTTCAACGCAAGAAGCTTTTCCTTGCGTGCGACTTCCTCTTCTAGCCTTCTCTGCTCGGTGACCTGTTGCAGCCGTTCCATATGGCCTGGGTGAGTCTGCGTATAGCGCGTAAGCCATAGGGTCAGGTTCCGTACCTCCTCGTCGCTTTGCTCAACGAGGAGGGTGGGGCTTGGGCGTTTCCCACTTGGCTGGCCGTGAGCGCGCTTGGTTTGCTCGGCGCGCTTCGTTGCCGCAGAGGGCTTCCATGAGGGGAGGCGGCCGCCATGGCTCAGCGAGCTCCGTGTCGATTCGGCGGTTTGGGCTTCGCGGCCACCCTGGCCTTGCCCTTCCTCGTTTCCTCCTTCTCTGACCTAGAGAGCTCTTCGACGATCCCGCCGATGATGAGCTTCTCGTCCTGGAGAATTGGAAGCGAATGTAATCATGTCTTAGTTGTGTGAGTCCGGCAACTTAGAGGACGTTCTTTGGAAGGTACCTCTAGTGAGCAGACGAGCACATTCCTGGGGCAGGTATAGGCCACCTTGCCGGTGACCTCGCTATCCTTCCTAGCAGCCTTCAGCATGGCCTTGACCTGCGCGGTCACCCATGCGTCGGTTGGCTTTACTGCCCGAGTAGAAGAAGTTGTTAGTTCCTGTTTGGATGAATCATCAAAGAACGGTTAAGTGTTTGAGGAACTTACCCGTGCTCTCCCTGGTGATGTCCTCCCAGCCTTCTATCTTGTAGAAGGGGTAGGACCTCTTTCGCAGCGGACAGATCTTGTTCGCTACGAAGTCTCGGATTATCTCCCTACCCGTGAGCCCGAGGCCCACGAGAGAGGCGATCTTCTGGGTGAGGTACCACTCCTCGCCGCTCGGCTCCGGTCGCGGCATTGGGGTTCCCATCGCCGGCGCCTTTCCGGTGAAGACGAGCTTGCTGTCGGCCTGTCGCCACTCCTCCTGGTGTAGAACCACCTCATCCACCACAGCCCCATCGAGTCGAGCAGTGGCGGACGAGGATAGGGCGCATCGTCGGCGGTGGCCCGAAGCTTGAGGTAGTAGCACCCAAGCGCCGAAGCGGCGGAGCTGCTCCTCGTGACGGTGTAGTAGTGGAGGAACAGCCCCACTGACGGATCTACTCCCAGATAGCCCTCGCACAGGTGTGCGAATACGGCCATCTGCAGGAACGAGTTAGGGTTGAGGTTCGCAACCTCCAATCCGTTGATGTTCAGAAAGGCCTCCACGAAATCGCTTTCGGGAGACCTAAGTCCAAACATCGCGAACTATTCGAAGTTGACGAACTCGTCCTCGAGCGGCTCCGGTGATTCCTCCTCCCCGAGCAGCCTGTAGCTGTCGGCGTCGATGTGTCCTTCCTTCTCTAAAGTCCTCAAATCCTCCTCGGTCATGCTAGAGCCTGAGAACTTGGCCATAGCGATCCCCAGGTTTGGACGAGCAGCTTTGGAGGTGGGTTGTGGCTGTTGGTGCTTAGCGCGGTTGGAATAGGGCTTGGGAAGGAAAGGTGCGTGAGAGCGGAAGTGGCAAGCTACGGGCGGCTTGGGTGCTTTTATAGTCCCAGGCGAGCAGCTCTGCAACGGATTTTCGTCACAAACGCCTAGTTTTTTACTGCAACGGCTACGTAAAAACGATCGCCTGTTTTCACTGCGCAACGTAAGTTACCGTTGAGATCTGCTAACGGCTACTTTTTCAGTGTCTGCACTGAGGGCTGGGTACTCTGCTCGGACAGATGTGTTTCCCTGTTTGACGCAACAGAGTTGCTCGATACTGATCGGGTTTGTTCGATCCCGGACAAGTCCTGTTCGGTAGAACCATAACCTGTTCGGTCACTTGTTGTACATCCTCGTAACAGCAATGTTTCCCTCTTCGTGACTTGGAGTCTCAAGAGGAAGACCCCACTCTAGTGAGTCCTTCCACTTGAGTCTCGGGGGCTAGTTGTCGGGGATAAAATCACGGCCCATTGCCATGGCCCACTCTCTGACGGCCCAATCGAACAGCCTCCTGGGGCCTAGCTCCCTGGAAGGTTCTTTTAGGCCCATGTGCATCCTGCCGAACAGCTTCCTGGCAAGCATGGTGCGTAACGGCCTAGGATTCGTGTTTGAGTCCGACTCGAACAAGAGTTCTGCACGACTAAGTGAAGACCCAGACGTTGGTTTCCCGGATTGGAGCAGATGTCATGATCCCCAAGAAATGGAGTTTACCTTATCTACCTCGGGATGCATTTGGCATGTATGAGTTCGTTACGATCTCGTAGTTAGCCCGATCTGATTATCCCTCGGTAGGTCGGTTGCTCAATACTACATAAACAGGGCCCCTACGGCGTGTAGAGGGCACGATTTGATGGTCAATCCAAGACGACTTGAAGCCAAGAGACTTCGCATTGTCGCATATTACTTCCTGTACACACATAATCTCGCCGAGACCTGTTCGTCTCGTCGAGCTTCCACCTTGTAGTCCTCTTTGATATAAAGAAAGGCTGGACGTAGGGCTATTATCTCCTCTGAGAGGCCCAAACCAGGATAAAAACCCTGTGTCTCCCTGTTGCTTGTTGATCGCTGTTTGCCTTGCTCGGCAGGTCTTCTATCTCCCTTTTCAATAACCTTAGTTGACTTGAGATCGATATCTCAACCGTCGACAGTAGGCGCCGACCGTGGGGATTAGCAGATGAAGTCTGTTCGAGCATGTCGAACTCGCTCAGAGACCAGGAAATTCTTCCTAAAGGGTATGACTCAGAAGAGCAAGATGTCTCATGCCCTGCCAGATCAGATCGATCCGTTCGATCTCGGCCGCTTTCCATGTCTGGGACAGAGGTCTCCGGCTATGCTCCGGAGATGGTATTAGATCAAGCTCCCGTCATTGACGATGATTACGGGACCGATGATCTTTACGCCGGTTTAGATCTTTCGGATTCCAGGACCATATCGGTGGATTCCTCATATGGCGACACAGTGATGACACCGTCCAGTGTCCCCTCGCACGGCCGTCGCAGCATCAACATGGCCGGCGCAAGAACTTCAGAGAATCCTGCGCGGGCCGCGGCAACCGAAGAGATTGAGCATGTTAACTCTGCTCGGCAATAAGATGGATCTACACCGACTGCTCGCGAGCAAGATGTTGTTCGCCACAGTCTGGATGCTTCGATCGGGAATGAATTTGTAGGTGGAACTAGATCCGTTGAAAAGATCTCGTCGAGAGCTTGTCCGTGCATACCAAGAACATCCAAAACGGAGTTCATATGAGGCCGGGGCATCCGTTTTAAATTGACTGCGCAGAAGGGCCCAACCTTACTCGTGAACAAATTGGGCTCTCTTTTGCGCCGGCATTGCAACGGCATGGCTTGTAGGACCAGAGGGTGTCGAAGTGGTAGAGATGCGCCTTCCGTAAATATGTTTTGAGCTTGGGGAGGTGGCCATGGTGGAGGCCGAACTGCTGGCGGCGACAACACAATATTAGCATGATAAGCTTGCCGGCTGTACACGCGACCGGGCCATGGTGTGGGTCGATGATGCCATATAGTTGATGATGTTAGCATAGTTGATGTAGCTGATGTAGAAGATGCCGTGAAGTGTTGCCAACTTGTCGTAGATGAGGACGTCGAAGATGAAGTAGTCGATCGAAGACTCGTCGACGTGCGTGTTGGCGAAGTAGTCAGCGAAAATCTTGATGACCACCACATTGATGTAGTATTGGTCATACTGTCACCCCTCAATTTTAACATACCTTGGGGGTTGACGATCCCGTGCGCTAGCTCCTGGATCAGTACGCTAGCGCGGAAGACCACGTAGCCGATACAAGCATACATCGATAAAATAAAATCCCTGAATATTACATCATAGAGTTGCGCCTTAGGTGACTTTAGTAAGGCGGCCCTTACGCGCCTTAACTTACAAAAGAATAGTTCAGGGTACAGCGGACACTCAAAATATCTACCCAAAAGAATCCCTATCGACTACGGTTCACCAGCGACTGGAGAGGCCCCTAGGAATCCTCAGGTCCACCTTGATCCTGTCTGTCATCTTTGAGACACGCGTAAGGGTCATCTTCGATGCCATCGTCTAAAGAAGATAAGTGGGCGAGGTCAGCGTCATCCAAACGCTGGCTAGTTAACACTTCCCTTAAAGCATATAGTGTAGAAGGCTTTTATTTGTAGGAGAGGGTTATTTTATTTGCGTAAAGCCAAGTTTATAAGACATTTGAAAACAACCTAACTAGCATTAACTAACACTTGTATTGTTATAAATAAATCAGAGGTTTCCATCTTAATCATGCATCCCGAACCAAAATAACCAACCAATCACACCAACCAACCCATCAATCGACCAACTCTCATTCGAATACACGACCCAGTTTACGCAATCACCTCAATCCATACCAGCTTATACACAATTAACACACAAATTGACTAATCCTCGATCATAACTCAACCAGCTTACACAATTACCATTCCAGCTTATTTGTTCCTCATGAACTTTCCTCCGGGTTGCCCCCAACCAATACTAGTTCTGCCATCATTCCAGGATTTGGCGAATCCTGTTGCGGACCACACATGCGATGGCATGATCACCCCGGCCTAGTAGGGTTGCCGGCCCTCACTAGCCGACCGTCACCCTGGGGATGTGTGGCCTTTTTCACCCTCGGTGAAGACCCATGCCAGTCCCTATCGAGACTGGTCCCAGAGTGCCTCCGCAGAGTGCTCACAACTGGCGATCCACGTCCCGTGCTCCGCGCGATGGCCACGCGTTGCGTTGGAACCATCCTGCAGATGGCAGCGATTTCCCGCTACGCATGTCTATCCGCGCTCCTCCAAGGTAAGCCCCGGGCTAAACCCAACACTAGGCATCTCGTGCCTTAATCATCCCTCAGGATGTCCAAATCCAACTAGGGGCAACCCACCAATCATGCTCTACTTCCACGGTCATCAACCACACCACACACTTGAACCTTCCTAACCGACCGACACAAACCGACCAAGTATCCACATATCCAAACCCACAAACACAAGCAGCCAAACATACATCTACCAGCCCTAACTGTCATATGTCATGTCATATTAAATGAGAATAATGAGTGTCCGGTCAATATCGGTTCACCGTTCCGTGGCGATTAGCTAGAAGATTTGTTAAGCCTAAGCCGGTCTAAGCAAGTTTTACCTATTAGGTAGGGTTAAAGTGGTTACCAGACTAATCATATGCTAACAAGGGCAATGACAATCAAGGCAGTCATTAAGACTAAACATTTCAAGGCAGGCATGTATAAGTATAACATGATGAACAAATAGGCATTCTACTAAGCATGCATCTTTAATAATTAAACAACATAGTTTAAATAAAACTAGGTAATGAACATGATATTAGTGATGTTAATCCGTACTAGGGAAAGTCGTTGTCTCTCCCTAATACGGATCACATCTAAAGAGTAAGTGTTAACTCGTCTTGATCCGGTAGATGGTCCTCTTTGGCGTCCCCAAATCTCCCCTCAGGATCGCCTACGTCTAAACATACCAATAACCAATAATTACTACTAATAATGCAACATAAAAGATGATGCATGCACGATCTAGGTCAAACTATCGGCATAAATACCTAAGGTTGATTAGCGAACCTAATTTGCGTATGAAATGTTATGCATGCCATAGTGCATTAATAAATAATATTAGTAATATATAATAGTCTACCAAACCCTAAAATACGTCCTCGAATGGTAAGTTCACGGCAGTGGGATTAGGGTTTCTCGGTAGCATAAACTAATGACTAATAGAGATTTCACATATGATCGGTTTATAGTTTAACGAATACCTAAGCATCCTAGGTAAAGAGTTAATCCTAGGTTTTAAAACATTATTTTTATATTTTTCTAGGTCAGCACCTTAAACAATTTTATTTTAAGGAAAATTTGGTTAATGGTTGGTGTCTAGAAAACATGTATTCCTACGAGTGCCTATATAAATACAATTATATGTATATAAGTGGAAATTTAATTTTAAAATATTCCTAGAATTATTGAGGCACTTATTTAGCTAATATAATTTCTAAGGAATATTTGGAATCTAAGTCATTAGTTAGTAAACAAACCGTTACCCTAGAATTAACTTAAAGATTTCAATAGAAGGAAATCCTCATTTTCAACTATCAGTGCCAATTTCCTTTATACAATGGTCGTTTTCATATTTTATAACATCATAAATGGTCTTTAATATTTATCTAAATTTTTCTAGAATTTTTGGGAGTTTCTACCTATTTTTAATAATTCAGAAACTATTTTCGGTAATTACACTAATTAGAAATCGCTGGAAAAACCGTTAATCGTACTGGGCCGAGCCAGCTACTGATCGGGCCCAGAGACAAAAACGGTCCAGGCCCAACTCGCTCAAGATCTTCTTGGCTACCGAGAGGCGACGTCGAAGGCGGTTTCTGGAGAGGCGCCACCGAGAGGCGAAGGCGCTAATGGCGCAGACGTCTCCACTTAACCCGACCGGTGGGGCCTGGGGGGTCCACAAGTCAGTGTCTCCAGATCTATCTGACGCGCGCGCGAGCGAAAACTTTCGCTGGCAGGTGGGACCCGCGGTGCAGCGACCCATCGGCTCGCTAACGGCACAAATCACGAAGCAGATCGTATGGTCACGGCTCGTCTTCTTTCTCCAGCCAGCGACGTGGCCGAAAAGAGGCGACGAACGACGCGGCGGCGCTACAGGGCTTCTCCGTCCAAGAGCATGCGCGCACGGGCATCTACAGGCCCTAAGGACCCTAACGGTGCCGGCGCCGAGGCCATTGGTGGCCGGACACGGCGGCGCAGCTGCGGCGGCGAACCGAAAGCTCGCCGGAGCAAACCAAGCCGACGGGGAGATCTATAGGCCATGTGCATGCTCTAGGAGCTAGAGTAGGTTAAGGGGTTGCTCACCACTGCGTTGACTGGAGCGGAAGTGGCCCAGAGGCGACCGGCGTAGAAGATGCCGATAGTGGCCGAAACAGGGGAGGCGCCGATCCGACGGCCCGATGCTCCTCTGCTGAAATTAGATGAGGGGAAAAGGTTAGGAGGACCTTGAGAAGCACTGGGCGAGAGCAATTGCACAACGGCTCACTGATTCGTCGGATTTGCTTCGGTGCCGTCGAGCGGTGGATTTGGGGGAAAACGAAAACTCGACGCCGGCAGGACCGCGTGGGCTTTTATAGGCGCCGGGCTGCGATAAGGATCACGGGGGCATGCTCTGGAACGCAGAGGGGGCAGTGGAGTGTGACAAGGTGGCGCGGACTCGGCGCGGCTGCAGGCGGCGGGACAGGGCATGGCACGGGACAGGGCATGGCGCGGCACGGCGGAAATACGCACGCACGGTGGCGACAATGATGGGGTCAGCGCGAGGCACGGCCAGCACGGCGACGCAGCGCGGCTACAATGCACGGTTGAATTCAAACGAATTTTGATTTTTTTTTTAGCAAAATTTGCGGAATTTTTCAAGTTGTCCCAAATTGGGATGTTACAAATCCCTCCCCCTAAAAGAAAATCTCGACCTCGAGATTGCGTACCTAGTTGGTGAATAGCTCTGGGTATTTTTGTCGGAGTAGATCCTCGGATTCCCAGGTTGACTGGTTGCTAGTTTGGTTGCTCCACTGAACTTGGCACATTTTGACAACCTTGTTCCTCATCTGCTTTTTCCATAGTGTCCATGATCCGAACCGGTCGTACCTCGTACGTGAGATTCTTGTCCAGGGGTTGTTCTAGTAGTTCGACCAGCTCGCTTTCCGGAACTCGAAGGCACTTCTTGAGTTGGGAAACAAGGAAGACATTGTGAACATCTCCCAATTTCGCTGGTAAATCCAACTGGTAGGCCACTTGTCCTCTTTTGGCAGTGATAGGATACAGTCCAACATAACGTGGTGCTAATTTACCCTTTTGATGGAACCTTTGATTTCCCTTCCAAGGTGCTACCTTTAGGTATACAGAGTCTCCAACTTGAAAGGACAGGTCTCTACGTCGATTGTCCGCGTAGCTTTTCTATCTTGATTGTGCGGCCAATAACCTTTCTCTTATAATCTGGACCTTTTCCTCAGCGTCCTTTAGAGTTTCCACACCGAACACTTGGCTTTCTCCAGATTCAGACCAATGGAGAGGGGTTCTGCACTTGCGTCCGTATAGGGCCTCGAATGGCGACATCTTGAGGCTGGCCTGAAAACTATTGTTATAGGCACATTCTGCATAGGGCAACCATTTTTCCCAGTCCGCGGAGAACTCCAGGGCACAAGCTCTAAGCATATCTTCTAGAATCTGGTTCACCCGTTCGGTTTGTCCATCGGTTTGGGGTGAAAGGCAGTGCTAAAGGACAGATTGGTGCCTAGAGCACAGTGTAATTTCTCCCAAAACTGGGAAGTGAACTGTGTCCCTCGATCTGACACAATTCGCTTGGGAACTCCGTGCAGACTCACGATTCGGGCCATGTACAGTTCGGCCAACTTATCCCCTTTGTAGGTCGTCTTTACAGGTATGAAGTGCGCAACCTTGGTTAGACGATCCACGATAACCCAGATTGAATTGAATCCCGCCTTTGTCTTAGGGAGCCCAAGTATAAAATCCATGGCAATTTCTTCCCATTTCCATTCCGGAACCTTGAGCGGTTGGAGCAGTCCTGCTGGTCGTTGATGTTCTACCTTAACTTGCTGACATATGTGGCATTGTGCCACATATTCCGCTATGTCCCTCTTCATTCTAGGCCACCAGAACCTTAGCTTCATATCTTGATACATCTTGGTGCTTCCAGGATGCAGGGTATATGGTGAATTGTGTCATTCCGACAGAATCAGGTCTCTCAGAGTCGGGTCCTGAGGGACGAAGATCTGTTTCCCTAACCAAAGCACCCCATGCTCATCCTTGGAAACCTTGTAACTCTTGTCCTTGGCGATGAGCTTTTCAATTCTTTGGGTGCTAGGGTGATCCTTTTGTTTCTCCTTGATCATATCAAGCAAATCTGGCATGACTTCTAAGGTGGCCAAATACCCTTGGTTAAACACCTCGATCTTTAGCCGACTCAAATCCTTGATGATCTGCTCGGACACCGAATCGATCTCCATGTGGTTGCATTGGGATTTGCGACTAAGAGCGTCCGCTACGACGTTGGCCTTTCCGGGGTGGTATTGAATGTTTAAATCGTAGTCATTGATCAGCTCTAACCAGCTCCTTTGCCTCATGTTGAGAGTGCTCTGGGTGAACACATACTTCAGGCTCTTGTGGTCGGTGAATATATCACAGGGTCTTCCCACCAAATAATGCCTCCATATCTTTAGGGCATGCACTACTGCTGCTAGTTCCAAGTCATGGGTGGGATAGTTGACCTCGTGTTTTCTCAATTGCCGTGATGCATAAGCCACCACCCTTCCTTCTTGCATCAAAACACACCCAAGACCATATTTATAGGCGTCGCAGTATACCTCGAACTTCTTGCTCGTGTCCGGGGTCACTAGTACTGGGGCGGAGGTGAGTCGTTGCTTGAGCTCCTGAAAGCTCTTCTCGCAGGCGTTTGTCCATTCAAACTTCTTATCTTTCTTTAGGAGTTGAGTCATTGGCCGAGCTGTTTTCGAGAAGTTCTTGATAAAACGCTGATAATATCCCGCCATTCCAACAAAACTCCTTATCTCGGTAACGGACGTGGGTGATGTCCATTCCACTACAGTAGCCACTTTAGCTGGGTCCACCTTGATTCCACCGGCGGACACGATGTGTCCTAAGAAACTGACATCGCTGATCCAAAACTCACACTTGCTGAACTTTGCATAAAGTTGGTATTCTCGGAGCTTCTCTAGGACCAGGCGTACGTGCTGCTTGTGCTCTTCATCATTCTTGGAATATATTAGAATATCATCAATGAAAACCACTACGAATCAGTCTAGGAACTCCATCAAGATCTTGTTCATCATGTTCATGAAGTGGGCCGGAGCATTGGTCAACCCAAATGACATAACTAGGTATTCATACAACCCATACCTAGTAGTGAAGGCAGTCTTGGGTATGTCTACCTCCCTAACTCGGACCTGGTGGTATCCCGACCGAAGGTCGATCTTTGAGAATCGCTTGGCACCTCTTAGCTGATCAAAGAGGTCATCAATCCGTGGTAGAGGGTATTTGTTCTTGATAGTAACAGCATTAAGGGCTCGATAGTCAACCACCATCCGACGAGTCTTATCTTTCTTGTCCACGAACATGGCTAGGGAACCCCATGGGGAGGAACTGGGACGAATCAACCCTTGACCTTGCATCTCGTCCAACTGTTTCTTTAATTCAGCCAGCTCCACCGGGTTCATCTTATAATAGGACTTGTAAATTGGGCTGTTCCGGGGATAAGGTCTATAGGAAACTCCATGCCACGGTCCGGTGGCGGACCAGGTAGCTCCTCGGGGAAGACGTCTAGAAACTCCTTTACTACGGTAACCTTAGCGGGGTCATCCTCCTTAAGGAACCATATTGCTCTACCCCATCTAAAAGGGGCATCCACCCTCCAGACGGTCTCATAACATCTTCCTTGGTGCATCATGACTTCCCTACGGGCACAATCTATGACTCCTATGTAGTACTGGAGCCAATCCATCCCGATTATCACGTCAATCCCTTTACAAGGTATGACCACGAGATCGAAGAAAAATCCGTCATTCTCCTCTTTAATCTCTACGTGTCGACACACCCTCGTGGCGGTCAGTGTACCCCCTGGGGACTTTATCACCAATGCCCTTATTAGCGCGAAGGTTTGTAGCCCGTACTTATCCACATAATGCTGTGCAATGAAAGAATGTGATGCTCTAGAATCGAAAAGAACTATCACTGGGTTGTCAAGTAACGCAAACGTACCCATCAGAACTCATGGTGCCTGCTCGGCTTCTTCGACAGTGACGTGGTTGAGTCGGCCACGACCAGCATTGGTAACCGATCCTTGTCCAATTGCTCTTCCAGGTGGTGCTGGTCCTCTAGCTGGTGTGTTCACCGTGTTGAAGGACGCTGTGGTCCTCCTCTTCTCGGGGCAGTTGGCAGCAAAGTGTCCTGGCTTGTGGCATGTGAAGCAGGCTCTAGCAACTCTGTCGGTATTAGCAGCTTGGGTGTAACCTTGAGAAGGAGCAGCTAGCCTACCGATGGTTTGGTAGCCCCGATCTCTAGGATTATGATAGGCTGGTGCTGGAGGGTAGGGAGGCTGTGTCCATTGATATTGCATCACAGGACGAGGGAAGTTGCTTGAGCTTGCCCTTCCTTGGCTCGAACTTGACCCAGCTCGAGCAGCCAGCTTTCTCTTGCGGGAGACCTCCAAGCCCTTCATCTCATTTTCCAAGATCAGAGCCTTGTTCACCATATGCTGGAAGTCCTGGTAATCCAGCAGTATCAGGCGGGATCGCAGACTAGGGAGCATACCCTCCAAGAATTTGTCTATCTTCTCATCCTCATCCTCAACGTCGCTCGGGGCGCACCGGGCCAACTGGTTGAAGCGAGTGAGGTAATCATTGATTTAGGAATTCCCTTGCTTCAATTGGCGAAACTCCTGCTTCTTCATGCGGATGACACCGCGAGGCACATAAAAAGATCTGAAGGCAGTCTCAAACTCACTCCATGGGATATCTCTTCCTTGGTTGGCGAGAGGTTGAAGATCTTCTCCTAAGGCCTCATCATCCAGTTCATCCTCTTCATTCGCACCTTGCCCTTCTTGGACTTCTTGCTTAGTCGGTTCATCTTCGCCACCTTCGCCTTCCTCGGCGTCATCATGACGGGCGGTGACATAGTTTTCCCACCAGTCGGCAGCCGCTCCATCAAGTTGATGGGTAGCGAGCAGTACTTTATTGAAAGGGGATCCTAAGGCCAAGAGGGGGGTGAATAGGCAATTTTAAATTTTTTCGATTATTTGTTGATTAAGCATTATATTAATAGTGACCCAATCCTAGTTTCAATTTTGATGCAAGCGGAAGCGATAAACAAGTGGATTGAAAAACTAAGACATGGCATCACAATTCATCACAAGCAATGCAATGGAAGTAAGTGCGGAAAATAAATGAGAGAGAGTGACACGGTATTTGTTTCACCGAAGTTCGGAGCCGCAACTCCTACTCTCCGTTGAGTCTAACGCCTCATTTACTCCCCGGTAGTCGTTCCGCCACTCCAGCGAGGTGGACTCCGTCACCCGTACACCGACCCGAGAGTAGCCGCACGCCAAGGCCTACTCCCAAGCCCACGCCTCCACGAAGGATGCCGTCTTCAAAAGTAATAAGCCCGAAACGCCCCGATCATGCCGGATCGAAGGACTTCAATAAAGCTCGGTGTTGGGGATGATTGATTTGTGGCTTTGATTGGTTTGTGGGTGGAGGAATGGCTCTAGATCACCTAATTGATGAGCAATAAGTGTGGTAGGTGTAGAGAGCAGCAAAACCTTAAAGAAGCCAGCCACTAGACAAGTATATATAGCCCCTAGAACAAACTAGCCGTTGCCCCCCGGAAGGAGACAAAAGAACTAGCCGTTAGCCTTTACCGGACGCCGTCCGACAGCGGTTACCGCTCACTGAAAACGGTTTATCGGACGCCGCCCGGTAACTACCGGACGCCGTCCGACAGAGAGGAAAGCTCACTGAATTAAGCAGATCGGACGCCGTCCGGTGACGACCGGACGCCGTCCGACAGAGCGCACTGTGCACAGGAATAGTTGATCGGACGCTGTCCGGCCGTTTCCAGACGACGTCTGACAGAGAGTAAAAACGTGCTAGAAATTGTAGAATAAATAGGTGGGTTTCTCTCTCTCCCTCGAGATCTCACAAGAATATATTTGGGTATTTTTAGAAGAGGTGGACTACGGAAACCGATTTTTCGAGAAGTCGCAAAGATCCGGCATAGCTCGAGAGATTCAAACCCCTTTTGAAATCCGACAAAAACAGAAATAAAAGACCTAACTACTCCTAATCTATACGTGACCTCATCTCTCGCCCGGTCACGCACTTAGAACCTTGGAGCAGCTCACAAAATCGTTGAAGCTTCAAATTAGGCTTTTACGTGAAGCCGAGTCTTCGCTAGGGTTCCGAGAAGTCCAAAAACCCCTAGCACTTAATATTAACTATATTTGACATCAATGCCACTAATAAAAATTAGGGCTCATCAATGCTCACATTTATCTTCTTCAGGGCACCGGATAAGGGCTAGCTTTCTTTTGATGGTGCGAAGCCAGTCCTCGGCTTCCATTGGCTCGTTAGCATGCATGAACATTGGCGGCTTTGCTCGCAAGAAATCCGCGAGTTTCATCCCACGGCGGTTCTTAACTTGTCTCCTCTCACGGAGCACCTCGCCCAACATTTGGGCTTGGTACGCCATGACTTGACCT
Organism: Raddia guianensis; assembly: GCA_036346415.1. NCBI lineage: Eukaryota > Viridiplantae > Streptophyta > Magnoliopsida > Poales > Poaceae > Raddia > Raddia guianensis. The sequence continues at coordinate 41,757,726 of CM070539.1, forward strand.
AGGGTTGGCTCCCCCGGTGGTGGTGCCGGAATGTCCTCGAGGCCACGACCACGTCCATGGCCACGACCTCAGCCTCGTCCTCGGCCTCTAGCAGCGTCCTCTGCGGCACTAGCACCGCGAGCCCGTCCGGCTCCTCTTCCTCTTGCCATCTATAGTATATACTTGAATAAATGAATATGCATGAATTTTATCTTTAATCAATTTGAAAACCAGCAAGAAGCAGAATCATTCAAATCAATGAACAGTGCAAACATAAATTTTCGAGCAATACGATAATTTTTCAAAGCCCTTGCCACAGGGACAAGCAAAATAGAGTACAGAATAATGTTTTTGCCCTAACACCATTAGGCCCACACATCAAGATACCACAAAAGTGTCCGTCATCTAATAGGACGGCAACCATCCATCTAACATGATAACTAAAGCCCATCATCTACTAGGGCGGATGGCTCTACAACTCGAGGAGAGCGACTAAACGATCTAGCCACGGCGACGACGCGAGTAGACGAAACGCGGGGGCGCACGTCTAAGCAGGAAGTCAAAGCCCAATGCGATGGGCGGCCTCACGTATGGCTTAGGTGCCGGTGGTGCAAGAGCTGTGTCACCACCAGTGTCGGTGTCGGTGTCGGTGTCGGAGTCAGAGTCGATGGCGATCGGGGCTGCTCCTGGGCAGGCCCGGAGGAAGACGCCCCATGGCGTGGTATCCCCACTAAGGCCCGCGACTGCAGTGTCCTCTTCCGCACCGTAGTGCGGGGGTTCTCAGGCTCGGGCGGCGGATAATGCGGCCCCGGAGGTGAGAGTGAGTGATCCCGCTGGTCCTGCTGGGCCATCAAGCGTCGTGCCTCCTCCTCCCGGAGTGTGTGGTACGCCGCCCTCGCCACATCCCGCTGTCGCCTCGTATAGGCGAGGCTCCTGTCGTAGTGGTGGAGCCATCTCCCCACCACCCTCAGCTCATTGTCCGCCGCCCGGAGCGACGAACGCAGAAGCCTAATCTCCTACAAAGCTCCATCGACCTCCTGGGTGGTGCTATTGTGGAGACGCGCCAAGCGAATCAGCTGATGCTGAATCGGCGCCGAAGTGGTGCCAAACCCGGGGAGCGATCTCATATGCATGGTCGTCGGCTGTGCATATGCTCCCCCCTGCAGATATACGATGTACTCCCTCTGGAGCTCAGCGGTGGCCTCCATCGCGGCGTCATTGATCGCCGCCTGTAGATGATCTCGTGGCGTCTCCGTATCATACTCGTGTGCCACTGCGTCATCCCCCTCGTAGTAGATAACGACCCGCACCAAATAGGACGTACAAGGGAGGGAGCGAGCCTCTCTCCAGAGAAACCGCGGTCTCTCACTGAAGGAGAGAGACTCATACAGCTGCTGCAGGCCTCGGACCCACTGGCACCAGTAGCGTGACTCCTCGTAGCTGAAAGTTGACCTCTCGGGGACGAAAGAGTGCCGGCGGCAACGATCCATCTATAGAAAATTTTAACAAAAATTTTGTTAGAATAGATAGACAGAGTATTAAAGGTGTTTTTAGGCATAAAATATGTTTTTAGGCATAAAATAAAGTCACAAAAGGATTATATACATATAATTTTCCTAAATTCGACCTCTAAGTCATATGGGTCCTAAAGTCGCAGGCTCTGATACCAACTTATATAATCACCTCAATCCATACCAACTTGTACACAATTAACACACAAATTGACTAATCCTGTTAGCTAGAAGATTTGTTAAGCCCAAGCCGGTCTAAGCAAGTTTTACCCATTAGGTAGGGTTAAAGTGGTTACCAGACTAATCATAGGCTAACAAGGGCAATGACAATCAAGGTAGTCATTAAGGCTAAACATTTCAAGGCAGGCATGTATAAGTATAACATGATTAACAAATAGGCATTCTACTAAGCATGCATCTTTAATAATTAAACAACATAGTTTAAGTAAAACTAGGTAATGAACATGATATTAGTGATGTTAATCCGCCCTAGGGAAAGTCGCTGCCTCTCCCTAATACGGATCACATCTAAAGAGTAAGTGTTAACTCGCCTTGATCCGGTAGATGGTCCTCTTCGGCGTCCCCAAATCTCCCCTCGGGATCGCCTACGTCTAAACATACCAATAACCAATAATTACTACTAATAATGCAATGGAAAACATGATGCATGCACGATCTAGGTAGAACTATCGGCATAAATACCTAAGGTTGATTAGCGAACCTAATTTGCGTATGAAATGTTATGCATGCCATAGTGCATAAATAAATAATATTAGTAATATATAATAGTCTACCAAACCCTAAAATATGTTCTCGAATGGTAAGTTCACGACAGTGGGATTAGGGTTTCTCGGTAGCATAAACTAATGATGATACGGAGGGTTTGCCCGATCTTCACGACGTAGGATCAGCGAGGATAACTGGTGATCCGTGCAACCTGACGAAACGACGGCGCCAACAACCGTGCTGGTTAACGGAAGCCTGCGACGAGAGAATTCGCCCAACCACACGATATGATCGATGCGCTCACGAGACCACGAGAGTAGATGCACGTTGCTGCAATTGATCTTGAGCAAGCCAAGAGAACAACAGCGAAGAGACTCCCAATTCCCACGGGATGCAATTCGAATCAACCGGGAACAAGAGTTCAATCTATAATCAATATGGTCTGCCGTTCTTGATACAATGGGGACTAATTAAATAAGAGACAAGGGATGACGGCTAGGAGGGAGAGAGGGACGAATTCTGGTCGTCCTAGGGTTTGGTGGGGCGCCCTCCATCCGGGCCACGGCCCGATATGCTTACAAGGCCCAAGTTTGGCCCACTGGTTGGTGCAGAAAATTGTTTCGATGATTCCCGAGGCTACAAAATGAATTTTGAGGTGCGGTTGGAGTCGTTGGAAAGATCTCGTCGTTATCTTTCCATAGAGTCCAAGATCATCAAATTTGGACATCGTATGTGGTCTGGGCATTCGTTTGAAGGCGACCTGCGCGTAGATGGTCAAACCTGCGCGAATTGGATCTTGGGTGCACTGGTGGCTTCCCCTGACCAGCCTGGAGTCCGACGTACACGTGTCCTCCAGCTCTCCTTATGACTTCAGCAGTGGGAATCATCATTTGAGTTGATGTATGAGTTGTCGTTGGTGTCGTTGTAGCATTCTGGGTCGTCGCCGGACTTGTGTCTCCATCATCTTGTGGCATGGTCACCAACACCAATTCTTGTCCTGTCATCTTCCGTGTTCCTTCGTACCTAAGAACAGTGAAAGTACACCCATTAGGTAGTAAACAATTCTCTGAATTAATATTAAAGGTGCTAAGAAGCGAATTCACCAGTTCATTAAGTTTCCTGGCACGTGCGCGAGTGACTAGACCTTCATATGCGAGTGTTGGCGTCGGTGCTGGCGTGCGCGGTGTAGTTGTGGTCGGTGCAGGCATCGTCCGTGTAGTTGCAGTAGGGATGTCCTCATCATCCTCCCCCTCTTGAGAAGGAGTCGTCCCCGACTCTGTATCCTCGTAGCCGAAGAACGGGGCCAAATCAGCAACATTAAAGGTTGCACTTACACCATAGTCATAGCCTGACAATTCAATCTTGTAGGCGTTGTCATTGATCTTCTGAAGCACTTTGAATGGACCATCTCCTCGAGGCATAAGTTTTGATTTGCGCTGTTTAGGAAAACGATCCTTTCGTAGATGTACCCAAACCAAATCGCCTGGCTGAAAAATCATCTTCTTTCTTGTCTTGTTAACTCGGGCAGCAGTCTTTTGAGATTTCTTCTCGATCATGTCCTTGGTCTTCTCATGAATTTTCTTCACAAAATCAGCTCTCTTTGATGCCTCCATATTAACTCTTTCATGCAAAGGTAGTGGCAGCAGGTCCAAGGGTGTGATTGGCTTGAAACCATACACAACCTCAAACGGGCACAGTTGAGTAGTTGAATGTATAGCTCGGTTGTATGCGAACTCAACATGTGGTAAGCAATCTTCCCATTCTTTGATGTTCTTCTTAATGATGGCGCGTAGCATGGTGCTCGAGCAGCGGTTCACCACTTCACCATCCATCACCGGGGTGACATGTCGTTGAAAACAATGACCGTTCGTGCTCACTTGGACCACAACGCCTTCCAAAAATAACTCATGAACTTGACATCACGATCCGAAACAATCGTCCTCGGAATCCCATGAAGGCGTACGATCTCCCTGAAAAACAGGTTAGCTACATGCGACGCGTCGTCGCTCTTGTGACAGGGGATAAAGTGTGCCATCTTAGAAAACCGATCCACAACAACAAAAACAGAATCACTACCCCTCTTAGTCCGAGGTAGTCCCAAAACAAAATCCATGCTAATATCTTCCCAAGGGGCATTAGGAACAGGAAGAGAAGTATACAAACCGTGTGGATTCAACTTCGACTTAGCTTTGTGGCACGTCGCACAACGCTGTATATACCTGTCAACGTCACGTCTCATCTTTGGCCAATAGAAGTTATCGGCCAAAGATAGCGAGCGCCTTGTCACGTCCAAAGTGACCCATCAATCCACCTGCATGTGATTCTTGCAACAACAACAAACGAACAGAAGAGTCTGGAATACACAGTTTGTTAGCTCGAAATAAAAATCCATCATGCACATGGAACTTTTCCCATCCTTTTCCCTCTTTACACTTCAAGTATGATTCTTTAAATTCAGTATCAGAAGCATAAAGCACTTTCAATGTTTCGAATCCGGTTACTTTCACATCAAGGTGATTAAGCAAAACACATCGACGAGACAAAGCATCAGCAACAATGTTTTCTTTTCCTGTCTTGTACTTCACAATGTATGGAAAAGACTCAATGAATTCAACCCATTTAGCATGCCGACGGTTCAATTTAGTTTGGCCTTTCAAATATTTCAATGCTTCATGATCAGAATGAATGATAAATTCTTTAGACCAAAGGTAATGTTGCCATGTTTCAAGCACACGAACTAGAGCATACAATTCTTTATCATAAACAGGATAGTTCAATTGTGCTCCGACAAGTTTTTCACTGAAATAAGCAACGGGTTTTCCTTCTTGCATAAGCACACCACCAATACCTATTCCACTAGCATCACACTCAATTTCAAATGTTTTGGTGAAATCAGGTAAAACAAGCAATGGTGCTTCAGTCAAACGTTTCTTAAGTTCTTGAAAAGCTTTTTCTTGTGGTTCTCTCCAAACAAATGTGACACCTGTCTTAGTGAGTTCATTCAATGGGGCGGCAATAGTACTAAAATCACGCACAAAACGCCTATAGAACCCAGCTAACCCATGAAAGCTTCTAACCTGACTAACATTAACAGGTGTAGGCCAATTCGTAATTGCTTCAATTTTTGACTGATCTACTTCAATTCCTTTTCCCGATACAACAAAACCCAAGAACACGACCTTATCAGTACAAAACATGCACTTCTCAAGATTAGCGAATAACCTCTCGTTTCTAAGAACATCCAAAACAAGTTTAATATGCGCAACATGCTCTTCAAGGTTCTTCTTTGATATCAAAATATCATCAAGTAGACAACAACAAATTTTCCAATGAATGCTCTCAAAACATGATTCATAAGGCGATGAATGTACTAGGGCATTAGTCAAACCAAAGGGCATTACCAACCACTGCACAATCCAAGTTTAGTTTTAAAAGCGCTTCCATTCATCACCGCTTTAATTTTACTTGATGGTATCCACTACGCAAATCAATCTTAGAAAATACAAAAGCACCGCTCAATTCATCAAGCATATCATCTAGCCTAGGAATAGGATGACGATAGCGAACAAAGATATTATTAATGGCGCGACAATCAATGCACATTCTCCAAGTGCCATCTTTCTTAGGAACCAAAATCACAGAACAAAGACAAGGGCTAAGGCTTTCACGCACGCACCCCTTGTCAAGAAGCGCTTGTACTGCTGTTGAATCTCCTTTGTTTCCTCCGGATTGGTGCGATAAGGTAGGCGGTTTGAGAGAGGTGCCCCTGGCACCAAGTCGATCTGGTGCTCAATCCCTCGTGATGGCGGTAAACCAGCGGGTGCCTCCTCCGGAAACACATCTTCATATGCCTGTAAAACATCGGAGACAACACTAGGAAGAGAGGTTAAGTCGTTAGTCGAAAGCAAAGCGCCTTTGTACAAGAGTACATAGAACGCATGTTCTGGATTTTCTCTCGCCTTCACATCCGACTTGGTAGCTAATAGAACAAGCTTGTCTCCCGTATGCTTGAACGATCCAGGTGCCACTTCTGAAGGTGACACGTGACTTGTGCTCACAATGCTCAATTGTTTGTCCTTCTCAGCGGGTTTCACTACTGGTTTTTGCATGCTTGATGCGATGATTTGGTTAGGCGTCATTGGAAGTAGCTTGATGTTCTGCTCTTTCCACTTGAATGAATAGGAATTGACATGTCCATCATGCACCACACACCGATCAAACTGCCACGGGCGTCCCAAAAGCAAATGGCACACTGTCATTGGTAAGACATCGCATTCCACCGTGTTCGTGTACCCGCGATGGTGAACTTGACTCGAACCATATGCTGAATTTTCACATCTCCGCATCACTAAACCATCGAACATGATACGGATGCGGATGTTTGAGCATAGATGCACCAAGCTTCGCACATCTCTCAGATCGGCAAGATTGTGACAGCTTACGCCATCAATGATCACCTTTATAAGCTTACCATTTACCTCAGCCTTGGTTTGAAACAAATTGCACCTTTGCACATTGCTATCTTCCTTTACTTGTACCGAGTGCTCGGGTTACTACTATGGTGACTCCTTCAGGGGTTCATATTCGTGTACTCTTCATCTCTAGCGACTTCTTCATTGTCCAATGGTGCTTCATCTTCATCTCATAGTCGCCATCTTCGGTGATGAGCATTGTCGCGGCGATTTGGGCACTCTCGAGCTACATGGCCACGTCCCAAACATTTGAAACATTGCACAAATGTCACGGCATTCAAGTCGTCGATGCAATGGAAGAGGTGCCCACTTTCTTTGGCATGGGGAGCTAGCAAAGACTAGCATTGGCAGAGATCGCTTTCTTTGGGGTTGTCAATGGTGATGACTTGTTGCCCATCGACACCGATTTGGATGTAGACAATCGGGATGTGAATGCAATGTTCCTTTTATTCTCCTGTAGTATTTGACGCCGGCTTTAGTGGCTTGATGGACCGCTTCGCATGTTGGTGTATGGCTGAAATTCAACAATTTTCTTGATAGAATAATTCAACCCTGACAAAAATCTGGCCATCGTCTGCTCCTCAACTTCTCGAATATTAACGCGGATCATGCATGTTTCCATCTCTTTATAGTACTCCTCCGCAGTACGAAGTCCTTGTTTCAAATTCTGCAGCCTATCAAAGAGATCACGTTTGTAGTGTTGTGGAACAAAACGTGCTCTCATCTCAACCTTCATGGCAGCCCATGTTGCAATGGGTGGCTCATGGTTCTCACGTCTGTCGTTCTACACTTGTTCCCACCAAATTAATGCATAACCATCGAACTCAAGTGATGCCATGGCAAGCTTCTTCTCTTCTGAATAATTGTGCATGCGGAAAATCTTGTCAACCTTCAGTTCCCATGTGAGGTACTCTTCGGGATCAACACCTCCTATAAATGTGGGCATCTTAAACTTCAACTTGCCAAGCCTTTCTTCATCGTTGCCATTACGGCCTCGGCGATCATTGCGAGCTTGGAAAGGAGCGCGGGCATTTGGGAGCGCAGCGTTGCCTCGACGCCCTCCGCCTGGTGGTGGCTGTTCAACAACTTCTTCGTCATTTTCATCAATGACATCATCATCATCATGATATGGACGCATGTTGGCGGCTCGATGTGCTCGTAGCTCTTCAGCTAGTGTAGTCTGAAGTCGACCGATGTCATCCTGAAGATCTGCAACTTGTTGATTTATACCATTCTCTAGATTTTGTACTGATGTCTTGACCTCTTCAACCATCTGTGTAGTACGTGCTTCCAAGGCAGCCATCTCACGTTGTAAAGTATCATGAAGTTCTTGTAGCTCCAACCTAGTTATGTTGTTGCCTGACATGGTTAATAACAAGAAAACAAAGCGAGCGAAGGTTAGTTATAAAACTGTATTTGTGGACTTACTCAACATCACCTTCTCTTACCAACCGAAGTTCTAGTGGCTTCGCCTGATCTCTGCAAACGGCACTTACCCTCGTGGTCAGAGACAAACACAACGTGATAGATCAAGCGAATGCAAATCGAGCTTTGTTACCAACAGTTGCTTTTATGTGGAGCTTGGGATGGAAATCCTACTCAATCTTTAATTCCAGATATTGTTCAATTAAGTAGTTATCCAATGAGATATCAATTGCTATCGTTGCTGATCACAAGTATGTATAGGAACGCACACAACAAAGATAATGGAACTTATGCAATCAAATAAGTGAGCAAACAGTGATAAAGCTCTATTGCACAAGTTATGGACAGACTCTAGCTTAAAATAAAAGCACAACAGGCACTTGATTGCTAAAAAAAAAAAAACAGCAAGCTCTCTTTCCAATTTTTTTTTTTGTACTTTGTTTTTTCTTTCTTTCTTTCTTTCTTTCTTCCTTCTCTCTTTTTTTTTTTGCACTTCAAACACTTTTAGTACAGCGAGATAGACTCCAAAAAGATAGTATGGTAATATTATGAGCAGCCCAAGGCTAAACCTAAAGCTAGTCTCAATAGGTGCAAAGTTTTCACAATGGATAGGTTTTGGTTTTCTGCTACTTTTCTGCACTGTAGGAAGGATTGAAGTTTTGCGTAATGTTAGAGGCAGAATTAGAAAATCTCACTATGGAAATAAATGTGGGGAATTGCGATAGCTTTCCAGAACATCTGATAACGCGACAATCCGAGTTCGTATGCTCCAGATATGATCAAAACACTGACTGACTGTCAATTTTATTACGGGATGAAAAAAAAAAAGTGACGCGAAAAAGGATATGATCAGCAGCTAAAGCAACGAATCTAATGGATGAAAACATAATTAAACTCACCAAAACATAGATCAACTAAGGTTAAAGACTTTTTTATGGCTTTTTGTGTATAGGAAAAAAAAATTAAACTAAATGACTAGGGTAATTTGATCCTACCGTGTCAACCGTTGCTCTGATACCAAGATGATACGGAGGGTTCGCCCGATCTTCACGACGAGGATCAGCGAGGATAACGGTGATCCGTGTAACCCGATTTAAACGACGGCGCCAACAACCGTGGTTGGTTAACGGAAGCTCGCGACGAGAGAATTCGCCCAACCACACGATATGATCGATGCGTCTAACGAGACCACGAGAGTAGATGCACGTTGCTGCAATTGATCTTGAGCAAGCCAAGAGAACAACAGCGGAAGAGACTCCCAATTCCCACGGGATGCAATTCGCAATCAACCGGGGAACAAGAGTTCAATCTATAATCAATATGGTCTGCCGTTCTTGATACAATGGGGACTAATTAAATAAGAGACAAGGGATGACGGCTAGGAGGGAGAGAGGGACGAATTCTGGTCGTCCTAGGGTTTGGTGGGGCGCCCTCCATCCGGGCCACGGCCCGATATGCTTACAAGGCCCAAGTTTGGCCCACTGGTTGGTGCAGAAAATTGTTTCGATGATTCCCGAGGCTACAAAATGAATTTTGAGGTACGGTTGGATTCGTTGGAAAGATCTCGTCGTTATCTTTCCATAGAGTCCAAGATCATCAAATTTGGACATCGTATGTGGTCTGGGCATTCGTTTGAAGGCGACCTGCGCGTAGATGGTCAAACCTGCGCGAATTGGATCTTGGGTGCACTGGTGGCTTCCCCTGACCAGCCTGGAGTCCGACGTACACGCGCCCTCCAGCTCTCCTTATGTCTTCAGCAGTGGGAATCATCATTTGAGTTGATGTATGAGTTGTCGTTGGTGTCGTTGTAGCATTCTGGGTCGTCGCCGGACTTGTGTCTCCATCATCTTGTGGCATGGTCACCAACACCAATTCTTGTCCTGTCATCTTCCGTGTTCCTTCGTACCTAAGAACAGTGAAAGTACACCCATTAGGTAGTAAACAATTCTCTGAATTAATATTAAAGGTGCTAAGAAGCGAATTCACCTGTTCATTAAGTTTCCGCACGCGCTTGAAAGTGATCGGACCTTCATATGCGAGTGTTGGCGTCGGTGCTGGCGTGCGCGGTGTAGTTGTGGTCGGTGCAGGCATCGTCGGTGTAGTTGCAGTAAGGATGTCCTCATCAAATGACTAATAGAGATTTCACATATGATCGGTTTATAGTTTAACGAATACCTAAGCATCCTAGGTAAAGAGTTAATCCTAGGTTTTAAAAAATTATTTTTATATTTTTCTAGGTCAGCACCTTAAACAATTTTATTTTAAGGAAAATTTGGTTAATGGTTGGTGTCTAGAAAACATGTATTCCTACGAGTGCCTACGTAAATACAATTATACGTATGTAAGTGGAAATGTTATTTGAAATATTCCTAGAATTATTGAGGCACTTATTTAGCTAATATAATTTCTAAGGAATATTTGGAATCTAAGTCATTAGTTAGTAAACAAACCGTTACCCTGGAATTAACTTAAAGATTTCTATAGAAGGAAATCCTCATTTTCAACTATCAGTGCCAATTTCCTTTATACAGTGGTCGTTTTCATATTTTATAAAATCATAAATGGTCTTTAATATTTATCTAAATTTTTCCAGAATTTTTGGGAGTTTCTAGCTATTTTTAATAATTCAGAAACTATTTTTGGTAATTAAGCTAATTAGAAATCGCTGGAAAAACCGTTAATCGTACTGGGCCGAGCCAGCTACCGATCGGGCCCAGAGACAAAAACGGTCCAGGCCCAACTCGCCCGCATGCGTCTGCGCTCCCGGAGAGGCGACGTCGAAGGCGGTTTCTAGAGAGGCGCCACCGAGAGGCGAAGGCGCTAATGGCGCAGACGTCTCCACATAACCCGATCGGTGGGGCCTAGGGAGTCCACAAGTCAGTGTCTCCGGATCTATCTGACGCGCGCGCGAGCGGAAACTTTCGCTGGCAAGTGGGACCCGCGGTGCAGCGACCCATCGGCTCGCTAACGGCACGAATCACGAAGCAGATTGGACGGCCACGGCTCGTCTTCTTCCTCCAGCCAGCGACGTGGCCGAAAAGCGGCGGCGAACGACGCGGCGGCGCTACAGGGCTTCTCCGGCCCAGAGCATGCGCGCACGGGCATCTACAGGCCCTAAGGACTCTAACGGTGCCGGCGCCGAGGCCAATGGTGGCCGGACGCGGCGGCGCAGCTGCAGCGGCGAACCGAAAGCTCGCCGGAGCAAACCAAGCCGCGGGGGAGATCTACAGGCCATGTGCATGCTCTAGGAGCTAGAGTAGGTTAAGGGGTTGCTCACCACTGCGTTGACGGGAGCGGAAGAGGCCTAGAGGCGACCGGCGTCGAAGATGCCGATAGTGGCCGAAACTGGGGAAGCGCCGATCCGACGGCCCGATGCTCCTCAGCTGAAATTAGATGAGGGGAAAAGGTTAGGAGAATCTCGAGAAGCACTGGGCGTGAGCAATTGCACAACGGCTCACTGATTCGTCGGATTTGCTTTGGTGCCGTCGAGCGGTGGATTTGGGGGAAAACGGAAACTCGAAGCCGGCGGGACCGCGTGGGCTTTTATAGGCGCCGGGCTGAGATGAGGAACACGGGGGCGTGCTCTGGAACCCAGAGGTGGCAGTTGAGTGTGACAAGGCGGCGCGGACTCGGCCAGCAGCGCAAGCGGCGGAGACAGGGCATGGCGCGGCACGGCGGAGGGACGCACGCGCGGTCGCGACCATGATGGGGTCAGCACGAGGCACGGCCAAGACGGCTACTGTGAGGCGGCTCAGGCGCAAGGACACCCATTCGGCAGGTTGGCGAGAGGAGAGAGAAACAATGAGGAGAGAGAGAACAGAGAAAAGGGGGCATGGTATAGTGACTGGCGGTGGGGCCCACATGGGTCAGGGTTGAATTCAAATGAATTTTGATTTTTTGTTTGGAAACATTTGCGGAATTTTTCAAGTTGTCTTAAATTGGGATGTTACACATACCTATGATGGACATGGTCACATGAGATGATGCAGAAAACAATGATGAGAACCGAGTGAATGTTCTCACACCTCGATCAAGAGGAATCGTCCAACACTTCACACGACTGCTAAATGCACATGCTGAAAATCATGATAATGCGTTGGCTAAAATAAATGCCAACCTCGCCACTCTCCGTGACCGAATTGAACATCTTGAGGGACAACAACCACCACCCGCTGTAAATGTGCCTAAAAATGCAGGAAGACGAAATGGTGCACATGATCACAGTCCCCCACCTATTGCTCATGATCGGGCAAATGAGATAGAGGAAGAAGAGAACCATTACTTTGCTGACTCCGAGAATTGTGATGGTTTAGACCTCAACAATGATCGCGATCATCGACGACTTCGACGTAATCGACAAGGTATGGGTAGAAACCAGCAAGAACCACACGAGGTACGTGATGATCCTTTGGGAAAGATTAAATTTACAATGCCTCCATTTGATGGTAAGTATGATCCTGATGCATATCTTGATTGGGAACTAGCAATAGAACAAAAGTTTGCATTTTATAACTTTCCTGAGGATAGAAAAGTTAGGGCTGCTAGTAGTGAGTTCACTACTTTTGCTTCCATTTGGTGGAATGAAGCTTGTAGAAACCGTAACGATATACCTAGAACTTGGACTGCCTTAAAACAATTGATGAGAGCTAGATTTGTTCCTTCCTACTATGCTCGTGATTTACTTAATAAGCACCAGCGTTTAAATCAAGAAAATAAATATGTCGAGGAATATTATCAAGAGCCGCAAATTGGTATGTTGCGTTGTGGCTTAGAGGAGAGTGATAATGCAAAGATGGCTAGGTTCTTGGAAGGGCTTAACTAGGAAATTCAGGAAATTCTTGATTATAATATTACAACTCTATCACCCGTTTGTTCCATCTTGCTTGTAAAGCTGAAAGGGAAGTACATGGTCGACACTCATGGATGAAGGGATTTTTTGGGGGCTCCTCTTAACGTCCGAGCCAAATGCAAACGAAGGCAGCACCTACTTCCTCCACTGCTCGTGCATCTCCGTCCATGAATCGAGGACGCATAGCTACCTCTTCTTCGACTCCTTTGCGTGCTCCTGATGTTAGTAAGTTAGGCACGATGCAAACTTCTGCAAAAAAACACATCTTTAGTCACTTCCACCAGTCGCACCCATGATGTGCAATGCCACCGCTGCAAAGGATTTGAGCACTTCATGCGTGATTGCCAAAGTCAATGAGCTCTCATTGTGAAAGAAGATGGTGAGTATACATCAGCTAGTGATATTGAAGATGAACGTGCTTTGGTTGTCACTAACCCTGTAGGTCAAGATGATGATGAGGATTTTCCTGAGGAGCATTTGGACGCTGAAATGTCTGATAAGTACATGAGCATCATTGTGAAGCGTGTGCTTAGCGCCCAAATGGAGTGTGATGAACAGAGCCAACGCCACAATCTGTTTCAAACAAAGTTTATGGTAAAAGAGTGATCGGTTCGAGTGATCATTGATGGCGGGAGTTGCAACAACCTTGCTAGCATGGAGATGGTTGAGAAACTTGGCTTAATCACAAATCAGCACCCACGAACTTATTACATATAATGGTTCAATTCTAGTAGTAAGTTGAAGGTAACTAAAGTCGTGAGAGTTTACTTTTCCATTGGCTCATACCATGATTGTATTGATTATGATGTTGTACCTATGCAACCTGCTCATTTTTGTTAGGTAGACCATGGCAATATGATAGAGATACAATTCATCATGATAGAAATAACCAATACACTCATACTGTCATTTGTTTTAGATCCTATGTCTCATACTGTCATTTTGAAAGATGAATTAGAGAGGGCTGAAAGAGAGAAGAAAACAAGTTCTAAAAGTGAGAACCAACTTGTAACCACATCAAACAAGAGAGAGCCTAGCTCTAGGAAAGCTAAAATTAAATTGAAAGGTGCTGTTATTTTAGCTACAAAATCTGATTTGAATGACATGGATGCAGCTAGATCTTGCTGTTATGCCTTGGTTTGCAAGGAAGCCTTGTTCTATTTAGACGATATGGCTTCTTCTTTGCCTCCTGTTGTTGCTAACCTTTTGCAGAAGTATGAGGATGTATTTTCTAAAGAGGTGCCACCAGGGCTGCCTCCAATTAGGGGAATTGAACACCAAATTGACTTGATTCCTATTGCAACCTTGCCTAACTGTGCGTCATATACGACTAATCCGGAGGAGACTAAGGAGATTCAGCGTCAAGTGCAAGAATTGCTTGACAAAGGGTACATACGAGAAAGCCTTAGTCCATGTGCTATCCCTGTGATTTTGGTACCTAAGAAAGATGGGTCATGGCGTATGTGTGTTGATTGTAGAGCCATTAATAATATCACAATTAGATATCGTATTCTTATTTCTAGGTTAGATGATATGCTAGATGAATTGAGTGACTCTACCATGTTCTCCAGAGTTGACTTGTGAAGTGGTTTTCACCAAATTAGAATGAAACTTGAGGATGAATGGAAAACAGCGTTTAAAACTAAATTTGGTTTGTATGAGTGGTTAATGATGCCATTTGGCTTAACTAATGCACCGAGTACTCTCATGAAATTGATGAATGAAGTTTTACGCTCTTAATTCATAGCAAGTTACTTTTCGATCATCTTGACCATTTACGTGCTGTTTTTTATGCTTTAAGAGGTGCACGTTTATTTGGTAATCTTGACAAGTGCACCTTTTGCACCGATCGAGTCTCTTTTCTTGGCTACGTTGTCACACCGCAGTGAATTGAGGTGGACGAGTCCAAGATTGATGCAATTCAGAGTTGGCCGACTTCTAAAATGGTCACACAAGTGCGAAGCTTACATGGTCTTGCTAGGTTTTATTGCCGCTTTGTGAAATATTTTGACACTATCGCTGCACCGTTGAATGAACTAACCAAGAAGGGTGTTGTGTTTCATTGGGAAAAAGGTCAAGAAGATGCATTTAACTTGTTGAAAGAGAAGCTTACTAATGCACCATTGCTCCAACTTCTAGATTTCGGTAAGACCTTTGATGTCGAGGGTGACGTTAGTGGAATAGGGATTGGTGGTGTGTTGATACAAGACAGCAAACAAGTTGCTTATTTTAGAGAGAAACTTAGTGGACCTGTTCTTAATTATTCCACGTATGATAAATAATTGTATGCTCTTGTTCGTTCTTTAGGAACATGGCAATTATTCATGGCCTAAGGAGTTTGTTATTCATTCTGATCATGAGTCACTTAAGCATATTAGAAGTCAAAACAAGTTGAACCGTAAACATGCTAAATGGGTTGAATTTATTGAGTCCTTTCCTTATGTCATCAAACACAAGAAAGAAAAGGATAATGTGATTGCACATGCCTTGTCTAGGAGGTATGTTATGATGTGTCAACTTGATTGTCGTATTTTTGGCTTCGAAACGATAAAAGATCTTTACGCTCATGATCCTGATTTCAAAGATGTTTTACTGCATTGTAAAGAGGGAAAAACATAGAATAAACTTGTGAACAATGACGGATTCTTGTTTAGGGCTAACCGATTATGTATTCCAGTTGGATCCGTTCGTCTTTTGTTGCTACAGGAAGCACATGGAGGAGGATTGATGGGTCACTTTGGTGCTAAAAAGACGAAAGATGTTCTAGCTGCATATTTCTATTGGCCAAAGATGAGGCATGATGTTGAACGCTATGTGGCACATTGCACCGCATGCCATAAGGCTAAGTTTCGACTGAATCCACATGGTTTGTATATGCCTCTTCCTGTCCCTTGTATTCCTTGGGAAGACATTTCAATGCATTTTGTTCTAGGATTGCCTAGGACAAAGAGGGGTAAGGATAGCATCTTTGTTGTTGTTGATAGGTTTTTCAAAATGGCGCATTTCATTCCATACCACAAAAGTGATGATGCTTCTCATATTGCTAACATACTCTTTAAAGAGATTGTGCGATTGCATGGTATGCCTTCTACTATTGTTTCAGATCATGATGCCAAATTCTTGAGCCATTTTTGAAGAACGCTATGGAACAAGCTAGGAATGAAGTTACTGTTTTCTACCACTTGCCACACACAAACCGATGGCCAAACTGAAGTGACTCCCGCACATTGACAACTATGTTGCGGGCTGTTTTGAAGAAGAATTTGAAAGAATGGGTGGAGTACCTTCCTTATGTGAAGTTTGCCTATAACCTTGCTATGCATGCAACTACAAAGGTGAGCCCGTTTCAGATAGTGTATAGTTTCAACCCTCATGCTCCCACAGATTTGTTGCCTTTGCCATCAACTGAGAGAATTAATTTGGATGTAAAATAACATGCTGAATTTATTCCTAAGTTGCATAACCACAAAAGAGAACATCGAATGCATGAATGAAAAGTATAGGATTGCCGGTAGCCGTGGTAGGAAGCCATTAACTTTTGAATCAGCTGATCTTGTTTGGTTACATTTGCGTAAAGAGAGATTTCCTGACTTGACAAAATCTGAATTGATGCCGTGTGTTGATGGTCCATTTAAAATGTTTGAACGAATTAATGATAATGCATATAAGCTTGAACTGCTCGTAGACTTTGGGGTTAGCCCCACCTTTAACATTACAGATTTGAAACCTTATTTGGGTCATGAGGATGAACTTGAGTCGAGAACGACTCCCATTCAAGACGGGGAGGATGATGAGTACATCACTGAAATGGATACAAACTTAGCAGCACCACAACACCCCCTATGAAAGGACCAATTACAAAGGCATGGGCTCGTCAAATAAATCAATAGGTGAACTCATTCCTCGGACTATCTTTCCATGACATGGAGAATAGATGGCTACCTAATGAAGCTATTGTACTTAGGAACCTTAGGAAGGATCAGCAAGGACTTATTTTAACATCAAAACTTGCTGCAACACAAGACAAACCCGAGAGCAGGTATTCCCGCCCATCCCGGAGCAGTCTGTAATAAAACAAGCATAACACGGTCATCCGGAGTCCGTTGAAGCGTTTGACCACAGTTTGGATATGCTCATAAGACAAGCTTTCTAACGGATCTGTCGTCACCTCCAAATTCCTTTTGTAGCTCCTAGAATCGTCAAAAAATGTGCGAGCAGAACAAGTTGGGCCTTGGATAGCATTTTGGGCAAGGCCCATGTATTCCCCAGCCCTTCCCTTGTTAGGGTTTCCCTCTCCACGAGTTCCAGCCGCCACCCTACTTTTGGCAGGCTTTGTTCATTTTGTTGTCTTCCACTTTGGAGAAACACCCTTGAATCCTTTGTGCTTGTTAGCCAATCGATTCAAGCTGCAGAACCTCAACTCTATTGCTGTGAGTTTAGTCTTATTTGCATTTCAGAACCTTTCACTTGTTCTTGCTTGTTTCTTCGATTGCTAGTAGAAATAGACTTTCGTGGTCAGGTCAATCGCGTTCTTGGCGGGGTTGATAACGAGTAGGACTGGTCGTTTAGCGATCGTCGGGCCCTGTCCTTGTGTGGCTGGTAGCCGGTTCGTCAAAGTCTCCTTTCCGCCAAATCGAGCATATCCACTCACCGGAAGATCGGGCAGCACCTTGAGCACATCAACTACCCTTCTCTCAATGGGCTTCAGTCATCAATAAGGTAGATGCCAGCTTGTGGATCGGGATATGTTGCTGCACACTGCTAGACAACATCTCTTCTCTACTTAGAATTGCATGAAGCAATACTATGACAGGCACCATCGTGAGGTGGAATTTGCTGTAGGAGATTGGGTTTGGTTGCACCTCTAGAAGCATCGTCAACAGTCTAGGCGACCGATCGGCGACACTAAGCTGTCTCCTCGTTTTTTTGGACCTTACTAGGTGGTTGATCGGGTGGGCAAAGTTTCTTATGGAATGGCGCTACTAGTTCCTTCTCGGCTGCATGATGTTTTTCATGTATCTCTCCTCACGCCATTCAAGGGATTCCTGCCATCTCAACCGTCTCCACTGCCTGATGATGTTCCTCCATCTACGGAGCCTTCAGGCCCTGTTCCTCATCGTCTCCTTCCTCAGCGTTATGTCAAAGGCCACCGACAGTTACTCCCCGTGACCGAGTATACTACCGCAAGGGGCGCAAGGGCCAACCTAGGGGCTGGTCGATTGAGTTTGGCAGTTGGTTGGGTATGTTTATCTTTAATTGGGTTGTTAGTTGGCTGCGTGTGTCTATCATTAGAGTTGTTGCTGTTTAGCTAGTTATTAGCTGCTTATTGCTAGTGTGTCTATCTAGTTTGTTGTTGTCTATCACATTTTATTATGTGATGCCAAGAAATAAATTTTTTAAAGAAAATCCCCTGTATTTTCTTATGATAACTCAACATTGAAGATGGTTACAATAGCCCCTCTCAAAAGAAGAAGCAGGTTATTACAACAAAGGAATTAAGAACCTCCTAGAGTCACGATGCAGACACATTGCTCGTCTTGATCATCAACAAAACCACCACTTTCCATTATGCTGGAGTTTCAGAAACATGATCTCAGTATTTACTGCATGGAGATTGCTCAGTCTGTTGTCTGGCAAAACATGATCTGAGTAATTACTGCATGGAGGAAGCAAATACAGTCGACTTGCATAATAGAAACAACATATCGATGCTACACATTCATTCGCATGCCAGCTTGGTATCAAAGCTAGTCAAACAGATTGCAAATGCCTGGAATGCTGAGACTGGGTAGCTATAATCCATTGTAAATATGTCCTCACCTATTTTCCCGAACTGGAGGATCACTCTTTCTTGCTCAGCAGGAGGGATGCCAAGAAAAGGATCAATGGCTGCGACAAGCTGGAAGTTCTTTACTGATGCTGCAGTCACACGCCCACGGAAATTGAGGCACCAGCACTGCAGTTGCTCATGCCACCTGGGAGAATTATTCTTCAGAACCAGGGGCACTTCAGTAGGAGTGCAGATTGCTCCAGATAAATAGGCGGTCAGGCTTGTAGATTCAACAAGCACAGGTTGCCTTCCTCCGCTAATTGATAAGGTCGAACACTGTTCGTCAAGCAAGTGGTTGTTACCCTTGGTTGGAGCTTTTTTACCCTCTAGAATAGACAGGGAAGGTATGGTGTGCATAGTGCATCGCATCCTCCTTGGTCCTCGATTACGGAGGGCAGTGAGCTCATATGAGATGGTAGCAATGTTGTAATTCCAGAGCGGCAATCTAGGTGATACTTGTTTGGCATATTTCCTCATGCTTGGTCTACTGTTTGCAAAAACGGATGCGTCACAAGGAGGCTCACTCTCAAACACAGTGAACTTTGTGCCAAGAAAGTTTGATCTAATTCAGGAAAAAAAAAGTTCTTAGTTAGATGAGTCATCAGTGAGCCATAAATTCGACGAGTGTACGTAGCGATTTTCTTTGCTTTGAACACAGATAGATAAATAATAAGCTTACTTGAGTTTGCCGACGTATGTGCTACTCAACCGGGAGAAATCATCCGAGACCAAAGAAATTACAAAGTACGTCCTGGTTGCACGTCTGGTCTTGCGGGCTGCAAGCAAAAGCTTGTCTTTCTCCCCACTACTAGAAAATGGACATTCACAAGCGATTCAAAAAACCCGAAGTCAGCCTTTAAAAACGGTTTATTAACCACAAAGCTAGGAGAGCATCTTTAGAAGCGGTTCGGGACACGAACCCTATCTAAAAGTTAAGGAATAGCAGCGGTTTATGCCCCCAACCGCTTCTAAAGCACTACAAGCGATTGGAGACACGAACCGCTTCTAAAGGCCCATTTTTCAAATAGATTAAAGAAAAGCTCCCCCTATCTCAATAGAGATCACGCGCGGGTGGGTTGGCTAGCTGAGTGAGGTATGAGTTATGTGGAGGGGTAAGGTCCTGGGTTTGAATCCCACCTCCCCCAATATTATTTTGCTAATGCTCCGCGAGGCATCAGTCGCAATTGGGGGCCCGGTTGGGTCGCGGTGCCCCATGCACAGCTACCAATTTCGAAAGCAATTAGACGTATGGCCCACATAATTAACCAATCTTATTTTGTTATACATCAGCTTTTGTTATTTATCCAAAGTTCTGCAGATGCATTAAATATAATATGCACAAAGAAGATGGTACGGTGAATATTCTGTACATATAATACTTGCGAACATTCCCGTTTCGGCAGATCACTGACCACATCATATCGTGATTCATTCTTAGTAGGGAATGACTACAGATTATGCCAATCTAATTTGAAAGGGCATGTCAAATCATCTACACAAGCAAATAAATAGTTATGAACACTACATTCTACCATGTGTAGCCCAATTTTGTATAACAGTTTCAGATGCGCTCAGTTGTTGGCCTCAATTATTGGCCATACCTAGTTTTAGTAAATTAATTATAGTTACAGCATACGGATACCTTCAGAGTTTGAATAACTTAACAAGGAGAAGTTATTTGCTGTCAAACCATGTTTATTTTAATTTCTTCTTCTGGAAAATAGTTATCAGAAAAACGCACACTACCTAAGAATGCTGATTCCATACTTGCGTACTGTAGTTAAGATTAGGGACAATGAGACACACTGGATAGATGCAACTTACATGATATGCAAATTGTGCAAAATAAAAGAAATGCCAATGATTACATCAAAGTAGGAAGCATGCCAAATTGCCAATGATTACTAGGATGCCCAGCATAATGAGTAGAAAATAAATATACAAAACCTTTTTCCTTGAACATGCCAAAGTTGTCATTGCATATGAGATGCTAGGGCATACGAAATGGCTTTATTTCGATACATTGGCAAAGATAGATTGAAATAAGCACATTGATGACGCAAATGTTAATGATTAAAATCATTTTATGTTAAAATAATTAAGATCCATTCAGGAATACTCACAAGGGCTGAGCCCCAGGTAGAGGAGATAGGTGGATGTGGCCCTGTCTCTCCTGACATAACACTGCACTGGATGCTCCCGAGGCGCCGGCTACGCCCACACATGAAGCCAACGATGCATAATCATTCTCTCTCAAACCGAAAAAACGATGCATAATCATGTGAACATTCAGCTTGATAAATTTTTATCATTGTGTATGATGAAATAGAGAAATGAAATAGTGTTCATGTATTATTGGAAGAAAATTTGGTGCATCAGTGATGCAACAAAACCCATTTACAACACCTTCTATTTTTCCGACACGTGTCCTTTCTGTCCTCTCCAACGCATCTCTTCCCCCACGCCATCTCTCTATCGGTCATCTCCTCTCTCCCTCCTTTTCTTTCTCTCCCCCGATCCCCCCTCAGCTCTTGGCGTGACGGCGATGGCGGAGCGTCGCCCTCTTCCTCCGACGGCGCTGCGACGAGCGCAGAGGAGGCACCAGCGCCCTCCTCCTCCAACACGCGCACGACGCCCGCGCCCCTCCGACGCCGGCGGCAGCGGTGCATCCTCCTCTCCGCCTACGCCTCTTCCCCATGCCGGCGTGCCTTCTTCCCCAAGCGGCCTGGCGGTAGCGCCGCCCTTCTCCTCCAACCCGGCGTGGCGGCGGCACACCTTTCATCCCCAAGTAACGCCGGCGGCGGCGTTGCATCCCCTGTGGAGGCGGCGCGCACCCGTGGAGATGGCGGCAATGTGTGGCTCACTCGGCTACAATGCACGCGGACGTAGACGGCAGCGCCCAGGAGCCGAGGCGGCGACGGAGATGGGGACGGCGGGGAGCCCGACTGCGGCGCGCGCGGACGGATGTAGGTGACGGCACCCTTGGGTAGGACGTGCGTGGAGACGGAGGAGGCGGCGCTCGGCGGCACGGTGAGGTGGAGAAGACGGCGGGACGCGGCCTGGCCACGACGTAGAATGCGCGCGTGAAGATGCCGAGAGAGAGATCCAGGGAAGGGGGACAGAGAGAGAGAGAGAGAGAGAGAGGCACACCAGAGAAGGGAATCAGGGGAAGTGGTGGGTGCTTGGATATGCTGGGACACGTGTCAGCAATTTAGGAGGTGTTGTAAATAGGCTTGGTTGCATCACTGATGCACCAAATTTTCTTCCGTATTTTTGTGAGGCGACGGGGACGGATCCCGCCCCACCCGCCTCGACGGATAGCTCCTCCGCCTCCTTTCGCTCACCGCCTCGGTGCCTTCTCCTCTTGCTTCCACACCCCACCGCCACGCCTCCTTCTTCCGCCTGCGCCACCGCCTCCTCCGCCTCTTGCCCCTTGCCATTGCCGCCCCACCCTAACTCGAGGGAGTGAGGGTGGTCCCCGCCGACGCCGGCCAGCCTGCTCGCCTCTCCTCGGCTCCGGCGCGCCACCACCGCCTCATGCACGCCCGACGAGCCCCACCCACCGCCGGTCCGCCGCCTCCCGACCTCCTCTAAACCCCGAGGAACCCACATTTTCCCTAACCCTAACCCGAAACGGCGCGGCGAGGGCGACGGCGGCGACGGCGAGGTCAGCTCCTTCCTCCTCCCTCCTCCTTCCTCCTCCTCCTCCCTTCTTCCTCGTCCAGATCAGCGAGGTATCCCGTCTTTCCGTTTTGTGACCAAGCACAGAAATGGCATGCTCTGCTGAGGAGAAGCAAGCAATCCACCTGCTTGAGGGAGACGGGGAAGGTCATCCGCCCGCACTCCTCCAGTGCCCTCACCACCTCCTTGGTGGCCTCACGCCATGACCGGCACACGGCGGCGCACGCCACGACGTGCCGGCGGGCCGGCCACGCCGCGCCGCCGGCCTCCACCCGCCGCGCCACGTCCAGCAGCAGCTCCGTCGGCAGGTTAGCCCACCGCCCCTCCTCCTGCTCCTGCAGGCTCCGCCGGTGATGCTGCCCGTCGGAGTGGCCGGGACGGTCGCCGGTGAAACCGCCGCCCCGCTCCGACATGCTATCGCTGCGCTCCCTCTGCTCCCGCGCAATGCTGCCCAGGGGCATCTCGGCAGAGCAGTGGTTGCCGATTCCTTTTTCTTAGCGCTCCATGTCAAGATCCGCCATTAGTAGAGACAAGAAACAGCTCACATGGCAGCTGATATTACAATCCCCTAGGACCAACATCTTGCAGAATTCGATTTAAGAATCCCAAGGGCAGAAAACTTGGACGGGTTCGAGCTTCCCAGCGTTTCAATCACAACGGGAGTAGGAGCCGGAGCCGCATTGGAATACTTCCCTCTCGAATTGGCTGCGAAAAGATCGAATCTTTAGGCCAAAGAACGGCGCAGGAAGCCATCCTCTCTCAATTTCTTGAGGATTTCCATGGATTCCACCCAAACCGCCCGCTGGTCGCGTAACAAGGCACCAGCAATCTCCTTCGCTCGCTAGGCCATGGATTTCTGTGTGCTCCTTCACTTCCCCGTTCCTGCGACTGTGAGGCTGCGAGTTCTGTGTGCGGGCCAAGCGATGAGCATGGGACGAAAATAGGGGCATGAGTGACATGAAACGAGGAGAAAAATGCGGGGCGATGCTTCTGGATGTTGAAGAGGTTCACCGGGCTTCACGTACGGCATCACACTTTCATCCAGTGGTAGCGGGAGATGAGGCACAATTGTAGCTTTGACGAGTGAAACAATTGGAAGAACACAATCGACTTATTTTCCAAAATGAGGTTTGCTTCACATTCGCTTGTAAAAGATTATCCCTCTCTTTGTTGCTTGCCATCAAGGGTGGCTATACACTATGTTATGAGCATGTGCCCGAAAAGGAGTACCGTTCACACATTACTATCGATGGGCGTGAACAAAAACTGAGGTCCTGTTTTAGAAATATCGTTTGCATTGGCTAGTTAGACAAGATTGTTAGGTTTGATCTTCTTTTTTCAGATGATTTTCTTACACAATTTTCTTACACGACAACTTTATACAAAGGATTGCATATTCTTATTCGAAAACGCTACATACTGGTCGTCCGGCGCTTTGGACACGCATTAGTTTAATTCCAAAACAAGGAGACCCTAGCTAATCTCTCCCTCCCGAACACCTACGCAGGCACCGCACAGCGAGACAGACGAACAGATGCACACAAGCTGGCATGCATATTGCCTCCACTGCATTGTACGACGCTTCTCCACATATGAACAGTGTTCAAGACATATGTTGCTATAAATTTTGACCGGGTTTTCTCAAATTTGTTTAGTAGATAATCAATTTTCATCAATAAATTCTCAAGTTTCAGCAGCAGGTTCTCAAGTTATTGAAACTTCCATCTTACCTAGTGAAACTTAGGTTTCGCTTGCTGAAATTTAGATTTCATACTCCTTAAACTTGCCGAACTGTCAAGTTTCATCAGGTTTAATCCAAGTTCTATCAAGTTTCAATAGGTTCTTCAAGTTTCATCAGGTTTAATCCAAGTTTCAACAGGTTTCATCCAAGTTTCATCTGGCGCGCACCTTCATCAATACGAGGGCCCAGTTTCATCAGCACACAGCTAAATTTCACTAGTATACGTGTCAAGTTTCATAAATGGGTTCTTCTAGGTTCACATCAAAAAAATTTGAAAACGTGAAAAATTCAAAAAAATTTAAAAGTATTTAAAATGGGCTGCCCTTGATTTTTGAAAACTTATGAAATTTATTACATGCATTTTGAACATTGTTTTAATTTTATACAAAAATCAGAAGTTTAATTGAGAAATTATCAACTGCACAGCTAGCCAATATCCGTGTGAACGGGTGGCTGATCGGACAGTCGCCGCCGGTCCGACGTTCGTGTCCGAACAGACGTGTGGACCCTGGCCGCCACCAATCTTATTAGACGAGCTATAAAGAATTTGCTTCTTTTGAGCATGAAGACGAGATCCCCTTGCCGATGCCTGGTCATTGTGTTTGCTATCACTACTACAAAACTAGCAGTTTGGAACCGGCTTCATAGCTGGTTTTCGAATCAGCAATGCATATATTAGTGTTGGTTTCAAACCCAATATTGATGTGCATGTCAATGTCGGTTCAAGCTAAGAACTAACAATGATATTGGTAATAATATTACACCCTTTCGCACCTCTAACCCTCTCGGCTACCTCCAACACAACCCTCGTGGTACAGAATATAATTAATGATAAAGTTCACGACCATTGCAATTTCATGGAAATGAAACCATATTCTAGTAAACTACTGAAGTTAACAAGGGAACGACGTCCCGAATGGCAGGTTTCACAACCCAAAATCACAAGATGAAGAATAGAGGAGAGTGGGTTGGTAGGTAGGTCGGTCGCTCGCCCGGGTTGGAAATGGCGGACGTGTGAGGGCCCAGTGGGATGGCATCCATCGCCCGTAGGTGATGGCTCTCATAGCGACACGTCGTCAGTTGGAAGGCGGGGATCCATCCAGAAGGTGAGTTTCCGCTTTTGCCCTTAGGGAAGGGGATTTGTTCGGCGTCAGAAGAGGATTCCCGTGGTTCCTAGATCTAGTTTGCATCTTCTCTCACCTTTGGTGCTCTAGGAAAAACAGCGTGTCTAGGGTTCTTGGGACGAGTGCGTTCCTTCCTAAGGAGAAATCTAAAAATCTTACAGTGCGGTTGTGATAGATCCACGACCAGGTACGATCGATATGTGGAGTAGAGGAGGGAGAGTGAGAGGTTTCGCGCCGATTGGTGGATATCGAGGGAGAGTCCGTGCTGGTTGGGGGAGAGGCCGAGGAGACAAAGGAGCATTTCTCTTGGTCCAGAGCCTCGTATAGAGGGTTGGAGCAGGGTTCTTCTGCAACAAATCCTGGTAAGTTGAGCAGAGGAGGGATTTCGGGGAGAGGGCATCAGCAAGAAGTTGCAATTTTGATCTTTAGAGATGCTGGTGCTTCATCTGAGGGTGTTCGGGAGAAGAATGTTGTTTCTCGTGAGTCCCTATCTCTAGCCATCAAGAACAAGGTGTGCCGAGAATGGCATACTAAAGTTCTTGATGAGGTTCAAGAAGAGGATGATGTCCAAAATAATAGATGGAGTCATCGTGAAGAAATGGCTAAAGAAAGGGATGGATGGAAGAGAAAATGAGGTTCTGGATGATGGCAAAAACAAGAATCTGGATGTGGATGCTTGGAATCAAGGTAAAGAAGAATCATCCTTTGGTGTGTTTGCTGGTGAAAAACATATTTGTCCATGTTTTAAATGCAAGAAAATGAGACATATATATAGCAATCCATTTTTAGAGTGCTAGAAGTTGTGGTAGATGTGGCTTAGATGGGCATGTTGCCAAATGGTGTATGATCAAAATTCCTTCTAATCATGCTCCAAAACTTTGTGGGTTTGCTGGTAAGGGACAAGGTTTTTTTGCTATTGAGAATGTGTCCTCAGAGGCGAATAGTAGGGAACAAAATTGTATTGTTGTCATCAAGATTACAAGGGGATATGCAACTGCAAAAGATGTGGAGTTAAATATTGGGACTCTTATGAGCTCAAATGTCTGGAGATGTATTGCCAAACTGGTAAGGAAGTGCATTTCTTGATGAAATTCCTACTGCTAAAAAGATTGAAGAAGTTAAGTCCATGGGTGTGATGAACATGAGACTAGTGGATGCAGCTTTCCTAGTAAAGCAATGGACACCGGATATTGGCGCCGAGGGTAAACTCCAAGAAGTTTGTATCAAAATTGGGAGCTTTCCGATGGATAAAAGGTTAGAACAAACAGTTTACAATGTGGCTTATTTGGTTGGAAAACCACTGGAGATAGATCTGTCAAGTATTTTCAGACTGGAATCAGTAAGGGTGAAAATAGCCTGCAGAGATATTAAGGAGATACTAGAATTTGCTGAAGGAACTATTGGTCTTCTGTTTTTTGACTTCTTCTTTCATGTTGAATGGCCGGTTGGATCTATGAAGAGAGGACCACCTGTGGATGGTCTTAAAATGACCATTGATGGGGAAAAGGACAAGTCCAAGACAAAAAAACAGAGGGATGGTAAATCAGGTGGGAGTTTGGGGCAAGAGGATAAAAAGCAGGGGATGTCCCAATCTGCTCCTCCAAAATTCACATTGGATAAAGGGAAGGCTTTAATGAAGGGGGAGGAGAATTTTGATATCAATTTTAACAATTCTCAGGAATTGGATAGTATGGATGAAGATGCTACTTTACTTTAACAGGCTATTGAATTATCTAAAATGGTGACAAAAAAGTGACCTCTCTCAGTGCAATTCTCGAAAGAATACTTGGTTGATGCAGTGCACTGAAGTTCACAAGTCTTGCTTAGAGGGTCATGAGGAGATAAGTGAATATGGTTCTTTTCTTAACAAGAATTCCAAGGTGGTGCTGAATGTGATTTCTGAGGAAATAAAAAAAAGGGAGTTATGAGGAAGATGATCTGGTGTTGGACTCAAACACCAACAAAGGTGTCATAAAAGAAAGTGAAGAAAAGATAGCGGGCCCAACCAGAAGAAGTAGTTGAATAAAAGACTCAAATGTCCATGTTCTAGAAAAGGCAACCACTCTGGTGAAGAAAAAACATTTGGAAGGTATGATAAAGAATTCTAATTCTTTCTCTGTTCTTAGTTATGCTGATTTGATTCAAGTAGCTAAGAATGTTGGTGTTAAAATCAATAAAAAAGATAAAAGAAAAATTGATCTGTTAAGGGCCTTAGAAAAATCCAGGGAATTGTTAGTTGATAACAATTCAAATATTGATATTCATAAACAGGTTGTCATAAAAGGAGGTGTCTGATCAAGAGTTGGAAGAGCAGGAGGGGCCTGTGGTTGTTTTAGAGTGGGATAACCAAAATGATTCAGAAGAAGAGGTTTTTCCCCAACAATTTGTAGAAAAAGGGAAAACAGGCAGAATCCAGCTTAGAGATCTAGCTGTCAAAACTCATTTGAGTAGACTGAGATAAGTTGCTCAGAGGAGAAAATTGGGGGGAATGGAAGTAAATGATAATACTATTAACAATGAGTAAAATCAACATGATTCTCTCAAAATGTAGAGGGGCCAATAAAAGAGGAATGTGTTCATATATTAGAGATCTAGTATATGATCACAGTTTGGACATTTTTTGTTTTTGTTAAACTCAGAAGATGCAGTATGATGAGAACTTTTTAGTAGTATTTATCCTAGTCATCAATTCATGTGGAACTGGGTGCCTTTTAGAAGAAAGTCCAAGGGTATTTTGTTGGGGATTAAAGACATTAGTTATGAGATTCTTAGATGTAAAAAAGGAAGTATATGATTCTGATTAACATTTGAGATAGAATGATGAGGAAAAAATGGTGTGTAACTGGAGTTTATGGCCCTGCTCAAGTAGATGAGAAAAATAACTTTTTGCATGAAATGTATGATTTCTTCACTCAGATTGAGGCTCTTATGATAATAGGGGGTGATTTTAATATTTTGAGGAATATTGAGGATAAAATATAGTGTATACTTTAAATAAATACTCTAATTGGTTCAACCAGATCATTGATCATTTTGCTTTAAAAGAGCTCACAAATGTGGAGAATTAGTATACCTGGACTAATGATCATATAAGACCCATATTGGAAAAATTGGATAGAATACTAATCAGCTTAGATTGGGAGGATCTTTTCTCCATGGTTAAAATTCATAAAGCAACCAAATTGTTGTCTGACCACAATCCTCTTATTGTCAAGGCTGGTGAAGACAACATGAAAAAGGAAAGAAGTTTAAATTCCACAATTGTTGGTTAAGAAATGAAGAGTTTCTGAATGTTGTTAATCATTGTTGGAATATGCCAATTAGCAATAAGGACCCCTTGTACGCCTTTTTGTTCAAGATCAAGAGGGTTAGAATGTTTTGAAAGGTTAGGGGGAATCATTATGGATGTAATGTATCATCTGAAAACTCTAGAAAAAAAAGAGGAGGAAAAGTCTAGTATAAAAGAGATGGAAGATAAAGCTGAGTTCTCTGCAGTTTTATTTAAAATTTTTGAAGATGATGAAAGGGATTGGCATCAAAAATCAAGAAGTGGTTGTTACAAGGTGACAACAACACTAAATACTTTCATTTGTGGCCAATGGCAAGAAAAGGAAGAAACTGATTGAAACTTTAAATGATGGTGAGAAACCATTGAAGGGGATGTTGATCTGTTAGATCATGCCACAAACTACTATAAGACCCTGTTTGGCAAAGGGGATGGTAGCAGTTTTGGGTTGAGCAACAATAAGTGTGGGATCATAAAGAAAACGTTTATGTGGAAGAGAATGAGACATTAATTTTACCTTTTACCCTCAATGAAGTCAAGTAGTCTCGGTTTAACATGTGTGTAAATAAGGCCCCTGGCCCTGACGGGATGACAATAGAATTTTATCAAACTTGTTGGGATATTATTAAGGAGAAATCTTTAAAAGTTTTTGAGAGCTTTCACAAGATGAACTAAAAATTGAAAGGCTGAATTATGGAGTGATAGTCCTATTGCATAAAAAGAAAATGCAGAAAATATTAAGCAATATAGACCTATTTGTTTACTAGGGGTCTATATAAATGGATTACTAAAACTTTGACCATGAGATTAGAATTAGTGGTTTGTAGAATCATCAACAAGAGCCAAAATGCTTTTTTATATGGGAGAAGCATTACGGATGGAGTGCTCTCACTTCATGAAATTCTTCACCATACAAAGTGTAAAAAACAATCTGGTGTTGTACTCAAGCTGGACTTTGAAAAAGACTATGACATGGTTGATTGGTGTTTTCTTATGAAATGTTTAAGATGGAGAGGTTTTTCTAAAAAAAGGGTGTGAATGGATCTAGCAAGTAATGTTTAAATGGACCTTAAATGTTAGTGTTAATGATAAGCATGGTGGGATGTTCCAGAGTAAAAGAGGGGAGAGATAGGGAGATCCCTTATCACTGTATCTCTTTAACATCGTGGTGGACTGTCTTAGCAAGATGTTTAGAATTGGCCAAGACCAAAATGATGTAACTGGGTTGACTGGGGACATTATTAAAAATGGTATTGCCATTTTACAATATGCTGATGATACCATGTTGACCCTGAAGGATGATCATTACAGTTTGTTTCACACTAAGCTATTACTCCATCTGTTTGAAATGATGTCTCGGCTTAAAATAAATTTTACTAAGAGTGAAGTAGTGTTTTTCATTGGTGATAACGCTAGAGCCAGCCAAGTGGCAAAGATTTTTAATTGCCAAATTGGGAGCTTCCCTATTAAGTATTTGGGAGTTCCTATTAGTTATAAAAGGAACTTGAGCATTAACTGGGAAGAGATGATTGGTAAAGTGAATAGAAAACTGAGTGCTTGAAAAGGTAAAATTCTTTCTAGAGGTGGCAAACTTACTCTGATTAATGCCTGTCTATCCAATATTTCCATTTACACCATGTCGATGTTTCTGCTACCCAAGTTGGTAATTGAGAAGATTGATAAAATTAGAAGAACTTTTTTCTGGGATTCTTTCAGAAAAAAAAACTATCATCTTACAGAATGGAAAAAAGTTATCAAACCTAAACAAAATGGAGGTTTAGGTGTGGTTGATTTGAGGAAAATGAATGAAAATTTGCCTTGTAAATAGTGGTGGAAATTAGATATGGAGGATGGGATGTGGCAGGATATTATGAAAGCTAGATATATCAGATGTGGCCTTTCATCTCATTGTGTCCAAAAACAGTCTGACTCCCCTATTTGGACTGATCTTTTGAAAGTTAGGGGTATTTACAATGCGAATATTTTGCAAAAAAGTGGTGGATGGTTTAAATATAAGCTTTTGGCATGACAAATGGATTTATGGTAGATCGTTGGCTAGAAAGGATCCTGAGATATATGATATTTGTCTAAATCATACTATTTCAGTGGCCCAATGTGTTGATTGTAACTGGAATATTAATTTTAGAAGATGGTTGGACATAGTCCAAAAAAACTCCTTGGAGGTCTTTGAGAGGGGCAAATCAAGCAATAGGACAGTGTGAAATGGTTACCAAGTGACAACGGTACTTTTAGTGTTAAGTTGGTATATAAAGTCTGCCATAGCAATGAAGCAAAATATAATGCCAAAGGTCTCTGGAAGGCTAAAATCCCTCTAAAACTTAAAATCCTTGTGTGTTTGGTTAAAAAGAAAGCATTGTTGACCAAATTTAACTTGAGAAAAAGAGGTTGGATAGGAAATTCCAAATGTGAATTTTGTCACAACATTAAAATTCAAAAACAAAGACTCCTCTTCTTGGATGCCATTTATCCAAACTAACTTGGAGCCTTCTCAGTCCTTGTTTTGGGGTGGATTAGATTCCATCAAGCATGCACCGTTGCAGAAAGTGGGAACAAAGTATTATTGCTAATAATAAGAGTATGGGTTATATGGCGATCACTTTTGTTTGTTGGTCGATCTGGATGTTAAGAAACTAGGCTTGTTTTGAAAAGAAGCATGTTAGCATTCCTCTAATTATTCTTTACATTTCCTGTTCTCATTCGAAATATTGGGCAGGTCTTCTCAAAGCAGACGATAAAGAGCTGGTGGGGATGGGCTTCGAGGGAATTTTCAAGACCATCAAATATTTGTCTGATGATTAGGTTGTCCCCTTTTGGTCTTGTGTAGCTCTCTGCTGGAGTTATTCTCCCTGTTATCCCCGTTGATGTCGTCGCTCTTGTAATCTCCCTAGGATCCTATTGGTGGTGGTTTGTTTGTTGTTTTGGATGGTTATCGTTAAACAGCTAAGAGTCTGGTGCTTGAGTCACCTCCTCGTTAGCTTGGTTGTTTGTGTCTTTTTGGATACTCTGGTGCTTTCATTTTTGTTAACGGAAATGGAGGTGGGGCTGTTGCCCTTGCTAAAAAAAACTAGAAGTTAACAAAAATTACGTTAACAATTATTACACATTCACATCAAGTCCACATCATCAAGAATTAAATTGTTCACACCAAGTTTTTTTATTAACAATTTAGTGTTACAACTTGCTCTTCCTGACTAGTAAGGGGGCATCCGGTTTGAAACCTATTAGCCATGTTGGGCTGTAAAACTCACAATTTGGATTGACTCTCTGTAACGATAAACCAAATGAGATGTTCTGTGATTCCCATGATTTGATTGAGCAGCGGTGAGCTTGTGCGTAGATTGAAACATTGTCATCAAAAGAATTATAGATATTAATGGTTAAATCATATGGTTATGCATTTATGCAACCAACCAAGTGCTTAATGGAAAAACAAACCTTATCGTCATCACCAGTCAGTTCATTCCATTAATTACGCGCATGAAGTTACATACATAGAACCTACCCAAATTGTCTCCTTCATCCTACCTATGACACTAAGAAAGAGGATGTAAGCGTTCGTGTACTGACCCTTAAGTAGGAATTGCAAGACATGATTATTTCGTTTGTATCTTAAAAATCTACTCGAACATTGAATGTATTATATGAAACTAGCGGATGCCATTGGACTAGTCCGTGAGGCTGAGCGGAGGGAGGATCTATGGCGCACCAAGGCGATGCAAACGGCGCAAGAAGTACGATTCCGTCCGTGTGGCACGACTTCACCCAACAATTCAGACCAAGGGATCATGGACGAAGGCGGCCTCGGCCTCCTGTCTGGTCTGTCTGATCCAACAGAAGTGGGGACAACACCCACTATCTTCAGCATCTCCAGCAACCAGTCAAGGTGGAGGACGAGTTGCCTCTTCATCGCCAACGGCGTTGGCTATCGCATTTACAGCAACAGCGCCACCATATCGTGGCCACCTCAGTCCTGAGGAGATGGTGGAACACAGGGATAAGGGGTTGTGCTACAACTATGATGAGGTTTATGTTCGTGGCCATTGGTGTAAGCGACTATTCCATTTGGAAGTCATGAACTAGGAGGAAGAGGCTGAGGAGGAGTTGAAGACGTGGAGCCTGCTTTTTCTTTGATGGCGCTGCAAGGTCCCAAGGTTGGTGGTACTACGCAAGTTCGTTTGGTCGTGGATGGGGTGACATTGAATGGACTAGTGGACACTGGAAGTACTCACAATTTTATGAGTAGCCATGCTACACACCGGGTTAGTATGGTACAGGAGACTACAATAGGACAGCAGGTGCGCATGGCTAATGGAGCCCAGTTGCCATGTTTGGGAGGATTCCTGTCGGGACCTGAAAATAGAGTCGAGTCCCTTCTGTGCTTTACCTATTCTAGTCCCTGGATCAGTAGCTAGAACACACAGATATACAACTCTTGGATCATAGCCATCAAACGAACAAACTTTATTACATCAGAATAAAAGCCAGTATGGCCTTTACATCAGAGTATGCACCAGCGTGGCGTTTATTACAAAAGTTAGGCACAGAGGCCTTGATTCAGTGAAAGACTAAAATACAAGCTCAACTTCAAAAGAGCAAAACAAGATGATTCCCATAGGCAAGATGTAGTTAGCGCTCCTAGACGTCAGAATAATCTTCATCTTGAATCCCGTTAGTGAAGCCTTCATCCTCGTGCACCACCTCTATAAGGAACATCTTCTTCTAGTGGCAACCTGCTCGTTGGAATGAACAGCCCGCATGAAAGGCGGGGTGAGTACGCGAATACCCAACAAGTGAGGCTGACTAAATGCAACTAAGGCTCCAAAGGAATGTGTGTTGGGGTCACTTTTGCATAAAGCCAGCTTTTCAAAGGTTTTTCCTATATTTTGAAATATGAGGAAAAACGTGATTTAAAACAAATATTTTTTTTCAATTTCTTTTCTTTCCTTCGGCCGCAGCCGAAAATTTCCCAAGTGGCTAGATCATGTTTCCTCGCCATGAACCTATACCCTCATCACTCACAGTTCCCCACTGTGAGGAGAATAAAACAAATCTCTTTTGAAAAACATTTTGAAAATCAAAACGGACACTATCAGAGAGGCAGCTCCCCGTCGTCCACCCTTAACCTCGGACAAGGCTATCATGATAGTTGTACACTCTGCAGAGGTCGCACACTTTACCCACGAAACAGGGTTTGCTGGGCCAAAGGGTCTTCCTGACAAGGCATTTGGTAGTCTTCCTCCTAATTCGGTAACCCCGCTCCCCACAACACAACAGTGGGTAACATTGGCCTCGGCTTAGTACCACACTCGACTGGCTGCGGATTGCACCATTGGCCTCAGCATAGTACAATCCAGACCATTGCCCTTAGGATAGTCCCACCGGATGGGCACCGAACTAGGATTCCAAAAGCTACTAAGCCAGGGCCTGCCCACACAGGCACTCGATGGTCGCACTGTAGTACTTAGCTCGACTACCTCAAGGAATCTGTCCTTAGCGATCGGGGTGGATACTACACTTGACCCAATCTCGTGCAACATTGGCCTCAGCATAATGCACACCTGCAAAATACCATTATCCCAATAATTCCCCATTATCATTTACACCCATTTTAAAAATGACAGGCATAGCTGTCTTTTCAGAACACACGTAGTTCATCGGCATAGCAGTTTAAACAGGTGCAGATAGGTACATTGCAATTCGAAGCAATTCTAGTGAGAGCAAAGCCTAATTTCAATGGAGGGCTATAATATAAGACTGTATGTTAAGTCCTATGGTAGCAAGGAATGTTTTAGTATGAACTAAATAATTACTTGGGATTAGCTACTCTATTTACATAGCCATTTTTAGTTTTAACATACATGCACATTTCGGAATGATCTATAAATGCATTATAAAACAGTAGGTGGCAAGGTTCAGCACTTGCCTTGTTGAGCACAGTGGGCACACTCCCTCGGTGTGTCGATTGGTGACTAACTGGGGGGTCACCATCGGCAATGATTATATATGGGGCGATGCACAAGATCCAAACTCGATGGTAGCACAAGACAACGATTTATATAGGTTCAGGCCCTCATGGCGGAGGTAATACCCTACGTCCTGTGCTCTGGGATTATATGGTGTATATGTGTACAAGATGATCAAGATGATGATCAGCCTGAGAGATGCTCTAGATGGAGGTGAAGATGCTGAACCAGGGGCTCCCTGCCCGCCTTATATAGTGGGGGGCAGGGTTACAAGATAGAGTCCTGGTCGGTTACGAGGTAGGATTCCTATCTCTATCCTCTAGTAGTTATCCGAGATTACAAGTATATCTTCCCTATTAATTAGGGATAGGCTTCTATCTTCATGTCTTTTCTTGCTAAGCAAGCCTTCTAGAATCCGAGTGGTACCCGTCCTTATCCACCCGACTTGGTCCATCCTCTGTCGGCTGGTCTTTTAGGCCCGCCGTGTGGATACCCGGGGTCTATGTTATCCACAGTAGCCCCCGAGTGCTTCATAGTCGAGTTGCTGCTCTTCTTTGTCGCATCTTGGATGAGTCATGCTTCATGCCGAATGCTTGTAGATTGTTGCTGCTCCTTCCTGACTGGCTTCTACCTGTTATCTGCGAGGAGACTGTGAAGGACTCATAGAGAGTTGTTAGTGATACCCAGCCCGGGATTGTCGGAGTTCTGGCGAACGGCCCATTGCAAAGCGCATCACCTCAATTTTGAGGAAGTGGTACCTGTACTCGTCTTGCGATATACAACTGGCGACCCAACATGGGGCGTACCATGGTTTTGGCTGAAGAGCCGAGTGATACCTGTACTCGTCTTGCGATGTACAACTGACGACCCAACATGGGCGTACCACTGGTTTTGGCTGAAAAGCAGAGTGATACCTGTACTCGTCTTGCGATGTACAGCTGGCGACCCAACATGGGGCGTACCACTGGTTTTGGCTGAAGAGCCGAGCGGTACCTGTACCCGACCGGAGTAGGATACAGCTGGTGGCCCCAGAGGGCATACCGTTGGTATTTAACCATCTGGTACCTGTATTCGTCTTGCGATGTACAGCTTGGCCCAACATGGAGCATACCATCTGGATAGGGTTTGGCCCAATGATACCTGTATCTGACTAGTGCGGTAACACAACTAGTGTCCCAACATGGGGCATACCATTGTTGTCAGCCATACGGTACCTGTATCCCATCAGTGAGGTAATCAACAAGCGACCCCACCACGGGGCGTACCTTAAGGAAAGAGTTTAGCCGTATGGTATCCATACCCGGGTAGCGGTGTACAGCATAGGCCCCAATTGGAGCGTACCATCGAAACTCAATCCCGACATCACTGGTATCTGATCCTGACATGCAGCGACCAACTAGTGACCCAACATGGGGTATACCAAGAGATGGGTAATTTTTTGTAGCTCTGCCGGTGATATGCCCTCAAAGGGTGCACCGAGGCTGAATTTGGCTTAGCCCGGCTGCGCTTGTAGCCACTGGTTGTGACGCGCAGCTGGAAGGCCGTAGTTAGCGCCGAAGGCAGTGATGGCTCATGGCCAGAGGCGTAAGCGTATAGCCGTACCAAAGTTGGTGTAGACGTATAGCCGTACCGAAGTTGGTGTGGGCATATAGCTGTGCCATAGACTTGAACGCTCGAGGAGCGGGCGTAGGCGCGTAGCCATGCCGCGCGCTCGCTGAGCTAAAAACCCATGATCTCCTGTAGCATGTACATGTAGGATTTAGGCAGTATTTGGATGAAAAACAATCAATCAGATGAAAGGTCCGACTGCTTTATTTAGATAATTTTTATGCTTTTGCTACTTTTCCTTTTTGATGTTAAATTCCTCCAAGTAATCTTCCTTTTGTTATGCACTCAGCCCGACTAGTCTAGCCCCCGGGTGTCGGGAATTGTCTCATGGCTCTTTTCCCAGGCACGCGTATCGAGTGACTAGAGTTCGCCGTTAGTGGGTCAGAGCTTCACTACTCGGAAAAACCACTCGGATTCATTTACAATCATTAAGAAAAAACAACAAAAAGTGCACGCAAGTGCACCTATTAGGTGTAGCCCCCGACTTACTGCTTAGTTGGAGACCAACTAAGTAGCAAGTCAAGAAACAACTTAGATTAACAAGAAAAGATTATGGTAATGAGAACTTAGCTCGATGCAAAGCGTAGGGCGCAGTAGCCGAGCCGTGACTTGGTCGCCGTGGCGCCGGGCGTGGGCTTGTCATCGAGTAGCGTGGCGCCGAGCCGTAGACTTGAAGCTACAGCGCGGCCGTCACGGGCGCCAGAAGACGATGGCGCATACCGAAGCCAGTAAACTTGACGCTGTGGCGTGGCCGTTGGCGTGTCGCTGAGCCGTAGACTTCGGCGCTCGTGGCGCTGGCGTAGGCGTGTCGCCAAGTGGCGTGTCACCGAGCCATAGACTTGTGCGCTCGTGGCGCTGGCGTAGGCGTGTAGCCGAGTGGCTTATCACCGAGCCGTAGATTTGAAGCTACATGCATGCAGCCATACCGGGCGCTCGTGGCGCGCGATGGCGTACAGCCGAACTATATACTTGGGCGCTCGTGGCGCGGGCGTAGGCGTGTCGCTGAGTAGCATGTCGCCGAAGTCAGACTTGTGCGCTGTGGCGCTGGCGTGTATGTAGCCGAGTGGCTTATCGCCGAGCCGTAGATTTGAAGCCGCAGCGCATACCGCATCGGGCGCTGTGGCGCTGGCGGCGTCATACCGAAGCTGAATACTTGGGCGCTGTGGCGCTGGCGTTGGCGTGTCGCTGAGCAGCGTGTCGCCGAGCCGTAGACTTGGGCGCTCGTGGCGCTGGCGTAGACGTGTGGCCGAGTGGTTTATCGCCGAGCCGTAGATTTGAAGCTACAGCATGCATGCGGCCGTCTGCGGGCGCTTCGTGGCGATGATGCGCGACAACCGAAGCTATATACTTGGCGCTGTGGCGCGGGCGTAGGCGTGTCGCCGAGTAGCATGTCGCCGAGCCGTGACTTGTGCGCTGTGGAGATCGGGCGTGGCGTAGCCGAGTGGCTTATCGCCGAGCCGTAGATTTGAAGCCGCAGCGCATACCGCACGGGCGCTGGGCTCGCGCGGCGATGCGCATCGCCGAAGCTGAATACTTAGGCGCTCGTGGCGCGGGCTTTGGCGTGTCGCTGAGCAGCGTGTCACCGAGCCGTAGACTTGGGCGCTCGTGGCGCTGGCGTAGGCGTGTAGCCGAGTGGCTTGTCGTCGACCCGTAGATTTGAAGCTGCAGGCGTGTAGCCGTACCGGGCGCTCGTGGCGTGCGATGGCGTACAGCCGAGCTGAATACATCGACACTCGTGGCCCGGGCGTAGGTGTGTCGCTGAGTGGCGTGTCGCCGAGCCATAGACTTGGAGGCGCTCGTGGCGCTGGCGTAGGCGTGTAGCCGAGTAGAGGAAGTAGTCGTTCAGATCTCGATCAACACCGAGTGGCACACGTCGTGGTCGGCGACGAACAGCACATGCTCGCCGAGGTCTCGCCCATGGTCGACGGAGTTGGCCGTAGTTGTAAATGATCTCCATGCAGTTGGTGCAGCTTGACGAAAGTCGATGAAAGTCCTCGCTGGTCTTCAACATCCCACGAGATGTGGCACGATCAATCCTCATGCCGTAGCCGGCACCGACGAGCTTTACGAGCTCGCCGAAATTCGCGACCTCTCTGCGCAGACTGCCTTGAAAAAGGCGTCACGGTCGCATCAGAAGTCGGATTCGGGCGTTCTTAGATTCGTTGGTAATATAACGAGATAAGCTTTCCAACGCATCTTTTATCACCCCAAAATTCCTCCTAAGTCAACGGAAAATTGCGACACAAGTTCCGTCCAGAATCTGAATGGGAACAGATCGCATCTTCTTCTCATGTTCGTCTCGCAGTTGATAAAGCCGGCGTCGCACGATGGACACCATGGTCGTCGAGTCCCAGTGATTTGCTGCTGATGACGATCACCACCCAAAATTCGTTCTCCATCGGGACCTCACCGTATCCGAGTCAGGAATTAAGCCCCCGGCGCACTACTCGTCGGTAGGCGGCGGCGGCGGCGTTCCCCAACACGACCGGGAGTCCGAGTGAAGCGTGTTAAACTCCTCCCACGGATTGGATCATGTCCGAACCCGCAAAAGTGTTGTAGAAGTCCTTGGTTGAGTTCTCACCGTATCCAAGTCGAGAATTGAGCCCCCGGCGCACCACTCGGGAGTAGATGGCGGCAGCGTTCCTCGACCCGAACGGGAGTCCAGACAAAGCGATGTCGATGTTCTCCTCAGACTAGATTGGATCCAAGTCCGAAAGAAGTATTGGTTGTCGATTGTTTGGAGAAGCTCCTTGCTGATCCTCTATGTCCTTGGAGGTGTGCCACAGGCTATCCGCCTGCCGCGTCTTCCGCAGATGGGTTTTACGAGCTCTCCGAGATTCGCGATCATCCCGCGCAACCTGCCTTCAAACGGATGTCCCGCACGCATCCGAACTCCGTTTTGGTAGTTCTTGGGCTTCACGGAAAGATGACGAAATTATCTTTCAAACACTTGCAGTCTCATCCCGAAATTCCTTCTGGATCAACGGGAATTGCAGAAACAAGATGACATCCAGAATCTGTCTTCGAGCCGTCACCGTATCCGTGTTGGGAATTGAGCCGTTGGCGTACTACTCATGAGTAGATGGCCGTGGAGATCCCCAACCCGAGCGGGAGGCGTTGTTGTTGTTCTCCCCAGATTGGATCTGATCCAAATCAGGGAAGTGGAGTTCGCCGAAGTCGTTGACGACGCAGTCGGCTGCCGAAGTCGAAAGCTTGCTGGGGGCAGAGACGATGGCGACTCCGGTGACTGATGCCATCAAGCTTGATGAAGATGATCTTGACGCTGCCCCTACCGGCGCGCTAACCGTCCGATCGGTGACTAATCGGGGTCACCGCCGCAATGATTATATATGGGGCGATGCACAATATCCAAACTCGATGGTAGCACAAGACAACGATTTATACAGGTTCAGGCCCTCATGGCGGAGGTAATACCCTACGTCCTGTGCTCTGGGATTATATGGTGTATATGTGTACAAGATGATCAAGATGATGATCAGCATGAGAGATGCTCTAGATGGAGGTGAAGATGCCGAACCAAGGGCTCCTTGCCCGCCTTATATAGTGGGGGGCAGGGTTACAAGATAGAGTCCTAGTCGGTTACGAGGTAGGATTCCTATCTCTATCCTGTAGTAGTTATCCGAGATTACAAGTATATCTATCTTCATGTCTTTTCTTGCCGAGCAAGCCTTCTAGAATCCGAGTGATACCCGGCCTTATCCACCCGACTTGGTCCATCCCCTGTCGGTTGGTCTTTTAGGCCCGCCGTGTGGATACCCGGGGTCTATGTTATCCACACGGTGCGTCAGCAAATCGTGCTTCGTCGCCCGATCCTAACGTACGACAATAACTGAAAGAAATTCAATAATGCGAGAAATCCAAAATTAAATGGATGCACATGCTCATGCAAATTTTACAGAAGATACAAATATGTCCAAAGGTAGTTATAAAATTAGTTTTGTAATTTTTGCATACAAACATTAATTACAATAATTGCTAAAGTACTTATTAAACAATAAATCATTGTTCAAATATTTTATACATATATAATACCAAATTTTACCATAAAATACTACATAATTTTATAAACTTAACAAAATTGGTTTGGTAATTTTTGCACTAATATTTTAATAACAAAAAATGCTACTAGTTTGATTATTCAATAAATCATACAGAAATTAATATGAGTTGAAACAGTACCAAACTTGGCTTTGAAATACTAAACATTTATAGGAACATTGGAAAATTGGTTTCATATTTTTCTGAGCTACAGAG
Organism: Raddia guianensis; assembly: GCA_036346415.1. Lineage (NCBI taxonomy): Eukaryota > Viridiplantae > Streptophyta > Magnoliopsida > Poales > Poaceae > Raddia > Raddia guianensis. The sequence continues at coordinate 41,798,217 of CM070539.1, forward strand.
AATTTGAAATAATTATTTGAGGCTTCAGCCTTTTCTGGAAAAATCAGGAATGTGGAAAAACGAGTGGGCCGGCCCATCCGAGGTCTCTCGGGGCGCTGCCTCCAGAAAATTTCTTTTTTTATATTTTTTTTTATTTATTTATACAAAATTATATGGCGGATTGAAATTTAGACACAAATAGGCCCCGGTCGCACTTTGAATTCGCGACAGGGTACCTGTCGCACTTCGGACACACGATAGTTTGGTGAGAAGACGGGCGCAGGAGAGCCGGGCAGCGATCGCACCTTCAATTCGCGACAGCACTGTTGCTACAGTACATGTCCAATTTCGTGTAAATTCAAAATTCAAAATTGAAAAATTGGAAGTTTAATATTTCATACCATAACCAATTTACACGAAACAAATTTTAAAATTCATGTATAATCCTAAAGAACCCATTTTTCAAAGTTCGAATTTTTGAAATTTAAAATTCAAAAATTCAAAGTTTAAAATACAAATTCAACTCTAAATTCAAAATTCAAAATTCAAAAAAAATAAAAATTGAAAGTTTCAAAAATGGGTTTTTTTAAGATTTTACATGAATTTTAAAATTTGTTTCGTGTAAGTTGGATATGATATGAAATGTTAATAGGTATAAGAAGTTCAATGAATAGTGCACGTGTACTGTAGCTACAGTGCTGTCGGGAATTGAAGGTGCGATCGCTGCCTGGCTCTCCTGCGCCCATCTTCTCGCCAAGCTATCGTGCGTCCAAAGTGTGACAGGTACCCTGTCGCGAATTCAAAGTGCGACCGAGGCCTATTTGTGTCTAAATTTCCATCCGCCATATAATTTTGTATAAACGAATAAAAATAAATATAAAAAAAATTTCCTGCCTCCCTACTGTCTCCCTCTCGATAGAGAAACAGAGGAGGGGGAGGGCTGCGGCGGCCGGCAGGAGCGACGGCTCCGGCGACGGCAACGGCCGGCAAATTAGCGTCGAGGCAAGGCGGCGCGGGGACCAAATGGCGGCGGTTCGCGTCTTGGCGGCAAGATGATGGCGGCATGACGACGCGGCGTGACGTCGGGCGGCGGTTCACGACGGCGGCGAACTAGCTACTGTGGCGGCCAAATTGAGGAAATGGGGGCTTCATGGAGGTGAGTGGAGGCTCATGGTGGCGGCGGCTGGCGAGGAGCGGCGGCAGAGGAGGCCGTGGCGGCGCTCCGGCGGCTGCGGCGGCTCGGGACCGGCCTGGGCTACATCAATAGGTGTAGAGGGAAGGTAGGAGCTCACCGGAGACTATCGATTCGGGGTACAGCAGAGGAATTTCGGGGGTAGCTCGGGTGTGGGTTTTTATAGGGCAATGGTGACGAATTGGATGCCAAAACGCTCCAATTGATGGCTTAGTACTGAAGAATCCGAATGGAATGATGTGAAACAATTTTGGCCATTAAATCTTCAGCTGTAAGCTCTTGATCTCCTTCTTCATGGTGGCTTCAATGGGGAATTCAAGGTGGTTGCGCAAGGGATGGTGGGAGGAGAGAGAAAGAGGTGAGAGAGTGGATGACAAGTGGGTCCCACTCGGATTTGAAGAGTTTTGCTAATTATTTCCATAAGAAAAGGGGCAAAACAGGCTTAAAATATCATTTAAAAATGTAATTAGGATTTTCTTCTACTCAAAATAATTTAACAATTAATGATATTATTAAGTAGCACAATTTATATTTTTACCAATTTTTCCAATCAATTATTTATTTTTAAAAAGGTACTTATTCATTTTCTAGTTAATTAGAAATATATATGTATATTTTTAAGTAACATACTCATTTTTGTAATTAAAGGTATTTTTAATTCATAAAATAATTTGGATGAGGATGCAATGCCATGATTTTTAATTTTTGAAAAATGAGGATGTTACAATTCCGGAGGTCCCTTTCATGATTGATCAGCACTTCTTTGGGGCTCCATTCCTTGTCATACCGTCAGACGAGTTTGATGTTGTGTTGGGGGTCTAATGGCTGCAAACTTTGGGAGATATATAGTGGAATTTTGATTCCTTGAAGATGCAGTTTTGGAAGGAAGGACGGGAGGTGAATTTCAAGGGTAGTACCGAAAGCAGGATGCATCTTCTAGCAGCTGAATTTATGGATGATGACATGGAGAAGATGTTGGCACTTTTTGATGACTTATTCCAAGGGCCCAAGGGGTTGCCACCCTCCTGTCTATGTGATCATCGCATATGTTTGAAGGAGGGAACAGATCCGGTGGTGGTAAGGCCATATAGGTATCCCTATAGGCAAAAGGATGAAATTGAAAGGCAATGTGCGGAGATGTTGGCTTAGGGTCTTATTCGCCCAGGTCGGTCACCCTTTTCCTCTACGGTTCTCCTAGTGAAGAAGGAAGATGGGACGTGGAGTTTTTGTGTTGACTACCGAGCACTTAGCGACAAAACAAGCAAGGACAAATTTCCTATCCTAGTGGTGGAAGAACTTTTGGATGAATTGCATGGTGCCAATTATTTCACAAAGTTGGACCTTTGAGCCGGATACCATCAGGTTAGAATGAATGAGGAAGACATTGAGAAAACGGCGTTTCGAACACATCATGGCCATTTTGAGTCCTTGGTCATGGCCTTTGGATTATGTAATGCTCCTTTGACCTTCCAAGCTTTGGTGAATGAGGTTTTGGCAAAATATCTCTGGAAATTTGTGCTCGTTTTCTTTGATGATATTTTGATTTACAGTGCTACAAGAGCGGATCATGGAGTGTGGTTTGTAATCCCTCAACTTTTATGCAATGAAATCATTCTTTTCATGAGTATCTTGCGTTGATTTACTACTAGTTTTTCTTATTTTCCCTTTTGGAGCTCTTGTTTTGAGATGAATTAGTATGATTTCTTGCTGGTTATTGGTGATCTATGATTCCTTGAGATGCTCATATGATTTGACACACTCTTTGGAAACATATGAGAGGCAAGAGATCAAGTTCTTGAATTGTAGGAATTTACCCCCATGCCACTCAATTCGTATGCCAATTCCTATGTCACTATGACATGTGGGACCACCTGAGTCACTGAATGTGGGTCCGGGTGGCATGAGAGTAAATGCGAATTTTAAAGAGTGGCATGGGAGTAAATGTCCAATTGAATTGATGCAATCTGTCAAGAAACTTTCCTTCGCGCAGCAGTCAGTAAAAAATTTTTAGAAAATTCTGGAAAACTCATTTTGGGCTGATTCCAGTTGGTAAAGATGCGTGACTCATATAACCATCTGTGGTAAAATTTGAAGTCCACTGGTTCCCCATTTGGGAGCTATGAGATGAAAACCAAGCCCCAAATTTTCTGCTCAAAGTTCTTGACAACTCGTGGTGTTTGATTTTTCATATTTTCTATGGAAGAAGTTTTGAGGAGATTTTTGGCATGGTGGTTCACAACTCATTGTTACATAGGGACAAAAATTCTGAAAAATCTAAGAGCACCAGAAAGTCATCATCCATCTCCTCCAAGTAAAAACAAACTCTGGAGAATTTGCTTTTACTTTTAAGAAAACAGTTTGTATTGTTTGAATTTTCATATTTTTCTGCAGAGAGTTTTGAGTAGATTTTCGACTAAGTTTCTCATGGCTAATTATGTAATACGGAAAAAATCCCAAAAATTGAAGAGCACCAGAAAGCCACCATCCATTTCCTCCAAGTGAGAACAAATCTGCTTTTGCATTTCTGAAAGTCACTTTGGTCATTTGGCTTGATCTTTTTTCCTGAGGCAAGCTTTGAATTGATTCCTCTCTTTTAAACACTTGACAACCAGGATTGTGAATGCAAAGGTTTCACGTATTCCATGACTCTTAGTCCTGCATGATATGATACACATAATTGTCAAGTAGTTCGGCTTTTGGTTAAAACGGTAGCGTTTAAAACTTGTATCGTCTATTCACCCCCCTCTAGCCGCCTAGTTCGTGTCTTCATGTGCAATTCCTTCATAATGTTCCATAATGTTCCGCAAGAATCATGGGAACATTCAAGACGAATTTTGAATTGTACCTCCGTAAATATGTATGTATATCATATTACCAGCCTTTTAGTTACTTAACTTAATTTCCATGCATCTACTCGACGATTTCAACTCTTTCACCACAAGTCTTTTATGAGCCACATGAAAACAATTTATGCGGTACTATGTATGCGAGATCATGCACGGCTTTATTGGGGCCACTACTGAGTACATGAGAAAGAAATATACATTTTGGGGTGAGTATATATAATTACTACCATAATAATGACTAGCTAGCTAGTCTGGATATCTTATATAGATTCAAAGATTGATTAGTTAAATCCCTAATTAATGACAGATTCCCCTAAAATTAGTGAAAAGGGTTTGGAGAAAGGTCTGAAACTCTTGATGGTGCGTGTCAAAGCAATTCTAGAGCAAATCGCCGGCTTCATTTTTGATGAGGTCATAAATACGATGGGTGAGCATCACCACCCTTTGGTTAATAAGATTACGGAGCCAGAACCTTCAAAAAAGACCAACCAACCGTCGAGGATGTCCATGACTATTGGGAACAATGCAAGTAAAAGATCCCGATAAACAAAAAATATGTGTACTTGGGTACATATATGATACTTATGTCCAGCCTAGCTAGCTAACTAGCTATTGTAATACATATTAATTTGATGTAATTAAAGTTTAATGAATGTCCTTTTGATTTAGTTATCGTCTAATTGTGTATAATTAATTATATGTGTTTTAGTTAATTGTAATTTAACACACATATAAATAAAAAACTAAACCAAACAGTCAGGGTCAAATATAATAAAATACATCTAATAAATAAAATACATTGCACACACCTCAGTCCCGATTAGAGCCATCAACCGGGATTGATAGGCTCCCCAACTGCGTCAGTAGAAGTCACCACGTGTATTCAGTCCCCAAAGGTTATCCTGGTTTCGGAATTGAAGGCCAATCCGAACCGAGTCTGAAGGGCAAATCCCCAGCAATGGCGGTAGAAATGAATACCATATATATGCAATCCATGCAAGCTATAATGCAATACTAAAAACGGCAGATGCAATGTTAGAAAATATTAAATGCTTTTTTTAAAAAACACAAAGTGTTCATTCGTTGAGGCCCATACGCACACAAGAAGCGTGTGGGTTCCTCGCGTTCATTCTTTTCCTTTCTATATACATCCGGCTTTCCCGTCGTGCTCTTCCCCAAAGGCCCAAACATCCCTGTTCCCATTCGCTTCTACCGCTGCTTCTAACCTTCTTTTGTTGGGCCTCCTCGCGAATCGCGATACCGATACATGGCGTCGGCGCCGGCGGCGGTGGCCGGCGAGAAGGCCAGGAGCCGGGTGCTGGTGGTCGGCGGCACGGGCTACATCGGCCGCTTCATCGTCGCCGCCAGTGCCAGCGAGGGCCACCCCACCTCCGTCCTCGTCCGCGACGCCGCGCCCGCCGACCCGGCCAAGGCCGCCGTCCTCCAGGGTTTCCGGGACGCCGGCGTCACGATCGTTGAGGTTAGCAGCTGCTCTTCTTTTTCGCTTCTTCCGGTGGCGTGGACCAAGACTCTCGAAGAAATTTGTGAGAGGACAACATCCTTTCGGTTTCAGGCTATTTCGATTTTCGAATCATAATCAGGTGCGGTTAAATTACCTTCAAACAAGGAAAATTGCTACAGTTATAAAGAACTGCTAAGAATTTCATCATTTCTGTGTTCGAATCCCATGTCTATATTATTACATTAATGTAGAGTGAAACGGAAACGCCGCATTAATCCTAAAAACTATAAATTTTCATATTAATTGAAGAGAAACGATAATCTACGAGGGACAAGATTATAACAATTTAGATTACAAGAACAGTCCGTATCAACATATGGACTCAACAGCAATAAATAAGAAATACAAATAAGTCTGTTAAGTATAAAAAAAAGTAGAAAAAGAGTCCATGTCCAGCCGGTCGAACCTGCTCCACCCTAATTGTCACGCCACCAGCGACCTCCTGTCCCCGAGCACACGACCACCCAGAGCACGAAGGAGCTGGCATGGTGGCCACCGTGGCGCGGCATGGCTCGACCAACCCTCAGCGCGGCTAGCGCAGCTCCCAGCGTGGCGATGATGGCTCCGACGCCAGCGACCACCTCCTTGGCGACGCGCGACCTCGCCGGCACTCGGAGAAGCCGCAGCGCCCAGGATGGCGGCTCGACCCTGGCTTGGCATGGCTCAGTGTGGCAGCTTGTCCACGAGCTGAGGAGCCGGTGTTGTGGCCAACGGGAGGAGCTGGCTTGGCTGGGTGAAGGGGAGGACTGAAGGTGCGGTGGAGGAGAGAGATAAGTGGAGGGCAGAGAGGGTGCCGAGAGTTCCCAGGGTTAGATAGCCTTTGGCCAGTCATATTTTTTTTATTTGATTGTTTAGGGACCTGGGTCATGTTCGATATCAAAAGCAACAACTTTTCGTGACTCCGAATATCATAATTGCAATTATTGGGTGAAAGCCACAATTGGATGGTTGGTTTGTGGTGTGGAACTTTACTGCATGACATGATTTTTTTACCATCCATTTTTAAACGAACTTCCCTTACAGCATGTGGTCTGATTGCGGCAAAATTTCAGCAAGATAGTATAATTTATCGCACCGTTATCGTTTTGATTGACCAAAATGACACTGAGGTTGGCCAAAAGTATTGCATGAAAAATATCGTTTGTTGATAAGGCTGCATCAAGCAGAACAATTTTCCCATAACAAATTGTACCTTTAATAAGGACAACAACCATCCCTGATTACCCAATACACTATGTTGGTTGCAAAAATTGTCAGCTCATTATATGATTTGATTGGACATTGCAAATTGTACCTTTAATAAGGACAACAGCCATCCCTGATTACCCAATACACTATGTTGCTTGCAAAAATGATCAGCTCATTTTATGATTTGATTGGACATTGCAAATTGTACCTTTAGACAACAGCCATCCTTGATTACCCAATACACTATGTTGCTTGCAAAAATGATCATATATGATTTGATTGGACATTGCAAATTGTACCTTTAATAAGGACAACAGCCATCCCTGATTACCCAATACACTGTTGCTTAAAAAAATAATCAGCTCATTATATGATTTGATTGGACATTATATGGCTATTAAATTATTGTTCAATCGACAGGGGGATCTGTATAACCATGAGAGTTTGATTGTGGCCATAAAATCCGTGGATGTTGTCATTTCTGCCCTGGGTTATGCACAGCTGCCAGATCAAACGCGCATTATCTCAGCAATCAAGGAAGCAGGGAATGTGAAGGTGAACTCTAACGCTCCATATATAGTAAATTTTATCTATTTCACTTTGTAGCTTGTTGTCACACTGCCACCAGCATTGATGTATCATGCCAGTGACATGGTGTGCGCGAAATCTATTATAGGTTTTTTAACTTTTGTATCTAAAGAATTCCTTCGGTTTGCATTTGAGTAGTATGCACTTGCTTTTCTGGTACTACACATCTGCTTGGTTATGCTACGCAGTTCTTTTACATTTCTTTTCTGAAACCAAGTTGGCCATGCCTACTATATATTTAATTTGCAGAGATTCATCCCATCTGAGTTTGGTAATGATGTGGATCATGTACACGCGGTTGAGCCTGCAAAATCAGTGTTCGCTGCCAAAGCTCGTATAAGGCGCGCCATCGAGGCTGAGGAGATTCCCTACACATGTGTCTCCTCCAATTTTTTTGCTGGTCTTTTTCTGACAAACATTGCACAGGTCGGAGTTACCGGCCTTCCAACCGATAAGGTTCTCATCCTAGGGGATGGAAATGTGAAAGGTTTGCCCTGATCAAGATGTGGTTACTATGCTTCTTGGTTTTACTGTAAAAACGATCTCTAATTCTTTTGATGATATACAAATCAAACATAGAAGAAAGTATACATACATTTTGTCTTTTTTTTTTGATTGACAAAGGAATCTTTGCTGCTGAGGAGGACGTGGCCACCTACACTATCAAAGCTGTAGATGATCCAAGGACCCTGAATAAGATCCTTTATCTGAGGCCATCAAGCAACACTTTGTCTCACAACGAGCTTGTCTCACTCTGGGAAAACAAGGTCGGTAAGACATTTGACAGGGTCTACATCCCAGAAGACGAAGTGCTGAAGAAGATTCAAGGTGAGAATATTGTAGTTACAGACTAATTTAACATAATTTTCTAACACAAAATGTTTGTTTCATTTACTTTATTTTGCTCGCGCGGGTATGTTTCAGAGTATCCAGTGCCACTCAATATAGTACTGTCCATCGGCCATTCTGTCTGGTTGAAGGGCGATCACACGAACTTTGAGATTGAGCCTTCATTTGGAGTTGAAGCTACCGGGCTGTATCCTGACGTCAAGTACATAACTGTGGATGAATACCTAAACAAGTTCCTTTGAAATTTAAAATCCTATGATCACATATTGAAACGTTAAATTCAAATATTTGGACCTGAACATGTGATGAATGTGTCGAAGTATGATATCGTGAGTCTTGTGGGGATGTCGATATGATCCACGGTTCGGTCACGGTGATTACTGTATTTGTTTTCGTATTTGACTGCAGTCAGTTTTATCCATCATATATATCTTTTGTAATCTGCACAGTAGAGTTGACAACTCATTGTTATTTTCGTGCGTTTGAACTCTTATGATACAGTGAATTTTTCCTGTTGACGCTTGGCTTTTTTCCGCAAGAATTTTTTGTATAAAAATGTTGTCTCGTGTTTGATCTTTGTTTTGTTATTTGCTAACAAGTGGCATTATAGTTAGACACAAACGAGATTAGATTAAAAAATTAGGGCTTACCAGTTGCCCGGAGGTAGGGATGAAACGGATCGGATACGGATCGGAAACCACCCATATTGTATTTGATCCATTTAGTTTGATCGGATACGGATTCGGATACGGATAGTACCGGATACAAATACGGATACGAATAATATCGGATACAAATACGGATTGGACGTGGATACTCTCTCGAATAATACGCGAAAACATATACTAAAGAAATAAGTATATCCAAATACATATAGTTATCTCTTTGTGACTTAACTTTATGATCCATAGTCATGAAAATGATGGTGTGTAAGTATCATACCCGATAAAGCAAAAAAAATATAAAATCACATGCATCTAGTTGTTATATGTGTTAGTCATTCATCCTATAGAAATATAATAGAGATAGTTTATAGATGGATTTAGCTAATATTATCCAAGAAAAGCTCGGATAATATCCATCAGATATTATTTGTATCCGTACCGTATCCGCCTTGTCGGATTCGGATATCCATAAAATTATCCGGCTCAATATTTTCGGATATTATTATGCCTCGGTCGGTCGGATGGTCGGAAATTATCCGTACCATTTTTATCCCTACCCGGAGGCAACACTATTTATATGTTGGCGGCGGCTGCTTCACGTCTTTTCCTGTGTGGCTTGAGCATCGCTCTTACTGATGCAGGCCTTCGGTTTCTTGTCTCCTGTTCGTGAGAAAATTGGCTGATGAGGGCATCGCCCATATAGATGTGACCACCACTCCTTTCCCTACTTCTATTACAGTCATAACAAATTTGCTACAATTTACTACATTCTCTACTTCTTGTACGTCTACTATGATGACTTCATCGACATGGTACCATCGACCGCCACCTTGGTCGGGTCGATCACACAGTTGGCCTCCGGATATAGCGTCATTATCTTCGTTACTTCGGTCGCCACCCATAATTGAAGGCGCAATCAAGAAAGGTGTATCTCCACCTCATTCACTCTTTCAGGTCATAAAGGTCTTGTCATTCCAAAGACGGCCCAAGAGAAAGCCCAGCTTGAGTCTAAGTCCAGTTCGACCATCTACGCACAGCACAACTTCAAACGGACGCTCAGGTCACATACGATGTCTGTATTCGACGTTCTACCACTCTACGGAAAGCTTAGGAGATAAGCTTTCCAACAGATGCAATATCACCTCAAAATTCATCCTAAAGCAACGGAAATCAATGAAACAAAGTGCAGTGTCACCCAGTTGGGCCAACCCGGGCCTTGTACACGTGTTGGACCTAGGCCTAGGTGGAGGACGCCCTAGGGGAACCCTAGAACGACCAGGGGACCCCCTTGGCCGCCACTCTACATATATATTTTATAGCCGTCACTGTTTAGACTCAGGTTTGGTTGTGTGTTGGTAGACCCCGTGTGCGTCCCTCCTCGAATTTGCATGTGTCGACTAGACCACCTAAGTCGAGTTATCGAACCTCAAATTTATCCAAGTGCTTCATCCATATTTGCAATTTTAGATTGTGTTTATGTTGTTTTTGCTTGTTCTTCGATCGCTTGCAGGAAACGACCTTCGTGGTCAGGTCAATCGTGTTCTTGGCGTGGTTGATAATGAGCAAGTTTTGTGGTTTAGCGATTGCCAGGTTGTCATCCTTGCGAGGTTGGTAGCCGGATCGTCAAGCTCGTCTCTTCGACCAGATCGAAATTATCCCCTCGAGTCTCACCAGAAGATCGGGCCTCCCCCGTGTCCCATCATTTGGTATCAGAGCAACGGTTGTCCGGTGAGAACATCTATCCTTAGTTTTAAATATGTTCATGTTCAACCTAGAGTATAGAAAATTGCCCCACAGAAAAAAGATTTGAGTTTGTCGTCACGTCCACTGTCCAAGCCACTGTGCTTTCGTAATTTTCGTTTCCAGTTTCGCTTTATTGAATTTGTGTCTATAGTCATAATCTTGTTGGTGGTTTAGATTAAGTTCGTGGCCTAGTGTGAAGTTCATCCGTTTTATTGACTTCAAACCCGAGCACCGAAGGAATTCAAGTTGAATTGGCTCACAATTATTTCAGATCTGTTATTCCATAGGCAATATCTCCAGCATATGAACTTCGATTTGGATAATTGTATAGCCTAAATTATAGCCCCGAAAATTCTCTACAACTTTGTCCATTGTGAGAAGATCCAAAAACTCTATCTTCAGATCCAAAGTCGCGTTGGAAGTGATTCTATTTGTGTCTTGGATTTTTCTGAGCAGTCTGTATTGCGGGGCCCAAATCTCCTAGATCGTTTATTCAAATTAGGACTTCCATATATGCAAATTGATCAAGAATGGAAGATCTACAATTTTTTAGTTGCGAGTTTTTACATCCTAGGTCGTTAAAAATCAGAAAACTGTGCTAGAAGATCTGCTGTCTTTAGAGGATGAAAATACAGTGTTGCAATTTTATTTGTCGGTGAAAAAAAGAGAAAAGAAAATAAAATAAAATAAAATAAAATAAAATAAAAAGGCAAGTGCATACAAAAGAGCCGCACAAAAAAAAAGGTAGAAAAAAATCAGAAGTGTTTGCATATTGTATCCTTTGTACTTGGTGTATTCCTCGCTTGTTTGAACTAGTTCTAGGAACGAGTTTAGGCCAGCAATTTTGACAAGTACTTTGGATACTTATTCAATTTTGCTATTCTGATTTCGATGATTGCATATTCCTTGCTACATATACTAGCCCGTCAAAACTCCACATACTACTAACCAAATAGGGATAGATCTTGCTATCGCTTTACCACATGTGCTCGGATTATCACGAACCAGCCACCGATTGCACCGCCTGCTTGTGTGGTAAGAACTTGTAAGAGAAAAGTAAATGTTTGAGTGGTGTGACTTGAGTGACTTCACTACCTAGTTGTTTATAGGAATATACCCCTGTATTTTCTTGTTTGCTACTAACAATGGAAGGTTACACCTCTCATCATCATGTGAAGAAGTACAAAGTATTTGTTCCATTTCCACCTAGAGATATGTTTGAAGACTATGATGCCGAAGATGCTTATCTTGATCTGAAATATTTGAAACATGGTAAATTGAAGGTAAAGGAATACTATCGCAAATTCAAGACCTTGTTAAAACTAAGTGGATTAATTAAATGTGAAGAGGCAATTGAAAATAGATTTTTAAAGGGACTTAACAAGGAAATTCAGGATATTCTCATTCACGAAACATACAGTTCTCTCTCACAATTGTTTCAATGTGTTTGTAAAGCTGAACATAAGTTTATGGAATCATTGCATGAATTTCTAGCCTATTTAGATGTACCGGTTGTTGCACATGCTCTTTCAGCTAACACTTTGTAGAAAGAAAAAGATTGTCGAGAAAAGAAGGATGAAGAGGAGCATATAAATGAAGAAAAGATCATTGTTGTGAGTAAAGAGCAAACCATTGAAGTTACACCTATATCAACTAATGAGGCCTTGCAAGGTAATGAAAAAGGTAATGCACTTGCTCAATGTGAGAATACTTGTGATGATATGAAATTGTCCACTACTCATGCTATTGTACAGCAACCATTAGTGGAACCCGCTGTTGAATTTTCTTTGTCACAAGATGATTTGCTTGCTACTACTTGTGATAAAAAAAAGTTGCGTGATAATGTTTCACTTATATCAATACCACAACTATCCAAAGAACATGTGTTTTCTGTTTTAGAAACCAATACTTGTGCTAATAATAGACATGTTCTTCATATTGCAACCGAGGAAATGAGCTAAAATTAATGTCTTCTCTAAGTACTTTAGGTTACATTAAATTTGATGTTCTTTGTGACCTAAATAGTTTGGAGGAGAAACTTTGTCAACACTCAGATTTGCCATGTTATATAGAAATAGTTTACATGCTATTGGCAAAAATAATGATAAAGGAGAGTATACGGTGCATCGAGTTTACATTTGTTCCAATATGAATCCAATTTTTGTCGTAAATAAATGTGCCCAATTATAGGATGACAATCTTTCTAGCCATGTCATGCTTAGTTTCTCTAGTTCTGATACAAAAGGTGTTCGTGTTATTTTGCCCCTTGTTTCTACTAACATTTTGCAGGAACATGTAATGGAGTCGAGGTCGACTCCAATTCAAAAAGGGAGAATGATGAGGGCATCGCCCACATGGATGTGACCGCCACTCCTTTCCCTACTTCCATTACGGTCATATCAAGTTGGCTACAATTCACTACATTCTTTACTTCTTGTATGTCTACTATGATGGTTTCATCGACATGGTACTATCGACCGCCACCTTAGCTGGGTCGATCACACATTTGGCCTCTGGATATGGCGTTATCATCTCCGTTACTTCGGCCGCCACCCATAATTGAAGGCATAATCAAGAAAGGTGTATCTCCACTTCATCCACTCCTTCAGGTCATAAAGGTCTTGTCACTCCAAAGACGGCCCAAGGGAAAGCCCAGCTCGAGTCCAAGTCCAGTTCGGCCATCTACGCACAACACAACTTCAAGCAGACGCCCAGGTCACATACGTTGTCCGTTTTCGACGTTTTACCACTCTACGGAAAGCTTAGGAGATAAGCTTTCCAACAGATGCAATATCACCTCAAAATTCATCCTGTAGCAACGGAAATCAACGAAACAGGGCAAACCCGGACCTTGTACACTTGTCGGACCTAGGCCCAGGTGGAGGACACCCTAGGGGAACCCTAGAACGACCAGGGTGCCCCTTGGCCGCCACTCCACCTATATATTTCATAGCCGTCGCTGTTTAGACTCAGGTTTGGTTGTGTGTTGGTATACCCCGTGTGCGTCCCCCCTTGAATTGCGTGTGTCGACTAGACCACCCGAATCGAGTTATCGAACCTCAAATTTATCCAAGTGCTTCATCCGTATTTGCAATTTTAGATTATGTTTATGTTGTTTCTTGCTTGTTCTTCGATCGCTTGCAGGAAACGACCTTCGTGGTCAGGTCAATCGCGTTCTTGGCGTGGTTGATAACGAGCATGTTTTGTGTTTTACCGATTACCGGGTTGTCATCCTTGCAAGGTTGGTAGCCGGATCGTCAAGGTCGTCTCTCCGACCATATCGAAATTATCCTCTCGAGTCTCACCAGAAGATCGGATCTCCCCCGTGTCCCATCATTGGCTATATGCCATCCCGCACAATGCCGCCTGTTAAAATGCCACCCTGCAGTTTGGCATCGTTAATATATCACTGATAGGTTGGCTTCGTCGGCTATATGCCATTTTGGCAAGAAAAAATTGTGATTTCTCCTAATTTTCCCCTTTTCCAGCATGTGAAATGATCAATTTGTCCCTTTCTTCTTCCTCTTTTATCTTCTTCCTCTCACATCCTCTCTCCCACACAGGCGAGCTCCTCTCACTTTCTCGTTGCCGCCTTGCTCTACACCACGTCGTTCCGCCACTGTGCGAGCGCAGTGGCCGCCTGTGTGAGCTTGGCGGCAGCGGACGGGGAGCTCACCGACAGCGGATGGCACTACTGCGGATCGGGGCTTCCAAAGCGGCTCATCACAAGCGGTTCGCTTTAACCCGCTTGCGACCCGATCGCCACAAACGGTTCGTGGCCAACGGGTGGGAGGGTGGCGGGAAAGGGCATATGCAAGCGGTTCGTGATACAAACCACTTGCAGAGATATCACACTGTAAGCGGTTCGTATCACCAACCGCTTGAAGTACTCTGTAAGCGATTCATGATAAGAACCGCTTACAGTGTGCTATCTCTGCAAGCGGTTTGTATCATGAACCACTTGCATATGCCCTTTTTCTTCCCGCCCAGTGCATTTAACCCCTTCTTCCTCCCTGAGCAGCTCGCGCAATAGCACTGACGGGCCGAGCTGTTCATGCAGGGGAGGTGCTGCCAAAATTTTTAATTGAGGCTAATAGTTCCAAATTAAGGTTTCCAAGGTAAGTAAACATGGTCTCAGCATCATTTTCATGTGGATGTTGCTTATCTTTTTGCATTGGATGTGGAGAAATATTAAATAATCTTGTTTGAATTGAAGGGTGTTTGTTTTGCTATAGCTCTCTCTCTAGATAATTTGAGGCAAGATGTAGATCTATTGGGCGTTTTAAGTCTCATATTAGTTTTGTATCCTTTTTCTGATGATGTATAAGATGTTGAAATTAGTTGGTAAGGGTGATTATTTGTTTTAGAGAGCTAGATCTAGATTGGTGCCTTAGCTAGCTCTCCCTTCTAGATCTTTTGAGGCAATGTGGTGATCTATTGGATGGTTTTAGTTTCACATTAGTTTCAAATAGTAGGCAGCGTGATTATTTCATTTGCTATAGAGCTAAATAGATCTAGGTTTTTTGCTAGGTTGGTAATAAATTTTTTTTGTGTATGAAATGTAATTAAAAATATTTTTGAATTTTTTTTAATTTGTGAGATTTAGTTTGTTTAGCTATAAAAATCAAGAAAGTTTAGAGGTAATTAAAAAATATAACAATTAGTTATTTTGAGTTAAATATTTTAATTTGAAAAATATAATAAGTGTTCTTATTAATTTAATTGGTGCAGATGAACCGGCCATGGATGTATGCGGATCGTCGGACAAGGGAGTTTATCGATGGCGTGAATGCTTTTCTCGATGTCGTATTTCGAGACTTGTCTCCAGGAAGCTTCATACGGTATCCGTGCGTAGATTGCAGGAACGAGAAAGAGCACTCAATGCGAGGACGGATACAGGGCCACTTATTGATGAGAGGTTTTATGCCGAACTATACATTGGACTCACCACGACGAAGTAGAGCATACCAGCATAGAAGACGAAGAAGAAGCCGATGAAGAGGAAGTGACATATGATGGTATGCCGGACGCGACGACATACGAGGACGTAGAAGATACACAAGGCGATCAGTTTGGTGTGGATGATGACCTGGACCAGATGCTACGTGACGCAGAGGGAGATATTACAGAGGATAAACAATATAGGAAGTACCAGGGATTGTTGGAGAACCAGAGAACTCTTTTGTACCCAAATTGTGGTCAGGGGCACAAGAAGCTACGCACTACACTAGAGCTCATGCAATGGAAGGCTGTGAATGGTGTGTCAGATAAGGGTTTTCATGAGTTGTTGTCGCTCATAAAGAAGTTGCTCCCGGAAGATAGCACCCTGCCAGAATCTACGTATCAAGCCAAACTGGTCATGTGTCCCTTAGGATTGAAAGTACGGAAGATACATGCATGTCGCAACGACTGTGTCCTATATCGCGG